>CM060819.1:16607985-17989097 GCA_030704555.1 Heliconius charithonia
TAAATTTCATGGTGTACTTAGACTGTTACCTACAAGACGCTACGACACTATCATTAACCTACTGTAGCACCATACTGACGTACTTATTATTATTATTTCAATACTTAACTTTAACCTGACGCTAGTGTGAAAATCCTTAAATTGCAAAGCTTCCGCATCCACAATACGAGAAAACGACGAGAGTAGCGTTCGCATAGATTTACATAATAATATGTTAATAATGCAAATGTAACAAAGTAAATGTTGCAATCATTTTCTTGTGCACACAAACGCTGTACATAATACACTAACTAGTATTTGCCTTCCGGTGTTTTATATGTGTGTTCTAACCGAAATGTCTTAGAAAATTTTCAAGTTCGATCGTTTTTGTAATATTTTCTGTGTTAATTTAGTCTTGTTAGCCTAAACTTGACGCAATGTATAGTCGTCAATTAAATTAAAAACAGTAATTCCTGAAATAAACGTGTTCAAATAAACAAACTCTTTAGCTTAATAAGACTAAGTAGATTAATAAGTATATCTTGGGCCAAATTATATGTGTTTCGTAGGTGAAAACGAAAATATTTGATAAAATATACTGGGGGTTCTCTACCTCATTTGAATTTTAAGAATACACTATCATCAATTATACTGGAGGAAAATTACGTAAATGATGAAATGATTATGGTTACGGCCTGGTAATTATTTTTACATTTGGAAAATATAAGAAAAACGTTAATACAAATGAATCATTAAATATAGAAGAATTTTTAAAATCATCCCACTAAGAAGCTAAATTAACTTTGCATGTAAAGAAATTTTGGATGCGATCCAAACCACCCATTTAACTAGAGTGTCGTAAAGTTAAAAAGTTCACTTGTTGACTGCTATAAAATACTGTAGTAAGATTTATGAAGCAATAACCGAAGTTCTAAACTATCATATATAATACTAAATCCAAATCTAAGCTTACTAAATCATATAGTATCAAGTTTACTATCTAGTACTTTAATAAAAAGGAGTAGGTTACCAGTTTAAATAATATATATATATGCATATGCATTGAAATTATGATTTTGAATAAACATGCTCTTGTAGCGCTGTTGTGAGTTTGAGCCTCATATTCTAGTATGTTATTTAATTTCCTTTTGTTTTTTCGTTCTAGTAGACAAAGCGCGACGTTGAGTTATACTACTCTACACACAATGTCTCAAAAATTAGGTGGAAAAAAATGGAGTGTTTTAATGGTTTCCTTTGTCCAATCCGCATATAGCCGTCTATGACTTTCCTTCAACATGCAATGCCTCCAGAATTCAGCGGAAAAATAGGAATGAAAATATCGTAATGGTAACGGAGTATCTTAGATTCATAAGTTCCCTCTGTCTACCATTATACGTGCAGGATACGGCGTTAAGTTAAAAAAAAACATATGCAAAGGCGCACCTAAATAAAGCAAAACAAAAATAGTACAAAACATATATATGATATAAACTACTGTCTGTACGGTATTCACATAATAGTATTTTTTATTTGGAAGTTAATATATAGATAGACTTTTATGTATGTAGGTCCAGATTTATTAGCTCTTTACAAGTTGGGTAAGCAATTTACTACCGATAACGCTTATAATGTTGCCACACGGGACCTTCAGGGGCTTTCGCAAGTTTTTACTGTTGACTATAACGATCCTTTAAACAACTTTATTGTACTGTGTGTTAGATACTTTTTTGTTCATATATATAGTCATTGATGTGAAAAAAATATTATTTAAGCAAATAAGACACGATTTACAAAAATGGATAAAACCTGGTAACACTGTAACACTTCTCTATATAATAAACTAATTGAGTTTGATTTGCTGCTGCTTCCGTATCTTCAAATCTTAATAAAAAGAATATGCTACACATAAGGGTATTACTCCAGCTCCTCCGATTTTGCAACATTTTTCAATGTTTCTCCGTCCCTATTAGTCGTAGCCCTATGCAATTTTATATCCTAATAACTGCCAGGTATTTAATTCTATAATATAAATCAAGTAAAATGCAAGCTGTAGTATAGCTAAAAAAATAGAACAGATTTCATAGAATTGAGGATATTCTAATCAATTGACAATATTTGTTCATTACGATAAATAACACTTTCGTAGCATTTTCGTAGCACTTTTGGATGTGTTGATATTTAATGATAGCTTCATGCTACAAATAAGTAAAAAACTCATAAAATAATATTAGGCTCTACCTGTGACTTCATTTCAGTTATATATCTTAGTTTCAAGACAATCAGCTCTCCGCTTTCTTTTCGATATAGAAACATATTGAGTGGCGGATCTCAACGCTGCATTTTGTCCTACTAGAGAAGGAGGAGGAGGCAAAACCAAATAAAAAAAAACAATAAAGAATATGATATAATTACTTTCACTACATGACAGCCCAATACAAATAAATAAATCCATAATACTTTCGTAACAATTTTCGCTCTACATTTAAACTTTTAAGCCTGTACCCGACAATGAGAAAATCCACTTCACTATTAATTCCCTTCGAAACAGTTATTACTTACAAATTCTCCAACTTTAAAACAAATAACAAGTGTCAATGACGAATCGCTAACTCGTTCGGCTAACAAATAATCCTGAAGGAGTTTAATATTGCTCAAAATACAGATTGTTTCCAAATGACGGACGTTGTAAAGTTTTAACCTTGTATTTAGAGCTCTACTCCCGTTAATCCTGTATTGTTTAATTTATTTTGTTATTTTAGGTTTTGAAATTCAAAAAATTTATTATTAAAATTGAAATGTTGTTGGTAGGTTAAATTGTGGGTTCGAGCCCACTCGAAGGGATGACTTATTTTCATTTCCTGACTCTAGTAAAAGGACGAAACATGCCGTTGAATTCCCACACTCGACGTGCAACGTTTCGAAAATTGGGCAAAATTTGGGAACCAAGTGCCTGAATATAAGGTTTAGAAAGTGGTAGGTAGGAAGTGGTATAAGTATACCACTAACTAAGTATAATACTTCCTAAGTAGGAAGTGTGTTCAGTAGAGATGGAAGATAGAGATGGATGTGGAAAGGCGTATTGCTGCCGGTAACAGTGTCAACAGAGCCTTAGCTGCATTGATGAGACGGCGAAACGTCCGCACAGCTGCGCGCTTGGCCTTACACAATACAGTGTTACCAGCGGTACCGACGTTGTTATGATATATTACGACGGCAGCGAAACGTGGGTATTACAGAAGAAGAATGAAAGAAAGATGAATGCCGTAGAGATGCGATCTCTTCATAGGATATGCGGAGTCAGCTTAGCTGATCGAATCCGCAATGAAGAAGTACACAGAATGGCAGATACTAGCGAGGACGTCACGGTGTGAATCAAGAAGAACGAGCTCAACTGGTTTGGGCACGTTTAACGAATGAGTGATGAAAGAATGACAAAAAAATATGATGGAAAAGTGAGTGGTAAGAGAGGTAGAGGGAGACCTAGGTTTACCGTCGACAACACAGTATCAAAGATACTGGAGGAAGGTCAAGTAAAAAGCATGAGGTATGAAGAGGTTGATGACAGTAGACGAGGCGAAAGAGGTATGTAGAGACCGTAGCATTTGGCTCTCCGTTCTCTCTAACTACCCCACTAGGGATAAAGCGTGAAGCTGAAATGTAAATGTGGCTTGAAATGTTTTAAAACCACTGATACAGCTATAGGCTGTTTGACGTAACATTTGTAATATGAAAACTTGCAAGTTTTTTCACACACTACAGCTTAGGTAAATTAATAATTAGATCATCATAAGCATATTTATTGTCATATAAGAAAATTATATATTATTAATAACGTTATACACTCTATATACATAAATAAATAATTAATAATACAAGGAATTACTCAAGATGTTTTTTTAACTCTACTATTCTAAAGATCTACGCTTATCCTCGGTAAGATGACACTAGAAAAATAATGAGGGTAAGAGCCATAAGACTAGAATTTCATGAAGCGCTGGAATATTTCATTTTAAAAATATATAAATCAAATAAATCAGCTTTACGCTGTATTCCGCACATAGGATGGTAGGCAGAGACACTCTGTTCCATACTATTCGCCAAATTCTGGAGGCATTACGTGTTGAGTGGCGGAACTCAACGCCGCCCTTTGCCTCGATACCAGAGCAAAGAAATTGGAATATAAACTTTAAACAAATATTTAATAATCCTGGAGTGGGGATCGAACCCACAACCATACAATATATGTAACAAAATCATTTCGTCAACTGAGATGCATAGTGTTAAATCACTACGTGTTAAATTTATTTGGCAATTTAACACAAACAGGTGAATTATCTCTGTTTATTTGTATGAATGTCAAACGCCTTCTTTTACTTATAAAAAGCCTATAAATAGCCTAAAACATTAAATTACACCTCTTAAATGATAAAGTGGAATCGGATGACATCTCACTTATCAAAACGACCCCATTGGAATATCGGGTTGTGATTATACAGACATTTGTATGTATATATACCAATCTTAAATGATGAAATTAAAACACTATTTTAAAATATACTCGACTAATTAGAAAGAACTTCATAAAAATGCTAGCGGCTGCGGTGAGACTTCTCCCACTTCTTTTTTTTAATATTATTTAAGAGTATTTAGGGAAAAGTGGTCCGTACCTTTAGTATTGTTATTTATAACTGTTATATACTTAAAAAAATATATATATCTTTTGAGATTATATTTTATTTTTTATAAAGAAATATTCATTTATTTTCTTGATAAAATGTAGCCTATATGTATAATGCTCCGTAAACGACTATATTCAGTCAGTGAAAGTCCTATAAAAATCGGTGTTCTGGAGATAAGCACGGACATGCAGAAAGACAGTAAAACACAAATTTTTAAATTAAGTTATTATATTGTTATATTATATTGTTACTAACAAAATGAGTCATAAGTTGTTACTCGATATAAATGAAAAATAAATAAATAAAAAATTACTATGATACTAAAATAGAAGTAAAACAAATAAATTCACTTAAAAAACAAATTATAGATAGTAAAATAAAAAAATAACATTACTGCCATTGCTATACTGATATTAAGCCAAAGAACTTCCACTATTTTTTTTTAATTACTTATAAAAGTTCTTTTTCATTAAAGTGAGGATTTAAATATATTTTATTGTATAATAAATTATAAAGCATTGTGCAGTTTAATTAGATTTTGCTTCAGATTTATCGCAACTCGAGCAGGCAGGGAGGTTCCGCTGTGTCGCCTATAGGAAGCAATTACTCCACACAAGAACGGTTTGAGCTCGTATTTTATGATTTCTGTTCGGTTCAGTTCAGTCCAGTTCAGTTCAGTTCAGTTCAAAATCTGAAATTGCATTGCAATGGCTATTGTTATTTTTTTTTAATTTAATTTAAATTGAAATTTGAAAAATGTCAATAACATATTTTTTTCAAAATAAAAGTATATATCGACAGTAGAGAACCATTCTTTGTGCAATTAAATCTTCGCAAGAAGCCTTGTTAAATTTAAATCGATCTCGGCTGGGAAACTACCAGCCACTTCTATATTGTAAAAACGAGCATATAAGTTATAAAATTATATCAATAGTGTAGCTGTTCAATACCACTTTTCATAAACTTCTATTAGTAGTTAAAAATAAAAATTAAATTAAATTAGCTTCACGCTATATCCCGCACACAGCAGGGTAGGCAGAGGGAACCTAAAGTTAAGACACTCCGTTTCCCACTTTCCGCCGAATTTTGGAGGCATTGCGTGTTGAGTGGCAGAACTCAACGCCGCACTTTTGCCTCGACACCAGAGCGAAGAAATGAAAATATAAATTTAAGAAAATATTTCATCTCCTCGAGTGGGGATCGAACCCACAACCAGTCGGTTTTACAGTCACACTTTGTACCACTGCGCAACGACTGGCCCTATATAAAATAACTACTATATAAATAAATAATATTATTACAAAACAATCATATATTACAACACAATTAAAAACAATGATATATAAAATTATTTAAAAAAAAATCAAACCGTTTAATTATAATGATATAACTAAATTCATTTATAACTAAAATCTACTTACATACTTCCAATATTTTTAGCAACAACAACAAACAACAGTCAAATCACACTGCGTTTTATTTAATCAATAATATACCAAACATAAATAGTAATGTATATTGAAAGTTAATTTTAATTGCACCAGCTCGAGATTAATAAAAGAGGGTAGTGGAATATATTTTCGTATGCGGAAAAAGATTATCACACCATACAGTACTCAACTGTAGTATGCATTTTACTCATCTTTGACCTACTTATTACGTACATTTTAATATATGACTATTAAAATTTCCCATTAAATCTCTTTGCTCGGGCAAAACATTTACTTTGACCACACACGAGCTTGTTTCGTATAGTTTGCTCGATATTTACCGACGTATATATAAAATTTATGTTTAGCTAAAATGTGGAATTATTTTAGTGGAACGAGAGAGGTTTTAGACTTAGGCTTCTCATATAAAAGATTTTGTTTTACTTTATTTTTATACAACTTTAGAATTTGAGTAGCATTTAGAAGCTCATGAAAATATGTTTTCTTTTTTGAAAATACATGAAGATATAAACATATGGAAGCGTCGTAGCGCTCGCTGTAAAATACTTTCTAGCTTTTCAACGCATTGGTTGTTGCTTCAATCTCTGATTGCTAAAACGAGTTCACTCAACAAGAAATGTTTCGAATTTTGGCGGAAAGTGGAATGTATAGAGAACATGTGTTGCAGCGTTAAATCACTCCCTTTCCCAATATCCCTTAATTCCGAGATATCGTGTGTTAAGCGGATCGTGAGAGAAAGAAACTTAAAGACATGCTTCGTCTACTGTATAATTATTTCCCCTAGTGCTGATCGAACCCACAATCGTTGGATTTACAGTGAACGTCTCTCCCACTGCGCAACAGGCCAAAAAAGGCCTGTTATATATTTTAGACATACTACAAATTTTGTACGGTATATGACCCGCCCGTTACAATATTAAACGTGTCCAAATTATATTATAAAAATAATATACTATTATTTCCATATATTAACAAAATAAAAGATGAATACAGAAATAATATATACGATAATTTTAATTAAAATAATTGAATGTGCACTCCCTGAATTTGGGTTAACGAAGTAGCATATATAACAAAAATATATTAATAATAACAATGTTTTAAGTTTACATTTTCATATTATTTTTAAGCGCTATTATTTATTTAAGTTTAAATTAAAAGAAATAGTAAATCAAATACGTTACACCGCACCATATGCGGCCATTGTGGCGCAGCGGTGCAGTATCTGACTGTAAACGCGATGATTCTGGGTTAGCTTCGCCTGTTTAAGCTAGCTGTTATGTTAACTAGCTTATACTACATACTTACATAAATTGTAGCCTATGTGACATTCTGATGTATAAGTTATATTATTGCAAAGTTTCATCTAAATCTGTTAAGTAGTTTTTGCGTGAAAATCCACTCTCACAAACTTCAATATTTATAATATTACTAAGCTTTGTTTTAATTTTCGTCGTCAAATCAACGTCGTTCTTTATTTCACCAGAGCGAAAACTTAATTACCCCTACATGAAATTCGAACTGAGACTGTCTAATAATTTTATATAACTACGTACATATATATTTATCACGCTGTATACCACAGACAGCAGGGAGACAGAAGGCACTAGCCTAGTAGTGTTAAGACACTGTTCGCCACTTTTCACCGAATTCTGGAGGCATTGCGTGTTGAGTAGCGAAACTCAATGCAGCACTATTGAGTCTCCGACACGAAAATGAAGAAATTATAGTAATTCATTTAAATAAATATTTCATTTTCTCAAGTCAGGATCGAACCCACAACCAGTCGGGTTTCAGTCACAATTTGTGCCCCTGGGCCACGACTGGCCTCTATGTATATTTATATTCCTCTAAATTAAACATCAACCATGTGGGTTGCGTATCGTTAGGCACGTTCGTTTGCTTCGACTTTAATAAACGCATCATAATTCTACTTCAGTTATTATGACTAACCATTCTTTACGTGTACTTTTCTGCTTTTTGATGAAATACGGACTCAGAAGATAAAAAAATATATAAAAAAACATTTAAAAATTTTAATGCGAAGGTCTACAAATATTTTAATGAATTAATTCAACGGAATCGATTTAATTTGTTCAGATAGAACCAGAAATATACCATCCGCCCCATGATTTCCTTAAATAATATATAGATTGTAAGTGCAATGGATGTAGGTTCGATCGCCACTCAAGAGAGCTAATTACTTTCATAATTTTTCTCTGGGACCCTCAATACGTTTCACGTTCAAGAAGAGGAGAATGAAATATCTGACTGTACTGCGGATAAAGCGTGAAGCCATTAAAATAATAATATAAAAAGTGATTGAGCTAAACTAACTTTCTTTGCAACGTATAGAATATAATATACTATATGTATATTTTTTCTCGGCCTGCATATATGTATGTATATAAAAACGTAGCGCTATTAAATCTTTCTAATAAAATCTCATAGTATATTTTTATAAGATTTTTCTTTGATTAAATATCATATGATACTGCATACAGTCGTTCCTTCCTTCCATTTTCCTTATTTTGTTTTTAGCTTCACGATATATATAATATTATATTTTTTAAGAGTAATCACACAAAACACCTACTAGTATTAGTACTAAATACATTATTATTACATATCTTATATTTCGAGGAAGTAATTACCGCGCTTTAACGGTAGTTTAAGAACTTCATTTTCTGATATTTAGTCAAGGACTGCAGTAGAAAGATTAACTTAAAAATTGTATTATATTATTGAGAAGAAGAAGAAGATACGATATACAACATAAATAAGTTATAGCGTATAAGAATTTCGATGTAGCTTGAAAGGAACGATATGGCGTAGTAGTCTGACCACTGTGGTGTGAGAGGGAGGTGCAGGTTCGACTCTCACTAAATTAAAATGTGTACATACGTTTCCTAAAAGAAGAATTATTTATACATATGTCATAATTATTACGCTTAGACAGTTTCGAAGAGACGTGGGTTTGAATTCCGCAACATTTATATTTTGATTTCAAAATATCAAATGCATATATTTATTTTTGTCCATCTCCATACATTCGTGTGAGAGTAGATAGAGAGTTTGTATAATTTAACTAAGTAATCATATCTATACTAAAATTATAAAGCAGAGTTTGTTTGGTTGAACGCGCTAACCTCATGAACTACTGATTTGGAAAAAAATATGTGTGTAAAAAATCGACGTTACAATGAAAAATGTTGCAATAACGGGAGAGCTTGAGCGCTTCATCAAGCATGATGCATAACTATTAGTTATTTCATTTCACCAAATTCAAATCCACGACCATCATTTTCATATCCTCATATTCCAACAGCACCAAACAATTTTCCATTCACCATACAATATTAAGCACATTTCATACAAATAAACAAGAAGAGTACTACATAAGGATATACCCAATGGTTTAATTGCATTTCGTTCCAGATTTATAGCGCTGAGAGGCAGAAATGGAGGTTCTGCACGCTGCGTTTCCTATAGAGGAAGCAATTACTGCACGGGCTCGTTTCGAGCACTTTATGATTTCTAGCCTACATAATATCGTACGAGTACGTTTAATAATAGAAAAGAATTTTGCTGAATTTTTCAGGAAAATGTTTTGGAAATCCAAAAAAGAATGGCCGCAATTCGATATTAAATTTTTGTTTACATCACAGGCGCTCAGTATTAAATTCACATTCTGGCATAATGACTATATAACCTATTTCTTATAAATTTGACGTAACGTGTCTTTCCTACTACATTTATTTTATTAAAAAAGTGTGAAACGTATTTTATTATTTCATATTATTTTATGTATAAATACATATTATTATTTTATTAGCCTCAACACTAGAACGATGAAAAGGAAATATAAACCTAAATAAATAATTTATTTACTCGAGTGGAGATGAACCCTTAACCAGTCGCGTTTACAATCTCACTTTGTGCCCTTGCACCACTGGCTTTATGAAAATAAATATTGTATTTATTAAAGCCATACAAGATTTCTTAATTGCAATAGTTCACCATTTTCCATCAACATCGCGACATGGCGTGTTGGACGGAGGAAACAAAAGCCACGCTTTGTCTAATTAGATCGAGTTTCAAGTCACGCTATGTTCCAGCTTTCAACTTTCATATATATATATATGAAATATTCTTTGAGGCTAGTCGTGGTACGACACTTGACTCTGGTGTCAATTTAAAGCGCGGCGTTGAGTTCCGCCACTTAATAATGCCTCCAGAAATCAGTGGAAAGTGGGAAACCGAAGTGTCTTACAAAGAACGTACTACACACACTAGGAAGATTCCCTGATGAAGCTAAAGGTTTCGAATAGTAATATAAATTAAAATGTGTAATGCAAAAACATTTCACTGTCATCGTCTCTTGTTCAGCTCGTATATAACTGCTCATACGAATAAATCTCAATGAAAACGTTTTTTTTTTCGGGAAAAATTAAATTAAATAAAAAATCAGCTTCACGCTGTATCTCGCATAGCACAGCAAGGTAGGCAGAGGGAATCTAGTGTGAAGACACTGCTTTCCCCACTTTCCGCCGAGTTATGAAGGCATTGCGTGTTTAGTGGCGAAACTCAATGCCTCGCTTTGCCTCGACACGAGAGCGACGAAATGAAAATATAAATGTAAATTGATATTTTTATTTTGCTATATGATCATAAAAGCGAATTGAAGAGATTAAAGACATAAAAAGAGAAAAAGTAGGTCTTATCTCACTCATTTAACACTATTAACTACATACAGATAATACAAATCCATACACCGGTTGAGGTGGTATACCTATCTAAAGTAACAAATATGTATTTTAAACTTCTAACATTCAGCTTCAAAAACATCGAATTGTTAATATTACCGTTTATACATATTGATCAGTAAAAATAAAAAAAAATATTTAGTTCTATATTTTTTTAGCTTTACGGGTAGACAGAAGCCAGTGTTAAAACACTCCGTTTATGACTTCCGTCGAATTGTTGTCTTTTACTAGAGCAAAAAAATATAAATAGTCAGTCCCATATACATACTCTTATTAATTAATCTTTGAAAAATAAAATTAGTTAAAAATAACTCTGCAATGAAAACCTCTAATCGCGACTGTACAACGAACGCATTGTTAATTGACAAGTAACCTACTTTACAGAGCGGGACTTCGTTAAAAGTTTTACTATAAAACCTACGCTGAATCAATTCCTTTTTAATTTTAAACAAACTGTATTTATATTTTACACAAGGGAGAACTTTAAATACATAAATCAGCTTCACGCTGTATCCCGCACCTGCAGGGTAGGCAGAGGGAACCTAGTGTTAAGACACTCCGTTACCCACTTTCTGCCGAATTCTGGAGCCATTGCGTGTTGAGTGGCAGAACTCAATGCCGCGCTTGTCCTCGACACCAGAGCGAAGAATCCTTCTCGAGTGGGGATCGAACCCACAACCAGTCGGTTTTTCAGTCACACTTTGTGCCACTGCGCCACGACTGGCCTCTTTAGTAGTTATAAAAATAAAATTAAATAGTTTGTTTTCATTGTATAATACTACATATTTATTTTATGTATAGACCTAAAGTACATACATAGTACACTATTAAAATTTTTAAAGCTTTTAAATATAAGCACCTGATTTAAATATTAGTAAAATAATTGTTAATAAATTATAAAAAAATAGAAACTAACGTAATAATACAACATATAACAATTTTAAAAAAGGAATATTATAAAAGAAAACGCGGGAATTAAAATTAAACCTATTTATAAATCAAATTTGGAACAGCAATTTATGCGCTAATTTACTTTTTATTTAAACTAAGTACGTTTTACTATAAATATATAATATATTTATTAATTTATTTGGCATCTTTAGTATTTTTATTTTAAATTATAATGTGAGTTAAGCTTTTTAGGTTATAACTTAAAGGCTAGTATGTCACCGCGGACTCACCTGTTAAGCACGATAAAATAAAATACACTACACTAGCACTCAAAACGTAACGTTCACAAATTGCTTATAAAATAAAGTACATCAAACCGAAATAAAATATGAATTCAATTTATTATATCGATATAAATTCGATTATTATAACAACGTTATATCTGTCCAAGCTCCGACAGCCGACTGAAGATACAGGCCTCAGCTCGTTTTCCCGGCGCGTTTATTAGTGTTGCCACGTTTGGAAAAGCTCTTTCAGTTGAAATTGATTTATTTTGAATAAGACAATGTATTTTTTGCTAATTTAGTTTATATCAGATTATAGTTCAAAATTATTTTAAGTTTGGTTTAAATAAAAAAAAATAATATTAACGTCTTATTTATCTTAATTATAAAAAATATTATTACAATTATTATTATATCACATTATAGTGTTAAGGTGTTTAGGCTTATTTTATATTCAAATATGATGTATACATTATGTGCTATATACAGACAGTATAATAAAAAACTCATAATTTATAATTCTTTAATTAAGACCGGAAAAATTTATCAATATAGTTTACCTTTGTATCCAGCGAAAAATGTATTTAAAATTATAATAAAACATTTCAATATTAAAAGCAAATTTATATAATTTCCTTAAATAATGGGAATATTTCCCTACTTTAGGCTTGTAAGCCCGAATCCTTTGTGCGATCCACAAACTGTGAATATACCTTTACAGTTCACAGCATCCAGCATCATTCGATCTTCTCTCTCTCACTCTCTAACCTTATACTCCACTCGTTTTCTTTTTAAACTTAAAACTAATGAAGTAAATTATATTTGATATCTGTTCATATGAGTAAGTACAAATATAATTTGCTTTGAATCTTATGTGTACATTTACTTTCTATATTTTTTTTCAAGCTGTATCCCGACAGCAGGATAGACAGATGGAACCTAGTATTAAGACACTTAGTTATCCGCTTTGCGCCCAAACAACTTTGCATGTAGAGAATTAAATGCCACGCTTTGCCGTATGGACTTACCAGAATGAAAATTGTATATTTTTGTTATAGACGTTTTTACAGTTTACGAGAAATCTTTTTGATGAAATATCTATTTAAATCTTTAAATAATTTTAGTCTCTCTACCTTATTGAAAGTGACACATATATAGTAAAATTAATATTTTACATCAAATTGCAATCCGCCTAATGTACTTAAGATTATAAAGTTATGCTTCATAATTTGTTATTCCACTGGTCCGCTTTTGAACATTTTCCTCTTGACCTCATTCGTAATTTCGCAAATCGTATTCACGGTCTCAATACAATAATTAAATTTAGTCATTTTATTTTGAATATAAAATTTCATAAAGGATTTGGTTATAACTTAAGTAGGTCAATTTCAGTAATGATCTGTGGTGGACAAAATAAATGAAACTATAGAAAAGAAAAACAGATTTGATTGAAAAAGCTTCAAAAAAGTATAACGGGTTGAGTCATAGTAGAGGTTCATCTAGTTGGTAATTGTCATCCAGCCAACGAGCTACAATTTCCTCCTTCTTTTATGGCCCAAGCCCATTCATTACGATTTACACGGTATTCATTAGCTCTTATCCATTTATTGAAGATGTTCGTGAAAGTTCACACACCGCTATCCTCAACCGATGAAGATACTATATTTTCTTTTGTTATACTATATTTCTTTATCTGTGATTTCAAAATAACCCTGTATATATATGTATATACAATTTAGTGCTAATAATATGAGAAAAGAAAATATTCAACAAATTAGTGTACAATAAATTAAATATGGTTATTAAACTGTTATAAAAATTTTATTTATGCAGTTTATTATAACAATATTTTTTGTTTACTTAGAAAAAGAATCGATTTTAAGTGTGAGGTTATACATATATTATTTCTATTTATGCAGTTGATTTTTTTTTAATTAACATCTGACGGGGGACTTTATATTCTGTTTTTTTTTACATATTTTTTACATATTATCGAGACATTGGTGCAACTCAACACAGGGATTTACAAATAGATTTCAATAAAACAGTATTTTTTACATAAATATGAAATTGTCTTGATTAAGATTTGAATAAACAAAGCTCGCATTTGATCAAACAGATCCTCACTCTACTATAGCGTCAGTTTTAGTATTTTTTTATATTTTTTTCCTTCTATATACGTTTGTACAGAAATGTGTACGATCGCTCTAAGCCCTCTCAATTTTTATAAAGTGTAACATGCATGCCTCAATCGTACCAAAAAAAGAAGAAATCGCATGGAAAATGAAACATTTTTCAACGAAAATTCATGTTCATATAAAACTTAGTTGTAGCGTAGTTAATATTGTAAGTTTGATGTTTCGTAGATACAACAATACTTATATGATTGCATCATGGTTAAGAAACCAAGATTAAATTTAAAATTAAATTAAATTGATAGTGCTCAATTTTTTTTTTCAAATGAACGCAGTGTATAAATTTCCTACGTATGGTTAAAGTTGTCATAAAATAACATATGATAATAAATAAATCAGCTTCACGCTGTATCCCGCACACAGAAGGGTAAGCATAGGAAATCTAGTGTTAAGACACTCCGTTTCCCACTTTCTACCGAATTGTGCCGTGTTGAGTGTGGCAGAACTCAACGCTGCGCTTTTGCTCGACACCAACGAAGAAATGGAAATATAAATTTACGTAAATATTCCATCTTACAACAATATTTCATCTCACAACAATATATGCTTATTTAAATTGTACAATAATACACTTTGTATTATAATACTCTTAGTACTCAGTAGCATAACGAAATATATATAAAAATAGAGTCATTACTGGCGTTAAGTGCCGTCAATTAAAAAAATTAGGCGTAAAAATTTAAGTGGAGGACGAAGTACCTTTAACACTGGATTTCCTTCACCTACCCTGCTATGTGCGGGATACAGCGTGAACCTGATTTATAAACTTTTTTTAGATTCATTATTCTGATTCAAGATCCACTTAATACTGTCACTTAGTGCATTGTCTGAAAGCTTAAAGAGAGTGTATCAATCTATTCTTAAAAAGAGCTATTGTAAAACTAAAATTTTAAAACAAAACAAGTAAACTCTTTTATTTTGTTTGTTTTATTATTCAAATTAAAATCACAGGCTTATTTATAAAATTAAATAGAATTGTTTCGTATAACATTGTATAGGAAATATATCAAAAGTTGCGTGTGAAATGATAAAGTTTACAATCTCATTACATTAAGGTATCAAACTCTGAACTTTGTTGTTAATACATCTTAAAGTTAGTTCGTGATTGTATACTGACATCTCATCAGTCAGTTGAAAAACGTAACCAAGTTAATATGCCAAATATTAATGATGCCAAAGTATAAAATTGGGAAACAAGTTAAAAGAAACAGCATTAATATATATATATATATATATTGGTGGAAATTCATTTAGTAGGGAAAAGTTAGTGTTAAGTGAGATAGTTAATTATATTATTATTTATTGCCTTTACTGGAGGCTGCAACCCCTTAAAGTCACGGAGACTTGGGCTGTAGCCGAAAAGCCCCCATATTAGGTAATCGTCCCCTAACTGGTAATATAAGTTAAATTTACTTTATTTATTTAATTTCACGCCAGTCGTGGCGCGGTGGCACAAAGTTTGACTGTAAACCCGACTGGCTTTGGTTTCGATCCCCACTCGAGGTAATGAAATCATTTTTAAATTTATATTTCCATTTGTTCGCTTTGGTCGAGGCGAAGAGCGGCGTTGAGTTCCACCACTTAACATGCACTAGCCCACTGGGATACAGTTTGAAGCTGATACTGCATAATTTCTTATATGTTCAATCTATCAAATACTACATTAATGAAAGTACAGTAATAAAATATTATTAAAAAAACACTAAAATGTTAATCTGAACTCTTTTAAAATATAATACAATTAAAAATTGCGCTAAATTACCAAGCGCTGACTAGGCAAGTGGGCAACAACAGGCTTATTCGAGTATTGTGAAAACAATGGGGTAACCTATAACAATATAAGGAGGAATGTTAATTAGACGAATAGCCGCCAGCGAGGCTTACGCTGTATGGTATATGCTGTGCATAATTTCAAACGTATACTAAATATATATTTTTTGTGTACTTAAAAACAGCTTTACGTATTTTTCCGTAGGACAGCAGAAACCTAGTGCTTACTCTAAATTTTCAACTGCCACTCAATCTTGAGATATTGCTTCCTTGTTAAGTAGCAAAACTCAGCATCGCGCTTGATCTACCAGAAAGTAAAATGAAATAACAATAATAATACTAGCATCTGCCACATCCTGTGCACGGCAGGTAGAGCTGAGCTAAGCTATGTTGCGCAAAATTTTGTGACCATTTCATCTAGCGACCATCTCTGGGCCTGACCGTGTCTGTGGTTACTCAGAGATAGATCTAGGTCAGAGTAAAATACTTTTATATTTTCTATAGGCCTCTACGTATTAACCTGTATCCCCACGCAAGCTATCCAAAAGACCGAACTTGTCTGAACCCCAGTCTAAGAATAATAATATAATATAGACGTGATCTTTCCCCGATTGGAGATTGAATCCACAACCGTAGAGTTCACAGTTACACGCTGTCCTCTTGCAAACAGCCTCTATATAAAGTGTATCTTACACGTATTTATTTGCAAACTAAATCTAGGTCATGAGCGCACAAAGATTAATTAGTCCTTTGAACTCTCTGCATTGCGGAGAAATACGACTAAAAACATAGCAGTTAAAATTTATTCGGCAGTTCAGAAACGTCTATAGCTAAACAAAATGACTGCAAGCTTCAGTTTTTAATTGGACTTCATAAAGGAGGTGAAAATATTGAGGTTATTTTTTATACAAGATTTGGGTAATTGATTATTTTTAAATAGATGTTGCCTAACTTGGCTCCGGGTGGTTTTAAAATAGGTGGATTTAAGATACTATTTTCCTATACTTACACAAGCATATCAATTAACGTTATAAATAAATTCTTTTTATTAAAATTTGTATGTTATATTTCTTTTTTTTACAACTGAAAGGCTTCATAGGCACGGAGTGTTGTTAAGATGCTCCGTTCTTTACTATCCGTTCAATTTCTATATATTTTTTTTTTGTTTACCAGTGCGTAGAAATGAAAATAGTTCAATCCCTGACTAAGGATCGAATCGAATTGCTAATAAAAATGATAAAGTAAAATTAAAAATTAATTTATAATAAAACTCAATTTTAAACAAGAAGATAAACTTCTATTCTTCTATTTCTCAACAGAGTCTTGAAAAGCTGTGAACGAGTTGTGCCGAAAGAGAATTTATCTCACGTACCAACAATATAGAATGCCGCATGAGTGGCAAAGTGCTAGAACTCGAAGAAATACTTAGTGATTTCTTTTCCTTCGTGACCATTACGTGATATAAAATTTTTAATATTACGCTATATATTGGTATACATTTTATCAAATGTATTTTTTCTACACTTTGCAATTGGTAGACATACATGATTATGAAGTAATATTGTCTTTTGGGTTCCCGCTTTTACCCTAACAGTATAGCGCTAAGGTCCCTACAGTAGAATGTCTCTACTTATCTCTTTTATACTTTTTTTTTTCCGTGAGGAAATCCCTTTACGGATACCAGCCCGAGTGGGGACTCAAGCGGGTGATGTGGGGCTCGCGGACTGGCAGATGGTAGGCCGTCCGAATACCCACTAAAACCTCACGGTGCTCCTCCTCGACCGCCACTGGCCGCGAAACGCGGGGACATTAGTCGTCCGCGAAACGCGGCAGCGGGAGCCTACAAGGCACGTCGCGGAGTCAAGGGTGTGTTTGCACCCTCGACGGCCTGCTCGGAGTAGCACGCGGGAGCAACCTGCGCGCGACTACTCGGGCCAGGTTAGTAGGCGGCCAGCTTCCCCAAGCTGACCGCCCTCTGGCTCGTTAGGCATTTTAGGACAGAAAAGCAAGGAAGTATCTCGTTAGCTCCACCACCAGGACCTAGCAGGATGCATTAAGAAAAACACAAGAACAAAAAATGTACGGATGATCAAAGTCTGTGGGTTAAAAATAACATATTATAGTTGAAAAATATTATAGCTATGTATGAAGCACAGGTGATATTGTACGAAAAAGTATGCGTATGCGACGTGTTAATGTCAGCAGAAAACAAAACGATAACAGCGACATAACATACCAGTTGTTTTTGGTATTCTATTTACAAGTCAAGTTCTATATATTTATAAATATGTAGGTTTTACTAAATGTTCATTTTAACAGAGAATAATTCCTTTTATCATCAATCTCCGCTACAATTCTTGTTAATTAACCAACCACACGGCAGAGCTATATTTCTTATTATAGCTCCTTAATTGGAAACAAGAAAATGAAAGGCAGTCCACGCTTGCTTTATTGTTTGAGGACCTTAAATAAAGTCGACATGTAAAAGTTGCTCCTTTTCTTTTGTTTAATTAAGTTTTGTGGCCAAAACAAAAGGCAATCTATTTCCTCTAGTTTTTAGCACTAAATTGTTTGTAATTTTGTATGTATGAGTAAAATTTAAAACTAAATAATGCTATGCTATGCGAGAAAAAAACTGCTAAATATAACAATTAATTATTACAATGAAAGTGGAACGAAAGTGTCTTAATGTGAACAGAGTGTCATAACACTAGATTTCCAGGTTCCCTCTGCCTACCCTGCTATATACGGGATTCAGCGTGAAGCTAAAACAAACAAAACAATTGTTTCGAATGTTATATGCCAACGACTTTTAAAAAGGCTATCATTACCAAAAGCTTTTATAAATGTCATATAATACCACCCAAAACGCTAAATAATGTACCGCTACAGTTTGTAATAAATATTAAGAAAACAGTATCGATTTTCAGTCGGGACTGTCCTAACCAATCATTCCGCTGAATAAGTAATGGCGAAACGAATTACGGCCATCGCTTAATGCTGTTTAGACACAACGAGCTCTTTCGTGAAACCTAAATTTGTAACCCAAATGTGTATTCCATATTTATATATAATAAAAATATTATGAGGCCAGTCGTGGCGCAGGGGCACAAAGTGTGACTGCAAAATCGACTGGTTGTGGGTTCGATTCCACTCGAGGAAATGAAATATTTATTTACATTTATATTTTTAGAACTTGGCGAAAAGTGGGGAGCGGAGTGTCTTATCACTAGGTTCCCTCTGTCAACCATGCTGTGTGCAGGATACACTTAGTAGCAGTTAGGGGTAGTTTAAAATGTTTTAGAAAGTGAAAATAGTACTTATGTGTATATTTAATAAATACTCTAAGTGGGAATCGGGAGGCCAGCAGTGGCGCAGCGGCACGAAGTGTGACTGTAAAACTGACTGGTTGTGGGTTCGATTCCCACTCGAAGAGATTAAATTGCGGCGTTGTGTTCTGCCACTAAACACGCAATACCTCCAGAATTCGGCAGAAAGTGGGGAACACTAGGTTCCCTCTGCCTGAAATCCTGATATGTGCGTATAGGACATAGCGTGAAGCTTATTTATTTGAATTTAAGTGGGTATCGAATCCATAACCGTTACTTTTACTGTCAGACGCTACACCGCTGAGCCACAACGGTTACAGCGTATTTTATATATTTATAATTTGTAATCATTATATATTATTCTGTTTTATTACAAATTAGTATAATTTTGTATGATATGTAGCGAGTGAGCATTAGTAGTGTAAACCAAAGGATTTAGTGATGTGGTAATTCTGTACTTATCAAAGGCTGTCAGCATATTTAAGCCCACTGATTATAAACAATACATAGAATATACTCGAACACTATAACAATATATTATACGTACGTTAAATTTAGAGGCCAGTAGTGGCGCAGACGCTAAATGTTTGTAATGTCTCCTGAATTAGGCGCAAAGTTGAGCGGAGTGTCTCAACACTAGGCTCCCTCTGTCTATCCTACTACATGCGGGATATAATGCGTGAATCTGGAATAAATGAGGCCATTGTGGTGTAGCAGCACAGCGTTTGACTGTATACGGAACGGTTATGATATGGGTAGGTGATAGCGTGAAATTAAAAAAACATACATACGTATATAAAAAAAACAGTCGAATTGATTACCTCCTATTATCATCTAAATCAAACTATTTATCATCGTCGACATTTTGTTTTTGAGACACATATTTTGCTTTCTCTATCTATATATATATATATATTACACAAACAAAACGGCTCACAATGTCTTTAAATAGCCAGACGACGAAAATGAAGTCGAAGAAGAGGAAGACTTGTCACTATGATCTCTCTGTCCACCAAAAAACTGAATCAAAAATCCTAAACATACAGGAATACACACGTCATTACGAACGAAGTGAAGCCTCTCAACAAAGTGAATTTCAAACTCACTCTACACACTCTATGTATGTTGCCTTTAGGGTGGACGGTAAATAAATCATAGTATGCGAGAACTGACGGACCTTTTATCCAAATCGAACGCTTACAAACGTTTTCATTTAAATGTGAGTTAATAGCCACTACTGGTTCTCGATAGATTGTCGATATCAAATCGCTTTAGTTTTCTTTTACTAATAAAAAAAATTACTGATGCTGTATCCCGCGTATAGAAAAGTAGGTAGACCGAATTTAGTGTTAAATCACTCCGTTCTCCACTTTCCGCTCAATTTTCGTTCATTTATTATCAGAAGCTGTGTCACCGCGACGATAGCCTATTAATGTTTAATAATTATAATACCTGGGAGGATAAATAAATTAGTAGTCAAAATTATATTCATATAGTATAAAAAGAAGTCACTTCTCGCCGATGCACAATGTATGTACGTATATCATTGCTGTGCAATAGGTTTTATTGCGATGTTAACTAAAGGTATAATTTATGCTAGATATATAATACCTATGCATTTTATAAAAGAAGAAAAATCGGTGTAATGCGAGTCGGACTCCCTCACTAAGGCCTCCGTACGGGAACTGGGAGTACAACTTATTGAGGTCGATAAATTTAATTTGGCAGGCGTATACACTACTTTTTAGAAATAAACTAAAATTATAAGTTTTACTCTGTAATATAACTATAAATTTTCATTTTTCGATCTTTCCTTCCTTTATTTGTAGGTACTGTAAGTTTTTACTTCTAGCCAAATTTCATGATTGTATATCGACGGGAAAATAAGCCTATGAGTTGACTACGCGGCGAATAAAGAACAACAACAACAAATGACAAATTTCAATTTGCACGCATTTTGTATGAAACGACATACAAATATAAGTTTATAGCCATGCTCGCTACACAACATTATGTTATTTATTTTGGATAACTGATTAACTACTTTAAATATTATAATGTAATTTATTCTCAATTTTGTACCAGAATTTTTTATTTATTTAAGAAAAACCATAGTAAGAATCGGGACACACTTTCCTTGCCCTGATTGAACAGTCCCCGAGGCCCATCCATCATCTAGATAAGACCTCTTATACTCATACGTTTAAATATTTATTGTGATTTAGCATTTTACACGATACCGTTAAAATTGCGAAATAAAAAAAAAACGTATGAAAAGCTAATAAATCAACGAATTGTAATAAGATTTGATATGATTTTGCAATTTGGTATTGTATAAAAAATTAAAAAGAAAATAAGCAACCTAATAGTTTAGAGTTTTACCAAAAGTATTACAGAACGATTATACCACTGAAATAGTATTATAATTGATACAAATTTAAACAAATAAAAAATATCAGTCGATAAAATGTCTATGGAAATTATATATTTTTTTCTATTTAAGTTTGTATTATATGTACACTACTTTTGTAACAGAGAAGTTAATTAAGTTGTAAGTGGTTTTCCGCTACAAGTATCTAATATAAGACAACTCCGCAAAATAGTTCTCTCAAAGGAAGCAAATAACAATGCTTTAATTGTTATGATACTGCCTGTGCTCACGGAAGTTATTTCTCTTCTGTACTCTTTCTTAATATTAAAAACTGTTCTAACCGATCTAGCCATTTTTGATAGGCAATAAGAAAATTGTCTCGAGATACGGTTATATAAAATCCATTATGAGATGTGATGTGATTTTATTGTTTTGTTGATATGAGAGATACTCGTATAGTAGAGAATGAGTATGTATGTATATCATCCCTTCATCATAAAACATTTGTTTCATCACAACATTTTGTTTCAGTAGTTATTGTATTATCTCGTGTATCTATTAATATGATTTATAAACAAAATTATCACATATGGGACTTACACCCACAACTTACAAAATTACATAAGTGTAAGATAATGAAAATATTTTAAAACATTTTAGTTTCCATGAAAGTGAGTTTGGATTTTCCATTCATAAAAACTTAATGAAATGAATAACCTATATTTCAGCCCTGTTGTAATTTAGACGGTCCCCAATTATGATGAAATGTCAGCGTTGTAAGGCTGTACGCCTAGGTAACCTTATACCTTTTCCGAAACAAATTAAATATTTAATTTTTTAATTAATTTATTTTTTTGAATCGGCTTACAACTAGTACGAAATTTACCGATATTTTGGATACTTTACAGCTATTTCGTATACCTGTACCAAAGAACCGTTACCAAAATAGATAAAGATCTTCCAATACAGGTATATTTAATACCAGTATTTAACCTAAAAAAATACGGTGTAGCATAAAGGTACTGCTACATTGCCATTCGCATTGTAATGCACACCTCACTTACGTAGCTTTGTTGCCAAACCCAGCATTTAATGGCGGTCTAAATATTAATCTTTAATATGTAGAAGCCAGTCGTGGCGCAGTGGTACAAAGTGTGACTGTAAAACCGACTGGTTGTGGGTTCGATCCCCACTCGAGGAAATGAAATATTTACTTAAATATATATTTTCATTTCTTCGCTCTGGTGTCGAGGCAAAGCGCGGCGTTGAGTTCTGCCACTCGACACGCAATGCCTCCAAAATTCGGCAGAAAGTGGGGAATGGAGTGTCCAAAAACACTAGGTTCCCTCTGCCTACCCTGCTGTGTGCGGGATATAGCGTGAAGGTAATTTAATTTCATTTTTAATTTTAATATGTAGACGCCAGAAATTATAGTTACGAAATAATAATGCAGGATTATTAAATTATATTATATTAATTATAAAATAGTAAAACTACTTTCATTCATTAACCCCATTAGTCTCGCAACAAAAAAAAATTTTTTAATTATCTATTTATTAACAAGAAAATTTCGGACAATTAGTATGTACAACCTTAAATCTAAATGGAAACTTTAGGAAAATTCCCTCTTGTTCCGAGGCAGATAAATCCCGTATTATTTTATTCATGTAGTCTTGCGGTCAAGCTGAGCCTTTGTCCGTCAAACATGACGTACTGCTGGAATTAACTTTTTTTTTTGTTTAATTTTGGTAAACTCTTCTGCATATTTACAGTAACCCCAAAAGTTATTTTTATTAGGTTTTTAATCTTTAGTTCAAAATAAATTTTTTTTGTATAAACATATTAATTACTACTATTTTTTTTTATTATTTTCAATATAAATAAAAAATACCCATTTGTTGTCGATACGAAATTCACTCTACACAGTATGCACGGCGTCGATTCAATTGCGTCAATTTGACAATTTGAGAACAAAAATAATAAATTCGTATTGAAAGAAAAAATATAATTTGTATGAAGTGCTAAAATTCATACTTTTTAAGGAATAAGTATAAGTAAGCAATCATAAAGTTCTCGTAATCATAAAAATACATAATGCTGCGACATCTATGGGACAGATAACTAAACTCCAATGTCCACTTTCTTATTACATTTAATTAACTATCTGTATATTACAGATAAGAATAAATTAATATAACTAGGTTTATTATTAATTTAACTCTATTTATAATTATCCTATATAAATGTTCTAAGCCTTACTTATTACAAAATATTTATAATAACATCAAATTGACTTTTCGACGGAAACACTACCAACATAACGAGAACATTAGTGAAGAGAAGACCAGATCTCATTTTACTAAATGATATTTGTAATTAATATTTAAAACATATACTTAAATTAATGTCCGTATATAAAATGAAACATTTATAATATCTATATAAAAAGTAACAATATTGAATGTATGAACGGTGGTGTATCGCCGTCTCGCTCTCGCCTAGACAGTAATTATGACGCTGCATCCGCGGCCATTTCTCGCCGCGTGCAGTGCCGCCATTTTGATACGCTCTGTTGTCTATAATTTCCAATAGATCGTCTTTATGGCAAGGTCCGTAGATAATTTTTACTCTTTGGATAGCACCTACTTTATGATTACATGTACACAACTGTCAAAACAATGTTGTTAAAACATTTTAATTGTTTAATTATGTATTTCGTAGGATTTCCCGGTGGCATTATTATGTATGAAGTGTTTTAACATGGAATCTTGGTCGGATTTGTGTCGCTGCTGTCTTGCTCCAGATTCGGAAGTGTCACTTTTTGATGCCGAAGATAGTGTGCGGGAGAAGTTTTTGGAAATTACTACAATTGAGGTAAATGGACAATAAACATATGCTTAATATCCTTAATAGTTGATTACTTTGCAGTGAAAATAATCTTACAAATATAATCTCTTCCAATGAATTGTTTAATGTGTGTTTTGGTTATCACAAACAGGTTATCAATCTGAATAATTGAATCCCTGAATTGTGTTTTAATTGAATTATATATTTAGACCCTTATGAGTTTATTTAAACATCAATATTCCTAATATTTAATAATATTAATGTTGTACGCATATTGTATGTTAAAGAAATTTAACAATATTGTTTCATATTTTCAGCCTAAAGAAGATGATGGTTTACCTCAAAGGTTATGTAGTGATTGTTTTACATTAATGACATCAGCATATCAATTCAGGATGCAGTGCATGAAAGTAGACAAAGAGTTAAAACTTCAATTAGAATCCCTTCTAAAACAAAGTAAAGAGGAGGAGGAGGAATTATCAGAAATGTCCTTTTCACAAATAGAAACCCAATTGAAAGCAAGTGAAGACATGACAATCGAAGATCTTGCTAAGGAATCATTTAAGCAGCTTGAATCTATAATAAAAAAGGAACCAAATGATAGTGATGATGACTTTTATTATGTAGTTGTTGTAGATAACCCAAAAGATGATAAATCAGATGATGAGAAATGTAAAGATAATACAGACACAGAACCTGTGATTAGAGAGGAAGAAGAAGAAGTAAATAATGATGCAAGTCCAAGTTCAAATCAGTTTGAGAGCACAATAGATTCATTTCTAGTAACTAACCCTAAAGTGTCAATGCATGTACCAGACACAATATTAGAAAATGAGGAAGTAGAAAATGACTTTGATGAACCAATGGATGTGGATGTCAATCATATGTCCCAAGACCTATCAATTAGTGAGGATTCTCAAGAAAAAAATGAATATGCAATACCTTTAACACAAGAAATGATAGAAAATCTATCTAGTTCAAAAAATTTCATTAAAATTTTAACTCCATCTGGAGTAGAAAAAACTATTTTGGTTAAGGGTGATAGTGTAAAGTATTTAACTGGTACTGATTCTATAAAACTTGATGGTGATTCAATTCCACAGGAAGTAATATTATATGAGGGAGACGACTCACAGTTCCAGTTAGTAAAGTGTGATGGATCTGAGCTAGTAATTGAGTATGCAGATGACAGTCAAATTGCAACTGTTTTACAACAAGAGGATGGCACTTTCTTATGTGACTGCGGTGAACAATTTGATGACTTGGAGACATATGAAAAACATCAATACAAACACAATCCAGCAGGAGATCATTTGTGCAATTTATGCGGCAAAGGATTTGAAACTGCAGAGATTTTAACAGGACATATGTTAATACACAGCAACCCAACTGGCCCATATGTGACTTGTCCGTTTTGCAATCAAAATGTTAAAAGGAGTAGTTTAACTCAACATATAAAATATATGCATAATAGTAAACCACAGTGTGATGTTTGTTCTAAAACATTTGCAAATCAAAATAATTTGAGACGTCACATGATGATACATAGCGGTATAAAAGAATTTGAATGCGACATATGCAAAAAAAGATTCCATCAAAAAATAACCATGCAAACTCACAGACTTACACATATAAGTCCCTTTACCTGCGGTCAGTGTGGAATCAAATTTGAAAATAAAGGTGATTTGACAAACCATAAAGGAACTGATGAATGCTCAAAATCTAGAATATATAAAGTTAAAGAAGAATTAATGAAGACAGTCAAACAGGAAGTAACAACAGATGATGGCAAATTATTAGGTTATGCTTGTTCATTATGTAAGAAAATGTTTTCCGTTGAATCGGCGTTGGAACAGCATATAGAAAGTTCACACATTATTGAATCAGACGGACAACAAGATAAAAAAATAAATAAAACTAGCAAAAGGTTTGAATGTTGTATTTGCGGTAAAGGGTGCTCTAGCCAAGCCATGCTGATAATGCATGAAAGGGTACACACAAATGAGCGGCCATTTCCATGCCAACTTTGCTCTTTAAGATTTAAAACTAAAACTCATTTAAGAACTCATCAATTAACTCATACACGAGAAAAGAAATTTGGTTGTTCAGTTTGTATGAAGTTTTTTGCATTAAAAGGTAACTTAGTAGTTCATTTGCGAACCCACACTGGTGAAAGGCCGTATGTATGTTCAATATGTGGTGAGGCCTTCATAGATTCCAAATATCTTAAAAAACATAAGCAAAAGAAACATGCTATAGATAATGTACCGTGGGATAAGTATGAATAAACTTTAATGTATGTTTTTTTTGCTTCATACAGAACTCAGTTTAACACTGACGCTTCCCCACTTTCTGTTTTCAAGACATTTCATTTTGAGTAAATGGAGCTGAGCACTTTGCTTTGTCTTCCTACCAGAGCAGGGAAATGAAAATAATTCTAGAATGTAAGCGAATGGCCTTTAATATTTTAATAGTTATTTAGTAATTACAAACCAAATATTTTCTTCAATGGAGTCAGTCAATAAATATATTGACAATTTAAACTATTTCTTGACATTGGATAAGCAATAATACAGTGATATAAATATTAATAAAGCCAAATGTATCTTGTTCTATAACTTTCTTAAGGATATTGATGTAGAAGTGCCTTAATCTGTTTCTTATATATTTTTTATCTTATTATAGCAGTTTTTGGGTTAATCTAATGTAAGGAGCACTATAAATAATTTTCCATAATTTAACTAATTTTAATAATAATCATTTGATGCCAGTCGTGGCGCAGTGGTACGAAGTGTGACTGTAAAACCGACTGGTTGTGGGTTCGATCCCCACTCGAGGAAATGAAATATTTACTTAAATTTATATTTTCATTTCTTCGCTCTGGTGTCGAGGCAAAGTGCGGCGTTGAGTTCTGCCACTCAACACGCAATGCCTCCAAAATTCGGCAGAAAGTCTGGAACGGAGTGTCTTAACACTAGGTTCCCTCTGCCTACCCTGCTGTGTGCGGGATATAGCGTGAAGCTAATCTAATTTTTTAATTTTAATAATAATCAAACAAGCTGTTTTTGTTATTTCCAGTGTCAAGAATAATGTTATATATATTCAATTAATTTTAAACAGAATATGACTATGATTGCAAATCATAAAAGTATGGTTAAAATTATAAAATTTGTATTAAAATCAATTATGATAGTGTTTACAAAACAACCAACCCTTAGTGAATGTTTATCAAATAAACTTGCAACAAATACATCGATACTATTCAATATTAGGTCTGATTTACATAGCATTCGGCTTAATACCAAATCAATTAAATAATGGATACTTATATAATTTATTTTATTTTAGTGAGAGATCACTGATGAAATAAAAGAAATTGTTGATTCGTTTTGTAATATAACATTTTTAATTCTCTCAGATTCGCTACTAGTTTTGTTAGTAGTATTGGTATTAAGTCTGATCTTTTGTATAACAAATTTTAGTATTCTTTTAAGTGCATTTAAATTATGCTTTTGACTAATATTCGGCCATTAAGGAAGGTGACTGATTGGTATTTTGGGTATTATAGAATTTGTTGCAGACCTATTATCGACGATTATAATTATTTTGTTAAACAAGAAACTGTGTACACATTATATTTTTTATTATATATTATGTATAAGAAATTTATTAACATCACAAAATTATTATTAAAAAATGTATATTACATTTTTTTTATTTTAAAATTCAAAATGAAGTGAATATCTTTTTTTAGAGTTAAATCTAAATATATTTTTTAATTATGGATATACTGTTCACAGTTTGATTAGTCACAAGGTGTTTTGAATTGCATATCATAGTCATTGCCTTTGTATTTTTTTACCGGGCAAAGCTCCTTGGAAACTTAATAAAATATTGTATAACTTTATACAAAGAATAAAATAATCTTATTGAATAATTTGTTTTTTTTATTTATTACTAATAATATGACCTGTCACTTTATTTAGGTAGTTGTCTTTTATCCTAATGTTATTATGGTTGTTATTTGTTAATAATAATTTCTTAAAAGTTACTATACCGAATCATCCTATAGTAAAATAAATATATTACTTAAATTAAAATTAAACTATGAAAGATGAAAATTGCGTTTGGTTTCAGATTTCAAAAGTTATATGACAGGAGAGGTAAATTAAAAATAGTATAAGAATAATGTAACTATTTCTGACTATTATGACTTTAAAATAAAAAGACATCTAAAAACATGTCAAAATGGTGTTAATTTAAAGCAGTAACTTAAAATAAATATAATTAAGAATATGCTAAAAGAAGACAAAACACATTATTTTGGAGCTTATACTTAAAATTAGTTTCAAATAAATTGCTTACACTATTCGATAATGGATGGCGCTAGTAGATTTATTATGCTATTTATCAACAGATGTCACTATACCCATAATAATTGAAAATATTTTAAATTTAATTTCTCTAATAATCTCTTATCCGTTGTCACAATAATCATTACAACATAATAAACCTAAAAAAAGAAAAACAAAATAATAAAAAATAAATGTCATAACAAAAATGAGTCGAGCAAAAGGCATGTTATTTAGTTTATTGATTATATTTTCCTCCATGCACTGCATTGTGCTACGTCGCTTCCATTGGTCTGAATCGCTTACTCGTCCGCGTACCGTCACCCTGTCTGTTTTGACCCTATATATAATACAGGGGGTAGACTTCCAATATCACACTGATCTAGCATTTTGTGACGAACGCACGTTGTAACAGCCATGCCGCCAAAAACAAGTGGGAAAGCAGCGAAAAAGTCCGGTGCCGCACAGAAAAACATATCGAAATCCGACAAAAGAAAGAAGAAGCACAAACGGAAAGAGAGTTACGCCATTTACATTTACAAAGTGTTGAAGCAGGTTCACCCGGACACTGGAATCTCGAGTAAGGCTATGTCTATAATGAATTCCTTTGTCAACGATATTTTTGAACGTATCGCGGCCGAGGCGTCCCGTCTGGCTCACTACAACAAGAGGTCAACGATCACGTCGAGGGAGGTGCAGACCTCCGTCCGTCTGCTCCTTCCCGGCGAGCTCGCGAAACACGCAGTCAGCGAGGGAACGAAAGCCGTCACTAAATATACTAGCTCCAAGTAAACTAATTGTATGTATATTGACTTTGTTTGTATGATTCATACGTTAATGTATTCTTTTTTTGTGGTTAATGACTAGACTATTTGATTTTTTTTGTGTAAAATCGATTATTACTTACTTCATATGTACTTATTACTACACTTGAGTATTAAATAAAGGGCATTTCAATATGTATGTTCTTTTAATTCTACCCACTTCTTTCTTTCTACGGTTAATTTAATAAAAGTCTAAATATATATATATGTATATATGTTCATTTCTAATAATAAATTTTCAAAAAAGGTTAATTTTTAACTGATAATAATTAATTATAATTTATTTTTATTATAACAAAATATTTTCAAACTAATCAAGTCGTAGTAATTCAAATTATTAGTCGATTTAAAATACCCACAGTACATTTTTTATTTTAGATTTTGTTTTATTTCTTTCTAGATTTTCTTAATTGATAAGAAATTTAAAACATCACTATATAAAAAACTGTGTAATATTAATAAAACTAAAAAATATTATTTATATATTTATTTTTCTATCAATAAATAAACATAATGAATTATGTAGGTATTAAAATTATATGTAAAATCATAGTCAGATTGACAGAACTTAAAAAAAGAGCAAAGTTTCTTTCTGTTACAACTGACCCCGTCACATCGCGTCATGGAGCTTAACATAGTCACAATAAGTACCAGGCGAGCATCAAAGTAGAGGAGATGTATGCGCGTGAGTGGCGTCAGCTGCTTATTAATGGTGTTACTTTTAGTAAAGTGTGGTAAGATATGGAATGAACATTTTAATTTTTGGTGATAGTATTTAAAAAAAAAAACGTTATTTTGAAGAATGTAATGGATAATTTAACGTACACAAGTTAAAGATCTGTACAAAAAATACAATCTACCCGAAACTGAACCAACTTTCTCGTAAGTTAAGTTATAGGACAAAAATTGTGTATAGCGTCTGATTAGTAAGCGTAACTAGTGATGTAAAAATTAAATCCATTAAAGAAAAAAATGCTTTAATATTACCAATATGACTATAATAAGTTCTTTGATTTTCACGTTTATTACTCATTTTCAAGTAGATGTCTACCCCTGACCACGGACTACTGCAGTGTTCGAAACGTCGGGTTTCCAAAAATGTATAATTTTAAATATACGCGATTAATCCGGTTAAAATAATTTCATTTAAAACAATATGATTTATTGACAACTACAATAATAAATTGAAAAATTATTTAGAATACAGTTTTTATTTATTAAGCTACTACTACTTAGACTACTTCCACAAATTATTATTTAAAAAAAATTAACCGTCAAAAGCCGAACAACAGGTCTTAGTACACTTTGGTAACCGGAACTACTCGTGAAAGGGAAGCGATGATACAGATGGCCTTTTCGCACTTGTTTGGAAACGAGATAACGACTGCTCGCATTAAATACATAACACGTTAGCGATAACCGACTTTGAACTAAATCGTGTTTTGTATTTAATATCTATGTAAAAAGATTTTTAGTATCACGATGCGTGAAACTAAAAAATGTTAATGAATAGACGGAGAAAAGCCTTTCTCCAATTCAATCAATCAATTTTCAATCAATTTTAAACTATTTCCCTGTCTCAACATCGCAAACGCGACAATTGCCATTACAAGAAAAAGAATATATAAAATTAAAATAATTTTAATACAGTTGTTCCTCATTTGAGGATTGAATACACAATCATCGTATTAACAGCCAGACCATTTGCAATAAGATCATTTAAAATTATATTTTTTCATATTTAAATAATATGCTTTACTTATCCCATCTCAGTGTACCTACGTATGATCTATATATTTTTTTATTACTAAACGTGTCATATATTCATTAAACAGACACACCTATCAGGTAGTATTATTGAGGTAGGTAGGTATTAGAGGGTTTATTTCCACCCCCTGGTTTTTTATAGGGGGTGAATCTGTCCCGCGTCCATTTCGCGTACAAGTTTTAATCTGGTAATTCGTCTGAATTCTTATTGCATACAGCGTACACGACGCGAGGATTACTGGAGCTTTAGTACCATGTTGCTATAACATAATGTTGTTTTGAGAATATTGTTGTATTATCTTCTCGAATTATAAAGCCGTCGTAAGGCTGGCTTGATTCATTTTCATTTCTTTGTCCTGGTTGACAAAGCGCGGCGTTGAATTCCACTCAACAGGCAATTGTTCGAAAATTAAGACGGGAAAGTGGAAAGCGGAGTGTCGCAACAGTAGTTTCCCTCTGCCCTGCTATACGAGGGAAAATTATAAATCTGTATTTTTATATACATATATTTTGAAAAAACTAATTTCAGTAGTAGTTACATACTAAAAATATTTAGCATTATTGCTACTAGCCCACTTTCTACCGACTAGTCGATTGATGTCTAATTTTTTTTGTAGGTGTTTCTTAAAATAACATATTAATGTGTTATAACATTATTTGTACCGCTTTAACAACAGGTCTCATAATAAGTTTTAGAGAATAAAAAAATACAGTCGAATTGTGAACCTCCTCCTTTTGCAGAAGACGGTTAAAAAGGAGAAAAGATCTCAAAATTCTGCAGTGCAAACTCAGTCAATATACTCCGAGAGTTATTCCTATAGGAAACGCGGTATGTGGCCAGAAGATCAATGTATAAAAAAAAAATTAAATCAAATTAAATCAAAAAAATATTGTTTAATATTAATTTATACGCTTGACCCACAAATTACTTAAACAGAAACAGAGCTTACAGACTCGTTTGTGTAATCGATGGTTTGCCAATAAGACGGTACTTACATATTTTTAGTGAGGGAAATATTAGTTCTTTTTGTTAAATAAAATAATATCTAAAGCTATATCAATTACAATTTACCAATTGTTTACAGATGCTTTTATGTTAAAACTATTATTATTTTATGATTTTTTTATTAATTAGCTTCACGCTATATTCCGCACACAGCAGGGTAGGCAGAGGGAACCTAGTGTTAAGACACTCCGTTCCCCACTTTCTGCCGAATTTTGGAGGCATTGCGTGTTGAGTGGCAGAACTCAACGCCGCGTTTTGCCTCAACACCAGAGCGAAGAAATGAAAATATAAATTTATGTAAATATTTCATTTCCTCGAGTGGGGATCGAACCCACAACCAGTCGGTTTTACAGTCACACTTTGTACCACTGCGCCACGACTGGCTTTTATGAATTTGTTTGGTATATTCGATTTATGACGTAGTTGGGGTTCAAGTTGAGATTTTTTTATATATAAATGTTTATTAACTTAATCCAAATAGCACGCTATGTCTCAAAAATCGTTATTAACACAGATTCCTTTTTTTTTGCCCACTGAGAAAAAACCTACACCTATAGCTGTAGATGTGATTTTAAGACCCGCGTAAGATCGCGAGGGCATACATATATGGAAAGAAATAAGCTTTAGCAAGTAATCGCGTGATACCGTGTACTACTACAGTATATACAATACTGTACTATAGTATACTACAGTCTACAGTATAGTATAATATCTTGTATACATGTTGTATGTATGTAGCAATGATACAATCAACCGGAGCCGCTCACTAATGCGTCCCGTCGCCGCTTCGCTCGAGCCGCACGCCGCGCCGAGTGGGCTAGTGATGGGCAGTTGGGTTTTGTTTTTTGTCGATAGATTGTTTGATATTTGTTTTGAATGCGTTAGTTCTAATTTGGGATAGTCATTTATATTATGTATTGTTGTATTTTAGAGGTAATAGCGTCTTAATAATCTATGAAAACTGGTTGGAGTCGCGAGAAAGCGTTATTCGTTGTCACGTTCCGCCTGAGTCGAGTGCAATAGAGTGCGAACAAGCGATTGAGTGGCATGATCGATCTAAGCGTTTGGCTTGCGACACATCATCAATACATTTTTAGTAATAGCACATTGTTATCTGGAATTAATCTGCCTAATTTAAGTTATTTTACTTATTTACTAGCAAATAAATGGTAAGTCATCGAAAAAAATATTTTTTTCTTTCAATTCCTTTGTATTGTACAAAATTCTAATAATTCAGTGATCAATTAAATTCATAAAATTATGCAATTTGTCATTAATGTTTTTTTATGACGTTATCACGTAAAATTATTGTCTGGACTGAATTAACTTTACAGACAATCAGTTATTTTTATAAAGCCGTCGCTGTGGGGATCTGTACTCCTAATGAGAACTAAATAAAGAAATGAATAAAACTCGATATCGATACTAATATTAAAGCAGAAATCCATCACTAGTGACACCTACTTTACTGGCCGGGACCCCTCCCACCGCCCGGGGCTTATCTGTGAAACCCTGTGCAGAAATATTTCATTTCGCCACCGGCACGTTTTTCTATGCAGCGTATAGCTTACGGCTCGGTAGCGGTCTCTGTGGAGGTCTCTTTTTATTTTATGTAACCCTGGTACCCGGTTACATATTTGTAAATGTCAGTTGGGCAAAAAGACTTTCTTTACTTACTTTACCTACCGTTAGAGAGAGAGAGGGAGTAGTTGTCAAGTTGTCAGGGTTGATACATATATTCATTTAAGTTTCTCGTTTGCATACAGATATTGATTGAGAAAAAAATATTGAATGCATATAGGAACTAATTTTGATTTTTAATAATTAATTATTATTATTTACTGTCAAAATGTCGCTTTTAAATATGATATTATCTTTATCGAAATTTTATTATTAAAAACGTTAAAAATGTTAGTTAACATTATGACTATTTCCACTCTTAATTTCGTAAAATCTAAATAGAAAGACTAATTAGTCTATTTAGTATTTTTATTAATCAAAGATATATGAAATAATTGACATAAAAAAGATTTATATATATATATCTATGTATATATATTTTTGTCCATATAAAAAACGCAAAGTCAGGGATACTTATCGGATGCAGGAGTTGCAAATTGAATGGATCGCTAAAAATACTGCTGACGGCCATTTCCCCTCGGGTAAAATATTCTTGTTTACAGCTTTACTTATTTCATTTAATTTGCACAACGCATTTCACGTTGTGTTCAGATTTATTTAGCCTTTGTGCATACTTTAAAATATAAATAAACAATTAGCAAATGTATTAAAGTTAAATTAACAATGCACAAAGATTCACAGTCAGGAGATAAAACTTTTACTGTAATAATACATATATTAAGTCTTATTTGTAAATTTTAAAAAACCTATCTTTATCTTTTTTGATTTTTATCTTTTTATTTCAAAAGAAAAAAACATATAAGACTTAATATTTTTATATAAAGTTTAAACCACATAGTCAAAATCCATAATGTATATAAGCTAACCTTTTTTCCATGTATTTTGATGTATGATATTATTTATTTCGCAAAGTACAAAAAATATTCACATAATATTTATAACTAATATTATAATAGCTAAAGAAATTTATATAGTTAAGATACTCTCAGTAAGTACTTGTTGAAATTGAAAAAACATTTTTTTGATAGATATAGATTTTCTTATAAATAAATAAATAGTTCTTTTGTCGTTTAAATTGACCCACTGTACCTGCGGACGGACATTTTATTTACCTCAAGTATGCAGCTTGTATGTGTCATACACAAACAATATTTCTATTTGATATTTGATTTGAGACAGTTTTAAATAAAAGAGAGGAGAAACAAACATAATTCCTACCTAATTAACCCCCAAAATATTCTCTTTCTATCTATCTATTTATCTATCTATCTATCATACCAAAATCCCGTATTTGCCAATTTAAACTCCCATACGCCGTAAGTCACTTGCTCGCGCCGTGTACCAGGCGAGCAGCGCACGCAGGCGTCGGCGGAGTAAATTAGGCGCGGAGTCGCTCGTGCCGGTGCCGCGCACTCAGCGATATTGCTAACGGCCCGCTTCGGGTGCAGGGTTGTACGGTGATCGATTGTTTATTGTGGTTTTATTTATTTTTTAAATATTTTAAAGAGAAAGATAGCGTCAAGACATTCCATTCTTCATTTTCAGTCAAAATTAAAGATATTGTTTGGTACGTGACGGAGCTCTTGTCAGAGCGGGGTAATTAAAGTAATTTATTAGAATCTACAATTACAGTCAAATGTTGTCCAATTTGTTTTAAAATATAGTAAAAAAGTTAACAAGTATTACGTAATCTGACATATATTAGAATTCTATTTCGTTAGTATTTTTTTAAATATTCTAGATAAAGCTGTTAATATCTAATCTTTTTAATTATGCAAAATAACAATTCAGATTGTTAATTGTAGCTTTTTCATAACATATAAAAAAGGCTCCAGATATTGTCATAATATTTAATACAGTTACCCTTAAAGCAGTTATTAAAAACACCTCATTCCCAAAACACGCCCCAGATGGTAATGTATAGGATAGAAATATATATATAAAAAATAAATAATAGAGTGTGATTAATAAAGCGGTAGCCCTGGGCGCGGCGGGAACAAAGCAGCCGCGGCGAGCGCCACTCACCGCTCGGGTGTAGCGCGATTGAGTCATTTTGATAGGAGCTTTTAGATATATTTTTTAAGTTTATATTTTTTAAAAATATAAAAAAGGTTTAATCTATATCTTGCTTATTCTTCTTAGTTTTACGCTGTACACTGCATTTTGTAGGGCTGGCAGAAAGAAATTAATACTTACAGGACAAGAAATTTAAGTATAATAATAAAACATGTTACTCAAACTACGGATTCAATGTATTCAATCAATTAATAAATTTCGATTAAATGTATTGAATTATAAGAAACCTTTAAAATTTTACCTTTGGTATAACTTGCATTCTTACAAAACTATGTTTCATTGAAGCATTAACAAAGCCAAATGTACACTACATTGATAAGAAGAGTGATAAACAAGCAACAATTTCTAAAGTAAATATTTTTACCTTACCGATCAGTAGGTATGTAATATTTACCACTATTGTATTTATTCTATTATCATCGTCATCGTTATTGTCGCTAAATTATTGTACCGAAAATAACTCGTTTTACTACTATTCCCCGCTAAGATGTTTCTATGTGTCATACATTTTTATAAAACTCTTCTTTTTCTGAGTAACTGATACACAAAGTATAGCACTGCGGAAATGTCTGCGAGAAGTAAAAAAAAAACATATTTTTACTTTTCTTTACACGAAGAAGTTGCGAGCAGCAACTAGTTATACATAAAATAACATAACAAAACATTCAATCTCTAATATTATAAATTTAAAAAAACCCAAGAAAATAATAATAAAAGTAAAGTATTAAGCCGTAGCGCTGCAGTTTCGCCGCATTACCCAATGATTCACCGAGGCGCGGCCCGACAACGCAGCGTCCCGTACATTGCGCTCCATAACCTCTACGTGTTCAACTATACCTATACCTACACGTATACCTATACTTATACCTATAGGTGTACGTATTGCAGATAGTTTTAGGTTGAATCTTAAATATAGGTTCGATTTTAAATTGCATGTTGTACTAAATACATGTATATTATATATGTATATATCAATGTATTAGTGTACGTTGTACAAATAGTTTTGCATGTTGAGCGGCGGAACTTAACGCCGTGATTTGTCGTGTATCAGAGAGAAGATATGAAAATAATTGCTAGGAATTAAACGGTCGGACACAGCCTCTTAAAAAATATCAATAAAATCTGTAAAATTACAAAAAATTCTACGCAATAATGCTTTTATTGGAATATTACGTTTCTAGGTGAGTGTGGAACGAATAACCAGACAATAAATCTTTTTGTATATGAAATTTCGGATATTATTACCAAATTGTAATTGTACCTATAGTAAATTCTTGTTTTTAAGTAAACATGAAATAATAATGTCGTATTAAGATAATTACTAAAATTAACATATTTATATTATGTTTGAATGGGATTTTAAAGTAAATTGAGTATTCACAGTATGACAATAATATCATTTTTAAAAAATTTTACCGACTTTAAATTGGTATAAAAAATAAAACAACCAGTGAACTTAAAAGGAAAAATGCAAGTTCTACTACCTACCTATAGAGACTGAAGCGATTTTAATGAAACGTGTGCTGTAACTGTTCCCTAAGTTGTATACCTAACTGAAATTAAAAAGAGTCATTTCTATATAATATTTATATAGAAATAACTCCTTATAATTTCAGTTAGGTATACTTATATATTTCTATATATTTGAGGCAAATGTGACTGTAAAACCGACTGGTTGTGGGTTCGATCCCCACTCGAGGAGATGAAATATTTACATAAATTTATATTTCCATTTCTTCGCTCTGGTGTCGAGGCTAAGCGCGGCGTTGAGTTCTGCCACTCAACACGCAATGCCTGCAGAATTCGGCAGAAAGTGGGGAATGGAGTGTCTTAACACTAGGTTCCCCCTGCCTACCCTGCTGTGTGCGGGATACAGCGTGAAGCTGATTTGATTTGATTTGATTTTATTTCTATATAACTTTGGGTTTTAGAGAAATTCGTGGACAAACATACAAATATACACTTACGAAATTAAGCAAGCGCACGTGATCAATTTAGGATCATCACACTTAAAATATTATTCAATTCGAACAATATTACAATTATGCATACATATATAAAACTGATAACAACCTGTTTTTGAAGTCGGTTTAAAAAAACAGTTAATAGTCCGATATGTCGTGCTTAGTACTGTGCAGTACTACGATAATGATTCAAGACTCACTCAGGGAAAATAAACACGATGTAATGCGATGATATTACGAATCAATTAAGATGGTAGGAAGTGGAGAGTCTTAAAGCATCTACCTACTAATATAATGTTATTTTCTTATGTAAAACAATAAATATCAATATTTTAATTTCTATTGAAGGATTTAGTCCTAATAAATCCTAATTTAAATATCTTCGTTGTATTTATATAATTAACGAATGGATGAATTAGAAAAAACTAAAAGGGTAATGAAAGACATTGCGCGAGTATTTGTGTATTTTTTTTTTTAATTTTGCGATGAAGAAACAGTCATTACTTTAAAACAAACTGCATAAATCAGGTTCCTTCAACCAGAATACAACTTCATTAAATAGGCGGAAGCTCGTATAGTACGCGCTAATAAAGTGGCATAAATATATGTATATCCACTGGCCGCTCCTTAAAATGCATAAGGAAAAATAAAAAAAAACATAAAAATAGCTGAACAACAAAAAAATTTCAAATATATTCTATACAAAAAAAAATATATCTGATATTATTAAATAGACAACAAAGTGATAAAATTCTCACTTTAAATTCGACTCACAAGCCGCTGGGTGGCTTTTGTATAAATATATTCCCATTAACGCCATCTTTTGTAGTGTCACGGAATTTCTTTGTAAAAATCCATATGATGTATAGACACTTCTTCCATGGTTATGAAGACCTGGTACAAATTCGACCTAATGAAGCAACACTGAAGCCCATTCGGACGAGAAAATTAATCTGCAAAAAAAAATTCCTTAAAGAATAAAAAAAAAATTAAAATAAGTTTGTAGTTCTCTATTTGTAAGCATTATTTTTGTTCATATCATATTTTTTTAATAATATGAACAGATAAAAAAAAAGAAAAGAAAATTACAAAGAGATATATAGGCCGTAACTATTGAAAAGAATAAGATAAAATCAAATTTAAATTTTATTAAAAAAAATATGTCAAAAAAAACCACAGTCCTATCTATATTTTCTAAGAATAGTTGTAATAAATAAAACATTTCCAAATACATGAATTATTTCCACATTTTTTAATAGCTTTCCCTTGCATGCAAATAAAAACAAAAAAATAACATTAGTCAGTCTCCACAGTATTTTTAGCTGTCTACTAATCAAAGGCTACCAATCAAATCTTAGACCAAGACCACATGTCAACAAAATTGTCCCCTAATACATTGTTATAGAGTTTAAAATCAAACAACAACATTATGAAAAGCAATTCCGTCAAGACTCCTAAAAATTGATGTTCTCCTAATAACTTGCGCACTGTTCGCGCAAGCCAGCGGACTAGTGCGCAACTCGCGCGCTGGATGCGCGTGCGCCTTTCACTGTACTACAAAAGGATGTACAAATCTTATATCTTTATCATTCAAGTATTAACCTTTTGATATTGGAAATAAGGTTTTTAATCGAATGTATATGTATAATATTTGTAATCTAGCATAAACAAACACCTGTTCTTAAACCTTATATTTTTTTGATTTAATGGAAATATTTTAAGAATTAATGTTTATAAAATTTCTAGACTTTAAATTATTTGAATTTAAAAATTGTACAGGTTTCTGCTTAATATAGTTAGGATTTTAAAGTCATAATTAGTAAAATATTATTAATAAAAAGACTTTCAATAAGTATGATAAAAAATAACCTATATAGCTAAATAAGGAGGAAATATATATAAATGGATTACAGATCAAGGAAGAAATAACAACTCGAGAAGATCTTGAATAAAACAATGATACATATCAATGTTGTCAGATTTCTCTCAGGGAAAAGCGGGATTTTTATCTCTGAAGTATAGTTAGTAAGTAATTTATTAAAATGAAAAAATCCCTAAGTGCGTGGAATAATTCACAAAAAGCAGGATCATGACTGGCCTAGAAATTGGAATGTCCTGCCAAAATTGGGACGTCTCTCTACGCTGATACTTTGATACTTTATACCATATATATTAGAACAAAAGAAAGCAAATATTTAGGAACTTTGCGTTTTCCTTCTCTTGAAATAATAGACGTGACGTAGCTTAGTGCACCCAATAGACACTAGATTCGTTAAATTTATTTTTTCTTTCCATACGTCTTGAATTTTTCAATTGACTTGTACCATTAACTGCTCACTTTGTGCGCCGTTTTTATAGTAGAGATCCTTCGTTTAATTAATTTGTTAGATAAATATATATAAATGAATATTATACAGTTAAAAGTATATAGGTACTTCATTATAATAAAATATATTTATAATACTCTTAACTAATTTAAGCACTTAACACTCCTTTTTTTTCTTACGGCATACGAAAAGAAGATGTCAGTTTTGCCAATACCAAATAGACAGTTTGTAATTGAAATGATGACATAAAACATAGCACTGTCGGTTCTCTAACCAGAACGTGAAGATAAAGGTACATTGATAAAAACAGATACCCGACTCGTAGTCATGCTATTTAACAGGACTTGTTCGAATCGCAATATCAAATATTATTATATTTTAAATTTATCTTTACTCAAAACCCACAAACATTTCCCCAAAAGCCATAAAAAATGATACACTATTCTTAACCATCTCTACAACGTCCCATCTCTACAATGGCGTTATCCGAAGGCCACATTATCTGCCGCTCTGAGTCCAGACGATGGCCTCGATTGTTTTGTAGGTAATTAGAGTCCTTTTTCTAATCAGACCGTGGAAATATGTATGTTTTTGACAATAAATAAGAAAATTCTGATACAATCAATATATAACAAGATAGATTCTAATTACAATATGAAATATTAATAAATATATTTAAAAATTATCCGAAATAAAATATATATACACAAAAACACTTTTCTTAACGTACGTCAATACATCTTTACAACTGTCCCATCTCTACAACGGCGTTATCCTAAGACTAAATTATCGGTCATCCTGAGTCGAGACGATCGACCCGATTGTTTTGCAGCCAATATATTTTGATACTAGATATTTTGTCAATAAACAGTCCGTATACGAATCTGATCTACAGCCATCATAGACAACAAAATACAATACAATTGCGATAACAAACACTAATATACTATAAATTTATCGTCAAAAACACCCAAACGCTATAAAAAATAATGCACAATTCTTAACGAAGCGACGTCCCATCTCTACAATGGCGCTATCGCAAGGCCGCATTATCGGCCGCCCTGAGTCCGGACGATCGGGCCGATTGTTTTGCGGGCAATTAGCGCCGGCCCGGCCCGCACGTGCCGGTCGGTCCGCTCTCAGGCCGACAGTGTACCGCGCGCGCCCCACGCGAGTGGCTGTGTGGGAAGTCCCGCGATCGCAAGTAAAGCTGGCTGTTCACGTAAACTTTTCACTGATTATCATTAGTTTCGTTTGGAAAAGCGGATTGTTTTCTAATTGGTTTTGGGTTGTTTTGCGATTTTTTGGTTTTTGGAGATTGGTTTGTTATTGCTTTTTTTTGTTTGTTTTGCAATTGTAAAAAAATGTGATAATTTTGCAGAAATGCAATTAAGTATTTTAATTTTAAATCGAGCACTATTGTGCAATGAACCCGAGAATAAAGACCTTGTCAGAACATTTCCCCGTCACCGCCGGGAAAAGTTTTCGCAAAGTCCTTTCGGTCGGTGAGAACTTGGCAGTCAAAAGTTCCCGTTCTTAAAGTTTTACGCACGCAAGTCTCGGAACTTTACGAATTCCAAACTTTGTAGAAAACAATCCATAGGCAATTTCAGAGCGTTATTTCAGATGGACCAGTCGTACCTGGCGGATATACATAATTGTTAAACATTTTGTGAAGTGAACTAATAATCAAATGTACTGAAACGATGGGATTGAATTGATTTGTGAATATTGTGTAGTGTCAGTTGTTGTTAAAAATGGCGGCTGCCATGATAAAAGACCGCGGACTGCGTAAAAAACTCACTCAGGAAGCCATACCTGAGAAAACACCCAAAAAACCTTCCAAGCGTAAATCGACGCCCAGTAGTTCCAAGAACGACAAGAAAAACGAGCAAAACAACAATAAAAGACCAAAAATACAGACGGGCGATCCAAAAGTGGACTTGTTCTCTACCTACCAGCCGTGGGTGATCCAAACGTATGGAGATTTAGCAAAAACGAAGACTATAACACTGAAAAAGTATGCGAGAATTTTGCGAACATTGCGCGGAGAGGAGTGCAACAGTTCTGATAGCTCTAAATTTCGATTTTGGGTCAAAGCAAAGGGTTTTCATGTGGGGAGGCCGACGGGGTACGACGCGAAGCCCGCCGACGGCATCGTGTGCAGATACAGCGTCGCTGACTCGGAAGGCTGTACCCGAGGGCCGGATGGGCAAGAAATCTACACGGGCTCGCAGAACGATCCCCCATTGTATATACCCACACCGCCGTTAAAGGTTAGATTACATTTAATTAGACGATATTGAAAATTTTGTTGCTACTAATGATTTAACTAATTGAAATAAAATAGATTTTAATTTTTTTTGTATGTACCCATCTGAGAGTCTGATAGGTATATTTCTTCATGCATTCCATTGTAACATCTTTAAAATTAAATATTTATAAACACTTCAAGATAACTTACGTTGCTGCACTTATCAGTCAAATGCCGCTTGCTGACTTCAGTAAATAATTATAGATAGGATATGGGTCTAAGCATTGCAAAATTATATACAACAACTTAAGAATTTAGCTTTTAAATTATATAAATTCCAATAATTATTAATGTTATCTAATCTATAATATAAGTATTTAGTTAGCTAGTCATTTATAGAGTTATAATTACATATTTTAACACACAAGGAAAGCACAAACACTCTCACTTTCTGTTTATAGAAAAAACACCTATCTAAATGGTAGCTGGCCATTCGTAATTCACAAATTTAATCAATATGTTCACGCGTTACTTTTATCGTAGCAAAAACCATGCGATTTGCCGTAATTTAAATCGTATGTGAACCCTTTTATAAAGTCTTTAAGGCGAAATCAGATTCTCATCTACACAGCCTGTTTATACCTAAATAATATAATACACGTATAATGCACGTATGAATAACCTTTACGGTGACACTGTTACTCTACAAATAAAGATTTTCGTTAAGATCTCTTATACAGACAGACTATTTTATTTAATATAATTTTTATATTATATATTTGGTATACAGACATATGTAACTTTGTCCGCCTAAATTTATTGTTATATTATAAACAGATTATACAATCTTTATGTAAATTGTAGTTTATGTGTTATTTTGACACATTAGCTCTATTATTGTAAAGTTTTATCTCAATCCGTTCGGTAGTTTTTGCGTAAAAGTGGAACAAATTCTCATAAACTTTTACATTTATAATATTACTTACAAACTTTTTTTATATGTTTATTAAAATAGGTTTTATCTGTAATTATATATTATTTTTAAATATTTTTATACCTTTTTGTTGTTGTCACTAAACTCTTCAAGCAAAAAAAAAATTTTCTTTGTCATCATTATTACAAAAAAAAATTACATACAAACAGGTGATGTGTGCCACCGCAGTACCAGGGTCGCATAATCACAGAGGAGATTACACGTCATTATAACGATTCATCGTTAAACGTGCTGTCATGAGTCAAACGTCTTTCGCTGTGCATTAGTGCTTTAGCCGGGACGCGGTGCTCATTTATAACACTAATGGGTAGCGGGTTTAAATCTAGATTGCATTTGTTGAAAAACGGATAGGTTTGATAAAAAAATTGTGACGATCCAAGACATACTTTCTTGCTATTTACTTGTATGTATGATACAGATGTTGCTTGTCGTCTTCCAGCAGGCGGAGGCAATGGAAGTACTTTAAAATATAGAGGAAATAAATATAATTATTTTTCTCAGTGGTGATCGAAACCACAATCATCACTTTTCAGCAATTGTGCCACTGCACCGTATTAATGATGTGCAAAGTATTTTGCAGTTATCGAAGAATAATACTCTTACAGACAGAAGGATAGGCAGAGGGACCCTGTTGTTAAGGTCATCCGTTCCTCACGTTCCGCCGAATTCTCCACTCCGCGCCTTTGTCTTGGTATCAGATAAATACAAATAGTAATAATATTTCACGTCCTCGACTGAAAATCGAATCCACGACTGACTCTTTTTAATATTAAAATTATAATATCTTGATGGTAAAACGGTATTTAGTTTATTCTATTGTTACCTATTTTGAATTCCAACGTTCGTTCCAACTCTTTATTTTCCACAATTTGAACAGGATGTAATCTGCGGAGACTTTAATAGCGCTGTTATCGCAGAAAGCGATTTGCTTTGCGAGTTACAAACGTACGAATGTGTACAGTGCCTACAGTGGATTTTATGATTTTGATGCCTTTCAGCTATATTACTTTAGAATAATGGAAACCGTTTTTAATTTTAACTTCATGGTACTTTAAACTTTGCTCAGATTGCATTTTAATATATTTATGATGGAGAATTTTAGTTAAACTTTAATAAAAAAAAGAACTGGTTGGAGCAAATTAAATAAAATATTGTATCTAGTTGTTGTTGTAACATCAACTACAGTATGCATATAGATATTAATCGATACTTTGATGAAAGATGATATTTTGGTGAAAGAAGAAATTAAGAAAAGAATAGTTTTTTTTAAATATTTTTTTCTACACGCATCTCCTGCATTTAACCGAACAAAAATGGCCAACAAAATTATGTTACAATTATATCTAAATTTTACACAGCCATCGTGGCACTGCGGCACATCGTCATGCTGTAGGTATACGCGACGGTTGTAAATTGGCGAAGTTCAAATAACAGGACAAAGTACAGCGTTGAGTTCCACTATTTAGCACGAAATATCTCGAAACCTGGGCAGAAAATGGAAAACGAGTGTCTAAGCACGAGGTTTCCACTGCCACACACAGCGTGAACTTAATTAGCAGTCATTCTCTAATAAGAAAAGTGCGATATTTCACACAAAACATACTTACCATAATAATATTTCTAAGAAAAAAGAGCAGTGACCTATCACTATTTTTCTGTCCACCATAGAAAAACACAACAAAAATACATTTAAAAGACATAAAAATCATATCATACCTACATCGTTTCACGTGGAGCAGTAATCGAATGTATACCGTCACGCAAGCAAGCACCGGGCGCGTCGCGTCCACTCGCTCCCTCATCTATTATTTGCGGCTTCATGTATATTAAAGCCGGCGATCCCGCCAGGTCTCACCTGACTAGGCTTATTATTAATACTTTCCACTATCCCAGTTAAAAGCACTTGGCACGTTTTATCTCGGGATTTTTAAAGTTTTATTTAAAACTGCATTGCGTTTTTTTTTGTTTTGTTTTGTTTTTTTTTTTAATTATTTTTATTGTAGGCAGACAGTATGGTTTTCGTGGTGCTGTTTGAAACGGTATTGCGGTGATGGTGATGATTGCAGGTTCCAATTATCAATAGAAAATACAATTTTTTTTTAGTCTATGATGGTGTTTTTAGTCATAAATCAATTGACATTTAACTCTATTAAATTAAGGTAATTTTTTTACGGGATTCATTCTACTTTTATCTGGCTCCTGGCGATCCCGCTGGGGATTCAGCGTGAAGCTACTTTTACTTGACTTAACTCGATTTCTATATATTGCGCGTTGAGTAGCACAACTCTAAATTAAAACGAAAATCGAACCCACAACAATCCTTACAATCTGCTACAAACCACTGTGCCAGGATCACCTCTCATGCAATTCACGTCAATTATCGTCTCTGAGCGGCAGTTACCGCAGCAACGCTATGCAGACGGGATTACACGGGATGCCCGCGGGATAGAGCAATATCTATGCGTGCGGCGTCAACACGTGAAACTTTAAACAAACGCTTTTCAATTTATATTCGCCAGGCGAAGCGTGGTTTTAGCAAAAACGGGCTATCTGAACAATGGGCGGCCGCAACGGCCACGGCGATAAGGCTGGCACCATACTGTCACTGCCGACACAGTCCAGTTAGCACTGGTTCAATCTGGATTTTGAAGTAATTATAAGTACCTACTTGTGATCAGTTGATTATGTTGTTATTTAAATATAAGTGATTTATAGTATTTGTTAATGTTTGCGTCTGTGTTTCGTTTCTTATGTTTTTTGTCTTAACAAAGTAGTTAACCGTTTATATTTTTTTTTATGTATGTATTAATTTAAAGAAATATTATGCAAAAGTAACGTAATTTTCATTTAATTTCCATCATTCGATCATCTATTTTCTTATATTATTATTTGCAATTAAATATTTATATCTAATTCTAGAAGAAATAACTTACAATATAATTATTTTATTATATTTTTAATAAAATTAATAATATATATGTAGTAGGTACATTTATACAAAGCAACAGTGTAGAAAAGCCTAACCAAACGATCGATGTTCGGCTTGAACTTCTACGGTATTATGCGCTCCTGATGATTTGTATCGAAAGTATCGATGGAATTACTTCGATTAAATCGAGTTTACGTTCTCGATTAAAACGACAATTTCCTTCCTATCGATACAGTTTTTTTTTCACATTATATTTTTTTTGTTATTTCTTAATTATATTTTATTTATTTAATTCAGGGGGGACGGAAGTGTTTTAATTGGATTGGTCTGTTACCATTAGGTTCCCACGTACAGCCAAAAATTTTTGTGCGTAAAAAAATATCGCAAAATTAAAAAAACATTATTTTAGAAGACGATGCGATTCTGATGCGATTCACTCTGTTCTCCATTTCTGCTTATATATCTTACAACTTCTATGCAGGATTTAAAAAAAAATTGTAATTTTAATACTTAAAAGCATTATATACTTTTATATAATGCGACAGTGATTCATTTTATAACTTAGTTAAGTTTGTTTCTATGATTTAACACACAATATCAGTAATAACCCTGCAATCTTTGAGTGCAATGATTGAGGCCGGTGTACGGTTGTGGGTATTTTCATTCCCTTGCTCTGCTAACTAGGCAAGTGAGTTCAACTCAACACGCAATGCCTCGAGTATTCTAATCTTCGAGTGTCTTAACACTAGGTTTCCAGGTTCCCTTTGCCTACCTCGCTACGAGCGGATATAGCGTAAAACAAAAAATATATATAGGCGTACATGATATCTACATATATATAATTTACGTGGACACTTTATTATTATTTATACTTTTCTCTATTTCACACCTACAGCAAATATTTTTATACATGTACATTAACTCTAGCGTGGCTTGAACCCGATACCACGCCTCCACCATAAAGGCACCACAAAAAGAAATGAACATTACATTTAAAATAAATGATCGTTTCATTAATTACATCGTCTGTCGGTCGAGAGAGTCACACCCTGAGCATTGACAAGGCTTAATTACTTCCGCGTCTTCGGACCAGATTGTAACAGATTAGTCCTATGAAGTACGAACGTGCGAGTGTGAGCGCTTTATAAATGCGCCTAAAGTTTGTTCGTCACTTCGGTAATTATGTATGTATATATATATTGTATTTAGTTGTTGTTGCACCGCGCTGCGAACAAGAAATGAAAATATAAATGTAAAACCTCGAGTGGGAATCGAACCTACAACCAGTCGATTTTACAGTCACACTTTGTGCCCTGTTTATTTATTTCCGTGATACATACATTTCCGTGGTACATAGTAACGGGAATAAATGAGCAGCTTTTTTATAAGATCTTTGATTTTCGGGAGTATTACATATTTTAAATAAAACTATTTGAGCTCTTCGGACTATTTGGATTAATCGCGTATATTTAGTAGTATACGTACATATAAGTATCTATTATACGCGAGGCAATTAGGAAATTTGGTGGTAGTTTAATATAATAATTATGGCAACTGATATACGGATGCCACTTACTATACAAAGTGTTTGAAACGTCTGGTTTCCAAAAATGTATAATACTAAATAGGTATACGAGATTAATTCGATTTAAAAGTTTTCACTCAAAATAGTTTCGTGTTGTATGGTAAATACGTGTGTATGGAAGGTAGGTACGTGTAAACTACAGAAAAAAAGATGCTTCAGGTTTTTTCCCATGTAAGCAACGTGGGAAAAAGCGTTAAGCTTCTTTTTAGATGGAGACAATATTGTGTCAATTTTATTCCGTACTTTCCGCGCGAATTCAAGACTTTGCAGGTGGAGTTTCGCTACTCAGCTAGGAGCTAGTAGCTCGTAGTTTTAATAATTAGGTTTCACATCTTGGTGTTGCCAGATATCATTATAAAATATTATTTGAATTCTTTTGCTGTATATATTTTAGTACAAGTCATACCCGAGTTGGAATGAAATATTAAACAACTAGCATGAGCCAGAGAAATAAGTCCGAAAAGCATCACACCAGCCTCAATTACTGTGTAAATACATATATGTATGTATTTGCAAAACATTCGATACGTGCGAAATATTGATCCCACACTCGCATGTTATAGCGAAGGCTTACACGTCCGTCGATACAAAACCAATTTATAACACGCTATATATAAAAGATACATAATATGAAAATAATTGTATATGTAATTTAAGTGAACAAAGAATTATAAAAGCAAGTTAAAAAAAGATAAATTAGTGGCAGTCGCAGTGGCAAAGCGTGTGACTTTAAACATGACTTGTAGGTTTGATATCCACTTGGGGGAGTTAATAATAAAATACTTTTATTATCTTTGACCTCGGGAAATAGGAGAAAGCGTCACCGAGTTAAGTTCCGCCAATGAGCACGCAATGTCTTGAAAATTCGTCCACCAGGGTTTGGATATATATAATATATATGCTATGTCCGGGATACAGAGTGAAGCTGAAAAAAATAATAAAATAAAATATTCAACGAGCGTCAGAATACGTAGCAGAACAGGTATAATTCATCAGGCAATCGGCCAACGGGTGACGCGCCTGATTAAAATGAATGCCGCACAGCCCGCGGCGTGTTACCGTGACCAAACGACGTGTTTTGACGGGACAATGCTACTTTAGTCTAAAATTGTTGGCGTACCTAAAATTTTGTTGTACTGTAATAATATGTACATTCCATAGTTTCCGGTAATATATTGAAATTTTGGTTTCTTTAAAAATATATTTATTATTTACATTGGATATAATGTTAATAAAAAGTAATAATAATCGCTAATATTATGTACAATATTAACATAGAAACAAAAAAGTTAAAAGGCAGAGCTCGATATCGTGGGTGCAAAATAAATATATTTAATAATAAAAAAATATAATTTATTTATTTATTAATTTTAGCTAAATATAAAAACCGGCCTTTAAATATTCCACAAAACAAAGCAATATGCAAGAAATAAAATGGCATTGTGATTAAGAGTCTAAGGGTCTTCAAGTCAAGTCTCTACATGGAATATAAAAAATGAACGCCTATCCCGCTCTCGTTACCGGCAATTAAATTATCACGCATCATCACAATCTGGATATTACGTCGCTTACCACCCTTTAAAGAGAAAAACCCAATCTGTCAGCAGTTTTAACGAAAAAAATCCTTTATATGCTGTAAATATTGATTGCCCAAAAAGGTATACGCAAATATTGGCGGGCTCGTTAAAAAAAATTGGTAATTTTTTTTAAATTTTTATAAGTATGGCAGAATCGATTGTAGCCTTCGTCATTTTGTTTTTCAATAATGTCAGGATTGATTGGTGTTGTTTTCAAAAATAAATTACTTGGTATTAACTAAAACAGTTTTGTAAATATTTTTTTAGTTTTATTTTGAAATATACCGCTAATTTGGTCGTCGGTCTTAAAAAATGAAAAATTAAAATATGTCAAAGACTAAAACACAATACGATAGTGTCTCCTGAAATATTTCAAAAAAGGCAATTATATCATTGCTGCACGAAATTATATTTACGGTTAAATATATAAAAGAAGTTTGATAAAAATCGTAACAAGTTTCCTAAGAAGTTGTTAAATTTTGAACATTATATTATAATATTCATATATTATTCTTTAACTTACCAAATATTTGAACTTAGAAGCAATTACCCAATTAGTTCAAAAGTGACTTCAGTGTGGGTTGCGGCCCCTGTGGAAGGCATTGTAAAAATGAGGCAATAAATCCAAGCAAGCGGACAGTGCGGGCCGGGGCCGGGTATATTGCAAGTAGAAATCATGAAACTTTCGACTAAGTGCTTCGTATAAATCTAGTGTGTTGACGGTTGACAATGTGTTAAGTAACAACCGAAATATTTTTTGGTTTAGCTTATAAAATAGATTTTTTACAACGTAAAAAAATATAGAAATTTGGTAACAGTAAACGCGACAGGTTGTGGGTTCGATTCCCACTCGAGAATACACGAGGACGATTTTCTCGCTCTCGGCGTGGAGAGCTGCCACTCAAAACGCATTGCCTCCTGAATTCCTAAGGAAAATGGGTATCGGGTTGTCTTAAAAAAAAAAAATCAAAAATAGTTGTAAACACGATATAATAAGTGATAGCAGTCAACTAATTAACCATTATTTACTACAAAATGAATGGCTTTCTCTACATAGACTGATGCAGATATATTTTTTTTATAATTATAAAAATTGAAACTACTTAAACCAAACCAATATAGACATTTATTTTCTAACAATTTAAAGTAAACTTTCATTATCTTCTCGTATCTAAGTAAGAGTGACGCATCACACTGTTCTTTACTTCCGCCTACTTTAGATATAATGGGCGTTAAGTGCCGATTGACTTTAAGATTAATTATATATTTTACTCTAATACTGTATTGTCTATGTTTCACGTTATGGGCTATCACAGCTTTAGAAAAATCAACCATAATTAAACAGAACTTAACAGAATTAAACCAAAAGTTTTAGGACAAAAAGAAATAAAAGTTCAATGATTTAATAAAATAACCTATTACTATGATTATTACTTTATAAAAAAAAACTGCTTCACGCTGTATCTCGCACACAGCAGGGTAGGCAGAGGGAACATTGTGTTAAGACACTCTGTTCCACACTTTCTGCCGAATTCTGGAGGCATTGCGTGTTGAGTAGCAGAACTCCACGCCGCGCACTCCATTGCCTCGTCACCAGAGCGAAGAAATGGAAATATAAATTTAAGTAAATATTTCATCTCCTCGAGTGAGGATCAAACCCATAACCAGTCGGTTTTACAGTCACACTTTGTGCCCCTGCGCTACGACTTGCCTCAATTAATTTATAATAACTGTAATCATTATTTTATAAAAATATAGTGTTATTGAAATAATAATTATTTAAATAAAAATAAAAAAATAAATCAGCTTCACGCTGTATCCCGCACACAGCAGGGTAGGCAGAGGGAACCTAGTGTTAAGACACTCCGTTCCCCACTTTCTGCCGAATTCTGAAGGCATTGCGTGTTGAGTGGCAGAACTCAACGCCGCGCTTTGCCACGACACCAGAGAGAAGAAATGGAAATATAAATTTAAGTAAATATTTCATCTCCTCGAGTGGGAATCGAACCCACAACCAATCGGTTTTGCAGTCACACTTTGTGCCGCTGCGCCACGACTGGCCTCCAATAATTATTTAAATAATCGAATACATTTATTTAATTACCTGTTGTTTCTACTTACGACTAATTTAGGCAGTGACACTTTTAAACATTTAGAAAAACGTTAACACATTGTTGTTGTAACAGAATGTACCTCCGATATAAGTTAAAAATAAATAAATAAATAAAATAAAATATGCATGGCAATACACTTAAATAACATAGTTAATTATGAATAACACAAACGAAATATTTTTCATAACATATTAATCGAGACGAGTTCGTGTATTGTCGTCCCGAATGTCGCGACCGTCGTTCTGTCTATATAGGTGGTGGTGATGCTGGAAGGCAGCGGTCGAGTCGAACTCTAAAGTACTACGGTACTAATAAATATGATGCACATAAAGACTCGTACCAAATGTATAATGAATACATGATAATTCGAAGTCTATGATGGCACGATCTTTTAGGATCGAATTCCTTATAAAGGAATTATATGTGTAGGAGCGACACATATTATGGATTAAAGTTATCTTTGACCAATGTTATAATATTGAATGTTGCTTGACGTCGCGGAAGCTGACGTGATGGGCTTATGCGAACTGTTGCAGTGACATTAACTATGTCTTGGCTGATGCCGTCTCACAGTACGCTCGCGGTACGTAAGCTGTGTTTGTATGGCGTTAGCCATTGATATATTGATATACCATTTCTACGACTTAGTATACGACTAGTAGGTGTGTGGTGCTATTTTATGTCCCAGCTCCGGTGTATGTAGTAGTGTCCGCCCGTCTCATGCGGGTGTGTGGTGCTATTTTATGTCGTGGAACTCTGGTGTATGTAGTAGTGTCCGCCTACGGTTCGAGACACGACTGTGGGGTGTGTGCCGTGCGTTTATTAAACATATCGGCCGCCTTGCGTTAGTGTGTTCGTTCCTACGACTTATATTGATCTCACAAATCAATCAACATCACGAATCACAATTCTAATATAATAATCTTAATATAAACAAGCGTAACAAGTACTTTTAGACTGATCACACACAAACGTCCCGGAGAGTTCAATAAGACTGTTGCAGACGCAGTCTGGTAGGAATTCACGGTGTAAGGCGGGGAGGTGCCCGTACTCTTTCTTCCTTTTATTATAACTAGTTCGCGGTTATAATGGAGAGGAAGATAGGACGCGCTCTTGGCTTTTCTTCGGACGAGCTTCGAGTTATGACAATGTCATATTGTCGAGCTTCCAGTTATCTAAATAACTGACACAAGAACAACTTCTGATGGCAAATATGTTATTAAAGCGATACCTTCTAATGGCATAATATAAAATTCTTAATACTGTTACCTCTGGATCTCTAAAAGATTTTGGGTTCTTCACGATCACAACTATAGACGGGTCTAACCACTAGACACATCACGAGCCAAGGCATTATTTATTAAATAATATTTTAAAAGGAGTTTGAGATAACAGTTACATTGTGTACCAATCTCTATGTCTTATATATTTAACAAATGTCTTATTCCACGTAGCTCACTTAACAATAAACCATCACTATGTTTTTTACCACATCATCAAAGGTACCCTTACTCTACATAACTCAAGGCAAACCGAAATGGGTTAAACGGAAAGGTAAAATAACCACCATATCGCAAATTCTGGGACAAATTCAATCTAAAATTAGGTAAAATTCTATATCTATTTATTAGATAGACTCTAATAAATCACTTTTTACTTATCGACTCTATTCAATATATTAAACCAACTCCTTACTCTACATAACTCAAGACAGACCAAAACGAGTTAAGCAGTAGAATAGTATAGCAAAAGAGCGACCAGATCAAAAACTCCTGGACTGCGGCGGGCATTGTAAAAATGAGGCAATAAATCCACCAGCTACCAGCTACCCGGTAGGTGCGGGCCGCGTAAATTACGTGCTCGGTCGGCACCGGGAATGCTAGCGACATCACAAAGGCGAGGCGAAAAAATATTGTCGGGTGTATACGCACTGTTGGCAGGTCGTATGTTAAATGTTGTGTAGTCTTGTTATGTGTTGTTTTAGTATTAAATTATTTGTAGTATAAAGTAGTTAGAATAAGAGAAAATGCGGTGTTGAGATCTGCAACTTAACACGAGATGTCTCAATAAATTGCGTGACAGTGAAGTTCCCGTTACCTATTCTGTGTAGGGCGCAGTGCTAAGCTTTGTGTAAATAAATTGTATTTTTAAATTGTAATTTAATTGAGTGTATATTTAATGTTATCGGTACTAATAATGACATTGTAGAATAAATATGACGAAACTCTTCGGATGATCCGGCTTGGATTAATCGCGTATATTTAATATTATATATTTTTGGAAACTCGATTATAAAAATTGAGAATCTTGAGAAGACTAAAATATAAATAAACTCTTTACTATTCAATTATTTTATTTGTAACAGTAAGCCACTGGCTACTACAGTGTGAATAGATGATTTACTCAAAGTAGTACGTACGCCACCGAGTGAGCATTCACCCGACGACGCGACCCAACCACGATATCACGAACGTTGCTTATGTCATCCGCTGTTCCACCGACCGTCTTAAGAGCTGTGCTATTTGAATATTCATATTTCTGTTTGAATAAAAAAAGTTTTTTTCGGCTTTAAAGTTAGATAAGTTGAAGTTTTTTTATAGCGACTTTAAAGTCGCTGTCAGAAAATCTAATTAGGATTTAACTGATGTTAGAGTGTTTCATGTATGTATTTTTAAATATATGATCCAATGTCGGGTAAACACTAACATTTTGAAATTAGAATATATTTGTTATTAATAGCTATTAAAAAATGGTGTGCGAAAATAGCTTCCTATCAGCGTCACGTTGTATCCCGCACACAGCAGGGTAGGCAGAGGGACCTAGTGTTAAAATACTCCGTTCCCTACGTATCAAAATAGTTTTTGAAATTATGTTCAAAATATTTCAGCGTATGGGCTACCATTACGGTATACTAGATAATAAAAATTATCTTTGTAAAGTATAATTATAAATTCTTATATATTATTGGAATGAATTAAAATGGATAATTAAATATTGAGCTTTATCAAACTAGGTGAAGCCTAAGAAGTATTTGAATAATATAATATATTTTAATTTGTTCTCTTTTTTCAAAAAAATAACACCATGTATAAAGTTGAACTTTCTATATATAACTTTTAAGTACACGTGCAATGTATACAGAACTCACACCGTAATGTTGGCTGAGGAAAACAAACTCGCAAGTAGCCCGCTAGACAGTTACATGATTTATGCCTTGTTAAATAAAAAAAAAACAAAATAGCTTCTGTATCGCAAGTTGATCGATGAACATTATGATCCTTGTACTGTAAAGTATAATGAAACTGATATGAGTAGGTGTAGATTCGAATATGGAAATATAGGAAGGAAAAAAAATAACTAAATCTTTAAGAATATAATCTCTTAAATCTGCTAAAATACAGAAAATATAGAAAATTCTATATAAAGAAATATGTATCATTAAAAGAAAAAAAAACAGAATTTAATGAATATAGTTTCAAAATGATAGGAAACAAAATAAAGATGGAGGTGCCTATGTTCAATCAAAAATTTAAATTAAAAAACTTTAGATAAAATCAATTACTGAATTGACCGCGTCCAAGTGACGGCGGACTTGCGCCAAGATGCCTTCCTTTAAAAGCACTAAAAGGCTGTGCTGAGATTTCTTTATTTCTGAGTGGGAGACTGTTAACTTAAGTCAATGGTGGTATATAGATTTCATGCACATCTTTTTTATATAAATGTAATAAAAAATATACTTAGTTCTTGATTTATTTTTAACGGGGGTTTTTAAATAAATACTTAAAAGAATATTAATAAGTTGTTAGTTTATTTCCGAGTTTATCAGTTGAACACCAATCACTTTGCCAATTTCAAATGGAGAACAAAAAAACTTTTCATATCTTGTATTAAATTTCACCTACGAGTAGCTCACCAAGCCGCCTTTATTGCTTATATATCAAATTGAAGACAAAACATTTACACTGTCAAACATTAAATGAAACACCATCCACAAATCTTGCTCCATTTTAAATAAATTAAAAATTTTGTTATATTAATTATTATTTAGATAAATAGAAATTTATGTAAGATAACTTATAATTATCACTACCGATACTTAGTAAAAGATATACCTACAGATAAATAAAGATAGACAGTAAAAGATATAATATATTCAGAGAAACAGATCAAAAGCTAGACTCCAACTAAACCAACCCAACGATTTTACATCTAGTTAAACGTGTCATTGGTAAACTAAATTTACTCAATCGGCGAAGTAAAAAGGTTTAAATGAATACTCAAATTGAATTCCACACCTTTTAAGTTACCGATACAAATTAATTATTTGTCACTCACGCCTATCTACGTGCGTCGATTGATTACTAATGGGTATTGGGTACCAATCTAGATGCAATTGCGGCTACTTTGACATTCAAAACTGTTCACTTCATTAGAAAGGTAGGAAATAAATTAAATATCTTCTTTACATTATTAACTTAAAACCACATAATTGCTACTGTCTAAATTAAACTGTTGTAGAAATTGAAAATACGGTTTTATTATTTTATAATATATTTTTACGGAGTTTAAAAAAAAAATAAAATTAAATTAGCTTCACGCTATATCCCGCACACAGCAGGGTAGGCAGAGGGAACCTAGTGTTAAGACACTCCGTTCCCCACTTTCTGCCGAATTTTGGAGGCATTGCGTGTTAAGTGGCAGAACTCAACGCCGCGCTTTTGCCTCGACACCAGAGCGAAGAAATGAAAATATAAATTTAAGTAAATATTTCATCTCCTCGAGTGGGGAGTGGGGGTATTTTTACGGAGTTTAATTTGAATTATTTCAACAGATACCTCTTCTATCTTCTACTCAAAAATACTCTCTTCAATCTGACTCTTTTTAATCTCCACATATTCCTTTCTCCAGATATAATTTACGATTGTTGAAAAAACCAATTTTCTAAAAAGTTTTCATTTATTTGGTCTTAACAGACCGTCATATTTTGAATCAAGACATTCTAAATACCTAAATTACATACTAAAATTAGTCTACCAAATGTACCAAACGTCTTCTGCTCGCAATACAAGAAGTATTGCGATTAACAGTCTGAGCACGTTGTTCGACGTTTTTGCGTTCATTCAAATGCGAATAAAATATAAGTCTTCACTAGAAACCGATAAGTCAAGCTGAAATCTTTGAAGTGGGTGTGAAATCTATACGGTAATGGCTACGCAGTACGTGACGCCAGTTAGGTGGCTACCAATATTTTGTTCGTCTTGTGTCTTTTATGTCTGTTAACGATTTATTACTAGTTAATTTATACGTTCGTCTATGCTGGCCTTTTAGTTAGTTTTTGTTGCAGTATATACTATATTATATTTCTATGTATTGTTTCGATTTTACCACCTAAACTCATTGTCACACTGTATCTTGTCACCAGAGCGAAAAAATAATCCATTTTACAAAGTGGTATTCGAACCCACAAGTCTCGCGTTTACAGTCAGTCAGACGCTATATCGCTACCCCATGACAACCTGCGACCAGTTTAAAATATTATAAAACGATAACAAAAGAAAAAAAAGGACCAGCATATAGGAGATTGCGAAAAAGCATTAATTTAAAAAAATCTATAAAATAAAACAAAAAATAATCTCTTAAAAAAAAGAAAGAATCACTAAGTGATAAGTGATAACACGATAACAAAAAGGCATTCGCACTGCGGGCAGGAGCCAGGAGCCAGGCCCAGGAGTAAGCAGATACAGCGCGGTACACAACAGTCTACACTCCACGCTCTACAGCGCAGTGGTGGGTGGGGGGTAAATGCCCGCGCGGGTAATTGGTTCGCGCCGCCCGAGGCGAGCCCGTACTAGCGCTTTAGCGAGCGCCCTACAGTGTGGAATAGAGTGCTGTGGAGACGTTACGTGTTATATATTTTTTGTTTTTTTTTTATTTTTTAATTATAAGTAAATAAAATTTTCAATTATAAATGTTATTTGAGCTATTTTTTGTCCTACATGAATATTGGATATAACTTAAAGTAATGTTTTATTACAATATTGATGTATGTAAATATACGTCAATATTAACGCCAATAGTGACGTAGGTACATCGCCTAATTTATCAGATCACACAACATCTCAACTAACAAAAACTAAATAATCGATTCCCTCTCTTGGGAAAGAATTATTTGATATTTTCATTCCCATGTTCAGGTAGGACAGCACGTTACCAAAGCAAGGGAAGTTGCGTTGAGGGCCGCTAATCAACACAAAATATTTTATAAATTCGGCGAAAAATGGGGAACGGAGTGTCCTAACACTAAGTTCTGTTTTTACCATTCTATATACGAATTTCAGCGTAAGAGTAAAAGAAATAAGAATAAGAATATAAAACGAGAACGCCTCCACACCACCCGGTTGTTTGTCATGCAGAGTTATAGCTATGTCATGCGGCCACCGGCGCGCCACTTTATACATCCGACGGCGCTACCGCCCGCTACGAGTGCGATATATACGTACATATACATATAGACAAGTATATATATATAGACTTGTTCTGTAGATATGTACGTATGAACGTATAAACGAACGGAACGTATGCGGTGTGGTGACGAATAGAATACAGATTTATATATTTTTTTGGTTTTAATATATATATATTATATTTAGATTTTTTATGATAAGTAATAATAGTAATTTACGTTGTATCCCGCATAAAGCAGGAAACCTATTAGTTCCCATTAAGACACTTGCATTTCCCACTTTCCGTCGTATTCTGGAGGCGTGTTGACTGGCGAAACTCAACAACGCATTTTGTTTGACACCAGAGCGAAAAAAATTAAATTTTTTTATTTCCTCGAGTGGATTCGAACCCACAATCCCCACTCTGACTGGCCTCATTTTTGATACATCTTATTTAGTGTTGTTTAGTTAATTAGAATTGATTGAATTGAATATTTCAAATATTTGATTTACTTTGTGTATTCGTTAACATTATGGGGTTTTTATATGAAGAACCTTTATATGTAGGTAATAGTTCTGTTAAATTCTCAAGATAATGTATTGCATTCTTTATTTGCATTAGTAAAGAAAATGCTGTAAAGATAGAATTTAAATACTTATTATAAAATGTCTCTTTGATAAAATTAAATTAAATTAGCTTCACGCATTCATATATTCATTTACACACACAACAGGGTAGGCAGAGGGAGCCTAGAGTTAAGACACTCCGTTCCCCACTTTCTGCCGAATTTGGAGGCATTGCGTGTTGGGTGGCAGAACTCAACGCCGCGCTTTGCCTCGACACCAGAGCGAAGAAATGAAAATATAAATTTAAGTAAATATTTCATCTCCTCGAGTGGGGATCGAACCCACAACCAGTCGGTTTTACAGTCACACTTTGTACCACTGCGCCATGACTGGTCTCTTTGATATTGTACGTTTAATATAAAGCCTTACAAAAGTTTATTATATTATTAATAGTAACTACATATAACTCTGAACAATTCCTACGATACTTAATTCAGGCTGGTATTATAATAGTTTTACATAATATATAATATATTATTACAAAAATATTTTTTTTATACAAAAAAAAACCTGTTTTATCCTTTCTAAAAACTGCTGTTCTTAGTCATAGAGTGTAGGAGCAGCAGATTGGAAGCGTCGGTTTCGAGACTTCGGTGCTTGTCGATGTCGCCGTATGAAGTTCTCGTTCCTTTTTTGAATATAACCATTTCCCCCTTTTTTATAGATTTGGCACGTCGCGTTTGGTGTTGGAGAAGTTGCTTCTTGGCTTATTTTTTGTTTGATACTTTCTGTATTGTAAATATGTTTAATCTTTATAAGTATTTACTTTTCTTAAAAACTCAGTTTTGGTTCAAAATATTATTTAGATTTTTTAAATTAATTAAGATTAACCTTTTAGTTATTTTAGTAGGTGATTTTATATTTAACTCTACAATTAGAAGTCGTACCTATAAATTCATTTTAAACGAACTATAGAATAAAACACTTTTCATCAGTATTTCCTTTGTTTGCAATTACTTTGTTAACTGAAAATAACTTGTCCCGCGGTTAGCTAATTTAGTTGCTGCGGTTCCGTCCTTAAACTCTATTTCCAGATTTCTGTATAAAATATTTAAAATAAATAGTAAATACAAAGTTTTAGGGAATCTTTTCTTTATTGTACTATTTTTATATAAAGTCAATAAACTGCTACTTTATTACTAACTGCTATTTTATAACAATATTTTCCCCATTAACTGTACAATCACTACCTTAAACAAACTCACACAAAACAAAAAAACGAACCTGCTACTACCAACACACTCGAGACATTACAAAACAGCAGTACACCAAGTAACAGTTGTATCTTAAAACGCAAGTCTCAGTCGAGTCGAGTCGAGTCAGAGTCGGCCGGCCTCTCGTTATTTTCCATTTCGTCAAAGCCCGCTCATTACGGCGGCGCGTATTTCGAGAGGCGCTCGGCGTGGCGGGGCGTCGGCGTGTCACGGATACACGACCCGGCTAGTGCTTGCTTTGCTTTGTATCGATAGTTCTTTTTTTATTATTGATGTGTGCTTTTGTGCACTTGGTATAGCAGATAGCTAACTGTGTTAACCACTTTTCGGTAGATTTTGTAACTTCTGCTCGTTACGGCGGCGTGTATTCCGAGAACACGTTGATATTCATTTTAATTTATAATTTTTCTTGCATTTCGCGGATAAAAAAAACGCTGTTTTATTGTGGGACGTGTATTTCTATTAGGAGGCGCTATGCTGTTGTTGTGTCGTAGATATACAACCCGGCTAGTGGTATTTTGCTTTACATCGATATTTTCTTATTTTTTATTATTTTTAGGGTTAAATCATTGCGTTTAGTTTGCGGCAAAGATTTTATATATAAATCCTGCTTATTACAGTGACGAGTATTAAAAAAAATGTTCCTGGCTAGTGATTGTTTTTATTCTGATTTATATCGATAGTTTACTTTATATTTTCTTATTTTTCTTATATTGTAACAGTACATATAGAGAATTTTGTGCTTAAGTTTATTTCTAAAGGAGCTCAACGTGGCGAAGCACATTAAATATAGTGCTATGTCGTCGGCTTGTCACGGATTTGAAACTATGTCCATAGTTTTTATGTTTATTTATTTATATTCTATTATTTTCACGATTTCCTTGTATTACGTTCGGACGATAGAGACAACGTAGGTAGGTATAGTTAGTTAATCTTTAGTTTCTTCATCTTCATCCGTGAAAGTTTCATCAAAGCCCGGAAACGGGTAATTCAAAGCACTCTGTGTGGCGGGGTGAATAAGACACAACGCTATGTCCTTGATGTGACTAATACAAGACCTGGGATAATGTAGTCAATTAGCTTTATTTTTAATCAACTTCTGTAAAAAAAGGAAGTTTGATAATCTCGACTTATATATTTTCTAATTCGGTTATCTATTTTTTTTATAATAAATGGACGCTAACAGATTTCGATTATTCTTTTATTGAAAAAGATTCTTTTCAGGGATAGTTTACTAAAAGTTTGGTTAAGTATATATAATGGGATCTGGTTAAATTGAAGAAGTACTATAAAGTTAATAAAAAATAAGTGTAAACATTTACGTTATAATAATAATTTACTAAACATATTTTTAAAAAAGGCATGACGCATCGCACACAGTCTGACCGATTTGTCTGTAAGCGCGACGGTTGAGGATTCGATTCCCACTTGAATGTTTAATCGTTTTCATGTTCTTGCTCTGGTAACAACTCAATAAGCAATGTCTCGAAAATTCGGCGGTGCTTGGGGAATGTAATGTCTTAGCACTAAGTACCCTCTGGCTATTCTCCACAACCAAAAAAAAAACTTGAGTTATATATTATCGATGTAGTATGAACATAATCCCTATCCCTATCGTACGCTACCCTCGCATGCAATCAGTCGGGGCGAGCCGCGGCGACGCCACTCAACGCGCCTCGTAAACGTTATCGGGTACATCGTAAAAATGCGACGTAAAATGGCGAACGTGCCCGAACCGACTGAATTTAAATTTTTAGTTTTTAAATCGCATATTTTTATTGTTTTGTTTCTTGTATAATGTAGTACAGAGATGTGGATGTGAATTTAAAATAATTATAAAGTTATATTAATCTGGCTAGATTAACTTAACGCAAATGAGAAACTGCATTTATATGAAACGCCTAAAACGATATCTATAATATACCGAATCTGGATAAGAGATTGGTAAAAAATTGATTCTGGTGGGGAAAAAAATAGATTCCTAGTAACACGAATTATTCACTTAACCAATCTGCTTATACTAAAAAAATTATCGTAGATTTGATTTATTTATAAAAATATATGAATTATTACCATAGGTATTGGTAGTATTACCTTGTTATTATTACCTAGTTTATGCATGAGATGATATCTGCTCTCTTTGGTATCTTCATTTATTTTGTATATGCATAGGTTTTACTTTTCGTAATTAAAATGATTAAAAACTTACAAAAACATATAATTCTAAAATAGCAAAGGGTCTACTCTAAGCGACTACATTTTTAACGTATTAGACCAAATATAAGACATGAAATAAATATTATTTATTAAATAAATACAGTGTAAACTTATTATTTTGTTGTCGCATTTGACATTTACAGCTACAGAAATACATTTAATAATTTATTTTTATTTATTATTTAAATTTCTACTTTACTTTAACTCAATATTCACAAATATGTTATTTATTATAACATTCAGTCTACAATCTAAACAATATATAGAGACAGAAAAGCAGGCACAAATAAAAAAAATAAAAAAATACATACTACCGAAAATCAAACTGACTTAAGTCAGAATTCCTTTATCTATGTTCTATAGGAGTTCACGGTTGAACATTGAGAAGTTAGCAATTCGGGCCACCTGGCAGCGGTACTTGTTACGTAATTTCACCATTGTTTGCTGAAAAACGTACGATCCGATAGAAATGTTCCGGGGAAAGTTTACGTCTAGTATATCGATTCCTTATCTGCCCGCAAGTTACCAAGAGGCAAGGGGCAGGAGTTTTAGAGCTCTCTGAAAATACATAGTTATTTCAATCACTCTGATAGTGCACTCAAATAGTATATTGGGTGGAAAAGTAAGATTTTTTTAATATAATATTTAAATTTATAGAATATTTGTAAATTTATCTATCGATATTTTTGAATGTTTTACTTATAAACAAAATATTAGAGTTAGTACGTATCGTTTTCACAAATATCCATGTCACTCATCATCATTGGTTTTTAAAGAAATGAAAAAATATATGCTAACATTATTAATGCAATGGCTAAATGGAGAAAATAGTCACTCTGCACACCTAGCATAGTGTAAAAAAATATGCATTCACTACTAAATACTTAAAAACGTAGCTGGAAACCGGCTTCTACATTAACGATAGTTAGAAAAAGTTACTTTCGCTGAAATAGCGGCGAGTTAAGGTAATCCCCGAGCAATATCGCACCCCAATTAGTACATCCCTTGGTTGTTATCTACAGTCGCTAGTGTTGTTATTTTAGAGTTTAAAGTGGAAAATGTGATAAAAATTTAAATTTGAAAAGATTATATCAAATATTTTATAGAATGATATTGTAGATTCAAATAACACATTGGAAATTGGAATACAGACTATTAGAATTGAAAATTTACAATTAATTAAAAATATTGAGCAAGAAGAACCCAACTGAAGGTTTAAAAAGAACCGGAAAATCTTTATTAATTCTATAAGCTATTAAAATCTATGAAACTGCGATATACAATTAAAAATTATATACTTTTTTCAACAGCACGCTGTATCTCGCATATAACAGGGTGGGCAGATGGAACCTAGTGTTAAGACACCCGGTTCCATTACACTTTCCGTGGATTTTTTTCACTTCTCCGTGTGGAAATCGAAATCACAACCATCGCGTTCACAATCACAGGCATCTGCCCCTGCGCCACTTCGGCCTCCAAACTATTCTCGTATAAAATAATATTTTTAATATTTTATAAAAAAATCTAGGCTAAATAATTAATTTTCTGTCAACACTGTACTTAATCACTGGTGTAGTGAACGTGACGTCCTGATCCCGGCACATTCGCACCATAATTAGCGTTTCGACCCCAACGCCAGCCCGGGGAATAACTTCGCACGGAAACGCTGAGAGGTCTGTGGCGCTGTAAATGCGGGAATTACGTAATATGCTACTCTTTAAAATGGCTGAGCCCATTTTAATGGGATTATAGTAGGTAACTTTTAGTACGGTAGTTAGTACGGTAGTTTAAATGTTAAAAGTTATTAATGTGAAACTAAAAGAAAGTTTATAAATTAATTATTTGTATGATTGGTTTGTGAGATTGAAACATTTATTTAATCCGAGTTAATTTATTTTAAAATAGAAATCGTATATTAATTGTTTACTTAAAGATATATTTCTGCCAAGAGCGACATTTCATAAAAAACTAAAATAAACGTATATCGTTAAAAGAAGAAACCACTGTAATAACTAGACAGACAAACCATTATTAGATATATACTTTATAAGTCTTACATATTCTACGTTACTACAATCTTGATATTAAATACTCCAACGGAAGTTCCGTGCCAAAAAAGTTCCCGAACAGTGCTTAAGCTAAGTGACTCATCCCAATCCACTCAAGCGAGAACCCGAGACTTTTTTCAAAATTAAAATTCGTCAATTCTCCAATACCGACCGAGTTGAATATCCCGACCGGGTCAATTTCTATTGAATATCAGTTTTTTAAGCTTCACGCTCAATCCCGCGTATAATAGAGAGCGCAATGGGTACGTAGCGTTAAAACACTCCGTTCTCATGTCGCTGAATTTTCGAGACAATTGCGTGTCGAATGTCGAAACTCAACTCCGCGCTTTGCTTTGTTACAAGAGCGAGAAAATGAAAATAATTTATTCTTGTGCATTCCCCAGAAATAAATCCACAAATGCCGCGTTTACACGCTTGTGCCACTGCGCCATAACGGTCTCAACATATTTAATTCGCCTCTCTTTATTAGGTCACTCGAGGATAGGATATCAAATGGTCTCGTTTTTCTCATTACGTGGAATAAACGTTTGAAGGTCGGATAAGAAGCTAATATCGCTTCCTTTCGGTTTTGTTTTAATTAAAATATTTAAATACGAGCTGTATTTAGTATTTTTTATATTTTATATTAAATTGAAACTCACACATTTCGATATAAATACATTGATAAAAATACAACTATTAAGTTCAGCCACCGTAATTTTAAAATAGTCTTAGAAATTATATGATCGTAACTTTCATAATTTCACATAAAAGGAAATTACTTTCATATTTGATCTGGCTACACAAAACCGCGGCGGTGAGTCCCGACATTCAAATTGCTATGTCTCGATTCAGGCGAAAAGCAGAGAAGGAAATGTCTATATACCCTGACATATGAGATGGTGATGACATGATGAAGCGTGAAACTTGACAATTTAATTTTTCTCTAACTTGACAAAGTAACTACATTGCTTTATTTTTCTTTTCAACTAAAGATAATATGATTTCAATCAGCAATTTTTAGCTAATAAAATTATTTTGGCTGATTAATTCTCTATACTCTTGCTAACAAAAACAACAAAATATTTCTTTCAATAAAAAAAAAAGCATATCCTAACATTTGAACAGAAAATATAGGCGTGTGGTTCTGGATGTTATCATTTCATCCGGCGGCGTGTTGCGATTTACATAAAATAATAAACGGGGCGGGTCGCCACTAAAAAGCAGCTTTCTTCGCGAGATAATCCCCCGGGATTGTGGGGCTGGGTCGCGGGATGCGGGGTTACGGGCTACGGGATACGGGAACGTCCCTAGGGTCGGTTATCAAGTTATCAATTTAACAGCACTCAGTGCACTGGTCGAGTTTTATCGTATGGTTCTCGTCGCTCAAATTTACTATTAGTTAAGGAAGTTATGTGTTTTTTTGAAAAATTTGATTCTTATTTCAAATTGATTGAAATAAGATTTTTTAGAGTAATGTCTTACTGTACGCGCCACAGTTGTAGGTTCGATTCCCACTGGAGGGAATTAATTATTTTAATTTCCTTGCTCTCGTATCTGGATAAAGTGTGTGTTAAGTTCCGCCTCAACCTACTTTCGTTTTTAATCTACATATAGTAGCAGTTGATAGAAAGATTCTGATTTTCACATTCTTCCTACATTAAAATATTTTTGTGTTGTAAAATAAAAAAAAACTATAAATTAAATTAACATAGCATTAACGTTAACATTTTCAGTAGAATTTGAAGCTGCATCTGTCAGCCACACACGCCAACGATGGCGTTCCCTGACAAATTTCAAAATTGTACTATTTTTCATTTTTAAATTTTCTAAAATTGTATTAAAGTACTTGCTTTGTCCAACTGAATAACTCATCAGCGTCCACTTATCCTGTATTCAGTGAATCGGAAAAAGTTTAGGCTTCAATTTTTTATATGAAATATTGATTTAAAACAAAAGTGTCATCCGACGATAGTATATTTATATTCGTTCATCATATACTGTAAAAAATATTTTAAATATATGAAGTCATCGTGGCGCAACGTGCCGTATAATACTTTCAATTGTATGTTATGGCTGTAAGTACCTAGTGTTCTTAAAAAAAAAATTAATTTGATAAAGTGCGCCATTAGCTTCCCGCATCCATCATGAAAATTCTCAAAAATGCTCTGAAAATCAAGAACGGTGTGATAAATCACCTAATTTCTTCTACTTTGCGCCAAGTATAACCTAGATCCTAGAACAAAATATAATGTATAAAACATAAAGTGTAGTCTCAAATTTTGACAATCCACACACAACATCTCGGTTTCAAGGGGGAAATAATGTTAGTATAAGTAAAACGGAGCGTTTAACACTACTGTCCTCTACCCTATAGAAACTAAATGCAATAATACGTGAAGCTGAAAAGAAATCTTAGTATTTCAACCTGATACTGGGGAGGTAGGTATAATGTTAGTTTCCGCGCCAACGAAGGCTACATCTCAAGGCAGACATTACAGGCGCGGTACAGTACACGACAATACATCGTACCTAAGTGCAAGTGCAAGTGCAAGGTAACACGTCTCGTATTGCCATGCAAGGTAATGTGTTATATAATATATACCTATACATAGGTATAGCTAAATTATAGCGTTACTTATTTGCTCTACGTCACTTTAGGATCTTTATATATATATATATATATATATATATATATATATATATATATATATAATATTTATCCAAATATAATATATATACGCAATTTTATCCAAAAAAACACAAATTCCTTAATATTTGCTGAACTGCATTGAAAATCGCTGAACACGCATGGCAGTGAAACGTATAGGATTCCCTACCCACAGACCACCGTTGATCCGTCACTCTCGTTACACCTTGTATATATAATATTTTTTATTTAAATTAATTTATAAATATAATATTATATTATACAAACCATGATTTAGATAAAGCAAATACAGAAAAAGGAAAATAGAAAAAAGTAAAGTATCAACTGTATCTGTTAGTAGATTTAAAAATCAGTCTTATTTTCATCCGTTGAAAAGAAGAAATCGATGCTCTAAGCAATTTACAATTTCTAGAATTAAATTTGTAATTCTAGAAAAACAGATCTGAGTTACAAAGCTATCCCGTTGCTAACAGCCAATGCAAAATCAAAACCACTGGACATAGAAACTTGGCATTTTGCATCTGGTAAGGTAGGTTAGGGAGTTTAGGGGAGCACTAAGAGAGGATTTCTCGAAATTTCCATTTTATATCTTAAATTCTTCACAAATAAAATGGTGATCGACTAGTAGTGAGGTAAAACCTTAGAAATTTCATACTCATTTGCTTAAGTAAAGTTTTACGATTTGGGCAAAATGTATTTCCATTGTTGAGTAGTGAACATCGATATTCTTTCTCAAAAATAGATATATTTTTTATCACTGTATCTTTTTCGAATGTAATTTTATGTAAATCATCAAATTTTTATATATTAGTGGTAACGCTTCGCGTTCATTCAAGTTTTTTATAAATAAGCTTCACGATGGACTCCGCATATAGCAGGGTAGGCAGAGGGACCTACTGTTTAGATAATCCGTTCTCGACAAACCGCCGAAATTTTCGGAGAATTGCGTGTGAGTGGCGGAAGTCAACGCTGAGCTTTTTGCCTTGGTTCTGAAGAAAGAGAAGAAATGAAAATATTAATAAATAATAATTCATTCCCCACTAATGGGGATCGAAGCCACAGTCGTCGCGTTACAGTCTTGTGCTAACTATTTTTTACATACTTTTCATTAAGTTATATTTTTTCATTTGTTGCTTTTGAGGTACTTGATTGTTAAGTTTAATAATTGCATAAACTTAAATTTATTAAGGTACCTAATTGAATAAAAAAAAATCCGCTAACCAACAAAAAAATATATATTATATATTCAAAAATATTCTAAAAAAAATATTTTTTAAAGTAACAAATAAAAGGGTCGAAAGACATTAGAAGGGGCGACTCATTTGCTTAGTCCGTGTCCTCTGCCTAATCCACTTTTAATTTTGATTAATGCTCCCCCGAGCCCCGAGTAGAACTGCTCCAAATACGAAATTAGGTCTTTTTGCATTGTCGACTGTCGTTGTTTGAGGCTTAATGGATTAGTGGCGGTGGAGAAGCAGGAACTGTTAAATGACGTTTACGTGGGAACCTGGTGGGTTGAATGTCGTCTGTGGGTGGCCTGGTGGGTTTTAGGTCTTAGGTTGTAGAATTGAATTTTTAATCACTTCGAGCTAGTTTTCTTTCATTTCACGGTGTATCCCGCATATAGAAGGGTAGGTAGAGAAAAGTTAGTGTCAAGATAATATGTTTTCCGTGTTTTCCTTGAATTCCAACATTTCTCATTGACGACGATAGTGGCGGAGCTAAACGCCGTTGTTGGTCCTATCAGAGCGGACAAGTAAAAGTATTTACATATTTCCTTCTCAAAATTATTTGAAAATAAGTATAAAATGTATGAATAAAAAGGTATTACTCACAATTATAATATTTTGTTCACTTCAAACTTTACTTAAGTTCGTATTCGTTAGGTACCCACAGTAATAATACACCGAAGCACTTTGCGATGAAGTATCAAGTTCTGACGAGAAAACATCAGGCTTGTTGGACATCTTTTGAAGTTCCATTTTTATTTATATTTTTAGCTTGTCATAGATACGTATTTTACTATTACTTTAAACAGATAAAATAAAGAAAATAAATTGATAAAATATATTCTTTTTAACCGACTTTCGTTAGGAGGTTATTAATTTTATGAATGTAAGTATCTTTTTTTTATGCTTATTACCACAGAACTTTTGACTGAGTGAGTCGATCTGGTCCATTTTTGACAAGTTATATATATGAGAAAATTATATATGGTAGAACTCGGGTTTTTTGGGTTTAAAATTATAATTATGTGTCTATAATTTGTTATAACATCTTCTTAATTGAAACATGAACTCTCAACATAAGTCTTTTATAAATAAATTCTAAAGTAATATTACAAATTCCGAATCGAACACACAACCGCTTCGTTTACATTAGACGCTTCGTTACGCGTACGACGCCACGATGGCCTTATTATCTCAATTAAAATAAAATATATACTTCCATATATACAAACTTTAAATAGCATTGTATTAGTAGGTAATGCGATGGGCAAAGTCGTTTTACTCGTGACGGTAATAAAGGACCACACGGGTTGCGGAAATCCGCCATATTGCGTTTAAGTGCGGGACGCGACATCGAGGATTGCCTTAGTTCAACGACACATTTATGAATATTATGTAAAAGTTCTTCATTTTTATTTGTTTTTATTTTAATGTTTGTAATAGGTATGATTTAGGTACTTGATAAATTTATACATCACAAATGGTTGTGGGTTGAAATTTCAAAAAAAAACGGAATTTCTTAACATTGTTCTCTCTGCCCACCCTGCTGTACACGAAGATAGATAGGATAACCTTAGAAGGCTCTCATTGCCTAATAATTATAATATTATTACATTAGTTATAAACAGGTCCATTTAAAATTTTGTAATTTTAAAAGAAACATTTAATTTATATAACAAATTAAAGTTGTAGATAAATAAAACGCAATAATAGAATGCGGTGTTGGCGGACTTGTTTCACAAGCACAACCCACTCGTATAAGTACATTAAGGTAACGTCAACTTTTACCAAATATCACTAATCCTACCAGATAGTGATTTATTAATTTGTTGCCTAATCATGCGAAATCGACTTAACATTTTAAAGTAATATTAATTAAAAAACTAAAAAAATTCCACACGTAAGATACGATACATAGATAAACAAAAACTTTTTTTCTTAAGTAGCGGACAGACTCAAGATATATGATATACTATGTAATTCCGACTTCCTTCCTTCCGTATACTATATAATTTATATATATATATATATATATATATATTTACAATAATGTGGAATTATAAAAAAAAATAATTGAATTTAATTCTGCCTTTCAAGCTAATTTCTGTTCAAAAATTACGAATTTGCACTATTTTCATATATTCTATCAATCAAAGTAATTTCTACATACATTTTTTGATAATGAAAAAAAAGAATTACGTCACAGTTATACCAAATGAACAATATATTGATTCTAAAGAAGAAACCTTTTGAGGAAGGAACTTTCTAGAATTATAAGAAAGGAAAACAGACAAACTCCGTAAGTAGCAACTAGGAGCAAATGAAATAGACGGCTACCAGGCGAACATAACGGGTGCGGGGGTGCTTCCGCACGGAAATAGGGCCCGTTCCGGTCCCGCTAATGGCGCGTGCTACCGTGCTGAACCGATGTTATGGCGGCTTATATTGTGGTGACAATTTACTTCTTCTTTATTAGGGAGAGAAGATGGAGAGTACAATAGTGAATGAGATAATATTATATGAAAATGTAAAATTATTTTAAAACAATAAATAATATATATTTATAAGTTGCAGATTGTAGGTAATATTCCATAGATTATAGAAGCTGGTAATAAAAGATGCATTATATATATTATACATATAAACTATACATTCGTGGTTAAATTCTATTAAATAATAGCCTTAAAAGGGGGCAACATTTGAAATCTATTATTATAAGATATTATTGCTAGTTCAAGTGATATAAGACAAAAGGGCGCTGCCTAAGCTATGCCTGAATTTCAGAGAAAGCTCGAGACTTCCAATTTTTGTACGTATCCCTCGGTGGTCCGGTTTTTTTATAGGTTACGTAGGATGAGATTATAGGTCTTTATATATCATGTAGAAATGAAATTACTGAAACAATACGTAATATTGCTGTGGCCGAGAGGCCAATCGTGGCGCAGGAACATAAAGTGGGTTCGATCCCCACTCGAGGAAATAAAATACTTATTTACGTTTACATTTTCATTTCTTCGCTCTGGAGTCGAGAGAAAGCGCGGCGTTTGAGTTCCGCCACTCAATATGTATTCCTTTCAGAACTCGGCGGAAAGTGGAGAACGGAGTGTCTTAACACTAGGTTCCCTCTGCCTACCCTGCTATGTGAGGGATACAGCGTGAAGCTGATTTGATTTTAATAATTGTATTTATTATATTCAAACATATAATATAACAGATTCTATATACATTATTTACTCGACCCGCAAATCCAACAGTTATATTATATACTTGTTCGCATCTAGAGTTACCGAGTCGTGTTACGTAGTTATGTAGATGGTGCGCCGTGCCCCGGGCCGCGTTTCGGTCGAGGTGCTGACGGGACTTACTGCGCCCGGTGCGGTTTGATACTTGAAATATATATAGTTTTTGTTTCTTATTTTTTATGATTTGTTGTTTATTGTATTTTAGATAGATGGAGAGGTAGTGATGAATCGGTGTTATTGATATATTGGAGATATATAGAATTTCAATGTTTATATTTATTATGTTACAATTTTGCTTATTGCTTAACTTAACTTAATATAAACTATAGAAAATTACATCATGCAAATATAAATAATTTTAGTATAGATTATTTTCTTTATCTTTGAAACCAAGATTTTTCTTAAAAATAAATAAGAATAAGCGTAGACATATAAAATATAAGTTTTAACCATCAAACCTGTTTAGCATAGTACTTCAATACGCAAGTTGAATGACAAGTTCCCACCCAGATGTTCACTGACAGTCGGGCCAGACCCCTCGGGCGTCATGTCACCCTCATTACGCGTCGTGTGATACGCACTTAAAGTTCACAGCCTTGCTGATTTTTACCCTGCAGTAATTTAAAATTATAGAAAACACAGAAATATTATTCTGCTAGGTGCAGTTGGATCGTACAGAAACAACGTGATTATCAGTTCATATCACATTCGAGAGAATGTTATATATCTTTATTATAAATACTTAGCCTTTCTAATAAGATAAATCGATGTGGTGAATTGTGCTAATCAGAATAAATAAAAAAAATATTTAATGTTGTTTGAACAAATTAATATCGCATAATTTCTAATAATATCACATCTCTAATCTAATATAATATCTATTTAAAAACTTAATATTGAGTTTGATAGACGAAAGTGGAAGAATCCCTAAGTTTTACTTAGAGACTAACTTGGCTTAGTTTGTAATCTCCAAAATTATCTAAAATATCATTTATACAGCTGTCTCTCTGACATAACCATTTACCCCTTGCTTTCGGCGTTCACGTAGCTCTTCTATAATACATCACACGCACACTACAGTAAACATATGTAATGTTTATTCGTGGCGTACAATAAATTGCTCGAATTTATTGTAGGTTAAAGCGTTGTGATGAACTGGATTGATGACCGCTTGGCGCAGTTGCAGTGCATCTATTTATTAAGATTCAGGGCGCCTCCGCTCCTATTTAAGGTTTTAACCATTTAGAAATTGTTAGAAGAGATACTTTTTGTTGCACGAAGAGTTTAAATCTGTTTGTTAATCGGAATTTATTTATTAATTTTTGAATAATATAAACTGATATAAACTGATAATATAAACTGATGAGGCCAGTCGTGGCGCAGTGGTACAAAGTGTGACTGTTAAACCGACTGGTTGTGGGTTTAATCCCCACTCGAGGAGATGAAATATTTACTTAAATTTATATTTCCATTTTTTCGCTCTTCGGTAAAGCGCGGCGTTGAGTTGACTCAACACGCAATGCCTCCAAAATTCGGCAGAGAGCAGGGAACGGAGTGTCTTAACACTAGGTTCCCTCTGCCTACCCTGCTGTGTGTGGGATAAAGCGTGAAGCTAATTTAATATATATATTTTTTTAAAGTAATTATTAGGCATAAATATACTTTAAATTCTGTATGTTGCTATTTTTATTTACTTTGCGAGAATAATAACAGGGCAATTTCTAAGAAGAATCTGCTTAACTGATCACTGATAATATATTTTTTCTAACACAATCGGTTTTAATATATACCCGGCATAGGTATTTTGCCAGATTGGCACATTCTCACATTTACTGACACTAGATAATGTGGATGTCAGGCCACGTTGCGTCACACACGTACGTCTATCTGCGGTGGTATATGGTTAAACACGCATTAGTGTTAAGCCATATAACTCTGAACCTTAATTCCAAAGGAATAAGTGTTACTTTATTTGAAATTTTAAGTTTGTCGACTTGATAGATGCCGGCGAGGCCAAGAGACAGATAAATATCGCTCGAAGCTCCGTTTACATCTTCAGATTTAAACGGTACAGGTGTAAATGATGTTTGCGGGTAAAATTGACATTCCACGTGTTCAAGTCCACAAAATCATAGACACAGAAATTATATTAATTTCTTTAGAAATTTATTTTTTTCTTTGCTCAGTATGCAACGTTAGGTACACCATTGTATTAAATCACAAAGTTTAATAACTTTTTTCGCACAAAGTTATTTTAGATCTAAAGTAGTTGAACGTGAATCTTAATAACGCAACGATATACCGTCTGTTGTCTGAGCGTCTAACCGCTACTTCGCACTCATCGCCTTTGAAGCTGCGCGGTCAGTAATTTTCTCGCTCTCACTTCAGTGGCGGTGTATATTTATCATTATGATATACTAGCGAAGGCCTTTATCGTAGCGCTTTTGTCCTGCCTCCATCATGTAATTGACAGCATTGTGCATTGTATGGAAAAATATTGTGCCCGGTAACCTTAAAATGTACTTAATGATTAAGGAGATCTTTTTGTAATTTAGTTTGAGAAATATATAGTCACATAGATTTTTTGTTGAAAATATTAAAAAGGTTGGCATACCGATTAAAGGATAGAAAGTCAAAATATATTTTTAAAATCTTCGTGAATTACTTTATAATAAAGTGACATCGTCAATGCGGACCTATTATTCCTTTGCAATACAAATACAGAAGATTAAATTCTTACTAGATTCTTACAAATATTTGTATACCATTTACACATTTTATTTAAAAACTTTATGTTTGTATGTAATTTCTTGCGTATACTTTATAGAAAAAAATATATATATATATTTAGACATGATAAATTTCAATATAATTTTTTTTCTATAAAGTATACGCAAATAAATACATAAAAAAACGTATAGATATTAAGGAATTATAATAATAAATAATAGATGGAATAGCTATTGGAATATTCCAATCCCCAGTTATCTTCAAACATGTCTCTTGACATCTTAATATAACACTGATCAAGGCAACACGTCGCCCGACTAACTTCATTGAGTGCCTTTGTCCGGTGAACTGCTTTGCTAGTCAGAGTAAATCCATCTGTTTACGAAACTACCAATTTGCACCGAGTTAGCCTACTGTATTAGTAAAGATTATATAACAGGGTTACGTATAGACTAAGAAGCTCAATTTATTTTTATTATCTATATTTATTTATCAGTTTATATTTTTTATTAGTTACATAGATAAGTAGATAAAATTTGAAAATACTTTCAGCGCTTTCCATTTTTTTCTTTGTTGATTTAAGAACATTCATGTTGTGTAGCGAAAATTTATGACCTTTTAAATAGACCGGGAAAATGTCAATATCTTAAATATAAATACTTTTCGAGGTCAAATCTATAACATCAAATACTGCGAAACGTATCATAGGCGCTGAAACTTCGCCACGACGACTTTTAACATTTTTACAGCTTAACGTAAAAATCACATCGAAGCAAACATTCATAAGGCAGTCTTTAAGTGTCAATGTACACAAGTTGGTCAAATACTTAAAAGCCGGTCAACGTCCAACCTGTCATAAACCTCCTGTTTGTAGAGGCCGCACCTAATCTTGAGCCTAAGACGGTAAGACGACGTAAACGTCTCAAGAATTACCACGGGACATCTGTGCGTTTGTGAATGCCAGAGTTATCTCAAGACTTTGTAGGAATCGTGCCAAGAGGCATAAGTTAATGTCGCCTAATTATGAAAATGCCGTTTTGATGCAGCCAGTCTATGTATTAAATCTAATAATATTGTTGTTGTAATATATATTGTGCTGTTTTTCTAATATAACGGCCGTCGTGGCGCAGGGGCCGATCACAACTCGAGGGAAAAAAGTATGATTTATATTCAATGCTTCGCTCTGGCCCCAAGGCAAAAACCCGGCGTTAAGTTGCGCCACACAACGTTCAATGCCTCGGAAAATTTGGCTGGTGTGCCTTAACACTATGTTTCCTCTGCTTACCCTGCTGTGTGCGAGATACTAAGTGAAGCTGATTTATAATATATACATTCCCATTAAAATAATAATATACAATTATGATAATGAAACTAGAAACCTTTTTAATCACTTTTTAATATGCTCTTATTGGTCTAATCGTACGTTTAAATTCAAATTTAAAACTTTTTCACACACTATCATAAAACAGTCATTATTTTGCAAAATGCATCTATCATATCGCAACTTAGTTCGCCACGGGACGCAGATCGAGAATATAATACGTCCTGTGTGTAAAAGCTTAATATCCGCTTCCTGTCACCGTCAGGCGCCTTGTAAGCAAACGTCTCGACTTTGTAGTGATATTATTACTTTATTTAATAAAACTTTATTTTCTTAAATGTTTCCTTTTATATAAAGAGACAGAAAGAGTTAACCTAACCGTAGATAGTCAACCGATAAATGTTGTATAATTTTGTTCTATTTTATAGAAGGTATACAACAATCGTTATAAATATTTTAAGGAAAAAGAAAACTATGTATACATTTTTTTTTAAATATTAAATATAAAATCATCTTCATATAATTATTTCGCAATCTAGAAATTAAAAACACTTAATTTTACAAACCAAGCGATCTCAGCTTTGATAACCGCGGCGCGCTGCCTTCAAATTGCATTAACTAAGCTAAGGGACGCAGCAACAGCAATATTTCGCTGTTAATACTTCACCACTACGTGACCCGATTTCTCTATTTCTGTTTGAAAATGTATAATTCACCACTTTAATAACAAAAGCCACATCAATGTTGAGAAAATAATTTTCGATGCAATTTTATTATTAGAAATGATCAAAAATGTTCATTTGAGATGTAAAAACGAAATGGTTTATTTTCAGCGTAAAAATTAGTTAAATATTTTGGTGACTAAAATGTAAAATCAAAAACACTTTATTGAGATATAAGAAAACTAAGTAGGTATTAAAAAAATAACATACTTAGTTGATCATATCATACGGTTTAATCAAAAAACGATCTCCCCAGTTTCTTTACAGTCTTATTTATATCTATAAGATACTAACAGAAGACGCGTGTCAATACACCTCTGCAAAATGTAAGTAGTATAGGTGAGTACAGTTAGCTCTCGACAGGATTATTGACTAAGCTTACTGTAGAAATGTATATACCCTGTATTTCAATTATATATAACTAACTATATTTCTGTCAAATTCAAAATTATTTTTATGTATTTTCGCAAATTCAAAGATACCAGATAACTATAGGAAAAGTGAACGTAAATCGTCGTAAATTTAGATGAATATACCGACGAAAAAATTGCTCAATAAAATATGGCCTTTAAATATTTTCAAATATATATTTTATGTTAATAAATGTATATATAACGATATATATCGATATCAGATAAAAAGTGTCTACAACTGTATATTTGAAATATCATATTGGAATAACTAAAATACTCTAACGAAGAGAAACTCCAGTAGCAATCTCTAGCTCCATTACCAGTCTGTTCGTGCATCGCTGGCGGACGGCGAGCAAACAAGAAATATGAAGCGCTTGTGCCAAAACGGACCTAAGCGTTCTTTATGTTTAATTTTAAAATATATATTATTTCAGTATTTTTTAAGGTACTTTGAAAATTATTCGATTTGTTTTATTATTATAAGTACTTTTTATTATATAAAGACATGTGTGTTTTCTTTTATGTTTCATTAATTCTTTCAAAAATAGAATTTTTCTCTGCTTCAAAAATGCCAATTGTGTCGGTATTTAACAATTTTCTATTCAATGAGAATTTGAGTCTTGTTAACAATATTATTTTACAAAGAAATTTCTTATTTTCTTTAGTTTGACTATAAGACTAGCGCATCCAAACACAGATATTTTTGTATTTCTTTTGGGTTATACCACTTTACCTGAACACCTTGTACGTAAATACCTACCTACGTGAAAAGTAAAACGTTAGCACCCGACTGTTTCAAGAATGAGAAAATGCCCCGCGATGTATCTCGTCAGATTCACTTTTGTGCTTACAAAATTTATTTCACTTCGTCGTTGCATTAGGAATGTAAGCGTGGCTTTGTTCTACGAGCTCAGTGTAAAAAATGTAGAGACCGTGGAGAAAGAAGATTTTAAAATGTTTTAATCTTTTTGTTTTAAATTTACCAATATGTAGAGTAGGTAAATAGAAAAAATATTTGAAAATTGTTTTCTTTTATTTATTTCGATTTCGTTTTTATTCTTTGTAATAGAAATAAAATGCAATATATGGATTAAAGCGTTTAATACTTCACGTGTTAAGACGAAAAGTGATATATCATGTGACGTGGAACCCATATCATCTCTATCATGTGGAGGAAAGTGAGTACCCAATGACATCCTACTATAATAAGCTTAGATGACATTCAACGTCGTAGTTCCCAGAGACAAACCGCATCAAAATCAACACGATGTGAACAAAACCGACAAAATAGATTTACGTTAGCAAAAAGCCTAACAAAAAACCTTCTAAAACAGTAAACCCACGTGAAAGAGCAAACAAACAAAAGTACATAGCAGCCCTGACAAAGATTAAACCTAGCCGATGCGCCAACCCGTTAGTGTAAAGAATCGTTGGCGAGCAAACAAGAAACGTGAAATGTGAACCGTCCACCGAGTGCCGACTACCGAGTACGGGATCCGGGGAATGGACAGTAATATTTTCGCGATAAAATATTTGCTACTTTCCTTGCTACTTTAGAACTTGGATTTTATTTTCTTGCACATTTTGTTCACAATTAGCTATAGATAAGATGTTTATCTCAGTGTAGTTGTGACTTAATTGAGTTGTTCACTTAAAATTTTTAAGCTCAAATGTCATGTTTTTTTTAAACGTTATTATTTAGGGTTGCTGCTACTGCTTTTTAGGGTTCTGTACCTATTAAGTCATAAAAGAAACCCTTATAAAATCACTTTGTTGTCTGTCTGTCTGTCTAGAGCCTTTATCTTAGGAACGCTTAGAAATATTGAGTTGTAATTGAACCATATCCTCACTATTTCGCTATAGTCCTTTAATTTATAATACATATTTTATAATTTTTTTATGACTTACTAATTGTAGGGAACCCTCGGCGGTCGAGCCCGACTCGCGCTCCTACTTTTTTATTTATAGTACGGAGAAATAAGTGTCTTAATACTAGATTCCCTCAGCCTATTGGTAACAAGAACAAGTGTAATAAAAACAGTTTTATGACTTACAGAAGGAACCTAGTATTAAAACACGTTTCCGGTTTTCGCCTAATTTTTAAAACATTACATGCTGAGTCACAGAACTCAACGCTACATTTTTCTTTTATAGCAGTGATATAATAATAAATTAAATATTAATATTCGTCTAAGCGGTAATCGACCCACAACGTCGCATTTACAGTCAGAGACAGCCCCACTGCGTCACGACTGCCTCATAGTGTCAAACGAAAACTCAACGATGTCTTCTTCTTCTACCAAAAGACAAAAACTTTTTCTTAAATGTAAACACAACAAAAAATATTTAATTTTATATCAAATCTTGCATCGACGAAAAGTACTTTTAATATTGAAAATGTACCTACATAATGAACGAAACGCTTTCAAAATATAAAAACAAATAGGTACAAGAAAAAATACAATAAGATTTTATATTTCTTTACAACCATCTTTGTTCAAGAAATAAATAAAGGAATTAAATGATATCTCCCAACTAGCCTGTTTATTTTGATATCACAAGAGCTGCAACGTGAATTATGTGAAAAGTGAAATGTACAAAGTGGTTGTGTGTGGTGTGTGAGCAAAGTGGTTCACATGTGTATCGTTAGATACGTTGCGTTTATACATTTTAATGAAAACTAAGAAATTGTAACAAAAAAATATTAATAAAAAAGTACTATGACATAATAGTACTTGCTTCTACTATAATAATTTTCATTTAAATATTTTCTTTAAATAATTTAATCCTTTGGTTCCTTTAAATAGAAATAATTTGGTTACAAAAATAAAATATTATGCCAATGGACGCTTCTTTACAATATTTTAATATGAATACAATCGCTATATCTATTTGAATGCAGCGTATGTAGGTGTTTGCAAAACTCGCCCATACAATTAATAGTCGTGACGCCGTTCAACATGCGAAGTCGGTGCGCGATATGGCAATTGAATGTATTTAAAGTTTACAAAGACGTCCGAGCGGGCGGCGACGCGCGGACGTGTCCGGTCGCCGGTCGCAAATCTTCCATTTCACTCGAGCTCGGCCTCCGCGCGCCTCCGAGAGGAAACAGCACGCTCCAAAGCACGCGGCTGCGTATCGGCTACTCCCGAAATAGTCCCCCCGCGCGGGGCGCCGGCCCATCGACGTGCTTTTAGTATGCTGCGCGCATGCGACACGCCCGCACCCTTCTGCGCTCCCGTGGCTCGCGACGGGAAACAAACGGATGGTCTAACATGGTCGCCATACTGGCCAACCCCAAGTGGAGCGAGGACCTCACCATCCAGATGATCATCGAGTACGAGAAGCGCGAGTACCTCTGGAACCCCGTCTCCGAGAACTACAAGAACAAGAAAGTACGCGAGCAGGGCTACGTCGAAATCATTAAAACTCTAAACCTAGTGGATATCACTGTCAAGGAGCTGAAAAATAAAATAAAAAACATACGATCGTCGTACAGCGTCGAGTTGAAGAAAATTCGCGCGGCGCGGAAGGCCGGCGCGCATGCGTACCGCCCGAGCGTCACGTGGTTCGAGCACGCGGACAGGTTTCTGCGGGCGATCGTCACCCCGAGCTCCGTGAGTGCCTCTGTTTACACGCTCACAGCTGCGGCTCACACATGCGCTCTGGCGATTTAACTTCGAAGCGACATTTTCTTTGTTTCAGGTCGACAACAGCCTGCTCGAGATCCCGATGAGCGACGACAGCGACATAGTTCAGGATCTGAGCGAACGTAAGTCGCCGGAGAAGAAAAGTCCGCGAAAACGTCGCAGCTCCACGCGGTCGTCGACTCCGTACGTGTTGAACACGCCGTCCCCGCGGCCGAGCACCCCTTTCGGGCTCAATCAGACGTCGTCCCCGTTCGGCATCCTGCCGACCTCCACGACCGCTCCGTTCCTCAATCCCCCCGTCGGTATAGCAACGCCGCTAACCACTTCGCTCGCCACCATTTATCCGGTGCCGTCGAAACAAAAAAAGACTTTCGACGAGCGAAGCGACCAATCGGAAACCCCGCAGGACTTGAGTCAGCATTCCGAGAACGGGAACGAAAATGAATTCGAAATGTTCGGTAAATTAATCGCCAGTCAACTCCGTAAGTTGCCGCTGAGCTTGGCGTTGGACACTCAACTCAAGATACAGACGCTGGTCAACGCGGCGCGGATTCAGGCCGTGTACCAGCAGTACAGTTACGCGGGCCCCTCGCAGGAGGCGCTGTCGGTGCAGGCCCTCTCTAACGGTATATTAGCGAGCATGGCCTCGCAGAGCCCGTACGCGTCGCGATCCATAATGGACATGAGAAATGATTCGCCGGACGACTTGAATAGAGATCTCAAGACCGAGTACTCTGTGGGCTCGGAGGTAGAGGATTAAGGGGTGAAATATACAAATGGAACTAATGTTTTATGATACGGTGAAATGAGATGCATTTCTCATAATATTTTAACGACGTTTTGGTGGTTACCAAAGCTTTATAAAGCGGGGAGATAAATAATATTCAAATATTCCGTTATATTTCAGAATTACATTTTATTTACGAAAGAAACAGAAGTACAATAATGTAACAAAACAAAACTGAATGATAGAACACACGTATTTTCTTCTCACTTCTTCTTTAGCGACAATTGCCAAAATTAAGTATATGTACGTGTTTTAGATGTTTATATAAATGTGATAGATGTTATATTAGGACCGTGATTTTACATACGACAGTGATGGGATGCCAAAGTACAAATTATACATGGAAATATACCTACAGAATGAAAAGGACATAAATGGAAGACATTTTTCTGATCTAGTCTAGATATTTGGACATTTGGCTGTGTTTAGATTATTTCTTCTTCTTTTCCAAAAAAATCAAAGCTACAATCAAACAATACAATTTTATATCAATGTATACTAGAACGTTTACCACATTTTGGAAAAATTATTTACTTAAATCATGATGTATGTTAGACATTACGAATTTATTTTCAGTGTGATAGATGCTTTTATGTATATTATAAACTGGAAAGTTACTTAGATATAGCGAAAAAAATACCTCAAATAGATTTATAGTATAGATTTGATATAGTACGGAGTATATTTATCTGTTGTTCGATGTGCCACGATTATATAAATGGAATGTGATTTATTGAAAATAAATATTTTATAAATGTCATTTTTCGTTTTAATTACTGGCAACCCCGCTCACCGATCAACCCTTTAAATTTTATAGAAAAGACAATTTTTTTTTATAAAAATAAATAAGTACCCATAAAAGAATTATCCCGTCATCGCAAAATCAGGCCATTATAAAAAATATCTGTCTGTAATACAGTATACATACGTATGAATGTATAAAAACTATATTTTTAGTAAATATTGGTAATAAAATGTTACCATTTTAAAAAATACTAAATATATTTGTTTTTAATTGACGCTTATAATATTAATTTCAATATGTTTGAATTTAATAAGGCGTAGCAACGCTGAACAATAAAATTGGTTAATTTGAGAGTAAAGAAATACTTCTTCTACGAGGGTTAAAAAATATCTTCTTTTACTTTGAACATCGCCGTAATCGTAAATTTTAAATGTCTTGAGACGAGAGACCAAAATAAATGTTTTCCAGGTCATTTCTCATTTGTGCTCCTTGTTATGGCAGCATCTGTAAAATTTCCATACACAGCATCCCGTGCAAGTGGGTATTGCACGATTATTGTAGAGAAAATATTTTTACCTCGGTCATATATTATAAATATAAATATCGAAGCTAAAAAATACTTTTGTAGACATAAAATTTTATCATAAACAAAAAAAATTAAGCCAGTCACGGCGCAAGGGCATAAAGTGTGACTGTGAAATCGACTGTTTGTGGGTTCGATCGAGTAGTGACTCGAGGAGATGAAATATTTAAATAAATGTATTTTTCCATATCTATACATAAAATGTATAAAAGGATATATCCTCTTAATATATTCAAACATAAAAATCTGTTAGTTTAGCTTTTTGCACATATTAGTATTCAGTCCTATATTAAGGAACTAGCTTACCTGTGGCGCCTCCCCCATGGCTAAAGGGAAGTAAATAAGAGTAGTAATACTTATAATCCAACACATAAATATTTTACCAATTGGAACAAGTACTTTCCGAGATAAGCACGTTCAACCAAACAAACTCTTCTCTATAATATTATTATAGAAATAGAGATATCTCTCACACTCTATTTTGTCAAATCGGTGTCAATTTATATTGGTTTCGGTCAGTAAATATTTCATTTTACTTTTAATAGCCCATTCACTTGCAGCTGTGGTCGTAATCGTAAACCGAATAGCTGGAGACGCGAAATAAAACTTCCGAGTGCTTTGCTGTTTACTGCTGCCTTGTTATGGCGGCATCTGCAGATTTTGCATATACTGCTCCCATCAAATTTAGAAATGTTTTAGACGATAGCTATAAGCGCATTTAATCTCAATTAGTAAAAAAATAAATTAGATTCAGTATCCCTGGAAGCATTGCGTGTACAGTGGCGTAACTCAATGCAGCGTTGTACCTCTACACCAGAGCGAAGAAATTAAAATACAAATTTCAATAAATATTTCATTTCCTCGAGTAGGGATCGAATCCACAACCAGACGCGTTTACAGTCACCCTTTCGCCATGACTGGCCTGGTCAAATAGTAAATTAAGTTTATGTTAATTAGTAATATATTTAATTAGCAAGGTAAAAATAATATATACATATATGAATAGGTTGATGACAGTGGACGAGGCGAAAAAGGTATGGTGAAAAATTACCGCTTGGCGCACAGTTCCCTCTGGCTACCCAAAACATTATAAAAAAACATTTTATACGTTCATATTGAGTTCTTCAGATAAGCTTTTTTTAATTTTTGTTTGAGGTTGTACAATTTTTTTAAATAAACTCGATGTTTATTCACATGCATTTTAAGCCACAATCGTAATATCTATCGTATTTAAAAAAAATATACACTTATTATAGATATTATTTTATATAAGTAGGATGGTACGATATAGATGATGAGGATATAGCGTGAAACTTAAAAAAAATGAATTTCCAATCGAAGCACAAACATTCCAATGGATTCGAACTCACATCAACCGCGTTCAAACACATCGATTCCCATTGAAATAGCTATCGTTGTTCGAGGCGGGCTATTAACTGCAGTTTCGGTATCTGCAATATTAGCATATTTCTTGCTATAGCGTTGCATCGCGTATTTGCGTACTGTTTTGCTCGATAGTGCCAAAATCGAGCTAACGCATTAATATGATATGCTATTTATGCCGAATTGGGATCAAGATGCTTTTTTCGACTGATTTGAATGTATCAAAACTAAAAACAAAACAGGTACATAAAAATTTCGTTAGTCAGTATCAATTGCGTCTGTAAGACATCGCGACAGTTGTGAGTTCGATTTCCAGTCAGAAGAATGGTCTATTTTTATCTCCCCGCTCAGGTAAGAAGAAGTGCGTGACGTTGAATTTCGCCACTCATCATGCAATTTAGGAAAATTTGTAGAAAGGTGGAGAACGAAGCCCCTGCTATATGAAGGATATAGCGTGAAATTGAAAATAAAAATATATTGCTTTCAATAAATTTTAATATCGAGTGATAATGAACCTAAATAGAAATTAATTATATTTCTTATAGCGAATACAGAGATTCTTTATGCTTACTCTGTAATAAAATAATAAAATAATAAGATAAAAAGCCACATAAACAAAATATGGTGAAACCGACACTTCTTTTCCAACCAAAATCCTTATGTACTTATTTAATTTCCGGCCTAAATAAACCGACATCATAAAATATCTTGCTCTATATATTTTTGTAAATTCTAATCACGTTTGTCCCCGGAAGTAGAGGAAAACGGTGCTATTGATTCTTTATCAGGATTTGGGAAAAGCCGAGGGCGGTAATTGGTCAAGCGTGTAAGGTTACATTGGGTTTTTTGGTGGAACAATGACTTAATGAATTATTTTGTTGGTACCATTTGTTACACTTAATATTTTCTAGGACGTTAATGGCTTTTTGAATGTCTAAAATATTTAAAGCATCATCACATTTTTTTAAATATTTGTTTATATCGATGCGGTCGTATCGGATCGGTCGATTTATTCAATTTTCAGAACTATAAAGGAATTATAATTATTATATTTATAAATGCACTGTCAAAAACAAATAAAATGAAACTAGTATTGTTAAAATATAGCAATTCGTTTAAATTTTAATCGTTGACCTACTTACCATATATTATCTGTTGAAATTTATTAGTGTCCCTATAGACTGTGCGTCACATTCCCGCCAAAAGGCGCCGCCATTGATCGTTCAAACATGGCGCGATGGCGCGAAATGACACATCCGATGCATTGTGTTATTCGCATTTGTATAATATAGTACCATATTCCACAATTCCTTTTAAGTTTACATTTCTGTAGGCTTAGATGAGAAATAAAAGGATTTTAACATATTTTTTTCAGATTGAAACTGGTAAAATATTTTGTTACCTTAATATTAATTATTACTAACTTTTTAGGCAAAATATTTATTTTTTACTTCTTTTTGACACATTCTTATTATTATCATGATGTAATATGGTGAACTTCTAGTCTTCTTCAAAAAATGGACTATCCAATACAAGCAGAATGTTTCAATTTGAAAATACTTCCCGATGAAAGCGCCTTGAACCAAACTAACTCTTCTCCATTACATAACATAAAATATAGAATTATAAACATATAAAGTTTCAATTCCTACTGATATTTAAATTACAAACCGGCTAAATGAGAGTCGGACTGGGGTTCCCTCATCCATCATAGTAAAAACAACTACGGAACCCTTAAAAAAGTATTATACATTTTTTTTAATTCTACGTGACACGATTAAAAGGCTAACATAGACAAAAAGTATAAAAATAATGACAAAATTAGCGGCCGAAACACCATCCCGCAACTACTGCTTGCGTCTTTATTAAATTTTTACGCCGTCTGAGAAATGAAATTCGCTCGGCTTAGCCTAAGCTTTGCAGGGTTGGCAAGTGTAATGAATACTTACGCTATGTTAGCAACTCGGTACTTTAGATAGACAACTTTTTTGTTATACGTACCTATTTATATGTATTTTTTAAATACGTTTTTGTTTTAATAGTGTTGTTAACTTTTGCTTTTAATTAATAAAGAGAATGCTATTTAATGATGTGTGTTTTTAAATTGAAGCTATGATTAATATTTCTTGACTTTTTATTAGTAACTATGGTTTTAAATTTCAAAAATATTTGCCTATTGCAATTTTTTTATGTTAAAAATAGGTTTTTCATTGTAATATATTTTGAATCGACCTACAATAAACGATACGACTTATAAAGGTAGATTTTATTAACATTTTTTATATCTATACCAAGAAACGAACAGGATAAACAAACATAAAGATATAACATATCAGATTATTCACACATAACTCTGACCGTATGTTACTTTACTTGGACCTACATCACCCAAGCACATCAAAAATTTGCAACCCTACATAACTGTTGGTGAGACCGAGATAGCACCATACGAAGTTGTGCGAGTGTGAAAGGGACAGCGTCCACTGCGGGGCCCGTAGCCAACGGGCCTGGCTTACATAGCTTGCGACCGCGATCCCATATAGAGTGGCCGAGGCGGTTTGGTACGTGGCGTGGACGGGGGACATCGGTTTGGCGTTATTTATGTGTTATATGCTTTTTTTTCTTTCGTTGAAGATGTTGTCAAAGGTGCAACTTTAGTGGTTGTACGTTCAAATTTAATATATTTTTTTTTTAGCAGTCCGGTCGTGTCGCAGTGTGACTGTAAAATTGACTGGTTGTGGGTTCGATCCCCACTTGAGGAAGTAAAATATTTATTTACATTTATATTTTCATTATAAATATAGGTAAAGCAAGGCGTTGAGTTCCGCAACTCAGCACGCAATACCTTCAGAAAGTGGGGAACGGAGTACGGTATTAAGACTAATACTAGGTCCCCCCCCCCTGCCGTGTGCGGGATACATTTTTTTTATTACAATAATTTGTTATGAAATATATATATATATATATATATATATATATATATATATATATATATATATATATATATATATATATATATATATATAAGTCAACAGGATATTGAATTTTTATTCAACATATTCTTTACTAGCTACATTTCAATTTAAAGAATTTGCATGCTTAGAACGAATTACCGAATGTGTCACCGCTACTTTAAAATATAGCTAGCCTTTATGCCAAGAACGAGAATAGGGCATATAAGGAAACTAGAGCATTAATCTTTTACTTTTTGGCACCGTAGAACTGTATTAGGTATTATTTTTGAATTTTTCTCTTTGAAGAATGAATTTTCTCGGCATAAGCGTTGATATTAGAGAGCGTATTGAAAAAATATTGATGATACCAAGAATAGACGAAGACTTCTGCTCACTTAAACATAAAATATGCAATTATAGTTTCCGACATGCTTACTGACATTTATTGATTGAAATATTCTCTCAAGTCCTTTCATGACAATACAGTAATTTCTTTTTATATAAAAAGCTTTAACTGTCTATAATAATTGACGCAACACTAAATCACGAATTACATGGATTTAGTTGTTATTTAGAAGCTATAAATAAGCAACGCTTTCATAATAATTGTGGATGTGCGGACGGTGGCAACGATAAGGGATTACACCCGAGAGGGTGTTTGCCACCCGCATCCCCTTCTGTGGCCCTAGCTTTTTTCTCGCGAACTTGCACTTTGCGACAGCAGTGTATATTGAATTATGAATTAAGATTTGAGATAGTCCACTAAGCGGATAGCTTCAAAATATTTTGTATGCACTCAATCTTATTCTTTATCTTTTTCTTTTTAACAAAAAAATATATACTTTTCTAAAATACTTATAAAGCAAATGCTTGATGTACAATATTTTAAAAATATATTTTTTTATATATTTAAATTCACTTCACTTAACACGTAGTATATTTAAAACTAATATTTAAGCAAGAGAACTGTCTCGACACTAGTGTCAATCTAAACCCGAAAAGCAAATTGCTACTTTCATCCTATCTTACTATACACCATAAAAGCGTGAAGCTTATATATTTAACTTTTCAAAACTCTCTATGTACAAAACCAAGTTGGTTTTTCAAAGTAGAGATAACAAGCTCTTTTATTTTGACGGACTAAAATTTTCCTTTATAAAAATAGGGTTTATTCCACAGAACCAAGGAGTTCGTGACGAAGATTATATTTTTTGGCTTATACATTTCACGCCCTTCGAATCTCGACTTTATCTCAGACTTACCCTTGACTGGGTACCACTTATCTTTTGTTTGCATTTTTACTTTTACTGAATAAAATTTTCTGTAACAATTAAATGGGAGACCGCTTTGAAAATGTAAAATGTTAATTTTTATACACCCATTCAAAACGGGTAAACAATAAAGTAGCGATGCTTCAATCAAGCAGCCCTATAGTCGCAGACGATAGAGCCATAACGAAACACAAAGCGTAGCGCGGCGCCCGGACAGAAACCAGTCCGAGCAAATTAAATATGTAGGAGGCGAGCGCTCGCACCCACGATATCAAGGATGTAAATGATGAACTCCTTAATTAATATATTATAAATTTTGTATCATATTAACGACATGATATATTACAATAAAAGCAGATTAGTCTCAAGAAATCTATAAAACACCTTAAAGTTGCATTATCAATCGCCTAAAAATATATTAACAGATTAAATTATATATTAATGAAACTAAATTTGTGTACATAAAACATCTATTTTATGACTACACGACGTATTCTTGCAGAAAATAATATAATTCATAAAATAATAACCAAAAACAAAATCATTTGCGACCCTACAACGGAAACGAGCGCGGCGAGTGTGCCGTCATTAGAAGCGGCATTAGCGACCCGCCACCAGGCCAGACATTTTTTATGCAACCCACAGGCCGGCTTTTTTCAACAGCACATTGCGGCGAACTGACGCGGAGCTGGAGCGTTCTACCTTGCTCGAATGATGTTCCATTGATTTCTTTTTACCTACCTCTATAACTACGCCTGGGGCGGTATAATGAGATATAAAGTACATATTTCACAATAAAGATATTTTAACGAGCTTTTGCTGTGGAGTGACTGTGCGACTTGAAATTGGAAAGAAGTTTCGGGTTCGATCCTCAAGATATATAAGAAATATTTAGCATTTAGGTATGCTATATATAATACTAAAATATCGAAATCTGAATAATTTCAAATAGTCGGTGGTAAGTGTGGAATGGAAGTATAAAGGTAATCGGAGTGTCTTAACTGTCATGCCCTGTTATAGACGAGATACAGCATTAAACTAAAAGTAATATATGAGTTATGTGAAATATAACTTATTTATAACGCATTCAAATAATCTCTACTTTGATATATGAAATAGTAGGTATTCTTTCATAGTGTGTTAGTGATATTATTAACAAACTATGACAAAAATATATTAAAATAACAACGATTCGAAAATAACAAAGATGTCTTATTCAAGAATTACAAAGTGCAGTATTGAAACCCGTCACTCACGTTAAGAAGTCGATATAGAACAGGGAATGAAGTCTCACTTTGACGTTCTTTGTGTAGTCCACAATGAAACAAATGCGTTATATGAAATATTTGGATTTTCTTCGACTTTCAGTTACTTTAATAATTTTCCTTTAAGGAATTTGATCTTAAATTAAATATTGACAAAATTATATATCATCTTCATATCTGAGAACAGAACATAAGTTAACTTAAACATAGTCAAGTTACTTCTTACAATAAATATTTAAATTTATTTGAGAGAACAAAATATACAACCCCATCACATCAATTTCTTATAAACAGATAACAAAAAAAATATATAAATACTAAGTAACATTAATCCAAAAACTAAACATAAATGCTCACAAATAAAATATCAAAACCGTCCGCCACAGTACACGGCAGCCCATTAAACCGCTCGGTGACAAGGTGACGCGCGCGGGGGCGATAACGCGGCCCGTATCCTGTGATGCTCGTCGCTCGATATTACTACCTTTGTGTTTATAACGGCTGGTGCTTTGCGTTACGTGACTCGCGCGTTTGTATGGCGTATACATGGTCTGTGTTAGCTTCTATATTATATTTATTGTTTTATACGCAGAGAACGCAATTTCATAAGCTGAAGCCTAGAGTAGAGAATGGAGAGTGTTTACACTAAGTTTACTCTCTGTCTACACTGTTATATGGTTGCTATATATTAATTTTAATTTAATGTCTTATTTCCTTCTGTTTCAGGTAATGGATCACTGATTTATATATACAATAATTTATAGTAGTAAGTATATAAATAAAGTTAGTTTTTTTAAAAGATTGTAATAATGTATTTAAAATACAATCAATAAAAGTATTTTATATATTTCTTAAATTCTGTAAACTTCGAGTTGTGTAAAACGAAAATCTCTTATATATAGATATAAACTTGCCGGTGTTACAATACAATAAAATAGAACAACATTGTTACAATACCAAAGAATAAATACTAAAGAAACAAAAGTAGTGTTTGAAATACAAAATAAAATATAAAAGGTCTAAGCGCATCGGTCGCGCTACCAGGCCGGTCGGCAACTCAGCACGCGACGCGACGGGCCGACAGATCCCATGTCACGCCGCGCCCGCCGCCCGCACGCAGGGCTGTATAACATCGTATTAAATTATATCTTTCTAATATTATAAATGTGAATGTTTGTGAGGATGGATGTTTGTTCCATTTCCACGCATAAACTACTGAACGCTTATAATTTATATAAGACTTTACAGTAATAATATAGCTTACACATTAGAATTACACATTAAAATGTATATAAAAAACCTGTGAAATTTGACTATAATATAACAAAAAGTTTTAGTAAATTTGCGTTATGTTGTGTATTGTTTTTTTAATTTTAATTTCCTCATAATGTAGCATTCACGTTCTTATAGGATAGGTAAAGAAAACTCAGTATTAAGACACTCTGGACTCAATTCACAATTTTTTATGCTTTTGTGTTCTTCGTGGCACCGTTGAAGCGCACTTTTTTCTAACTAGTAAAAAAATAAAACATACGTTTTACCGAGTAGGAATTAGACCCACAAATACAAAGAGATTTCACACATAATATCCAGGCAATAACTTACTGACACTAAAAGCCTAAATATAGTAAAACCATAATTATAATACTATACTAAAGCTGACGAGTTGTGGTCGCCATGAAGTTAGCTGTAGATATATGGCTGTGCAAATTTAATACGATAAATAATTTATTTCCCGGAGTGAATAATTTATTTCCACGGTGCACAAAAAAACAGAAAACTTAACTTCGAGGCGGCCACGACTTATCGACCGTACTGTACATTGAACTGACATCGCATCCATAGCAGGTCGGTACAAACACAAAATGTCTCGGTTTAAGCCTATTGGTCGCTCTTTATTGTCGGTGGGCAAGAAGCGACGGGCCGACCCGACAGATCCCATGTCACGCCGCACCCGCTTCCCACATTCAATAGGGCTGACGTTTATATTATAAAACTACACTTTTGTCACTTTTAAATCGATTACAGTGGAGAGTGAAAAATGGAGTGGAAAATTAGTTATATTTTCTTTCATTTGAAATATGCAGTATTGAAAGATAAAATAATAAAAAATAAAAGGAATTGAATATATTTTAAGTCTTTAGTTAATGGTTGGTAGCCCTGTTAAAAACTTTCCGGTCTCATTTTTCCAACATTTGATCAAACTTTTTGTGGTGCTTCTGCAGCTCGCCGCGACTAGTGTACATTATTTATATACTTTCTTACTATGGAAATATACCATAAGGTGAACTTTATTTTAAACGGTTTCCAGTAATGTGCATATGTATTTATTCTATTTTAATACTAGCATTTATCTGCTGCTTCGCCCTCGTGGTCAAATGCAAATAAATAAGAGTTGTATATCATACGTACTTAGTGCTCGAGATATCTCTTACTGCAGAATTTAATCTAAATGGTTGTCGAGTAATATAGCCTATAGCCTCCCTCGATAAATGGGCTATCCAACCAGGAAGTTCCTGAGATAAGCGCTTTCAAACAAACAAACTCTTCAGTTCTATAACATTAGTACAGAAGTACTGATAAATATTTATCAATTTCTTGTATTAACAACTTGAACAAGACTTAACCAATAGATTCTTGAAATAGTGTTTTAACCTTGTACGTAGCATGTGTCCTGTACCGATCAGTGAATCCGACCGGACTCGCAGCAGTGCGTTGAGGCATACTAAATACGCCGCGACATTGATCCACCTAGAATGTAGATACAGAGAGTGGAATGATGTGAATATTTTTGAAAGTCTTCTTCAGTTAAATAAAATTGATATAACTAATATGTATTAGTTATTTTGTAATTTCTAATATATATGAGTAATCTTATTTTATATTAGTAATTATAAATTATATTGGTATGTATATATATTATAATTTGTAAATTATCCCAATACTTTTATACTTTGGTAACTTTATACACAATGTCTCGCAATGGGGCAGAAAATGCGGAACGGAGTATTCTAACACTAAATTCCCATGCCTACCCATACAGGAAAAAGCAAAAGGCCTCAAAAAAAAAATCTTGTTTCATAAATTTTGATATCGATAACCCTACGCCAAGACAGTGTGAGATATAAGCCGGTCATACACGTGCGGGACGCGTCGTCGACGGTAGCAGGGATTTACCATTTATTATTTATTTAGCGACTGACTCGAGCCGCATTTTACAACTGGTGGTGGCGGTAAGAACACCCGATGATACGGATGGAATATTTTTACCTTTTGCTCCTTTTTTGGATATTTTTTTTGAAATATTTATATCTTAGGGACGATTTTATGGTTGTTTTTATTTTGGTTATAAGATAGTTGTTGTCGTTAGACAGAGTGTTTTGTACTAGTAACTTCCCTTTACCTACTCTGCTATGCAAAAAAATGCATGAAATCGCGAAAATTCTTATACTCTTACATTTCGTGACTTTTAATATAAAAAATTTTTCATCCTTTGTAGGTAGTTTTTGTCTTTATAGTGAGTATATATGGTAGGTACAGTGATATAGCAGTAAAGTTACAATAACAGAAACAGTTTGTAAGTTCAAAACCAAATCAAATACTAGTTAAATATATGTAGATATGTACATCATAAACGTAAAGGTGGCGAGGTTTCGTTCAAAGTAATATTTTCATTCCAAAGTGTATCATTTTTTTTTTTACTTATTTTTTATATAAGTTCGACAATAATATTTGATTAGAAAAGAAATGCAGCTACATACTACTGATACAGATAAAGTAAATATAACATAGCTAATATAGCAGCAACTGGCTATCGTTCTTTAATGACTGTGATGTGTCGAATGACCGCTACCGAGAAATACGGGGATACATTCAAAACATAGTGTGTCTCACTTACAAAAGTCCAAAGATATGAGAGACAGGGACAACTATAGATTTGTGAAGGTTTCCTTCTCCATTGTCTCGTTTCATGATTCAATGTAAGGTGACAGCTTGTACGTTATATCACCTGGTGTCATTTTCCTCACATCAGAGTACAAAAGGGGTAAAGAGTACTTGTATGTTATAAAATTCGGGTTGTTAGTTGCTAAGTACTAGCCATAATAATATAAATGTATCTATTCAACGTAGGAATGTAAAAAATTTCTTTAAATATAAAAAATATCTTTCGGTTTTCTTTAAATATAAAAAATAAATATCGGTGTATAAAACAAATAATAAAAGAACCGGACATATTTTAATTGATGATTATAGGACAGTTCAGTTCAGTTCTTTTATTATAGCGTTCCGAGCGAGCTAGTTGAGCACGGAATCACGTCGCCATGTCGCGTTGCACGGAGAACGCGTGATGATTATCGTTAGCTGTCAAAGCTGTCAAATTTGACATCAAAATATTTTTAATATCTATAAATACTCAAACAAAAACATTCCTTAATATTTTTTATGTGTATAAATAAAGATAAAAAATCTGATGAAAAAAAAAACAAAATATATTTTGGCTAGTTACGATTCACAATATAAAGTAAGTTTCCGTGTTTGCAAAGCGCCGCCAGCGGGTGGCATTAGCGTGAGGCACCAACATAATTTAGTTATAATGACGGCGTACACCATTAACCGCGCAATGTACCCGTGTGTGTGCTATAAATTGAGGACATTAGCGTTTGATTGATAACAAGATGTCCGGCGACTTCGATTTGTCTGTAGATATGCTGATGTTTCTTTGATTTATTTGTATTTTATTGAGAGAATCTGATAATATTATCTTTCAATCAATAATATCTTGTATATATGATGAATTTTCAGCTTTACACAATATACTTTGTCCTGTAAAAATAAAAAAAATCTTGAAAAAATTGTTAACATAGATCAATCTGATCATAATTGCTATAAAATATTACGTAGTAATTGTTTTTTGCCTAAACTTATGTCACCAAATACTAGCTATTTTTATTAAAAAATCATTATGTTTTATATAAGGATTATATTAGTTTCTTCCTTTAATGTGATCGATAAATAAACATGACGACCATAAAATACATTATGACAACTAAAACAAAACTTGCCACAGTCGGTATAAACAATATGCAGAGAATTCAAGATACCAAGCTATCAGATAAGTAAAATGAGAATTCCCTCGGCGTTCCTCGGTATTTTTGAACGTCGGTAGTTAAATGAAAAATATTTGCTTAAAAAGTTAAAAAGTTTCGCCAAAATACAAAAGAACTTCGTAAAGAAGGACCTGGAGCTGTTAGGTAATAAGGTTGTCGTTTTAGCGGTTTTCCACCGATTTTACATCAAGTAAGAAACAACGATTATGTTCGTATTAGACGTGGGTCGTAACGTCTTTTAGGCATAATCGGTTGCGACTAGTTTCAGGTACACGAGTAACTAGTTTTCAAAACTGCTTATTTTCGTAACTAGTTACTAAGCATTTGCTTACGCTTACTTTTGTACTTATGATTATGGTAGAAAGAGTTATGATTACGAAAATACTTAAAGTTATACCGCCTATCATACTAATATGAAACGTATTAATTGCCTATTTCCAGAATATTCCTAGAATTTTAATATTTGAATAATATTTTTTTTTACAAATTCCGTAAGCATGTGTGCGACGATATATTTAAATTTAAAAAAAATGTATGTATGATTGATTTTTTTAATTTTTTTTTAAGTTGTATTCACTTAACAATATAATAAAGTTTGCTTAATTATTTAATAATACAGGTCTACTTCTAATTAGGTTCGATTTTTTTAATTTCACTATTATAAAATATTTAAAAATATTATTTATAATCAGTATAATTTTTCTTTTTTAGTACTATTTTTAATTCCATAGAATTTAACTTATGCATTTATTAATTTAATTTTTTAGCATCAATATTTCTTTTTATTGAGTGTGTAATCAATCATATTTAATGACGTTTTTGTTCCAAGAATGGATATGAAAATAATGGACGATGCATACAAATTCGATCTATTGCTGTCTCTCTTTTTGTTCGAAACGTAGTAAGATAGAGCGAGATGCGACTATGTTAGAATCGGTGTAATTGACATAACTATTTTATAATATAATCTATTTAAAATAAGATACGGTTGTGCTGCAACTGCTTTTGACAAATGTGTTACTGGTTACTGTCAGAAACTGCGTATGTGAAATAATCGTTATGTTTGTCCGCGAAACTAGTTATGCGCTTATTCGACTCGTAAGCAGTTTCTGAAACCGATTACGTTTCATAACGCCCATGTCTAGTTCGTATCGTCTTACTTTTAAAATGTTTTATACTAAATGTACTTATATATTATGTTAAGTAAACATGAAGGCAGTGAGCTTGTGCATCCCCATTATTATATTTTTTTAAAAATACAACTATTTTTCGGATAATACTTACAATATATATAAAGTTAAATATATAATTTAAGGTAAAAGAATAAAGATGATAGGATATAGGAATAATGTAACTTAACATTCGTCAAACATTAAAATCAATTTTAAATGTCACATGACGAAATCAAATTACGAAACATATACCGTGTGTCTACATTTATATATACATATAATATTATAGCGTAACAATTCTATAGAAGTATTCAAGCAAAGCGTAGGTAAGTACTTGGCTCGGCTTAGAGCCGTGTCTCCAGATCTTATTATGCGTTAATCGTTCCTAGAAAATGGAATTTAAGGCGCGTCGCGGAATTAAACCAATGTAGTAGGTAGAGGTAGGCAGGTAGGTAGTTACGAGGGATAGGTAGGTGCGCCGCCACACATATCTTTTGTGATGTTGAGTGTTTGAGAAAATCTTATCCCTACATTTTAAATTTTAATCTGTGAAAATATTTGTAATATTTTTTTGTTATTTTTATTAAGTCGTGAGTTTTGTCCAGTAACGAGACAAAGCGCGACTTTAAGTTCCTCCACTCAACATGCAATGTCTCCAGAATTCGGCGGAAGCTCGGAAACTGTGTCTCAATAAGAATGGAGTGTCTGAACACTAGGTTAAATGTTTCACTTTACCTTTCTCTTTGCTATGTGCGTGAAGCTATATAAAATAAATATAATTCAAATCATTATAAAATATATAACATTATATTCTAGTACCCATCCTGTTTTGGAGTAAATATTAAGTGAAGATCGAAAAGCGTGAAACCAATTTTCATTCCCTCATTCATTAACGAGGAGGGCGGACCAATCAGCGCGCGTCGCCTGTTCAGATTAATGAATAATTTTTTTACCGAAAACCTCTAAATACTAACTAGTTTTAACATTTAAATATACTTTGAAATAGAAGTTCATTATTTTTGTTAATACATACAAATAATAACAATTAGAGCAAAATTATGTTTAGATCCTCACTTCACTCACTAACTCTATCTCATATCCATTCATTTTTGAGAGAGTGTCAGAGAGATCAGTAGTGTGATTTAATACTGAAAATCGATTCTACAACCATAGTACAACATATTAGCGCTAATAAGCTGTATTTATTTAAAAAACGTAAATAAAGCGAATAAATGGTGCATAATTGATGTCAATTTTATTATGAAGCTTAATATGAAAAAAAGAGCACTCAAAAATAATTACAACATATCGATTAACTTAAAAACCAAATACAAGTTAAATTTTAATTTTAAATCCACAAGAAAGCTCCACAATATAACGGACCAAAAACAATTTCCTTAAAAGACCAACCGATATTACGCAAAGCATTTACCGACTCGAGAACTAAAAGTGGCCGTAAAAAGACAAGTTTAAGCCAAGTCTTAGTCGGGATCCGGGGGCTTTCCTCGGTCCTCCCCCTCCACCCGTTCATTACCGTCACCGTCACCGTCACCCTATTGATTGATTCGTTCCGGTACGATAAGTGCTACCTTGTTATCAAGTTTGACGCCGTAATTTTGGGTTGCCATAGTGTATACAGACGCCATATTTGGTGTATTCTATAAATTATTAATGAGAGACACCTAAGTTGTATAGTTCTACAATGTATTGGTGTTTTGTTTTAGAAATGATAAGGATAGTGAATTTTAGAAATGACTGTATTATAAAATTATGGGTAATTTTCTGAGAACCTACAGTTTCTCGGAGTATAGCAACTCCAAGAGGGAGCCTTTTAACCTCGCTTTGAAGTCAGGCATTGAAGACAAGACCCATTATGACGCAACGGCTACAATTACCGTTATTGTATAATTACCTAAACTATTTTTAAATACCTATTTTTCAATTGAATATTTTTTTAATAAACGAAATATCAAGAGAAGAAACTACTAAGCAAAGCTTTTAATATTATCAAAAAGTAATAAAGGCTTGATATATTTAAAATTGTTTTTTTTTTTAAATATTTATACTTATATGTAATTTAATAAGTTACTAATTGGTAAATATACAGAGGCACCATAATCTTTTATTTTAATAGAAAATCTTTCGCTGTTCTCAATTTAGATATACATACAAACATACTATTATTAATTATTATAATTATAATAATATATGGATATTTTTATTTTATAAAATTATTTTATACTCAAGTTATAGGTAGCGGGTGTAAAAAAAAAATTGATTTGGTGTAAGGCTCCACCATGTTTTCTGGACGACAACGGACATAAAATATAAAAATGAGTAGTTTTATAGCCAAACGTTAACCATAGTCTATAGAAAATTACTATAAAGCTGCAAAGTTCTATGGGAAAATATCTTTGTTCGCCATGTTTATGTGATGCCAATGTGGTTTTTACTACCGTCAGTTGTAAAGGCACTTTATAATCAAAATATCGAACATCTAGGTCTGGTTATTGTAAAAATCGTATTTTAAGAGCGAATAAGGAGTTTTACGCATTTTTCCGCATACTTGAGTAGGCAAAGTAGACCTAGTGTTATGATTACATTCCGGTCTCCACTTTCGGGGTTTTAGGCTTGAGTGGTTGAACTTAATGTCGCGTTTTCTCTTCTACCTAAAGTTAGGAATCAAACCGGTACCTACCTGTCGCATTATTGTAGACGATGCGCCTTGTAATATTATTTATTTAAAATATAAAATCCACATACACCCAAATCTAGCAAGTCAATTCGTGAAATACCCGTTTATTTGTAAATTACCCAATTCCATGGCCCTAAACACCATGGTCCAGAATACGCCACCAGTATAATAATAATAATATAACAAACATCGCGTGCTATAATACGTAATCAGTACGCCCTTCCCGGCGCCACTTCGCGCTTCCATGCAATTACGAGCCGACCGCTACCCTCTAATTTATGGTCGACTGTACCACGCCTCGCCTTGTCGTCGGATACAGCGTTTTTGTCAGGTTTTTTTACCTCTTTTCAAAAATGAGAGGTTTTTGTTCTAAAAAGGGTAAAATATTTGGTAGATTTTGTATGGAAAAGGCAAGGCAAAAACGATTTTTTTGAGAAGGAGAACGGGTCGCCTGATGGTAAGCGATGACCACCGCCCACGACACCGTGCTAGACCAGAGGCGCTACAGGTGCGTTGCCTTGAAGGTGAAGATAGACACAAAGACAAAGTGTCATCCCTTTCTCAGATCATAGAGCCCCCAACGATTCGCTGTATGCGATCAAATGTTTTCAGTTGAGAAAACACAATATAAACTACATCAAGTCCATGAAACGTATTAATTAATATTTATAAATAGACAAAACATGCTCTACACTGAAGTATATATCTACATATAAATTGAAATAAGTAAGAATTTCTTTGTTAAAAGTGTAATTTGACCTAAAATATAAAATTTCAAGAACATCCAACGCTATTATTCTGCGTCGGCACTCGGCGCCACTAGAACAATGCGTCTCGAAGTCGAGAGACGCCTCGTTCAGGCGGAAGGGCAAACTCGACTTTTTTCCTCAAAAGTAGTACCAGGCTAGCGGAAAAATAGGGACTGAGCAGACGATGTTTTATCATTTATTTTGACAGATGACAACGTTTCAAATTTAATTGGTTCGGATTTTTGAGTTTTGGTGGTTTTATCAGTAGCTACCGGATAAACTGACAATACTGGTCAGTATTGTCAGTTTATCCGATTAATTTGATTAAATTACCGTTGTGAAGGGAAAAATTGTAAAATAATTTCAATTTAACTGGTAGTAATGTAATTTTAATTTGTAATTAAAATGAAAATTAAAAGAAAACAAAAACAATTTAAAATATCGACTTTAACAACTCATACACATACAAACATACTAATTTTAAAATACCAACGAGATAAACCCTTATGTTCCACTACTGTATAGGAATAGTGATAAACTATAACATTCACGGGAGCTATATTACAAACTGGTCGAGTGTTCCGGTCGCGGCTGGTTGTATTGATTGATAAATTATCTCGGCTGAACCTGTCAAGATGGATAAAGCCACTCTGGACGCATTTATTACTAGTTTCATTATGAAAGTGACGTTTCTTATCACTGGAATTGAAGATTTAATACGTTCACTAATTTGCTTACTGCTTCTATTATTTAAATTAGATAAGAAAATATCATAACAAAATATAAAAAATTAAAAAAAAAATCAAAACCAATCAACATGCCAATTTGTGTTTTAAATATTCGATTCACGCACGTTTCTTACAAGGATCTTGTTATATTTATTTAGCTTCCATTTATTTAGCTAAGAATTCCGTACATTACCGTTAGTTATCCCATATGATTCCCGCTAGTATGGTCACCGTACAGGGTATAAGTGTTATATCTCCCAGCAGCAAGAAACCTGGTCCCTCTAACGGGTATTAACGCTGAGAAATAGTGCAGCATTTATTGCAGACGTTAGGGCATCGTACCAAACGTGTAGGGCTGGTTTAGTCGATCGTAGGGGTGTGTAGTTAAATATTAGCTATCTGTCAGTACGAGGTTATCCTTGTTAAAACTAAAGATTTATAGAAAAAAAATGGTATTTATTAAGAAATTGTGAAAGATTTACATTTTTTTATATGTTAACTGAAAGACATGATTTTGCTACATTAAGATTTTGTAGTTTAAATAGTATTATTAAAGATTTTATTTGTTCTAATTCTGACCAATAAATCATGGCACAGTGGGATAATGTCAAAACTAAATGCGGTGGTTGTAGAGTTTATCCCTTTTCACGAGAATTAGTTTTATTATTCTTTCCGTTCTGGCCAAAAACAAAGCGTGGCGTTTGCCACGACACGCATTGAATGTCTCGAAAATGGGCGAAAAACAAACGTAGTGTTGACTGGGTTCCACATCGTCGTTATTTTCACCCAGAATGTTATGTAATTAAATTTTTAAAGGTAGACTTGTTTCTCATAAATCGAGGGAAACGTGTTAAAATAACAAAAAAACATTACAATATTATGGTAAACCATTATAAAAAAACTGGTTTTTTAATACGTAGGTGACCGATTAAATGAGTCTTTGAACTATGAAATGGTTTATGACCGCAATAAATGCTTTTTATTGTCTGCACCCGTCGTTCCACATAGCTTCTGAACGAAGATATCCTCGAGTTCCCACTGTAAGTTAGGTATCTTAAATCTGAGAGTTCACTACAGAAATTATTTAAGTTGTTATCATTATAAACGTAATAATAATAGGAGAAACTCTTCTTAACATGCGTTTTCCTATTACTATTACTTTTTATATATTTAGTATAACATTTAGTATAACATTATTACTTTTTTATAGTACAATTTTCTTCGTGTGTTCTTTATTCAATGTGACATTGAGGAAGTGGATAGTGCTCTGGCACGTTTGGAAGGCCATAATGTAAGAACAAAAAAATATATTACAATTTTGTTATGGAAAAAGTAAAAATATGTCTTACTTTTCTTTTATTTATTTAATTTTTAAATTTAATAAATAAATTAAGTAATTAAATTAAATTAATCAACTTTATAATTTTGATATTATTCTCAACTAAGATTTTTTAACTTAGGTAAACATTAATTTTTACCAAAAACTCAAAAAGATCACCATCAAACCCTAAAATTAAAAAAAACTAACTAAAAAAAAAACAAAAAATACCTAAGAAAAAAATATGAAAAACCACAAGGGAGCATAAAATGAGGCGAGGTTATTTATCCGATAGGCGACGCCCGGCAGTTCTGCTCCCACCTCGGCTCGGGCACTAAGTAGGCGGCGGATGCCATATTTACCAAGCTTAGGGCTGAAATTGTAGACTTGTCTTGGTGATTAAATGTTTTATTATATATTTTTTTATATATTGCGTGTAAAGTATGTTTTGTATATATTGCGTGTAAAGTATGTTAGGTATGTATTTCTGGAAATCTTTTCCTCGTTCCAGCCTAAATATAAAATAAACTTTATTGTCGTTAAGTTATCCTATCTAAAAAATATATTTCCAATATATATATATTTTAGAAAATGTATAATTATTTTAACGAAGCGAATATCAATCTTGGAAACCGTCCAAGCACTCCGACCACTAAGTCATATGTACCGAGCTTCGTCGAAATTCTTATACGATTGTTACGTTTCCAAAAATAAATATGTTTAATGTGGATCAACAACACTAGAATTTTTTTAAATCCTTTCTTTTGGAGCATATAACAAAATACTTAAGGTAGTAACTAATCACATAATATCTTAATTTTAAGAAAACACAGCCAAATAAAAATATATTTAATTTTTCAATATTTTAGCCAGCCCTGCGAGCATGTCAGGTTGTGTATGTGTGAGCGCCGACAGTCACCTGGGCTCGCAATTTTACGAGCAGCCCGTTGTGTCGGCCGCCGCTTCTAACTTTCATGAGTGCTGTGCCTTTTTATAATAGTATCGAATGTCGATATAATGTCAACATTTCATTTTTCTATAGGGATCTGGTTTGTTCTTGAGAATCTAGTTCGTATATCCATATCTGGTATTACATTTGAGTAGGGAGTGGAAATCTAGTGTTAAGACATAGTCAAACTTTTGCCGGTGTACCACGGCGGCCCTTCGATATTTAGTATTTGAATATATTTTCTAGTATATACTTAACTTTTTATTAAAACAAAAGTCAAAAAGGCTTAATAAGTTTAAACAATATTTTTTTATGATTGTTTATTGTGATTTTTTTTAATTGTTCGAACTTCCGACATGTAACTTCGCTTGAGTTGAGCTTAACAGTATTTTTTTTAAGTAATACTAGAAAAATTGTCTTCTTAGACAATATTTTCATCATAATAAAAAAATAATTAAAAAGTCCACAGTACAAATATATCTAATACAGTATAGTATAATAACCTACACACCAACCAGTTCCATCACAATAGTGTAACACAAAAATAAACACGCAAAAGACTCGATATCTATACAGAACAGTCTCAAGTATGCTCAAGTCGCCGTCCCGGGCGAGGCGATGGAATTAAATCGCACGCACGACACTTCCGCCCTCCACCCTCCCCGTTGCCCCGTTACCAGGGTTGGTGCGTTAATGTGGATAAATTTGTCAAGGTATATTTTACATTGCATTTTATTTTTTAATGGTCAATTTTTGTCATGTATATGTAAACAAATATTAATAAAGATTTACTGTCAGTATAGTAAATAACAAACAATAATGTAAAAATGGTTATTTTATATTACGAAAACGATAATAATACGTAGAATACCTAATTCATTTGTTGATAATTTAAATATAAAATGTATTATAAATAAAATTATCATAATATATAGCATTTTGTATAGTTTAAATACATGTATATATAAACATAAACTCTAAAGTACATTGGTGGATATTGTAAATAATATTATGAAAATGTTTCTTTAGAAAATAACAGTATTCTTTCAACCCTAAGGACTAGAGACGAGCAACAACACTCGACGCTGTCAGTACTATACGAGATGTCATCTATCCCATACCTGAGTGTAGCCTACAGCGTACTGAGCCGAGTATCTAACTATTAACCTCTCCTTGTTTAGAACATGCTTTTAAAAAAATCTTTGTATAATATCTGTAATTTCACTTTAATACACGAACATACATACACTTTTAAGATCAAGTATCTTTTTAGTCTGCACTCTGTTAAAATGTTTTTATTATTATTTTGTTTATACATATGCTTGAGTTTTATAGTCACCTATCTATATTATTTAGCATATTTTAAAATTCAATACAGTAACTCTTATTTTCAAGCCTAAGAAACACATCAGTGTTTTTTTCTTTGAGTATAAAGATATTAGATATATAGATGTATTAAATACGCCAATGCAGCGCCATTTTTTTAGAATAAAAAATTATCAACCCCGTTATTCCTTATAGATAAGCTAGCTAAAACTGACACCGTCAGTTTGCCAGGCGTCGCTCGTCCCACGCCTCACTAACACTTTGAACACACAAACTCACCAAGTGTTATCAATCTGTTGTTCTTCTAATGCAATGTTTGCTTTTAATTTTGATCAAGTTTAAAAGCTAAGTCAGGCTTACGCGTCCTAAATATGTAATATTTTGTGATATTGTATTTATAATAATGTATTGTCGTCTATCACTGTGTCCGGTCCTATATAATATATTTTAAATCGAATAGTAAAATATTTTCTCTTTATAAAAAATATATCCAGTGTGTTTATTTAAAATGTGACATAAATGTTTAATGGTAGTATTGCATTGGCCGAGTAGAAAAAGAAGAGAAAAATGGAGCGAAAAAATATTTAAAGATCAACATCAATATTAGTCATTATAATAAAAAATAATCTTACAAATATTAATAACTTTCAAACATAAATAAATAAAAAAATTCTATATTTAATAAATAAGTACTAAAACTATTTATTTTTCACATCACTCAAAACAAAATAAAGCAGCCACAACCCTAGTCGTGAGCAACAAGAGACGACGAGGCCGGCAGTTCTGTTCGCGATGTCACTCGTCCCACGCCCCACTTGCCGTCGAAACGGAATATAAACCGAGAACTAAACTATAATCGTTACCGAAACGACACTATCTCTTGATTGCATGCATTTGGATAAGTTATATTTATATTATAAGATGTATTCGTGGTGTGATCTGTAATTAAAAACTCGAAAGTTGTTGATTCGATTCCCACTCGCCCTGGTAACAGGACAAAGCGCGGCGTTAGATTCTGTAATCCGACACGCAATGTCTCGAAAAATTGCACAGAAAGTGAGGAACGCAGTGTTTTAGCACTAGGTTCCCACTGCCTACCTGCTATTTGGTTGGAATCACTAAGATGTCTAATTACTAAATTGAATGAGGCAAAGTGCATAGTTGGATTCTGCCAATCCCGCCCCAATATCTAGCTTTAAATAGAAAATTACTCTGTCTGGGATGCAGGTTCACCTCATGTAGCGCAATAATAACGCAGATATTTTTTTTCGTACTTTCGTAATTACAAAATAACTAAACTACGGGATCTACGGGATAACTGGAAGTTTCTCATAAAAAAATTGCTATTCAAATAACAAAATATACCACAAGTTTTATGAACAAGTGAACTTAAGTTATTAATATTGCTAAATGACAATAACTAAAACCACAAAATAATGAAAATAATTATAGAATACAGAAAATGTTGAACATATTTGACCACGCAAAAGCTCATATACCGTTATCGTTAAGCTCACACATCTTATCCCACATAAATAGCCACGACTCGTCGATCGCACTGTATTTAAGTAGGTTGTACATCGACAATGCCATTTCTGAGCACATCCGCCCCCCGTGGCTCTCGAAGTTGTCCCCTACTTGCCAAGTCACCGCGTTTATATCATCCGTTTAAAGGCGCACTTGCTAAGAAACGGCTTTATCTAATCGATGATTACAGAACATAAGATTTGCGTTATAAAAAAAATAGGTGTATGTGAATATCGATAATCATGTCATAATTCTCATGTCTCAAAACTTCGGCAGTGCAACGTAGTGTCTTAACACTAAGTTCGTTTAGCCTTTACTGCGATATGGGGCTAAATTTAGATTAGCGAGAAGCTAAAAAAGTTCTTGATTTTCAACATAACTTTAGTTTGGACAAAAGAAAAGCTGTTGTAAAGTGAACTGCTACACTAAATTTATTCTACTTCAATAAGACGATGTATCTACTGATTTAATGCTGGACTGGACTGGACGAACGTTTATCGTCCAGTTCTAAAAACCACGAGGATACCCGGAGGACATGTGTAAAGAGGTTGGTGATTGTAGATGAGGTTAAAGACATATCCATAGGTCGAGGCTTTTGCTGTTTCCACCCTTCCCTGCTTAAGATATAGCAGAAAAGTAAAAAAAAAATGAAATTGAGCTACAGTTCATATTATCGACTTTCTTTTTTCCCCTTTTACGGAAAATAAGCCCGAAAGGACATTATAATCCGATCATTATCCGCCGGCTGGCTAACAACAGGACAAAGTTTCACGCATCCGTCCCTTGCGGTCAGTCCACGTTCTTATCCCCACTCGATACTTTGAGGAGCGAATATCGTATATTATATAAGATTATACTATGACTTTGCTGATGGTTTTTTTAATGTTTTTTTTAAAATATTTGTTATATAAGAAATGTATTAATAATGATAGCTGGATTGTTCTCTTGGGAATTATTTCGAAAAGAATTTAAATCCGTAACCATTGGTTAAATTAATATCTACATGTGTCCAAAAGTTATTCAAATAGAATAATAATGTAAATTTAATAATTATTTTTAATAACGTGTGAAAGTGTATTTGACGTCAAAAAAATTATAATCAAACGGTTCACACGTTTCCCCGCATGGCATTAATAGGCAGACAGAACTTAGTTTTAAGACACTCTGTTCTTCATTTCGCCAGAATTTAATACGTTTCGTGTTTTGTCTCTCCTAAGTAGGAAATGAAAATAATTAATTTCGTTAAATCTCGTTTCTAATCAATCGCTTTCTGTCCCACTGCACCATGATGACTTTTAATTATGAATCCTAAAAATATATAAATTAGAGAACTTTTATGCAGATAAGGTGAAAAAAGTTTAAATGGTTTTCACAATCTTAAAATAAATTGTATTATAATATAGTATATTTATCATCTAAAATAGACACATTTTCAAAATAACTACTAAATAATGGAAACATCTATAGAATGAACTGAAAACTGGCCATATAAAAATGTGGACAGCATCTAACAGTCTATAGTCCTGCGGTCGCGGGCATGCGGGCACGACCGCACCACGGCTATCGTGGCTCGCTTTGCGCAAAAGTTTTTTAACACTTTTAAAAGAACATAGGAAAAAAACGCGTGTATTCTTATTTCTATAGGTACGTTGATAATAATTAAATTGTACGTGGCGCGTGGGGATTCTTAATTTTATATATAGGTAATATTCGTTAAGTATATTGGCGGATTTTCTCAATAGAATTGCATTTTGAGCCAGTCATATCTTGGTTTAGGACCGTCGGTACCGACATTTCTATGTAACTCAATAACCCAAAAGTGCTTATAATGGTGTTCTTAAATAAAGAATATTTTATTTGTTTTTTTATTTTGAAAGTAAAAATTTTTAATATAGCTAGACTCTACTTAAATTCATTTTGATTCAGTATAAAAATTTGGTGATGTAACCTAAAAGATAATAAAATCTCAGTCTCTCTCCACATTAATTCAATTTACTAATTTAAAGTCGAAAGCAAAATGTAACATAGATATTATATTTAAATAGAAACACCCTATATAGCCACGGCTCAAACACCGGGACATTTAATAAAACTCGTATTAATATTCGCAGACGTGTGAATGTGTTGTTAGCAGCAAACACCGGGCTATGTGCAAATATAGCGCGCAAATATCCCGCAGCGGCCTTAACTTATATATTATATACTCACTTATGTTCAAATCGACGTACTTTTATATATACTCTTTATATTAATATGGGAGGCCGTCGTGGCGCAGAGAGAGAAGGGTGTTACAGTCACACCAAAGCGACGGTTGTAGGTACGATCCTTACTCGAGGAAATCAATAATTTATTTAAATGTGTATTTTCATTTTTTTGTTCTGGTGTCAAGGCAAAGTGTGGCGTTGAGTTCCGTCACTCAACACACTATGCTTGCAGAATTCGGCGGAAAATCGAGTTTCTTAACACTAGATTCCTCTGCCTACCCTTGTGTGTGCGGGATACAGCGTGAAGCTGACTTCATTAAAGGAAATTTAAAAAACCAATAAATTAATATAAATATGTAATTCTTTAACACAAAATCTATCTATTCATTGAAAGGTTTCCAGCTCTACTTTATCCCGTACACCGTTTGTACTTTCGCATTTAGTTGATAAGCGACTTTCCAGTCCAGTACGGACAAGGTTTATTAACATCTCCTCACAATGCTCGAACACACGTCTGAATGGAATTTAACGGCGACGAGAGGATAAGTAATGAACGATCTCAATATCTATGATATTGCGTCTCTCTCAGCTGCGCCTTTGATGTCGGCGCCAAACGACGCCTTCAGATACTGCTCAGCTACATTTATTTTATGTATAGTTGTATATAGCTCTAGAATTCATCCCGTGAGGCCAGTCGTGGCGCAGCGGCACGAAGTGTGACTGTAAACCGACTGGTTGTGGGTTCGATTCCCACTCGAGGAGATGAAATATTTAATTAAATTTATATTTCCATTTCTTCGCTCTGGTGTCGAGGCTAAGAGCGGCGTTGAGTTCTGCCACTCAACACGCAATGCCTCCAGAAATCGGCAGAAAGTGGGGAATGGAGTGTCTAAAAAAACACTAGGTTCCCTCTGCCTACCCTGCTGTGTGCGGGATACAGCGTGAAGCTGATATATATTTTTTTTAATTCATCTAAGTTGCCTTTTTGGTATTGAAAAAGCTGAAATGATAGTTAATTGTTTTGTAATTTTTATTTAATTTACTATCGGGATTAGTGGATTAATAATTTATTACATATGACAATTGAGCCTTATTCAGCTTCACGCTGTATTCCGCACATAGCGGGGTAGTCAGATGGAATCTAGAAACCTATTGTTAAAACACTCCTTCTCTCCCGTTAAGACAATTCAGCTCTCCGCTCACTTATCGCGACTTGTTAGTTCAACTACAACTCAACTGTTCTTTTCATTTCTTCGCTCTGGTAATAAGATAAAGCGCAGCGTAATGTTCCGTCACTCAAAAATTTGGCAATCCGTGAGGAACGTCCTGTTAGAAGGTACTGCCTACAATGCAATATGCGCCATTTACCGTAAAGCTGTATTTTGATATTTTTTGAGGTCAGTCGTATCGCAAGGGCACAAAGTGTAAATCGAGTGGTTGTGGTTTTCACTCGAGGAGATGAGATATTTGCTCAAATTTATATTTCCATTTCTCCGCTCTGGTGTCGAGGCAAAGCGCAGCGGTGAGCTCTGAACAGTTGTTTTTCACACTTAGGTTACCTGTATGAGATCACTGATAGTGATAAATAAGGTCGCTTTTACATGCTACAGTTATACAAATATATTGTCGTTTCTTTATTTTGTACTTTTATTTTATAAACTGTGTATGGAGTAAAGAATTTTATCTATCTATCTATCTATCACACTAAATATTTGCAATAATATAATTTTAAACACGAAGGTAATATACATATAATTTTGCATATTATGATATGATTAGAGAAACTCAACCAATTATATGTACGTAGGACGCAGATTTTTTTTAATAATATATTTTTGAAGTCTGAATTCGATCAAGAAATTGTTTAGAGACTTGAATGTACTGATAATTTGTAAACTTTAAAATAGTGGTACATAAAATATATTGGAAACAAAAAAGAAGTCCGTTACAAATATATTATATATATATATAACAGAAGGTATATGTACATATATGCGTTTATTAACATTTTTAAAGTGTTATTTCACATTTAGGAAAGAGACGGTGGCTCAAATCCTTATGGAATTTAAAACATTTATACGTTTCTAAAAAAAATACTTTAAATACACAGCTATAAGTGAATGTATATACCAAAAAAAAAACCTTTAATCATACACAAAAATAAAATGCAGGTACATTTAACATCCAGTATCGCTAATGAGATGTCGGCGTGACATTTGATATACAACCCCCGAATCACGACCCCTTTGAGAGCCACTCCACGCGATCATCACGCAATAGATACGTACATATTTGTCGAATATCGATAATTTTGTACGTATTATTATTAAAAATATTTTGTTTTAAATCAAAAATTATAATTTCTCTAAATGTATGGAGAGAAAGTGAAGAAGGAAACAAAAGAAAGTTTTCAACAGTTTTTAACCACCTCTAATCTTTTATTTATAATATAGAACATTATTTTGCTTTAACTCTCAATAAACAGTATAATAATATAAAATATAGTAACATTTTTAAAACTAATCTTAAAAATTCGTGTAATTACTAACGCAAGTAGCCAAGTGTACACAAATAACCTCGGTTCTGTTTGTTCATTCAAAAAAAAAAGCTTCTCCCAGTAACGAGACGACGACACGGTGTGTGCCGTCGAAACGCGCTGTGAGTACCACTTGTCAAGCGAGACATAGCTATAGGGTTGGTCTTTTATATCGATATATTTCACTGGTTCTTTTTTATTGCTCGATTTTCATATTTTGGGGGCTGATAGAGTCTACTTTCTTTTTTAACCTTCAAGGACAATCTTAAATAAGAATTAAAATCATAATTTTCATTGTTCTTTGCATTGTCAAATTCTAAATATTTGTTCTGTAAACAGACTCTTACACGGTAAGTACTTTGAAATCACCAAACGTATACAGGCATGTATATGAACTCATACTGTATCTATACTAAATAACCACTGTTCTCATTTAATCATTTAGTGACATTGTGTTTTGCAACGGGTTCCAACTCCGCGATTTAGTTACATTCGACTGACTAAAATCTCTATTATAAATATAATGAGTACATGACGTAATGTAACATACAAATGATTGTAAAATTTTGTATGTTATATTACGTCATGTACTTAATAATAATGTTGTTGAATAAAAATATAAAATATAAGACATCGACATCGCGGCGAGTGTTAAAACGTATCGGCGAGGACCACTTGTCAAGTGAAACCGCACCGTAGGGTTGCTATTTGTTACGACCCTGACTTATCACCGTTGCCAAGGGTACCGTAATCTTTTTTCTTAGGGTCTTGAGGATTTTTTCTTAATATTATTTATATTTTAAAGAAATAATAATAAATGTTTTAAATTAATATAAAACAGGCGCAATTTGCGCATAACAAACTGTGTATGGTACATAAAACATGGTATATGGTTTATGTACCAAAGAAGAAAAAATAAATAGAAATTATTGAATTCTTATTGCTATTGCTAAAAATACTAAAAACCTTAAAAACACTGTTAAATATAATCATAAAGATTTATATAGTATATTATGTGTGAAGGAATAACATAATTTACTATCTATATAAATTACGTTTCCATGAAATTGAAGTAATTATCACTTGTAACATTTTGCACTCAAGATATTTATAGAATGCTTCGTCATAATTCTTAGGCTTTTGAGACGCTAAAGCTTATAATATTATGTAAGATTATTAATAAAACCTACGCGTACGCGGTAGCAGAATAGATAAAACAAAGATAATTTACTTTTATTTATGTAAAAGATGTAACTGTATTTATTATTTTTATAATTACTTTTAAATTAATTTGGAGAAGGATAAATCTAAATATCTTTATATTTTTTTACATATTTTAAATAATCCTTTTCTATAATTCAATATCAGTAACAATAGTATGGGACGTGCTTAACACTAACATGATACACTCCATACCGTGTTTCTACATATTCAGTGTAAAACTATACATAACATAACAAAAAATCATACATGATATACTTTTGACCAACTTTTATTAAGATTATTTCATCTTCAAACGTATCACATGTAGTTTTAGCGCTATCACAGTATTGTGATAGCACTGTGATATCACTGAAAGTTCGTAGACAAGTAGTTTCTAACAGCACGTATCACAAAATAAACAAAATTGTATTGTTAGTGGCAGCCCTGTAGAGCGTCGGGTCGGGATCGCTGGCACGCGGCGAGACCAAACGACAGCTGATTAATGCGCGGCGAGCGGCGGTAGTGGTGTGGTGCTTTGTATCGATATATAATTTGTTTGTTTTTTTATTTTGGTAGGGTTTCCATTTTTCAGACGCTTAGATATGTGTTTTTAACATCTATTTCTATTATTTTGTTATTAAATTAAGTGGAATTTTTTGTTCTGATTGTCAAGGTCACAAATCTGATAATTATATATTATATAATACAAGTCAAATTACAAGTAAATTGTAACTATATATGCATATATTTTGTAAATTTTACATAAGAGCACTCAGATATGTCAAATTTTAATAATAACTTCTTATAATAAATAAACCCACCCGGTCAAATGCAAGGCGGACTCGCATACCGAGAATACCGTAAGAATTTCAGGATTGTATGTATCAACGGCAAGTACGTTTTATAAAACAAACAAACTTAAGTTATAAGATATTTATTTATAAGAGACTTATGCTCTGATTTCTTATGAAACAAACCACAATTATAAGTTTTTAATGATTTTTTCATATGAAATATCTATAAATTTTAACTCTTTCGACATTTTCCTTTATTTGTACAGCATGTTCTCACTTGTGGAATCAAAATATTAGTTTTGATTACTCGGCGAATTTCATACAAAAAGAAGCAAAAATGACGCATAAACGCTCGTATATTTTAATTGCGTTGACTTTAAGCTGGATTTTAATCCATTCTTCAAGGGACCGTAGACCTGAATATAAGACATTAATTTCAAATAGATAGATTGTTTCCACGGACGGACAAAAAGTTATTTTTTAAGGATTCTGTTTTTTACTTTAAATGTATGGAACCCTAAAAATCAAGTTAATACTTAATACGCAAAGTCACGGAAATTGAGCAGAAAACAGGGAACGAAGTGTTTTAAAACTAGAATCCATTCTTCTACTCTGCTATGTGCAGGACACATTGTAATGCTAAAAAATATTGTTTAATAATAGAACTAAAGTAAATAAAAATAAAATTATGAAAGTTTATTAATACATATTCATCGGTTTTCCAAAAATGTATAATACCAAATATACGCGATCAATCCGGTTAAAATAATTTCATTTAAGATGTGTAATAAACGTAAAAATCTAAAAACTTATTATATATTCTTTTATATTGGTATATAATAGTGTCCATTCAGGCACAGAATATATTTTTTATTATCGATAAAAAAAAATTTACCAACTCTATTTTAAGCAGGGAATTATACGAATCGCCGACATGCTGCGCCTGGCTGAATCATTTTTGAAGCATCCAACCAGAAATGTCGATATTTTACCGGCCTCATAAATGTTTTAAAACGATTTCCATAAAATGATGATTGCACTCAATTTGAAGGAGTGATAATGTGAAGTATTTATCACGTCATATAAATCGTAAACTTAAAGTAGTCTAAAGTAAGGTTACTATACTTAAGATCTTGATGTAAGATCTATACTTAAAAAACGTATAAAAAGTTAATCGCATTTTAATCTGTGCCTCTTGGTCTAAGCTTTTATTTTCTAAGTGTGAAATAACAGTAAAAAGTGTAAAAAATATATGCATAAATTGTTATTTAATCATATTAATTTAAATTTAGATAAGTTGCAGTCGTTTTGAATATTAATTACTATATTACTAGAAACTGGTATTCAATAGTTGTAAAACACCATAATTATCAAATTTAGAAAAAAAAATTATAAAAATAATCCCGATATCCTTTTCTCTCTCACAGTGAATATAAAACTAAAGAGAGTATCAAACAATCTCTTCTAAAAATAAAAAAAAATATAATCTAAGCATCCCGTATCGACAACAAGCCAAAACTAAATCTCAACACTAATCCTCGGGTGGGAGTTCTACCGCGCCGCTGAATCATTATCGACGCGCTCGAGTAGAAACGTCGATATTTCGCCGCACATCCCTGTTTAATGACGATGACATTATGATCAAGTGGTTCTGATAATGGCTCGATATATTATATCTATCATGTGCGAAATATTGATTTGTAATAAACAATATAGCTACATTACTATATAATAGAGAATAACACAAAACAGAACATATAAACTTACTAGCAATGCGAAAACAGTCTTCTTCTTCAATAAATTATGAAAAAATCTATTAAATTGAGTTCTACAAACTTTATAGTATTAGTCGATATACATAACATATTAAATATTATTACTAGAGTTAGAAGTGTTTCCAAGTGACGAAATTCTCCATTCTCCTTAGTCCATTGATACTAATATGATATCACTAGGTTTTACTTGCAGCTTCGGTCAAATAAATATAAATTTGAGAGAGAGTAAAGTAGAGTTGTGTGATACATTGTAGGTCCCTGAGGTAACTCAGATTGCAGGATTACAAGTACAGGGTTTAGGGTCTCGATTGGTAATATGACCATTTTTAGTTCAACTTAAAACGGAAGATTGGTTTTTATATTTTCAAATTTAATTTTCTTTTTAGTTTTTTCTTTCGTTATAATTGGCTACATTTTGAATAAATAATTGAATACTTCCGTTTTTTTGTGGACTATTCCATTCAGTTACCTTTTAATAATGGCGTCCCGGGATAATCACTGTGAAATTTATTTCGACCGACCTAATTTACGTGCAATTCAGAAATAACGGGACATTTGTACGTCCCGGTGATATGTTTCGGGACGCCGGTACACAAAGGCGACAAATGGGAGTCCCGTTCAAAACTGACATCTGGTCAAGTTAGTTAGCTTTTAGCCTTCCACGATATACGGACTCTTTAACACAATAAAATATTTTCAAATCGACATCAGTGGTTCCTGAGATTCAATCAAATTCATTTGGCTTAAGTATATTTATTAGTTTCACGCTATATCCCGCACACAACAGGGTAGGCATAGGGAACCTAGTGTAAGACACTCCGTTCGCCACTTTCTGCCGAAATTTGGAGGCATTGCGTGTTGAGTGGCAGAACTCAACGCCGCGCTTTGCTTCGACACCAGAGCGAAGAAATGGAAATATAAATTTAAGTAAATATTTCATCTCCTCGAGTGGGGATTGAAGCCACAACCAGTCGGTTTTACAGTCACACTTTGTGCCGCTGCGCCACGACTGACCGGGCTTAAGTATGTAAATTAAATTTAATTAGATACTAACAGTACTTTATATGACAAATTCGAATGACAAACCTAGTAATAGTCGTTATTTATTCGAAATAGTGCATAGTGCTATGAAATTTGAGCTATTCCAAAGGCTAGAACTCGACAAACGTCCACTTGTTGCTTTAAGCCTAGAGGTATTATATAAATTGTTTGTTGTCTGCAAAGATGTGATCAGACAATAAAGATTTATTACTGATAAATCTATAAAAATGATAAGGAATTAGATCTGGCCACTAAAAAGTGTTGAGTCACTACATATTTGATGTGTGTAAAATAGTATTAACAGTAATATGCCCCACGTTATCTTTAATTTGTTATTTTTGTTTATCTTTTGCTGATTTTCTACAGAATTTGTTTTTAATATTTTTTATAAATACAACTAGGAAGACAGAAATAACGTCTAAAAAAAGACAAATAGCTTGTTTCCTAACTACATTTACATTTTTGCATTTTTTTCTTATTAAAATCTTTCTCTTTTCTCTACAACGTTTAAATAATTTTGTGATAATTTTGGAATATTCTTTAAATAAAAATATATACTGTCCAAAGTTTTCCCATTCATTACAATTTAAAGTAAAATACAAAGTAATATAAAGATAACAAATGTCTATCATTTGAAGCTAGTCAATCTATAGCTTTCTCACAATATATCATCAACCGTGTGGTAATTACGCTAGTCATTAGCCCCTCCCCGGAGTACGCGCCTTGTTTCATCACAGGCCACAGGCCACGGGCCACTGCTATCCCATGTTTAGTTGAGCTTTGATTCTCATTTGGGGTTGAGTAGGGGAGTTTTAGTTGTATGGAGCCTCAGTATAATATGAAGTTATTTGTAAAAATGTTATATATTTTGATAAATGTGTATTTTGACATCGACACAGCATCTGTAACGCTATGGTTTTGGGTTCGATGACCTACATTTTTTTCGATTCATTTCATTCGATTGTCTACATTTTTTGCTGTGGCATGTTAAAGCCCTGACCTGATCTCCCCATCAAAAACTGCACCAGGCAAATCTAATGAAGACAACAACCGTTTTAACTAATTTATCCCTGATAAGTATTTACTAAATAGTTTTATATATGATATTAGATGACCTTGTTAAAAAACATAGCTACATCACGACTTCTTCGTATAAAGTGGTAGTACATTCGAAGATTGATGGGAGAACTTAAAGCTCCCTCCCATCAGCGCTGCCGGTAATTGCTTGGCCATTACACCCCCTATCCGGCGCGGGATGCGGGCGCGGGATAGCTCGTTGATATCTTATGTGATATTGATGCTGACTTCATTTATCTTGCGTTGCTTCAAATTCTTTAAAAGAAATTTGAAGTTATTTAAACTAAATTTGAAATTCTTAAATTAAATTCGAAGTTATTTAAATAAAATTTTAAATTAATAATTTAAATTTGAATTTCTTAAAATTAAATTTGTTTTTTTTTTTAATTAAACATTTCATCAAAAAAATCCTTTAAGATATTTGGCTATTTGTTCCTTTTGAGTATATTATGGTGTAGATGCAGTCTGTAAGCGCGATGGTCGAGGGTTCGATCGCCTTCTAGAAGAATGAATTACTTGCTTTGCCTTGCTCTGGCGAGATATGGCCGGGAATTGAGTTCCGTTACTCAAGCAGCAATCTATTCCAACGGAAATTGGATGTACAAACCGTTTTTTAATATATAGCTTACTTTATGTTAAAAAATTAAAAAGAGATATGTTGTTTTTGATACTATTGTATTAAAAAGTCTTTACCTAAGTTTTTTATAAAAAAAATCAGCCTCACGCTGTATGCCGTACACAGCAGGGTACGCAGAGAAAACCTAGAGTTAAAACATTCCTTTCCCCACATTTTGCTTAGATTTTCGAGGCATTGCGTGTTGAGTAGCGGAACTCATGCCGGGCGTTTCCTTGTTGCCAAAGCGAAGAAATGAAAATATCAATAAATGATAACTCATTCCTTCGAGTGGAGATCGAATCACAACCGGCGCGTTATCACTCCAATCACATCCCTGGGCTCCCGTATCACGACGGCCAATAAAAAAAAAATACGCCTAATTTAAATGATGATTAAAATTTTAGTAAAATACACAACAAAACAGCAATTTATAATTAAGTGGTCACACTGGGGATGATCTCGTAATCATATCTAATCCCGGATCCTGGTCAGTGGTAATGTATGTTATTTATGACGCTTATTGTAATGCGTCGCATTGCTTTTACATAGGGAGACCTCGCATTTACATTTTTTTTTCAGCTTCAAACTGTATCTTGCATGCGGCAGGGGTAAACAACACAATTGCACATTGAGACGCGTGTTAATATTTAATTTCCTCAAGTGGGAATAGAACCCACAACCTGTCTCGTTCACAAACTTGAGTTGACTCTTTCATATTCGTTCCGATTTTATGATGAAAATAATATTTTTTTTTCTAAATTATAGGGTATTTTGCCGATTTCTTTATAAAAATATTTATTTCAATCAATTTAAAGGATAGATGATATTTTTTTTCTTACCATTAATTTTAATATTTTTTACGACGTAGCCATCTATGGACGACTAGCGGAAATAAAACAGCAAAGCTTGTTTTGCCACAACTTGCAAAACTGGTGATACTATTCAGCAATAGAGGGCGGTTAAGAGAGCATTGATAGAAAATACATTTATTTGATTTTCTATTTTAATATTAAGTTGTAATATATTATAACGCTTATTTCTTTTACAGAATGCTCCGAATCAAGAACCTGTATACAGAAAAGTGGCGATCGTTGAAAATTTCTTTGATATAATCTACACTGTGCACGTTGAGCTTGAAGGAAGGCCAGGCAAGCACGCGGGACAAAAACGAACTTATAGAACTGTAAGTATTATTTACTTAATTTTATTCAACATTAAAGCGTTCAATCGGACACATTTTTCAGCTTTTTAATGCTAGTCTATGAAGGAACTATAGATGACAGCGCCACCTAGTAAAGTTTATGTGAACTTCTATATTCTAACTTCTGTATGTAGCTTTGTTACAAGTTCAATGACTAATAGATGGCAGCACTGTCTATGTTCAATCTTAAAGCTATTATTTTTTCTTATGACAATTATGTGATATACAAAATTTTATTTGGTGAAGTATTTTATAATTTATCAGCATCACAATAATCGAGTTTATTTATATTATATAAAATGATTTATACACTATATAAATTATGAAATAGATTATATCTCAAATAAACGTTTCTGTATGGAGCTTAATAAAACAAAACAATTATTGGCTTTATACATCATTAGTATTAGTATTTTATTATCTACACATATTTCGATTATTTGCTAAAACTCAATTCGTCCAAACCGGACAGGCGATTATTTTATGGAAATAAACATGAGAACAGAATATAGTATTTACAGCTCTTTTATTTTATTAGTCTATATTCAAACCAACTTTTTAAAGCGTACAAAAGTAAAATATAATACAAAATATTTCGATTAGATACCATAAGAAATCGTAAGAAATTATTTCACCTTAAAACCGGCGATAATATTAAGAAAAATATAAATAAATCTTCTTTACCCACAGATAACGGAAACCTACGCGTTCCTCCCCCGCGAGGCAGTCACGCGTTTCCTCACCGGATGTGCGGAGTGCGCGCGGCGCCCGCGCAGCGCCTCGCCGCCGCCGCTGCCGACCCCCTCCCCCTCGCCCACCAGACACCCTACTTACCTCCCTTTCTTACCCCACTGTCAACCAGAATTCACCAGAAACTGGGAATCTGAGATTGATGCGGCGCAAAATTATGCATTCGAGCCTAAATATGATTATACTGATCTGCAGCCTCTCAAAAAAGTTGATAGCCCTAAACCGGCTGAAGAAGAAGAACCTACTTATATAGAATTGACTACAAAGAAAAGTAACGGTTTTGATACACCACTTTTCAATACAGAGCCGTTTAGAGAAGAGCAACCAGTGCGTACTGACCCTGAAATCGATAAAGATGATAGCGTAATCGACGTGGAAGACGTACAACCTGATAGTCCACCACCTCTATTGCCAAAAGAAGAAGTAATCCAAGAAGAATCTCACGAAAACATTAAAATTGAAGAAGAAAATGATAAAACAGATAAAAAAGAAAAGAAGTACAATCCACTGGACGTTGCCAATTTAACGTCAAAGGATCCTCCAAAATCGAGATCTCCTCCTCGCAAGAAGTTGCTACCTGCAAACCTCGAATATCCACATTCCTTTGGCAGAATCCCAAGACCATGGAGACCAGATGGTGGGGTTTTCTATGGAGATGACGTGGACTACAGCGTGCCGATTACTACGGCGTATTTGAAGCACATGAGAAACATGGGCAGTCACGACCGTATGGACTTGGACAATAAGGTAAGGTAGTTTTTTTTTAAATATATGAAGCTTTATCCTGTATACCTACTTACCTTATATTTTTTCGTATTTTCAATTACATAAAAGAATACATTTATTATAATTAAAAGTAGTATTCTATTCTACAATTTTCTAGACAAACATCAGGCTCTGCCATATATCTAAGCTCCTCTTTCTTCAAAAATATTCAAAAGTACATTGAAAAAACTAACAATTTTCGAATTAAACACGCAAAAACAAAATAAACAAAACAACACAAAACAAAATTCAATAACGAACACCAACACACCCAATGAATACCGCAAACGTATTTTTCCATACGAACATTTAGAAATGCGAAATCGCGGCCGGCTTTAACCCTAGCTTAAACTTTGTGAACTAGCCAAAGCCGGTCTGCGCCACAAGCACGCCTTTGTACCGGTCCCCTTGTTATGATTTTAGAGCTCACCTCAATGTGTTGCCAATTTAAATACTTTATATTATACCTACTTTTGTATGTAATGTACTAGCAACCCAAAATATATCCTCACAAATATAATTGGATAGTTGTGGCGGAGCGGCAGTGTTTCACTGTAAACGCGAAAGTTAAGTTGTGCGTTCGATTCTCACTCGGGGGAAGGAATTGTCTTCATTTTCTCGCTTTGGTGACAAGAGGAAGAAAAGCGTGGAGTTTCCACACTCAACATGCACTATCTCGAAATTTATGAAAAATATGCAGCGAAGTGTCTTAATATTAGGTTCCCTCTGCCTACTCTGTCGTGTGAGGAATACAGCGTATACAATATATATTGATATGTACATACTAACTTGGCATTATGACATTATGAATAAAGTTGTTGCGAGTTTAAAATATTATTTCCTATTAAAATTATGTTAGATGAAAATATTCTTTGATTTTAAAGAAAATCGAAAAATCAAATTTAATCAACAACCATTTCATACATTTAGATGTATGACTAAATTGTATATTTACTTTTTATTTACAAATATAATTTCCTTTTTAATATCTAGATTATATAAGCTGTTAAACTAAACCAGTTTCGCTAATCCAGCACTAATGCACTACACTGCCATAGGTACATATCGCAGTAATCTTATAAACGTATTATGACGATAAACGAAAGAATTGAACATTGCTTGAGGCCAAACGCAGACGTGTGACCGTGTGGGTTCGATTCCCATTCGAGGGAATTAAATATTTAATATTTTCATTTCTTCGCTCTAGTGTCGCGGTGTTGAGTTCCGCCGCTCGTCACGTAGTGACTTCAGAATTTGATGAAAAGTGAGAAGTGTAGTTCTATTTAAAAATCTTTTTTTTAATTCGAACCAATAGTTCCTGCCTTACCGCTTTGAACCAAACAAACTCTTTTCTGGCTTTGTAATATAAATAGAATAGATGATAAAAGTAAAAAGGAAAGTAAACGACAATAAAAAGAAAACTCGCAGATGTTGAAACAACGACCTTACGGAAGGCAGTCTAATTAGAAGGTGTTTTGGAATTAAACGTTTAAGAAATTTATTTTTATAAGGATCATTTTGTTTTCTATTTATTTTCTTCGATCGAGATGAGGATATGTTTGGCCGTCGTGGCGTGGCGTCCGGGGGCTGCGTCTTGTATAAAATATATTTCAATTATTTTTATTTCTTTTCTGGTAAACGAAACGCGGCGTTGAATTCCATCAATATCCCGAAAATTGGGCGATACGTGAGGAACGCAGTATTTTAACACTAGTTTCTTCTACCTACAACTGCTATTTGCAGGATTTGCGTGTAACTCTTTTCTAAATATTTAAACTTTAGCTTTTATAACGATTAAAACACGATAAGATGTCAATAATCTTTTAATAATCTTATCCTAGCTCAAGTTATTATTAATTTGAATCATTGACACCAACGCATAACGGATGTGCTGTCTAGTGACTGCGAACTACGAAGACAAGCTTATTTTTCTTGTTAATTGATAAACTTTATGATGGTGTAATTGACATGTCTTTATTTATTTGTTTTTAATTATTTTGTAGTAAAATTATGTCCAAAATTGATATTTTCAATATAACATTATAAACTTATATTTACTCCACATGAAATCGATGTAAAAGTGCTAGTAAGTAGTGCGATAATTCAATACACCTTTAGACCTACTAAAAATCCAAGAAGAAATAAAACAAAAAGTAACCAAATAAGTAAGTTAGCGCCATTGTACAAAAATGGGAACATTAGACAATGTCATACGACGGGCGACGATTCAATCTGACGAATGCGGGAGATTTGGTAAAAGTTCACGTTACCAGGTCACCGAGATTTATAGGCGGCCGCACCTGACAAGTACCTTACCGTGCGACGCTGGCGGCGGCCCTCGCGACCGATTGATTCAGAATGCCCCATACAAAGCGTTAGAGAATAATCGGGCGCCGCATCTTTTCTAACTCATTTTTCTCGCTTGAGGCGTGGGTGGTTGGGGGTGGCTTCATCAGGGGGTTACGGTATTAGACAAGACACAAAAACGATGCCCGACGGAGAACTGAGCAAGTACAATTTCTTGACGGGTTTTTTTGTTATAGGTTTTCGTTCCCAACGATAATGTTTGTTGGAAATTATTAAGCGGGATGGTATTGAACGACCTTTTTGGCGTATATAAGAATTTATTTTGGTGTGCTAAATATATATAGAGGGATATTACAGGTTTTTTGATGCTGTGTTTTGTAATACACGTTTTGCTAAGTGGTATTTATATGAAATTTTATTTTATTAATACTCTCTTTATTACATGCACAAAAAAACACTTTCCAGTTTTATAACAATGTACAATAATATATAAAGTTATTAAATTAAGTTAAAATACTATATAATGGAAAAAAAATATCTTTTTAAAGTATATACTGAAATAAAAGTCTATTTAGTAGGCATTTATACGAGATAAATTAAAAGCAACTGTACATTTAAAAGTAATCATATTAAAAAGTATATTCACATATCGTAGCTACTATGTTTTAGTAAAAAGAAAAACATCAAAGGTATATTTTTGGTTTACCGTTTTTAATATATGAAAAGAAGAGATATAAACACACATTTCATCATTTTAAATTGATTCATCAAGAATATAACACTGGAAACGGTACATTAATCACAAACATTAAACCTTGAATCCAGAGTTTAGGTTCGACCTTTTCCACCGCGTTTCTCCCTAAGGGTCAGTCAGACCGTAAGAGGGTACGGTCCCTTCGACCCCCGAAAGTGCCTCCCCATCGCAGTGCGACTTGTAAGATTGATTGGGGCTCCTTCAGTCCATTGCTGCCCCCCTGCGGGATATTCGTCCCTCCCTTCTTTTTTCTCGAATACTAAAGACAAGGTTTTAGAGAGGCTAGATGGATTAGGCGTCGACTTAAAGTTATCTTGGACTTTTATTTGGATTATTTTATATAATCAAAAATATTGTTTTATAATATAACGTTTTATAATTTAAATTTATTTCAAATTAGTTTATGAAAAACAAATATTTTGTACGATTTTTGTCTATTAAAAAAAATCGATATTTTGCGTTGATAAGCTTTTAATAATATTCAATTATATATAATTCGATACTTACATTATGATTATTTTTATTATTATGTATCATGAGCAAATTATTTGTACGCCCGCAAGCCACATCTAGCTCTTGCACTTCCACAGCCACCCCCTTTTTTTCTCCTACAGGGGCTGTTAATAACACGACCGGCTATTTTATTCGTCGGCCGGCACTTGCGGCTCGTGCGACGGCTTTGATGTCAGAGATTAGAAGTTTGTTTAATTCAGGCTCAGTATGTTATTGTAGGTACAATTGGGGTTTTTGATGTGCATTGTTTTAGTCTGCTCATAAAAATGCTCCGTTTGATAATCTTTGGATGCTGCGTCTTTGTCAGCAGTGAATGAGTGATTAAATGTCTACGACCTAGAGCAATGTTTTGCGGTGTTTTTGTTCTTGCTATAGCTATGCGTCGTAAATTTTGGGTATTAAAAATATTTTAAAGGATTTTTTATACGTTACATATTTTAAGCCTAATTATTTCTCAAAATAAAATTGTTTTATTTGTTTAAATGTTGCGGTTGTTTTGATTTTAGTTTAGTATAAAGTAGTAGGTATAATATATATATATATATAAAATGTATTGTTTGAATTTAGTTTAAGTCAAAGTTTAGTTTAAATTTGATACCTTTAAAATTGTATAAAAAACAAAAACAACAAAACTACCAACTATAAAACGAGCCATATTTATAATGAAATAATAATATTTAAAGTTTTACTTTGCTATGCTATAATATATCCAGGCCAGTTTTACTGAGATTTCCACTAGGATTGACGCATTTATTACATCTGAATGCATCGTATTCGACCTTGAACGGTGACATAATTAAGTTTTGTCCCCTTCAATCGATTTTGTACTAACAAGGGGTCTATTCGGCCCTGCGCCACGTCTAGAGTTAGTTGTCCGCATTTAATATGACTTATGATAATACAATTGATTTTGAACCGTATTTTTAGGTATTAAAGTTTAAATTAATTTTAATTTTCAAATTTAGTTAATGATTTAGTTTGTTTGTTGGTGCACGTGCCCAAACAGATATGGCTTTTAAGATCTGTAAATCATTCTCATGGTATATTTAATTTAACTGTGCTATATTTTAAATTTACAATATGTTTATTTATTAAGTAAACACATTATAATACTACAACTAGGCCATCGTGACACAGTGGGGATCATAGTCGCGTGATATTTGTGAGTTCGATCCCCACTTGGCATATGAACTATTTATATTTCCATTTTTCTCGTCTTACGAGACAAATCGCGGCGTTAAGGTACGCCATTTAACATGCAATGTCTCGATTTAGACGGAGAGCTTAATGTTAACTACTGGAACACTAAGTTAGAAATATTTAGCACGAGAATACGTAATAAAAATGTTAATCCTATTTAGGTCTGTATAGATTAGTATTGAGTGTAGCTGTAACATGTTCGTAAAGGCACATAATCATCAAAGGAAAAAGAAATTACTAGGTACTTCCTTTAATTTCTGATTTTGTTAACGCCTTTTATGTACTATGTGTGTTTAGTTCTAGGAATTATGGAGAAAGAAAAAAATCGTCCGAGCGGTCTGAAAGTTAAGTTTATTAATTAACCTATATAATCTATATAAATGCGCATTTAAAAATACGTCATAATATAAATTATTATTTTAGTCGCTTAATCGTTTTATTTACTATTTACGTTATCTATATTTTGTTTCGATGTCTCGTATCGTGCTACATAACGTGGCTGAGTGACGGAATCCAACGCCGCAACGTGTCCAAATACACTTTCGTAATTGCTTTACATCATAAAAATCTTAACATATAAAAATAATAAACAATTCTTTTCTTATTCTATGGACTTCCAGATCTTATTTCATATATAAAAGATGAGTCGAATTTCAATACTAGCTATGTCATTTCTAAAATAACTTTATATGAAAATGCTAGGATTCGCTTAATCTAAGGTTCGAGTGGATCTTGAGCGCGCTGCCAACATGCGACTAAGTCGCAGAACGTCATTTAAAGCTTAGTGCATTCGTGAGGTCTGTCTTTCATGGAAACCTAAGAAAAAAATATGAAAATCTAAGAATAGAATATAGAAGTTTTTTTTGCTTGCCTGTACGTTATAGTAACTATAAAACTCAAATCAAATAAGCTTGACGCTGTATCACGCACGCAGCAGGGTAGACAGAGGGAATCTAGTGTTAAGACACTCCAGAACTCAACGCCGCGCTTTACCTCGACACCAGAGCGAAGAAATGGAAATATAAATTTATATAAATATTTCATCTCCTCGAGGTCCTCGAGATCGAACCCACAACCAGTCGGTTTTACAGAGACACAATAAAACTTTACTATTAAAAAAATATACATGAATATATTTAAAGAATTATTTATTTAAGTAAAATTTAGATATTTTGGCCTCTATAAAATAAATTTCTATTTATCTATATTATTTTACAAATTTGAAAAATATCTATAGATGACTTTTAAAGTTGGTAAACCCAGAGAGGCTTGTAGTGTGACCTAATAAACGTAACGTATTAGTTTAACTAATTCACAAATTATATATTTTTTCAAATTTATTTAAAATCAGCTCAGACATTTTTGCATCTCCAATAAATATATATATAAAAAAAAACAAAACACAAAAGAAATTAAAATTACAAATTTCATATAATCTTTCGCAAATATACTCCGAGTACAGTGTAACCTCGCGCTTAATCCGGGGTGGATGCCAGCCCCCTTTTACCCTGCTTACCGCTACCAGGCGAGCATAGCGTACTGAGAATTTTAACGGAATTAGTCGCGAGCCCGCCTGCAGGGCGCCGCAGTAACTCAGAGTACAACCTCACACTTAGCTATGCTATATCTAGAACTAGCGACACAAACGCGGCTTCGCCCGCTTAACCTTTTTGTTGAAATATTTGCAAATTATAAAAAACTTTTACATAAATCGTAGTATATGTATTATTCTGGTGTATTATTGTAAAGTTTCGCCTAAATATGTAGAGCAGTTTTTGCGTGAAAATGGAAAAAACATCCTAATAAACTTTCACTTATGTAATTAGCAGGATTACAAGATATCTTCTTAAATTTGATATACAGCGCCAAAAATGCAATTGAAGTGCAATTATGGGTTTAGAATTAGATGGTTGTGGATTTAAATCTGATTTGGTCTAATTTTAGCTTGGTGTTAGATGTAGAGGTGTTACTCTAGTGTTCGCTAGTGAGTTCGCTAGTGTTACGTTAAACCCAATTTCTTTATTGAAATGTCGAGAGTTATATATAAATAGATTATTCGAATAAAATGCGGAAGGTAGGTAGTATAAATAAGGTTAACAAAAATATTAAAAGAAGTTAACATTATACATACTTTGTTTTATAAGGATTGCTCATTTAATAAAGCAAATATCTTCGAAGCATTTAACAAACTTATGAGGCACATAGTATCTCACATAATACATTTCTATAGATACATAACCTATGTTGCTCGGTGTACGCCGCCCACCTCCGCACCTAGTTTTAGCGCCTAGTAACTTGCGAGGTGTCTACACGCAACGAAATTAACCAACCGAAAATAAGGATAACCGACTTGGAGGAATGTTAGTGCGATGTAGTTTATAGTTTCGCTTTTTATATATTTTCTTTTTATTTTATTTTTAGCTTCAAGCATTTTGTATACTTATAACAGGCAAAGAAGTTTGTGCTTAAGAAACTTCGTTCTCAACTCTAGCGGAGCAACTATGGTGTAGCTGTACAGCGTCTCACAGTAAACTGGGACAGAAGGTTCGATTCCCATTCAGGGGAATGAACTGTCGTCTTTTGCTGCTCTGATATCTTAATACTAGGTTACTTTTGTCTACCCCTGTAATGTGCAATATATAATGTGAATTAATATTTCTTAATATTTTCATTTCATTTATTTTTTTCTCGATATGGTAACGAGGTAATGCTCGGAAAGTGAGGAACACAAACAATGTGCGTAAAGCCAAAAAAAAATATATTTTCCGCATTTACCTGCCTAGAACTAGTGTAATGTCACAAATTGTGTAATGTTATTCAAATAATCATAGAGGACATGACTATTTTTTAGTATCACACTGTATCCCGCTGGGGGTTCCGAAGTGGATTTTTTGTAAAAATAAAACAAAAAAAATAAATATTGTAATTATAATTCTTTCAAAGACCATTTTGTTCAACCATTACATATTTTGATACGTGCATAGGACGCATTATTCTCAAAAGAAATCAATTTTAAAATGTTAGAAAAACTTTACTATTAGGTCGACGTGTCACGAAGGGTCGGTCATTTTAGTGCTTGCGTTCGTTTCGTTAGGTATTTACTGCCTTTTGTAAGTAGCCCCTTGTACTGACCTATTTAGTGTTTAAATTATTTTAAACTCTATTTTGTAGGAAGAGAGAGCTATTTTTGTTTGTTTTATGGATTTGAATGAATGGTGGACGTATCCTTGATGCTGGGGGTACGTACGTTGATAGCACGATGTGAACTATATAGAGCTTTGAAGGATCAATTCTAGAGTTATTCCTATTTTAAACTTGTTATTTTATTTTAGCGTCACGCTGTATCCCGCATAGCAGGATATGAGGAAATGAGAATATTCAATATTTTATTTCCTCGAGTAGGAATCGAACCCACAAACTATCGCGTTTGCAGTCGCACGGAGTAGGGCTCCAAGACTGGCTTTAACATGATAGTTGATGCTAATAAGTTAATTGCGTCAAAGGTAGGTAAATGTGTTCGATTATTTACATGATGGTTGTGGGTTCAATCTCCACTCTGTCGCGTTTTTTTATATTCACGACTAGAATGTTAATTTTTTGTCGTGTCATTTTAATGCGTAGGATATATTGATATATGAAGCAAATTATGTTTTGTCGACCGAATTAAATACTATCTAATGACAATATTTTAAAGTTAAAAGGCTTTTTTTACCTATTGCGGAAAATAACACGTCATTTAAGTTAGTGAAAGTTAAAAAAATAATAAAAAAAGAATTAAAAGTGCCTGCGTGGGATATGAACCAGTAACCCACAACCCACAACCCACATTGTCCAGTAGGCGGTATTTGTTTAGAACATTTTAAATGTCAAATAAATAAACAAATAGGGTAGTAAAAATATTTTTAACTACCTCTAATTATCAATGAATAAGTGGTATGAAAAAAAATACACCTATTCACTATTATGTTTATGTTATATATAGTAACCTCTTTTCACACTCATTGAACAAAATGTATATATACAAGCTATATTGTTTATTGTTTGTTTTTTTTTAGCTGTTTATTTTTCAAAGGCAATACAGTGTTGTCACTTCGATTTCGTGTTGAGGGGCTGAGCTCAACGCCGCGCGTTGTCTTGCTAGAACGAGAAATAACCATAATTTTCTGTCAATATTTTACTCCGATAGTCGAAAAAAATATTATTAATAATAATATATTAAGAGAGAACTCGAAGGGAAATCGAACCTTATATTTAACTTACACATCCACTAAATCAACTGATGAAAAAGATCTTATTACCAAATATTCATTTGATAGAACATAACATTTATATTTTAGAGGCCAGTCGTGGCGCAGCGACACAAAGTGACTCTAGAAGAGAGAGGAGATGAAATATTTACTTAAATATTTTTTTTTTCTCGCTCTGGTGTCGAGGCAAAGCACGGCGTTATGTTCTGCCACTCAACACCCAATACCTCCAGAATTCAACAGAAAGTGGGGGACAGAGTGTCTTAGCACAAGGTTCCCTCTGCCTACCCTGCTGTGTGCGGAATACAGCGTGAGCTGATTATGATTATTATAACATTTTATTAAAAATACTGTGATGTATTTTCAAAAATGTATGTTACCAATTTTAAAATGGTTTAATCAACAAAAAATATTATTTACGTGACAACACGTTTTACGTCACTGGTGCTTTACGTGAACAACACAAAATTCCGAAGGTGTATGAAAAAATATTTTGAGGCCGTCGTGGCGCAGTGGCACGTGGTCTGATTAAGCGCGACGGTTGTGAGATAGTTGAAATTATATAAGTTGGATAGGAGAACACTAAAAAAAGATATCTTAAATTGAAAAAAAAAGGAAATTTTCCATTTTATATCTTAAATTCTACGTATTATCACTACATCGTATATATAGATAAGATACCTACTCGTACATTACTAAAACCATATTTATCTAAAACACCAACAACTACAGTATTCTACCCGCAGTCGGTAGGTGAGGGACCGGGGGCAGACAAAAATCAGGCTCGAATGAGTTTTGGGGCCTCAATAAATGTTTTAAGGGCGCGTAAATCATTACCGCGCGCACCCGACCCGACGGACTGGCTCTGTTGTAGCTAGTACTACGAATGTACGTATATGGATGTGGCATTTTCTATTTATTTTGTTATTTTTTTTACTATGTTACATTTAGAAGTGATTGGTAACTGTGGGTTCTTTTCGTTATTTGTTAATTTATAGTTGTACTTTTTAAAATTTATTTTTATATAAATTGAGAAACAAGAAAGACACATAAAAATAACGCTTGTTGATAAGATTTTATTAATCGTTGTAGTAAGATATAATTTAATGGGTGTTTTTTTTTATTTACCTAACTAATAAGAAGTGTATGATGAATATCTTTGTTTTTCCCAATTTTAAATATTTTAAATGAAAGTCTGATTCTTCCTGTGACCTGGGAGTTCTGCAAAGTGTTCGAAACATCCAGTTTTCAAAAATGCACAGAAATAAACCCAAATGAATGTGGTTAAGGAATTCTGTTATATCTACGATAACTTAACTTATGAAATAACGTGTAAAATCAAGTTGATGTATATATATATATATATATATATATATATATATATATATATATATATATATATATATATATATATATATATATATATATATATAATTCCAACTTACACAAAAACTTATAAATGATATACGCACGCCCAAAACTCACATGAAATACGTGAAAAATTGAGTATACAGGCTGAATCCTCATTACTGAGGGTCCGGATACCTTATCCTAATTCTCTCGTAAACTTATGATCTCCTGGTAGTTCGGGGCCACCCGGGGACCCTTGGTACAACTCAACCCCATATAATCTGCACTGACAGCGTCGCGGCCCGGTCTTTGCTAATGTATATCTTATAGCGTTCTAGATATGAAGTTAGTAAGTATATGATGGTTCATTTGTTTTTTTTTTATTCTTTATGTTATTATTTTCTATTAATTAAATAATTATCCTAATTATTATTACTAAATAATGTAGATGTACCTACACACTTTCAATAATAAGTATACAGAGAACGATAGCGCAGCGTTGAGTTCCGCCACTCATCATATATGTCTCGAAAGTTTGGATCAGAGTGTCTTAATTAACACTAGGTATCATCTGTCTACTTCATATGCAAGATACCGCATATATCTATAAAAAAAATCGTTAATATTTAAAATATATTATACTTAGTCTAAACATGTTACATATTAATATGTAACAAAAGAAGACTGAAAGGTTTCAGTCTGTAAAGTTCACGCATTTCGCTGAACGTGACCTACGTTATTTATACTTTATAAAGATATAAAGATTCACTAATATATTGTAAAAACAGTCTCTTTTAGATACTTCAGATATAAATTAAAAAAAGTAAAAAAAATCGATCAACTCAAAAATAGTATAATATAAATTTTATATATTCTTATGATATAAAACAAGCCACCATCTTAAATTCATACTGGCATTTCTCACAAAATGGTCGTATATAGAAATGTATGTCGGGCTATATATAATTATGTGGCTATACTTGAAAAAGAAAACATGCTGTAATATGTTGCACTGCTATTTATTTAAATATTTACTGCGTTTTCCCGCTAACAGGATAGGCGGAAAGAACCTAGTGTTAAACCATTTGCACCTTTCTGCCATATTTCCGAGACACTTCGGGTTGAGTAGCAAAATTCAACGCTATACTGTGTCTACTAGAGAGGACTTTAAGTATAATTCTTCCGATTAAGAATCGAACCCACAACTACCGCGCTTACAGCGTGAAGCTATTCTATTACACCACAAAGGTCAACACACACTTCCCTCTTTTCATTTAATTAGTGTCACGTAGTAACATATTATAATGATTAATGTTCATTAAGTAAAGATACCATTTCTAAAATACATAATTTGGCGGCACTGCCATTCCACGGCGCTCATTGTTCACTCCAGTTTGATAGACGCGGTGGCAAAACTTTTTCTAGGGTCTCCCCCTTGCCGTGGGGCTGGGGTGGGTTACTATTAAATAATCATTTCGGACCCGCAGTAGGTGCGTTCGCCTTACTCCCTCAAATTAGTGCTCCTCATGCTTTATGCGTGCCTGGTACTCCGCCGAGGGGATGACTAGGTAACAGTAATTACTGAGGTGATTATTATTTTTTTTTGATGCTAAAATTATAAACGCTCGTGATCTCTGGTTTAATGAATTGGATTAAAGGGACGTTTTAATTGTTTTAATATGTTCTGTAGTGATTTTGCGTATATAGAGTATTAAATGACAACTTAGCTTAAAGTATATCCTAATATATTTACTAAATAAGTTATTATTAAATTTATATATGTTATAGAGCGCGGCGTTAAGCTCTGTTTCTCAACACGCAATGCCTCCAGAATTCGGCAGAAAGTGGGGGATAGAGTGTCTTAATACTAGGTTCCTTTTGCTTATCCTGCTGTGTGCGGGATACAGGGCGAAGCTGATCTAATCATAAGATTATGATTATTATAACATTTTATCAAAAATACTGTGATGTATTTTCAAAAATTTATGTTACCAATTTTAAAATGGTTTAATCAACAAAAATATGATTTACATCACAACGCGTTTTCGTTTGGTATTGAGTGGCTGAGCTCAACACCGCGCGTTGTCTTGCCAGAACGAGAAATGATAATAATTTTCTGTCAATAATTTTTTATTCGATAGTCGAAATAAATATTATTAATAATAATTTATTAAAAAAATTTTTTTTTTTTTTTAAATAATTTATTAAGCGAGAACTCGAAAGGAAATTTGAACCTTATATTTAATTTACACATTCACTACATCAATCAATAAAAAGAATCAGAAAGCATAGAATTCCAGCTGTAAGTAGACTAGGGAGCTTACTAACAGTGCAATTTCCCTGTTTACACTGCTATACATGCGGGATAAAGCGTGAAACGCTTAATTGTATAGTAACCTTTTTTTATCTTCTTATTTAACTATTTATTATTAAGTACATATAAAAAATTATTGTGAAACACTTATTAATGAAATATTCTGTCATTTATTAGAACAAAGAAACATCCATTCGTACCATTATCATCCAATTCATTACATTACCGCATACAGCAACAAAAGCTTTCGAAAATCACTAATATGGTTTCAATAACCATATTTGAAAACTACATTTAGAGATGAGTTGCACGCCGCCTGGCGCGAGGCATCGGAACGTAATGCCTAAATATAATCTCTTATGAAGAATCCGCGCCTACGCCACGTTCCAACTTTAGTGTTGCCATCTAAGGACTCAGAAATTCGGGACAGATTTAAAAGAAATAATTATATTTTAATGTCACATTGAATATTTCTATAATATATCATAATCATTTTACCGAAAATAATTAAACCTTACTATTTACTTATATTTTCCATAATAAAGTATGATATGTCATGCATAAAAATTTTATTTTTATGAATTACATATCATATTCGAAACAGTATGCTCATAGATGTGTTTGTCTATGACTATAAAAGAAAAAATATATACTATTAATGAAAGACGATCCAAGATAAACGTAACATCTGGCAACACTAGTGTTGAGGGAACAGGCGTCCCCTTTACCCCTTAGAGGAGGGAGAAACCTCTTAATTATTGTCACATATGAATTATTTTGATATTGACGCCCTCAGTTTTATCTCCTTAGCTTTGTGTTTCTTTTTGGAGGGTGTTCCAGCTTTATGTGAGATTTATTTGTGAAAATAATGTAAATTTTGAATGACATATTGTTATATTATTGTATTGGCATCTCATAATGTGAGTTTTGGTTGTTTTAATATATTATATCTATAAATATCTTAAATAGACATTAAAATACATAATGTATAAACAAACACTATAAACTAATGCTTATGATGAAAGGACAGCCTTATCTAACGATTGAAAGAATTTGAAGGTAATTCATTTTAATCACCCAGGCTATTAGACCCACGGTAGTCCCAGTGGCCACTTCCACAAACGTGATAGTGTACAAACTTTAATTTTCCAAATTCACCTGCCGTTTATGTAATTCGCCTCCACCATACATGTGGCGCCCCCGGCGGGGGTCTAATGTAAGGCCGGGGAGGCACAGGAGGTACAGGCGACGCTCACGAAAAGGAAAGGGTGGGCACCGAGCAATTTTTTTCTGATTTTTCCCCTCCGCCCTTTTTACCCCGATAATACCCTAATGGTCGCTCACTTCCTTTTCGGCGGATTTTTTTTACGCCGGCGAAGATCGAGACGTTTTTTTAGCAGCTCGTAATTTCCTCGTTTCCCACTGAAATGAAAAATAAATGGTGGATTCTTTTATTGACACGTGATTCGCTTGGACGTCCGCGTCGGGCATAGCCTTTGTTTTTGTGTTCATTACAACAACGATTACTGACTGCTAAGACGTCATGTCACGGCTGATTTTTTTTAATTTCCTGTAAAGCCCACACGTAATTGGTGAAATATGGTTAATAAATAAAAAAATATATTTACTTGAGGCTTATTTATTTATACATTAATTTCTTATTAAGTAAATTTTGTTTTAAATTTTTGTTTCTTTTGTATTTTACAATCAATTGTTTTTTAATTGACTAAACATTCCATATTTTATGAATATATATTTAAAATTTCATTCCGTCTATTGACAATCTGATTCTCTACAATTTCACATGTATGTAGTAGTAAGTAGTATTATAAAATGCACACAAAAAATGGGTGAAAATTGTAGAGAAAATCGGCACTCCCCCTCAGCGGGGATTCCACCTACCAGGCGAGCAGGGGCGAACAGGAGGTCCGCTAAGATTAATACGGCACCGTACGCCCGCCCGACGCCGCAGCTTTCATTAAAAATACTGGAGACCCTGATGGGTTAGCCGGCGCCGACTTGTATTAAGATCTGTTATGTATAGTACGGTTGATGAGTCGTGGCCGGCATGAGATTACTGTAGATGGCTACGCGTATTAAATTTTACGATTTTTCTTACTTTAGATTATTTCCCGTGTGAACAAAGTGTAAGAGTATAGAAAACCTACCTACTATGAGAGTGGCCACGATTTGTCGATCGTACTGTACTAGGAACTAGCCTTGCGATCCGGTTGTGCTTTTGAAACGTTACCCGCTGAATAAAGGGTGAACGAACAATGTTTCGAATAATCATTCAGTGTTACTATTTGTTGTATAGTATTAAAAAAAAAGCTTTAATCTTGGAAACTTACTAACAGTATGGTAGAGTGGTCTAGGTTTTGTACTTCGATAGTGAAAAAATTCTCTATCTCAGCGACAAGTTTTGAAATAATGATTTATGTGTGTGTTAAGTGAGGCGGAATGCGGAGAACGTAGTGTCTTGATATTAGATATCTTTCTAATCTGCCATTCATACAAGAAAAACCTTAAATTTGCGACTCTACTTAACTCTACCTAACAATTCCCGAGATCCCTATTCCAAGCATTTTAAAACAAAAGAATCGAAAAGGAGAAATAAGAAAATTTATCTAGAAGGATTATATACGAACTTTCAATAGAATTCGTTTTATCTCTCGCAGTCAGACGCCAGCATCGCTATATCATATTATAGAGCCACTTAATGCAGCGTAAGAGAGGGTCAACAATTCAACGCGTAGTGATTTATTTGTATTGAGAGGTCGATATTGAATGTTATTTTCGATATCGATAGAATATTTTCCATAATTATACTTTATATTATGATCGTTGTTTTTTTTATATGTAAGTGTATTGACACTATTTAAGTTGTTTAGATTTTAATTGCAATTGCCGCACCTAGATAGGTTAATTAGCGATTAAATAATATAAAGGGACAAATTAGAATGTAGAATACTAGCGACCGCTTAAAGCTTAACAGTAAGTTTAAGCCGTTGCAACATTTTTATACAAATTTTAGGCATTTCCGACGTTGAGTTTCATCACTTAGCACGTAATGCCACGAAACATTCAGCAGAATGTAGGGAACGGAGTGTCATAGCACTAGATTCCTTCTACTTACTCTGCTATATGCGGGATACAGCCTGATGCTCATTAATTAATAATTTTATTTAGCTAATGCGATATTATAAATGATAAGCTATATAACTGTAAAGTTTTATCTTAATCCGTTCAGTAATTTTCGGGTTAAAGGGAAACAAGCATCCATCTATCCTCATAAACTTTCATTCTATATCATTTATAATATTATTAGGGTAGGATGACCAATTTAATATCAGTTAAACGGTAATTTATGTCTCTAAGAGCGGTAAAATTCAACATAAAAATATAAGCTAAAAAAATTAGAAACCTTATTTATAAAATCAGTCATTTAATGGTGTTTCATTACAAAAAATATATATCTATAGAAACAAACAAAGGCTCACTTGAAGAAGTCAATAATACCAATATGTCATGGGGTAAGGGAGTATGTGTAACTCGAAGTTATACATACTCGTGGCATTGTTACATTAGAATACCTAAGCTTACAATATTATTATATAACAATCGCTATAACTTATATAACTTATTATTTTCTTATAAAATTTAGTAAGCTTTTTAATAAGTGAAATTTTTACCCTATACTGAATTCGAATCCACTATGTTAGCTCGCCGAATAAATGCCAAAGAACAATTTGTTGAACACTGGTACTTTACTGGTGCAATGTGATTTAAATAGTTTTAAAGTAAAATAATAGACATAAGTTATTTAACACGTAATACTTTATTAATCTTGAATGTTTCACGCTCAGTGCAAAAGTGAGCTTTTTAAATCATACCGACGGCAACGTCACTTGTCATGCCAATCATATCTTTTATGTAGGTAGTTTGTAAATAATTTAGAAATATCAAATAAAGTACCCTAAGGAACATATAATAAACAAATAAGTAATAATTAGCTATCATTCGGCCAATCCTGACAAGTGACGCGCCCTCGCGTTACCATCAAAAAAAACAAAACCAAAAATAATAATAATAATAAAAAAAAACGGAATTACACAATGGATTTTACCCAAATCTTACATGATTTTGAAAACGTTAAGTTTAAATGTAATAACGTTTAAATTTCAAAGTTATATAAAAATATAAATGCACTAGGATTGACTTGCATTAACTTAATGTCCACATAAAACATAAACTTTCTTATTCACATTATTAACAGTTCAAACTTAAACCCAATTAGTCCAATCACATTTCCAGATAATCGACTCAATATATCTTCGTTGTGCTCAAACATAAACACACATATCTTGTCAGCTCAACATTTGTCCACGGGTACCATCAGCTCCACATACGCCCACGTATACATCGGCTCAATTTATGCCCACGTATAGCATCGGCTCAAGATATGCTCACGTATAACATCGGTTCAAAACATGCCCACGTACAATATCGGCTCAATATATGCCCACATGTAACATCGGCTCAACATATGCCCACGTATAACATCGGCTCAACATATGCCCACGTATAACATCGGCTCAACATATGCCCACGTATAACATCGGCTCAACATATGCCCACGTATAACATCGGCTCAACTTATGCCCACGTATAACATCGGCTCAACATATGCCCACGTATAACATCGGCTCAACTTATGCCCACGTATACCATCGGCTCAACATATGCCCACGTATAACATCGGCTCAACATATGCCCACGTATAACATCGGCTCAACATATGCCCACGTATAACATCGGCTCAACATATGCCCACGTATAACATCGGCTCAACATATGCCCACGTATAACATCGGCTCAACATATATATTACAGAGTTCTACAATTAAAATTATATTTCCATGAATAGTAATTACTCCTTATATAATTGATCGCATATACAATTTATAAAACAGTTTGTTAAACAGCACTAGCATCACTATAAGGAACACAAAATGGAACACTTCCATTTACCATTGCATATGATGAGTACATTCATCATCTATACATATTTTATTAATTAACAAAACAATGATAAATAGCACCAGCAACACTGTACAATATGTATACATATATATATTATTTAATCATTGCCAACAATCAATGACACATTAAATCATACACAACAAATAAATTTATTTACTATATATATTATCCAAATTAACATATTAAATAACTCATTTGGTAGTTACTTTGAAAATATATTATACCATTCGTTCAACCATAAGTAGTTGAATACACTTACTCAACGTGATACTACTCCTTTTGTATATATTATTTATATTACTACTACACTACTGGAACAAATGATTACTTTAAATCTTATATAGTTTCTTTGGCTTTTATTTTAAATATACTTAACATCTTTAATTCTGTACAATTTATAAATATAACAAGTATTACTTTTATCGTTATTATACCAAATCTTAGATTGTTTTATACACTTATTACTTACTAATATATGCTCGAAACAATAATAAGTACATTCTCCTACAGTAAATTACGTACATTTATTTATTAAAAATAAATGTTTAATTAACTTGATTAAATATCATGTAACAATAACTATAATAATCTATTTTAATCACACTTACATGACTGCATTTAACTTATGTTATATCATCATCATGTAAAAATATTTTTTTAAATTGTTTTATCTGCCTTTTCTCATTATCAACAAACAATATGTAAATAACACATATATAATAATTTTAAATGGTAAATATAATATGACAAATCTTGTAAAAATAACTATTTAAGTAAATAATAATATGATAACCATAACTTTTCAATATTTATCTTATTTTATTTCACTCATTTTCAGATTCACTTGAAACAGGGTCATTATCAAAAACGAGCCATGGATAAATTTTGTCTACGGAATAAACACCTACATAATTAGATTTTTCACTTTTACGTGTAATTGGAGTGTCTTGTACTTCATAACGATCATTATCGTAAACTTTAGTAATTCTATATGGACCAGAGCACTTTGGAAGCAGTTTTCGACTATGTCCAGACCCTGTATTAATGTCTTTTTCTATTCTAACTAGATCACCAACTTTGTATTTTCGCGGCTGTTTTCTTGATTTATTAAATCTAATCTGCTGTTTTTCTTGTTCTGAAATTATTCGCTCCCCTACTGTATCTCGTATTTTATCTATGTTTCCTAGATCATGCGATTCTGAAACTATGGGATTCATAATACTATCACATATACCGGTAAGTGTAATACCGAAAAGAACCTCTGCTGGAGTCTTACCAATTCCTTTATTAATAGTATTGTTTATCGACCACTGTACCTTAGGAACAATACAATCCCATTCATTTTCGGGCAATCCATGACTAGTTGAAGTCAGAGATTCCACTAATGTCCTATTGTAGCGTTCGATTTGACCATTTGCACGGGGCGTAGCAACGGCATTTAGGATGTGCTTTATTCCTTTGCTTAAAGTGAATTTAGCAAACTCGTGACTAGTAAAACTAGTGCCACGGTCTGTTATTAAGCGTCGAGGTACCCCAAATAATGAAAAATATTCTTCAAAAACATTTATAGTACTTTTACTTCTGCAATCTCTCACAGCTTTTATAAAAATATACTTAGTAAACGAGTCTATTATAGCCAACACGTACTGATTCTTTTTTTTACTTAAAGGAAATGGCCCACAGTGATCCGCATGTAAAGTGTCAAATGGCTTATTAATTTTTTCTATAGAATGTAGATATCCTTCTTTTGGACCAGCTGGAATTTTATTATGCGCACATTTTAAGCAAGATTTACAGTACTTCTTAATGAATTTTCTCATATTTTTAAACCAGTAAACTTTCTTGATACGTTCATAGGTTTTATCAAATCCGAAATGGCCATTATTATCATGGTTCATTTGTAATATTTGCCATCTTGCTGTTTTAGGAACAACCCATAGTAATGTAACATTATTGTCACTTCTAACTACTCTATACAATCGATCATTCTTAAGCGTGAAATTATTTTTAATTTCAACAGTTTCCTTACTTTTAGGATCTTGTAGGATTTGTATTATACGCTGCAACTCCGTATCAACCGACTGTACAGTTTGCAACCAAGCAGCGTCATCCTCTATGGCTAACACATCAAATATATCCGTCATTTCTTGACATTCAGTCACTGGATTTCGACTTAACGCGTCTACATGCAACATTTTTGTACCTGGTCGATATTCAATGGTGAAATTATATTCCTGCATTGAGATCCACCACCGGGCTACTCGTGGTATGAGATCACGTTTCGTCATGGTGTTTCGTATAGCATTACAGTCTGTCACTGCCTTAAAGGATACACCCAATAGATACACTCTAAATTTTTGAAGAGCACAAACCAGAGCCAGCGTTTCAAGTTCGTATGAGTGAAATTTTTGCTCTTCTGGCGAGGTCTGTCTGCTGTAATATGCTATTACATTTGTCTTATCATCTTTATTTTGTAACAAAATGGCTCCAATACCTAATTTACTAGCATCGGTATGCACCTCCAAATTGCCTGTTGGGTCATACAAAGCTAGTATGGGACGGCTTACTAATATTTGTTTTAATTCTTCAAATGCCTCTCTTTGTTCTTTCTCAAATTGCCAGGGAGTGTTTTTCTTTGTAAGGCAAGTCAATGGTTGAGCAATGATCGAAAAATTTCGGACAAATCTTCTAAAATAACTGGCAAGACCAACAAATTGTCTGACTTCATGGACATTTCTTGGTTCAGGAAATTTGCGAACCGCTTCAGTTTTCAATAATCCTGGTCTTATTCCATCAGAAGAAATCTCAAAACCCAAATAATCGATTTGAGTTTGAAAGAAATGACATTTTTCCAAATTTAAAGTAAGTCCAGATGCGCGTAACAACTTAAATATTTGCTCTAGTTTCTCTAGACCCTCATTGATGGTTTTAGAAGCTATTAATAAGTCATCCATATACGCTAAGGCCAGCCGTTTACCTGCTCCTTTCAGCATATTATTAATTGTTCTTTGAAAAACGCTTGGTGCGTTGGCCAAACCAAATGGCATTCGATTATATTCATATAAACCATCGGGTGTGACAAATGCAGTCAAATGTTTACTTTTCTCAGCCATAGGTACTTGATAATACCCTGAGGCTAAGTCAAGACTCGTGAAATAATTATTTCCGCCTAAGCTATCTAATTGATCCTCAATTCTGGGTAAAGGATACTTGTCTTTAAGGGTTTTACGGTTTAAGGCACGATAATCAATACAAAGACGCTTCTCTCCATTTTTTTTATTAACTAAAATTACTGGACTAGCGTAGGAAGATGTACTCTCCCTAATAATACCGTGTTTCAACAAGTCCTCTATAATAACTGATAATTTATCTCGCTCACTTATAGACATCCTGTAAGGATTATAAACAACAGGACTATCATCACTCAGTCTAATTTCCATTTCCGTTAAAGTAGTCTTACCTAATTCAGCCAAATTCAGTGCAAAACAATCTCTATATGTATGAAGCAGCTTATTGAAATCTTCTAGTTCATTTTGTTTCAAAGATATTCCAATTTTCACTCTATCAATAGGTAAAGGTTGTTCTAGTTCATTTGTCATATTCGTAGCTCCCACGTACAAATTATCAATTTCCTTATATGTACAGCCTCTAGCAATCATATAATCCTTTTTAATTAATACTTCTGACATAGTAGTATTAACGATAAATAAATAGCCAAGTCCCGTAGCAAACTGATATAGTCCAGGTATAAGCACACAATCAGATCCTGAAATATTTCTATGACCACCAGATATAAATAGGCTACCATCGTATTTAGTATCTACACGAACCGGAATAGGCTTACAACAGTTTACATCTACGATGGAGTCGTCAGACACAAATAATCTAAATTTTTTAAAATCATCACAACAACCCAATTGTGGTGCTTCTAAAAACAGTAATTCTTCATTAGTTTTATAAATTATTACATTCGGCCTTTCTGTGAATGTTTGGCCAAGAATAATAGGTATTTTCATATATTGATCGGGCACAATAATTACGTCAATCTCAGCACTAATACTGCCAATTTCTATTAAAGCTCGTTGAATACCTAACCCTCGTACTATGTTATTCCCAAAACCTCGTAGATTAGGCGTATTTGAGGACTGAGACCAATTTAATAATATATCTTTAGCGTCGGATTCTCGTACTAAAGTGCAACTACTACCGAAATCTACAAATGCGAGTTTCTGAAAGCCATTAATTTTTATTGTCTTATAATACTTAGTATCGGATCCATCATTGGCTGGATTAATACACATTACTTTATTGACAGAGTTATCCTGAGTAGAATCTATTTTATCATCTTTTGTTTCAGTGGGCAAAACCCGTCGAAAGCAATCTTTTGTAAAATGCCCGACTCTGTGACAAAAACCACACTTTTTCAATTGCTTGGAGCACTTTGAGCTAAAATGGCCAAATTCTTTACAATTAAAACAACGTACAGATTCCAGTTCTTTTTTAGTACCAACATTTAAACTAACAGAATTTTTATTAATATCTTGAGATAAATTTGTATTCCGAAATTTAGATTTTTGTGTCTGCCATTCACTGACCACAATGGTTCTAAGATAACTTAAAAGTTTTTCCGGCTCATTGAACATACAGGCACTAGCACTCATTCTTACAAACTTGTCATCAAGGCCGTGTATGAGACACCCTACAGCTTTTGTGCCTGTAATCTCACACTTGTTTAACAAAGCAAGTTTTTCATAATAATAATTATCAAACGATTGTCCAAATTTACAACGAACTTTCAACATTTTTGTCAATAAATCACCATAATTATCATTTGAAGGAAAAGCAGCCTTTAATTTTATTTTCCATTCTTCCCATGTAAAAAGCAAAGAGGGTAAGCCCTGATACCATTTTTTGGCTAATCCTACTAGTTTAGGTAGTGCGTAGTGACAAGTTTGTCTGTCATCCCAATTGTATATTTTTACACATTCATTTATTTTATGAATCCACCATTCTATATTTTGAGTATCGTCTGAAGGGTCAAATTCAGGGACCACGTTAAAGTTCGCTGTAATATTCGAAAACCATTGCTGACCAGACGTCGAAGGATATTGCGGAGTTGTAATTGGCGGAGTATTTCCTCGGTCGGCTTCCTGGACCGGTCGCAACGACTGATCACTCCGATTACAATTTGTATTTCTTTGAACATTACTATTATATACGTGCGTCGCTCGGACTCTACTACGACGATCTCGTCTAGACCTACTGTACTTTGAAGAAGATCGAGTCTGCTTCGATCTACGTGACCGTCGACTATAATCTGAATTACTACTACTATGTCTATGCCTGCTAGAATGCGAACTATTATCTGAATAACTACGTCGACGTTTACGGTGGCGACGCGAATCACGTTTATTATGAGAACGAGATTTTCGATTCGGGCTCATTGTACTTTAGTAAAATTATTATATATAGTATTATTAAATTTAGACAAAAAAAAACTTGAGAATAGGAAATAAAACAATAATACAATAACTACCAAAAATATAACAAAATAATAATATATATATAGTAACAAAAAAAAAAGAAATACCTCACAACATGTAATGACACGTTACACATACATACATACTTCAAAAATTAAAACTTGTGTAAAACTATTTTCTTATTTTAGTTCCTTGATTCACTCAATATAAATAATCATTGAATCACGAATTATGAAGTTCGATAATAACAAAAATAATAGTACAGTCTATATTACATATCTTGATTTACAACGTAGGTAGGTACCACTAAAAACATTCGTCAATCACTGCACAAAAAAAAATCGTCAATTTCACTAATATCACTGACCTTAAAATCCATTCGGTCTTCTTTAATTCAAGAATGCAACAGCGTCAGGCGTTCGTCCAGGGTGACAATAAGATGTTGTGGTACACAGGTTTCATCTCCGCTTCTGAATTTGTTAGCTCGCCGAATAAATGCCAAAGAACAATTTGTTGAACACTGGTACTTTACTGGTGCAATGTGATTTAAATAGTTTTAAAGTAAAATAATAGACATAAGTTATTTAACACGTAATACTTTATTAATCTTGAATGTTTCACGCTCAGTGCAAAAGTGAGCTTTTTAAATCATACCGACGGCAACGTCACTTGTCATGCCAATCATATCTTTTATGTAGGTAGTTTGTAAATAATTTAGAAATATCAAATAAAGTACCCTAAGGAACATATAATAAACAAATAAGTAATAATTAGCTATCAACTACTGCAATCCAAAAGTAGTTGTAGGAACCAGAAAATAATTTACAAGAGTAATTTTTTATTGTATCATAGTAATTATTTAAACGTCGTAGCGCAAACGTTTTATACAAAGAACCTTTCCTCACGCATATTTAGAAAATGCTCATTTAGCTTTACTTTGTTTGAACCATTGTTTCTCAAACTTCTTTTTTCGAGTGCGCTCACTTCTTCCTTTTTTTTTAAAACTACAGACAGCTTGCGGTTGCTTTATTTATAACCAACTTGTACACGTTCTAAGTGTAATTATTAAATGCATGTATGTTTTGTCTCAAGTTAAATGTAAGTTCTTTTTTTATTATTTTCATTGAGAAAAAAAATAAGAGACAGTTTTTAAAGTCTTTTTGAATATCATTATTAAATGGAATTATAGAAAACTAGCACTAGGGATGTTAACAATAACGTACGCCATTGAAAACTCGCACAACTCTTGTACAAAGCTAATCAGTCAAAAAGAAAAGAGCAACCATTTAAATATTTCTCTCGGCTTAACCCTAAAAGGCCGTGAACGTTACCACAAGGCGACATAATATAGCAGGCTACATCGAACACAGTTCTAAGCAAGTGCGGTTTATTATTCCTTGGCTGTACCCCCTGGACCTCCCCTATGACCCCCTGGAGTAAACTACCGAGTTGTAGGCAAAAAGTACACCCCCCCTACGCTTACGCTTTTAAACCTCAAGCGTCCAAGTACGGGGAATATGAAATTTTCGAAATGATAAAGCCGGTAAATAATAACTGCTATACGCTGGGCACGCCGGCCGTCTAAATGTACGGTCTGCGAAATATATTTTTGGTGTGACAAAATCTTTGTTTTTATATGGGTTATAATATTTTTTGAGCGTAAAGTTTAAGAGATCGTGAGTGTCCATAATGGAATAAAACAATCTGTAACTGGTCTTCATTATGTATCTATTTAATTAAAGTTAATAAATATATCACGATTATTCCAAAAGCTTACAAAAAAGGTAAGCTTTCTTCGTAAGCAGTTAAAGCTTTTGCTTCGAATCAAAGGATGTCTTTATATATTGATTAATCACTTTCCTGTATCCTCTATTTGTATATGTATTTACTTCATTACATCCGCAACACATACAGACGTATTTAAATAAAATAAAGTAGAAAGAAAGAAATTAAATGAGGCCATCGTGGTGCAGTGGTGCAGGGTGTGAACTGTAAAACCATCAATTGTGGGTTCTATGCCCACTGGGGGGAATTATTTATTTAATATTTTCATTTACTAGCGCAGAGTTGAGTTCCGCCACTCAACAAGTTGTCTAAAAAAACTAGTATGTATGTTCTCTGCTATATGCGGGATAAATCTTGAAGCTACAAAAAAAGGGAAAAAAAGAAACTAAATGAGGTTGAGTTTTCTGCGACGCGTACTCGGCCAGCAGGGTTCGTGTGTCTGCTTTCACATTACCCACTCGCAAGGCGGCACCCCCACCCGCTGCGCTCTTAGTGCCTACCCGCTTTTTATTCCTTCCTGCCGTCGAAAGTAATCAATTTGCGACTTAATTAATTAAGAAAAAGGTGTTCTAGTTTTTTGATGTGCTTATTATTTGTTTGATATTGCTATTTTTTTGTTCAATATGCTGTTGCGTGGAAATTGTTAGATACCTAATTTACAATTTAAAAAATAAAGTGACTATCCTTATTTAAAAAAAATACGAGAGGGCTGCTAAATTCTGTAAAGCGTTTTTTTTTAATTTCTAAAACATTAACAATATATAATCAAAGATATCAGATGTTTTGAAATACAAGTCATTTTCATAGGCTTACATTAATTTGATAATAAACAATAACCGATTTGTAATTTTATTCGGCACTTATACTTTACTGGAAAAATACCTAACTAGACCTAGCTAGCACTCGTGTTTAAAAATACAGTTAGAAAAAAATCAAAACTGAGAGATTTCAATTTTTTGATTCAAGTATCTTCAGTTATACAACTATAATGTCTTCATACGTAATATAATAGTATACGTATATTTTTATTATTATCACAACACCGACAATACAAATACACTGGCATCAACCGACTAATTCATATAAAGAGTGACCTAATTCCTAATGCCGGTCCTGTACTTTTCCCTTAGTTTCGTTTCACCCGATATGGCTGTTATCTTGTTAGAGACGAGGGTACGAAGGGTACTGGCACATAGAAGGCTCGCATGCCCCGCACTATTTATAACTCCGCGATAAAGCACCGGTCTGACGTCATCTTGGTCAGACTCCACTAAAAATGTGGAAATGTGTTCGTCTCATTTATATTGTACATGGAAATTCTTTTCTTTCCATATTTCGCTTATAATTTATAAGGATTTAAGGATATAGTGATCGAATCATATTGAAACTAAGAATCTAAAATCCAAAATAATTCAATTAATTATTTTGATGTTATTTACTTAAATAGCATGTTAAAATAACAAATCTTACAGTAGTTAATCAATGAACTTTATCGACTTGCTTACTAAATGTAATATTAGAAATATTTCCCGAGATCTATAATTATATATACAATTATTTTTATGATATATAGGAACCATATCTACAATTTTCTCATACAAATACATATTCAAAGATATGATTATTTCATAGCGTTCAGTTCCACGTAAAACATCGGGTCCAAAAAACGTCGCTACGTTATGTGAGTGAGGGATTGTTTTCTCGCACGCTACAACCAATTAGTGCGCTTATGACCTTCGTAAGAGGGATTATTCTGACAACATATTTATATATTGTATCTAATATCTAATTATATCTTCTAATATCTCTTTTATGACATTGAATATCTTTTTTTTGTAAAAGTAAAAAGTAACAAAAATTGCCGTAATAGAGGTGTGTGTGTGTGTAGAGAGCGTAAAGTTTGGCACTCTGTTCTCTCTCTACCATTCTAGGGAAGCGTGAAGCTAAAAAAAGATATATGCAGATATTTTTGTATATTGATATGAAATTTAATCGATTTTCATATTATAGCGTTACATGTCCAGTAATACCCTAATATCAATAGGTGCGTAATGCGGATGAGGGATTGAGTTCTCGCTAGAACCAATTAGGCCGCATATGATCTTTGTAATGAGTTTTTTTCCTAACATTTCTCTCAGTATTTCGTACTAACACGCTCGGTCTTTGTATCAAAGTTGTTTTTATGCCAAAGTTCCTTTAAGGAACCAGAGGCGATGTTTCATTGTTGTTGTAAGATGAAAAAATCGTCCTGAAATAACATTTTATTTATAAAAATTATGATTGTAGTAGAAAAAGATTGGTATCTTTTTAATATTTTTTATATTTAGTTCTTATAAACAGTATATAAATAGATTGGAGAAATAAAAGTAAAAAAGAACTAAAAATGTTTTTAATATACAAATTCTTTTGTACATATATACTAAACATATATAAAAAATACTCTAGGCTAAATTAATTAATTTCACTTCACAACTTATTTTATATATAAAATCATTTACTTTACAAATTGATTAATGTTTTTTATAAATTTAGTCAATATAAGTATATAATGATAAATTGATAATAATATTATCATTAGAGATATAGCGACAAAATACATCCACGAGGCAGATATGGTAGAATACGGAGTGTTATAGTGAGGAGACAAACTTCTTTGTTTACTGGCTACTCTTAGCATGTTTAGATCCGGAGGCCGGAGGGTCGAACCTATATTGGACATTTTGTATAAGTGTGGGTACCGAAAGACCCAACCCAAGGCAAATCCCTTTCCGACCCTTCGGACCTCTCTGTATTTGCGGATTTTTAAGGTAAAATTTATATAGAAACCATTGCTAGCTTTAATATTGTTAATTTTTAATGGACTCTACAATTTTATGGGAATTAATCTATTTTTGTATATTAACTTAAAAATAAAGTAATGCTTTTTAATATTAAAATAATTCTATGATTGAAAGCAGGGCAATTTACTTGCTGCTAAAAATTAAATGGTTATATAAAATAAAAATAATATAGTTATACAATGATTCAAAATGAGTGAAAAATACAGACAAAAGTAAAGAATGATGTGTTTTTACTATCAACTTGCCCACAACATGTATAAGATGCATAAAATGTACTTGCGCACCCAAACACTCAGCAGAACCACCGAGTGGAAATCGAATCCACTCTCTCTCTCACAACCAAAAGAAATAATAATAATAAATTAGAATATTAAACGAAAGTGACACAAATAACCACTCTTTTAGCATCTAAACTAACAAAACGCGTTAATAAAATGACCGGATAAAACTGTTCTTATCATCGCAAACCTATACAAACAAGAAACTTACAGGTCAGCTTATAGTGGCGCTAAACTGTTTGGGAACAATATCAAACTTGCTAACCTTACGGCCATAGTGACAGATGAAAATTTAATTTATGTACGATATATAAATACCTAGTTAGGATATAATTTTTTAAAGTGTCATTTCACACTAAGGAACCACTTGAACAGACCGCGCGACGGCGCTGGTTCAAATCCCGCTACGTTTAAATTTTTCTAAAAGTAGTTTTCTTTTTAAAATTTTTATATTTTTTCTAAAAATTATTTTGGGCTATATTATGGTAGTATCTGGTGTTAGCTACTTCAGGCTAAGTATTTCTTCGTCTATTTATATGTTGTTTATTAGTAATTTAGTCAATAGTTATTTCAAGTTTTGGCAAAGAAATATTAATTTTAATCAATTTAATATTTTTTTAAACGATTAAATATGATTTATTGTAGATATTTTTATGTACTCATTAATAATTATTATTTTTATTTTTCAGGTAACACCCAAAATCCAGATCTTGATAAACACGTTTTGTAAGTTATTAAACTGATTATCATTAATTCGTAATTATAATAATATCATAAAGCTATTTTCTTGAGGCCAGTCGTGGCGCAGTGGTATGAAGTGTGACTGTAAAACCGACTGGTTGTGGGTTTGATCCCCACGCGAGAAGATGAAATATTTACTTAAATTTTTATTTCCATTTCTTCTCTCTTTTGTCGAGGCTAAGCGCGGCGTTGAGTTCTGCCACTCAACACGCAATGCCTCCAGAATTCGGCAGAAAGTGGAGAACGGAGTGTCTTAACACTAAGAATCCCTCTGCCTACCCTGCTGTGTGCGGGATACAGCGTGAAGCTGATTTATTTTTATTTTATTTTATAAAGCTATTTTCTAATATAACATTAAACAAAAAGAAATCAAAAACTATATTTAACTTGCCCAAGACTCAAAAAGAGCAAATACCTAAATAAATAACTTCTAAAATGTAATTCTCACATCACAAAGTACGAAATAAAAATGTGAGTAAGCACGAGGACACACTGTCAACAATCTTTTAGGTTTAAACGCAAGAAACTTTCATTACAGCGCATATGTATGTACTCGTACGTACAGTGGTTCTAGAAAAAGTTATAATAACATTAATGTAGGATCTTTTGACAGCTCGCCGTCGTTAGCAGCCCTGCTCTGTATCTTGTCATAATCTCTAGGGATGTCATTTTGTGTTATCGATACAATTTTTATATGTTTCTTTATATTTTTTTTTGGTGGTGGGTGTTTTTGTATGGTAATAGGTGAATAAAAGTGTTTTTTTTATATTTTATGTGTTATTAATGCTCTGTGTTTTCTTTAAAATCCAACATTTTCAAATATAGTATAGTATTTTTGTACCTATAAAACGTAAGTATAAGGCTTTACAATATTAAATTATATATAACAGAAAAATTTAATTTTGGATGAAATTATATATTTTTATGCTTGTGTAAAACACGACAAGATCAAATTACTATTACAGTAATACATATAACGTTTTCCAAATTAAACAACAATACACCTATATAACACCAGTCTCATATTAAAAAACTAAATTTCACTTAAACAAGGCAAAGAAAAGAAAAGAAAAAAAAAAACAATCATCGCCCAGCTACGAGTATATCGACCCGCGCCCAGCCCGCACTAATTACGCAGACGGCAGCGGGTCGTACCAAGGGTACGGTCGTCTGAATTTTTTCCCCAACCCCCTCCGGAAGGGAGGCGACCCTCCCGGACCCTTCTTAACGTTTCCCTGCTCGAAGGCAAGACGCCTCGCCTATATGGACCCTTGGCACGGGTTATATACTTTTTTGGGACCGCTATACCCTTAGAGGCCGTGTTTGGGGCCTATATATACCATTTTCAGCATTTTGACCTTTATGTAGGTTTAGGCTTATATAAAAGTTTGAGGATTAGGCTCGGGTAGTGCGTGCAAATAGATCTCTGGAGGGCCTCTTCTAAACATTGTGCTGTATTAATTGCTATGTATTACCTCTAAACCTCTAAAGTACGTCTCTGTGAAATTTATATAAGTTGTAGACGGTAAATTATATGAGTATTCGCTATTTGGTTTTCCTTTATGAGTAAAATTGTTCAAGTAACTATATATAATGCACATACTAGTAGTATCAAGACACTCGTACGAAATATTCAAAAAATGTTTATTCAAATAATACTTTTTTTTAGTAAAATTTCTCATTGTAAAAGAGTAATTTCAGAAAATCCAATGTTTTTTAACTATCATATTTTATCCTTGAATAGCTCAGAACAGCGATTTTATTTTTATTTTACTATAAAACCCAATAACATGAAAAAAAATGTAAGTTTGAAACTATAAACCTATTTTCTGATATTCCTTTCAAAATATTCAACTAACTAATATAAATTCAAACACGTTACCTCAGATACAGTGAAACGATGCAGATATTATAAACATAGCATATGAATGCCCTGAAACTTGGCATATAACGCTACTTTGCGTTACGTACTTACGGTACGTCCCTAAAGTGCCGCGTGACAGCAAAAGGCGAACCCGCCTACTGCGAATAGCCGACAAACTTTAACCTCCACCCTACCACTGCCACCCTGGTACCACCCCCCTTTGAGGACGTCTTTGAGAACTTTAGAGGGAAAACCCTAAAATTCAACGTCCCGATTAGTAGATATCTTTGAAATTTCTGCACGCCTGGTGATTTAGGTTGGGCTAGTTCACAGATTATACAATAGAAAGTTTTATTTTGGGCCTACCTACGTCTTGAATAAATTAAAATTGAATTAATTATCTGTTACTACTTTGTGCTAATAGTTTTATTATCTGTGATAAACCTGCTGTTAGTATGAACCTTTAAATTAATATTATTTATATATATATATGGCTTATTTAAATATATATTTTTTATTAAGATTTAATATTATGCATTATTGCTTATTTCTGGAACAGTTTGGCATTGCATTCAATTATAGTAAAAACTTTATATCTTACTATTGTCTTTTGTTAAACTTTATTTCGAAATCATACATAATTAATACTATTATAATGTATTTTATTAATATATATTATATAGTAATAGTAAAGTTGTAGTGAATATACTTGTAAATTAATAACAACTGAAGAAGAAAATCGATAAGAAAAAATCTTACGAATTTAAATCTTCAAAAGTAATAAATTTAAGAAGGGCTTGCTAAACACGTTGATGTCTTTTGTTTGATAAATATTTCAAAGACAATGTCATATTTAAAAGTGCGGTTCATTACACGCGCCCAAAGAAAGTATGGACGATGATTTGATTATTATAAATGCTTGATAATACATTAATATATTACTATTAGTAGTAGATTAATTTCTCGATGTCTGTTGATTGTAAACGCGACGGTTATGGATTCAATTCTCATTTGGGTAAATTAATTGTTTACATTTCTTCGCTCTGGTAAAGAGAATGTGCGGCGTTGTGTTCCACCACTCAATACGCAACGTCTTGAAAATGGGACAGAATTTCGGTTACAGTGTCAGCGACACTGATGTAGCGTTAAGCCAAATAATAGTATTTGCAGCCGGCAGTCGTATATGTTTAAATTTTCTTCTTAAATAAATTCCAAGTTTAGCTTTTGCGGTCAATTTAGTGATATAATTAACTCAATAAAAGGCATCTCCATTCATTTCTTGAAATTCGTAAGACCAAATACTCCATTTGGGTAATAGTGTATATCTTTTGAACTTCAAATTGTTCCTTTTGAATGAATAAGGATAATTTTAAATACCTATAAAATGTATTGTAATATTTCTATTTTTGAAATATAATAAATAACCTCTGCGCTCTGGGGCATGGTTATACGCCGCATATTTCTTGTAATGAAACAACAGGAGAGCAAAACCGCGGGAGTTCAATTACTCTTAATAGGATGGCAAAATGTATTTTTCGGAAAATTCTAAAGTTCAAGTGATTTAAGGTTAAAGATCATTTTAAAATTTTGGCTAATATGTAGTCAGAATGTAGACGCGACGCTTCCCACGCGGAAAAATTTATAATATTTTAATTGAAATATCAAACGCGAAATCTATAAAAGTGGGAGAAAATGAGGTTCCCTTGTTTGTACTGTCATAAGCGTGTAAAAACGTGAAAAGAAAATAAAGAAAATATAAGAATTTTATATGTGGGCGGGTACCTAATTACATTTTATACATTACCTCTTTCCGTGTCTTTAAATAAATGTATCTTGTAAATACTTACTTTCAAATCAGTCAGGCTTAGCCACATAAATTTTTAAAATGTACAAAGTAAACTATCGATAGTATAATAATCGATTTTAATATTTCTTTCACCTTTTTATATCCCCCCTCCCAGTAACTTCAATTTGTTGTACCAGGCGCACGTAAACAGTTCTGGGAATGCATTATGAAATACTAGGATAGCAGAAATTGAAAGAGGTCAATTACTGAGGAAGTTTATTTGATTCCCAGTTTCATTGTTGTTTGCTTTATTAGTATCACTGCTGTGCATGCTGTTTTTATTAATTCTATTGTTTTTTTTTAAATATAAGCTATAGAAATATTTTCATTATTACAAATAAGGTTAATAGGTTTCATTCATTGCAAAAATAGAAAATTGAAGACAAACACTATCAAACACTTTTCATATAAACTAAGGTACTTTCAACAAAAAAAAAATACCTATAAAAAGCGTATCTAAAAAGCGTCCAGTACGCCCTTGCCTTAATTAAAAACCGTATGTGCACCACGGGAGGTGAGAAACGTCGTAAATAAGCAAAGTATACTTAGAAGAGGAATTACCGCCATACTCGGGTAAGCAACCGGATATTTCTTTTAGCTGTCCAAAGAACGCCCGGTCATAATGCCCCAGGGGGTGTGAATGGGGGGGTGGGAGTCCAGATATAAAGATACAGGCCCCTTATCCGGGACCATGCCCGGTCCTTTTGCTTTTATAGGGGGTGTGTATAAAACCGAATCGCCCGGTTTTAGCTAGACGGTTACGAGGGCCCGACGGCGCGCGGCGGTCGCATTACGCTATGAACGAGACTATATCTGGCGTTATGCTGCCCTGGTACTTTAGTACAATGTTTTCGTACGGGCTCAGGGTGGGTTTTTAATGGTCGAAATAAAATGGGATGATGACACTCTCGACTGGTGCTGTACTTACTGTGCTAATCACCAATGAAAGCGTGGAATTACTAAGTGTTATTTGATATCTACGTATATTATTATAAATAAAACAAAAACAAAGTTAAATAAATCAGCTTCACGCTGTATTTCGCACACAGCAGGATAGGTAGAGGGAACCTAGTGTTGAGACACTGTTCCTTCCTTTGTTCCACTTTCCGCCGAATTCTAAAGGCATTGCGTGTTGACTGGCGGAACTCAACACCGCGCTTTGCCTCGACATCAGAAGAAATTAAAATATAAATTTAAATAAAATCATTTCCTAACCCACCAATGATCGCAATACATCATCGTGCAGTCATATTTTGTGCCCCTGCGCCACGATTGTTCTCACACTTCAAAACAAATAAAATTATAAAATTAAAATAATATTGATAGCTAATAAGAATTTATTATTTCACTTTAAATATTTAATTTTAATTACATGTTTAATTTTTTTTTTACTTTAATTTAAAAATTCATTCGATATGACTCTACATTACATTTTCGCAAAAAAATATATAGTATAATGATCTTTTAAATAACTATAGGATTAATCATTGTAATTTTCTTATTGGCAGAGCAAGGAAATTAAATGAATTTATTCACTTGAGTAGAATCAAACCCACACACGGTTGGTTAACAGTCTGACGCTTTGCCGCTGCGCCTTGACTCCGTAAAGAGCGTCAACATAAAAATGTGTTTTAATGCATAGACACTCCGCAATTTTACAAATGAAAAATCGTATATAGATAAACTTGTGAAGTTTATAGAACCCAAAAATCTACTATAATGTAATATAGATTATTAAATTCAAAATTCTAATTCAAATTAAAAAATATATTATATTCATGTCAATCGCTTTCTTTCTCTTACTACTTGCTGTTCGATATAAAACTGTATCAGATATTTTTGGGAAAATAGACTGATTCATCCTGGTAAGGTCACGAGGAAGACATTCATTTCAAATTTAATTTTATCGTTCTAGACCTTACACCTTGCCTCAATAAATGGGTTATAGTAGTTCTGGAGATCAGCGCGTTCATGCCCTACGACTTTCTAAAATGCCACTAACTACAACTTTTATTTTTAATAACGCAAAATATATATATATATATATATCAACGAAAATGTCATTTAATTTAATTAAACTTATATGACATTTTCGTTGATATTTTGATTTTAAATTAGTAAAACCTAAATGAAAACTTCGTTGTAGCGAGATGTAACATATATATGTTATTTGATTGGAATCAGGCCCTGAGCATGTTATCGAGGTAGAATGCTATTCATTATTAAAAATATTTTTACATTATTTCTGCTAATATTACAGCTAATGTCTCTACCCAATGAGTTATGAAAGGATCAAAAATTAGATTTCTCTTTTCTTTGATGAGAAAAGAACGCCGAGTAGAATAAGAAGAGATAGAGACTAAGCTCGGCACTAACATTACAGGATGCCATTAGCCTCGTTCGTACAATAGATTTGACAGCAAGCATTTGTTAGCCATACGCTACTAAGAATAGGGATGGGAATGGCGTCTTACTTAAGTTTGAGCACGACGTTATGGTTTATGCTATCCCTTTTTGATAGTCAGCCGTATACTGAAACGGTCGGGCTGTGATATTAATTTCTGTTTATTACAAGGCGACATGTGCTTATAAGACATCTAACTATGTTGTTTCATTATTCGAATGTTGGGGGAGGCCGTAGAAAAACGACAATTTCCTCTAAACGCCGCGCCCGCGCTGCGCCCCGCCGCGCCCTCTCGCTAATTAACTGCCGCGTTGTGTCACCCTGTGCCCCTGTGAGGGTGGGTATTTTCTAAATTGAAAAGAATTTGCAGAAAGAAAATCTATGATGTACGCTAATCAAACACCTCAGATGATTCCTTCTATACGCATTATCGAAGGGGTGTCTGCCGCCTTTTGTTTTTCATTCGGAGACAATTTTGTAGGACCCTTAAATCAATTTGTGGAGTTTTGGCTTATTTGCCTGCTTTTTTTTTTAATAAAACACCTTTACATGGTGTCTCTTAATGATGGGGGGTGATGAAATAAGTCTAGTAAACTGACTTATTCGGTTTTTTGACATTTTCCTTGTTTATATGAGTTGGATTATTGTTGCATGAAAAATTTAATATGACACGCATGAGTAAAAACTTTTTTAGAGAATTGAGTGGAAAAAAATTAATAACTTTGTGTTAAGACAAGGTTTCTTCTGTTCCCTGCTATACTAAAGCTAGTCAAAATATTATACATCTAACAAAATAATATTCGATTATAAATCAATTCGATATTATAAAGACAACATAGCTCAGTAAATTTACTCTATCCCACGCCTTATCTTTTTTTATCTGTGGAAATTTACTAGGAAAAACGTGAATATTGAAAATATTGATATTACGTCGTTATAAATTATTTATTAATCTTAAAATAACACCAAAATTATTTATAGCTGCTATCTACTAACTTATTTAAGAAAAGAGATAACACAATCTTTCTGTTAACATTTTCTATCTTATGAAAAGCCTTTATTTAAAAATATTAATATTTACTTATTTGATAAATTTTGAAGCTAGTCATGGCGCAGGAGGTCTTTCGGGGAACTGTCAACGCTATACGTTGTGAATTCAATTCCCACTCAAAGAAATGAAATACTTCATATTTTAAGTTCTTCTCGAGGCTAATCGCGGCGTCCAGTTTCGCCACTCAACACGCGATGCCTCCAGACTCGGCGGGAAATGGGAAACACTGTCTTTAACACTAGGTTCCCTCTACCCTGTTGTGTGTAGAAACCCTGCTGCTGGGTACCCGGAAATAATGTAGTCTAGACTACTTTAAAAATATTGGAAAGTACTGTAGCGGAGTGGAACAGCGTATGAGTCCTACGATGATTGTGGGTTTGATTTTTCTGAGGAGGATTAGTTTTTTTTATTTCCTAGCTATTGTACACACAGTGCTGCGTAAAGTTTCTTTACTCGACGAAACGACGACGAAAGTGGATCATAGTTTCTGTCTTACAACATTTTTTTTTGTATTAGCAAAAAAGAAAAAGAAATATTTTCTAGCAATATTCGTGTCTTCTCTTAATCGCGCATACACCTCTACGATTTATACATACTTGATGAATTAATATACTACTCAACTACTCCATATAACTATTTCTAGTGTAATTAATATATAACCATGTCATAGACTTGAGTATCGATATACTATAGGAGGATAGTATTCTATACTTCCAAAACGCGGTCATTATAAATACTTGTGTGTGATTTAGAAATTTGCACCTTAAATTAAAGTAATAAGATTTGATTTCCTTTAAATATACGTAGGCATGTCTGAATAAGCCACCTTAGCTGTAATTATTATAATCTGTTACATATGCGGATGTTACTGCGAGTAATGTAGATAGGGGCAATTTAAGAAAATGCTACTGTATAAAAAAAAGGAACAGCCTCACAGAAGCGTTGAGCGGCCATTTATTTATACTTGTGTTACGTTTTTTAAAATGTAAATTTAGATGTGCTGTTTTCAGTAACAGCGCATTTTATAATATATATTACTTTAATCAATTAATTTATTGGATATTAGGTATATATATATATATATGATTATATAATACACTAACAGAATGTACCTAATATTTTGTAAATGTAGTATTTTAAGAATGTAACGTCAGATTATGCCAGAAAAGAAGATATACAGTTGTCGTGATTATTTTATTAAAAAATATTAAGACTAATCGATTTTAGTCGGTTTGAGGTCGGTATATTTTTTTTAATATTGTACTTTCTACTTTTTAGTTTAAATTTAGAATCATTGTTTGTTGGTTATAGAAAGACTGCTTTAAGAATAGGTATTATAATCATCAGCATCATCAAGTTGAAAATCGTAATATCAGGTCAGGCTGAAAAAGAAAATATAACGTAAATAATTGATAAGTTTTGATAACAAGAACAGAATATAAACACCAGAAGTATTTGCCAATAATATATACCTTCATTTTACAAAGTGCTTGCAATATTTTATTAAAGCAAATAAATTAATTCGTTATAAAAAACACTTTATCAAGAAATAAAAAACGATTTTTCTAAAAAAAAAAACACATTCCTAGAAACTTAACTATCATCTTCAATAAGAATAACAATTTTTCAATTCACAACATTAAATGTAATTTAAAACTACATAAAAAATATAATTCAGCTGTTTTATTGAATGCCTCTATCTTTCCCACGCTCTGTAGCATATATCTGACATAAGAGAAACACTAACGATAGGTGTAGATACATATATAACATATTACTATATGCTTATGGATACATCACGTGTTCTCACATTACTCAATGAAAATGCGATATTGAGGTGTTAGAACTTAGAAGCAAACGTTAAGATTACATTTAAAATCACTTAATTGAGGCCATCAGGCGCAGTGGGATAGGGTCCTACTCTACATGAGATGATTGTGGGTTCTATTGTTAGGAGATACGAATGAATTTACCCCGTATTGTAGAAAAATTATGTGGTACGTGGTAAACGGAGTGTCTTAATACTAGTTTCTACTAACAGCATGGTGAACCTAGGAGTATTAAGATACTGTTCCCATTAACGCACTTCCGGTCCCCACTTCCCGCCAAATTCTGAAAGCATTGTGTGCTCGCCTCGTTACTTTTTTATAAGTAAAGAGTAAATAAAGCTAAACAAAATAAAAAAAATGTATTTTAGCATACATTCACTACACTCACTCTTACACCAAAGTGATTATTTTCAAAAACATTTCATAGTCGCGCAATACTTACATGTAAGTACATTTTAGAGCAAAGAGTAATAACATCACTAGCGAGACTTAAAATCTACGAGTGTATAATCCCCCTCAATGTATAATTTATGTGTATTTTCAAACCACCAGAGAGCGTTTTCTTGGTAGTAATTACCGATTTCCCTTAGGGACTTACACCGACATTGTACACTGTGCTTTTGCTAAACTTATGTGTTTATGTAGTATGTACGTTATGTAATTACTGGAAACTATTTTATATTTTTCTTATTATATATAACACTTCCGTTACTCAGTGACTGATACAAACCCACAGTCGTGACTTTGCAGCGTAGAACACTGAAATTTTGATGTAGGGTTTAAGTCCACGGAAACACTAAGAGGGGACTTCCCGAAATTCCAAAAACATTTTTTTATATAGGACTTTAAAGTGTAGTTAGTTATTAAAATTACCTACTCACTAAATGCTTATGTAGTCATTTTGTCTCTTAAATTTATCTCTATCACAAATTTTGTTATTCAAATTTCAATACTTCATATCAAAACAATAAAAATATTTTTAAAAAATTGAGAAGAAAGAGGCCGTCGTGGTGCAGCGGTATAGCGTTGATCATAGATATGGCTTTCGTAGATTCGTTTTTTTGTTGGAGGAATGAATTACGGTTTCCTTCTTTTAGTAAGAAGCGACAACGTGGCGTTGAGTTCCGCCACTCAATACACGCTGACTCGAAAATTTGGCCAAGTGAAAGTGAAATAGACTGTGCATAGAACTCTACATTTTCTCCACCTACCCTGCTATGTATGAAATGCGTGTAATACTAAAAACAATACGTTTTGTCTCTTTCGAGGTATACCTACATCATTGTAGCTTTTGCATGGGATTGTACATTCAAAGTGACATCTATTACTAATGGTGTATTGACAGAATATCAATATCGTTTTACTTGAAATTTGATAATCAAATATCACCAGTTTGGTAATTGTATAATGTTATAACTTGATATTTCCATAATACACATAATTGGAATTGAAATGTGAAAATCATGGACAGGCATTTCAATTAATTATTATAATTTGTGTGTTTGTTGTCTTCTAGCTTTACGCTGTTTTCGCTAATACCAGGGTAGGCTAAGTGGACCTAGTGTAAAATCACTCCGTTTTCCACTCATGGGTGCATATAGAACATATATTTGAGGAGGGGGTTTCACGAGGATCTCTTTCCGCTTAAAATCGAGACATTGCGTCTTGGATAGCGGAACTTAACGCAGTTTGTATAGCCAGAGCAGGAAAACGAGAATCTTAGTGTAAATTGAATTTACATTGAAGAAATCTTAGACATATTGAAAATAAATGCAAAAATTTTGTGAAATCACTAAGATTACGCGACATTATGACGTTTCGAGTAACGTTTTTTATAAATATGAAATTTTATTTTGTAAAATTCTATTCCTACATTACCTATCCTGCTATATGGGAAAGCAGAATGTAGATATTTTCTGTATTTTTATTGCGTTTTTGTCTTTATTTGAAAAAATAATAATACAACAACAAAGTAATTAATCACTAGATTCTCTACACATTCATTTTAAAATATGTAAAGTAAAAAGATTTTCATATTAATTGTAAATCATAACATCAATAGTTCCGTTTCACGTAGTATAATATTTCACTGTAAACTCAGCTCTTGAAAGAAACCACCTAAGCATTTTTGCGGATTCGTTTCGCAAAAACTTATCGTTCTATTTTTCATTTTTCGCCTGTTTTCAGGCGATGTGTTAAATAATTCTAAACATCAAATTGATATTTTTATTCTATCATCCACAAAAGCTTACTAAGTTTTTTTTGATTGATTTTAAATTTTATGGACAGAGATCTAGAGCAACCTAGTATTGGTCTTATCTATTGGATCATCACGTGAATCATAGATAAGATTCCTAGATAACTAACTTATACGTATGTACAAAATAATTAAATCAATAGTTAGTTTTGACTTATAACTTCAAGAGTCTGTCGCTTATATGCGCCATACCTCATCTATAGATACATCTCATTATATCACATACACTGACAAAATATTAAATTTGTATATCTTCTACTACTGGCTTGAGGCCAGACGTGGCGCAGGGGCATAAGCATGTTACTCTGGACACAACAAGTTGTGCGTTCGATTGCCGCTCAAGAAATGAAATGCTTAATATTTTAATTTCTTCGCTCTGGTGCCGAGGAAAAGCACAGCGTTGAGTTCCGCCACTCAACGTGGCGAAACAGAAATGGAACGTGAAACCTGGCGTAAGAGCAAAACTCAAATGCCTGCAGAATTCGGCGGAAAATGGGTGGCAGAGTGTCTTAGCTCTATACTCTCGCCTACTCTACTATGCGGGATACAGCGTGAAGCTGAAGAAGAAATTGGTAAATATTACTTTTCAGTTAAGCTAACAAACAAACGAGCGTATGCTTTTTCTAAAAGCATACGCTCGTTTGCCTTGTCCTTTTCCATAAAAGTAAAAATAAAATAAATAAATTCTATGATTCTGTGCTGATTTTCCACAAAATTACATTAATTCATTACTTTGTAATATAATCTGTGTTCCAATAACTAGATCAAAGTCAATCTAACTTAGATAACATCGAGTCCTTGCCCTAAAATGTGCATTTGAACCTATATACCTACCCATACGTAGATACAGTTCAGTTATTAGAAGCACTATACGTTACGAGCAGTCTGAAACGGCATCCGTGTTAATTACCGATTGCCCCCTCGAGATCTACGCCGATAGTGAGCACTAAGCCTTACTAATGTCAACAAGATGACTTGTGACAAATTAAGTTTAATTGAATACTTATGTTTAAAATATTTTTTAAAATGTTACTAAATAAATGTATTATACGTTTTTTCTTGCTTCACGCTGTATCCCGCATACAGCAGGGTAGGCAGAGGGAACTTCCTACTTTCCCGCTGAATTCTGGAGGCATTGCGTGTTTGACGAAAAGAAAATATAAATTTAAATACATTTTTTATTTCCTAGAATAGAAATTGAACTCACAACCAATCGCGTTTACAGTCACATTTTGTGCCACTGCGACTTGATTGTCCTTCCTTTCCACTGCCTACCCTGCTGTGTGCTATGTTTTTTTAACCGATTTCTTTTTATTGCGTTATTAATAAAAGAATATTTACAAAAGTTATATTTCAAGTTGAGGACGAGACAGTTGTGGGTTCCTCTCTCGAGGTAATAATTTTAAGTCGATTGGGAAACTCACAATAATTTTCATTTCACCTCTTTAGTAGACAAAGCCCAATGTTGAGTTCCAACCTTCCATGTAAGGTACATGTAATATCTTGCAAACTTAACACTAGATTTCATCTCTCTATGCGAGAAATATCGTTAAGCTGCTTTGTTATAACAATGGCTGATTATAATTTATCTTAGAAAAGATTTTATCTATCTATATATGATATATTTTTTATTCATTATTAATCATTTGAGAATTTAATTATATATTTACATATAAACTGCAAGTTACTGCATTGCTTTAAATCAAAATCGGTTTTAGTTGTTTCTTAGAACTAATAACGTAGCATATATTGAAATATGCATGATAATCTACAAAAAGGTGAATATTAAGATGTTATTACGCCTGGTTATGTGACCCGGATTGGTCCGTGCCACAAAAACGACTGTTTCTTAACAAGTACTAAATCAAAATAAGTGCATCAGTTTTTACATGATTAAGTCTCGAAGTGATATCTTTTTACTATAAAATGGATATTTAATGTAGAGTAAAGATTTCTTGTAGTTTATATAATTAAATAGGCAATAGCTGTTTAGTATTAAAATCAACAAGTAAGGCCGTCGTAGTGCAGCGGCACAGCGTCTGACTATAAACGCAACGGCTGTGGGTTCTATTCCCACAAATTAATTGTTTACTTGGAATCATGTTCAGAATAAAATCTGTAACATTTTCGTATTACATTTCAGTTCAGCTAAGCTTCAGTATCTTACAAGCAATTTGAATTTTGTGTTATAATTTAAAATAAATTACATATTAAGTACTGTTCCTCAAACACTTTTTTAAGGTTCCGTTAAAAAAAGAACCCTTATAAAATCACTTTGTTGTCCGTCTCTTTGTTTATCTGTCTGTTAAAAGTCTTTATGTCAGGAACTTTATGGAGATATCAAGTTGAAATTCAAACCATATACATTCTACATTTACCTATGGCCTATTATAAGGTATGGTCATTAATATTGCAAAAAACGCGTATTTAGATATTATAAAGGGAATCAAAATTAATAAGGTACCTTCGGTTGACCTAGAATCATGAAATTTGGCAGCTAGTATCTACAGGTAGTACTAGTTCAGGAATCTGAACTAGTACTACCTGTATTTGTAGTTAAATCCTGAAAAATAAAAACCTTTAAAAGGGGCAAAATTTGGTATTAATGCCGCTAGTTCAAGTGACGTAGATGAAAGGGCTCTGGCTAAGCTAAGCTGAAATTTTAAAAAAAGCTCTAGATCTCCAATTTTTGAACGGAACGACATTTGACCGTAAAAACGATGGTTGTAGATTTAATATCCATTTACATCCCTTAAGTAATTGAATTACTTTAATTGCCAAACCGTGGCGTTGAATTGCGCAACACGCAATATGAAAAATTTTCGAGGAATGCAGTAGATCTTCTGCCTACTTTACTATATACGGAAAAAAAAAATTAATAAAAAAAGTGTTTTTTGTGATATAAAAGAAGTGATATATATGTAGATAAAAAAGCGACAAAATTTTTACCTTACTCTATAATTTTTATTGCTCTACAGTGGCTTATATGAAACTTTTGTTATCTTGTACTCTTTAAGATGCATTATTTCATAATATTAATGTAATTAATTAAATTACAGCAACCTAACAGAATTTGACGTCACCAGTTAAAAAATAATCAAGCATTGGGCTAGCGCTTAGACTGTAGATGCTATCGTTGTGGGTTCAACTCCCACACGGAAAATGGATTGTTTCCATTTCTTCACTCCACTCCGTTAAGAAGACAAAGAGTGACGTTGAGTTCCGCCGTCGAATTAGAAGAAAATTGGGTGCCTCTGCATAAATAAATATAAGACCCACCTGTTCGTTCGCTTCTGTGATATAATTACCTTAATACGCTTTTCAAGCATCTTTTTTAACGATTATGGTAAAACAGAGAGAATAGTCTCTAGATTCTCTCAAACCCCATAAAATCCATAAAATGCGTTAAAATAAAACGAAGCAAACAAATAACGATTTTCATGTTTTACGATATAACAGTTTCATTCGAAACGCAGCTCGCGCTTGATTTTTCATCCAAACACAATGCATCACGGTGTGCGTAATTGGAAAACATATGCACACGTCAATTCGGGTATATATGTATATATGACTGCTCTACACATACATACATACACATACATATATGTGCGTGTGCATGTGTGTATGTATCTCACGCGTTATGTACTGTACTGTGGTGTGTGTGTTCTGTAATTACGTCATTATCAGTTCGTAATCAAGCGTGCGTCGGTCAAATTGATTTTCCTAATTGCGATTAATTCTGTTACTTATAGCTAAGAGTAAGAAGTGACCAACCAGTTTATAGGTGATCGTATAAGGTAATATATGATAACGCTTATCTAACTCTTCAGGGGCAGTAGATTATGTTTGAGAAATTATAATAGTTGCTGCCTTCAAAAAGAAATAGATATACAGGACTGCAGCCAAAAATAAAAGATATATATAGATAGATACGGTTTAATTAACACATCGCGTCCACTTAGCAAAAAAAAACACAGGCTAAGCTCTACAATAAAAGCACTATAAAATCTGAACAGTTTTCAAGCAACAAAGCATTTCGATATAAAACTCAGACTACGTATCTAACCATCATTCTAGTATTTATTACACGTATATATTTTTTTTTCATCGATTGTCCGCGAACCAATGTGCGTGTTTCGAGTGTCATTGATGCATTTCGGAATGGGGTTGGGGGGAAGGCCGGACAAGCATTAACGCACAGGCCAGTGTGCGTTCTGTGGCCGTACAGTGCGGACGTACGACCGGCTCTCTCAACTTTCGCGAAACACGATCCCTAAATAATAATATATACTCGGTGTATTCAAGGTTTGTTGTAGTGCTTCCATTTATTTTATTAGAACTAGGTGGTTTTTCTTTTTTTTTATATGTATATATATAATTGTGTGTTTTTACACGGACACGTCGAGTGAGGGAACCTTGGTACGCGGTGACTGCAAAAAATGCAATTAAACCATCGATGAGGTCTTACCTAAGTTTCCTTTGTCACGCTAAGACTAAGTGAGAAGGCATTGTTTTTAATCTATCGACCTTAGTAGGTCCTTAAGTTATATTGCCTAGTTTCCTTTTAGTTTAAAATATTCCACTTGGAAGTTGTCAGTAGGTCGTTTTATGGTCAAACTGTTTTTTTTTTTATTATAATCTGACGCATTAAGCATAAGATTTATATCATAATATATACTCGGTGTGTAGTTCATTAAATCATTTTAATTGACATTGAATTTAAAAGAAAAACATTAGAAATATTTTGAAATTTATCTTTGAAAAGATATAAACTTTATTATTTTCATTATATTTTGTTTTATTACAGTATTTTCCCATAATAAGTAGCTCAAGATGATGCTATGAAGTAGTATTGCAGTTTACATAACGGTATCAGTCCGACTTCAGCGAAAGTTTAGTATATAGACGCAAAGTTTGAAAAGTAATTTCGGAGTGCACGCGCGTCGAACTAATCAAATCGTTCACGGTATTTACAACGCCGTGCTGATAACGAAACTCGCGCATGTGCTATTTTTTTTATTTACTTTTCTTAATTAAGTTATCCTAAATGTCACTTAATGTCTTTTAACATCTTTTAATATATACTTTAATTTGCATTAAACTTTGATGACAAATTCTCTGTTATCTTTTTGTCGGATGGATTGAGTTACAACATATTGGTAGCAGTACCTTAGCTACGCTACAAATATCTATATTGTATACAAAATACAAGTTATAACAATTAATTATAAAGCACAGAGAGAGAAATCACTTAGAATAACAGATTATTAAAAATAATAACCAAAATTTGAAAAGAAAAATTTCAATAAATGAATCATAAACTATTCAAAATGTAATATTACATCTTTAACATTTTTAAAATGTTATTCCACACTCAGGAAATAGTTTTCATAAATAAGTAATATTATATCGTTGTTATATTTTACTATACACCATAAACGGTATATATCTATATATCGACACTGTAGTTAGGAGCTATTCGCCTCATCAGCACTTACAAGTACTTATGTGACTATCAGCCTATGATTTGCACACAATTTCTCTTCGCAAAGTGCTCTCTAAGATCTGATCTGAGAATCATTTACTTAAAGAAAATTAAATTTAAATTACGTATAGCTCATATATATTCACTATAATATTATGCCTACATTCCTAGAGAGTATCTTTATTATTTATTACAAATAATAAATGATACGGTAATAAAATGATTTATTTATTATTTAGTACATATAAACTATACTAATTGGTCCTTTGTGCCGGATACAGTTATAAATCTTGCTGTTCTTGAAACAGCGTTTCTGAGTTTATTGAATAGAAATTAAAAATATCTTCCATGGAGTTAATTGCCGGTGTGCGTCGTACGTTCTTACATACATCAATGCTATACAGGGGGAAAATTCTAGGATTTTTATTTCAAACATATTTTTTATATATTAAAAGTTGTATGGAGTTTGAACATGAGCATTTGCCAGGAAACTTGTAGGGTTACTGCTGCGCCAGATATTCTGTAGCCAAACTGATCTAATCTGTAATTTTTTTGGGTATTGACATCAAAGTGATTTATTGTCTTAAAGAAATCTATAGAATAATTTCTTCGCATTAATGGTATGGTTATAGAAATAAAAATCGGTATATAAAATATTATCGAAATGTCATCAGTTGTGTTTGCAGTAAATTATCTTAGATAAAAAAAAAACAATCTTTATTATATTAGGAGGTTTATATGATTTTGTATTTAAAGGCTTGACTGCATTTTCTTTGTATAGACGTATTACAGATACCTAATAATTAAAAAAAAATCTAGTAGTTAGTAAGTATCCTAAAACTTTGCCAAATAATAATGCCAAAAGAAAGAAAGTGTTTATTGTTCATTAACCCCTTGGAGAGACTACGTGCAGCGTTCTGTTCTGCCACTCAACATGAAATGTCCAAAAAATTAAGCGAAAGTAAGTGGTTACAAGAGAAACCTTGAAACCACTCAACCCACATTAATCAAAACGATCTAGTACTAGGTAGGTCTATAATATCAAGTGTAATCGTAAAAAAAAGAACGTTAAAACGAACTTAAATTTAAAAAGGATCGATTTCATTTCATGGCGTGCACGAAACGGTTATAAGAACCTGGCCACCGTGCCCAAAGTCATTATGTGGCCTTGCTGTTATCGCAAAGAAATAGCAGCGAACACCGGTGCACTGACCGAATTGCATTCCTGTAGCGGACTGCATCTTCATTTTCATTTCAAAGTAATAGCCAGTTCAGATACTTGCGGGGTATTGCAAAAAACTAAACCTGTCCTCGAATGTAGGTGAATAGTGTTGGCTTTTCGTAAAATGTCATCTTATAGGATATTCGTTTTTCTAGAGGCGGTAGTGGCATAACGCGTCTGACTGCAATGGTTGCGGGTTCGATCTCCAGTCACAAACGATTATATTTCAATTATTTTCGCTCTGTTAGACAAAGACGAAATGCGGGAAACACATTACATTAACTAGGTTCCTGGTCTATTCTGCTATGCGGCAAAAGCGTAAACCTGTTTTTCTTTTACCTTGATCAACAATTTAATTCAAATTTCAAAAATAAATCTTCCTTAAATATAAAAACTAGATACACTTCGGTCTATACAGAGGCAGAAATGATTAACGAGAACATTTTAAAGATTTCAAACTCGCATAGTGAAAATTTATGCACCGCCGGAATCACACCTTACTTTAAAATTGCTTTCAAAATTTACCCACATTTATTAAAACTTACCAAATAGGTTTTTTGTTTGTATGAAACTATGAAATAGGAAACTGTATGTACATTACAAAAGAAGAAGAATATTTGCTTTAAAATTGAAACTAAATGATCTTTAAAATATCATCAAATAAAGAAATGAAACTAAAGTGCCATATTGTAAATTGAAAAATACACCTACAAGGTGTCAAAATTGTTAATGTTCTCGCTATATTTATCTGTTAGACGTGTTTTAAGATGGTGACGACAGCCGACAGTAAAACGAACAATCTAGTATAAGATAAATTGTTGTTAAAATTTCTAAGTACATTTCGACATGAGTTTAAGGTACATCTGCACGCAGGTTACAGGTTCAAATCGAAGGAAGTAACTGTTATAATAGTTATACTAAAAAAGGAGCCATTATAGAAGAAGAAGACTTTGCAATCACAACTAAATCATTATGAATCTCCATTTGCAAAGTATGACACATATGTACATACATAGACGCATTTTTAAATAGTAAGAAGAGACGATCAAATGAGTAATCAGCAGGTAGTGTAGCGTGCTGTCGTCGCACCCTAGTGACACAAACACCGTGTGACTGTAAACGCGACGGTTTTGAGTTAGATTCCCACGCGTAGAACTGAATTATTTCATATTTTCGCGACGTTTGTGGGTTCGATCCCACTTATAAGAATAAAGTATTTAATATTTTCATTACCTCGCTCTGGTTACCGGGCAAAGCGCGGCGTTGATCTTCGCCGCGTAACACGCAATGTTTAAAAAAAATAATGAAAGGTGGGGAACAGAGTGCATTAACACTACGTTGCCTCTGCCTACCCCGCTATATGCGGGATAGAGCGTGAAGCTAAAAAAATGGATCTGTGATTGAAAACGTCCGCGCCGTTATCGCATACCGCATGAGAATGAGTGGCCCTCACGATGTAATCTGGTCAAAGCTCCTCCGCTAGTACTCGTTCTCAGAATTTAGTCTACGTGCACTTTTTTAATTTCTTTTTTCTCTTATCTGTGCTAATTTGTTGCTTAAACGTGGGAAACGGATCTCGGACGGTTTATTACAACGTAAATTATAAAGTATGGGTAGAACTTGTTATTGTTTCTTTTCAGTTATCTTATATTCGTATTTGATTTTACTTTGATCTGATTCTGATTATTTTATTCATGACTATTGTGATAATTTTTTAAATAAAATTAAAGTTTAAGTATGTTGTAAATTAGGAGTAGAGAAGGTATAGAAGTTTGCTAACTTTCTAATTTACTTAATTACAATATTAATATGGAATATGGAAAATATTATCTTTGGTTTTCAACATCTTTATTTGTTTACAAAGAAACTTTACATTGAAAATATTTTTTTTGATTAAAGACACTATACAAATATTAAGAAAAATAGTTTAACTTATTTCTATTATAATCCTTATAGAAATAGAAAAGTATTTATTATTTATATATATAAATCATCAAGACAATTTTAATTGCCTGATTAATTAACGATTAACAATAATTAATATGTAAGTGGGAAGCCGATACTAAAATTACAAAAAAAAAAGAAAGTAATCAGTAAAAACAATCGTAGCGCCGTAATCATCCCCTACAAATAGATAGTTGTGTAACAAACAGTGATTGGGAAGTATTGTGCAAATAGGGGCGGAGCGCACCCTCTGTAAAACTACTCTTTTTAAAGTAACGGACATGAGCTTAACTTTGCAGGGTTCAGTTTTGTTGCTTCAATTAATTATTATTATTCTTAAGCTTCAATCATTTTCAACTCCATATAATATGGACAGAAAAGTATTTTATATTATAACGCGCGAAAACGCGCCTTTTTAATTTTTTTTACTAATAGTAATTAAATGTTTCGTTTCTCTATTTTAAAAGTTATAGGTACAAAATAACATGTGTAAAAATGTACTTAGTGGCAAATATAATTTTTGTAGGATACGTTTTTGCCTCATATCCTAAATGGAGAATGGAGTCTTAGCGTAAAGACACATCATCATTTACCTGTTATTTAATAACAATAAAGATTTTATATTAACTTTCATCTAATTGTTTTCTCAACAAAAAGAGCCGTATAATAAAAGGACCAATTAAAACATTCAGCATAATAAGCTTCTTAGAGTAACTAAAGTTTCACGACACGACATTTGGAATTGAGAGCTGCTAACTTATAAAAGTCGTTTAGCTAGAAATATTATTTAGATGGCACGTGATGTATATCTAATTAATAAAAAATAAATAATATAAACCAAATGACATTTTTTTATTTATTACTGCATCAAATAATTTATACTAGGACATTACAAATAATTATAATAAATACAATCTAATTTTATTTTAAAATGGTTTTGAAATTTAAAAAATACATAATCGTTTAAATTTATGGTCTTTCCACCGTGAAGGAACCCTCCGGACTGACCTACGCAATTTTGCCCGACGTGGGTTGTCCCCTCTACGAATTTTTTATTAATGAGCACTCCGTCTTTACAATTTATTTAAAGAAAATGTGTTGACAATGAGTCGAGTGGTCTAGTATTTTTATTATTTATTCTGTAGTAGTTTTAAAAGGTTTATATATTGTATTAAGTACTTATAAACGTAGGTCTAATATAGTTTTTTTGAATAATAATTTGTCATTCACGTGAGTTTCAGTTTTAGCCTATGAGAAAAAAAAAGAAACAAATATTATATATAATCCTATGAGTAAAAACACACATTAATAATAACAATAAAACTGACATTTGTATAAATCGAAGCACTACAAAACATCTTTTTGAACAGGCTGTTGTTACTTGCGTTAAAAAATGGGGTCAAATTATTGATCATTTATAAAAGCCGTGTCAATTGAACCAAAGACAAAAAGTGCTATATTTTTAAAACAGAATATTCAAGATGGCCGCCAAGAGAAAAGCTGGCGCACTGCTGCAACACGTTCTGCCAAAGGTAACTAACTATTTTTTACGCATCCTCAACTAGCCAGTAAGTCTATCACCAATTTAAAATGATCCATAGTTTTATTTACATCACACTTACAGCGAGGTCACCGCCATTGGTCAAGTTAAACATGCCAAGGCTGACGGCACGTATAATGTGGCCGGGTTCTAGCTGTAGAGCAAAGATGGTATAATTAAAGGAATTTATAATGATAGTCCGACCGTTTTAAAAACGGAGCGGTCGTGTAGAGAAGCCATGGAAGTTGACGTCGTGTGTATGCGGTCGCGTAATAGTTGCATCCAAATCGCCAAAGTCAGTTTTCCCGCCGGGCGGTTCGCCTTGCAAAATGGCGGAGTCTCGAATGACACGCAGTTATTACATTAGCATGGACAGGGCTTCTTATTTAAATTCACTGCTTAGGATATTTGTATTGGAATAAATTACTTTAGACGAGAGTTAAGTGTACTAGTTGACAAGTTAGTATGTCAATATAAAAAATGGAAGTAAATATTTTTGTTAATTTTAACCTATTGAAAAATTACTCTTTTAATATTTTTAATTGCTCTTCTTTTTATAGTTATTGGTAATAAAAGTAATTGAAATAACGTTATATCTAAACAACTACATACATGATATATAGTTTGACACAATTACTGGATGATTATAATAATATGCGAATTGAAATCACTATTTAACATTTAAATAAAATCTCGACTAGTTTGTTATAAATTAAACGTAATACTCGCATTAATCATTTATATAACAAAGTATAGATTAAACTAAAACAGAATAATAGTTACTAATAATTAATTATTTAAATTTTAAATTGAGATATAAATTTTCTCGCTGCATATAATCAAAATAAGTTTATATGTGGCATCAAATTTCTTTTAAGGTAAGGGACCATACAAGTGAATCGTAACTAGATGTTACCTGTAATAATACCCAAAAAAGTATTCGAATACCTTTTTAAACGGTAATGGACGGTAATATCCATATAATTCTAAGAAGGAGCGAGTAGCGAGGCAGGTGACCTTGTTTACCCCAGTCTAAACTTAGCCGTACCTAGACTTACTTATGTAATTTCATCGCATTTGATATTGACATTTGAATAACGACATAATTATGCGTTTTTATTTAGTTACAAGTAAACGGAGACCGTAATGTATAGTAGTTTTTATATATTAGCTTTGGTTTTTTTAAGTATAATGGCGTGAACTGTTATGTTTGATATGTGCGTACGTACAAAAATTATGACGATGAAAATGGTGAATTAAAAAACGTTTTTTTTTTTATTTTATTTTATTATTTAATTTATATCAAAGAAAATTTAAAAAAAAGTACCATACATAATTACCTTATATAATTTAACTTACATTTTTTTCATGATCAACGCGTTGTGGATCATATTTAAGTTCTATATGTATGCAAATCGTAAAATACAATTAGTATAGCTCAGGTTTCCCAATAATTCATCTTGGATATTTGTCAGGAAAGATACGCATCTCCGTTGGACACGCTTTAGCCTAATTTTTTAAACAATGTTATGTATTGTTCTCTATACGCGCTCTTGGAATCTACTTATATATCTGTTTTCTTTATGATCTGTAATTAAGTACAAAATGATGAAAAACATAATTTATTAGCAACTGAAGTTACCGGAACTGCCTTCTTCAGAAAAGAAATCATTTCCGGGCACTTGTTCATGAACAGAAACAGAAACGGGAAAAGTTTTATTTTCATAATACATTTCTCGCCAAACATACTCGTATATAAATAAAAACTAATAACGTCCTAAATAGATTTTGAACCGGCAACCATCATCCTCTTTACACTACCTTATAAATTATGCTAATTGATATTACTATTTGAAAAAAAAAACACGATTAGAGAAAATAATTTACAATATGAGAAGCTTATCCATAACATACCGTCAAGGAGTGACCAATGAGGCAGGCGACCTTGTCTACCCTAGCCTCAGCTTAACTGTACCTAGGCTTACTTATGTAATCTGGTGGCTTATAGAATTCGTATACAGTAGTGGGAGTGAGGAATTCTAGATGCGTATATACGCCTGTATATAACAAACAAAGATCTCAAGTATATAGGATGTGTGTATATGTAGTAGAGAGGATGTAGTGTTGTACCAAATATAGCTTGCCAGTGTTAATACAGATCATATATTTTTTTTAATTTTATTTTTTAATTAATCTTATGTTTTTGCTATCAAATTCTATAATGTGTCGTTGGCAGATGAAAAAATATAATAATAATAGTATTTTTAGTTTTTTCAATTGATTAAGTAAGCTATAACAAAATAATTAAAAGAAAAAATTTAAATATTTGCTGTTTCCACATTCCTAAACATAAAATCTTAATATTTATTATCCATAAATATCTATCGTCGTCGTCGTCTTCAGAGCAGTACACAGCGTCTCGGATTATGTTATTAGGTTTGCCACCTGTCAAGTCTATTGAGTCTAGGCAAGGCAGCTAAAATATGTTTTGCTCGCCTCCGCAGATAGATTTAACCTAGCTCATATAAAAAGTTATTTAAATAAGCATGTTGTACTTACGTTTATACAAATATATAGTAAATGTATTTATCCACTTTTTAGCGTCATCTTTTATTTTAGTCTCCCACATGTATAGCAGGGTGGGGAAGCCAGTGCTAAAACACTCCTATGCACCGCCTAATTCAAACCACTGTTTATTTAATAGTGGAAATCAACCCACTTTGTCTTGTTGCCAGAGCATTGAATGGCATTTATTAAATCACCTTCACGCTGTGTCCCGCACACAGCAGAGTAGGCAGAGGGAAACTTGTGCTAAGACACTCCTTTCCACACTTTCTGCTGAATTCTGGAGGCATTGCGTGTTGAATGGCGGAAATCAGCGCCGCGCTTTGCTTTGGCACCAGAGCGAAGACAATGGTAATATAAATTTAAATAAATATTTCATTTTGTCGAGTTGAGAACGAATCCACAACAAGTCGCGTTTTCAGTCACACTTTGTGCCCCTGCATTACAACTGGCCTCAATGACAAGACCTTACTTCATGACAATTATTCGTTCGCCCTCATGGAAATCTAACCCACGACCGTTGCGTTTACATTCAGATGCTGTTGCGCTATGACGGCTACACATGTTATCTATCTAATATAAATAATATTGTGTTACTGTTTAGTAAGCATTTTTTTCTGTATGTTTAAATAATCAGCTTTTCTTCCTAAATGGACAGGAAAAATAAACGGAGAAATCCCCACTGAGGTACAGATGCACGCATAGCGGTTACAGACCGCTGATGGTAGTAACATGAAATTTGGACAGATATTTATTTTCATAATGTGAACACCCACTAAGAAGAGATTTTGAGAAATATTTTCCCTATGAAATAAGGGTTGAAAATTTCTATGAAAATCTGGAAAACATTAAATTGGCACAGACTTTTATAAAACTTCAAATTTAAGACTTATAAATATTTGATATAACACGTTTCATAGAACATAATTTATTAGAATTCACCCCGTAAGCTGGAAATAATTACATATAGTTCAAGCAGGCGAAGCCGCCCGATTCCTCTAGTATGTTATAACAACTTCAAAGAAACAATAATGTGTGAACAGTGATTGGCATTTTCCTTTATTTCTTAACTTCCTGACAGTAGCGAGCAACCTATATAATATGTTTATTATAAAAATGTCAAGAAATAAGGAATATTTTTTAAAGTTAATTTATATCATGTTTTTGCCAATAAAGTCTATTTTTTTTAATTACGCTTATGTTTAAATAATAATACGCTTATATTTAAATATAATTTGTAAACATTTTATAATGATGGAAGTTTGTGTTTATGAATAAACTTCCAAATTATAAAAACATTCAGATACTTAAAAAAAATATAGCAACAACACTACAACGTCATAAAACACAGATAAAAAAGAAAAAAATATATAAAAAAAAGAAGACTATATAAAAAATCCCGTGTCACTAATGAAGCCAGTTCTAATCGACCCACTAACCTCAGTTTTGTCCGTCATTTCGGTTTTCATACCCATCCGTCACTGAATAGCATTCACTCCATTCACCCGTTGAGTTACTTTGCGAGACCGTGTTCTTTCATATATTTTTAGAAGAATTAAATATTGTGTACATACTACTTGGTTAAATGAAATTATTTCATTTCGTTCTAATTGATCTTAGGTAGCGTCTTCACCACCTCGTATTTAAATACTGTTTAAAAAATATATTAAACTAATATTTTTTAAAATGTTTATTTATAACATTTTCGAGGGTTACTTTTATATTTTTAAGTTTTACTATATTTAGCATGTAGATAGGCGTAGGGGACTTAGTGTTAAGATACTCCGTTCCCAATTTTCCACCTAATTTCAAGATATTGAATGGCGAAATTAAATGCAGCGCACACTCACATTTTCAGAGCGATGAAATAAGATAAATTTACTCCGTAGATAAAGAATCGAACCAACAGCCGTCGACACTGAGGACAACACGACGACCCCTCAAAATAATCAAAAATGAAACGCCACAATAACATTATAACAGTAGGATAGTATATATTTTTTAAGAAATATCATGCAATTCTTCAAATATAAATAATTAACATCACGCTGTATTCCGCACACCTATAGCACATTACTACGTTTCTCACCTTCTACCTTATTTTCCTTGTGCCTAAATAAAAAAAAATATTTATAATTTTTTTTAATAAAACAAAATAACAGAAGATTTCGCTAAAACTTATATTATACAAAAATCATACAAAATGTTTATATAAATTTTAACCTATGCGTTATTTTGATGTATAAGCTATATTACCGTAAAACTTCATCAAAACCCGTTTAGCAGTTAATATAAGTAGGATAGTAGGATTAGTAGTATACCACCGTGATTGCTTCTGCCAACAACGTCATAACGATTCTACTACGAGGCGACATCATGCAATTTATGGTTTTATTAACATAGGTCCCATAAACCTAAAAAAAAATAATAGCAAACGCAATAAGGCTTAACGGATAGCCTATAAATAAATAGCACTTCGAAACAGTTACATTATTCAACGAGTGTCGTGTGTTGCGTCGGTTTGCATGTTCCACCTGATGCAGTGAACGCAGAAACTGAATAATTTATTTACTCTTAATGTGATAAAACTTTGTAACCAAACCAAAAAAACAAGCATATTATAATTTTAAATTAGTTTTTTGTCCACGTACAGATGATACAGGGTGTTTTTTTAGATATATTAGAAATGGATATTTTTCCAGTATTCTAATTTGGTATAAAAATGTTTGAAATTTTTTTAGGTACCCTACGAGTTAACGCCAAACAATTACGTATTTATAAGCTATAATCTGTTTATCCTGTAAAAAAAAAAATTTAGAAGAGGCCCGTATAATAAGTGTATTAAAAATACTGAATAGATGGATGTTAATCTAATGAGATAAAAATAAAAATCATTGAGATAAAGTTCTATACCTGAAAATCCAATATTTAACTAATAAAATATGATATAAAAATATTATATGAAAATAGAAAATATTACATGTATGTAATTTTGAAGTAACTCTGCAAAACGACACCTTATGTTGTTTTGAATACTTTCGACAGTATATCTCTAATGCCGTTACTTAAGTTGATTATAGTTTTTGTAGGCACTACAAGGAATAAGAAGATGTACCTACTTCTACATAAATAATAAATCTGTTTTGAACTATCATATACACATCCGTGTTCACTTTACGTAGTTCTTTATAGGAGTATTGAGAATACTGTGGCTGTGTGCCATTATGACTGTGAACGCGACAGTCGTGGCTTCAATCCTTCACTTGGGTGCATTCAATGATTTTCATTTGCTCTGATAAAACAATGCATCCGTTTAGTTTGGCCACTGAACAGTCACTTAGTCTCTAAATCGGGTAAAAGAAAGAAAAATGGAATGTCTTGAGTGACTATGTTATTTCTTTCTCATATGCTATGTGCGGGATAAACGTTTTAGCTAAAAAAAGGATGAGGAATCTCTTACCATTAGGTATACTCTATTCTCTCTATCTCACCATCTTATTTATATTCTTTTCTCTCTGACTTACACATTGCTATAGAAATCATGTCTCGAACAAAAAAAAATGTACTAAAAAGTCCTTTATACTATTTGTCTAAACAGGCTATAAAGCACTTGATTATGATGCGGAATTTCTTGACATATCATATAAGAAAATAGAATCATTTTCCACATTTTATTATCACATAATAATCATATTTTTCACACTTGGGGAAAAGACTATATAATATAAACGTAACAGGATTTGAACCCGCGCCTCTTAACGACGGTTACGTTTAATTTATTTCATACGTTTATATACATATACCTTTCCAAAAAAAAGTTATATTTTTCCACTTGAGCAATCACATAAAATTGAGAGACGGACGGACGGAGCCGTCTATGGGGCTTAATACTGCTATTTATTATTTCAAATTGTGTCTAAAATTGAATTTAAATTGACAAGTAATAATATATTTTCAGCTTAAATTATTCACTATAAATTATTGTTAGAAACCCAAATTCATTTTTACATTTTTATCCGGCATATATAGGTAGGCCTTGGAGATTCTACTGTTAAGTTACTCCGTTCATTATTTTCTTTCATTTTTGAGACATTGCGAGTAGTAGCTGCTGCATTTTACATACAAATCTTTGCTCGAATGGGATCGAACCTATAACCATTGCGTTTACAACCAAACTCAAACCCAGTGTGTGACTGAGACACGATGGTCTAAACCGGAGTAGTTTTATTGTTCTGTCTTAAATCAATAAATATCCAACAACATCAAGACGAGATATTATGCGAAATCTTACCGCTTACAAAATCCACTAGTGTTGTTATAATGTATTTGGAATGCATTGACCGTATATGCCTTGAATTACAATACTTACTGTGAACTCCAAGGAGCATGCAGGCTCGCGAGGAGAGCCATCCCTATAAAATATATTTGTATTTGTGATTTTTTCTTAGAAACATCCCGCTCAAAACTTTATTCCTTTATATTTCTATGACTGCACATTGATATGAGCATGAATGTTGAAGAGGTTTCAGTGGAACTTCTTTTTATTTTGTAATCAATCTATTTTTATTTCTGTTTCCAGTATAAATGGTAAATGTTTGTATTTTTTTCTACTTTTATCATTCATACCGGTGGCCACACACAACACTGTGGAAATTTTCACGAATATTTTCTTAGTGCCCTACACTCCCCATGGTACTTTAGTCACATTTCAGCCGCCACTCCACTTTATTTTGGCTGTGCGTTGTCTGTCAGTCACACATTATTGAAAGAATTTTATTTGTAGAAAAGCAAAATTCATATGTCACTTGGAAATATTATATTGGAATTGGCCATGGCCAAAATATACACTAATATCAAGGTAACAAAATGATGTAAGATTTTCAAAGATAATTTAATTCAATATGCCATAGCATGCCATGTGTTTACAAGATGAACAATTTTTTCCTCGCGAAGAATATAGGAAGAATATTGGCTTGTCAGTCATGATGGTTTACTAGTTGGCCAAATGCCAAGAACATGCACATATATATATACTTACATATATCTATAGATTCTTCTTTAAAACAATATGGATGCTCTTATCCTTTTTATTTGCTTATACAATGTACATCTCTCATTTTGTCATGTGAATAAAAAAAATCAAAAAAGTCAAGTGCGAATCGAACTCGCCCGCCGAATAAAAACAGTAATCCTAGAAGGATTCCGTTTTTTCTTTTGTGGTACGTAGTTAAGATTAGATAAATTTAGGTTAAATATATGCCTATCGTTGTCAACTATAAAGTATATTAAAAAATATATAGTGACGTATTATTTTAAAGTAACATAGGTAATAAGTAATGATTGAGTCAATACGTAACGTGGAGTCCTGCATTTTAATACGCCATGTTCCAAAATTGATAGAAATATAGGGAACGGAGTGTCTTAACACTGGGTTCGATCTGCCTACTTTTCTATAGGCTAGATCTAAAAGGAATATATAACTTATACGGTGATGCCAACACGTGACATACTTGAAGCAAATTAAAGTTACTACATACATACGAGTATGTAACGGTAAGTAATAAGTGTGGAATTTTAAGGGCTTCTAAGTATGAAATATTTAAGCGATTGTGTTATGTCGAGTGTAAACTTTGATACTGTATTATACAATATCCAACTCTCCTTAGAGGCCTCTTGTGTAGAGATAGCTGATTCTAGATCAACTCGAGCAAAATGAAAGGTTTTTTTTGGGTTGGTTAGGTTGTTAGGTTTTGGAAAACAGTCTATAGAATCTTACAGTACACTTAAAATAATATTAGCTTATTTATATTATATAAAAAAAACAATTTATTTATTTTTAGCATTTAAACGTTAAATATTTGATAATTTTTCTGAATACTAAAAATGGGTTGGATAGAATTTATAAAAATCAATAAATGAGACGTTTCAATCGATCAGGCTAGTCAATTTACGGAACAAGGTTAGTCAGAATGGCAATAAAAGGTGTTTTCCTATTAGTAACCTTATCTTTCTTTGATATTTTTGAAGCAATGCCAGCTACACTTAGCCAATTAACAGTTAATTGAAATAGAAACGGTAAAATTAATTTATAAAAAAAATCCAAACACATTTCCTGTGATTATTTAGTGTACTAAATAATTACAGGAAATATTTTTGGATTTTTTGAGAGAGCCATATTTTTACCTTACTGTTAAGGTCCCCTTTATTTTTAAGTGCAAATCCACCGTTGTGAAATGCTATGAGCATGCCCACAACCCTATAAGACTACGACTGACTGCAATAGGCTATGGTGTTGATAAGCTGACAATTTTATGTTTAAATAAGACAAAAAACAACAGTCATGCTTGATTATTGAAGTGACAAATCTTGTCAGAGTGACATAGAGAGTTATATAATATTTATATTGAAAACAAACCATATATCACAGCATAAAGAGCTTATGTTTCCAATCGCGCTTGCCCATTTTGCAGGTAACTTGGACCACAAACTCTTTGATATCTATAAGTATATTTAAAACAATCGTTTTAAGATGGCAAGTTTCTACTTTCTTTTTTTGAACTTTCTACTTATATATTTATTTATTAATTACTTATTTTACTAATGTGTAAGAAAAAAAGAGACAACACTTATAAATTGCCTTTAGACCCTAAAAGAAATAACAATTAAAAGAACACGAGATGAAGAAAAAATCTAATGTCACCTACAAAATTAACCTAAGGGTCGCCCCAGTAATTACGTATCTACATCCGGAATAAGTAAAAATGATATTTTTTGAAGCGAAACTGTTGGCAATTTTCTATTTCCTGTCTCAAGTTTGTCTAATGGTGTTTTATAAAACCAGTGCCCGGTGAGTAATAAAGTTATGGTAAAATTTAATCACCTTCGAGCTATACCCCGTACACAGCTAGTTAGGCAGAAGGAACCTAGTGCTAGAATTCTCCGATCCCCACTTTAAATAGGATCGAACGACCCACAGCCGTCGCGTTGCAGTCACCAGCAGCAGGCCTTAATGGAGGTGACATTGAAGTAATATATACATATAAGCTATTTTCATGTAGTCAATAGTCAGTTACACATATTCATTTTGGCTGTTCTGACTGAGGTTCCTTAAAAATATTCATTGAAGTATTAGGGTAGTGCCTGTCTGTTTACAGGATGGTTGTAGGTTTGATCCTCACTTGAGGTAAAGATGTTATTTAAAACGTATTTTTCCCACTCATGTAAGACAAAGCGTCGCGTTAAGTTCCACCATTGAAACGCATTGTCTTGAAATATACTAAGCGGAGAACTGGCTGTCTTAACAGAACAAGAAGAAAGAGAAGATGCTTTCTGGCAATTTATTTTTTTTCAAATTTACACATAATTTAGCCATATTTATTAAAAAATACTTTCAAATAAAATACTTTAGTATATGTATTTATAGTTAATTTTTAATACACTCTCCTTGAAAATTCTCTTTAGATAATAATATAACTACTGCCATACATACGCCATATTGAATATGCCAATATAAGGGACTAAGCATCCATCCGTATAATCATACCAATCCTATAGCATCCATTGTCAATTTCAGTAATTAAACCATTAATAAATTAACCTAACCTAGTAGCAATGGATTGAATAACTTAGATGACTGTACTAGATTAGTGGAGGGCGTGCGCAACGACCACTTGAGATCGTGGGTTCATATTTTGACAAAGCATTTTTGTTTTGTTCTCATATATGGACAGTTGTTATTTACTTTTAGGCAATGGTAAAAAGTAGAAATAGTTTTCATTTATTAAAAATATAACAATTTCACGCCTCTTCTCGCTTATAGAAGAGTAGAGGGAAAAACATCAATAAAAATTACTAAAAAAACATCAACAGCAATAACAACAACTATTTCCGTCTATTTTTTTAAGAAATTGTGTATTGATCGTTTTTACTATCCAATTCAAATCATTCTCCCGAATGCGATAGAACCCACAACCGTCATGCTTGCAGACGCTGTCCCACTGCGCTACGACGGTTTCATTGTAATATTTGAAATAATATCATTCTTTTGTGAACGTTAGATACAAGTTCAAATTACGATTCGTAAGAAAATTTTAATACTTGAAATAAAATATACTACTTACTAATCAAAACAAAGAAGACAGAGGACGTTTTTTTTTTAATGTCCTGCATATTTACCAAAATATATAAGTAACATATGAATTCTAATAATATTCTAATTTATCTTTACTAACTCGTTAGCACAATTAATTACCTATTTTTATTTAACTTTTCTTCGCCAGGGCTTATAAAAAGCTTCAGCTAGCTTTTTTTTCATAGAACCTTTCAACAGAAAGTTTTTACTTAAACATTTGTATACACCATGAAAAGTAAAGGATTATGTTATAAAAAGGATCCATATGATACAGATTCATTTCTTTTGACTCTATATGATACAGTATAGGTAAAATTAATTTAAAAAATTCCAATTTCTCACAATTCTGTCATTTAAATGTCTGTCTCATAATATCACATATTGCGTATTTGATATATGAAACTAACTCTGCAAATTATACAATAAGACTGGGGAAACGAAATTGTTTCAGATCTTCCCCCAAGTAGACATCGAACCTATAACTGTCGCTTATATTGTATAATGTTGTACTTGTGGGTTTTTTATGCCCACACTATAAATTTGCTATGACTAGGCCGATGGTAATAATATAATTTTAAAAATACTTAAAAAAAAACTTTTTTCTGATATATGTTGTTTTTATTTAAATCCGTACAGTAGTTTAAACGAGAAACGGGAATAAACATAAATTCTCATTAATTTTTGTAATATTAGTAGGATTTTTAGTAAGACTATTGCATTGGATGCGTTTTTTGATGTATTTTTAATACGGGGGGGCTGAGTGATGTCAGGTTACATTACATCGCGTACTAGCGGTCTAGATTTCAAAGCGGCCGCGTTCCCTTCGAAGCATGGAACCAAAAACTTATATTGAATTTGCAGCTACCATTGATTTCTGTATTTTTATAACACGTAAGTTTTTTTGAAAATAAAAATTAGTTTATTTAAATTAGTTATGTTATTTTGAATAATATAAGCCCATTTAAATTTTATCAAATTAACCTATAGCATGCGGTTCGAACTATAAATATACCGGTTACTCTTGTGTGTGTCTATAAATATTTTGTATATTTATATTTCTCATTTACTGTTTACTGATTTATTAAAGTTGGCTTCATATAGGTACATGAAGTCTGTGAGAGGCTGATCTCAAAAGCCACAAAAAAAGCAAACTAGATTTTTCATTATTTCAAATTCTCGTTCTGTCCCGCCTAAAGCACGATCTACACGAAGTAGGCATCAAACCTACAATCGTCACGCTTACAGTGAAACGCTATGCTATGCTCAGTACAGAATAGACGGAACATAAATATCTATTTTATATTATATTTTGTAATCCAAAACATACAAAAAAGCTAAAAAAATATCTATATAACGTAAACATAACCAAAATTTAACAATAAACAGAATATCTTAACTAACATATCGTGAAGTCAGTTAACAAACAGGCCATGTACATACATACTTCCAGCATACATATAATAGCGTTCTATACAAGTTTATCACAGTTCAAAGCTACGACCGCGTTCCCTGCGATACCAGTAACTAGGAAGCGTTGAGAATTTCGCGATGTTGGTAACCTACCCCGCGTCGGTTTTTCGAGGTCGGCCTCCCCCTGTAAAGGTGACTTTACACCAGAAATATGTAAGATATTTTTATAAAGCTTAAATTGATTTTTTCACGCACTTTTTCCGTATAGCAGGGTAGGCAATGGGAAAAGCCTAGTGTTACGACACTCCGTTCCCAGGGCACTGTTCAATTAATTTCAATATCGCGCTTTGTCACGTATTATAAATGCATTTTTTAATATACGTTTTAAATTATAAATTGAGAAGATAACTTAATTTTTGTCATATTTCTAAAGTTATTTATTTATTATCATATAAAAGGTGGTTATGACAATTGATTTAACTCTACATTATAATTGATTTTAGAGACGAAAATAATTTTCAAGTGAGAATTGTACGAAGAGAGATAATTTTCCCATTAATATGTACTAGAGTAAAATAATTTACTTAAAATATTTTTATAATCTCTTCACCCAGTTAATAGTAAGCCAAAATAAATTAATTGACCCTTGATGCGAATTAATAAATAAAGAAATCGATAACAGTTATTTTCCTCTGATCTTATAAACGTTCAAACGTAGATTGAACCAACAACTAAGCACGCTTCAAATTGAACCTCCACACCTCCACCTGAGCGAAACAAACTAGAATAATCAACACAAACATACATCATAACCAAATCATTGGCATATTAAATCGTATTAAGTATTTCCGAGCACCTCGTGCTAGCGTGTAAGTGCCTTAAGTAACATTTCAGAGCGTGATTCTTAGGCAGCCAGCGCCCCCAAGCATTTCAATTATTTATTAATTTGCCGCCATATCTCGCAATATAACGCCGTTTGATACAGTAAACACCGTTATGGGTTTAATTAATGCTAGTTTATTCCACTTTGTCGCTGATTTTGGTGCGTCAAATGTTGAAAGTATGATTGAAGTAGAGGGTGAATCTTTAAATTGTTTTTGGGATTGTATGGAAAAAAAATTGTAGTATTGACGGAATTGGTAAATTTTATTTGTCTTTGATTATTTGGATGAAAAATTGTAGAGGCTTTCGCTTCGGTGCTTAAAGAGTGGCTAATCAGCACATGCCCTTAATAGGTTCGTTTGACTTCTATAATTATTTACATGGATATTTGAATATGAAAATATGGAATAGTTAATTGTAATTCTGTTGAAACAAAAGTTAAAAAAAAAACATATAGGTATATTACAAGGGGAAAACATCAGTTCCAATCAACATTTTTGAAACAACGTAATCGAAGGCTAAAACTAAAACCCTTTTTTTCTTTAAATTTCTTAAATCATGTCAAGAAAAACAAAAGAGCATCATCCGCCACGCCAATAAGGAAGGTTCTTATAAAATAGTTTGCCACGAGTCGTTTTAAATGCGCGTATCTTCCTCGTCGGGTACCGAACTAACTTTTAAATACCGTCATTTTAAAATATCGAAAACTGTTCCGAGGTTTTCTAGCAATTCCGAATAAATTATAGATTGCATTTTTTAAAAAAAAAAGCATTTTCGTTCATAGTGAATATCTTGCGCCCTTGGGAACGTTGAGGAAATCATAAAAATTATGTACTTATATAAATTAAACTTGAACAAAAATTGTTTATTACAGTTTTTACCTAAATAACCTTGCATTATGGTGTTCCATGATAGTTATTTTATAGCAAATCCTTCAATTCAGACGGAAAATGAGAACGGAGTGTCTAGACTCCTTAAGTTCTCTGCTCTGCGAAAAAAATATTATTAAGTAACATAAGCCTTCTGAGCAGGTGGAACTGACACTACTAACATTTTTGTATAACTTGTCTTGAGTCTAATTGAACAAAAAATATATTATTGATTTTAATGTTTTCAATAAATATTAGGAACTGCGTATTCAAGATATATTAGTAAGTAACCATTATAGGTTCAACTCGAGGAATGTTATAAATAAATAACCCATAAATATAAGTGTCCACTTTTATTAGATGTATAATAAACTGTTAAATACAAATTTAAGCTTAAACCGAAGGATCGATTTCCTTTGTTACATATTTTTTTTATTTTTACATCAAAAGATTTCGTTAGAATGCCTACATTATATTCTATTACCTGTTTAAAGCCTTCCCTTCCAACAACACAGAAAATACAAGAAGAAACTTACAAACAGACCGTCAATAATTTTTGTTAAACACGTTGTAATCGTCATTGCACCGATGACAGCGCGTCCGGTCCAGTAAATCAATGCAGCTATGTACATCGCTTATGTACTATATACTGATATATACCGTTATATATACGCGTACGTAGATAATCTCGTCATAGCTCGCACCCGTTATGGTATTACTGTGTGGGGGTGTGGGGGCTTGGGGGCCGCCCCCCTCGTGTGCCGCAGGGGGGCGCTGTCCGCTTTAAAAATACTAGAGCGAAACTACCGTGCCAGCAGAATGTTAAAGGAAGTTTATTTTGAGAGACCGCGAAGACCTACTAGCAGTGCGCTGGTCGAGACGGGCAAAAAAAATTGTAAAAAGCACCCTCGTCCGAGCTATTAGCGCAAATTTTTTGCTGAACATAAAAAGTGTATGGAACTTAAATGTCGTTATTTGTAAATGCTTTATTTTTGCATTTTATCTTATACTCAGCGCGGCGTTGAGCTCCGCCACTACTGACAATGTACTGACAACGGAACACCTTAACTCTATATACCTCATACTGACAAATACAGGATACAGCGTGAAACTAACAAAAATCTTATTCTGATAGTACGTACCTTTGTGAATCGTGATCCCCTTTGTCAAATAATTTTTGTTTACCAATCAAATTCGATATTATAGAATGAAACGGAATCACTTGGTCATTGAAAATGTTCTGTTCAACATTTCCAACTTCAGCATTAACTACTTAACGCATTGTTCATTTCAATGGGGGCCTATTTCGACGTCAGTGTATATTTCAGATAATTTGTTCTTAATGTGCTATTAGGGTTGTTTTTGGAAATATATTGTAGTGTCAGTCCTATAATAATATGTTTTTAATAAAATATGATGAAAATGTTAAGTTATTGCTTAGTGGTTTCCATGACTTGACTTTATATTTGGATTAAAAGGAAAACTAAAAATGAATTTAACTAGTACTACCAGTACATACTTACAAGAATAAACATTTTTTTCAGCGAGCGCTGCTATATAAGATCACAATTTATCTATACACCGAATTTCATCAAAATCAGTATAACAATTTCACTGTGATTGACTAACATAGGCATATTAAAACACAAAACCTATGTCGTGTATAAAAATAGTAATATAATATAATATAGTACGAATAGAAATGTAGCTAATATAATGAATATTTTATAATAAGTTCTAACTAGTATTCGCTGATTATCTGTTTGTATCACCCCTCGTTCCTAGAAGGGTAGTGGAATGTGGGGCTTTATTCAGGGAGAAATGAAATATACTCCTATGATGCTGCTATAGAAATGAGAAAAAAAAACACGAATAAAATTAATTAATATGTTTCTTTAAATTTCAAGGAAAATATACTTAGTTGTATAATGAAATCAATAATTAATAAAGAACTGTACAGCTACAAGTGTATACAAGTAGGCTTCATTTCAAAGAAATCATTAATTAAAAACGAAAAGTTGTTTTTTTTTTTGTTATTATTATATTATTAAAATTCTTCCCATTTCCTTTGTCTCTGCCGAAGCTTACTCAGGCCACTAAATCAACGAAAGTGTGATACTAGAAAAAGGAAAGAAACTAACTACTACATACATTTATCAATTACAAAGCAAACAATATAAAAAAAATACACACTATATTTATCGGAAGAACAAAAACAGTACGTTTAATTCATCTCAAATCTATAATCAGCCGAACAAAGAATAAGGATGTGACTATTATTATCGATATATGCGATCGATAATCGAAGTACCCTTTGACGTTGAAATTTAAATGTATTTTGTTCGTATTTTCATAATTGGGCCCGGGCGGGGTGGTGCCGCGGGCGTCGGCACCCCGCGTGGGTATTTAATGATTATACGCTGACTGCCACCTGATTGCCGCACCGTGCGATCATCACGGCTATCGATAAACTTTTGTGGCCGGCTATTCGATATTGTTATGCCTTCACTAAAACCTGTTATCCTTTAGCTTCTATTACGTATTTATGGTAGACTTATGTGGCATTGTTTATTTCTGTAATATATATATATAATTTTTAATATTTATGTAAATTTCACATATATGAATTGTTATAAACTATAAGTATTAGTAAATAATATATACATGTATCAAAATAACATATTAAATACCATTATAATTAGAATATTAAAATATATAGGCACAAATGATTCAGATTCTTTACATACAACCATATAATAAATAATATAGATGAATCGACTATCGATACACAGTAGAACAGTATCGATAACACCACAGCCACACTATCCGCGGGGTGGCACTACACGGGGGTCCACGAGGGGGAGCTGCGGTACATAGGCCATGTATCAGTACATAGTCAGTAGGTATATAAGCTGTGGATGCCGAATTTTGCAGTTATTTTGTATCGGAAACTAGGTTATTTCACAATTTATTCGCCGTCGACAGATGACCCGTCGCGGATTTCGCGGACTGGCGGTTTGCGCGCGGTTTTACGTGAATCGCTAAATATCGCTTTACGTATGTCACGTTATAATCAAAAATTTACTGAATATTAACTTTATATGAAAAACATGTAATAAATCCGTGTGTATACGTATGTGAATGCTAGCTTTAATCTTTTATGATAAGGGAGATGTCAATTATAACTGATTGATGTTATTATGAAGAAAAAATGGATGACTTTATTTCGTGGTAGTATTTCGAAAATAATTTACGATGTTTTCTTAACAGTAGTCACTCATAGTTAAATGGTTTGTAAAAATGTATTTCACTGTGTTTAATTATTTGCAATATACATTTTAAAACAGGTATTTGGCAAGAATTTTACGCCTGTAAAACTAACGCTATCACAGCAAAGTAGGATGGACTATTGTGGATCAAATACCACTCGCGGAGACGATTTCTTTAAAAAATATAAGCATTTTTACCATCAATTAATTCATAATTTTGGATTTCGCACACTCCCACATTATACAAAATCTCCATTACAAAGTATACCGGAGAACAGAGTGTCATACTACCGCTACCGCTGCAAGCGTATAGCTACCTACCTATGAAGCTAGATCAGTAATCATGTACCTTTATATACCCACGCATCGCTGCACCTATCTGTCATTGAGGTGTAATTAATTACAGCTGAATTGCATGCTAGTTATATATAGTTACCTATAGTTACCTATATATATATATATATATATATATGTATATAGATATAGGTAAGTACGGGTTACCTATATATATAGATATAGGTAAGTACGGAAGGGTCAACGGATATTTAGTGTCCGCATAGCAGATGTGGTCCTTGGCTACGCCCTAAGACGGTCGATAACACCCCACCTAACTGTCTATGTACCTGGTACTTAGCGTGACACGATTCGAGTGTTTGTTTTATGACTAGTGGCGGGCCGTGGCGTCGCTCGCTCTGGTTAATATAGTGCGGGTGGTGGGTAGTGGTGTCTTGAGATATTACTGTGGTGTATACTCCTTTAGGTACCTGTAGAGTTGTACTATACCATTTTTGATTATATTATAATGAATAAGGGACAGAGAGATTGTACTGTCCTTACATTTGGAAGCACTGGCACAAAACATACTCTCATTTTTAATATAATTAAAAAACCACTTTAAATATTTCTTTATGTAAACTTTTTTCAATAGTCATCATCAAATAAATATTACATGCGTTCTTATTAGCTAAAAATGCTTGTAAGCGATACCTAAGGTAAGATATGACGAGGTGACAGACAGGCAACTATAAATGTAGGTTAAAAATTTGATTACTATTCGAAAAATATTTTGCATAATAATATTTCAAAATACCTACATTATTACTGAGGTGTCGCTTTCGCAATGTTTTCAAATAGGTTTTTTATTAACTGTTTAAAATATTTTATATGTATGTGTATATTTGTTTTGTTCTTTGATTATAATGTACCAAATGTACCGATTGATCACTAATCAACCTTGATGCCAATCATGGCGCAGGGGGACAAAGTGTGACTGTAAAATCTATTGGTTGTGAGTTCGATCCCCACTTGAGGAAATTAAATATTTATTTACATTTATATTTAAATTTCTTCGCTCTGGTGTAACGTTGACTTTCGCCACTCTGCACGCAGTGCCTCCAGAAAATGGGTAAAGTTGTACTAGTGTCTTAACATTAGGTTCCCTCTGCCTACCCTGCTGTGTGTGGGATAAAACGTTTTACAAAAATCAACGTATAATTTGTTTATGTTAGAAATCATATATTTACATAAACAATTACGTAAAATACTGAATAATATATTGAAAAGATTTTGTTGAATACTTAATAAAAATGGTCTTTAAAAAACAGACTAAAAAAGTACCTAATATAAATGTCTTTTTTTTGTACATCTCAGTAAGCAATTTTCCATTTTCTGTCTCCTCTAAATTCTGCTATTAATGGGGAAGGGCAAGATGGATAATCAGCAATATGTGAATGAGGATAATGAACCGACAACCATCGCGTGTTGTCTAACATTTAGCAAATATACTACAAAGGTGTAATCTAGTGAATTAGAAATTCATAAATACGTAGGTAGGCTCCCTCTACCTATCCTGCTGGGTGCGGGATACAGCGTGAAATTGTTCTTTTTTTTAAATTGTTCCCAACTTAGAAGTTTTTTTTTATTTACACCCTTCTCGCCGCTGAAACTTGTTCCACATTCCGCTCTTTTATTTCTTGGCACCGAATTTAAAAAGTACGAAACTATGCATAACTGATTTCAATTAGAGATTACTGGGACTGATTCGTCTGGTTTAAGAAAGAAATGTGAAAAGTTCAGCTTTTCACGTTTCTAGATATTTAATAATCTTTAAATTCAAATATTTTGAAATAATCCTAAGACGTTTACGGATTGGTTTGGTTTTTTCTTTGTTGTGTAGGTACTGTGCAAATAAAAAGATAAAAAAAATATATATAAAATATTTAATTCTCTTATATTTTTATATCTATTTATTTATTTTATTTTGTGTGTGGTATTTTTAATTCGAGAACGATTTTTGGTTTTAAATTATGCATTTTCTGTGTAAGAGAGTGGCGGAACTTAAAACCGCGCTATGTCTATCAAAGCAGGGAAATAACAGTAATTTAAATATAATCATATTCCAGCGTCGGAAATCGAACTTGCAACCGTCGTGATAATAGTAAGACACTGTCCCACTGCGCCAAGACAGTCAAAACTTATCAATATGCCAATAACACAGCATTTACAAGCGTTTAACTTCTAACAACGATTGAACATATCTTATCCCTTACATTAATCTTTGAAGTAAAATTTTGTGGAAACCAACACAAACTATTTTGTACTCTATGCTGTAACAATAAATATCAAAATAACTTGACACTAAATATTCAGAAGTATATCGACCACTTGTTGAATGAAATCTTTGTTTCATAAGTTTACACCGGCCGTGAAATTGAGGACTTAAACTGTTGCATTTTTAATATAATGTTCATTCACTTATGTTTTGTAAATAAAATGGGATTCTTTTATTTTTCGTATTGTTTTATAGCAGTAGTCTTCTTTATGTTGTAATTTTTTTTTTTTTTTGGATAGCTGATATTGTTTTGAGCTCTTTGTGAACACGGTGTCGTCTGCGTTCGTAGTTTTATCTAGCTCTCTCTAATATTCTTATATTAAACACTAATATTATTAAGCCTTCATGACTGATTAATTTCATTTTGATTCAAGAAAGTGTAAAATAGAGCTCTGTTTATTTTTACGTTTCTTACATCCTCAGTATTTTTTGTCCAAGACCAAAGAGAATCTACAAAATTATATATTTCATTTCTAAGTTAAGTTATCACCTAATTCCTTATTTAAAAAAAAATTAAAATATTTAAAAGAAAAGAAAAGAAATTAAAATGTTGCTTGTTAGTGGATAGTCGACTTATCGAGGAAGGTATAGCTATGTCATATTACATCCCGTTAAAAGTTTTGATGTAGGCTTCTGCCCACACCAAAATACCTCGGGCACTTAGAGGCCATCTAGGTGCAGTGGCACAAGAGTACACTGTAACGTGACGGCTTCGGGTTCAATCCCCAATCGGAGGAATTAATTATTATTTATTAATATTTTCATGTCCTCGCTTTGGCACCAAGACAAAAAAGCCCGGCATTGAATTCCGCCACTAAAAATCGATAGAAAGTGGGATACAGAGTGTCTCAACACTAATAAGATCTTTTATTTCCACGATTATTCCACATTAAATAAAATTATTTAACCAGATTAATCGCGTATATTATATTTTTTTGGAGATCCAGAAATACTTCACAAAGTATTGTTGGAACTGTGTCATACATACCTATCAGTTTTTTCGATTCGACCACACGAGCGAGGCCCCACGTAAAAGCTAGTACAGGAATAGGTAAAGGATTTACAATAAAATATGAATGCCATACACCGTCATCTCAGCTCGATTAGCATTTAGGTAGCGTGCGTCAGTAGTCAGTACACAACTGTACTGACATTGCGCTGTGAGGTTAGACAGCTCATACCTCATATACAATATAGATGCGACCAGATATGTGTATGTCGATGCGTAAGCATTGCCCATTGCCCAAAATCTGATTTGTCAGATTTGGTTTAAAATTTAAATGCTGTTAAGATTTTTTGCTATATATATATTTTTTTTGCCCGGCGTTCAGTTCCGCTACTCAACACGCAATGTCTTGAAAAAATTATCGGTAAGTGGGCAATGTAGTGTCTTAACACTAGGTTCTTTCAGCCTGTTGTGTGCACGTTACAGGGCTCCTTGGGAATATTTAATATAAAGTGTATTATAAATGCAAGAGTCATCAACAACAGTCAATCCGTTTGGTCTCTGTAACGCCATATTCCTGTGTGAACTAAACATTTATATGTATGTATGTTTATTCTTACAAACATACATACATACATATATACGTACATCAGTCAGTTGCTGAAAACTTTATTGAAATCGTCTTAGCACAGCAACATTTATCCTACTAATAGTAGGAGATTCAATACTTTAATTACACATTTTGTCTTTAACAATTTAATATAACAAGGATCAGCCATTTTATTATAAATCAAGCAGGAAATCAAAATAAAAATAAATCTTTACTTTTTGTAAACAAGGCAAATACAAATACTTTAATCGTCAGGTTACATAGTCATGTCAGTAGCGTCAGTCCTATAGGACTGGCTATAGCACTGTCAGATAGACTATAGACTATAAAGATATCACATAATCTTATATATCTTAATAACTTTTGATGAAAGCTCGTTGACCTCATTTAGAAACGTACCTGTAGCTAATTGTTGTTGATACATGGTGCACTATTGATTTTGCCATTGTAATATATAGATATAGATGTGTATCTACTTCTATCTATTCAAACGCCTAGAAGACACATCAGTCGGTTATATCATTTTATTAGGTAGTTCTCTGTTCTTCTATCGCAGCATTTCTTTGAAGCCGGTCGTGGCGCATCCGCAGTCACACAAAGGGTAACTGTAAAAGCGACTGGTTGTGAGTTCGATCCCCACTTGAGGAAATCTTATTATATTTCCATTTCTTCGCTCTGGTATCGAGGCAAAGCGCGGCGTTGAATTCCGCCACTCAACACACAATGCCTCCAGAATCTAGAGGTTCCCTCTGCCTACTATGCTGTGTGCAGGATATAGCGTGAAGCTGATTTGTTTTAAATCATTTCTTTGGATGTCTAAATTTATTTCTAGTCTAAATAATTTACCTCATTTTCATTATAATTTTGCTTAGGTATTGATTGTGATAGTTAAGTATTTAAATCCCACGATAATTTTGAACAATCAGAGGTTTAAACCAAGCATTGTTACTATGTTTACATACGTGGCACAGCAGCACAACGTCCTTACAGCAACTTGTGGGTTCGATCCCAGCCGAGGGGATGAATTATTTACATATACTACTCTAGTAACAAGATAAAACGTTGCGATAAGGTCTGCCACTCTCTCATTAACCACTCCACGCGCAATATTAAAATATTGGGAAACAAAATGCCTTAACGCTAGTTTCCCTCTGCCTACTCTTCAAATACGCTAAACAGCGAGAAGCCAAATAAAAGAAGCCGTTTCGAAATTTACTTAGCATATTTAATACCAAAACGAAAAATGCAACTGCAATTTAATTTAAATTATAGACTACGTAATAAGTGTTTTATACATGCACATGCACCCTAAAAGTCTGTGAATAAGCAATACATAGCAGTGCATTTTTGCCTGTTTGGCAAAAATAATGGCTCACCTGCCTAACCGGCCCCCGTCGAATGGGAACTAGAATGCATATTAAACCGTCTCTTAATGTAATACTTCACATAATTTATAAATTCTAGTGCATTTGTACGTTAAAACACGTGCAAAAAGCGATCGGTAATTAAGCTGTAGAGAATTTTTACGGTTTTTTTTAAATATTTTTAACATTTCATCTTCTTTGTTGATTGTTTTTAGTAATTATAAGTTATTTGGATAATGACAAAAGATGCTATTTCGTTTTTTTTTTGTTGGGCTCTGGATCCTGTTGGTATTTTTATTGATCATACTTAAAAACACAGGTTATTTATGCCATTGTGGCGCAGTGGAATAACGTCTGACCGAATGTTTGATTCTTATATCCTCGCTCGTAACAATATAAAGTACAGCGTTTAGTTGCGCCACTCACTCAGACACGCCATTGAGTAGAAAGACACTCTCTATGCAGTTCTTTCTATACTTGTATGCCTGCTATATGCGGGATATAGAACGAAGCTAAAAAAATATAAGCCATTGTAATACTAATATTATAAATAATAGAAATAGCTCCTTTTTTTCTATCTTTCAAAGAAATAATATATCTGTGATATTAGGCATTCTTGACAAAGTTTTTATATTACATATTTCAAAAACAAATATACTCAAAGTAAATAAATTTAAATAAAAAAAAAAAATAAGGACATTTGGAAAAAACTTAAACTTGCCATTCGAAAACGTAACGGTATTAGCGAGCCTTTATTCCTTTCGACGCGTTTGGCTTTAAGAGGCTATCAAAATGCAGCAAAATGCTATAGCTATTCTGTTTTGTGTATATATTTATATAGTAGTTAGTGACTGTGATTCTGTCTAAGATCTTATATATGTGCAGTACATTTTGTTATAAGGTTATTGTTTTGATGTTTTGTAGAAAACAACTGAACTGAATTAAGTTAACTGTAAAACTGTGGCACTAATGTATAACAAAAATTTAACAAATTTTATATATAATTCTGTATAAACGTATGTCGCTATACAGAATTATATAAAATTTGTTAATTTTTTTGTTGCGTCCAATTGTCGTTAAGAAAGACAATACTTTACAAAAAATATTGTTCATAAAAGTAATTCCTTGGAATTATATTTTAATGTTATAAAATAGCCTAAATTATATTTGTAGATATATGTACTTGTATTACACTTTAATATGACTGTTTTAGATACATTTCTACTTAGAACGTGAGGGTGAACTACTAATCATCCACACTAGCGTGTATCCACGACCCAAATAAAAAAACCACGAACTCCCATCACACCTGAAGTACCCATCGCACAAGAATATATAAAAATTTATAAGAAACGTACCAACCTGTTTTGAAATACGATAAAATTGCAAAAAAATGTCCGCCTGCATCCAGACCCCAAATAGACCTTAACCGTCAACTGTGGGGGCTCCAACACACGTGAAGCTATATTTAGTGGCAGTGGCATGTCCATTTCAAGGTATCGATTCGTCCGCGAGAGCAATGACCTGGCCGGACGTTTCGCTAATTTATTAATTATTTAACACCAACTGACTCTGGGAGATAGATGCTCGTATAGGAGGAATTACATGCTGGTTGCACGAATGGTTAGCTTTGGTGATGGGATTGGTTCATTTTTGGTACTGGATATTTGGTTTTTTTTATATATATGTAGGTATTTCAACGCGACATCCCTAGCGGGGTGGGCGGTATGGACGGAGTGTAAAATGCAACGATTACGCATCTCTTTTATATCTTCTTTTATAATCAGCATTAATATTACTGTGATTGTACTGTTATACACATCAAATTATATTGGATATTGGTTGTTATTTTAAAAAATAGCCAATAAACGCCATCGATCCGCATATTCTAGACGATGCCTGAAATTAAATATAACTATATATATACAAAATTGAGGGGACTAATTAAATTCTCAAGTTTGTGTAGTGTCACAACACTCAGCTCTTCTTTTCTTACATTTTTAATCTCTAATTGGTTTTTTTTACCTATGGAACCGAAATATGATCATATTATAATTACACATCGCCGTCCCCGGGGAATAAAATGGTTATTGCAAAATCTCAACTTTTTGGAAAAAAGAAAAAAAATGTTTATTACCAATTACTTGAAAAATTATAATCTTATAATGAAGATACAGAGCTCCTCCTTAACCTAATTGTTTACGCGACTTTTTTAAAAAGTATAAGGTCCCCCAATTACTATTTATTAATATAAATAAATAAAATAATACAAAAAAAGACAAATTTTGTTAATTTACTAAAGTTAACTTATTACTATTTTACTGCCAGAAATACAAAGCAACTCCGTATATTATTATATTGTCTTACAATTTTAATTAATAAGGTTATTGAGGTGAATCTTATATAAATAATAGCAACTTACCATTTTTTTCGTGCAAACTGAAAATTGCCTGTAATTTATAATGAGTTTGTATTGTTATTCGGGAATATTTCAATTAAAGTTAAATATGGTAATCAGCCTTTTCTTTAAAGAGTCTTAAAGCATAATATTATAACAGCGGTTGTCATAGTATGGCATAAATAATTTTCTCTTTAATATCACTTCGAACTTTTATTTTCGTAACCGTGTGCAATACAGTAAACCATATAATTTTAACATTTAATTACTTTTGAAATAATGACGAAAAAAATACGCAAATTCCCTACAAACCGTCCGGTTAACGATACCTTGGGTCTGGAGCGGCGGAACTTAACGCCGCTCTTTATTTCGTTCCTAGAGCAAGAATATAAAAATAATTCATTCTCTTGAGTGCGAATCGAACTTACATTCGTCGCGTTTACGGTAACATGCCGCTGCGCCGCGATGTTCTCTATTTAATATATAGCAGGTTCAAAATGTTAGCCACCGCCTTAGCTAAAGTTTTCGAAATACATGAAAACCAATTAAAAACTTAATTTATCTCTTGTTCCAGGACAACTTAACTCCAGAGCCGGCGGACATGAATGATGACGACAATTTTTCTAGTAAGTTACTTATACTGCTATTCAATTTTCTATTTTAATACATTAAATTATAATATTAACAGAATATATTTAAATTATATAAAAAAATTGCTTAAATATAAAAAAAAAATAGTTAGGTTAGTCTATAATCGTTATTTATACAGCCACTTGCATCAAATCAATATGATATTGAGGCATATGCGTAACCCGAGCCTTCTCTAAGTAACATCAGATTGGCTATAATGTTTTGTTTTAATAATTTAATATATTTTCCAAATTTTTTGAAATTGATTGGCAAATGTGATCTGGTGCAGGTCATGGCTACGCGAAAGACGCTGAGAAGTTGAAAATGATGTTGCTAGCATGGAATTACCACCAGACGCCAGGTAAACGATTAATTGAATTGTTTTGAATGATATAGTTTAAAAAAATGTTACTTTTTTAACTGAGTGGGATTCGAACCTGCACTGTTCGTTCAACTATGCTATAATTTAAAAAACAATAATATTACTTTTTCACTGGAATTTATTAGGTGTCTAATATACTTCGAATTTGCTTTGCCCGACAAAGTTTGAGTGAACTTTAACGATTTTTATAAAAATAAAATTCATTAAATAGTTGCTATATATACCCTATAACCTACGTATATATTTTTTATTTAACGTTAAAAAACATATAAGAAACTAAACTACGCAACATTTTTTAAAACATAGCACTTTCCTTTTAAGAACACAACAAACCATAAAAATAAAAAAATACCTAGCAAAAACTTAAAAAATATATATTTTTATCTACATACATATTTAATTGATAGAAAAAAAATTAAATACACCACAAATATATTCAAGACAGTAGACCGAAGGTATCTTTATATAAAAAAAACCACGCTGTGTACTTAAAATAATCGCTTGTCAAACAGTTTTATTGAGGCTTGCATAATTTTATGGTAAAATCGCTCTCTATTTTTACCATGGCGTTGTATCTGAGGGCTATGGGTAGGTATAGGTAGTAGGTAGGTATGTAGGTAGGTAGGTACCTCAAATTATTTATAGCGACGTTCCAGTTGACATTTAGAGGCAGATGCACCGGTCCCCCGTGGCCGTCCTCACCCTATCATTAATTCTTTGCTGACTTACTATGAATATGTAATGTTGTAACGTGAAAATTGCAACGTTGATGCGCAGTTTTGTTTAATTTGACAGTATGTGATAGTTGTCATTTCGAATTCCATTGCGGTATTAATAAACTGATAAGAAACTGGTTTTGTTTGCTCTCGCGATGTAGGTAGATTCGAGGCCAGTCGTAGCGCGGCGGAACGAAGTGTGACTGTTAAACCGACTGGTTGTGGGTTCGATCCCCACTCGAGGAGATGAAATATTTACTTAAATTTATATTTTCATTTCTTCGCTCTGGTGTCGAGGCAAAAGTGCGGCGTTGAGTTCTGCCATTCAACACGCAATGCCTCCAAAATTCGGCAGAAAATGGGGAACGGAGTGTCTTAACACTAGCTCACTTAGGAACAGACTGATGACCGATCATTAACTAATCTTCAATATAGTTTATATTCGCATTTGAAATAAAATCTTGTTGTGCATTTAGTTGTGTCTTAACATTGGGGTGTGAAGTGAAGCGCGTCTAAATACATATAGATATGTACAAGTACAATAGATGTATGTATGTATGTTTGTATGTATGTATGTATAGAAGAGCTATGTACAGAACATAGAGCACGCTCGATACATTGTTAGCAATCTTGTCTAGTTTTACACCAACATATTAGCTTACAATACTGTCTGTATGTTCTCAGATTCCAACATAACTAATGAAGTTGTTAATGCATTTTTTTGTCAAGGACAAAAATAATGAATGAAAGTAAATGCTTACATATTAAAAGCCGTCGTGGCGCAGTGTGACGTCTATAAATGCGATGGTTGTTGGTTCTATCCTCACTGGGGGGAATTATTATGTTTTATTTATTTTTTCTACGGTCTGGCATACGAAACGCCGCGTTGTATTCCGTCATTCAACACTCAATGTCTTATTGCATTTTTCTAAGAAGACCAATGAAATATCCAATTATTTTTTTGTGCGCGTTTTTGTCTCGTCACCAGAGCAAAGAAATGAAAATAGTCAATATTAAATTTTCTTGAGAGGAAATCGAACCCACAATCTCTCGCGTTCACAGTCACACTTTGTGCCCTTGCGTTACGACTGGTCTCTTTTGTGAATAAAATAATCCTTTAATGTTAATATACATATGTATTGAGTGGAATATGAAGTCACTACCCTCACGTGAACCAGACACGTACCGTTAAGAGGCTTTAACTTACTAATATTTATTTAGTAATGCAAAACTTAATTTAACTTGACGAATTTATTTTCAAAACTATGAACGCAGCACTGTACGCAGTAGATATATGATTATATGTATACTGCTTACATACGTATTGGACGTGGCAGGTTATGGGTTTGATCCCACGCGGAGAAATAAATTACTTAATATTTTAATTTCTTTGCTCAGCTAACGAGGCAAAGCGCGATTCGAGCTCCTCCATTCAACACTCAATGCGTCCAGAATTCGGCGGAAAGTGAGGAACGAAGTGTCACAACACAAGGCTCCCTCTGCCTACATTGAGACTTGCGGGATACAGCGTGAAGCTAAAAAAAAACCTACTGCTTTCTCATCTTTATCATATGTTATGTTATATACTGAGTACGTTGGTACATAAAAATGTTCACACAAACATTTAAGAAACATGTAGCGCAGTCCTAATTGCACTATTCATACAACTTCTTCACGTTACATGGGAGGAAAGTGAAAGAGAACTCTAATTACAGTTTCCCTTTTACGACACCAAGTGGTTCTGCAGAATTTTGACGCGCTTTACTATATAAATTTTGTATGAATTTGGTTAAAATCAGTTTTTTATATATATATATATTTTACTTGAAAATATAACAATTTACTATTTATACAGCATGTTTGGAATTTATATGGGGAATGTCGTATAAATATTAACGTGTTGACAATTACCATAACTTTTGCTTGGGTGCGAATTTATCTATTTATATAAATATCTTTTTATTTTTTTCTTTACCTATATCCCGCATGTAGCTGGGTGGGCAGATGGAGTATAGTGTTAAGACATTCCGATCCCACTTTCTGCCAAATTCTGGAGGTATTTGGTGCTAAGTGGCAGAACTGAACGCTGCGGTTTGCCTTTACACCAGAGCAAAGAATTGAAAATTTCAAATATATTATTCTCTCGAGTGGAAGTCTGTGGGAAATCAACCTGTCGCGCTTAGTCACAAACTTGTGTACTGCACCACTACTGGCCTCTATTAATATTTGAATTTAAATTATGTGAATATGTATTTATGAAGTTCTGCTACGTTCAGAAATTAGTTGTCATTATATATTTTTTTACTATATTTATTTATACGTCCAAGAATTCTAGTGAAGAATTCACTACAGTTATTTATTTATGCTTCTAAAAATTCTATTTCTTTTGCTGAATTCTAGTTAAGAAAAGTCATAACTCGGTAACTATCACTTATTACAATAAAACAGACCTATAATTTTCAATTTACTTGGTATTTTTTCTGCTTAATTTTTAAATGCCTCAACTTAGACAAAGAATTCACTCAATTATTAATTTTTTTAATCGATAGGAAGGCCATTGTAATGTATTTTTTTTTTATGTAGGTTATATAGAACACGATTGAAGGGATTCGAATGTTAAACCTAGTATTACGTAAATCGATCATTGGATGAACTAATTCTTGCAGCTGTGACGTTCCTTTAGTTAATATTAATGCTAACACTCTTGTATAATGAACGTTAAGGAAAAAAATAACTTTTGTTATCATATAAACTTTTGCGATAGTATTTTAACTACTATTTTCTTTTTTATCTTTGGAGTACGTATTCGTGTATTACAATTTTAAACTTTGGATGAACTAAAATAAAGTGATTATATCAAGGACCATAATGTCACTAACATGTAAATGTTCGATAATGATTCTTAGTTCTAAGAAACATTATATATCATACATTAGCGAAGAAAATAATTATAGCTATAGTTAAAATATATGTGATAAAAAAATGAAGATGGTGAGTTCGATGCCCACACGAGGAGATGAAATATTTAATATTTTCATTTTGCCCCCCAAAAAGCAGCAAAAAAGAGGGAATGGAGTGACTTAACAGTACATTTCCTTTGCACTCTGCTGCGTGCGAGATACAGCGTGAAGCTGAAAATAAAAGATTGAAGGTTTTATATTCATTTTGGTCTTTTCCGTAAAAGCGGTCAATTTTAAATGAATATTTCATCATGAAATATAATGTGATTTCAGGCCGCAACGGTGATTTATCTGAGAGTGGAGCAGACAGCATGGCGGATCTATGGGCGTCGTATCACAGTGCTCTAGGACTGGGCAGCAAGCCACCAAAACCGCCCACGCCCCTCGCCACCGGACACTCGGTGAGTTTTAAGGTTGAGCAGCGTTTCATTTATTACATTTTTTACTTATGTTGAGTTCTACACTACTAATGATAATAATATGAAAAATATGTTTATTTGTCGTAATAATAAATCACCTTTTCTTTGTCTTCTTCGTATTACTATGTAAAAACAACAGTTATATATTTCAAAATATTATTAGGTTAAATATTTATGAAATTCTACTAATATTATAAATGTAAAAGTTTGAGAGGAAGGATGCTTGTTCTAATTTCACGCAAATACTACTGAACGGATTTAGATGAAACTTTAAAGTAATATAGCTTATACAGAAGGATAACACAGTGTACAATTTACATACAGATTTTGATGTAAAATGACTATAACATAACAATATATAGTGTTTAATTAAGAAGCCTAATATCCACAGAGCCCAATTCACGTCGGATCAACTCCAGTGGAGCCAGCTTCGACTCATGATGAGACATCATCATCAGATCGGACAAAGGACGATGACGACGGCGGCGCCTCCGATGATGACAGTGATGATAGAGTCGATCCGCAGCATCATGATCCGGAACGACTCAAGGCATTTAATGTGAGTTTATTTTGAGAAAAATATCTTAAGTACCTGTTGTTAACTTAATGTATAGCAGATAATAAAATTTAAATTTGCTGAGTTTGATTAGGAAATGTAGAGAAAAGAGTGATTTAGAAATCTCTCATTCATTGATGTGGGCGATGCATGTTTCTTATACCCATATATAGATATAAATTACATTTCCTATTTGTAATTTTGTTTGTGAATTGAAATTATTTATCTTAAAACTATGATAATTTACAGATGTTCGTCCGTCTGTTCGTCGATGAGAATCTTGACAGAATAGTTCCTATTTCAAAGCAGCCCAAAGAGAAGATCCAGGCCATTATAGATTCTTGCACCAGGCAGTTCCCCGAGTTCGCTGAACGCGCCCGCAAGAGGATCAGGACTTATTTGAAGAGCTGTAGGCGGAATAAGAAGGTCAGGGGTGACGGGCCAAGTACTGGCAACGGAGGGAACACGCCCTCGGGCAACGCCTGGGACACCGCGGTGAGGGTTCGATCGATATTGAATTGTGATATTGTTATATGTTTGTTATTTGTATTTGATATTTTGGGAATTTAGATTTATATACCAACAAAAAAATATTTTATTAATTATATTGGTATTTGATAATAAAGTAAGGCCATCGTGGCGCAATGAGGCATTGACTGAATGTAAAAGCGATAGTTGTGGTTGGTCGGTTCTTCTATAAAAGGGATACAGCGTAAAACTTATAAAACAAAGTCAAATATAATGGAAAGCACAACATCTGTAAATATACAGTATGTGAATGGACTGTTGTGCGTTCGAGTCCCACTCGGGGGAATAAATTGCTTTATAATTTCATTTCATTACCCTGGTAAAAAGAATAAGTGCGGCGTTGAGTTTCGCCAGTCGACATCCGATGTCTCGAGTATTAGGTGGGAAGTAGGGGGCGGATTGTCTGCCTACCCTGTCAATATCCGGGAGACAACGTAAAACTAAAAAAGGACATTATCAAAATTATACAGATTATTATTTTATGTGATTTCAAAATATGATTAATTATGTTATATTATAAATTTTGAAACTCCAGGTCCGACCGACCCCCGCCCACCTGACGTCGGTGCAGGCGGAGCACATCCTGGCGCAGGCTTGCGAGAACGAGAGCCTCAACGCCAAACGCATGCGCCTCGGACTTGACCCTGTAAGCCAGCCCATGCCCACTGTGCCCACGCCCATGGTCAGTTTAATACGAATCACGTAAATGTTATTCAATATACATACATACATTGTTTTAACATACCTTGTTCACTTAAATATTTTACTTTAAAGTTCATAATTTTTTTTAGTCGGATTTCTGAACAAATTGCCAATATTCAAACATTTACACTTGAACAATATTTTCATACTGACCCGTTCTAATAAGCTACAGTTACTTTATCATATTTTATTTATTTGTATTCCCTATAATAATGATAATCATTCTCCTCCTAGGCTATAGATACAACGGCGTCATCAGCAGCTTCATCATTCCTGAGTCTCTATAGTGGCGCTATGAACAGCCCCGCATCTACTTCAGTCACTAGCTCTGCAAACACCACATCCTCGGCAGGCCACAGCAAACAAGCTGCTGACACTACCAGACCCTCAACCAGCCCGTCTCTGGAGAACCCACTTTTGAATAATAATACTTTGAAGCTGGATAACGCTAATGGGAACACTGGCAGCAAGACCGCTAGGTTAGAAATATTATTGTATATGTATATAAATTCTAATTGGTTAGAAAACTTTTTTGAGATTATTGACTTTGGTTTTGTAGTGACAGTACATGATTGCTTAATTAATTTATGGGAGATCGAAAACACAAAATAATTTTGCTACTAGCATAAAGAATAATACTGTTATATTTTTGCACCTTCAAAAAGTTTTAAATAATAATCACAGTCATTCATCAATCACAATTTTTTTCTTGATGAAGTAACTTCTGTCCTTACAGTCCAGCCTCGTCGCCTGCACCTCTGTTCAGGCAGTCGTTCCCCAACACATTCGGGAACCCACCAACGTTTGGAAGACAAAGGTAACATAAATGACATATCTATAAATGCTTGAGAGCGGTTCATAAAAAGGGACTTAAAGACTCTTCCTTAAGAATCTTTTAATTTGCAAAGTAAACAGAAAAAAATATTGAGTCTTAAACATTTTTCTCTCACTTATGTAGTGACTATGAGTTGAATAATCTATGAATATGCCAAAAGTTCTTCATATCTTTTGATTGGCCAATAATTTGAGTAAAGATGTAAAAATTTAAATTAAATAATATAACATTTTAATAGATTACTTTATTTTATTTTAGCTCAAATACTAATCCGACATCGGCGCTGTCCAGCACTGCGCTTCTATCAACACTGACTGCTCTGCCACCAACAGGTACCATATAATGTTGATAAATTTCAGTTATTATTTGGGATAACGTTGCGAGGTAAACGCAATGCATTAAGAATTTGGCGAAAAGTTGGGAAGGGAGTCTTTAAACACTAGGTTCCTAGGCTATATTCTGCGGGATACAGCGTGATATTAAAAAAAATATTGAATTTTTTTTGTTCATTAACAAAATCAATTATTAAAAGTATATGTTTATAGGGGTAGGAGTTAATGCAGCAATGGCGGCCTACCAGAGTGCTCTGTTATCAGCCATGGCGGCGCATACGCATACGTTCCCGAATCTCACTGGTAATTTTATACTTAATCTACATTGTTGAGGCCTGTTGTGGTACACGAAGTGTGACTGCAAAACCGACTGGTTGTGGGTTCGATCCCCACTAGAGGAGATGAAATATTCACCTAAATTTATATTTCCATTTCTTCGCTCTGGTGTCGAGGGTAAGTGCGGCGTTTAGTTCTGCCACTCAATACGCAATGCCTCCAGAATTCGGCAGAAAATGCGGAATGGAGTGTCTTAACCTGCCTACCCTGCTGTGTGCGGAATACAGCGTGAAGCTGATTAATGTAATAAAACAGATTAAAATTTTATAAAAAAAGGGCAGATATCGAAAGATTTCCGCAAAGTCAATTCGTTTTTAGCGGATACTTAAATGAATATTTTGTTTTAACTGGACGTATGTAATTTACTATTTTAACTCTAATTTATTCCAGCTCCTACAGATCTGTCATTAAAGACATCATCAGCGCCATTACACGCGACATCCACCTCATCCATCTCAGGGTCTGGATCCAAGCTGTCACACAAGCTATCTGGTGCAGAAGTTGGGGCAGTGCGACAGCTGATTACAGGATATCGTGAATCTGCTGCTTTCCTTCTACGGTCAGCAGATGAGCTAGAGGCTCTACTGTTAAACCAACCCTAGGACACACCTAAAAGTTTCTCAGACCTATTCGGATTCAAATTCGGGTACTTCTGAATGAACCAAGTGCTTGTGTTTCGTTTGGAATTGTGGTTTACTAACGTTTGGACACGAAAAAAGAACTTTTAAAGAAAATAACGGTTTATACCAATTTGGATTGTAGTTTGAATGTAAATTTATAATACGAAGTAGGGATTTTATTTTTATTTTAGTAGTCACAAGCTATATATTGTGAGATGAAATATGAAAAATTATTCATTCTGTAGCTTGTGGTGCTAGTTAAGGTCGGAATTGGGCCTTGTCTCTTGGAAAATGTAATTGTTTCTTGTTTTTACTTGCCAATTCAATTGTTACATCTTCAGGAGATCGAATTGGGAAGTAAAATCCCTAAAAAAGTGTTTACTCTGGGAACTTTTGTAACTTATTTAAAATTAAATTGTAATTACACTTCTTCAAATTAATTAGATTCACATTCATTTAAATTAACATCTTTTTAATTCTATATTAAATGTTTTGTCTTGTCTTCATAGATAACAAAACAATTATTGTTTATTTAATCATTATCTGTTATAATGTTATATTTTATGACAAAGATGGCGGTTTTTAACTTTATGTGCCAACACTTTAATCTAATATTTAAATTCCATCACGTTAACAAGTTAAATTAATTTTCTATATGTGAAGATATATTTTGATCGCCGTCTATCTGTCAGTAGAAAAATTTTCATATTATTCAACATTTTTATAAATGCTGCTATATAATATATAAGGTATTCTAATATCGTCCTATGCGTGACCTGACACAGGTCTAAAAAAAATTATGATCGTGTTTAATTTTGGACTTTGAATGCTTAAGCATCCCAATGCTGTTGTTGTTCTTGTAATGTAAATGAGGGCCAGTTGTATGTTTCTTACGTCTTTTTGACAACTATTTCGAAAATAGCGAAGGATTACTTATCAATAATCTCACGTAAGAAAATATAACTGATTATCTATAATAGTAAATGTTCTATCATCAATTAAGCATTCTCACTTAGGCTAACGAGTTTTGACAAAAAAAAAGTAACTGTATTCGGCGTACAAAGCTGCCATATTGTAAAAAGTGTTGCCATTCTAACTCGTCGAAGAGTACAAAATTATTTTGTGTATATTTAGAATTAAGAAAAAAATCAGGGAGTTTTTAGTGTAAGGTTGAAAAATTCTTGCCTGGTGCGATAGATTAGTGTTTAAAAAGCGGGCAGCGATATATTTGAATTCTTTAAAGTTTCGGTGATGAAATACAACTTTCTCTTTAAAAATTAAGTTTTAGCGTAACAGAGTCTAAAGTTAGATTTTAAAATGGCATTCTAGTTTTAAGAAGCACGAATTTATTTGTTGTTTTGTATTATACTAATAGTTCTGTAGTTATTTACAAACGATTAATATATTTCTAATATATAAATTTATTCCAATATGTGATTGGCTCCATCCAAAATTATTTATGCATTTCCTTCGCAGCACTGACACTGATGTTTTATTTTTAAGACTATTTTCGTGTATTTAGGTAATAAATATGTTTACGTTTGTTTAATTTACGGTGTTGCTAGTTGTAATTTATGAAATGCCAATATTTTCGCTTTGCTCAGTACAATATACAATATTTTGATCTTTGTGTGCATACTTGTTACCATAGATTATATGGCCAGGTACTTTAGGTAGGGTTAAAGTTAGATGCTTATGTACAAAATAAGGTTTAACGTTTTATTGTATAAACACAAATATATGTATCTATCTATCTGATCTTATTCTTGGTGAAAAGTTTCTATTTTGGGCCTAAATTTTCGTTGTAAATTAGATACCTCGTGATGTTGTTCGTTCCGTTGTTAGGTAACGTAAGTGTCTTACCTTTTATTTTGTCTATATTTTACGTTTTACTATATGTTTATTAATTTTCGGCCAGTTCTAGTTGTTTCTTCATGCAATAGTGTAATAGAAAATAGTTTTCGTTGATAAGTTAATTAGTTATCACATACATATTGTAATAGTTAATAATTCAACAATAAAGCTTATTTCTTTGCTTCTGGGGCTGTCTGTCTGTCTTGAACTTCAATACATTATAATTTTGGATATGAAATCATTTAACACCATAATTATATATTAATATCATCTAATATTTCCATTTTTAATCTTTTACCAGAAATCTAAACCAGTAAAATTAGAAGTATTGATAAATAACAAAAATGATGTACGTGAGAATGAATGATAAATAATAAATTCAAATATGAATCCCACGCATTTATTTACTATGAAGGACTTTAAAAAATAAAAGACAACAGCCCTCCACCACAATGTACAATAGTTTATCCATTTTGCCACTTTATCTCAATAGTATAAAGCTTATGCCAGTTTTTATAAAATTGTAAATTCACTTTTGAATACGAAAAAAATTGCCAAAGAATCGATTTGATTATACTAATCCTTTGTATTTCATTTTAATATAATTTAATGTAAGTTTATGGATAAGTTACTTTGAACTTGATTTTTCAGTCATTCCAATATTTTTTTTTATTTTAAACATTCGGTGCATAAAGAAACCAGTAGTTGTAAATGGAGAATGTAAAAAGTATGATTAGAAATATTATAAAAAAAGTTGATTAGATGTTGGTGATGTTGGTTGGAAAATAACAAAAACTGATGGAACGTTGATATGAATTTGTTAGATTAAAATATATTATTACTAGAGTTGTATAAATGGTTTACGATTATTATTAATTTGATACAGAAAATACAAAATGGCGATTGTTACTATAAACGATATGAGAATTTAGTTATAATTTTTGCAATTTCAAAATGTGAGTTTTACAATTTTGAAAAAGAATATATTAAATATGCTCATATACAAAACAAAATTGTTTTATTTTTGTTTTTTTTTACTTATTCCTTATTAGTGATAATATATAATAATACTTATTTAGAAAACGTATAAAAATTTGAACGCAGCGGGACTCGAACCCGCGCCTCCTGGAAACCGACCAGGCGCTCTGACCACTAAGCCATGCGTTCTCGTCAAGCTACGTCGAAATTTTTATACGCTTGTTACAACTTATTTATGTTGTTAGCTTCTCTGTAGGGAGATTTTTACAAATTTCCACTACCCAAAGATAATTATTAAGAATTATCGTTTGGCAAGAGAGAAACTATTTTTAAATATTTTTAAACATTTTTTAAAGTGTTATTCCACACTTAGGAAAGATAAATACTTATTTAGAAAACAGTTAAGTTAAATACTTATTTAGGTTCGAGTCCCGCTGCGTTCAAATTTTTATACGTTTTCTAAATAAGTATTTATCTTTCCTAAGTGTGGAATAACACTTTAAAAAATGTTTAAAAATATATAATAATGTTTTTGTGGAACAGAGTGTCTTAACACTAAGTTCCCTCTGCCTACGCTGCTGTGTGCGGGATACAGCGTGAAGTTTATTTATTTATAATATATTTATAATACAATTCAAATTGTTAATTATAATAAGAACTCTCAATTTGAAATTTATCTAGTGGATAAACTTTGACTTCTTCAACATTATCTGATTAAAATAATATAATCTTATGAAGATTTAAGTTTCTTAAATAAGCCCAAGAGTTTCACTTTTATTAAACTGCTACAGGTTAAAAAATAATTTCGTAGACGATATATAGATAGATGGATAGATTTTCTTTTTATATTTAAAGAAAATGATTAATATTCTATATTTGTAGTTAATATCGTTTCTGTAATACTACTATCGATTATAAACCGATCTGGATATGGGTACATGCGTTTGTCCGACATCAGATAGTGAGTGGCGTTGGTTATAAAATCTAAATTGGATTTGGACGCCAAATACGAGAACATCGCTGGGAATCTCTCTGTGCCGCATCTGAAATATAATGTTATTAAGAATCGACAAATTAAATAACGGAAAAAGTCAGCCCATTTAATATTAACTTTAAAAATATATATGTTTAAAAGTTATGTTTAATAAAAAAAGTTACTTGACTCCATTAGGTGAAGTTTCATCTATATATCTATAACTGTAATTATATGTGTAAAAGTGGTACAGTATCTACCCAAAATCAGGTAGGACTCGTAAGGCTACACTTAAACACATATTTATGGGCGCTGAGGAGCTGAGTGCGCCGTGCCCACCCCAGAGTAGTCTGGTGCCCACCTCAAGTTCCCTCTGTCTCACCTACTGTGTTCAGGATACAGCGTGAAACTGTTTTTTTTATATTTATAGATACTTACAATTTACGTATGCCCCAAGAGGCAAGACCCCAGAGAATTCCATCGCTAACCGCTGGCGCACCTGTATCGCGCTATGTAACAAACAAATAATAAGGTAAAAAAAAATACTATTAATAATATTTTTGGATATTTTTTCAAGTAACACAATCAAAACCAACCGTGCAAGGAGCTCGTCTTCCGGTCTGCGCTAAACATATGAAGTTGTGTGACACACTGACCCCAAAACGTTGTGTTATGTTGTTGCACTTGGCGTGGTCCAGGAGCCGCGCGTGGTACACTTGCAACGTCACACCCACTTTTGAGAATATACCGTCTCTCTGTAAACGTGCCATTATGTATTAGTAAACGAATCAAAATATGTTTTTTTTATCAGCTTTACGCTGTATCCCGTACCTATCAGGGTAGCCAGAGGGAACTTAGTGTTAAGACACTCCGTTCCCCACTTTCGGTTGAATTCTGGAGGCATTGCATGTTGAATGTATTATTTTATTTATGAAATAACTCGTATTTGGTGGATCTTAAACTTTTTGGTTCGAGTGGCGGAACTCCGGCCTCATTTTATCTCAACAATAGAGCGAATATGTGAAAATACAAATTTTAAATAAATATTTTATTTCGTCGAGTGGGAATCGAATCCATAATCACACTCACTCTTTGTGCCTTTGCGCCACGACTGGCCTCATTAAAACACCCGGGTTGAGTCTGAATCGAACGACAAGGAAATTAAATATTTAACATTGTCTTAACACTAGGTTTTCTCTTTATTCTGTTTCAAGCTAAAAAGAGATTTTCCTTCCTAAGTGTGGAATAACTTTTAAAAATTGTATACGTATTAATTTTATAATAAAAATATATACTCGTATTTTTATCGTAAATTAATAAAAATAGATAATTAAACAAAATTATTATAGTGTAATTAATTCCTCTCAAGATTATTGAGGCCAAAGCCACAGTGGCTTCGATTCCCAATTCGGGGTATTGAATTTTTTCTTCGCTCTGATAACAAAAGGTGCAACATTGATATCCACCACTTAATAAACATACAGTAAACGAGCAATGTCCCGAAATTTGGGCGGAAAGTGGGCAAAAGTCTGTTAACATTAACACTCCTCTGCCTATCCAGCAGTCCGAAAAAGCGTTAAGTTACTTTCTTAATTATATTTCAGTGGTCCTGTAAACAAGAAATGCGGCGTTGAGTTCTGCCACTCAATATATATTTACAATATGCGTGAGATGTGCTACTTCCACTTACTCTCTCCGAGCCCCAGCTCGTGACCCAGGCATCTTCAAATACTGGATACATCGCATGATTAGGAAGATCTACACCATGAACTGAATCTGAGAACCTGTGAATTGCATTTGTGCATTTTGTAAGAAAAGTTTACCTTTCATTTGGTTGTATAGCTTTGTGTGCCATACAAAAGAAATATTATCCATACAACATTTTAGTAAAGTCCATGTCAAATATATAATAGCTTCATTTATTTTATTAATTTAAAAAATATATTCGCATTCATTGTTCGTTCAGGGGAATAAATTATTGTCATTTCTCTATCTATCTGTTAAGAGCCGTACCATTCCATCTTGAATTGCGGAAAATGGCAAACAAAGTGACTTGATCATAATATATAATATTGATATAAATTCTCTGTGTACCTGCTACATGCGGCATATAGCGCGAAACTAAATAAAAAATTAGAATGTGCCTGATTTGCGTAATCTAACAACTCACTCAGCTCTTACACCTTAAATTTAAAAGAACAATATATATAATTTACAACACAACATTAAAATTATATTACTTATTATTTTAATTATTTACCTTCGATCTGATTAAAGTATTTACACTTTAATTGGAGCATATATAGCTTTACATTAACTTACTTAATATTCCTATCAAGAAATAAAAGCGCGACATCGTTGTCGGGGAGGCTGCGGACGCTCCACCCGGGGTGTTTGACGACCTCCTGGATCTTGGCGACCTGACCGCCTCTGATCATGTATCTGCTGCCAGCTCGAACTGTCATACGGCTTACGCTTCGCGATCTGATTGTATATGTATATATTACTATTATTTATGATAACTTTATGTTATTGAACATACGAGAACATTTTACTTTAAAATATAAGTTATTTTGTATTAAGTAATAGAAACTTACTTCCAAACGCAGTTGGCAGTGGTGATCACCAGGCGAGGGTTAAGCAACGCGCCTGCGCACCAATGCTGGCCATCCTTCTGTATAGACACCACGTACGGGTATTGTTCTATAGAAGCATCTCTCGCAGCTATTAGACGTCTGTTACGCACTAAAAATATTTGAAATCTTTGTTATAGAAAGGATTGTAGCCGCGCCCTTTTGAGTATTTACATCGAAAAATTGATTTTTAATTGTTTTTTTTCTTTTGCCGATTATGGAAAGGTTTATAAGTACTGATAATTACGAGCTTTCTTAGTATAAACCTTTAGGCTTTAAGTAAAATAAAATCTAATCAATTTTACGGAAGTTTCAATAATTGCAAAAGTTTCTATGATATATCAATTTAATAGAAGAAATATATAATTAAACGACGGATTCAAAAAGGAAAATCATATACTTTTTCAATAATTTATTGTAGCATTAGGTCGAAATTACCTTTCTTTTCTTGTACTCTCCTATCTCGATTTGACGTTTTATTTGCAACTTTCTTATTGACTACATCTCTTAAACGAGGACTTATTTTTTTCTCAGGGTTGCCAGTATACTTCAAGTTAACGCGGGATCTCGCGATTGCTTGTTTATGCTTACTCTGAGTCTTATTGGTTTTTTTAGTCTTAATTTTCTTTATTACAATATGTTCAGTTATGTTACGTTTAGATTTCCGTTTGATTTTTGTATTTTTCCTTGATTTTGTAGACGACTCTTTTCCTATACTTTTTATGGTCGTCGAGTCATTTCTACTACGTTTTCTATGTTTTTTTTTATTGTAATTGCTTGTCGCTGAACTGACGTTGTTAATAGACCTTTTGTTTCTAAAAACTGTCAGACTATATTCACGTAATACCTTTTTTACTCTACTTTTTTGAGAACTAACTTGCGGTTCATAGACAAATACTTCATGTGGCACATCAACCAATCGTCTCTCAGCAATGGGAATGGGTGGAAACACTGTATAGGTATTGTCCCCGGTGCCTTGTTTCCTAATATTTGCCTTTCCTTGATGCAAGGCTCTCAGCTTTTCAAACTTCCTGGGGTTTATTATTTTAATGCTCCTCTGTACCGGGATGCGTACCTTTTTTGAATACTTATAAATTTGTCCTAAATCTTGACTTTCCTCGCTTTTTATTATAATTTCAAATATAATTAAAAATAATGTTAGTAGTATTTTCATTTTTGATTTATAAAAACGACGGAAACAGCAAAATTTACAATCAATGTTTACGATATTTTTTATGTACACCAGTGATATGGTATGTGGAAGCGATAAATTTGATTTACATGTTTTGACTTTAATTCAATTTTATTTTTACAATGGCGTTAGTTTTTTGTTTAAATAAAATAAAAAAAAACGCTCAAATATCTATAGGTATTTGAGCTATTAGTATCTAGATACTTTATAGTTAACAGACATACAGCAGACAAACAAACATAAAATTAAAATAAATTAAAATATTTATAGGTATCAAATTTGTTAAAGATTTAAATTTTTCTTTATATAACTATATAATATATAACTCGATATTAAAATGGTAAGATACATAAAAAAACCCATTAAATACTTCAAGTTTATAGCAATTATTTATGAACTCTACAGCTTTATAATATAAAGACTTATACATATATAGGTAGTTATTAGATAGTATTAACAGGAATAGAAAATAAAAACATTTTTATAAATCTTATTTATTCAAAATATCTACCAACATCTTAAGACTAATCTACCACAATAACTAATCCCGGGGAGCAATCTTCTTGAACGTGGCAAGTTGGACGGCGAGTTGGTGTAAAATGTGTTTTCCCGCGGGACCGTCGTCGGAGACGGCGCGGGACAGGCGCACTGCTCGTCCGCACTCCCTAACAAAATACTCCAATTCGTTTTGTAACTGTCGACCATCACCTGCGAGGGTAGGATATGTTGAACTAGACTAGACTAGCTTTTATCGTAGTTAAATCTAATTAAATTATCGTTGTATGTAATACAGATCTAAGTGCGAGAGGTGCTCTGGTTGTAGGTTCAATTAGTTACATCGAAACTATTAAATTGTATATGCGATATCGAAGACAACATTAATTTTTCAATTCCAACCAGTAGTTTCTCAGATAAGCGTGTCTAATAAAATGGTTTTTGAAAAAGTTTAGCCAAACGTTTTTATCAACTTATTCATATTGTTGACATCTCTATAGGGAGACCTATTTCACTTTTTTAGGAACATGTAAAAAATTTAACGAGACGGGATTTGAACCCGCGCTTCTAGCTTGTTCAACCAAGCAAAATCTTCAACTTCATAGCATTAGTATAGATACAAAGATGGATAAAAAAATTACCAACACACAGACTATTTTATTCATGTTGCATGCTTCGCTCGTCAACCGTACATTTATCGCTCATTATAATGAACATAAAATGTTGAAATCAAATTAAAATTTCGATTTTTTATATTTTATAGAAGTCTACGACTAAACTTAATTAAGTGGAAAACCTACAAAATACCGGAGAAGTAAAGATTCTTTGAAAACTTTTAAAGCATTCACCTTGTCCCAATCTTGTATTTTGAGGTTGAACACATTTGTTAGCGAGCCTTGCTAGCTGAGACCTCTCGGAGCTAAACGCTTCGTCTAAGTCAAACAGTTCCAGAGGCGGTGGCGGCGGCTCTCTGAATGTTGGCGCAAATACCTGAAGATTATATAGAAAATAAAAGAATAATTAACGAGCTTCTGTAACGTAACTGGGTTCGATTCCCACACGGGTGAATAAAGTATTTATTATTTTATTTTATCGCTCTATTAACGAGGCAAAGCGTGGTATTGAGTTCTGTTGCTCAATATACAATGCCTCTAGAAGACGACGGAATGTGGGAAACGGAATTGTCTCGTGATTGGAGTGTTTTAACAGTAGGTTCCCAGGTTCCCTCTGCCCACCCTGCTATATACAGGATAGCGCATGAAGCTATATTTATAAAGAATTATTATTATTATTGTCTTGGTGCAGACGAGAAACCACCACTTATCGCATATAGTGTTTTCGCAATAGGTTTTTATGAATGATATTAATGTTTTACCAGTTTCTTTTTAAATAAAAAGGAAATAATGTAAATCAAGTCTAAATTTACTAACAGCCAATTGTAACGGAGGGAAAGGCGTTTCGAATTGAGGCGCTATCAACCGTAGAGGCTCGTGTTTAACTCCCAACTCTTCATACAGTCCTAGTACTTCGGGCACTGAAAAATAAGAAAGTGTCATTCATTTATTTACTACAAAGTCTAATCTTAATAAACGGCTTAGTTAGTTTTTTTCGTTTTGTAAAACAAATACAAAATTGACGTTTTTTTTTATTTCATATTTTGTACTTAAATACAAATAAATTTTCGAAATTGTAAAAACTTTCATTTAATAAAATCATTTTTAACAAATAATAAGTTTTTTTTGTCTGTCCTGATAATTTGTTTATAGAAAGCTGATAAAATATATTATTATCCATTTATAAATTATAAGACCAGCATATATTTTATTTTACTTTTAACTTTATTTAGTAGTACCGGTATTAAACTGAACTAAACTAAACTAACTTCACGCTTTATCCCTAGCGGGGTAGTCAGAGAGAACGGAGCGCCAAACGCTACGGTCTCTACATACCTCTTTCGCCTCGTCCACTGTCACCAACCTCTTCATACATGCCCTCCAGCGGGTCCTCATGCTCATATCTAATTATTTATTTTAATTATCATCCAAATTTAACTATTAATTTTAGAATCTGCTGTAGCCGCCCATAAAGTCCGGTAAAAATATTTTTTTAAAACATATTTTGAAAGGCGCACTTATCAGTCGTGGCATAAGTGTGTGACTGCGACAGATTGCGGGTTCGAGGAAATGAAATATTTAATATATATTTTCATTTCTCAACACAAAAAGCCTCCAAAAATCTGCAAAAAGTGTGGTCGCGTTTAAGTTAGACTCTCTGAACTTGTAAGCATTATTGACTCGGGAAGAAAATAATCAAAAGTAAATAAAATCCTAAAATCAAATCTGTACAGCCACATCCACAGCCAACTTCGAGGCGGCCACGACTCGTCGGCCGTACTGTATGCTTACAATGAGACAAATTAAGCGAGAACAGCCTCCACGTGAACAGGGTGTGCGGGTGTAGCGGCGCGAGTCGTGGTGGGGGCGCGCTTGCGGGCTCCGGCAGCAGTATGGTGCTGAGCCATAGAGTGTCGCCGAGCGTTCTGTATTCGTTTACCTGTAAAATAGATTTTCAATTAGAAAAAATCACATTTCGCACATAACAGGGAAAGCAGAGGGGACAGAGTGTTAAGACACTCTGTTTTCGTCCGAATTCTGGTAGCGTTGCGTGTTGAGTAAATTGAAAGAAATTAGAAAAAAATCAGAGCATTGTGAAGCAATGGGGCATTGGGATTGAAAAGGCGATTCGATTTCCATTAGGAAGAATGATTTATTCCCATTTCGCCGATCTGGCAAAACAAATAGAGGTATTGAGTTTCACTACCCATGCAATTTCTGTAAGTTTGTTTATAGGTATACTATACATGACTTCAGGGCATATACCTACTATATAGATATTGAATGGAATTGCTGCGACTAAACATATTATATAAGTATAATGTATATAGAATAAACGAAATTTAAATCTAATCCTAGTATCTCTATATTAAATGTACCTAGATACGTTACGCTCCAACACTGTACACCTACTCCGAGTCTCAAGGAAATTCATTCCACGTGCAACCTCCAACCTCCACCCTAGGCTGGCCTGGCCAGGTGTCGCACCGGGTCAAGAACAGCGGTGATCATCATAAGGTAACTCATACGCTCGCTAGCCTTGACTTTTCATAAAAAAAAAACTTACATCAGGATCTTCGACATCTATTGTATTCAAATATAGATCGGTGACACCTCCCAAATGGTTGAATATCATTTCTCTTATCAGATCGTTGCATTCACTCTCCAAGTATTGGTCGGCAAAGAAGTGCCCAGAACCAATGACAAACAGTTTTCCTGTAAATATAAAAGAATATTAAAAAAAAAAACGTTTTTTTAGGAATTTCAATATATATTCAGGAACATAAAAAATCATAATAATCATTAAAAATTTAAGCTTCACGCTCTATTCCGCCCACAGCAGGGTACCTGACATAGGGAACCTGAGAACCGTACTATAAAATACTATTATTATCTACTATCAACCTACCTCCACTTTTCTCTGAAGTATATAAAGCGGCTATAGGTCTTTTAACAGGATAGCACACGTCGCTGCTAGATAGAATGGCAGCTGCAGGTTTCTTTACAGTTAACGTAGCTCCATATGGATATATAAAGTTTGGCGTTGGCGGGTCTTCCCTATAGAAATATAAACAATAATATAAAAAGAATCCGATGTATCTGTTAAGAATTTTATATACCTACTTACATATATTAAGTTATTTAATTTAAACTCTAATCAATCATGAGCCGATAGTAGCCAGACCGTCGTTATTTTATAAAGCCTGAAAGTTTCTGCATACATCCAACACTTGTAAGTACTATCAGGGAATGTGGAGTTTGGTTACTTTGGCAGTTATTAGATAACAAAGATGCAAACAATAGTACCTAGTTTTTGTTATATTATAAAGCAATTTTTTTTTATCTTAAATCAAATAATAAATACATTTTTTATATCCATTGCCAGAAACTTTGCATGTTTATAACTCTTTGTCAGACACCCGTCTGGAAGAGAGTTATAACCAACCAAATATAGACTATAAGCTATAAGCGCCTACAAGAATATTAGGAGCAAATAATATTTTTCACACTGAAGTATATTAGATTCGTAGGCACTTGTAACTTAGAGATGGCTGGCAGGAGATTAAAATCATGCTCAGTGTCTGGCAATAGAAAAAGTTTGTTTTAATATTATTGCCAAGAAAATATAAAAAATTAAGCTTTATTGAGAGAGAAAAATATAGAAAATTAAAGTTAGACACTATTTTTTGCATCTTTGCTACTTACCAGTGCTAGGTGTATGCGCACAGAAACTTTCAGGCCTTATAAAATAACGAAGGTCAGGCCCTACTTTTCTTCTATTGGCTCTCTCTCTCTCTCTATAAGTACTTATGTATATTTACTATTTAGTTGTAATTCGATAAGAATAGCAATGTCGTGTAAAAATTAAAACAAACTTGTTTTAAGACGCTTCGTGGATATCATCCTAAATTAATAACTAATGGAACCATGACTATTTCAATTTAACCTAACTTAAATTTAACTGAGCTTCGCGCTATGTCTCTAGCGGGGTAGTAAGAGATACTCGTGAGTCAATCGCTACCGTTAATACGATTTCAAGTCAGCCACGACAACATCTTATACGATTAGTAGATATTAGAATAGTTTCAGAAACACATGCTCTTTTTATCTAGTTATTCTATATATATGTACTTACAGAAAGTCATCTGATTCGCTCGTGTAATTAGGCATCTTCATGATATGTTTCAATACAGCGCGGTTTAAGATCCCGTTAGAAATGTGACACTCCTTGGGGTGATAGAATTTATGGTACTTAGCGCGAACAACACAATCTAAAAATTAAAGGATAATTGTATTATTTAGTCGCTTACAATTATAATAACTTGACTTGACTCTTGACACTCCGAAGTGTAACACCAAATTCCTGCAAAAATCCTTTTCAGTCTATGCCGCATCCTTATGGAACCAACTCCCAAAATCCATCCAGAAAAGCCCATCCATAACAATCTTTAAATCCAAATTAAAAAAATATTTAGTCGCTTCTTTAAACCCTTAGATGTTGAACAGTGGTTACATCTAACTTAATTTCCGTATTTTCATCTTAATTATATTTATTTTTCTATATATGTATATATATTTATTGTTTATGTATAATATTTCTATATATTTATGTAAGCATGTGTATGTATATATTATAATAGTATACACTTATGTATAATTTTAGCTGTATTTAATTACTAGTATATAACTTTATATTTCTTAAATTGTACTGTGTTTTTACTCGCAACTTTTTTCACTCATCCACTTCCACTGGTTGACTGGAAGAGATCTCTTATAGAGATAAGTCCACCTTTGTACACCATTTTGTTTTAATGTTTTTGTCTGTTATGTGTTTTTAGTACAATAAAGAATATATATAAGATAGGTAGGAAAACTAAATCTTGGGCAATCCTGGGGTGCCTCCAAATGGCTTCAAGTTTCCTTGATCATCCAAATCCCAAACAAGCACAAACACTTAATAGGTATCTACTTAGGACGAAGAAGAGCAGTGGCGTTGCTAGGGTGTTTGCTGCCTAGTGCAGCTTAGGACTTGATGCCCTTTAAAATGGTCAAAATAATTTCAGATTTCAAAATCCACTAAAATAGATATATAATTTTTTATTGCTTCAAAATAACAATTACTTTAAAATTAGATTTTGAAGTTATAACATTAGATTTTGGTAAAAATTATTGCAAAAATTTAAAAACGGATGTTACGCGTTTTTTGACTAGCAAAGTCATTAATCACATTTTCAACATCATTAGTATCTATAGACTAGTTCATGTTCGATTGACATGATAGCGAGATTGTATTTTTCATTTCCATTCTCTCATTTTTCTTGTACATTTGAAAAAAAATATAGAAGAATTGATTGTAGACTTTGATGCCCCTTTACTTTTGATGCCCGGTGCGACTACACCGCCCGCACCCCCCAGCTACGGCACTGGCCTGCCTGTCTTAGTAAGACACGTTTCATTTACATTGTTTCCCTAAACTCCTCGTTCGATTAAAGAGCGAGTCGTGAATCAGTCAATCCCATCTGTCATTTCAATGCAGTTATTTCAGCATTTAGTAACAAATGACATGACAGAAAGTATTGAAAGATGTAACGAATTGATTGTGAATCCACTAAAAACAGCTAAGCTTTTTAAATCACAATATGATACCATTATTTACGACAATTCCGTACTCTTCTAGGAAGAAGTTAATATTAGTGTTCATTCTCTCTTCTCCGCCGTCCGTCATAATGACTAACACCGAGTCTCCTCTCTCTACCACACTCTTTAAAGCAGCCAGTTCATCATCAGTGAACGCGTTTTGTGGCCCCGGTATTACTAAGATTTTGACATCTTGCAGTGCGTTCGAAGATAAATCATCTCGATTACTGAAATATAATGCTATTATGTTATTTATTGTTGGTATTTCAGATTATTATCATTGAGGACTGTCGTGCAGGCGCAGGAACACAAGTGTAACTGTAAAGGCGACAGGTTGTGAGTTCGACTCCTACTTGAGGAAATGCACCAGAGCGAATAAATAAAATAATTAAATATTTTTGTCCACAGCTCTTCTCTTCAAGAAAGTATATTAAAGTTCAGTTCCGGAGGAGTCACTAATATTGAAGAAAGGCCTTAACGTATATCAAGGCCTTAACGTGTATTATACGTTTAATTAACAATATAATAGAGAACTGTGTGTGACAACGTCCTTCGCTTTTAATTTCAAATGCTCCTATTGAAAGGAATTGGGGGTAATAACCTGTCCGAGTCCGTCTACCGCGAAAATATTGTTGAAGTTGCCAACAATAGCAAATACATGTAATTACTTTTATTTTTAATATTAGTAATATATCCTCTCACTGTAATATTCATTCATGTTTAACAATCTCTAATAAAAACTCACATCATAACTTTCCACGCTGTTTTTAATTTTCGATGCAACATCTTGTAGTTTTCATTTATTTTGAATAATTCATTTTTGGATATATCAAATAATATTGTGTCTATAGCTTTCATTTTACCTTAAGTAAAAATACACAATAATAATCAAAACACTTGACAATAATATTTTATCAAACACGACGTTTTGTGTGTTGTTGTTGTCGCAAACTTGTTTCCATAGAAACGGTGTACAGGTTAATGTAGGCCAGAGCCACACTTTAAAAACTTAGTAAGTTAATATATTAATATGTCGAAAACGTATATATACGTAAATAATGTATTTATTTATATGAAAAGTTATATTTTTTTATATAAAAGATTAATATCAATAATGGTCTAGCATTACGCTGTCACTCTGTAGTAATAGTCTACTACATTACGTTTTAGGTCCGCCCAGATGAATGAACCATTTTTAATACAAAAAAGGCTAAAAGAAAAGCTTTCATTAAAGACGAATTTCGTATTTCCACAAAAAAAGGACCTACCTAGATCTGTTTAAAATTTTATTTTAATTATTTTACTATCAACTAAATCGTCTTAATAAAATTCCAGACGCAAATACATTTAAAATTCAAGGTAAGTAAAATACAGTAAAAGTCAAAAATAATCATCAAATAATATATTTTTATTTACAACTCGAATAATCGAAACTTTCGAATCAAATTTCATATCACTAGCATATAAGCTATAATATTTCTTTTACATCTAAATTTAGCCTGTATTTACACAATCCAATCATTAATTTAATATATAAAATATTGCTAGTTTCCATAAAACTGTGTCTTCAAGACGTGTCTAATAGTGTACATGAAAAAACAGCAACAAAAAATTTGACAATACCAAATCAAAAACTATCTATATGAAAAATAATATATGAGAAAACATAATATTGTTAGTATTAAGCATCACTATATTAAAACAGTTTTTTTTATTTTAAACATCGAAATATTTATTTTGAAATATCGATTCATCGTAATCGATTCCTGCAACAAAACATATATTTGTTTCTATTTTATAATATTACACTAACTCACATATTACTGTACATTATGAAAAAAATTTTTACTTAAAGAATTAACTTTAACAAAAACCATTTTGTAACTGAAGTGTGAATACAATTATAAAAAAGCACTATATCCCTATATTTTAGCGTAAAATAAGTTTGTCTAAAAATATTGCAGTATATTGTCAGCTATTTGGCAGTAAATGTAAATAAATATAAAAAAGTTTAATTACTTAATAAAACTAGTATAGTTTTGGACAGACAATAAATAATAGTATGCAAATATTTTTATTAGAAGCGATTACAATTATTAAATCTTAACAAATGAAATAGAAAATTTTTAAATAAAAGTGTTTAAAATTATTTAAAAAATTCTATCTATTTGATATGAAAATTTGAAAAACCTTAATAATTTGCAGATTTATTAAATATTCATTCAAGGGAGTATTCATATATAATAAGCTATTCCGTTGCTCTTGTCGTTATACACAAAAATAAATTTTAAGCAATTGTGCAATATAAACAAAAATATTATTTCAAAGTAAATGACAATGAAGATATTATAAAACAGGTAAATAGGAAATGCAATTTAAAAATCTTATAAACATTCGGTACTAATATAATTAGCGTTTCAAATTGAAATTACATTTGCCACGCAAAGTATAGTTTGCTTGTATAAAATATCTTCTGTTTTTTGTTCAAGGCATGTAAAAATCTTAATTTCAAACGGCTTTTGCTATGAATTAATTATACTAAATAAAAAACATATACGAAGAATTGATTTAATCAACTTCACTAAAACACTGTAACGGTGTATGAAAGTAAAAAAAAATGCCCAAAAGTTATTACTAATAAAACATTTTTCTAAAAACTTTTTCACTAAAAAATATTAATTATCTGTACAGTTGTATAGAATATAAAAACTTACGTAGTAGGAATGGAATTAGATAAACTAATTTATTCTACGTTTGAATATTTACAAAAGATTCCTATTAGTTGTCGTCGCAAGTTTTGAGCTGACTTTGAGCTTTAAAACTAAAATATTTTAAGTTACTGAAATAACATATTGAAAACTTGAAATTATCTATGATTAAAAAATGTACTTAAGAGAGACTTTACGCCTAAGCCTTTATTGATATGAATTTTACACTTGTACAACTAAAATAGAACACGAAACGAGTCACGTGATTATACAATCTCACAGTCTTCTTTTCTTATCTTCGATACTAAATAAATCGTTCATTTTAGTTTCTGAATCTAAAATTCATCACTTGTTTAGTCGTTGTATATAAATTAATTTACTATAAAATGTCACGTTATAGTAAAACATTTAGGCCGCCGCTTATTACTCTTATTAATTAAATAAGTATTTTCGCAAATGAACACGAGCAACAGACAAGACAACAAACAACAGACAGACTTTCTTTCTTATATGAATGAACGAACAGAAATGAAATTGAGAAATTTTACTTTCACTTTTTTTGGAAAATTGAAAGAGTATTTTTGAATTTTGACAAAAGTACCAGGACATCAGAACGTTCTAAGAGTAAAATTTTTGATTTCGTTTTGCAAAATCAAAGCGGACGTAATAAATTTTGGACTTTAATGAGAGGTACAGTCAGAAGCAGAAGGTTCTATACAAAATATAGAGGATTCATAGAAATAAATATTTATTATAACTAACGAACATTACATACTAGCATTTTATAAAAAATATTTGCGTTGTTGATTGTACTGTTCATACGTATGTAAGTTACTAGGAAACCAGAAGGCGAATGTAGGTTAGTTATGATGTATGTGTAAAGTAAAAATTTGGCAATGTAACAATTGTACCAAATGTACCAAGATAACATCAAAACTTAGGAGTTCTATTTAAATCAAATTTAAGTAATTTTTTGATAGTAGTTAGTTACTTACTATATATATCGTAAAGAAATGACCTCCTCCCAGAAAAATGTAGGTTAACATTTTTAATAGAATATAACAAAAGTACCAGGGATATATCTAAGGATAGAAGTTCATTTGTCTATCTATGTATATGTAATAAAATAGTGGCATTTCTTTCTTTTGTTTTTAGGATAATTTTAATATGTATGTAATATATTTTTTTGCCAAACTACTAGGACAACAGTACACAATAGGAAATATTGTGACGACTGACCTTCATAATAGCCAATTTTCAATGTAATCTGTTACAATTGTATCAGAATAGTATCACACTTAAAGAGTTTTCTTTACTTTACTATAACAGTGTTTAAAATATTCAAAAGGTTAGCTATATTTTTCAGTACAATTTACTAGGAGACGAGTAAGAAGAAGGAAGTATAGACAGACCTTCACAAGAAGTAATCGTTGCATTGACCGTGTAATATGTAACAGAAGTACTAGGGTCACATAAAAGTATAGAAGTCCTTTATTAACATAATAAAGTCTTAAGTAGTATTAATAAAAAAATATATATCTTTAAGACAAGTACTGGGGTCACATAAAGTCATAGAAGTTCTTCAACCCAGCTAAGACAACAAACATATTTAAATTTCTTTTATCTTCAAGACGCATACCAGGACATCAGCAAACAGAAGGAAGTCCCGACAGACTGATTGACAAAAAAAAATCAATCGTTTCATTGACCATGTAATATGTAACAGAAGTACCAGGGTCACATCAAGTCATAGAAGTTCAAATCGGAAAGACTTAACGAAAATTTAATTAAATGAATATTTCAGTACAATTACTCTTTTATCTTTCAGGTCAAGTAGCAGGATAGCAAATCATAAGAAGCCCATGTCCAAAGCGTTGTACAGCGCGGCGATGTCCGAATGGCCTGATATCCTCCAAAATGGGTAGTTCTTCGCTTTGGCAGCGGCTTCTTCATCTTGCCCGTCACCTATTACCACGTACGTGCATCGTTCTCCGAAACGTTGCTTTATCTTTTCGAAACACGTTTCTTTTCCTGTAATAATTGTATATGTAATTTAATAATTGAATAAAATGTTTATTATGGCGGTAAACGCGATGGTTGTGGGTTTCATTTTTAATTGGGGGAAATGATTATATCAAAATTATTTTTATTTCCCAGCTTTGATAGCAAAACAAAGTGAAGTTTAGTTTCGTCAGTTTCATCATTTTAACAGTAAGTTACCCTAAGATTATATAAATTAATGCTTCTTATTTTTTTTTCATATTCTATTTATTTTTTCTAAAGTCAATATTCCTTTATATAAAATGATGATGAAATATGTCATTTTATACAAGATACATTAAATATAATAATTTTGGGGTCCTACACGAGAACACTATTGAAAACGAAAAAGTAAGAAAAAAATAAATTATGTAATGTTTTTGCAATTAAAGAATTAATCTTGAATTTCATTATAATTAACAAAAAATATGGGAGATGTGACAATTATTTTTGAAAACAAAAATTTTAAGGTTTTTGTTGGTTGACTCACAGACTTGAAACTGACGCGTGTTCGATTCCTGCCTCGTTAATTTTTATTCCCTTTTTTTATATTTTCCGTTTTCGTAAGAAGAAACGGCATTTCAAAAAAAGTAGAGACATATTGATATAAATTACCTGTTTTTGTAGCAGAATATATGTTTTCAATAGGAAACACGCCACCGAGACCAAATAAAAGTACTTTAGCGAGCGCCGGTACCAGCTGTGTTGTCGTCACTAGTACGTTCACGCAATTTTCCCTGCAATATATATAATAATGTAAATATTTACTATTAAATAGTTTACGGTATTTTACAGCCTATAATTATTTATTTTGCACATAACACTGTCTTAAGAACAAGATTTTATAGTATTTTTTAAATTTTTGTATATACTTAACTGTGAAAAAAATAGGAAAAAGATTTCGTTTCAAAAAATACGTTAATTTTAAAATTGTATCTAATAGCAAAATTTAAAATAATAAAACATCCCCGACCAAAAATATCACTACCTCATCTGTCAAAGTGCATTTAGCTCTTAAACTACTAATCTGATTTACATAAAACATCGCAAAGAACCACCGTGATGAACAAAGATTTTAATCTAAAAAAAAACAAATCAGTTTAATTATTCACTTATGAGGCCAGTCGTGGCGCAGTAGCACAAAGTGTGACTGAAAAACCAACTGGTTGTGGGTTCGACTCCCACTCGAGGAGATGAAATATTTACTTAAATTTATATTTCCATTTCTTCCTTTTGGTGTCGAGGCTAAGCGCGGCGTTGAGTTCTGCCACTCAATACGCAATGCCTCCAGAATCCGGCAGAAAATGGGAAACGGAGTGTCTTAACGCCAGGATCCGATTTTTTTTCTTACTTAACACCTTTGTTTTTGAATCAGGGGATAAAAATAAAAAGAGTGACACTGTTGACAGTGCTTAACTGTTTAAAATTCACACAAAATTTAAAAAAGCAAAAAATATAGACGTTTATACCTAGAGTTAATCATATTAAGGCATTTGCAAGCCAACGTCAGCCAGTTGTCCGTCGCTTGTTCTATTTCCGCTCTCAATTGCAACCACTGTTCTCTTTTCGCTGGACCAAGTAAACCACCGACACTGCAAAAAAACTTTATATTAGAACTACGTATCTTTAGGAGTATTATTTGTGAAGATAAGTAAAATATATATGTTTTTATCAGAAAGATTCCAACTACAAGTTTAAATCCTGCTAATTGTTTTTATTATCTTAATTTCACTGTGTATGTACATATATCAGAGAAGGCAGAGGGAATCTAATTACCCTCCCTCATATCCTACTCTTGGGGAGGTTGAATTGATTAATACCTTATTTCCTCGCTCTAGTAACAGTGAAAATTTAAAGGTAACTGTGAGACAACGCGACACTTAATTAGTGGTTTATCACTAGACTGGATTTTCTCTGCCTATTCTGCTTCACGCGGGATACTGCGTGAAAATATAAACATGTACCTATTCCTATTAAAATAAATAATACAAATTGTGTTCTTGATCATTTCCTCACCACATCCATATTATATTTTAACACATAAGGGCTCACCTATTCCTATAATTATTATAAGTGTCTTTGATCTTCCTGTATCTGAAAGCCAGTTTCCTCATCCAGTCCACTCCACCACGTACTCCGGGCGCACACAGCCCAGTATTGGGGGCAGCGCTCGCATGGAAACCATCTGAAGCAAAATTATAGGCGGAGAGATCTTGACCATTGTCATCTGCCGCTACTGCGTCTATGTGCTCTTGGTCGCAGTCCTGGAAGAAAAGTAAATATTGTTTAATAGAAATGGAGTGTCTGTAGATACCCAGATTTCCTTTATTTTGGCTGATATGTAAATTTGTCTACTAAGATATGAATATCTGCCAGGCGTCTCGATTTGTATTCCAAAATGAAATATCCCGATGGGTATGGCCACCTTCCTACCACTTTTTGTGGATTATATCACCCACTTAGAGGAATTTTTGAATACAATTTTTGATGTTCTAGCGACATTTTTTTCATCATTTTTTTTTATTACTATATGTCACACAATAAATGCATAAATAATAAAACTATTGTTATTTTTTTTTTATGCGCCGCTTATGGCCAATGAATAAAAATTATTTACTTATAACTTTTAAAAATCGTACTTTTCCTCAAGATAAAATCTGAAAGAGATGATTTGAACTCACAATTATGGCATATGGCAAGATGTAAAAAGAAAATTAAAATATATTATTTATAAATATATACGTTATATATTATATATATATATATATATATACACATAGTGTATACAACATATTAATATGTAAGTTTTGATAAATTCTTACCTCAACATCATTAAAGAAGAAATGTGTGTCTGCTAAGCTAAATATCATTTCTTCCATCCGGAAACCTAATTGCATTATCTGTTGAGTATCCTGGAAAAGAAATAAAATGATAATATAAATAATAGAGAATAATAGAAATAACTATATATAAATATCATAGTGAAAAACTTAAATCGAGGCTGTCGTAGCACTTGGGCACAAGGTAAAATGAAGTGTTAAATTTTGTCACTTAACACACAATGACTCAATTATTTGGCATATTGTCTCTCTACTTACTCTGCTATGTATGTATATAAGCTAGAAATATATATTACTAGTAGTTAGTATTTTAAATTTATTTTATTTTTGTTATCCACCTTTTATGTATCACATTTGGCAAAAACTCAGTTACCTTATTGTACTTAGGTGCATATGTTCCAGTGAGTAAAGTATGAAATATAATTATAGTTTCATCTAAATCCCATATGAATACTCTTTCTGTAGTAGGTTCGGGAACATGCTGTGCAGGCGATGATGAAGTGTTACGACGGCCGCGACCCCGCGATCTGCTTGCTGTGCTTTCACTGGAAATAGAGATATTTATAAAATTTATTTACTATACTAATTTATTTATCCGTTACTTATTTTTTATAGTAAGATGTCCATAATGCATAATACATAAAAAGTGTGATGATATACACCATTTCTCAACATAAAATATGCAATTGTCTTCTTCCTTATTCTATTTTAATTAAAACAATTACCCAGAGTTCTCCCGACATCTTCGACTTGCAGCATGTACTTCATTCTTTATTGGGGATAGAGGAGTATCATTTAATGTTGGCAACATAGATGAAGGAGATTCTGAAAATGTAACGTAAAATAATTTGTATAATTTTAAGAATATTTTTCCTTCTTTAAACATAGCCCTGTGAAATTATAAAAAATTCTAGAAATATTTATTATAGATTAACATATAAAGTAAGAAGAAACAAACGTAAGAACTTATATGTAAATATGCGTTTCACTTCGTTTAGAAAATTTTCTAAACTAAGTGAAGTGTAAACTTTTATAATATTTTAAGGTTATATATAGGATCATTTTTGTTTACCGTCATTGTTATCAGAATCTGGCCAATAATCTGAATTATCATCATAATCAACTAATGAGTCGTTACTTTGTAACTTTCTGCGTTTATTAGGAATATTTTCGTTTTCCTTCACCATAATTTTCTAATATTAAAGAGTTTGCTAAATTGTTACAAAGATAAATAAAGGAATGTATTATTTAATAAACAAAAGAAAATAATAGGATAATGTTATTAATTATTTTAACATATTTAAAAGAGTTAAAGAAATTTAAAACATAAACAACAACACACGAAAACAAATCTCGAGACTGTCAAATTTCATACGAAGCGTCTGTCAAATGTCTCGCTTACAAATAAAAACGATATTTCAAAGTAGTCTTAATTTGAACAGTTATTAAAGTTCATTTCTATATTTTTCGAAACCGGCGCTTATAGCGTTTTATTAAAATGATTACATTTGGAAGCTAGATAAAAAAATCCGCAGATAATATAATATGTACAGATAACATATTTTTAGGTTCAATAAATTATCGCACTCGTCTTTAATAATGTAATAGGTATTAATATATGATCTAAATAATACATAATAAATAATAAATATTATTAAATCCGCAGATGCAGATTGGAGTTTTTTTTAAGACAAAGATTTTAAATATATAGAACATCTTAACCGCTGCACTTTCTTCGTCTAACCGAAATGTAAACATTTTGCCTAGTAAGACATGGACCTATCAAAATACGTCATATGCCATAAAAATCTACTTACCCGATAAAGCACCTCCAAGATGATAAGAAGTATGGCCAGCACTACCACTGCTACTCGGCGAACTCACATAGGGGGAATAGCTAGGCGTCGCGTAATAACCACCATATTGAGCCACGCTGTGGTCGGCGTAGCCTGTTGCGTAGGTGCTGTAGTCCTGCGAAAATAAGAAAATATGTAGATTTACTTTATTTTGGTTTATAAGAAGTGAGTGCTATAAAGCGTTAATGTTTAATAGATGGCGTTACTAGTGTTAATTTTAGAGGGTATATGTTTTTAATTTCTAGCATTTACGTTTATAACAGAATAAGTTTTATAGAGACATAATATCATATCGGAAACAATCGTTGTACTTCATTTTGACAGATTAAATAAAAAGTGGTACACTCATCGTGGTTACAGTGATCAATTGTGCCATTTGTGCGCCATTTATTACATATATTTATTTAAGGGAACCTAGTATTAAAAAACTCTGTTCCCTATTTTCCGCCAAATTCTGGTATTGAGTGGCCGCGACACCGGAGAGAAGAAATTAAAATATACATTTAAATAAATAATTTGCTTAAATCAAATAAATATTAACTGTAAATTTAATTTAGTTTAAATTATATATTTCATCGAAAAAAAAAATGTTTAAAATAAATAAATTAATTATATACGAATATAATGTATAGAAAGGCATATTGTAATTACCTGCTGTGTATTTGTAAACGATTGTGTCAACCCTCCATTATAAGAGGGATAGTATGGGGAAGGTTGCGCTGTAAAGTTACTGGGCACCGAACCCACACTACCTACGCCATAACTTAGATACGTCGGCGTCGCTTTGCATGACGACCTAGAAATGTAGATAAAGATTTAATTGTGCTACAAAATAAATTATTTTAGGAAATGTACAGATAAAATAAGGATAAAATAAAAAAAATCCATTACATAATTTTACGACTGACTGACATTTATACAAAAAGTAAGTGTTTATAGCAAAAATAAAAAATATAAATATAAAAGTAACCTATTGTTAGTGTTGTGCGGCGGCGGGTACGCCGCGTACGGCTGGTTGTACAGCGTGGAGCCGACGTACGACGACGCCGCGCCGCCGCCGCCGTACTGCTGCATGCTGCAATATCGGACACGTTAGCACCGCTAGGTATAGCGCAGTCAAGTTCACTCAAGACACCAGCTTCATGGTAGCCACAACTCTTGGATCATACTATACGTACAAGGGGGATTTACCTACATGGTACTTATTATTTTTTAAATTGTAATTATTTTTTTAAAGTAGTTACTCCATTCAACGTACATATTTATTTATTAGCGATTTAAAATGCAAACAAATGAACCTATAAAATATTTTCTGTTTATTTTATTCACAATATAACAACATTAATCTCATTAATTTTACGTTATTTTCTTTTGTGGCTTCCAATAAAACCTCAAAGGTTCATCAACCCAAATAGGTATAATGTACATATTGGATCACCGAAGAGTTTAACTGAGTAATTATCAGAACTAAATATAAATGATAAATTTTCTTTAACCTACTAGTAGTAGGTTTTATTTATTTCACAGTCAAGAGGACAGACATTGAGAGCTATTAAGGCAATTCTTAAACAATTTTCCAAAGCAATTGTTAAAAAGACGCATTAACGCATTTTATCTGCCATATTATTAATATTACTATTTTTAAATTATATGATTTAATTAAAACTTTCTTCCAGTGCAGATCAAATCTACAACCATCGCGCTAAATTAGGCATTTTCCAACTTTGCTACGATGGCGTTGGTGTGACCGCCTTGATGTTATTAAGGTTTGTGAATATTTGCTCGTCGTTCACTCGGAAAGAAAATAATTAAATGTACGAAAAATCGTATAATTAAATCTGCGCAGTCATCTACATCTCACTTCCGGCCGGCCACGACTCGTCGACCGAACTGTACATAGATAATAAAACATGTCAAACCTATTATAATACTGGTAAGGCAGCGTGGACTGGTCGTATGGCAGCGACTCCCCGTACAACGCCACGTCTGCTTCGCACAGCCCCGGGCTGCGCACTTCGCTCTTGACACCACCACCTAGGTCGCAAAATATTATGTAAAATTTTACTTGTCGTTATAGATGTAGCTTTTGTAACTATATATTATGTATTTTTTTTTATTTTATAGGTATTTATATTAATTAAAAAAAACTCTAATTACGTATTTTAAAATTCGCTTAAAACGTCACCACATAAATACCCACACTCAAGCTGAAATTCAAATCAGAGTATTTTTTATTTTTCCTGTATAGTTTCTTTATAGGTATAAAAGCTGCAAAATAATCATAAACGAAGAATTGGACAATACGCTATATAAATTTAGAAATTATAAAAAACAACATGACTTACCCGTACTATCCTCATTCATCAACCAAGCGACCGCTGACGATGACGTCGTTGAACACAACCCGCCGGACGACGTTAGAGGTAGAGCCAAGCCGGCTAGCGATGAACTCGTTGTGCATCCGTTCGCCAAGCTACAGCTTTCCACTTCCGAATTACCAGCTAAACCTAAGCTGTCTACAGATGTCAAGCTTAAGGCGTTGGTAGCTGGTGAAGCTGTGTTCTGGAATAGTGTTGTAGCTCCAGACACTAGCAGAGCTGGTAATGTACCATCTTGCAGTATGGAAGGTGGTGAGTCAGATGTTGATTCTGATTCACAAGGGCTTGTGTTGACTTCGCCTGATAACCTGTAAAACAACCACAACTTTCATCTCTGACTTTTTATTTAAGTATTGCGAAATTTGAACCTGCGTTATTTGGATGTCATCCAAGATTTAATCAATAAATTTAAATGTATAATTAAGCTTTAGGTAAAATAAAATAGGTCGTAAAATAGACGTATCGGTAAAGTAATTACACACGTTCGCCTTCCTCTCTTTAAAACGATCGATATAAAAAACCTATTAAACGGTACCGCTCTGTTTACAAAAGCTCGTCTTTACTTAAACAATCACTTATCCCAAATGTCTTAATTTCGGAAGTTGAGATGGTAAATAAACATTTTTTAAAACCGATTGTAAAACGCTATTTAGGATGAACGCAACGCTAGCACAATATAAATGTCTCTATTTAAAAATCTACGAGATGCTACGAGATTTTAACGTAATATATGATACCAATTAAAATACGAATGCCGACGTTAAATCACAAATTATTTGTTTTAAATTATAAACCATAAAAAGTAATCACCAAAATCAAATAGCAGATGCCTCTCCACCAGACCCCTCATATAATGTGTTTAGTAGATTTATCAAACAAACTGTTTACATGTGTTTCGATTAATTTAGCTCGTTATCAACGCCTGTGAACGCGCTCGCGCCATTTAATAAGCTTTTTGTCGGACATGACAACTGGAGTGTGACGTCATGGGTGAAGGAGTACCCTGACAATTAGTCTACATACAAAATGGCCACGTGACTTTACATAATTTTTAATAACTCGATATGACTGTTTTATAATATGCAAATTACTATGGGAATACGCATTTTGCAATCGTATTTAAAATATTTTTTTAATATAATCATAAAATATATCTATAATTATGAATATATATAGCCACACCTTATTACGTACAATAATTTACGTAATCAAATTAATATAATCAATGCAAATGTATACTAATAGCATGCTGTGATATTTTTTTTATTTATGCCAACTGTTTTATTACTGCTAACATATTGATCTCCGGTTTAAATAGTTACTATATTAATAGGTATTTATGTTTAATTTGATTAATTAGTCGTTAAAGTAGCGGCGGCATTATAAAACTCAGTTTCTGTTAAATTCATATATGCACATACGTTGTACATATTTAATTTCAAGAGGAAACGAATCATAAATAATACAATAAGTATTTACTATATTCATAAGTTGGCCGAGAAGTCGAACACCATGGTCTTTGTCTAGAAAAAAGAACCCCTGTTTATATTAGTTCGCGCCTTTTACAAGTGTCACTTTGCTTTTTGCCGCCACTCCAAGAGTTGCTCCCAAACAACACTATCGTATATCAAAAGAGTGGAATCGCTGTTAACGTTGGCAAGTATTGTCACTATCTTTTTAATTGAAAGCTTTTTTAATGTTTCGGCTCTTTTTCACTGACTTTTTTACTTGCAGTAGTCGTCGTAAAACCGTTTTAAAATTATCTAACAAAAGACTTCAAACGCTTTTAATAGTTTCTCGTCCTAGAGAACAGAATGACAATCCATATGGTTTGACAGTTTACTTGTCACATTTTAAATTTTATGTTTTGTCCGGCAAATTGTTATGATCTTTGAAAATAATTTGTTCTATAGTTACATAAATGTAAATGCATGCTAATTTAATAATAATTATTAATGAACTTTAAAAGTACTTCCTTATAATATAATTTATAACATTGTTAGAGGTATCCAATCTAGCAAAAATAAAGTTATATTATTTCTTTCTCTATTTTGCGCTCATTTAGATACATAAAGTACTGGATGTGAGAACTCGTAAACTTAAATATGTCCTTGAAGGGGACTCGAACCCATACCTCGCTCCAGGTGACGTCTATGTAATTTTCATATGAAAAAGCTACGTTAACATTTCTTACATAATAAATAAGAAATTATTTGTACGTTGCGCTTGACACTCTTCATTTCATTGTGCGGCTAAGTATTATTTCTATTAATCCCATACAAGCTCTCGAAATGAAAACAATATACACCCTGCCCTCTGACAAGGGCACAATGGTCGGCACACTCCAAGCTTTAAGAAAAAATAATAAGTTTGTTGTTCTCATTAAACTGAGCGTATGGGTTCTGTATGTATACAAATCTGTATAAAATAAATACATTATAAAACATTTGGTAGTTGGTTGAACAATTTATTGTTTGTGACTCTTAGATAAAGCATTGAAAAGCTAGAGATATTTTTGATATAATTCCATTTAGGTTGAAAGTTGTTGAGGCCACGCACGGCGGCACGAAGTGTGACTGTAAAACTGACTGGTTGTGGGTTCGATCCCCACTCGAGGAGATGAAATATTTACTTAAATTTATATTTTCATTTCTTCGCTCTGGTGTCGAGGCAAAAGTGCGGCGTGGAGTTCTGCCACTCAATACGCAATGCCTCCAAAATTCGGCAGAAAGTGGGGGACGGAGTGTCTTAACACTAAGTTCCCTCTGCCTACCCTGCCGTGTGCGGGATATAGCATGAAGCTAATTTAATTTCATTTTAATTTTTTATTACTATATTAATTCCTGTTTCATTATTTACATTTGAACTTGCTGATCCCTAAGCGTTAGTAGACCCTTTAGTAACCGCCATTTGGCGTCCACGTGTCAAGCTCGGGTGCTTTGAAATTCTATTAATTGCTAATTTTTTTAGAGGTCTTAATAAAAATTACATATGTTTACAGTTTATACAATCATCATAACCATTAATATTATTATGACAAATGAAAGATTTGACATTGTCGCCTACACGTGTTAACCTATATTTTATGACAATATACTGTAGTATATTGAAAAAAAAAAAAAGTAAATTGTTGAACATTATGAAAATGATACAGAGTGTATCTATTATAACATAACATTGTCAGCATAGTAACATCAACAATATTCATAGATCAAGAGCAACAAAAATAAACTGAGATGAACATCTCGCATCGCGTCATGTGATATCTTAAATCCTGTCTGTCAAAACGTAAAAAAATCATAACGTGTAACGGAACGGAATTGCGTAAAAAATGATTTATTATTGTACACAAAACTTACTGCCGTTTTAAATAGAAACCTTTTCTTTTTCCTAAAAAGCTGTGGAACGTCGTGTTAACCACTAATTAACCCAGCAAATGTGTCATCTAAATTGGAATGCTGCTTGTTAAATACCAAAAATTGTTTTTTTTTTATATTTTTTAAAATGCCAAAAATAATGAAGAACTTATTTCTTTCGTAACAAAATTGTGTTGTAATTAGAAAGAGTCTATTAAGTCATAGTGTCAATACGAAATATAAAAATAATTGTTATTAATTTATATTTATAAATAAATAAATTGTACATGCCGTGACGTGTTCGTGACGCAGTGATACAAGCGTGTAACTGTAAATGAAACGGTTGTGAGTTCGATTCCCACTCAGGGGAGTGAATTATTATTTATTAATATTTTAATTTTTGTTGCTTGTTAAAACCAGCAAGCCAAAAGCGTGGCGTTGATGTCCGCCCCTTAACAATGTTGTTGAAATGGAAATGGAATGAAATGGAGTGTCTTAATAGTAAGCTCCCTCTGCTAGCTAAAACGAGATTCAGCGTGGAGCTGAAAAAAAATATACATTACATAGACAAAATTTCGCAGAATTTAAAAACTAAAATATTTATCTTTTACTTCATAAAATCCAATCTTCAAAATCAAAATTCAATATCGACACATTGTAACACTAAACCTATTGTGCATTCGAATCACTTCCTTTGATCGAGGCGTGATAATTTGTGAAATTCTAAAGGGAGAATTTCATTTGGTATTCACTAAGTAGCTCTTTTCACGGCAATTGTGTATCAACAATATAGGGATTACACGAGATTAAGGACCCTTTACATTGTGTACCCCGGCATGACATCAACTGGAGTGCGACGCTTCAAAACAAATACGGTGGTAGTGAAGTACCATTTCTTTATGTGTAGGTATATTTTATAAGTACTTGAATTCTTTACTCTATTTCGGTTTTTTTTAATAAAGTTTTTTTGATAAAATGTATGAAGGCATATAAGTAATCTTAACAGTTTTAGACTTCTGCGTCCAGAACAAAGAAATGTCTGTTTTAATCAGGAGATAAATCCAATTTGAATCCATACATCCATACATTTTTACAAAAATAAACGCAAAATTAGAATGTCTTTAAAATTTATATTTTCTGTGTGATGTCTCGAAAGCACATTAAATTGAATGCAGAAATAAAACAAAGCGCGATGCGACAAGTACCAAACAGAGTAGAGACCCTACAGTTGACAATCAATATTGCTAACATTACAAATACACATATTTAAATTTTTACTTTTATATTATATAGGTATTATTATATTTATGTAGAGTTGTAGGTACATCCTATTTTAACTTTAAAACTTTAGAAGCACATCGATAAGGTGCAAATAATATCTTAATAAATTTTTATTAAGTAGATTTTATGTTGAATATGAATTCATAAATCTACAAATTCATAAAAGAAATGTTTGTTTCATATAATAATATGCAGCTACAGTTGTAAAAATAGTACGTTTATTATTTCAGCAACGTTGCCTACAGATTCCATCAATATACCGTTTAATTAAACCAAAGCAAAATGACTTACCGTACATCAGTGCCCGTGTCGGGTCTGGATCTTTTTGCCTGTAACAATACGAGAGCATTTTTAATTATTGTAATTTAATATAGGCCAGTCGTGCCGCAGCAGCACAGGTTTGCGAATGTAAGTACGACTGGTTGTGGGATCCATTACCATTCAAAAATAAAAATAATAAAAAATAAGAATAATAAAAAATAAATTCTCCTCATACTTCAATTTGAAATAGTTATGCACTTATGTAAATTATCTTTAGTGCGTATAAAATTCTTTATAGGTACATGCAACAAAGTGAAGTTTTGTAACAAACTACGATAATCTACATATTATACATATATATGACTAAATATTATTAAACAAAATTAGTTTTTAAAAGATAAAATTTTACTATTACAGGTATTAAAACAATGTAAGGAATGTCTCTATCGCGTTAATAATTAAATCGTTCGTGGTAAAAGTATGAAACTTTAATTAATATTAAACATAGAAATTCAGCTAATAATTAATAGAGGCCATAATATCGCAGTGGAAGATTTGGCTGTAAAAACGATATTTACAGGTTTGATATCACTCAAGACGTAAAAATATTATCAATGACTCGCTTTGGCCAGATAAAGTACGTATTTTAATTTCCGTAAATTATTATTTACATAATGGGAATGCAGTTTTGAATCAAGTTATACAAAATATATATTACGATTATATTCCTATCAAAACTCAATATTGAATCTCTCTTTTACGTAGTAAGTACAAGAAATATCAATGGTTTTCAAATGTAGAGCAGCGAAGGTGCTCTTCTAAGAAACACACATTGTAATCGATGTTTTGACTTTTTACTTGAAAGTATGGACCTTATAGACACGTAGGTACATATGTACAGTCAGAGATGACAACTATCCTCGAAACAAACTATAATCTAAGAATTCTTATGTTTTAACTAAGTTTTCAAAAAAACTGATTTCATAAGCAACTTTTAACAATAAACTTTTTAAAAGTTTAATAAAAAAAAAGTTAAATTAAAAATTACAACTAGATTTTAACTATACTGATATAAAAGATTAAAATGAATCTACGCACAAAACAAAATAAATCACACAACCAAATTAACCACATTAAAACTATGATATATAACAATTAGTACAGATAAAATAAAATTCATAAAGCCTACGTCCATACAAAATTAATATCCAACAAGTTAACACGACAGCGCTTAACAAACCCAAGTTTTCTACATAAGATTTGAGATAAATCTCAAGTTATAAATAATAAAAGTTCTAAATGTCTCCTCAGATCAAGATTAGGGTAACAGCATTAATAAAATCAAGCCGAATTTATTTAACAGCCGAGAGGGCGCCACCGTGTCTCTTTTGATATATAGTTGTTAGAGTCGATGTGGCCTAAGAATAATTTAAAATATTTTTTTTTATCTATAAAAACGTACGTATCTAGAATATCTTAAAATATAGTGTAAGATATTTTTATAATTTATTATAACAAAAAATGTTTCAACGACTAGTGATATAATGCAAGCCGAACTATCTACATATCATTACAAGCTGTAATGGAAATCCCGTTTTCTTTCGTTCCCCTAAGAATTTCGAAAAATTCTCTCTTGTACTGTGCCATAGTAAATATACATATATGGTCTGCAAAATTTAAATAAAATTGTGTTTATCTTTTTTACCAATGTCATATAAGGATTAACTTTTTAAAAAATATGTCTTGTAGAGACAGCTTTTATAGAGTATGATTTTGCACAACAATTTTTATATCGTCCGAATCAATGAATTTTATTCTTTAAGAATGTCCTTTCCGTGTTCTGGTTTCTTGGGCATAAAAGCATAATTTTTGAGTATTATAACAAGTTCACAAAAACTTAATATTTGCTACGAAAAATAAAACATCTGTACAATAATTGAGATAAGTCGTAGCGCAGGGGATCAAGCGTGAGATTGTTGTGGGTTCGACTCCAACTCGAAACAATGTAATACTTTTATTTCCTTGCTCTGGTAACTAGGCAAGTTGTGGTATTGGAATCCGCCACTGCAGAAATCAGAATAAATAATGTTCCAAATAAGCCTAAACCTCATAAGGAAAACAAACGAAAGAGGCCCATGAAATATCAAAATCGTTTTTATGTAGGTATATCAAATATTTTTTATTCACTTCTTAAAATTAAATTGAGCTTTACGCCTTATTCTTACATTCTACTCCACGCTTTGTCTGGACACCAGAGCGGAGAAATGTAAATATAAATAAATAAGTAATTAATTTCATTAAGTGGGAATTGAACCCGCAACCAGTCGCGTTTACAGTCACACTTTGTGTCCCTGCTCCACGACAACAACTTACTTTTGCTTATTTACTTTTTTATATTTTATAACCTATACAAATTGTTAGGCCGCTTGAGAGTGGCCTTTTTAAAAGAAATTAAAAAAATTATAAGCTTAAATTTAATGGAACAAGGTTTATTTTACAAAATCACGTGATATAAATTTCGTGGATCGTTCGAATATTTTCACGTTCCTTCATTTTTATGTGCGCCTGGTACTTGTGGTACACTTTGTTAACTATTTAGTATTATTTTTTAATACCCGTCCAAAAAAAGAGGCAGAGGTGATTGTCATTGTCAACTAAAAAAGGTTGTTTTGAAAAACGTATTTTTTTTAATAATTTTAACGAATAAAATGAACCTATTATTTTTATTTAATTAATATTAATAAATATACTGTATCGACGACTGTATATGTCGTTACTGTCGCTTACTTTGTTTAATTTAAACTTACGTACGGACTTTTAATTTAAGTAATATTAGTATTACCAGGAGCTTTGATAATTTTGCAAACTAATTTCAATGCAATGAGTATTGTTGTGCTGAAGGATAATTATGGTTATTGTTTTAACAACCAATCTTACAGTTTTCAGAATAAATAAGTCGATTACAATGTAAATAAAAGAAAATTCAATAAAAGATTTTTACTTTATAAAAATAAATTGAAAATTTTAAAGTGTTATTCCACACTAAGGAAAATTCTAAATAAGTACGTAAAAAAAAAACTTTCGTTGCTTATGCAATGTAAAAATATATATAATATAAATAGATTTCTTCTGCGTAAATCAAGTCAGTCCGAGGAGATGAAATGATTGAATATAACAATTTCTTAATAGTCTTACAATATTGGAGTTTATTCTATTGACGCTATTATATTGTTGTTATGACGTCAAATATATTACATACTCAATTGGCTGTCAATAAATTTTCAATGTTATATTATAAAATCAATAACCAGTTTGTTATCATTTCCTTTTATTAGACACAATGTCGTCAAAGATGTTGCCATAATTAATTATATTCTATCCTGACGCATCTTCCACATTTATATTAGATGGTAAGAGTATCGAGTGACGAATTCTATTACTTTAGAGACATCGACCGGTAGCTGAACCTTTAGCTTCTTACCCCTTACCGAAACCATTAATGTCTTATAAGTTAATAAACTAAAAACAAAATTTTCACTATGGTTAAAATTGTGATGGATACTTATATCTAAAATATCATGTCATCTTTATTTGGGAGCTATAGCTTAAACTTTTTTGTGATAGACGAACAAACAATCCGTAACCACGTAACCCCGTGTAGTGTGAACTGTGAATGTAAATCACGGGCGCATAACGCGAGGTGTGAGGCCGATCGCGCGATAGCCCCTAATTTATACGTTTTACGCGGCGACAACGCGCTCCGTCATTTGTTACACAGGCTGTTCGTTGTTTTTGGATACTTGTGCCATCGCCATGCCGTGATTCATCTTTTGTGAAAATTAAAAGCATTAATGTGCGATTTCATTTTTAGTCTGTGCGTTGCTTTTTTTTAATGATAAAATACAGATTCAAATTTAACTTTTAAATAAGTTTCTATAGTGATTATTATTAATTTTAATGCAATTTTTACTCTTAATAAACTTGTATTTTAAAAGGAATATGAAAATAAAATTTTATTAATAAACAAATGTTTATTTGATTTTTTATACATTATGTTTTAAAATAACAACAATGTATTAAAAATAAAACTAAGAATTTCATTCTGGAAAGTAATTTGTAACAGCATTCCCTGGTAAACCCTAATATATCAGCCATAAAATAAAACACGAGATTGATATTTACAAGATACTTTGTGCGAAAGGCACTTACATAAAGCATGTCACCTTTCGTGGCATGTGAAATGAAATATTAAATTCAATTAATCTCGGAGCAGCCTGTGATCTAAACAAGTTAAACAAAACTCTTATTTATTTATACGTAATTCGTTTATTGTTTTATCTCATTTTATTTACGATTTGGTCCTCATCTCGCCCCGGCGCGCTCCCGGCACCACGAATAAATTTTCAAATTTATCGTCAACCATATTTATGGCTGATAATACGAAAGATGTCGGTGTTATATTAATTCGATATATATTTTTTTTGGGAATCGTGTGAAATGTCAATTTTAATAGTGATTTATTTTAGTGGCACGCTTCTAGTACCTTTCTTTGTTTTTGTTGTTCGGAATATTGTACCATTCGTTTTTATATTTAATGTGGGGCTCGTGTTTATTTTATGTTCGTCAAGTGTATATGTAGTGTGTAGCTAGTTTTAAAAAAAATACTTCATTGCCCAAATTATCTTCTTTTTTGTCTAGTTAAAATAAAAAATAATTTATTTTACCACGTAACCCGAAAAGTAACCGTATTTGCTTTAGTATCTTTATAGTATTAAAAATAAATCTACATATACATATAATCTACAAACTGAGTACAATACCTAACTAAGTACGGACGTCACTATTACAGAATAGGTACGTATCAATTTTGACATGTGTCATTTTAGCACAAAATTATGACAAAAAGTACCAGGGCGCCATGAAGTACAAGGCGGCTTATTTCGAACTTATCGCTCTCGCTTTACTTGTTTCTATTCGTAACCTCGAATCGTATTGTAGGTTTTTATAACCAAAAACACACCTTCCCCCTTATAATTTAAGATTTATATTAAAATACAGATACTTTATATACAGCATTTTGTAACTGGACCGAATAAGTTACAATTTAAGGAGTACTATCAAGAGAGACATCTCGCTCGATAAATCGCCTCGTGTAAGCAATCAACTTGTACAAATTTGTTTTTATTGGTGTTATCTTTGGGTGGCTTTGTGTATCGATACCTTGACTTTGTTTTTTTTTAAATCGTACATTGTTTACTGGTCATTGGAAATCACTATTCAGCCGTACGTTGGGAAAAGCTACATATAATCTTTTCTGCTAAAGACGCATCTTGGAATTGAAATTAACAATATTTTATCTTCAATCATTTGATGATTATTATAATTAAATAATAATTAGGTCGCCATATTTATCCTGCATTCCAAAACTACATAAGTGTCGTCTGTCTGAAAATTAACCCTACACGGTTATGATAGTCAGGTATCGGGTGGCTAACGACGCACTGTCCCGTAGGTACGAATGACACCACATCGATGTATTACGACTTTTTAATGGGCTCTTAAGATTAACGTACGTGTATGAATGGGTAACGTGAGATCTGACGCCGTTCAACTTGGAAAACATAAACAGTTTGTCAGAGCTTATGTTCTCTGTACAGGATAGATTCGGGGTAACTTTCAAATCTGCTCTCAATTACTTAAAAAATATTTCTGTACATATATATATATAGGTGTTTCTTAGATATTTTTTGTAAATATATCTTAGTCAACTTTCAATATCATGCAGAAAGAATCAGACATGCAAATAAAAACGTGCAGCGGTAAGTAAAGCGGTAGTGCAAGTGTGCGTAAAAATAAAAATATATATATAATTAAATTATGTACAAAAATCGGGTTGTGCTCTTAAAAACGTTTCTTTCCTGACCTTAGGCTCGTGGTCCAAGTTGCAGCGCGGGGAAGCACCGCCGAGGTACCCACACGGCATCAGTGTCACCATGATGCTTCAACGGATCATTTCACTCACTATTTGGTTGTGGTCATTTTGACAGTTCTCGGGCGGGAAAGTTTCTTTGACATATTGTTTACTTTTTAATGTTGCGTGTAATTGTTTTATTTAGTTTGCTATCCATCACTTTTAAATTGTTTTATGTTTAGGAGTTTTTCTACAAATTTAAAATAATTCAATTAAAATGTGTGTTATTGCTTTTATCATATTAAAGAATGGTACGGTAATGGTGTTTTTTTATTAAGACGCCGGTTTATACATTACAATGAGCGAATTATAATATTGTAGGTATGCGTTAGGAATTTTACGCTAAAAGAATCGATCATTACGCTACGTTGGTGGCTAGTTGAAAGGCTGTTAGTAATCGCCCTACATCAAAGAAAAAATAAAAACAAAAGAAAAAATACATAGAAAAAAATTTACACGCTCGGACCACCCACAAGGTTTTCAAATTCGAATGTCGAATGTCGATGGAACGTGTTCATCAAGTTGTCAAATCGGATTTGACGTAATCAGGAATGTTTTTTTATTGCATTTTTTTAAGGTCTAGCAGCTTCTGTTAAAGGAAATTATTAATTATACGGCTTAAAAGTGCTAACCGCAAAATTTTAACCATAACTAAGTGTGAGAAAGTTTTATTATTAAATTACATTAAAAATTAATAAGCGATAATTATTTATTGGCGCACACTACTAAAGGGAGAAGTTGGAGTAGTTAAGAGTTGTTTTTGATTTGTTTTTTTTTCAAGTAAAATAGGTACATAAATTAATTTGTAGGTATATTACACTTTACACTAGTGTGATATAGGTACCTACAAATTATGTAAACTTCTAAACTACCTATATATTAGAATAAAGATTCAATTTGATTACCTAATTAAATTTTAGACACTACTCCCTAAGGTAAGCACTAGACACCACCATAAAATATTTCTTTACATTCTGGAATCTATAACGAGGAGAAGTCTCATAAAGGCTTCTGGTATTAAATTAAAAAGTCCCACACATAGATACAAGTCTTTTGAAATTAATTCCTCATTAAATATAAAAAAATGGAAAGTATACAAATAAAAGATGACGTTTATGTTCGATCTAGCTACTTTGTTGTAAAATATATATAGTATAGTTTACAGGTGAGGCCTCTCCTGGCAGGGGGTTACGGTAGCGTTCTTCACCGCGTGATGCGCTGTGTGACCGTGACGGTACAAAAAATGTATGTAGATATAAAGTTTAAAGCTTTATAAGAGAATTATTAAATTAAAGCTTATCTTAAATTCTTCTATTTGCTTCCTTGTGGATACGGTGATACTGAATTAAGTTTATATGTAACAAAAAGCATTATAATATTTAATAAACCTATAAAGAATTATATTTTAACGTTAAATATGTAAGTATATTTAATATATACTAACTATATGCATTTATTTTCGATCATATAAAGTTTTGTTATTTAATTTTTAAATTACTACTTCCGTCACGAGTCGCGAGTCACGATTCACGACACACTCAGATGATGATATTTTTATTAATTATAATATAAAAATTTCCAATTAATGTATATATATACAATAAATAATTAATTTATACACATTAAGTGTACTATCCGTTTAAATATAGAATATTCGTCACTCTATGGCCGCCATATTAGAACACCTGACCCCTCACGACGGGGGGCAACGCTGTCACGTCTAAAACAAGAGAGCATAATGCGTTACCTCTTCAAACTGCTTTGAACACGATTTTAAAAATAGATAATTATTGAAGCGATTATATGTTTTATTACCAGTTGTATAATTTTTATTATTTCTATATTCTTATATAGCTTTACACTAATGTTATCTCACGGTAAAATTCATTTAACGTAGTAACCTATGTAACATGTAAATATATATTTTTTTCTATATCGATATTACTAATATTTCAATACCTTTTTTCAAATTTACACCGTATTGCGCCATATAGCAGATTAGGCAAAGAGAACCTAGCGTAAATATACTATTTTCTTCATTTTGTTCGAAACATTGCGTGAATTGAAAATAATTTAATGCCTTGACTTAACATCAAACCTACAATCATTGCGCGTTTGAAGTCAAACGCAAAAAAGAAGAATCAAAGCATTAAAAAAAACTATCCTTCTCTTAACTGCCCAGTGTACCTTATAAAATTCTACACTGACTAATAAACCGTTAAATAACTAAAAGCTTATGACTTGTCGCTTACGATATTAGTGTACACATCTAGGCAATATATAAAGGAACCTAACTGGCATTCCGCGGGTGTATGACGTTATGATTATTGACCATATAAAACTATTTTATGCGTATCTCCATAGATATGATCGTAAAAAATGTTTTTATATTAATATTATTTCACAAAATGACGGTAATGTTCGTTGATTTTTTTTCATTTTTGTGGACTAAACAAATGACTTGGAATTATATTTTAAATTATTTTTAAAGGCTCGCGCTTGTAATTTTAGGTTTTTAATTAAATAAAATGTCAATAAATTATGTGTTGTTATCGTTTTTATGCTGTGAATGGGCGTGTTGGGTGACGGCACTTAATTTAGGTACTTAGATACATAAAAATGTTAGACAAAAATTAGTCTATACTTTCGACATTGGATATAAAATCATTTTTTTTAAAAACATAAGGCAAAGAAGGTTTTGAAAAGTATTTTTAATTAAGTATCCATCGGACATAAGCTATTCATAAAGACCTAAAGCAAAATAAAGTATAATAAAACTATTAACATTTGTTTTACGCAAACAAATTATATTTACAAATCACTTTTGTAATATGATTTTTTTATTTTATTATATATCCAAGTTACAAACTGGTTCGATTTAAATTTAAAATAAAAAAATAACAAACGGTCAGTACGTCACTGTGGCTCCGAGTATCGATAATGTGATAGTGTTTACGATCGAATTAAAATCGATTGCTTGTGATCGTTGAGGCTCGTTTGCATCGTGTTGATGTTGTAGACAAACTATCGGTTAAATAAACTAAATGTATTGAGAACAATAATCATAAGTCACATTAGTATCCAATTGCTTCCTATCTACTGTCTAGTTATTTCTATTGTTGTTTATATTATATTATAATCTATTCAAGACGAAACTTGACACTATCAAAGATTTTAATATTTGTATGTTAAAACTTGTAAATGTAGAGATTACATGGCCATTAATAGTTAAAATGATATTAAAAGTTACTCTGGGGTAAAATATTTAGCTTATAAACTAAACATAGGTAAATATTATTAATATTTATATTACCTTTATGGATATGAATATTTAATTAACAGGCTCTTAACCATCATTAAGATTTACCTTATTATCGTTAATCGCTAATGATTATAAGATAAAGTCTAAATTAGATTAGCTTTTATGGTAATAAAAATTTTCCATTTAAATGAGTAAAGTAAGCCTTTGGAATTATAGACGATTTTATTGAGTTAGTAGATAGAGGCTTGGCCAGTGGAGGTGGCGTTAAAGTTTATCTTGAACCTATTTTTGGCTCTTAAATCCTATAAACTGTAATATGCCTGTATCCGTGATATGCTAAGTACCTACTTAGTATACGAGTAATACACGATAAACACTTCCTTTAATGAAGAATATTCTAGATGTTAATTTTAATATACATCAATACAAATCATAATAGCAATAAATATCTATAAAATTTACAGACAAACGTATTGTTATACGTTTGTCTATAAATTTACCACTAAATATAAGTGCCCTTTTAGCTTTGTAAGGCAGAATTTTAAATATATTGGTATTGAGTATTAGCATAAAATGTGCACTAAACGCGGCACGGCGTCGACAAAACGGTACAAAGATGGCAAGATAGCATCGACGTTACGCATAAATTAATTGATTTTAATCCGATGGCTCGCCAAATTACTTTTAATCGGATTTTGTTAATGTGCAGGCAAAAGAAGAAGAAGTTTTATACTTTTAAAGTTAATAAGAAATTATTTATGCGCAATTATTATTTATCTTACAGAAGACGTTGATTAAAGGATTTTAATGGCAATCATAATTTTAACAATTGAAATATTTTTATTTATATCGTTACGGCAATGATAAAAATATGAAAATATCTATCAATTGTTACTGTATTCATAAAAGGTAGAATTCATAATGACTTTTTGAACATATATTAGATTGTATATTAAAAACTTAATTCGCTTATTGATTACGTAATGTAGGTTAAGTTTGTTTGCGCAAATTCCGCATATAAACGTTTTGTATTTTTATGCATTGCCTTTATTTTTACTTCCGATGACATTTTGACCTTGAAGAGGGCATTGAAATGGTAAACAGTATATCACGACAAAATTATAGAGCTACTAATATGTCAAAACTGATATCATAAGAAGTTATTTTCGTTACCTACGTAGAAAACGTTTTAGAAATATATTAGTAGGTTGAAATTATTAGGAACAAAGGACATTAATAAAAAAAAGGTATAAAGTTCTGGTTACGGTACTACGGTACCTACTTAAATATTTTATAATCGCATAGATTTGTTACCATTATAAACTTTAACATTATAGACAATAAAAATATATAAAATCTTTTAGTTAGACAACATATAAAATTACACATTTTTTTATAAAGACACATATTTTTAATATTTTAGAAATAATTTAAACGTTAACCCAAAAAGGAAAAAATATAATAGTCTGTCCCAATCTATTTATGACAGAGTATAAACGGTTAAACCCGTATTATACGAACAAGTACACAATGGCCAGCTGCGAAATTTGAATTTGGAACATCCGTGACGTCCTATCTCCTTCCCGCGTCCCGCCCAGCCGAAACCACGCCCCTTCCGCCCGCCGAACTAAATTGAATTTCGAACAATTGAAACACTAGGATCTATGGATGTGTACTTTATTATCTGTTGAGTAGAATCTATTTTGCTTTGATGCTACCTGTTTTGACAGTTAATATTTATTTTGATAGTAGTTTCAGCAGTTAATTTTAGTAATACTATAGTTACTAATGATAGCTATGTACTAGTATGTATTTATATTATTATTAGTTTGTATTATCATTACTCAAAAACGAATGAACAGATTTCCATGATGTTTTGCACATAAACTGTAATAGTAAATACTTAATTAACATAATCTGTTAATTTGAAATAAAACGATAATATCCGATACCGACCCGACAATATCAAAGTTTCTTTTTAATTTCCTTAACCAAAATAAAAATAATTAATAATCTTTTAATTTACGGAGGGAACCTTTTACAGTTATAGTATACCACCACCACCATAACCATAAATTTATGTACCTATACCAATAATAATAAAATTGTCTACAATAAACTCGGCACGTTTTTAAATCTTTTTTAATTTATTAATTAACGTTCACAATTTTTCCATCTATATGCAAAGTAGAATCCGCAATAAGTGCATTATTACATTTGTGTAAAAGGTATTCAGGATAAAACGCTTCTACAATGATTTGTATACTGGATAAACCGTATTAGCGTCAGTTAGATGGCTGCTTGTTGCTATAAGATTGATATATCAACTTTATTTAAATACATATCTATCTATTCGTGAAACGCCTAATCATGGTAGTGGAACCTATAGCTCCATCTCCATGGATAAATTTCGAAAATTCGAGTGGGAACTGGAGAACGGGATGTCTAAGCACTAGGTTCCCTCGGTCTACTTTGCTATTCATTACTTGCGTTTTTGTTAATAGAAAAATTGTAATAAAATAACACAAGAGGACTCCGCCACTACCTCGCTACACTCGCTGTAGTAATAAGCAAATAAAACACTTCGAAAGACATATTTTTTATTATTATAAAAAACTATTACAGAGCTGTATCTCATATATGAAACGTTCAGACGCAAAGCATTTTTATATACTTAATAGAAAGACGAAACAAATATCAATGTTGAATAGATATGCCAATATTTTTCATACAGAAATTGCGTTCGGTATTTCATATACCTACCTACGAGTAGGTACTGTCAGCATTTTGAAGAAACATGAGGATATCAAAAGGTTTTAGACGGTAGAGTTTGTTGTTTACATTGTATCCTTATCTGGACACCTTACGTTTCGCCCGCGTGGTGGTCGTGGTGTTAAGTGATGTCATAGGTGTACTATTAAATTAAGCAGCTGCCACAATTTATACCAAATTTATAAACAAATCATTCTCTACTTTAAACTCTATCTTTGTTTCAATTTTACTATGTTTTTATTTACGACGACACGATCACGAGAGTAACCTGATGGCGATCCCCGCCGCCCACCAATAGATGTAACACCAGAGGAGATGCTTTTTATATTGATGTAATACTCCTGATTCCATATTTTCTATAGTTATTCCAATTTTTTACAAAAATTGTATTTTTATTATTTTATATTTTTGTATATTATTGTTTATTACAAAATTATATTTGTCAGCTATTTGTTATATTGATGCAATACTCCGAATTCCATATTTTCTATCGTAATTCCAGTTTTTGTTTATTTGTTAAGTAGTTTATTACACAAGTCATTACATTTATCATATCATATCTCATAGTCAAGGTAGTTCTATTGTATTGTAAATGAAGATAAAATCAATGAAATAATATCAAGTGCAACATTTTTACTATCATGTTAATTATTTTACTGGGTAGCCATTGGAGGCTTAATTTAATAATAATTTTGTCACTTTCTCCAATCATTTAAAGAAATTACATGTTAAATAATAAAATATTAATTTATTTAAATGAATTATATTATAAGTGTATTAAATAAAATCATCCAAATTTTCCGAAAGCTCTATAAAAAAACTCTGTGATAAGTAAATCTTGCAAAATACACAACCGTTAAACCTTTAACAATATTAAAATGATTTGTATATAATATTTATATACATGTAAACTTATGTATAGACGAATCTATACATATAAAGTAAAACAATGTTGTGTTGTGCACACACACACACACACAAACATTGTGTCGAGTTGACGGGTGTCGATATCAAAGTACCGACGTCCACGATTGTATTTCGATTATATGCAATATCGTGTGTACCGTGTAAACAATTCCTCATTAGAAAGTAGTTTTGTATGACAATTAAATTAAATAAAATTATTTATACAAAAGTTGTTTTTTTTTCAATCGGGGCGGAAATATTGACCAAGTGCGAGTGGTAATATTTTAGTTAGTTGTCGAAAGGTTTTTAGGGATGTGCACGCTATTAATGTATTTGAGAGCAAATTTATTCAAGCTAGTTAATAAATATAACGCATTATTTATTGCACAAAAACAATTTTAGCCATTGCCTTTTTTACTTTTTTTCACTTTGATTATATGCACATAATAGTAATATTATTTAAATAATATTATACAGACAAGAAAGTACTTTGTACTCAATCCGTAGGTAGGCACTTGTTGTTGTGAAAGGGCACTGATGAGAAGATAATTTTCTTATCGACTTATCTCTACATTCTGTGATATAATATTGAAAACAATATTTTCCTGTGCATGACATAAATATTTTGTAGTGAATGTCGATTCTGCCTTAGTAACAATTCTATTTTATAACAATATAAATATTGTCATAAAACTTTCACGGAAATCCATAAATAGATATAAATAATAAAATAAATATTTTAAAAACTATATATAGCCATAAACAAACGAAACTAGCTTATTATTTTATACGATAGATATCATTTTTTATGTTAAGATATGAACCAAAATTCGTGGCTGGAAGGTTGGCGATACGAGATAAGGACCGTTGAAAGCGAGATGTTAATCTCTTACACATTCCTGTGTCCCTGGTACATTGTATGAATATATAATTAATATGATTGACTGGTGTTATTTCGTTGACAGATTAAACATATTTTCTAAGGCCCTTTTTGTAGGAGTTTTGTGTGATTTTTTAAAAACTGTATTCTTTGTGGAATAGTTGAAGTGACAAATATAAAAGCGTCAATCATAAAAAAATGGTAAATACAAAATAAAGTTACGATTTTTCTTTTTAACTAAATATTAAATCAAATCAAGAATCAACAATATACTTACTTACTTAGTAGGTACCGATAGTAAAAGATATTAATTATTATGTACAAGATAATACGAAAAAAAAAAACGTTTAAATAGAATTTTAGATTATTAAAATTTGTCACTGTTTGTGTTACTAAAACTTTTTTTAATTCAATATAAATTTGCAAAATGAAACAAATATATATGTATTCAGTATTTATTTATACCTACTAATAATAGGGTTCACCTATTGTTAGTAGGAATGCTAATTTAAAATTTATTACATGTAGATCTTCTAGATCGTCACGTCACTTTGACTAATGTTGTTCTTATTATAAATCAAACGAATTTCAACTGATGACTTTGAAAAGAAGCGGAACCGTCGCATTAAAAATAATGTTTACAGTGATTACTCATGAATAAATGGTCGAAAATAACGAGTGGACTTAAACAATACATCCGCTTTGGACCGCACGCGGGTAAAAAATATGAAGTAAATCCGAGCTCTTAACTGATTTATTATAAATATAACATGTATAATTTTCAAGATTTGTAGAACGTCAAAGACAATAATTATTTTTTATTATTGCCAATTTACTGCATCAGTTGTGGTTATATTAAGAGATAGTATTTGAAAAAATTCTGCTAAAACATTGTTTACTATAAATGCAGAGTTAATAAGCGCGTGTAAGTTCTTCAGCGATTAATTTTTATTGTATTGTAATTGTAATTTTTATTACGAAACATCAGAAATTTACAATCCATAGAAAAATAATTAACAACCTAGAAAACTAGTTAATAGTAAAACCGCCATAATTACGCATTTTATTAAACAACGCACTGAGAAATTAAACGAAATGCTATTTAGCACAAGCCGACCGTCGAACGATTCTTTTTTTTTCGAATTTCGAATTCGTGGCCACAACACCCGCATTGTGCGCGCATTTCCAAGAATGATTTCGTTGTGAGAGCGAGACAGATGTATATGAAACTACCAAATTAGATAGAGAGAGGAGATGGATATTAATTTTGTTTTTCTTTTCGTTAATCTGTGGCCACATGTGGCGATTGTTCTTGGACCTTATGGTCATTCTTGTCTCGTTTGTTTTGTCCCATTTTAGATTATGGTGACTGAACTTTGAAAGTGTTATTTTAATTAATACGTTTCCTACTGATAAATGATAAGTTATCTAACTACATATATAAATAATATCGAGCTTATATTTTACGATCATATACGCTGCTACGTTAAAGCTAACAAGATGATTTTGGGAGTATTTTATTGTCGTGTGAGAAAATTTATGTTTTTTGATAATATTCGTTATTAATCCTGTCGTGATAGTCGTTAAGATAGCATTAACGCATGGCTTTGGATTTATGAGCGTTGTTCAAAGTTTTAAGGACTTACATTATAGTTTGAACATTCAATCAAACGTATTAATCAAATTAATTGTAATTTATTTATTGAAAATTATGTTGTTAGTGTTTTGGTATGGTAACATTCTCACAATTGCAGTTTCCGACAGAAAAATAAAAAATATTAAAAATGTGTATATTATTTTAAAATATATCCTATGTATCTCTTTAAAAGAGACAAGTATTTTTAAAAGAGACTTTGCCTTTGTTCTGAGTAAAAAGCATAAATTTTGTTAATTTTTAAAACGTGGTCTATCGATGATGAAATTTTATCTTGGAACGAAGGCAATATGATGTATTCGACATTATTTAACCTTTTGTTAATGAAGTGTGCACTGTCCTCTTTTTACAGGCACGAGCTGTTTAGTGATGGGCGTCGGGCGTGGATATGTCGATGGTGGTCTAAGTAAGTATAACTTTTATTGTCTTTGGTCTTTATATAATTTATTTCATTTTATACTATACCTTAAAATTATTTGAGTACTGCTTAAACTAATAATACCTTTTAATTCCTTGTGCGATTTTACGCTAGGTGCTTAATTGTTGGTATAATTATACATTTCTTTCAATAAATAACTATTTTATTTATTAAAATCAGAGCTCTATCTTTGTATTTACTAAAGTGAGTTATTAAAGAAATGAAATAAAAACAGTATTAACATTCCATAACTTTCTAGCCACAAAAATTTATCGATACACCCAATCAACCCTAACCACGGCTGAATAAGCTAAGTATCCCCGACACATATTAAAAAGTGTAGAGATTCGCAGAAACCACTACTACGCTTCGGTAGGTAAAGACAGCGCTCCTTTGTCCACTTTTATACTTTTTGCCTATCTTTGTTTAATTAGGCCCTGCTATTTGCACACGCCTTGTACTAGCAGGGTTGTCACTTATGGAAGACACTCGTATATATTACGTGGTAATATTACGCGGTAATATTTGTCGCTGTGAAGTAAATGTAAAGTTGTGTTGGACGTGTTGGGTTGATGGTTGGTTGGATGGTGTCTATGCTAGCTATGGTTCTAGATTTATTTATTTTTTTATTGAGAAGAAATATTATGTTAATGTGTTGATGAGGTAGTACAGCGTCTGCTGTACGCGGCGGTTGTTGATTCGATTCTATTAAAATTCAAAGATTACTTACAATACCTAATAAAGAGCCCACAACCCTTAATATATCACATAAACTCTACATTGAAATTTAAACTCTAGATTAAGAATTCTTAAACCAGAATATAGGTAATATTATATAATATAAAACCTTCTTTCTGTATATCAGTACAGTAACTTTAGCTCTAACTTCTTAAGACCTTTTACCCTCCAATGCCTTATTTTATTATTTGTCTCTTACGTTTCAAGCAAGAACGTGAAGTAGTAAATAAACGCAATTGTTTGTAGCCTTACGCCTAAGAAAATTCAATTGAACAGCAAATACGTGCTTCTGGTGTTACATTATACCTATCTATGAACAAGTATGCTATGCCTATATAGATAGTTACTAATATACATTTTTGTTTTAATTTCTTTTAATATTATAATATATTTAAGAAAAGTAAATATTTAAACGAAATCTAATTCATATTATAAAAAATAATTATAAGAAAATCGATTTATATTTGTAAGTAACTGGCCATTCAGAAAAAAATAGTTATTAGAAATAATCAGCTTCACGCTGTATCCTGCACACAGCAGGGTAGGCAGAAGGGAACCTAGTATTAAGATACTCCGTTCCCCACTTTCTGCCGAATTCTGGAGGCATTGCGTGTTGAGTAGCAGAATTCAACGCCGCGCTGAACCTCGACACCAGAGCGAAGAAATGGAAATATAAATTTAAGTAAATATTTCATCTCCTCGAGTGGGATCAAACCCACAACCAGTCGATTTACAGTCACACTCCGTGCCGCTGCGCCACGACTGGCCTCAACGTAGAAATAATATTACTTTGATTGACGTTATTAGAAGTAATATTATTTTGTAATATATTTTTGACACAGACAGACAGTCAGAGGGCTAGTTACAAATTTTTTTTATGTAAAATAATTACCAGAATAGTATGAACAAAACATGTTATTCTCAACTCAAACTTATTCAATTGTTTGATTATAAATAAGTCGTAAGATTTGTATCCCAAACCAGCTTGCCCATCAAATATTATTCGCAGATGATATTACGCGTATATTTATATATCATTTATATATTTATAGTTTCCCTCTACTGTACTGTATTATATTTCTAGTGAGAATTACCTACCATACCACTTGATAATTTACAGATCGTTAGTTAGAAGAATAACTTTCAAAGTTTGTTCAATTATGTTATAGGAAAGTTGCCAAGTATTGCTTATACACAAACGAAGGAAATTATAAGTTTTAGTGTTCTTTATTACAAAAAAACCACTTAAACACCGTATAATTTACATAAAACGATCATTGAGATTTTTCATCGATACATTTGAGAAAGGCAGTGTATGTTTCTTAAATTAAAGCTTTCGGTGGTGGGCTCAATATAGTCTTACTCGGAGGAATAAAATATTTCTGTATTCTCTCTGGTAACAATACAAAGCGGTGACGACGGCTATGAGTTCCGCCACTGGACACGCAATGTCTCTAAAAATGGGCGCAAAATGGGTAATGGTGTGTCTTAACACTAGGTTCCCTTTGCCTACCCTCCTATATTCGAGTTAAATTTTCACCCATAATATATTTTTTTAGTACGATATAATTTTTTTGATATGATACTTTATTAAAAGACACGTGCGATATTAAATTTAACAAAACAAAAAATAAATAAAAATAACTGAGTACGTTTAAATTTATAACTACCTACTTTTATAAAATTTAAATAAATTAAATTAGCTAGGCAGAGGGAACCTAAAGTTAAGACACTCCGTTCCCCACTTTCTGCCGAATTTTGGAGGCATTGTGTGTTGAGTGGTAGAACTCAACGCCGCACTTTTGCCTCGACACCAGAGCGAGCGTGAAAATATAAATTTAAGTAAATATTTCATCTCCTCGAGTGGGGATCAAACCCACAACCAGTCAGTTTTACAGTCACACTTCGTGCCGCTGCGCTATGACTGGCCCACCTATTTTTATAATTATTTCAATTTTAATGTACGGAACATTCCAGCTTAACGATAATTCGGACTTGAACGGCGAGAACATTTACATTCAATCTAAGCGTGTTTTCAATCAGACTAACTGTATCAAATATTTTAAGATATTCAAACCAATGAATTTAGGAGATTCCACATCGACTGCCTGCATGTTACAACTATTTATAGCATTCTTTCGAACATTTTGTGTTGTAACTTGGTTTTAGTCCCATAATTTTATGGTTACTTTTGGTAATATCATAGCTATACATGTACATATATAAAAAGGAAATAACTTAAAGTAGTAAATGTCTTAGTATATATATTTAATTTATAAATAGACATTTTACGGTTTAACGCTTTTTTCCATGCACGGATAGTCCTCTTTTAACAGAATTTTCGAGACATTGCGTGTTGAGTGATGGAATTCGAAGCCGTTATCTGTATAAAATGTGTAATTCAGCTCTTATTAGCTAACAGCTCAATAAATTAAGGATTGTTATTTAAAATGATCACATTATTATGTATTTTCTGTTAGAATGTCTAACATTTCTTACATAACATACATGCTATGTTATTAAAAGCTTTAAAAACAGCGAACTTTATTTAAATCAAGTTTTAAAATACTCCGATTCCTACTTTTCGCTGAATTTTTCGGTTTTGTTACCACTATAGCTATAAAGGTAGTTGTAAGATTTTCCTTTAAATAAAATCAAAATTCGACTACAATTGCTGTAACATTAACATCATCTATAAATATACACAAATATTGATTTAGAAATTCACATAATATTAAATATTAATTAATGTATCGATGTTTAAATGTAAAAGCTATAAGGGTTAAGGCTGTATATTGTATTTATAATCATCCATTATTAATACAGAGAAAGCTTAGGAAAATTTTGTTCGAAGGTTACATAATATTTTTAAATTATAAGAAAATTTTATATAAATTTTTTTGCGGCTTCTTATAGTAACAATTTTGATTTATACCTGGTATATTTAATATGAAATAAAGTGGATAAGGCCGTCGTGGCGCAGTGGCACAATAGTGTAATGGTTTATGGGTTCGAACCTTTCTAGCTACAAATTTATAAATATCGCTCGCAAAAGCGCCGTGATGTGTTCCGTCGTTCAATACGCAATGTCTCGAACATTCGGTGAAAATTGGACACGAAGGCTTCTGCCTATTGTAAAGCTAGAGAAGTTCAATCGAAGTACCTGGACACTAAGGTCTACATAAGACATGTATGATCTGCTTTGATTTTCGGGAGATATGCGAATTTAAATCTCAATTAAATTAAATCAGCTTCACACTGTGAAGTTAAATCTTAATTTTCGTTTGATATTTTGTATAGCAGATAGAAATATTTTTTGGCTGCAAAAATTCTAATTAGACCGGGTTTAGTCTAACTAAAACTTGATGCTTATTTTTTTTTTGTTTTATAAATAATTTAATATTATAAAAAATTAAGTATTTTAACAGCCTTTTTATTATTAATAATATAAAGGGTTGTTTATGTTAGTAGGTACATCACGTACTAAACTCTACCAACTATTTAACGAATATTATGTAAATATTTAATAAATTTCATCGTATTTGAAAATCGTTCGTACAACAGTAAAAACTAAAACAAATAGCAAAATTTTATAAACACCATCGTCGTTATACTTCGGTAATAATTGACTTTTCCTTCACGGTTATTACTTATTAGAAATCATTGTTGTGGTTACTTAAACTGGACTGTTTTCGAGTTTGTTAATTTTTAATATTAAATATATTATTATTTAAAAGAAATCATGATCGTTTTAATATATTTTATAACTTTTCATGCAGTAGCGGATTGGATCGAAAAGTTATCTACAAGACATTTTAAGAAAAAAATGTACAATTTAATAAAATAAAAAAAATAGATTTTAAAGCATTAAACAGAATTTATTACTCAATTCATATTATTTTATATGAACGTCGGTGAGTTCTTAACATTTTAATTTTATAAAAACTACTGGACAAAAAATCTTAAAAATTATGTTACAAAAAGTATATATACTTATCTTATTTGGTTTTTAAATAGTTTTTTGTTACAATATTTTTTTATTTCTAGAAAAATCTAAACTTAACTGTAAAAAGTGCTACAAAAAATATTTAAAGTATATTTTACTTTACAACATTTATAACATAATATGTTTATTATTATATTTCCGTCGAAATCGAACTTGTAACTAACGTGTATTCAACTTTTTATATAATTACCGCTCAGTTTACCAAGCTTCTTAAGGTTTTAAGTTTTAACCGCGCTTTAGCTACCTAGAAGCCCTACTACCGACAAGTCTTGTATGAAAATTTCTTTCTTACGTCAATTTTTGATAACATTTTTATAAATAAAATATTGGTTAAAAAAGTTATTGTATTGACGTATACTTTTAAATCATTAAAAAAATAATTTCAAGCGTCAAAACGTATAAAACCTCGTGTCTAAGCCTATTCTTATTAGAAACATCCGTACTAGTTAAGTTTGAAATATAATTTTTACCTCCAGCCTTATAGTCTGCATTCCCGCTACATTTGTATTTTTATTTTCGCATGCGTATAGCTACAAAACCGATCATGCCATTGTTTTAAAACACCACCAACCACAGTTTCATCCAAACCGTACCGGCATTCACTTCACTTACCCGAAAAAATCTACAGCATAACTCGCAATTAACACAAGCACAACAACACAACACTATTTTGTAATGTAATACGTATTAAATTGGAGCTTTTGAGGATCCGGTTTACGATAATAGACGAATGGAAAAAAAATGTATATAGGTATATCCTCGACAAACAATTGGAAGCGCAACAAAACAGCGCTCCGTAGCTATCCAAAGCTGTACTGAAATTCTAAACCCCGCTTTCGGTGTCTGTGTCCAGCACCCCCCATTACTAAATTTCTAATAGAGACTAAAACGACGTATACGTTTTAAGAAATAACACAAAATTGATACATAACTAAGCGAAATAAAGCTCTAAATGCTATAGCAAGTAACGTCGATTCAGACATTCATCAAAACGCCCGGCGCGCACAAGGCTATGAGAACGTATAATTTAAAGACGGAGCTATCATGTTGAGAGAGCGAATCCAGTTGTCTCTCTCGCTCCCATTAAAAAGCACATCTTTTGGCCCGATATTGTCGTATTGCTCATTTTTTGCTATTCTATATTGAATTACGTATTATTTTGTGAATTAGATTGTGCGGTGTCATATTTTTGCTCGGTACCTACTTACCTGGTGTTTTTAGGATAAGGCAGGTTGATGCTCTCGATTTGTGCAATTTAAAGGCCGAAAATATAGTTTTCTTTTTATTTAAAACATTATAACAAAAAAATAAAAATTATTGTTTTTTTTACAATTTATGACGCACATTTATTTTCTTTTTTCCTTAGGAACGGTAAAACATTGCACCTTAAAGTGACTACACATTTGTCGGACCTGTAAAAATAAATATTGAAAATATAATAAAAAAATCCAATTTAAATCGTTATTTACACACTTGAGTTAGTAAAACCTTTTGAACTTTTTTAAAAAAAAACATACATACGATGGTCACTACCATATTTTTTATAAATATTGTTAGAATTTAAAAATATTATAGTTTAATCATTAATTTCCTGAAAATACTCAATTTGTGGTTAAAGAGTTTATATTTTCTCAAAATAAGATAAAATTCCAACTAAAGAGAATAACTAAGTAAGTTATCTGAGGAAAAAGGTAGGAATCAATTATCTCATTTCATAAAAAAATTAATATTTTTCATAACTTGTCTTGTTTCTAAGCTAGAAAATACAATCTGTTGACAAAAAAATTGTACTCACCACACAAACCCCATAATGGACATGAGCGGAAATAACAAAAATCAAAAATAAATACAAAACAGCAATTTCAAACTGCGGCTGATACAAAGATATTGCTACAGCTAATACTAATTGTAGATTGATCCACCCGATAGTATCGCAACGTTGCTCACTCATCTCTGCAACTATAAGGCGACTCTGTAAAATAAAAAGGGAGAAAGAGAGCTTTTAAATGCTTAAATACCATAAGAAACTTTGAATATACAGGGGAGCTAGTGTTAAAGTACTCCGTTCCCCAATTTCCGTCTTATTTACGAGACATGCGTGTTATCAACTGACGAAATTCATCGCCGCTTTTTATCTTTTTAATAGAATAGGACAATCTATTATAATAGTAATTCATTTTCTCCGAGTGGATATCGATCCCACAACCGTCGTGTTTGCAATACCACTCTATATCGCTGCTCCACTACGGCCTCTTACAATAAGAAATTTTGAATATTCGATAATTTTATCTCCTCAATTAATAAAACAAATATAAAAAGTACCTAATATCATTTCTTGCACAGATAATCTGTTTCCCGTCGGTTTTCGACGATACGTAGGGCGCGCCGTAATACAATTTTGTTTTTTTTTGTAATAATCATCATATTTCTTAATAATATAATAACGTTTTATAATCAAATTATAAATAAATTAAAATAAGCTTCACGCTGTTTCCCGAACGTAGCAGGGTAGGCAGAGGGAACCTAGTGTTAAGACACTTCGTCTCTCACTTTCCGCCGAATTTTGCATTGCGTGCATAGTCTAGTAATAATAAATGTATATTATCCACACACACTTTTATTTAATTAATAACTTTACATTCGAAAATTCGTATTATTAAACAGAACTTGTAAATACGAAGGGTGTGCTTTCTATCTATATTTTTTTTCTTCAAAATCTTGTTACCAAGAAAATTATTTTTAAAAAATTTATTACTACATGTTTCACATATATATAACGCATATAGAAAGACATACAGAGAGAATCCTATGTAAATACACTTCTAACTGTACCTTTCATTTCTACAACCTAGGGAAATTAAAAAACCTATTATACTTTTTTGATTAAAGACGAAAAAATATTCGATATTTACCAACATTTTTAAAAATGCTGATAGTAAGTAAGAACAATACAAAAGCTTTATTTAGAATAGCGTCATGTTCAAGTTGCAATACCGCCGTTTTTGTCACTCATCTCAAATATAAGTTCCGATCAGCGTTTCTCTTTTAGGCGCCGGGTACTCGTCTTTCAATCATAATACGATGTTTGCTTTTAATGTGTGGTCAACAGATACATAACTTGTACTGTATTTTAAAATATAAAACGGTATTTTCCATGTTAATGATAACCTTTGCCGTTTTTTTTTTTAACTGAGACTTCAACCATGGAACTTGATATCGCTAAATCCGCCCCTGTTCTCAAACCAGTATAAACTTATACTTACATTATAATTTTCCTAGAAAATATACATTCCTATTACAATTATAACAAAATAAAATATATAACAAAAACACTTACAGCAATATTACTAAATAAAGTTCCAAAAACCAGTAAAAAGATTCTAGGAGTTTTCTCTAACACATTATTGGGTGATTTCAACGCCCAAACCGTCATACCCACTGTCATGATCGACATGGGCCAAATTGGCCGTAGTGCTTCTAATATTGGATACATCTTGCCGGATTTGTTTTTATATGATCTAAAAAGAGTTAAATATGAAATATTATAAAATAGATGAAGTCATGGTTGAGCAGCAAGGCATCTGATTTTAAACTCTACGACTGTGGGTTTGATTCCCGCTCGAGGGAATTAACTATCAGCAAACAATGTCTCGAAAAACGGACAGAAAGTGGGGATTAGATTTCTGGTATATCACCCTGCTACTTTTTTTATTTATTCAGCTTCACGCTGTACCCTGCACATAGGTTAGGCAGACGAAACGGTGACATTAGCTCCGCCGCTTGAGGCTTTGTGGATTGAGCGGCGGTGAGCTTTTCACTCCCCCGAGTGGGATCCAAACCAAAACAGTCACGTTTACAAGCGCACATTTGTACACAACGGTTTCTATTGTTTATGTTAATATCACAATTTTATTTATATAGATATATTTAAAAAATTATAGCAAAAGTAAAAAAATATGTTTCATTTATAACTTTACATACAAATACACGTTGTATATTGCAACCGGCAGCGTAGTGAAGAGCCCGGTGCAATGAATAGCTACTTCTAAGGCTTGGACGAAAGTGATGTTCCCGAACACATATGTTTTGTATACAGCGGTGCCATATATGCCGGGGACTAAGAAGAGGATTGTTGATACCTAGGAATAAAAACTCGATATACTAATCGATTTTACGACGTAAAATGAAAAAAATTCATTGTTTCCCGTTCTACTTCCTTGCTTAATTAAAATCAGCTTCACACTGTATCCCGTACACAGCAGGATAGGCAGAGGGAACATAGTGTTAAGACACTCCGTTCCCCACTTTCCGTCGAATTACGGAGGCATTGCGTGTTGAGTGGCGGAACTCAACGCTGCGCTTTTGCCTCGACAACAGAGCAAAAAAATGACAATACAAATTCAAAAAATTGTTTGATTTCTTCGAGTGGGGATCTAATCTATAACCAGTCGCGTTTATACACTTCGCGGTCACACTTTGTGCCCCTGCGCCACGAGCACGACTGGCCTAACTTAATTACATACTAAAATTCGATTTTCTAAGTACCTACAGTATTTTTGTCTGTACGGTGTCCGTCAGTCACTTAGTAACAGTAGAGTTGTGGTATACGCACCTAAAAGGTCAAATCGTAAAATCGTCGAATCGAAAACGTCTTCGACACTATTAACCAAATTTAAAAATGGCGTCTTTAAAATTTGGTTAAAGTCCAATAAACTTTAAGTTCTAATAAATTTTCGTTATACAATATGGTTATCACTCTTTAAAATAATATATGTTTTTATGTTTGTGTGTTTATTAGGTATACACCAAAGCGCACGACTATAAGATAAATAAATTACAGTAAAAAAAAATTGACTGTTCAAATTGACCTCTGGAGTGAATTCTACTATACGGAAAAAAATATTTTTAAACCACTAAACATTTCGTATGGAAAGTAAAGTAAATTATTTATGAATATTTTCTCTTTCTCAAATTACAAGAAATACATAAAAAATAAAAAAAAAGATTTAAATATTGTCAAATATGAAAACAACTAACCCACATACTGAGGTCGTACCCCCACGGCAGGTACAAGGTTCCGGTGTTGTATTTCTCCCAGTGGCTCACATAGAAGTTCAGTACGACGCTCATAGTTATTAAATATCCTCTGGAATAATGGTATTCATTAATTGCTTAAAAATAATTTACTTATAATGCGCCGCCACTTATCTTGGTGAAGATTAACTTATTCGTCTATTTTAGGAAAATGTATTAAAATGGGAAAAACGTCCAACAAATTATAAATATTAGATTTAACAACATTCTCACTCACGTAGTTTTTACTTACTTAATATAAAAATAGTAATTAGTAGAATTGTACACAGCTTCACGCTGTATTCCGCATAGCAACCTAGCAGCCTAGTGTTAAGATACTCCGTTCCTGTTAAATGGCGTAACTAAACGCCGCGCTTTGCCTCGACACCATAGCGAAGAAGAAGCGAAGTAGATATTTCTTCTCCTCGAGTGGGGATCGAACCCACAACCAGTCGATTTTACAGTCACACTTTGTGCCCCTGCGCCACGACTAACCTCACAATTGAACCCATTTTACGGGCAAAATTTAACACATGACGTAAAATATGTATTTAAAAAAATGTCATTACCTGAATACAGGGATAGACCACTCATCTCTACCAAAAACTGAGAATAAACAGTATGGAATTAAAAAAACTATATACGAATCCAAGCCATGGTCAAACATTTCTCCAATAGGACCAGATACTCCGATACGCCTAGCCTGCTTACCATCAATACCGTCTGTAATAAAAGTTGTAGGAGCAACTTTAGCAGAAAAAAATAAATTTTTGTTTTACTTTATGAATTTATATTCTTTGTTCTATTACAAGATTTTTCTTAACAGGAAACAAAAAAATATTCGTAATTTTTTTTTTTTATTTACACGCGGTTATTTTAGATGAACACGACAGCTATGGATTTAAATTCTAATAAAGATTCAGATTTTGGTAAACAACGCAAAAAAAGGAACTTGACATTTACATTTTTAAAACAGTGTTATTGTTAGTGATTATTTATAGAAGACAAAAGTGGAATTCTTTATAAAATTATATGTATTATTTTACTATTGGTTATGACACAGATTTGTAATATAATACAATACTATTAATTACTGTAGTTACATGTTGATTCATTCAAAACTTAACCGCAGCCTTGATGAGTTACAACTACAAGAGACAATATATAGAAACTGGTCCAGTAGATGAGTTTACAGTTATTTTAGTTACTTCAATTAAGTTACGTTATAGTTAGGAATATGTATATCCTATAGGTAGAGGCTGCATAAAAAAGGTTGATGGAAAATTTTAAAAATGATTGACGCCTCTGTTTCACACGAATAACCAAAACATTAATAAATATTACTTTAAAAAAAAATTAAATAAATCTTACGAATTTTCAAACGAACATAGACTTTCAGAACTGTCGTAAAGGAGTTATTTTATCTTAGTTTATTTACACAGCCCATGAATCTTTCGGGCATAATAATTTAAAAATATCTATTGTCACTATATTAATATATAAAATATGCTTTATAGTCTGTACAACTTGTTATATAATAATGAATAAAAATAAGTATGGATAGATTAATAAAAATAAGGTAAATTTATTTGAGAAAATGTAATCTTACCCAAATTGTACGCTAGGAATAACAGCACAGCGCATGTAGAGAAAACCCACTCCGGTATGTCATATGTTTCAATGTTTTTGACACCAGGACGACCGACAGCGGTACAGTCGAAATCATAAATAAGTAATAATATAACGCATATTACCATACAAAGGAAACCAGCGAATGTTAGTAAGTTTGGTGCTATCCATTTGGGTATAAACTGAAAGAGAATGTTCTTTTATTATTATTATTATTATTTCTTGAGATATAATAATTAGTCAAAACAATTTTTTACTTGATTATGTCAAATGTAATTTATTTCCATCCATTAAGGTCATGTAGAGCATATTTTAATGATTAGAGCTTTTTTATATGTAGAAAGCGTGTTTAATAGTTAATTATTTCTCTTCCGCGTAATACTGTTATAGAGTTTAACGCAATATTTAAACATCCAAAAACAAATTTTATCGAAGAAGAGAGTTGGGAGATCTATATTTTGAATATAAACATTCCACTGACTGCTATAATAATACCATCTTCTAACTTCAGTTATTTTACACTTTTCTTGTTAATTCGAGATATTGCGCACCTATGAAGGAACCGTCTCGTTATCCTCTCCTATAATAATAATAATTCTATCAAAACCTCTGGATTTTTACTCTATGAAAATAATTTATATCTAAGTACATATTTTACCTTAACTGTAAAGTTCCATGTGGGATGCATAACATATCGACTGAGAGGACTCGTATCTATGGCACTGTACTGTAAGAAAATATTACATCAATAAAAGTAAAAAGCAAAAAGAAAACAGTTTCAGGTGTTTCATTGCAGAGCAGGGGAATCTGGAGGAACTCAGAGTTAAAACTTAAAATACTCTACTTATTTAGAAAACGTATAAAAATTTGAACGCAGCGGGACTCGAACCCGCGCCTCCTGGAAACCGACCAGGCGCTCTGACCACTAAGCCATGCGTTCTCGCCAAGCTACGTCGAAATTTTTATACGCTTGTTACAACTTATGTTGTTAGCTTAAATTTTTCACCCAATTTTCGTACGCAACGCTAAGTCTAGAGCAGAGAAATGAAATAAAATTTAAATATTTTTATTCCCCTGAGTGGAAATCGAATCCACAACCATCGCATTGCTAGTCGCCACGCCAATCTATATCTCCATAAAACTAAAATAAACCAAAATTCTATTTTTAATTTAATTATAGAGACGAGTAACTTTAGACATTGGGAATTAAACTACGGTCGTAACGTTATCGTAACTGTTAATTGTGAATAAACTACACATATTATGGTAAAGGTATCGAATGACGATATAATAATATAATAGATGATTTCTTAAATCATATTTTAACACGTTTTCCATTTTATGCTGTGAAGAAGAGTATAAAGACACCCATAACTTAGTTGAATGTGTGCGGGAGTGATCTGTAATTGTGAACTTGTTTCTAGTTGGAAGTAAATAGACCGTCTATTTGAATCAATATTCACTGTATATACGTTTAGCGTTACTTCTCCGTAGTACTTTCTTTCTTCCTATAAAAAGATATTTTCGGATTTTGCGCAAGAAATTAGTAAATTAAATTTAAATATTCAAAAATAAGTTTTTTGTATTTTCCACTTCGCTGAGTGAGGTATGGTTATGGTATGGAGGTGATAAACATAATTAATGGAAAGAATAATAGATTTTTTTTAAATTGATGGCGTGGTGAAGCGGAAGCACAGCGTCTGAATGTAATACCGGGAACATAATACTACGAATGTAATACGCGACGACTCTGGGTTCGATTCACGCCCGACTGAAAAAATATTTTAATGTCTCGACACTAGTAACAAAGCATGGCGCTGGGGTAATTAATACGATATGTCTCAAAAAAGTAACTCCTCTATTTTTTCAAATAGAGTAACGATTTTTTTCTAAATACATATTACCATATAAGTACGAGTAGGAGCTAAATATAAGAATCTATAAATAAAACGATCTATGACATTAATTATGCTATAAAATAAAATTTCCGTATAGCGTTTTCTCGTCAATAGTACCTATCTAATATTATTACGCTAAACTTCATATATGCAATATATATATGTATCTTAATAGATTATTATTACCACTTTAGTTAAACAGTACCAAAAAAATTGTTTACGTTATCTGTCATTTATATTAATTCATTAATACAATAGTACTTTATGGAGGAAACAGTGAAATTCTGGTAGTTCCTTACTTTATTTAGCTTCACGCTTTATCTTATCGGGATGGCCAAAACGGAGTGCCGTACACTGCGGCATACCTCTTTCGTTTCTCTCATCTCACTCCGGGGGATCCTCATGTTAGGTATATATATGTGCCTTCTTTCAGAATAATAGATTCGGCGTTATCGAAAGCGAGACAATTTCGATTCTTTACCATGCACTCTTGTTTCATAACATTTTTTTTATATCAGCTTCACTTTGTATCCCGCACACAACAGGATATGCAGAGGGAACCTAATGTTAATATACTCCGTTCCCTACTTCCCGCCAAATTGGGTAGGCTTTGCGTGTTGAGTGGTGGAACTCTATGCCGAGCTTTGCCTTGACAACAGAGCGAAGAAATTAAAATATAAATTTAAATAAATATTTCATTTCCTCGAGTGGGAATCATCGAACCCTCAACCAGTCGCGTTTACAGTTACTTTTGTTGACCCTGGGCCACGACTGTCATAACATATTAAGCGGTGAAATTTAGATACTTTCATAACATTCACCGAGAAAAACATATTTTAGCAGATTGGAAAATACATACATATTAAATATGACCCCAGTGGAATTTGAACTTACGAGCTCATGAGTGATGTCACATGCGTCACGAATTCTTGATGACGTAAGTAATAAACAAACGACACTTGCATGTATAATAAATATATAAGTACTATCAGCTTCACGCTGTATCCCGCACAAAGCAGTTAGACAGAGGGAACCTAGTGTTAAAACACTCCGTTTCCCACTTTCCGTCGAGTTCTGGAGGCATAGCGTGTTCAGTGTTGGAACACAACGCCGCCCTTTTGTCTCGACACCAGAGCAAATGAAATACAAAATATAAATAAATATTTTATTTCCTCGAGTAGGGATCAAACCCATAACCATTCGGTTTTACAGTCACATTTAGTGCCACTACGCCACAAATGGCCATATATTATTGACCTCATATAATATCTACTTATAAACAAGTACCATAAGTATTTATTTACATTATAGCTTATATTCTACTATGAACATTCTTATATAACTAAAATAAACTAAAAACAATTAAACAACAGTTATTTAACTAACGTAACTGACCTTATAATTGTCAAATCCTTTCAAATGAGCCCGCGTTAAATATTTATATCCGAACATTTTGACTAACTACACACAACTGGCTGTAGCTTCCGCGTTTTAATTGCTTACAAAATATAACCAAAGATACGCTAAAAAATCTTATATTAAGCCTTATAGCAATAGCACATGAGTTCTATTCATATTTAATGATATTTTTTTATAGTAAAAACTGGTTTTTAATTAGTTGTAGCGATTCACTTCAAGTGACAGCAACGTGTGAGTACTCGTACTTTGTTGGCGTGGTCGTTTCGCTCACTGATAAGATACAGTCAATGGTAGATAAACAAAAACATGTGTCTAGATTTATTTGTAGGTTATTATTTGTCGTATTTTACAATACACTGTACTGTGTTCTGTTTCCTACAATTTTATTAATATTTTTCAATATCAATAAAGTTCTAGCACATAAGCTTATAAAATACGTAGGTAAGATTATCAAAACATATATTTTTTTATTATTACCGTCACTTATCATTCAACTGCACAAAAATTGGGTCAAAAATTTGGAACGCAGTGTCTTTGAGCTAAGCTCGAGAGCGAAGAAATGGAAATATAAAAAAGAAAATAAATTAAATCGGCTTCACGCTGTATCCCGCACAAAGCAGGGTAGGCAGAAGGAACCTAGTGTTAAGACACTCCGTTCCCCATTTTCTGCCGAATTTTGGAGGCATTGCGTGTTGCGTGGTAGAACCAAACGCCGCGCTTTTGCCTCGACACCAGAGCGAAGAAATGGAAATATAAATTTAAATAAATATTTCATCTACTCGAGTGGGGATCGAATCCACAACCAGTCGAACTTACAATCACACTGTGTGCCCTTGCGCCAAGACAATTTTCTCTTATTGAATTTATTAAATAATGATTAATTTTAATCACTGTCATAATCATATTTTTATATTGTTATCACAATGATTATTTAATAGGTCATCTTATCGTAAGACAATGAAATGTTTAAAAAAAATTATATATAATATATATTTATTTTGACAGAGAAAATTAAACCTAACCTGACTTTTTAAAAAAAATAAGATAATGTGTATGAGTCTTACAAAATGTTATGGTTCTGTAAGTAGGTAACCAGAAAAGTATTGTATACGGAGTTGCAGGTATGGATGTCCACTCTGAACGATCGGTGGAAAAATTATGAGCAGAAAATACTCTCGGCTGTCTTTTCTATCTACTACTACTACCTCGTTTAAAAAATATAACAAAATGCAAAATATACTTATATTTAAAAGTAATTGCAACTTCATTAATATACATTTTGAATTGAATGCTAGCTGAACTATTTATGTCACTTCCACAGGACAGGAAGAGCGTCCTGGTGTTGGGTTTCCTAGTGTTCAGGGTTAAAAGCTGGTTAAGTTACAAATGTTACTGTTTAAAATGTAAATTATATTATTTAAATGATTATTTTTCGTAAAAGTTTTATAATTTTGTATAATCCCATATATTTTGCAGGCAAAGAGAGGAACTATGGTACAACACTATGATTTAGTTATTTCAGCTCATTTTCAGGTTTTCGTACCTTTTAAGTAAAAAAGAAACTCTTATAATATCACTTTATTGTCCGTCTGTCTGTCTGTCAATAGGCTTTATCTCAGGAATGGCTTTGAGATATCGAGTAGAAATTCAAACTAATATATATACTCAGATGAACGGCACTATGATTTCCTGAAAAAAAAAACAATCTACATTTACTTAAAAAATATATATTTTTATATCGTGAAGAACGTGTATATCGACACTATCAAGTAATCAAAATATAAAGGGTACTTCCACTTGACCTAGAATAATGAATGACAGCATGCATCTAAAGGTAGTACTAGTTCAGGAAAAAAACTGTACAATTGTGGTTAAATCCTAAAAAATAATAGCCTTAAAAAGGGGACGCTAGTTTAAACAGGTATCAGATGAAAGAAGAAGACGAGTTCATGATTTAAACTTTGTTTAAACTGTAAAATATAAAATATTGTATTTTGCATTCTCGTAAGAACTTCTGGATATCCTAGTCCTCCTCTACACTCCACAAGGAACGTACGTTCCCAGTGTTCTGCTGAGAGATAGTAATCACAAACAATAAAAGCCAAATAATTTTATATCATTATGTCAAAGATAGGTATATTCTTATCATGTCAAAGGCAAGTCAGACTTCGACATGTAAAGACTATGCTTAAACAAAATTCTTATTTTTAATGTGTGCTAAATCACTGTGGCATTTCCGCTGTAGATTAGTGACTTGTTAGTCACTTCTTGTTCAGGGCCCTTCGTAGCGTAGGAGCACAAGGCGCGATAGGTTGTGGGTTCGATTTCCACTCGAGCAAATATGTATTTGTTTTTTTTGCATTTCCATTTCTTACTCTGGTTATTAGGCAAATGCCGGCGTTGAGTTCATGCACTGGTTCCAACTAGTTATAATGTCGTTATTATTTTATTATTACGAATCTCACATAAGTATTTAGTGTGAGCGAGGGAGTGTTAATGTTACTATCGGCAAATTCCGGATAGTCACATTTTCTCTTAGTACGAGTAATATTTCAAACAAAAATATTGTCCTTAATGAGAATCCATCCTAAAGCTAACGTAGAGTCTCGTCAGCATCTTTCAATATATGGTACCATGACGTCATAAACTTGATGTTAGAATGGAAACAAACAAACTGGACTTTTTAAATTTATATATAGGCATATTTGTTTGTTACAAAACTATTATGTTTAAATTGTATTTGTAAAGGTATGCGCACAGACTCCGACGGTAAATGCGACGGTTGTAGGTTCTGATTCGGAAGAATAAATTATTTTTTATTTTCTCGCTCTGGTAAAATGACAAAGCAAGGTGTTAAGTTCCACCACGCTATACGCATTTTGTCGAAAATTAAACGGAAAGTGGGGAACATCATCATCATTTATAAATTACATTATTTATAAGAAATATTTTCTAAAATACGTTAAACAACCAATCTATCCAATCCAATATTAAAATAACAAGACATAAATAAATTAATAAGTAAGGAACGGAGAGTCTTAACACTAGGTCTTCCCGCCTTTCCGCTGTGTGCGGGATGCGGCGTGAAGCTAATTCATTTCGATTTGAAAATTAAACCTCAGATTCAGAACAACCATAAAAAAATCTATAAAACAATTCGGTTGCAGTAAAACGCACCAGCACATCGACTAATTGAGCGTAGTGGTGCTATTAACGACGTTAATTGTGTCCCGTGCGAGTGCGAGTTGGAGTGACAAACGGGCAGACTGACAGATGTTCATTTGATGCGTTGTAGGTATTTTATATGTAGGATAGTTTTATTTATATATATATTTCGCTAAAATTGGAATTTTCGTTTATGTGCTAGTTTTTGGAAAAAAATATTTTTTGTGTATGATATTCCAATATTTATCTATATTCACTTTAAGCAGAGTGCAAAGCAAAGAGGACGTGATGTTAAGATGATACGGTTTCCATACTTTTTTTATGGAATAACGAGGCCTAAAATTGCAATATACAATATACATAGTCAAATAAGCAAAAGAAAAAAAATAAAAAATAATATAATATTTGGTCTTTTTTTGCCGTTTTTGTTTGAATAATTGAGACAAAAAGTATTTTAAGCTGTGCAACGTTCCTTATGAGTCTTTTTTAAGTTTTTACACAACTTTTTTTATATTAAAAAAAAAACTCGTCAAGTATCTGTCAAGAGGTTACTCTGTACGAGGGAGTCGCATTATTGCTCAATTGAAACGCCTGTTTGCATGTATGTAGGTGAAATATAACATATTGGTGCATAAATTAATGAATATTATTTTACAACTGCGTCTCTATGGACGCAGCGCCGTTATACAAAATGGGCATCATTATTTTCGTCTCATTTCAATTTGCGGTATATTCCTATGGGAGTTTTTTGACAAGTATATAAAACAATTATTTAAGTTGTGGCGCAGGGGTGTGACCTGGAAAGGTTGTGGATTCGATTCCCACTCCCAAATTACATATTTAATATTTTTATTTATTCGCCTTATTAACGAAGCGAAGTGATAGATTCCCAGGTTCCCCCTGCTTCGTGTTTTTTTTAGCGTGAAGCTAAAAACACACAGGGTTAATATTAAGAAACTCAATAATAATACCGAAATGTCCCATGACATAACATTATTATGTTTTTTAAAATATTTTTTTTTGTAATCATTATAAAAATAGTTACATTACTATAGTAAGTAATATAGAAATACATAATAGTATAGAAAGACCAACCAAACTGACTAACAACTAAACGAAAAACGCGCAAATCATTAAAACTTTAAAACCAAAACTAATCTAATTAAATACGTGCAAGGTATGGCAACATTAAAGGGATAACATGTAATTTGGGGATCAACTGGCAACACAGACATTATCGAGTGTCAAATTTCAAATTACGCGCCGGTGTCGAATAGCGCCCTCCGTCGCGTGGCAACACAGGTGGATCGATGCTGAATATTGTGGGTACATCTACATTGCTATCTATTTATAGAACGAGTTTAGGTTGTCCGTTAATTTGTTATAGTGTAGTTAATTATTAAATATAATTGAAATAGTTGAAATATATATTTTTTTCTTTCCCAGCTTCACGTTACATCCCGCGCTTATCTGGGTAGACATATGGAACCTGGAAACCCCAATGTTCGGACACTCTATTCTCATTAAGACGCGTTTAAACACGTCATTAATGGCGGAACTCGATTAATATATTTTTGCTATTTTGTAGAAAACAATATATTATTTTCGAATTTTAATCATCACCATTGCATAATTGCATATTATAAAACATAAAAATAAATCTTAATTAAACATTATTTAAAATTATTTGTAGACTGTATATGTAAATTCGCTCTCAATTTCTTGCTAATTTAAAGATAAAGTGCGACTTAACAGGACTTAACACCTGTCCTTATTAAACGAGACCGATAAGACTTCTTCTAATAAGCATTGAAATTATACTATTATATACGTATTACGAGGCTGTTTGACTTTAATCAGGGTGGCTCTGGGTTCAATTCCCATCAGGGAGTATGCATTATTTAATATTTTCAATTACTTTTTCTGATAACAAGACAAGGTGCAGAGTTGAGATCTATTATTATCACACGCAATGTCTCGAAAATTCGACGGAATGTGAAGAGTGCCTTAACACTAGGCAGTCTAGAGCTACCATGCAATATGCGGGACGCAACTTATTCTTATCTATGCAAAAACAAACATTCCTCCTAAAGGGAGTCGAAACCACAACCATCGCGACTACAGACACATATCGTACCACTTTGTCTTAATTAAATGTGGTGGTTGTTTAAAAAAAATTGCAACGAACAAAATAAGATAAGTTTTTTTTTATTTCCATTCAGATAAATAATTGTTTTTTTTTTTACCAAATACATAATTGATAAGCTAATATTTATCTAACGGTACTAGGACACCAGACAGACATAAGAGGAAGCGTAAATAGGTGTGAGACTGAGACCATCCGGCTCGACGCACTAATGATAAGCGAATGGCATAATTTACAAGCGATTGCCTCATGTCTATTAAATTATATTAATAAGAATTTTCTAAACAAATGCTCAGCAATTTTTATCGCTCTTAAAATCGTTGGTGGTAATTTAATACAATAAATGTTTCAGCCGTCAAAGAAATGCCGGCTCAGTTTGTCTCTCATCACAGAGTAAGAGTTTCGCTTAAAACGTATAAAAATTGCAAAAACGAAAGATCTCTTAAAATGTTTAGTACTAATATATAGATATAAAATTAATTAGAAATTATAGTTACTTACAGTTGATTAATACATTGAAATAATTCAAATTTATTGTAAAATTCTAATATTAATTTATTAATAAAAATATTGTAAAGTTTTAGTTTGTGCCTGACAAGAATTAGCGTTAAAAGAGCAGAACTGTTGCTACAAATGACTTCATTTAAACGCTTTCGATTGTAACTTGTGTTAGTTAATGAACTAATAATTTGCTCAGTCGCGACAAATGCAGTTTTAAATGACCCATAATATAGAAGATAATAATTTTATGTTTAACACATTATTAATAATATATGGTAATTAATTTAAATGTGCTTTGACAGCGTTATAATTGGAATCGTGGTAGTTAAACACTATAAATTAATGTAGGACAACGATTGTTAGAGTTTCCATTTATAATATGTATCAAATAAGTACAACATTTTTGAATTACTTTTGCCATTAAATTTTGCATGATTTTAAAAAAAATCTCATATTATATAACATAATATGTTTTTACACCCACCAATGTGTGATATATTTGTAGTACTTATTTGGAAAAAATATAACGCAGCGGGACTCGAACCCGCGCCTCCTGGGCACCGACCAGGCGCTCTGACCACTTACTATATACTTTATGTCGTTCCGTGTACAAATTTCCGCTACCCAACGATAATTACTAAGAATTATCGTCTAGCAAGAGAGAATGCTATTTATTAAATATTTTTTAAACATTTTTAAAGTCTTATTCCACACATAGGAAAAAAAATGCTAACAACATAAATACGTTGTAACAAGCATGTAAAAACTACGTTATCCATAAAACTACCAGTATAAATACAAGATATATAAAAGATTACATACGAATTTGGCTTAAACTCTTCATAAATAAAAATATATATTTTCATAACCCGCAAAAAGTACAAAATAATGGACCAAATAAACAAAAACTACACACAACATTAATTACACAAAAGTCTCTAAAATAAGGCCAGTCGTGGCGCAGCGGCACGAAGTGTGACTGTAAAACCGACTGGTTGTGGGTTCGATCTCCATTCGAGGAGATGAAATATTTACTTAAATTTATATTTCCATATTCTTCGCTCTGGTGTCGAGGTTAAGCGCGGCGTTGAGTTCTGCCACTCAACACGCAATGCCTCCAGAATTCGGCAGAAAGTGGAGAACGGAATGTCATAACATTAGGTTCCCTCTGCCTACCCTGCTGTGTGCGGGATACAGCGTGAAGCTGATTTATTTTATTTTTATTTTCTAAAATCGCTTCAGCTCATAAATTAGCACGCACTATACGAATTAATCGCTCTCAGCGATGATGAAGCGGCTAGACGACGTGACAGACGGTCACGTGTGATGCAAATGAAAACGGCCTTTGCTGTTTTAATTTAAACTAATGCTCTCGTTAGTTTACACTTGCTGCCTCTTGAATAAATATGTCGCTTTGTTTTAGTCGTCTAGTCTTACGATTCTGTATTCTCTTTTACGTTTCTTACAGATTCTCTCTGCCTGAGAGAAACTAGCGTCCTCACTGCATTCGTTTTCAGCTTTACTGTATATTCCTTATAAAGTGTCAAGACACTGTGTTTCCCACTACTTTGGTCACTAATTTTCGAGATTTTCTGTATGTTGTGTAAAAAAACCCAACCCCACGCTTTGTTCAGATTGATATGTTATGAAAAAATATATATACAAAATTTTGAAGTTTCAATTTCAATAGGTCGTCGTTGCGCAGGGGCACAACTGTAAAGCGACGGGTGTGGATTCGATCCCCACACGAGGAAATGAATTATTATTTAGTAATATTTTCATTTCTTCGCTCTGGCATTAAGGCAAAAACCCGACGTTAAGTTCCGTCACTTACTACGCAATACCTAAAAAAAAATTGGAAAGTGGGGAACGGAGGGTCTTAACACTAGGTTCCCTCTGCCTATCCTACTATATGTGTTATACAGCGTGAAGCTAATTTAAATTTTTATTTAATTAATTTTAATAGAACTTCTATCTAATATCCAAATCTAAACTCCAAAATTTACCTATTAACGTTTATGTTTTTAATTAAATACTTCAATATAATATTTTATGATTATATACGTACTACAGATAGATTCACAAATTAATTTGTACAACAAAGATTTGAATCCACGCTATATTATGTCTAAGTTTGGACTAAAAATATCGAATGTACCTATTTAACGAGCCGATAACACGTACAGTGCAGGGCTATCTATCATTTAATATTATATAGTTTTTAGTTATTTATTTTAGCATTTATGCATCGTTTATTAGCCGTCGTGGCACAGTTGCACGAGTGTGTGACGTTTGTGGATTTGATCCCCAGTTGAATTATTGTTTGTTAATATTTACGTTTCTTCACTCAGGAATCTAGACAAAAGCGCAACGTTAGGTCCCGTCTTCTTCTTCTTCCTCTTCTTCTTCTTCTTTATTTATAATTATTTTACAACTGTGGTAATATCCATTCATATATTTCAAATAAGTTGAATATATTTAGAATATACTACAAATAATTTTAATTATATATAATAAGGCCAATCGTGGCGCAGCGGCACGAAGTGTGACTGTTACACCGACTGCATGTGGGTTCGCTCCCCCCTCGAGGAGATGAAATATTTATTTAAATTTATATTTCCATTTCTTCGCTCTGATGTCGAGCCTAAGTGCGGTGTTGAGTTCGCACTCAACACGCAATGCCTCCAGAATTTGGTAGTAAGTGGGGAACGGAATGTCTTAACACCAGGTTCTCTTTGCCTACCCTGCTGTGTCCGGGATACAGTGTGAAGCTGATTTATTATTTAAATTAGATATAATTAATGTTATTATTGTAAATTTATAATGATACTGCTTATAACACAGAGTCTTTTAAACTCTTACAATTTATAAACAGATCTGTTGCTAGATACATTAAATTAAATTTAAATCAGCATCATGCTGTTTCCCGCACACAGCAGAGTAGGCAGAGGGAACCTAGTGTTAAGACACACCGTTTCCAACTGTCTGGCGATTTCTGGAGGCGTTGCGTGTTGTGTGGCGGAGGTTAACGCCGCGCTTTGCCTCGACACGCTTTGTGTCAAAGCGCCTCTTTCTTATTTTCTAGATTTCTTAATTAATAACAAAATAAATTCTATTTATTAGCAACCCTAGGCTACATTGTCGAACAATTACTCGCTAAGCTAACAAATTAGCTTTCAATAACAAAACAGTTTGTCTTTTTGCTTTCAAACTCAGTAATTATTTAGCGGAAACCGTGATTGTTTTCGATTCGTCTAAATTTAACGGCCGTTGTTTATTGTTTTAATTTTTACTAATTAAAGCTTTATTGGAAGTAACGGGATATCCTCCGGTTATTGATGTAGGAAAGTCGAGTGTTGTTGTTGCGTATTGAAATGTTTAGCGTGTTACATACAGTGATAAAATATGTTATCTGTCATTGCTTGGAAATAATATTGGTTAAAAGAGATTTCATATTTAATTCTATTTTATGTCACTCTTGTTTTGGGAGTTTTGAACATATATATTTGTAAAAAGTTTTTTCTTTAATTTTTCAGGGCTAATTTTTGTTAGGATAATTTCTGGAGTGGGCTCGGACCGTGCAGGTTTTGTGCCACACTTACACATGGGACCTAACGTCAATGCGAACGAAGCTCCTGCAACCAGTACATTCATAAAAAATTGCGGCCAAAAGCGAATTAAAATCGGTACAGAGAGTTTGTACTACTAAGTTACTATATTTATTGTTTTGTGCCTTTTCAAATATTTGTTTCATCCTGCCTTTAGTATTTGGTGTTATATAGCTGTAACAGAAATCATCTGTGAAAATTTTTTTTTTTTTTTTTTTTTTTTTTATGGAAAAGGACAAGGCAAACGAGCGTTCGGGTCACCTGATGGTAAGTGATTGCCGCCGCCCACGGCCCCGTGCAACACCAGAGGAGCTACAGGTGCGTTGCCGGCCTTTTAAGGTGGAGAAAGACGCGCTTTTTGAAGGTACCCATGTCATATCGACCTGGAAACACTGCCGCGGGTAGGCCATTCCACAGTTCCGTGGCGCGTGGAAGAAAGTTCCTACGAAACCGCACAGTAGTGGATTGCCACGTATCCAGGTGGTGTGGATGATATTTTAGCCGATGACGTACGGTGCGGTTAGAAAATTCGGCGGCAGGTAACAAGTCAAACAGTTCTTCAGAACACTCCCCATGGTAAATGCGATAGAGAACGCAAAGCGAGGAAACGTCTCTACGCAAAGCCAAAGTATCAAGCCTTTCACAGATCATTGGGTCCCCAATGATTCGAATGGCTCTACGTTGTATGCGATCAAATGGTTCAAGCTGATACTGGGGTGCACCAGCCCAGAGGTGAGAACAGTACTCCATATGAGGCCGAACCTGGGCCCTATATAGGGCCAAACGGTGTTTTGGCGTGAAGTACCGTCTCGCTCTGTTGATGACCCCCAGTTTCTTCGAGGCCAACTTGGCCTTGCTTTCCAGATGATCGCGATACTGGCAGTCACTCGAAACATTAAGGCCCAATATACTGATACTGGGCGCGGCTGTAAGAGGAGTGTTTTGAAAGACTGGCGATATGATAAATGGGATTTTTTTTGTGGTTAACGCGCAAACTTGTGTCTTCAGGGGGTTGAACTGAACTAAGTTCCTTTCACCCCATGAGGAGACTTTGTTGAGGGATGCCTCAATAGAAGACACAAGTTTATTTCGGCACTGTTCAGCGTTTTCCCGAGAAAGACTTGCTCGGCCGGAGTAAATAGCGTCCACTGTGCTATCATCTGCATAGCAATGAATGCTAGAATCCTCTAACATGTCATTGATATGCAAAAGAAACAGCGTAGGGGACAGCACGCAGCCTTGGGGAACGCCAGCGTTCACGGGCATATGTTTAGAGCAAAAACCGTCGACAGCGACCTTGATGCTGCGCCCAGTGAGAAAGCTGGCGATCCATTTGCATAAATTCTCGGGAAGCCCATAGGATGGAAGTTTAGCCAGGAGCGCCTTATGCCAAACTCGATCAAAGGCCTTCGCCATGTCCAAACTAACTGCCAGGCCCTCTCCCTTGCTTTCAATAGCCGCTGCCCAGCGGTGGGTAAGGTAAACCAGAAGATCACCGGTTGAGCGACCATGGCGAAAGCCATATTGTCGGTCATTAATCAATCGGTGATCCTCTAGATAAACCAAGAGCTGGCTATTGATGATGCTCTCCATGACTTTTGAGAGCAGGGAGGTGATGGCAATTGAAAAATTGTCTTTCCATTTCGCCAACTATCACAATTCGTGAGATATACCTTAACGATAGATGGACAGACAAACATCGGAGTATTAGTAAGAGGAACCCATGTTACCCTTTGGATTCGGAACCCTAAAAACAAAAAAAACTAAATTCAGTTCTTAAATCCCTCAAACTCAACGTGATACATAAAATAAAAAATAACACAAATTAATAAGTTATTATCAGATAACAGAATACAAAACAATAACTGACATAACGAGGCGTCGGTCGCATTGTATTATTACAGCCACCTACATCAAAATACACTTTTGTTTAATTTAAGCCTCAGGGCGGCGGTGTGAAGTTACACAGGAGAAATTATTAAATATGTATACGAGTATATATAGGTATAAAACAAATAAATTATAAATATAGGTAGGTTATTACTAAGTATTTAGTTGTGTTTATAGTTCTGGTGTCTCTTATGTATAGGTATGTTTTGTTTTTTTCACTTTTGCATGTAGGTTAGGTTAGGTTAGATTAGCTTACTATAATTTGAGACTAGATAAACTATATGGGTTTTTTTCTCTCTCCAGTCTTATGCTTTTCCACACAGGAATAAGAAGAGAAAAACTAGTGTTAAAAAAAGCTCTACGTTCGAGTTCGTGTTATTGACGTTGTGTATTGAGTGGCGGAGCTCAAAGTCGCTGTTAGTATTACCGGAATAGATAGATCCTAATTATCCAAATTCTACTTAAGAAAGTATTTACATTTTAATATATGCATGTATCCTTACCCCATTTATTGAAGATTTAGCGTTTTAGACATAGTGACAGCGAAAAGTAGGAAAAACAGTGAATTTAATCTTAATAAATGCGTCTCCCTATACTTTAGCTAATAATAATATTTTTCCATCATGTAGCAGTAAACAGAGAAAACTTTGTATTAGAATGTTCTGTTCTCCGCTTACCATCTGAATTCGAGTTCGAGACTTCAAGTGACAAAATTAAACGCCGCAATTTGTATTTTATTACCCTGCCTGATGATGGAACCCTTAATCGTCGTCATTACACGTGGATGTGTTCTCCCTGCGCCGGGATGGCCTCGAATTATATAATTTATTAATAAAATCTACTTTATTAATATAAATAGTATTAATAGGTATTAAGATGTTCTTAGAAAAAATATTAATAAATTTAAATTAATTTTGTATTTTCAATAAATTACCTGAAATATTATATAAATTCGATCAAATATTATACCTAATATGTTTCAATCAAATCAAAACTCAAAATATTTAATTATAAACTACAAACCAGATCTATCAATGCCTAATTTATTACTCACAACCAAATAAACACACAAGTTTACACTTTATTACAATAACGTGCCATCAACATCTATCCATAGATTTTTACGAGACGATCGAACCGTACAATTTTATGAATACTTATAGATATAGATAAAAGATACAGTAAGATAATGTATACAAGATCATACTAAGCCACCAACATCGAGATAAACTTATTTAATTTATACCCCTGAGCCGCGGTGTGAGGTTTCAGGGGATAAAATTGAAAATGTCCGACAAATCGGTTAGGACGTGCACGCCCATGGGAGGGATTCCTTGAGTGCCAGCTCATAACATTGTATTGAGCATTTTTGTTGTTCATGTTATAAATTATGCTAAAATAGGTTTTTCTATAGTTTTATATTATTCTTGTGAACAAGAATATTATAAGAACGTGTAAAAAAAATAAGAAATGTTTTTAATGAATCTAAATGCTTTTGGATACCTTCTCATAGTAATTTTAATGTTTAAAAACACATCCAGTCATTTCAAATGTGAGTAAAGTTAAAAATATATTTGCCTGCTCTGGTTACAAACTTAACACTAGGTTCCCTCAGCCTAGCCGGCAATATGCAGGATTTAGCCAGAAGCAAAAAAAAATGATAATACCGTATTATTTCTTGTCTACGTACACCCTAAAAAGACTCTACAGTGACAAATAACAGGGGAAAACGTGTATAGCGATGCTATCGCACAAATCGCGTCAAATGGTAAATTATAACAAGTGAAAGTAATTGAGTGTCACTCGAGTGCGCTAATATGTGTTGCTATATTATTTCTCTATTGACTTATAATTTTATGGCAACTTTATGTAAATTTTTGGGATAATTAAAAACATGTCGTTAGATAAGTGATTATGATATTGGAGTATTGATTTCTAGTTAAGAGTTAATTTAAATATTTTCTATAGAAACATTAAACGGAGAACAGGCCATGACAATCGGCCGTGTGATTGTACGACAGTTGGAGGTTCGATTTCTACTGGAGCAAGACAATGTGCGGAATGATAATGTCCCAAAAATTGTGACTGTAAACGCAAAAGATTATAGGCTTGATTGATACTCGAGGAAATAAAATATTTATTTTTTTAATTTATTCACCCTGGTGTCGAGGCAAAAGCGCGACGTTGAATTCCGCCACTCAACACGAAATGCCTCTAGAAATCGGCGGAGAGAGAGATGCGGAGTGTCTTAGCACTAGGCCACCCTGCCTACACGCGGAATACAGCGTAAAGCTGATTTGATTTTCCATATAATATCAAAGGTATAAAAATCAATTCCCATAGCATACAACACAAAATAAAGTAACTTAGCGCCATTCCCCCATAACAACCTGTCCCTGGAGAGGAACTGTGAACATTACCCGTGGCAAGAGGGGAGTTTATTGGATTTATCTTTTATCATCGTGGTTTTATTTTCAAAATTATGCTACTAATTATTTTTATGTAGGGAGTAGATATAGGCGAGACCAGAAAAAAATTGTATTCATTATTTTTAACTGTCAAATCGTTATTATATTCTGATATGCAATTAAAAAATTAAAAAAATTAGCTTCACGCTATATCCCGCACACAGCAGGGTAGGCAGAGGGAACCTAGTGTTAAGACACTCCGTTCCCCACTTTCTGCCGAATTTTGGAGGCATTGCGTGTTGAGTGGCAGAACTCAACGCCGCGCTTTGCCTCGACACCAGAGCGAAGAAATGAAAATATAAATTTAAGTAAATATTTCATCTCCTCGAGTGGGGATCGAACCCACAACCAGTCGGTTTTACAGTCACACTTTGTACCACTGCGCCACGACTGGCCTTTCTTTTTAATATTTAGGGCTGTCTTTTTTATTTATTTTTTTATAATTTCCAGGCTCTGCGGCCTTTTACTGGCTCTGGTAAAGAGGCAACTAAATGACGCGTTATCATTGAGTTCCGCAACTCAACAGGGAATGACTTAAGATTTTGACGCAATGTGGGGAACCGAAGGGTTTTTGCGTTGTTGTTGACTTAAAATTTGTATACGTTTCTAAATATGTTCTTCCCCTTATTGTTTAAATATAAGTATTTAATTATTTATATTTATATTTAATTATATATTTTATAAAATGTTAAAATACTTCATTTAATGTCAGTTTAACTCAAGTCATAACACTAGACACACGGCCAAGTTCAATTTCACTTACACTAAGAAATGATGAATTCTGATGCTAAATAGATAATTTTAAATTGCTGTCTCGTACACTTAGTGTCTATTCTCATTACACTATTCCACAAAATTTGCCTAATGCGATGAAAACGCTACAAACTTCACTTCCGGTGGAATAATGCATATATTTTGTAGTACTAGTTCTAGTTCATGGCTTTATGTATTTTCTCTTAATATTTTAATTGCCAGGAGTTTTACTTGATGATTACCGTGGATTTTTATGTAATTAAGTTTTGTTTTCCTTAGGAGTTTTAATATGAATACATCTTTATTTTAATGTTAATATATCATTAAAAAAAACATTATATATTTTTTTGTAAGTGTTTATTAACATTATGAAGAGTGAAAAACATTTTTTGTACATTAATAGTACAAGTAAACGTAGAAGTCAACAAGCACCTATGTATCTACTTCACACTCTTACGTTTATGTTTTAAAGAAAATAATGAAACGGTAAAAGAATTCATAACAAATATTTAATAGAGCCACCATTCTAATAAAAATAAAAAAAAATACATTCATAACAAAAAAAAATGCTGTTGGAATATTGTTTATATAAATTGGTGTTTTAAAAGATTTCTGTGTAACACAAAAAAATACTCTCTATTTACAACAAACAAATAATGAATTTATTATACATTAATAATAATCTACAATACTATTTTGATATCGGAAATGATCTTTTTAGCGTCGCGCGCTCTACGCGCGGCGCGACGGTAACCGGACGCGCGGCGTGACGCCGTTGTGACAGCTGTCATACGGTGGACACTCGAATTTAGAATGTATGGACGCTATATTAGCTTTATATTATACAATATAAATAATTTTATATATAATAGCTTGACAATGATTTAAAATAAAAATATCAAAAAATATATAGGTATTATAATTGAATTTGTACTTTTGCTTTGTGTGTAAGACAGAGTGAACCTAGTGCTTTGACCTCCTGCACTCCGTTCCTCAACCAATGCTGAATTTTCGAGTCATTGTCAGTCATGTAATCATTTTCCTGATTGGAGATATAACTCAAAACCGTTGCATTTATAGTTATCGGCAATAGGTATTTTAAAATAGATCTTCGCTCTGGTAATAAGACAAAAGCGCGGCGTTTAAATTCGCCACTCAGTACGCAATGATTTGAACATTTGGGAGAAAGTAAAGAACGGGGTGTCTTAACACTAGGCTCTCTCTGCATACCATGCTATATACAGGTAAATTAATATAATTTATTAATTATAATACAGCTCTTTTTATCCCTTTTAAAACTTGCAGGGTATCATCAGATATAGATAATATATTATCTATATTTATTAATTAAAAACGTCAATATAAAATTGGTTTCACTATGCCTACTGGCGTGGAAGTGACGGAACCCATACAAAGTTGGAGAACAAACAGACGGACTTCCGACGTGGATTATGTCAGGTGCGTTTACATCGATAGCTTTTGTTGCTCTTCTCATCTTACACTTCTTAAATATATATATATGAAACAACTGATTCTTTTATTTAGTGTTCTATGATGATATATAGTTGATTCTTCTTCATATAGTGCCTCTTTAATAAGAAAAGGTGGTGTAATTTGCACAGTTTTAGTTTCGCCACATAATATCGTCTATTTTGAGAGGTTTTGTGCCAAAATAGACAGAAAATGGAGAGTCAATTGTAAAACGGAACGGAATGGTAAAAGTTATCACGTTTTGTGAAAAAAGGTTCTAAATAGAGTTAGGTTTTAAGGAATATAAAATATAGGTATGATATTACTTTAGTAACATAACAAAAATGTTCAACTTTTTGTTAATTTTTTTTTTAAGTTAACAAGTAAAAATAGTAAACATTTTTATGTTAAACTTTATAAAAATATATTTAAAACCAAAAGGTGTTTTTATTCGTTTCCTGATAATAGATAGGTATTATAAATAGTATACGACGCAAAAGTAAAAGTAAATCATGTATGTATTTTTATTTAGCTTCACGCGGTATCCCGCATGCATAGGTAGGCGAACAGCGGGTAACTCTTACCCGCTGTTCGCCGAATTTTCGAGACATTGTTGAGCAGCGAAGCTAAAAGGGAATCGAACTCACAGCCCTAACATTGACAGTCACACGTTGTGCCACTGCGCCACGATGATTAATAATAAAGATTTTATTCTAAGCTAAATAAATTTAATATATAACATATTAATAATAATATATTTAATATATACAGCGTCATTAAAAATAAACGTGTCGATATGATAAAGAGTAGACGAGACATTCCCACGCCGATGCTGACTTGTCTGCTTTGTTACGATAACGGCGAGTTGGCGATTACGAGGCAAAGAGTGTGTTTGTAGATGTGACTTTTAAAAAAAATATAAAAATGTTGTATGTTTGCCTTGTATGAGAAAAGTGGGTGTCAATTATATAAATGTCTTTTATTATCAAATTTAGTTTTGATAAACTCGATAGTTAGTGGATCGATTTTGAAAATTCTTTCTCTACTAAGAAGCTTTATAATCATGGAGTAGGCTTCCTTATGATTTAAAAAATAAGTTTATGTAGAATGTTGATTATTTTACAAAATAAAAAAAAAATCTGTCAAAAATATGTTTACGTCGTGTTCTGTGTAATGCAGTTAACTATTCTATTGTTTTAAATTAATAACTTTATTATACTTTTGAATAATTACTTAATATTTGTCAAAAGTATAACGAATGTGCACGAACAATTAAAAAAAACCCAAAAAGTAGTTCAATATTAAATATAAGCCTGTATTTCAATACTGAAATTTCTTATAATGTTATGGTATTAATGTAAATCACAAAATGCAATAAAGAGTATAATATTATACAGCTTACCTTACTAATTAAGTTTTAGCTAGCTACCATTTCTACGAACCACAGCATACTCTTTGTGAAAACCATGTCACCACTGCCAAGGTTACGTTATTTTTATTATTTTACATAAGTCTATTGCAAAAGTTTCGGTACATGAAAGGCTTGTTTATACAAGTTTTCTTAGAAATGAAAACAGAATCGTATTACATTATTATTTTATTTGATTTTCTATATTAAAACTGTTGTTTAAACATTATAATATAACAACTGGAACATCTATATTTTATCTTAAATAATTACTCCACTTTTATATGATATTGATCTAATGGTATAAAATGGTAATAAACTGTGCTTAAGTGGCACAAAGGAAAATTAACAGATAATTAAGTTTGTATCTCTTTATATTGTCCCTAGTAAGGTTAGCAGAGAGCAAAGAGAGAGCGGAGCTTTCTCCGCTCTCTCTTTGCTATATACACAGTAATTACATTTTTGTTAATAATTAATCGTATTAAAGCCATTAAAGGCCTATGTGGCGCATGCGCACCGTAAATGCGACGAATAAAATATGTTTCTTTCCTAGCTCTGGTAACGAGGCACAGCGTGGCGTTATGTTCAGCCACGTAACACGCAATGCCTCGAGATTTTGTCGAAAAGTGGGGAGTGATTTAATGGGTACAGATTGTCTTAACACTAGGTTCCCACGTTCCCTCTTCCCACAAGGCGAGCGGGATACAGCGTGAAGAAAAATAAAATAAATCATAATTAAAGAAAATGATATCTCACAACAATTTTAAGCTATAAAAAGCCTATTATTACAAAACAACTTTAGTCATTAATTCTGTATTTTTTTTATAATAAATAACGTCATTACAATTTTACATCAATTACAACAATAAATAATTAAATTAATTAAACAAATGAAAATGATTATTATTATAATAATATATTACCAGTGACACATAAGCGTACCTACAGTGTCGCGCAGGCGCCGCCTACGTGTTGCTGACGCGGTGTTATCAGAAATGTTTTACTACATTGCATTTATGTTCGCCTGGTAATCTGAAAGTCATTGGAATGTTCATAGTATGTTTATTAATTTACAGTACCGACGTTTGGTCGTGGCCGCCTTGAAGGCTTTCTGTTTTACGCATTGTTCAGTCGGGAGGAAACCAAAAAGTTACTACGTATGAAAAATGCTAAAATGGCGCAACCAGCTACAGCTAACCTAATGGCGACCACGACTTGTCGACCGTACTGTATTTATTTTATTCAATTGATGTTAAGAAATTTTAAATAACACTTTCGATGTTCAGTTGTAAATCTAATTGTAAGCATCATGGATGATCATCATCACGTACCTCCTTCTTATGTTTTTTATAACGAATATTCACTAGGTTCTACTTTGACTACAGATTTCGATTATCCTCACAATATATAGTTTTATTATGCGAGAAATAAAGAAGAAATAGATTTTACATTTTTAATTATAAAAAATAAAAAAAAATACTCTTCCAATGGATGGGATCTTCCAAGGATCTATGTCATCGGTGGCTAGGGTTCCAGAGAGAGGAATCTCCTCACAATACGCTTCATCTCAAGGAGAACTGCCTTCTGCATCCGGTTCTTGATCCAACAGCTAAGCGATAACCTCTTACGATGATGTTGAGGCTTTTCATCCTCTTCTTTCTCCTCTAACTTACTTTACATATATACTTTCTATTACTCACTTGTTGAGCGGCAGAACTCAACGTCGGGCTTTATGTATCAGAACGAACAAATGGAACAAATTAAAATATAATTGTTGCGATGGACATCGAAAGCGCAGCCATCGAGTTGACAGCCGGACGCTGCCCCACTGCGCCACGACGACCTCGAATATTTGTGAAGCTTTTAATTAAATTATCTTGTCTTAGTATGAGAATAACATTTTAAAAAGTTATAAAATTGTTACGACCTTGTCTCCAACCCATCCTATTTCGTCGAAACAGCATTAAGCAAAATATGATATAACAATTTCCCTTTAAAATTTAGTATATTTGTAATAAAATTTGCCTGTTATCGCTTCGGGATGTCCATTTTATTAAGTACGAGGTAATATTTTTTATGTTATTTGCTTTACGATGTGCATACGAGCTTACAATATTTAAAGTTTTTCTTGAAACCCTTACAAAAACGAAGTTTTTATTTTATATCACGTTTTATAGTAAAAAAGGAAGTAAGTGAAATTAACATTCCTTTCCCTGTGTACATTTTTAGTCTTACCTACATTAAATTATTACAAATGCAATAGATATTTTATAGCAATGTCATATTTATTTTAAATTTTTTTAATTTATTAATTTTGAATTAATTTTGAAGACCGGAACACCTGTAGAAGATATCTATCTATTTATAAGTATAATATATCAGCTAAACCATAGGAAATAAAAGAAGAGCTCCCGATTAGAACTATTCAGCGTGATGAGCATTTACTAATGGTAAAAATGGTAAAAATCTTTCCTTATAAAAACCTAATATCATATCCATATATGATGTTCTAAGACAGCTATACTAAAAAACTTTTTACTTGGTAAAAGTTGCTCAGCAACACAGTGACTGTCTCTAAGCACTGGTTGTGGATTCGATTTTATTTCCTCTCTCTAAGGAGAGTTCTACCACACAATACACAATCAAGGAAATGAGGCGAAAATTGCAGAATTGAGTAAATCAACTTTCCGAAACTTCCATTTGCCTACTCGCTATAAGTAGGATACATTATACAGCGTACATTATACCGCTGTATAATAACGTCATCAAATTTAAGAAATCTTAATTTTTATGAAGTTTTTACTTAGTTTTTTAGCATTGAATACAGTTTTTATTGCACTAAAATGTTTTTAGTGTTTTCAAACTGCGATGTCTTAAAATACTGTCTTAACAATTCGGTTTTTGTTAATATTAAGTATGGTGCATTTTGTAAGTCGATTTCTCCACTTTCCGTTCGAATTTCAAACACTGTGTGAACGCCGCTCTTATCTGAGCGGAGAAAGGTAAGCAATTGTATCCCCCGAGTCAAACCCACTAGTCCTTGCGAGCAAAAACAAAAAGAAAGCAGTAGAGAGAGAGTATGATATATACCTTAATTTTTTGTCTTACTTTATACAATTTTACTTACAATACTTACTTAGCTTCAAGCTGTATTCCTCTCTTACTTCTTTTACAATTTTCATGAAAATAATCTCAAAACCCTTATTTGTGTTGATATTTTAACAATGAACTCATAAAAAACATCGTCGTCGCGTACAATTTATCTCAATAAAAAAAAATTATAATTTTTTACGTCACCGAATAAAAGTAAAGCCATCAGTCGAGTGAACCGTAACCCAATATGTCGGAAACCGGATAGCAGACAGTGTGGCGCGGCCTTAAGTTTTCTTTTTAATTTTTCTTTTTTTTTCAAAGGCAAAGGACTTTTATCTTGGAGCCCGTTTCAAGTTTTTTTTTTTAAAAACCCTTTTTGTATCGTGTGTGATCCTTTCGTTGATGAACGAATTGTTTTGGTGGTAGTTGTGTATTAATACGTATAAAAATCGATTAGGCGTGTGCGTTTGTCAACTTCTTATTAAATAGAAAAAATATATTTAATGCTAGCCTTCTGTTCCAGGGAGTTAGGTTACGATAAATAATTTTAGTACATGTTGATATATTACATTGGAATAAGATAAAGTTCGTGTACACGTTATACATATTCAAAACAGTATAAAAGCTTTTTTTCCGTTTCGCGTTTTATCCCGCATATTATAACGTAGTAGACAGATGGAACCTAATGTTAAGTCAATCTTGTTCTATGTTGAAAGGCGAGACTCAATGTCACGCTTTGACTTTACTAGAGCAAGGAAATAAATATAATTCATTCCCTCCAATGGGAATCAAACCCACAACCATCACGTTTATTGTAAGTCACGACGTTGTTTCATACTATTATTTATTGAAAATAATAATAATTACTTTTATCTACTACATTATTATATAGAGTGCGCAAATGGAGTATATTATCTTAATGAGTTGATAACTGGATGACTAAAGCATGACTGCACTTGCCCGTCGGGCCATATATCACAATTATAGAGCAGATGACCTAAACACCTAGTTCTGGTGATAAAATACGAAAATTAGATATGACTAATATTTATTATTTGGTATCGTGAAATCTTTATATAATATTGTTATCTTTAAGGTACGCGATGGTTATGGAGTCCATTCGCGATTGACGAAAACGATACAGGAATGACTGTAAACGGGATGATTGTCGATTCGATCCCCTTTAGGGGTAAAAAAACTGTTTTATTTATCACCAAGCCCGGTGTTGAGTTTCGCCAGTTGATACGCAATTCCCCGAATTCTGACTTAAATTGAAAACGGAATGTCTTCAGACTAGCTTCTTTTTGAAAACCCAGTTATATGGGGATACAGCGTGACGATATAAAACTACATATTTCGCCCTCTCCCTAAAAAGGGAGGAATAAGTTGATATGCATGATAAGTGTTCTGCCTTTACTCAAAAAAACCGGACAAGTGCGAGTTGGGCTCACTCACCGAGGGTTCTCTCAAAATTGGAGGTGTCGAGATTTTTGTGTAATTCAAACTTAGCTTAACTTAGATGAATCTCACTTGAACTAGCGGCTTTAATACCATATTTTGCCCCCTTTAAGGCTATTCCTTTTTTAAGATTTAGCCACATTTGTATAGTTTTCGGGTATGTTCTTAAACAAGTACTATCTGTAGATGCTAGATGCCAAATTTCATAATTCTAGATTAACCGGAACCTTATGAATTTTGATTCCCTTTATAGTATGAAAATACGCGTTTTTGCTATATACATACGTTCTTTTTAGGAAATCATTTATCTAGGGATATGGTTTTACTTACAACTCGATATCTCCAAGCGTTCCTGAAATAAAGGGTCTAGACAGACAGACAGACAACATCTTATAAGGGTTTCTTTTTTTTTCCTAAAAGGTACGGAACCCTAAAAACATAGAATTTCACCTCATTTCTACACTGTAACACAATATTCTTTTCAGCTAAAATGACATAACAAAGATACATGGGAGTGATTTTTAAATAATATCTAAACTAAATTTAGCGAACACGCCCCCTCCCTGACAGGCGAAGAAAACCAAACCCTTTGACATGATAAATATTATTGCCATTCGACACCGTTTTCGTTTAAAAACACACCTAGAGCGTGCGACACTTCTGCGTATCCATTTTAATGAGCGCTTTTAAAATTAGACTGTTTACTTTTTAAATTGATGTGCTGTTTATTTACGGTTACGTCGTTTTTTTATCTGTCTTAAATTGGAAAATTTAATTTAAGTGCAATTGATTTATTTATTTTGATTCTTCTTATTTCTTATTTGATTTTGATGTTTTTTTTTTTCAATTTAGGTACATTGTTTTGCTATTGTATCTGTGAAGATACGAAATATTATACTCTCATTCTACGAAATAAGTAAAGTTATTGATAATTTAACTATTTCTTTCTCTATTGATAATATTGTAACTTTATAAAATGCAATTTTAAAAATTAAATTATTACATAGTGGCCAGTCGTGGCGCAGTGTCACAAAGTGTGACTGTCAAAATGACTGGTTTTGGATTCGATCCACTCTCGAGGATATGAAATATTTACTTAAATTTATATTTCCATTTCTTCGCTCTGGTGTCGAGTCAAAGCGGGGTGTTGAGTTCTGCCACTCAACACGCAATGCCTCCAAAAATTAGGCAGAAAGTGGGGAAAAGAGTATCTTAACACTAGGACCCTCTGCCTACCCTGTTGTGTGCAGGATACAGCGTGAAGCTAATTTAATTCTTATTTTATTTTAAATTACTAAATATTTATGAACAATAGAGTCTATAGAGCCAATCTAAGTCTACTTCTCAACATTAGACGCGGAAGACGCACAGACAGACGTCTATTATGATCTATTAATATTTTCCATGCTGACGTAATATGTGAGTTGTGCGTGCAATTATACTAGTTCATCACATCATGATATTAAATGCACTGAGAGAGCTAGAGCGTCGTGTCTGAAGCTGTTTTACTAGCTTCATCACCGAAATAACAATACAACATCCGTATCTTCTATCTCGTCATCTTTTTATTGTTTTTTGTACTATAGTAATATAGTATGTTAATTTTAATTTTTTCCCATTTCAGAAAATTTTATATAATTCGTATACGCACTTTTATCTTTTTATTAGATATATTAAAATAAATTTTGTTAGAACTGTGATAGAATGTTGTTATAAATATTATGATTCCACATTGCCCTTATTAAAAAGATTTTAACTTATAATCAACCTTTTTGTACAATTTACCTTAACATGGTTAATATTTGCCTAACATTGATCAAAATTGAGCAAAGTACCTGCAGAGAGATGTATATAAAGATAAATCATAAATAAATCTTAAAATTTTAAATTAAAACTAAATTTCATCCATAAAACCTTTATCAAAAACATATGCACAATCAGAGCTACCAACCGAAAAATTGTGTTCGGACGAGTAGAAAGGAGGAAATCCGATATTTTTGCACGAATTAGGGAATATTGTAAAAGTCTATTTTTCTTAGACGCATCGGCGCATGTGCTTGCGGTTTAGAGTTACCGTTCAATCAATAAAAAATACATTTTACGAACAATGGATACATAGAAAGGGTCAACCATTGCTTTTTTTCACATAAATCCAAAAAATTATAAAGCTTTGTATCGATGACCCTTTGGGTTACAATAATAAAATATTTCCAAAAATATTTTTCGACCTTTTATTTTAATGTGATGTCTTGGATTACATGAACCATTTTTTATTTGTTTAGTTGTATAAGGAAAGGGTTGCTTAGGCCTCCGTGGATACATTATTCTTTAATTTACAATATATTGTTATTTTTTATATATATTTTATTAACTTACACGCTTAGAACGAATACTTTTTTTTAATACTATTCGACTTATAATTTTTATTTAACGAATTCCATAAAATCAACACACACCTTCCAAGTCTGCCTATATGTATAACGATTTCGTACTTGATTTTTTATAATCTTAAGTAGGAAAAAATTAATAATTTAATTTTATTTTATATATTTTTAATTATTTTTAAAATTCAATTGCACTACTGTTTTATTTCTTTTATATTATTTTTGGCAAGCATTACCTTTCTGACACCTGCACAAAACATTTGTAACATCGCCGCCGTTAATTAAAACCCATTTACAATTAAAACTAAACCAACCACCGGACACAGCTGGCGCGCTTCTACCATATTTACTTTAGTTCTGTCTTGTTAGTCATTCATACATTAGTAACGTATGGCCAACATACAAATTCATATACAAAATTAAAGGAATAACAATTTTGACTTTAAATTTTCAGTAAATAAAAGCTAAAATACAGTTTTTCATTTATATTTTTAAGTTGGTAAATAGAAATGAGATAAACATGCCGGAGTGAGACGTCAATCAGCTGTCAACGACTTTCCGCTACGTTATGCTCTCCTGGTACTGTAGTTAGTAATGTACTGGGATTTGGATGGATTTGGGGCGGATTATTTTATTATTTCTGTCTGTTGGTTTGTTTGGTGGACAGACCAAGTTGGTTAGTTTTAATTAAGAATTAAAAAGTTAAATACAGTTACTACTTCGATTTGAATTAAAATTAAATCAGCTTTACGATGTTCTCCTCATACAGCAGGGGAAGCAGAGGAGAGGAGAGGAGAGTATCGAGTCACTCACTCAATTCCCCATTTCCCGCCAAATTTTGCAGGCATTGGGTTGACGACTGCGACTGAACCGCGCTTTGCCTCGACACTCGAGCGAAGAAATGGAAATATTAAATATTTAATTTCCTCGAGTGGAAATCCGACCTTATAGGTTCACTCGTTCTAATGATCAAAAAAATAAAATCTTAAAGAATGTACAAAAATGTTATTTTAAGTAACCTTAAAAAAACACTTATTATACAGATCTTGATTTCCTTTTTCTCTTGCTAAGAAAATATTTTTTAAAATAAATCGGCTTCATTAGGCAAAGGGAAATTAGTTTCCGCCGCATTCGGGATGCATTACTTGTTGAGCGGCGGAACTCAACGCCGCGCTTTGCATCGATACCAGAGATGAAAGCCGAACCAGAAATGGAAATATTAATTTTAATAAATATTTCATTTCCTCGAGTTAAAATCGAACCCACAACTAATCGCGTTTACAGTCACACCTTGTGACCTATAGCACTAGTTTTTATATCTTAGTTCCACGGTATAATAAATATAGTTATTGCAAGAAAATCACGTATTTATTGCTATAATCGAGCACATTCTAGTTTTATTTTATTATTAGCATTCCTAGTGCATTTGACGGAGCTGGACATCTAGGTACGCTATCGCGGTTCACCACACAGCCCGCGGTCCCACGAATATCGCTGGCTTTCTAGTTCACGCTCCGATTGTCAGTAACCTACCTATGTTTCTTACCATTTATCTATGACTATATTACATAGTTATTGATATTTCTTTATAAAACGTAAAATAAACTTTGGATGATTTTTTTGTATTCAACATCCATAGATGCTCAAAGCTATCTAAAAGTAGTTATTTTGTATTTAGTCATCGCCCGCATTATTTATGGGTAAAGAACTTACTGTCAATTGAGCGCATAATTTAAAATCTGTTCTCTTTCACTCAGCTGAAGATTGATCTCACAGAGTTCCATTGATGTAAATCAGCTTCACGCTGTATCCAGCACACAGCAAGATAGGCACCCTATGCCTACGCTAGAGTATAGACACTCCGTTTCCCATTTTCCGCCGTATTCTGGAAGCCTTGCGTGTTGAGGCGGAACTTAATACTGCGATTATTATGATGCCTCCACACCAGAGCGAAGAAATGAAAATATAAATTTTAATAAATATTTCATTCCCTCGAGTGGGAATCGAACCCATAACCAGTCGCCCTTGTTGCCCCTGCGTCACGACTAACTATTCTATTTTATTGTTCAATGTTAATATCGGATACATTTTAATGTACCTATGAGAAAATAATTTAACAAAAGTAAAGCAAAAAAGATTTTGAATATTTCATTTGAAATTTAATAAAAAAAAATTACACGTAAAATAAATTGCACAATAATGTGGGGTTATTTTTTTAAAAAAGGGTTAAATTATTAACATTTTCTTGAATTTGGGTAAGAAATCAAAAAATGTGCAAGAAGGTCACAAATTAACCCTATTGTTATTTTTTATGGAGGTTAAGCTTTTTCTCAAGGGTCATGTTTAGTATAAACTTGAGTAACCTTTATATATACTTTTTTAACATTCTTACAAATTCCTTTAAAAAATGTATGCTTTAATTGTTACCATTTATTTTTCTAGAATATTTTTTTTAAATTCCCAGAGCTTTTAATAACATAAAGGTCGAGGCAACAGTTAAGAATGTTATTTAAAGCAATTTTAAATGACTCTACCATGGTATTGTAATAGTCCTATGACCGATACCTATACACAAATTACTTTTACCCACTTTTGAGTGGCGCATTTATGTAAAAATATTACCAGTCATGCTTTCTCGTCATAAGTGGACTCATGGATTGCGATACAGCTGGATTTGTGCAACTTCACGCTTTTCCTGTATAATGCTTGCTACGCGTGGAAAAGTATGAAGCAGTGGAAAATTATAAGTGAATACTGTCGGTTCAAACTCAATAATTCAATAATGCTTATACAATTTAACAATTACAAAACATCAACTTATACAATTTTTAGTTTTAAGGTAAATCAAAATACGTATTAGATATAAGAAGCAGGTGGCCACGGCAGGTCGGCGCCGCTTGTTTGCGAACCACTCCCGGCCGCCCTCGCCACCCTCGTACTTTAGGGAAAGTAAACACTACGAGAATTGGCGAAAAAACATTCGAGTAAAAGCCTTCGTTCGAATGATAGATGATTTAAAGTACGTAGAGTAGTAAATAGAGATTATTATAGATTGTAGTTTAGAAATGAAGAAAACAATGAAAAAAGTACCCGATAGGTTTTTTTAAATATATTTTGCCAAACTTCTGAGGACTGCTTAGTACCGATAGTCGTAAGTTTAAATATAATTTAGGTAAATGGATATACCTACTGTTATATTCATTTATCTATGTTTGATAGTCTGCTACCCACCTTTGCATATTGTGAGCAATAAGTATAAGAGAATTTCGTTGGAAACAAAATCATCATGTACGATTTAATTCGTCTAACATATTTAAAGGTCCTTGTAAAAAATACAATTTATATTATTCAAAAAATATCAAATTTTTACAAATAGTTATACATTATTTTTATTGTTACCTACAGTAGTAATTCACGGTCCTTTAAGTTAACCCATTCTTTTATTGTGTAGCACAGGACAGGACAATAAATGATTTAGCGACACAATAAAGATCAAAGGTGCAATTTCTTAAGATCCAGATTTAAGTTTTTTCTTACAATAATAAACTTTTGGCAAAAATATTAATAAAATATAATAAACTCTTTATTATTATATTCGGTTATCGGCTGCTTCCGATGTAACTTTAACTAAACTGGTGCACAAGCAGATTAAAAAAAAATGTGGTAGATAGAATTCTGTACAAATTTACATTTCTTTAGTTATAGGTATATAAAATATTATTCTTACTGTGTGACTGATGCGCACAGACGAAACTTAGATTGGACTTCTGGACTGTCTGACATTAGATTTTTTACATGTAGTTAGGTTAGGTTTGACTTAGGTTAACTTTCCTTCTCAAAATTCTTCTGGAAACAGAAAAACAGATTTTTCCATTTTACATTTTAAAGTTACGGGCGTCGACTAATCGAAAATAAAAATAAACCAAATAACTGATAAATGTGCAAAGCTATTAAATTACGATAATGGATGATTAAATTAAAAACCAAATCGTGCCTAAATGTAGGCGATGCCATTATACTGTTTGTTCTATTAAAAGGGGCAATGGAAACAAACAGACCCTTCCTCTTGTTTGGGGAGGACTCGATTCACAATCATTACGCGCGGTTCCTAATATTCCACCCTCGTGTCTCGGTGGGCTGTAATGACGGGGTAGCTTTACTGAATATAGTGTAAAATTAAATAAGAGATATAAAACTTTACTTTTTTTGCACAGGTTTTTTTTCAACGTTTATTTTATTTTATTTTATTTAATAGGAAGCCAACGTTGTATACAGTAATAATTATTATGCTAAAAACAAAACAATCTTAAGGAACTTCTACACAAATTGTATACTGCACTTATAGACTAACTTGACATGCATAATTTAATTAAAAAAAGAGAACAAACGTAATACAAATCATTCTTTGACATTACTTACACCCAAAAAAAAACTAATACAGTAAAAGAAATAGAAAACAAAAAGTTTATAACAATTTTAACTACTTAAAGAAAACAGTAAAAAAATAAACAATAAACGTAACGTAACGTATAGTATTAAAATTCGTTATGATATTAATTTACATGTTATGATAAAGAGTTATCATTTGATTATTTTGAATTTTGCCGTTGAAAAATTATCTAAATAATAGCTTATTTTAAAAATACTTATTGCAACATATACATTATAAACATATGTCAACCTTTTTTTACTTAAATAAAAAAGAATGTTTAAAATAAAAACAAATCGTTAAAAACGGCATATTATGTTTTTTTTCTTAGGTGGATGTTTATTCTCCGTTTTGTTGTTGCGGCCAGTCTGGATTAAAAACAATAAAAACTTCCAATACAATATATAAATACAATTTTGTTTTATAGTAATTTAATTATCATTTTAAGCCCATACATAATTGAGGCCTTTATAATTTTTAGCCGCCCTATTTAAATGTCACAAACTTAAAGCCACAGATAAAAAACATCTTTTTATAAAAATATATTACTTACTTATAATAAATAAAGAGATGTTATTTATATATTATTTATTATACAGATATATATATATTTTTTCATAAATTTCTAATGAACCACACCTCCATGGTTATCTGTAATGGAATAGGTAATCGTTACTAGGGTCGCATAGGTAGTGAGCACGTCAAATTATGCTATTACCGTAACGAGGGAGAATCGGATTTCGAATAATTAATTCCGTCAGGCGCGTGCCGCGTAATTGTGATTTTTAATTTACTTTAATATCAGCCTTTATATACAGTTAGAAATATATATTTTTTGTTATATTTTATCTATACCTAAAACGTTAATTGTGGATATGAATCTTACTATATTTTATTTTAAGCAAAATAAAAATAAATAAATAAATAAAATTTCAATTTCTTGAGTGGGGATCGAACCCACAACCAGTCGCGATTACAGTCACACTTTGTGCCCTTGTGCCATGACTGGCCTTAAGTTAATTAATTAATTTTATTTTAATTAATATTCTGTTCTATTCTGTGAAAGTTTATGAGGATAAAAATTGGTTCACAAAAGCAACTATTGCTGGACGGATTTTAAAGGACGTTTACAGTAATATAGCTTCTACATCAGAATTTAAAATTAAATTTTATATAAAGATTGTGTATATTTTTTTTATAATATAATACCGCCTTTGAAAAAAGGGCAAAGCCGCTTTTGAGTCACTATTTAATATAGTAGATATAATATACATATATCTCTATATTGATAGCAATAAGTGATGATTTCAAAATCAAATGTACCTATCGTGTTAAATAATTTTACAGTACATACCTACGTAAGAGGCTTAAAATAACAACTACCACATCTTTTATAAAATAATTATTTATAATGAATAAGATAATTCATGAAATATCTATGGAACGCTGTACACAACTTCATATAATTGACGTGTAAAACATAAAATGACATAAATTATTAATATTTTAATTTTACGTATTAAAAAAATATTAAATGAAAAAAAATATATATTATCTATGTAATTAGATCATTACATTGGGGTATCATAAAAACACAACAGCTATATCTCTTGTAATGACATCGAATTAACTGTAACAGTTTATTAAACAATCTCAACCTTTTAATTTGTATGATAAGGTTTAAAATTGAGTGTATAAGAAAGATTCTAAATATATACAGCATGTTCTAAGTTACGCAGGCTCACCGCGACCGCAAAGGCAACCACAATGGGCCGTCACAGGACTGTAACAGTATATAAAAATAAATAGGAACACATTTAATAGCCATTAAGAGACTTAAAACTACATCGAGTGTAAAATAATACTTGGAATAATAATATTATATTATTGAATATACTTCACGCTATATCCCGCACACAGCAGGGTAGGCAGAGGGACCCTAGTGTAAGACATTCCGTTCCCCACTTTCTGCCGAATTTTGGAGGCATTGCGTGGCAGACCTGAACGCCGCGCTTTGCCTCAATACCAGAGCGAAGAAATGGACATATAAATTTAAGTAAATATCTCATCTCCTCGAGTGGGGATCGCACCTACAACCAGTCGGTATTACTGTCACACTTTGTGCCTGTACTTGTATTGCTTATATTGTAATATACTTATATTGTAAGTAAGACATAAGTTGTCAGTGTTGCAAAGATCTGTATGATTTAACAAATATTGTTCTTATTTACTCTATAGTTACGCCGTGGAATATTAATGGGACTCTAATCAGGACAGACAATGACTATATTTAAGTTATGTCTTAAATCTAATAGGACAAATGCGGCATTGTCGAAGGAATGCTTGTATCTCAAGCGTTTCTCTTTATACACTGTTATGACTTACGTGGCGGGAGATATAATATAGAAAAATATAGTTATAATATTACGTCAAATACATATAACTTTGTTTCGATAAGTAAACACGAGACTTAATAAAGAATGTATGTGTATAGTTAAATTAATTTTAGTGCTTTACGTTTAGACTAAATGAAAGTATTGAAAATCTAGATTAAGGAACCTTCGAATAGTAAAGTTGATTTTTTTATTAAACTCAAAGTTACTAACGTGGTCATATAGCATAAACATAATAAATGTTAAAAATAACATAGCAAAAAGGCTATTATGTTATTGTTTTACGTCAAATAAAACTTATTTGAATGACGAGCTTTCTACAAGAACGTTTCATATTTACATCACTTCACTTTATCACATAAGCACTATATACGCCATCAGCTGTAAAGATTTTAAGAGTCCATAAAAATATAAAAAACAAAACTCCCACCGCGTTTCACAAAAATACCTTATTTCAGTAAACCGTATAGACATGTTAAACAAAGTAAAAATAAGGTAAAAACTTAAAAAAATATTCTCCGAGAGCGGAAGCGTACGAAAATACACGAAAAAAACTCAGCCTGTATATCGAATTACCGTGCATCTGGTTTTAGTGGAAATTGGAGCAGTTTTAAACGAGTGTTTTATTTTAATCGTCTCGTAACTTATGAAAGCCTGGTACAAAATTGTCATTTTTTAAATAATATTGTTAAAATTAAATTGAATATAACCATAAATGGAAATAAAGAATAATAAATAAATATTTATTTTTCCACCAATACCAATATCGTATATAGAAAATATAAGTACTTTTTATCGAGCTTATCACAAGCGTAATGTTCATCAAAACAAAATTTAACCTTATCACATTGTACTTAAAGCTTATTTTCGAACTTTCTATAATATTTGTACAAAACTAAATTATTAAAAAATGCAGTCGAATGGACAACTTCCTTTTCTTACAGAAGTCGGTTAAAAACGTAAGTTATATTTATAAAAAAAACCACTAGAAATATGATAAGGTAATGAGATTTTTCCTTTATTAATAATAAACATGAAGTAATATTTTTAATTACTAAAAGAAAAAATAAATTAAACTATCTAGATACATATGTAGGTATATGTTTTACGAAACAAATATAATTAAATTTATATTAACGTCATACTCGACTTAAATGGACGTTACTTGGATTTATAAAAATAATATTTTAAAATCAATATTTAATTCATACCGTTATAATATATAAATCGAATATAAATCGCTGTAATTAACAATTATATTGGATTTATATTAGTGATTTATAAACGCTTATGTTAACGTTAACGTGACTGAATGGCATTTATATAACACAAAACGAAAGTTAAATTAATTCTACAAATAATTAAGGCCATTTATTGGAACCCATCTTGGTATACTGTGTTGTGGAACAGCGCTTAACTGTGCGTATCACGTCGTGAGTACGTTCCTCAGTCGGTATAACGATTTTTTTTAATTTTATTTATAAACCGCTCTCCAAATGGAGAACGATCTTGAGATGCCGTTTTCATTAATAAATTATATATCTATGATAAAACCATGGCATCTCAGGTTGGATCTCAGACTTAAGAGCGATTTATAACTACGGGCCGTAGTGAAGAGTAAAGTTCAAAATAAAAAAAAACACAAATAATTGAGTATTTTGAACATTGCAAAAGTTTCCCAGAGATGCTAGTACATATCCCGCTACGTTCAATTTTATATACAATTTTTAATAAGGAAAATAATTAATTGTATTAAGAAACGCATGTCTAATGTAGGCACCTATTACGTGTGCAGATCCACGTTATTATTATTTATTAGGCCTATATAGAATATGAAGCTTTGTTTGGCGGCAACAAAGGCAACGTGTTATAAGGCACGTGACTCACTTTTATGAGAGAGAGCCGTCATTAATTGAGGAACACTCCGTTTCAAGGAAACTTAAGCTTTTAATGGCGTACCATGTGTGGGTCCGACTTAGATTGCTGGTTTATTTAAAATTATTAAATCAAGATTTTTTTTGGGTCACGCTGTATCCCGCATATAGCAGGGTAGGCAAGGGGAATTTAGTGTTAAAAATTTCCGTTTCCTATTTTCCGAAGAATTTTTGAGATTGCATATTGAGCGACGGAACTTATACTGTGCTTTGTCACGTGACCAGAGTAAAATAATTTATGCCCCTAGTTTATATCGAACTCACAACCGTCGCGGTTATAGTCAAACATTGTGGCGCTATGAGATTTGGGAAGACTGCACAATATAATATTCAAATTAACAGCTGTACAAGTATAAGTACGATAACTTAATTTAAAAATTTGGAATTTTAATCCAATAAAAGACAACGTACTTAGATAATATTGCCGTTTGACAACAGACTCGTTTTTAAGACTCGATTTTAAGCAGTCTACTCGCAATACTTTTGATTAGAGTAGGTAAGATCGTTATATATATATATCGTTCGGCTCGGCTCTTTTTATTTATATAGGAAATTCAGAGAAATTTATAAAGATAATATTATTTTTTTGTCATACTTAAACAACTAGTACCGTCCAATCTTTTTTTATTTTAGTTCAGTATTTTATTATTTATTTACTTTCAACTTAAAAAGAGCGTTTTAATATATTTTTTTCTCGTCTCAGTAGGCAACACATTAAAACCTCATTAGCAATGTATTTAACTTATTTATTTAATTATTGACACTGGCAAGACAGAGGGCGAAATACTTTTGAATGGAACAAACATTTGCGTTGGCCAACTTTTGTTCACTTTTCAGCATTCTTTGTAAATAATAATTTGGCTTTTACGAAGTAAATTAACCGGTTAGTCGGTAAATATTAGTTCTAGTTATTTATAGTAGTAAGTATTTTAAATGTATTTAATTCTAAATTTAATTTTAAATATACTTATATCTATCTGTTTGAGTATAAAGTAGACACAAAGAATTCGATTTAGTTCCTTTAAAGTGTAAACTAAGTAGAATAATAGATATTTGAAATTATATGTGAATGTGCGACCATCATAGTGCAGCGTCACAGCATTAGACTGTCATTGTGGCCCTTGTGGGTTCGATTTCCACATGGGGAATGTGTTATTTTCATTTTCCACGCTATGGTTACAAGATAAAGCGTGGTGTTAAGTTCTATCACTCAACACACAATACCTAGAAAAATGAGTTATGCCTGGAGAACGAAGTGTCTTAACACTGCTTTACCTTTACCTATAGTTACGGGGAACGTATACTTTCTATTAGTCTAGGCAATCCTAAGGTAAATGAAATCAATATTTTTTTTATAAAACGGGCGATGAACGGATCATTTACCAAACAACCCATTATTGAATGACGGAATATTTACCAAATCGTAGAAATTTAGCTTTTGCTCTTTTAACCGCAACTTCCAATAAAAACAAAAATACTTATTTTCAGTAGTGAAAGGTGTTTTATTTGTAATAATGTAAAAATTGGAAAAATAATCAATAAATTAACAGTAATAACAAAAAAAGTTTGCTTCGCATGGAATTTTTTAATATTTCAATATAGGCTTATGTTCATGGCATACCTAGCTATAGATAGCTGTCCATACATAAGGTACCTATCTATTTACTTTAAATATTTATATATAACGTAATAGCCATTTCTGTTAAACCCACAAATCACTACCACTTGAAATAATATAATACCCGTCCAATACAAACACCATCGGTTTGGACGCAGCTGACAAACAAAACACAAGGTACACGCACTCAAAAAATACCTAACCTTGTACGCAACTAAAATGCTGCATGAAATTATTAAATTATAAAATAGTAACGCTGTATGTTGCATACCCTTAACACTATGTAATAACTTAACACTAGTTACCTCTGTCTATCCCGATAGACAGAGGTAATTATGTAGTAAGAAGAAAGAACTTAGTAGGTATTCTTGATCTCTGCTTTTCTCTGTTTTTTATCCAAATTAGATATTTTGCGTGTTGAACCTCAACGCTGCACTTTGTCTTATCAGGGCGGTTCATTTAATATTCGATAATTTTTAAAAAAGTACTTTAAATATAGGTATAGACTACAGAAAAAGATATTACTTAAGACATTGCCATAGTTATAAAAAAATATGCTATATTCAATTATTTTGAAAGTATACGTCATTTTATAATTCTAAAAAACAAAAAACATCTTACAATCCCAAATTCGGTAAAAACCGGAACTTTGTAGAGCAAATACGGAGCGGCGCGGCGTACGGATCTGTAATATTGACAGTGAGGCAACGCGCATACACGGCGGCAAACAGATTAACTTTGTTCTCTTAAAAAGCCAAAAAAACAAGAAATTTTGTTTATTTTTTTATTTCTTTTGAGACAAAGATTAACTATGGAGAACGGAGTGTTTTAATTAATTAGATTTTCTCTGCGTATCACTGCTATAAGCCGAAAGTATAAGCTGAAGTAATAAAATATTGGTTTTGTTTTTACGATAATAATATTATTCCTTAACACAGCAAGCTTATAGTAAAGTAGGCAGGAAAACTACAACACTAGAGCTACAACTTGACATAGGTACTGTTTATTAAGTGGCAGAGCTCAACGCCGCGCTTTGTCTTATTAGAGCAGCCAAATAAAAATGATTCATTAAGATAGGATCGATGCCGAAACTGATAATGAAACATATTATTATATTTAAAGTTAATTTAACCTCAAACTAAAAACCTCCCTGTACAAATATAATGATATATAAATCACTTTTTTTATAACGAATTATTTTTATTTGAGAAAAATATTAATTTCTAAATACTTTAGCTTTTCTAGTCTATTCTGTCTCACATTGTCACAGACCGAGACTGCTCATATTACAAGTTGGTAAAGTGACACTGGGCGCGAGGCGTGACGGTACAGACACGCTCTCTGTTTTAATTAACCTGTTTAATTATATTTATATGTGATTTTTATTTCATACAATTCTAAGTACTTTTTTGGTTTTCAATTATGAAATTGTATGTTTTATCTTAGCTTCGTGAAGTATACGGCCTATAGCAGGGTAGGCAGAGGGAACCTAATTTTAATCGTTATCCCACTTTCCAGTTAATTTCCGAGACATTGTGCGTCGAGTGGTGGAACTGAACGCCACGTTTGTCTTCTTACAAGAGTGAAACAATAAATTATCTCGCCAAGTAGAAATCGAACTCGCAGCTTTGTATTAAGAAGCTGTGCCTATGTAGATAAGTATGAATTATCTTAATGAAATTTAAATAAATACACGAAATATTTCAATTTTAATAGCAAAAACGAGGCCATTGTATACATTTATTATTTTTATAGTAACATATGTGCCTATACATAATAAAATTTAATATCAAGTATCAAGTATCTAATTGGATCCTACGAACTATCTTTTTTTTTTTGAACCTAGGTTGTTTCACGCTTTTTAATCTATCTATCTAAAGCTTTATTACCGTAATAAGTGAAAACTAAACAGTAAACAGCGTTCGCATATTTTGTTTTATTTTTTGTTTTTTTAATAACCTCTTGGAAGATAACTCACCTACACCTATAATTATTTATTTACACGGTCAAGTGATTGATAAGATACATTTATTGGTGATCGATGAAGATGATCTGATCTTTGAAGGTTCTATTATAGGCTAAGAAAAAACTAATTTATATTAATATTAAAAAAAACAATCTAGATTTATCACTGTTATAATAATTAGTTTGCATACCAACTTCTCATATTACAAGATGGTAAAATGATATTGTTTATGAGGCGTGACGGTAGAGACTCACTCTATGTTTGACTGCAAGCTTTACCTACGTTTTTGGAGATTACCTATAGCTAAACAAAAATATAATTCAATTTATAATTTATATATAAATATAGATACATATTTTTTATTATGGATTCTTCGCAGCGCACCGGCACAACGTTTGTCTATACGCTCGGTAGCAGGTTCAATTACCACTAGTCGAATAGGTCATTCTCATTTTCTCGCTTTACACGCAAACTGCCTCGAATTTAGTTGGAAAGTCGACTGTTAATATTACATTGGCTCTGTCTATCCTGTTAGGCATATGCTGTATATAGCGTGAAGTAATAAAAGCGTTTTTAAGTAGGAAGTAGATATTTTTAAATATAGGTTTTGTTGTTTTAATGTAAAAATCTGCTTCACGCTTTATCCCGCACACAGCAGAGTAGGCAGAGGGAACCTTGTGTCAAGACACTCCGTTCCCCACTTTCTGCCGAATTCTGGAGGCATTGCGTGTTAAGTGGCAGAACTCAACGCCGCACTTAGCCTCGACACCAGAGCGAAGAAATGAAATATAAATTTAAGTAAATATTTCATCTCCTCGAGTGGGGATCGAACCCACAACCGGTCGGTTTTGCAGTCACACTTCGTGCCGTTGCGCCAAGGTTGGCCTAGGGAAAATACATAAATAAAATTAGGCAGTCCCGAACAAATAGAAATTATAATGTTTTCTTTATTTTAATTCTTCTTACAATATAGTTACTAAGTACTTTATATACGGCATAAGGTGTAGAAATCGATAGCTTAAAAAGATGAGATAGATTAAACTTATTTTACTTGAGCATATTAAATGTAATACTAGTGGAAGTGATGACGCTCAATGGAGCGTCGCAGGCGCAGCTTTTGCAAGTGGAAAGTTTATAAGAATACTTTTGCAGTTTATTGGAAACCGGACAGTTGTCTATCCGTTTTGTTTAATTGGTTATTTATCTTTGAGTGTTAAAAAAGTTAAAACGTTATTTAACAGAAAATACAATACAATCAAAATTTATAAATCAACCAAAACTTTCCCATTTTCCCCCAAATAGGCACACACACATAAGGAAAAAAGACAACTTAAGTAAGTAAAAAAAAAAACAAACAAACATTATTTTTATTTATATTTCCTATCCTGTAAAACTCTGTAGGAAGCCGTAAAACAAAATGCCTTAACTTTTTAACTTAAGCAACGCCACTAATTTGTGAGGCTTCACAACCCTTCAGGGAACAATGAAAAATGTACACCGACAGTGAAACCCCGCAGGCCGTGTTGTGGTGTAAATTAAAAGCTTAAAATATGTTTTCCTTGGGGTTCTTTTGTAATACAACAGACAGATTGAAATGATTATATGTTTATATTTATTCGTTTTTATATACACGACGTTGGTAGTTTGATTTGAAGTAGGGAAATTATTATAATTTTTTTCGCTCTGGTAAATAGACAAAACGCGGTATAGAGTTACGCCACTTAACGCTTAGCAATGTCTTGAAAACTAGACAGAAAGTAGAGTACGGAATGTATTAACTTTACATTTTTTTTCCTACTCATATATAGGGCGAAAGCACAGAAAACTCCTTTTATTATAACATAGGTTACCTATTTCTACAAATGTAGTATAATATTACACCAACGTACATACATATATTGATAAAATATATATTGCTATAGGTAGCTACTTATATTTGTGGAGAAATATAAAGGAATTTGGAATTTTATGCCATCAAAGGATATACGGGTACCCCGCATGATTATCAGGTTTAAATCATATCGTATTTTTGCGATTCTGTGAAGTTTTATTATAGTTTCTTACCGAATCTGTTGCTATGCAATTTAAAAGGTTCTTTTAAGCTAAAAAAGGGTAGATATATTTATATTTATAATATATTTTGTCGCTTTGATGGCGAAGAGAGTCAACTGATAATATTATATTTTTTGAGACAGTGAACAACAAAGTAAAATAGGTATAATGGTAGCGCAGATGCAATAAGCATATGACTGTAAACATGTAAGGTTGTGGGTTCGATTCCCACTCGAGGAAATGAACTATCTTCTTGCAATGCCTGCAGAATCAGCGAAAAGTGAAGATTGGAGGAAAAATGTTTTAATGAGAATAAACTATTTTAACACTAGGTGTCCTCTGCATACGCTATTATGTGCGGGATAGAGCGTGAAGCCTGACAAAAATCTTAAATACCTAAGCGATGCTTCCCGGTTTTAATATATTTTCTTATTACGTCAAGTTAGATGGTAAAAAATAGTTTATTTAAACAACAATTGCGCAAACGATTCAAATAAAAAATCTTACACGTATTCAGTACCTCTTACAAAAACTGTCACCCGTGAAACTTTACAATATAAATCCTCAAATTCCAAATTGCCTACAATACAAAGAGACATACAAATCAACAATAGGACACTTCTCTACATCTCCACCCGACCGTAGCCTCTTGACTGAGTAAAAGTGATAGTCAAGAACTCTTAAATGCTTTTTGCGTACAAATATAGTGTTAGTTTCGTCTAAAATCGACAAAAACTTAGGTAAGGTATATAAATCATAATGAAACCAAATACGCAATTGTATTTTGGAACGAAATGTTAAGAAAACTCAACCGATTTCTCTACAAAATGTTTAGTTGACCATTAAAATCGGTAATAACGTAAGTCTTGCGCCGGCGCCAAATTTTACGTCAACATCTTTATTTCAGGTCAGTCGTGGCGCGGGGGCGCAAGTGTATGAATAAATACGACTGGCTGTGGGTTCGATTCATATTCGAGGAAATTTATTTTTTTTCTTTTTTTGCTCTGGTGTCTAGGCAAAGCGTGGCGTTGAGTTCCGCCACTTAACACGCAATGCCTCCACAATTTGTTGGAAAATGTTGAACCTCTGCCTACCCTGCTGTGTGCGGTATACAGCGTGATGCTGCAAAATTTCTTTATTTTAAATTTTACCTAATATTCTACTTTAAAGTTACTTTAGTTCCAACAATACGATACCAAAAATTTACTCGTAAATCTCGAATCGTCTAAGTTATTTTATGTGATTGGGTTTTGAACACACACATAGGTAAAAATGTTTTTATATTATAAATAACTAAATAAAAAACCTCTATATTATAAACAACATTTCACTTTCCATTCAATTTTTGACACATTGCGTATTGAGTGGTGGAACTAAACAACGCTAAAATAGGCGGAAATGGAAATAATTGATACTCCCGATTGAATCGCACCTACATGCGTCGCATTTACGGCCAATGCGTCACAAGGGCCTTCAATATGAAACGTCATCTCCTCCAGGGATATCACGTCCTATTATTTTAAGGCGAAAGTAAAATAAGCACGCAAGCAGAAGGTTATATTTGCCAGTGGCGCCTTCTATCCGCATTGTTTGCAGAAGTTCCGAAATTAAGCTTTCACCAAAAAAAAAAAATTGTTTCAATCACCGTGAACAGGCGTCGTGGTGTCGTGCCCTAATTTTGTTCGGATACTATAATTAATTTTGAGACAATAGTTTTATATTAGTCAACCATGTTTCGTAAAAATAACCGAAATTTCATTAAGTGTAAAATAATTATATATTTAACAAATTTTCCGTTTTTTTTAATATAAAAAAAACTGCACGTGATAAGGATAACAATCTGATGATGATAATTTTTCTTAATATTTAGATACGAAACTGCTTTGTTACACCGCTTTTCTAATTTACTTTTTACTTTTTACGCCATTTCACTATTTTCATACAAATTACGAACATAAAAATCACTCACATATTTTTCTATGGAGCAGAAAGATTTCGCTAGTCTTAAAGAATTGTTTTTAGCTTCACAATCTACCTCTGCGTATCCTGCTATGTGTGTATCCCGCACATAGCAGGATAAGCAGATGGAACAGTGAAAAAAAAATCAAGAGAAATTGGTAATAAGTTATACAATTTATTTTATTCTAATTTAAAGATCTTTCGAGATAATAAAACCTAAAATCGCTTTAAGAAGCAGTCCAGGCGAGTACGTCAAGAAAAAAAACAATATTTTAAACGTCACCCAGAAGGAGAATCGAACCTGCAATTGTCGTATAGTCATAATTCCAAATAAATGCGCTACTATGGCCTCAATATTACATAAGTTAATATAATAGTTGTCTAACTTGATTAGTAGAACGTTGACGTCGAATATAAAAGCTTTATTTAATTACTGCGTTGCAAGTATGTACCTACCAACAGGAAATAATGACATTTACGATACCTATAATAGATTGGAGAAGAAAAATATCATTTAATATAAAAAAGTAGTGACTGTCACAGTGTTTCTCAGTGTTCACTCCCTTTATTTTACTTTTTGTTATTTTTGCATATTTTTTTAGGTGCTATTATGTTGTTTTAATACCTAGTACATATGGCAGTAGAATATGGTTAAACCAAATGATATTATTTATTTTCATAACGAGCAAAAAAAAGAAATATTAGCGACACATTATTTTATCTTTCGTATTAACCAAAATGGCGTCGTTATAAATATATTACAATGAATATTAGCGTTTCATTTCATCCATCCCATACCAGTAAATGTGATACACATCTAACTATAGGTAGTTAAATGAAAGCGCGCGAGCGAAAAAGCTCTTTAAAAATACCCGAGCTTTGTGTTTACTACAATGTTATCTATAATCTTTTAAGGACAAGGGAATAAAATAGTAACGTATTAAAAAAGATACTCATCTCTTCTCGAGCCAATTGGTTAATTTTTATTAAAAAATATATTTTTTTCTATTTCACGCGGTCCTTGTATCTGGTACATAGCAGGATAGGCAGAGGAAATCTGGACACCTAGTGGAACATCGTTTTCCATTAAGACATTTCTGTGCCACATTTTCCGCTGAAGTCTTGAGGCATTCTGTGGTGAGTGCGAGAACTCAACGCGGCGTATTGTCTCGGTACCAGTGCGAAGATATATTAAATATTTCATTCCTCCGATTGGTAATCGAACTCATAACCGTCATACTTACTGTTTCGCACGCCTGTGCCCCTGCGCCACGCCTGCGCAGGCAGCAATTAAATGTTTTGTTTTTAAATAAAATACTTTTAATGCTATAAAAATTAGCTTCACACTATATCCCGCACACAGGAGGGTGGGAAGGCAGTAGAAACCTAGTGTTAAGACACTCCGTTTCCCACTTTCCGCCAAGTTCTGGAGGCATTGCAACGTCGCCCTTTGCCTCGACACTAGACTAGAACGAAGAAACAAAATATAACATTTAAATAAATATTTCATTTTTTAGAGTGGGATCGAACCCACAACCAATCGTGCTTAAAGTTACACTTTGTGCCTCTGCGCTATGACTGGCCTCTATAATACTTTAATAGAAAATTTATTAAGAATTGAAGAGATTCATATCATTAGTGCATCTAGTCGCCTACTTACGGGAAAAAGAAAACCGGGAAAACCCTCCAATGATTAAACTACTAAATGTGCGTTAGCGGCTGTAATTGTTACATTTTAAAAATTATCTTTTCTTTATACCTATAATCTATATCTTTTTTAAAGCACATTTGAAATTTTTTTCGGCGTATGGAGACATAATAGACAAATAACAGAAAAAAAAATCAGTCTAGAACAAAGTAAAAGTAAACTGTTTATCTCGAAACGTTATCAAGAATTAAAGTAAAACGTGCAAATGTGCGTGAACATTTGCAAAAATAAACAAAAACTAAGTAAATTCAATAGGGATTATCCACAGACGGACGTTCGGCGCCGGAGCGTCGCTACTCTATTGTGAGCTTAAATAAGTTTACTTTCGATATATATATTTGGATTTGTATGTATGTATTAGATCCGAATGACAGGTTTTGCGCATGTTTAATATAATGGAGATTTACGATAAAATTTATTGATATATATACTCTTGGCTACTACTTAGGTATAAAAAGTGTTATTTTTAGCTTCACTCTGTATTCCGTACACAACATGGTAGACAAAAGGAAGCTGGGAACACAACAGATTGTGGGTTCAATTCTCACTAGAGAAATTGTTTACATTTCCTCACTCTGGGAACATTAACATGGGCGCAGCTTTGAGTTCCGCCGCTCAACACGCAATGCCTACAGAATTCGACAGAAAGTCTGTACTAGATGTGTCTTTCCTAAGGTTCCCAGGTTCCCTCTGCCTACCCCTGCTATGTGCGGGATACAGCGTGAAGCTATATAAATAATATCTATATGCTTAAAGTATTGGCTATGATTTATTTAGAAATTAACAGAACGCTCTACCTAATGCTCCATAAAGAAAAAACCATACCTACCACACTCAAAACTTGATACTTTCTTATAATTTGGTCAAAAATTTTTAAAAAATCTATAAAATGCGCGCGAAAATAGTTTTTTTTTATGTTTTTTATTCTGCGTGACTTGAGTTGTGAAGAGGTTCGACGTAATGCAAGTAGCGTCGACCACACGTATGAAAAATTAACCAAAATCCAATTTAATGGTTTATTATTAGCAAGCGATGTGTGAAATCCGTGTGGGCTGTAATCTTTGGATGTCGATCATTTCTTTTTTTTTATAGGTATGTAGGTAGGTATAGATATAATAAAATGTTTGTTTACTCTGTGAAGTAAATAATATGATTTTTATCTGTTCTATCTCGGATGTACTTATCACTTTGGGATATCAATTATTTTAACTTTGTTTTTTTTCGTCCTGGCAACAAAACAAGACGCGACAGTTCCGCCATACAACACACAGTGTTTCGACAGTAAAGTGAGGACCGGAGCGTCTACAGAGAACTCCTGACACTCTGAGACACTATATACGGGATACAGCGTGTATGAAGCTAAAAAAATATATAATATTTAAACTTTTTTTAGGGTTTACTATATTGTGAGAAATGCCTAAAGGTATATTAGCTTTATTTATCATATATTTTAGGATCCAAAAAGATACATTTAGATAGACATAAGATAGATAGGTGGATACTTAGCGTCCAAACCATCCCCCGGTTCAGCGTGAATCTAAAATTATACAAACCGGGCCCGACAGGCGTAACCCGATACACCCTACCTCCCCTAACGCGAAACGTATGCCGCTCAATACTGAATTGGATGGTGCTATGCCGAAATTTGCAACAATGTGTTTAATATTAAAAGAGGCGTTTAGAAAACCTCTTCACGGAGGCTTCACGCTGTATCCCACATATCGGTGGGTAGGCAGAGGGAACCTAGTGTTATGACACTCCGTTCCCCGCTTTTCGGCGAAAATTCGAAGGATTGCGTGTTGAGTGGCGGAACTCCACGCCGTTCTTGCCTTGGTACCGAAGCGAACGAAGAAATAAAAATTAGCTTCACGCTGTATCCCACACACAGCAGGGTAGGCAGAGGGAACCTAGTGTTAAGACACTCCGTTCCCCACTTTCTGCCGAATTTTTGGAGGCATTGCGTGTTGAGTGGCAGAACTCAACGCCGCGCAAAAAATATTTATAAATAATATGATAGATAATAATACAATTCTTTCTCCCTATAGGGAAGCTGACGATCTAAAGAGGATGGCAGGAAGCGGATGGATCCGAAGAGCTGAAGATTGAGTGTGGTGGTGAGAATTGGGAAAGGCCTATGTCCAATAGTGGATGATTGACAGCTGTCGATGATGATGATGATTAGGAAGCTGAGTCTGAGAACATACATGCAGTAGCGGCACAGGCACAGGTCATGGCTGACTTTAACCGCGATATTTTGGTGTTTTGAGTTCGATTGCCACTTGAGAAAGTGTTTTTTTTTTATTTTCTTACTATGGTAATAAGACGATCAGTTTCATTACACGACACACAATGTTACGAGAAAGGGGTGGAAGGTTGGGAAAGGAGTGATCCTTTTGTCTACTCTACTATATGTGAGATAGTACCTCGTGAAACTAAAAAAATATGATCTGACTCATTTAAAAAAAAAAATCTCGTATCTTCTAGGATTTTGGACCATAAGAAAGCTAGACAACAATATGTTTAATATGTTTAAGGGCACAAAAAATTAAGCGTATTTTTAATTATTACGAGATTCATGCCTAAAAAAGAATAAAATAATAGACACACAGCATAAAACCGTCCACGCAAGGTGCAGACAGAACAGTACAGTCACTTACGCAATTGTTTAAACAATGCTCTGATAAAATATCGTATTTCGAATACGCATCCTGGACCATTGTGATGGCTGTGAGTGTTGTTTCGCTGAGGGCAATTATTGCGCTTAAATGAAATGGAAGATACCTCCTATTCACGGTTAGATCTGATTCAGTTTCTAATGTAGAGTTTTAGGTAGTCAGTATTATATCTAGGTAAATTTAGGTAGATTTAACACTTTAGTTATTATATAATCAAGTCGGTCGTGGCGCAGGGGCACAAAGTGATTGAATTTGACTTGTGAAATCAGTTCCCACTCGAGGAGGTGAAATATTTTCTTAAATGTATATTTCCATTTCTTTGCTCTGGTTGCGAGGTAAAGCGCGGTGTTGAGTTGCGCCACTCAACCCGCAATACCTCTAGAATTTGGCGGAAAATGGGGAACAGAGTGTCTTAACATTAGGTTTCCTCTGCCTACCCTGCTGTGTGCGGGGTACAGCGTGAAGCTGAATATCTAAAATACCCCTAGGTACAAAGTAACATACGTTAATGTTAACAAAAGGAAGTTACTTCCCATTGCATCTATATTCCAGCAAGGTGCAACCAAAAATGAACAGTCACTTACTCAATAGTGCTGTAATAAAATATCGTGTTACGACTACACATCCTGACGTGCTACGGTTATAGGGGACGAGGGTTGCTCTTTTTTTTAACGAAATGACTATTTGTTTTATTTTCTTTATTGTGGTTTTTTTATATTAATGTTGTTCAAAATATGCTTTTGCTAATTTTGCATATTTGTTTTGTTATTATTTTATTATTGGATATTCAAAAGTTATTTCTCATTATTGATAAAACTTAAAATATTAAAATTATTAAAACTAAACTAAACTAACTTCACGTTTTATCCCTAGCTACTCCTCCAGTCAGAGAGAAGGAGCCAAACGCCACGGTCTCTACATTTCTTCTTTCGCCTCGTCCACTGTCATCAACCTCTTCATACATGCCTACGAGGTGTTCTATTATAATTATTGAAGATAAAATTTTACTATGGAACACATAGGTATGGTTAGGTGAATGCTTATAGCAGATGCTATTATAGAGACTAATTTAGTGGACTGTTAAAACGCGTTGGTTTTTCGATACTTTGGGAAATATGTATTTTAAACATATTTTTCTAAGATTTTACCGCGGAATTCGATTGCATGATTAAAAATTTTATTTTTCAAAGGAAAACTTCGTTTCTAATGTGTTACTTTAGATATCAAGAATGATGACGATGTGTCAAGAAAATTTTTACTTAACTTTAGTAGGTAGGTACCTAATTAATAGAATATCTGATTTCTACTTGAAATTTGTGAATATTTAGATATTTAAATCGACTTGTTACTTATAAAAAAAAAATGATTACGTAGATATTTCCTTACAGTAGATACCAACGTAAGAGACTAAAATTACTTTTTTCATTAATAAAAATAACGATCAACTACAATCTCCTATAATGAGAGTTAATTTAATTAATCGCTTTCATTACTTTCAAAGCTGTGAAATTTAAATTTCAAGAAATAAAGAAAAATAACAAAACTACTAACTGTAAGTTAAGTATCAACATTATATCTATAGGTATAACTATCTATTACAGTTACTTATAACCTTCTCCCTTCGATATTCGAATTGAAATGACTTATAAGGGGTGTGGCCAGGCGTTGTCTATTTCCACCAATCAGAGAACAAGGATCACCCTCGCAGGATAATGAATCATTCTGATTGGTCACATTCCTGACACCTATCATGTCCTTACATCCTATATATGTCTGTCTCTTTCGTTAATACTAATGTAGTGTATGTCTATCTCTTTCTACTCAAGGAGCAAGTACTTTTATCTTCGAGGTGTTCTATTGACTTATCTAAATTACGTCTTTGTCTTGTTACTTGTAATAAATTGTATAAAGGTTTCTAAAAAAAATGGCATTATATCAAATTTCTATGGATATTTATATTCTATCTCGAAATGTAATATGTATCTAATATCCTTAATATTTAATAGGTGCCTACTAAACTTTATAATAAATGAGAAAATCTCAGCGTAATAAAAAAAATTAAGTTGTTAAAAAATCTAGATATAGACATACCCAACATCCAGTCTCCATTGAACTCATTTGTGGATAAATTGATTGATCATAAGAAAAAATCAATGGAAAAAATCAATCAAAACGGATTCCTTTAGATATAAAATCAAAACAAAACAAACAATAAATTGAAATGAAAATTGCTACCAATAAATAGATGGTAAAATGCATAATACTTAATCACCTTTACATAAGAATAGACATTTATTTAGGTAGGCAGGTACCTACCTGATCTCTATCTCGAGATATACTTTGAGGGGACCTGGACCTTACCTTTAAACGGATATGTTCGGGAGTTTACTAAAGTAGGTATTAGGTGCTTAGTTGCATAGATTTCGGAGGTTCCTATGATAGGTATCATATTTATCTACTTAATTTTTAAAACTCAGCTCAATCATACCTATGTAAAAATAAGACTGAACATACTACTAAAAGACATAAAAAACACCTGATTCATTAAAATAAGTTGTAGGTCTGACCTTACCTAGGTCGTAAACTCCTAACCTAATCAAGTGATGTAAAGTTGACTCAAATATTTTAAAATAGTTACTAGGTTACTACTAAAATGACTAAGCCATAAACAGTCAAATATCGACTTCAAACAGAATTCCAATTCAACAGATCTCAATCGTCTAAAAATTACACCTAAAGAGCATTATATAGCATGGATATCTAATCCATGCTATCAATAAAAGTAATGTATCTAAACGTAATTAGGTACGGTAAATACCTCAAGGTAAGTAGATTATGGATTTTTTTAGCTTCACACCCTAGAACTGGAAAAGTTGGGAACCCAGTGGTAAGGTACTCCGTTTCCTTTAAAACACTTCTGATCCCCACTATCCACTGAATTTTGGTGGCATTGCGTGTTAAGGGGCGGAACTCCTCGCCGCACTTAGCCTACCTGGGTAGGGTGAGTAAATGAAAATATTAAATGTTCAATTTACCCTAGTGGAAATCGAACCTACACCATCCCGTTTACAGACGCTTATTTTATTTTTCATGGACATCTGAATAATAATTCTTGGTAAATGCTTTTACATAAACCTAATCTTCCCCGTACAGAAAACGCCTAAGTACATCCACTGCTACTACCTATCTAGTTATGAGGTCAATACTTAAGACGTCAATAGACCGTTCATTAATCTTAATTGCTTAATAGTTACGCATAAGTACTTTAAATGTCCTTTACAATTAACAGAGGGCAATCCTGGGATCCTGAGGGATTGCCTGCTGTGTGGCGAAACTCAACGCCGCACTTTTTCTTCGACACCAGGGCGAAGAACAATAAATAATAAGCAATTTAGTTACTACGTCATAATTGTAAAAATTGTCATAACAATTAAATAGTATCAGTACGTACTATATACCTACCTATTTATTGAAACAAAATAAATGACGCCTGAAATAATAAAATTCTTATAGTGAATATCATAGTTCTTTAAATTAATAGATGGAAACTTTAATATCATTCTATACTTTTAATAAAAAAGTAAAATAAAGGTTACTGTGAAATCATTTATTAGCGCCATCTAGTGCTCAAAAGTTATAAATTAATGTTAGTTCTATCTATGGGGAAAAAACTAAAGCAACAAAGAGCTTTAACCTAAGCTTAAGTATAGCTAATAGTTTTTACTATTTTTACTAGATGGCGCTTGAAACGTATATTTTTTTCAGAGAATAATTTTATTTAATAATGAAACGTAAAAACGTAATTTTTTTATTACTTCATATTTTTTACAACCTAGCTATTCTTTTATTATTCCATATTTGGAAACAGTAAATAAAATAATTACGAAAAATATTTTTTCAGTAATAGCAACACAAAACTGACGCGTGTCAGCTCGCGCTTGCGCAAACAACAGAAGGAATTTTATCAAGTGACGTACAAAGGCGACGTGTTGACGTTTAATAAACTCGCTTCGGCAAATTGTTTCACTTTTACATACGTGTCAAGATAGCTTGTGCGTGTTTGGCTTAAAGCCTTTAATTTTAAGATTATTGTAAGTATTATTTATCAATTCTTTCTTCTTTTAGTATAAGTTTTCTTATTGCTTAATTAAAGCTATCATTATTTCTATTTAAATTATCAAGTATATCCAATTCAAGGTATAATATTTACGTTATGGAAAATCTAGAACGATTTCTCGTAATCATTAACTGTTAACTTAGCGTTAAATTATATATTATCGGTGCCATATGCCCGCAGTATTTGTCTCAAATTTTGGTATTAATTATATTTTTTGTTTTGAGCTACTTTCTATTCTAGAAACCAAACAGCTGTGCAACTATTTTCTGTTTTTATGTAAAACTAAAAAAACTTTTAAAAGTATGTTTACTTAATTATATATAGCTCACACAAATATAAATTGATTTATATAGCATATATCATTGAGAAATAAATATTTGTTTTCTGTTTTACCATATGGAGACCCAAATACCCATTGGTACTTATTTATCTAAATTCCAATATTCTATGTTACATATATTGTAATTTTTTACATTCTTAAAAGAACTCTGTTCCCTTCTGTTCACTAAGGATTAAAATTTAAAAAAAAATACATAGCTGGGCTCAATCTGCACCTCTGATGATTTTTTGAGGGCATTAGTTGGATATAGTAGATCCTATATAGAAATATTGTTTTCCAAAAAATATATATTTTTATGTACATTTGCTTTTCCTTTCACATTACTGTTACATTATTGCAATTTTCATGCTTTCTATTAGGAATTATACTATGAGGTAGCTTTTTTTATTTATATATTCAATTATTTTATGTTGATTTCTATTCATATTATTATGTATGTAATTCAGCAACAAAATGTCTGACTGTTTTCAATGAATAACAAACCATTTTTGTTTCCTCATTCTGGTAAGAAGAAAAAGCCGAGCATTGAGTTCCACCACTCAACAAACAATGAGTATCTCAAAAATTTGTTAGTGTGCAGAGTATGGAGTGTTTTAATACTAGGTGTTCTCTGCATACCGCTACCATATGCGGGACACATTTAGAAGGTACATAGAAAAAAGAAATAAGTAATCATTTAAAATTACATTGTTTCCAGGACAAATATCACTGTTTTTACAAGAAGAATGGCGCCCAAACAGAGAATGCGTATTGCAAATGAAATTGCAAGCAAAAACATCACCATGAGAGGGAATGTTCCTAAATCCACTAAGGTAATTTTTTTTCTTACTCTTTCCACATAGCACCATACTAGCTAGCAAGAGAGAGCCTTACACTACAAGCATCGTGCATAGATGGAAAATTAATATAAATAGTTTCTGCAATCTTTCTCTTTCAAAGATCATGTCATGGGTCACAATTCCACTACAAGTTATTTTTTTAAAAAAAATGTCAAAACATTCATAATAACAGCTTTTATAACACATTTAATCATTAGAGACCAGTCTGGCGCAGGTGCACAAAGTGTGACTGTAAAATTGACTGGTTGTGGGCTTAATCCCCACTCAAGAAAAAGAAATATTTATTTATATTTTCATTTCTTCGCTCTGGTGTCGAGGCAAAGCACGGCGTTAAGTTCCGCCACTCAACACGCAATGTCTCCAGAACTTGGCGGAAAGTGGGGAACAACGATGTGTTTTAACACTAGGTTCCCTCGGCCTACCCTACTGTATGCGGGATACAGCGTGAAGCTGATAAAACAGTAATCATTAGATACTTTACAATCTTTAAATATTTGTACTAATTAATCTTGCACTATCATTGATTAGTTCTTGTTATAATTTGTTTTGTTCTTTTATGTTAAATGATTTATTGAACAGTGATTAGTGATTACAATGATTTAGAACAGTAATTAGGTAACAAAACAAGCTTTACAATATATTATATATCAAAACAAATAAATTAGTTAACAATAAACTAATTATATTTTTAAAATCATATTAACTAACAATATGATTAATGTATTTTAAGTATATATTGCCTCATTGCAAAGAATTTGGCAATAAAAATAAATAAATATTTATTTATTTACAGGAAAAGGATGATCAATACCCCGTAGCACCATGGTTACTAGCTCTCTTCATATTTGTAGTTTGTGGCTCGGCCGTCTTCCAAATCATTCAATCTATTAGGTTAGCCTAAACCTGTGATTCCCCGACTGATAATTTTAGTATCACGAAATTGTGGCTAAGTATTCTTCCTTTCACTTTTCTTTTACTTTCCAGCCTATCACTTATACATATCCCTTCTAATATATTTTATAATTCTATTTGCCAAATGTAAATATTTTTTAAACAAATGTTTCAGAAGGGCCTTAATTTTATTTTATTGTGTATTTTAAATAAAAAATGAGTTTATAAATATTGATTATTTAATTTTTAACATGCTTTTGCCACGATTTCTAGAAAAAATTGTAACATCTTCATAACTTTGTATGAATTAAATATACACTCATGTATATTTGATTGATATAAAGCCTATCCATTTTCCTGTAGCTGCAAATGCAATTTGTGTTTAGACTAAGCTCAGGTAATCTCTTTGTATGTACTATATTCTTGTATATTGTAAAATAAATATAAGCTCGGCCTGCACTTGAATTTTTTTATAGTACCTTATTATTATTATATGAAATAATAATTTGTTCAATTATGTTTTTAATATATAATTATATTTGCTTGTCAAGTGTGGTCTCAGCTTTACTTTTAAGGTGCATTTCGACCAAGAAATTTAATTTTCATTCCTTAATTTTTTTTAAATTATTAAATTAAGTTCAACGCACAAATCATAATTTTGTTTCTACAAAGTTATGTTGACTGTAATTTTTTTATGTTGAATATGTTTCTGTCCCAATGTTATGAAATTATTTGTCGGTACTATTTATAATTTTAAATGTAAATTATTTGATTAAATACAGTATATTTGTCCACTTGTGTTTTATTTTTTTGGAAAAATTCATAATATAATCTTCTTTCTGTAAAATATTAACAAAAATTCAGAAAATCACTAAAAACGGGATCCTCTAACGGTAAGAATCCAGTAATTTCCTTTTGTTTCTGAATAGTTTTTCACAATGTACGAATATGAAAAGTTAAAGAAAGTTCTTTTTGTAACTTTAAATGGGAAAAGTTAAAAATTTGCAAATGAGTGTGTGTTAGTGTAATATAGTTATTACATTTCATTATGAAGATAAGAAATATTAGTTATATATTTTTTAATCATAGAGAATTTGTATCAAGTAATAGTTATTATCATTATAAGAATGCAACATCTGCATATAACCTGCCTATATATTAATTTTAACATTTATCTAAAAATAAAGAGAAGATTATTTTTTATAGAACATGGTATTTTGTTTCTTCAATATAATTATTTCTAATGTGAATACTTAAAAATACATTCAAATCGAAAAGACATTTGATTGTGATTCCGATTTGAGTAAAATAGAAGAAAAATCGAGATATTTTTTTATAATTGTTTTATTCGATGAAAGCTCTAAAACAATAATTTTATTACATTTCGTTTTCGAGAGCGACAAACTTAAATGAAGATTTATAATACACTATATATCGAACTATATGGTACAAACAATTTACAAATTTAATTATAATAATTGTCATGTGATATGTGAAACTTAGTTATATAGCTATAGCCCATTATAGTAATTTATGTTTTATTTATTTTTGGAAATCATTTTTTTTTTGTTAAACACCAATAGTTATAATGACACAAAAAGTAAATAATACAGGATATACATATAAGTGAGACAAACGTAGATAACATATATTTTTTTAAAATATAATTATCAAATAAAAAAAATATTTAAGAGATATCTTACATAATATATTAAGGGCCAGTATTAAAAAGAAAAATAAGGCTATATTCATTTAAATTACTATAACATTGAGCACCTACAATAGCACCGATTTATAATATACAATAATGCAAAAAATATGCACTGACTTAAGATTTCTTTTATGTATTTTTTATAATTTTTTTATTAAACTTTTGATATATGTATTTTATAAAAAAATATGCAATACAAAGTATAAGAATTGGTGCAGGTGCTAGAATTTACATTTATAAATAAATTGTAAATTTTACTAACGTGTATTAGATTCAAGGAATCAAAATCAATAAAAAAAAATAAGAGACATACAAGTAATGGATGTGATCAGCCTCTTTTATACAAATGTAAGATTATAATATGACACGTATGCATGTGAACGGTGTATCTAAAAAACTAATAAAGCAATTCTAGAGGAATATACATATTTTTATAATATATTTCTTTATATGATTGCATGTTTAAAACATCATTTTTAGAATATCTACAGGTAACGCTGAGTTATTATAAAATGTTTTTAAATATCAATTTAAAAATCAATTGGTCGATCAATATTTTTTTATTTTAAAAATAATAGAACTGATATGATGTTGTGACTCCGCTGTTCAGTGTTTCTGTAGTACACATTATATTAATATACAATTAACCTACTTTAAAGTATCATAGATGGCCTCGTTGGGATATGTACCATTCAAATGTATACTATTACTAAAACTTAACGAATTATCTTTACTGAGATGAACCTCGCTGTCTAAATTTTGATTATCAACAGGATAGTCTTCTATATTACTGGTTATTTCTAATCTAATAGCGTGGATTTTTGGTTCACTTTTAGTATTATCACGTTCCCAAGAACCTATGATGGAGACGTCGTTTTTGCTTCCTGTTTCATCCAACTCACTCGACATGATGCTAGAATTGTCTAATTCGGCGTCACTCCTCTCTATTACTACTACTTCTATGTGTCTAAAAGGGTTATCTTTGCTACCATTCATTTGTTTCGCCCTTTCATCATTACGATCATTCACTTCTTTTTTAACATTGCATATCACAGGATCCGTTGCTAATATATCAACATTGTAATCATAAGTTTCTTCTTCACTGGGTTTAGAGTTGGGTGCGCATATTTCAGCGTAAATATTATCTGTACTGGAATCTGAATCTATTACCTCCTCTTCAATGTGCACCGCATCGGCTACTTGACCATATGGCATATCTTCGATCACAGGTAACTTTCGTTTTTGAATAGAGGATATAGATCGCCTAAGCTTTTTCTGCATCTGTGGTTCTTCAGATATGTCTACAGCGACACCATCATCTAACTCTGATTTCGGCGTAGGAGCTCTTGGCTTGTCAATTTTTCTTCTAAAGTTTACCAACTTTTCACTTTCGTTAGAGCGCTCAGTTTTTGTCGGCATGCTATTACTATTACTTGATTCTTTTCGGTCATTTGATTTTTTAGGATGTAGTAAATTAGAAGTCGATTTGCTAAGCACTCTTTTTGTTTTAACGTGAAATTCTGAGCATAGTTTTTCCGTAATAAAAGAGTGCTGCTTATAATTGATTTCAAAATCACTGTCATTGTATAAAGATCCAGCTCCAAACATATTAATATCCTCGCAGCTTTGAATTTGATTGTATGATTCTGATTTTACCATTGCTTTTTCTGGTATTAAATCTGGTTGTATTCTTTGCCTTCGCTCCAGATTAGATGAAGATTTACTAGCTGATGATTTTTTAAGCATATTTTCGTCAAGAGATTTTAATTTTCTACCAGAACTTGAGTCACTTTCCATTGAACCACAATAGTTAATTTGATCAACACTAAGATTTTTTCTGCCATGTTTCATATTTATGCCACTGTCTTCTTCTTCTGTGTACGAGCTGTCAGGCATACCTGTTTGCACTGATACTGATTTAGTAAGAATTGGTTTCTTGTGGTTAGAACTACATTGACTCGTACCCATATCAGAAGATGAAGTCGTTAAGCTTTTATAAGAATGACTTTTCTCTGCTGTTCCATCATTTTTTCTTAAAACACCAAATCTGTCTTCAATTAACTTAGCCATATCTTGATAGCGTTCTATTGAACTATGTTTTTCCCCTAAAGGATCAAACGGATCTTTAACGTCCTTATACTTTTCACCATTTTCAATAGCCGTAATTTTGCCATCTAATTTTTCTGTACTTTTTAATAGCTTAAGATTCTTAAACCATTTAGTTTTTTTAGGCCCAGCATCTTCTCTAAATACATGCATTTTATCATTGGCAAATTGTTCTGATTCAATTTTTTCCTCACTCTTATCATCTTTACCTTCATCATCGCTGTATACATCATAATTCATATGTTCTAGTTCATTTTTACTTAAAAATATGATTGAACCTTCGGTTTCATCTGGTATATCTTTTAGTACTTTATCACTTTTCCCAAAAAGCCTAGACGTGTCTATTTTTAGACCTTGCAGAGTAAATTTCTTTTCTTTTTCAAATTTCACTGGTTCGTGGTCTTCCTTGATGAGGTCTTCAACTGTCTTGGCTTTGCTAACAACAGTCGAGTTTGCATAAGAGATCTGCCTGATCCAGTTGTCAACATTCAGTTGACAGAAGGTTAGTGCTTTCTGAAGGCGCGCAGAGAGGAACATCCTTTTTTCACTTTCAAATCCGAGTTGAGTTCTTCGAATTTTTATATTGCTGTTCAATGGAAGAAGTTGTAGAGTTTCCTTTGCATGGTATCTTGGGTCCATTTGCTTGCTCGGACTGGACGGCGAGGAGTTATATTCCGGGAGAGTGCACATCACTAGCACAGGTTCAGTGATCGCCGCTCGCAGCAAAAGGTCCTCTGCGAATGAAATGAACAAACGTTTATTCAAGAACATGTACTATGTCACAATTGATGTGTATTTATTGTTGCGGGGTTTATATAAGAATGATGATTTATTTGAGTGCATGGGCATGACAAAAGCCTTAAATTAACAAATAAAACGAGTCAGACTGGTCTGTGGGTCTAGTAATGCAAGTTTATTTATAGGATCATCTCAACGAAGTGCAAGCAATAAAGATTATTATCGATATTTTATCGTCCGTATCGGTAAATTACGAACTACAATTATGATATCATAGAGCTTTGTTACTTCACTGCAAAAAATATATGAGATTATTTCTCATCGGCGCGATTAATCGAGACCGTTTAATTAAAAGATGGATACATAAAATGTAATTAAAATAATGGATTTTTACAAAATATATAAGTCTTACAATTTTCGAAGCAGAATATAAAATTGAAATAAGCGGGATTTGAACCTGCGCCTTTTAAAACCCAGCCAAGAGGCGCGAATTCAATCCCACTTTCATATGTTTTTTTTTTTTCAAAATTATTTTTAAATGACAATAAATATATATATATTTCTTGTTTTTCTATATATTACAAAAATTGTTCTCAAAAAGCGAAAGACCTTACCTCCAACATCATGCGCCATTTCAATAGGAACGGTGCCTGCCAGCAATCTCACTCGTGTGGGAAGCCTCCACAAACTCAAGAGATGAGGAAGTCGATGAGCTCGTGATGATATTTCGGGAGGAACAGCGGCTGAAGGTGAAGCCTCTTCCCACTCCGCCGGTGACAGCTCCTCGGGACACACTTCGTACATTTCGCCCTTAGTGTTGATTGGGACGAAGAATTCCTGAAATTTCATATATGTTATTTAATAAAAATGAACGATTAAGTCACTTTAAAATTATTTTAGTCCAAACACAAATATTGCGAATATTGAAGCCATAACTAATTTTAGATGTAAAAATAGCATCAGGTCTCGTTATTGCTAAGCCATTATATACTTAAGATACAAGAAAAAGTTATTTTCTTGTATAAACTTGATTACACCGAGGCCGCCGGGACTCCGCAGAGTTGAGACGCGGCGTTAAGTTCCGTTTCTAAAAAAGTAGGAAGAAAACTTGACACTCGTCTCTTTCTGCCTACCATGCTATAATATGAGGAATACAATGTGATGCAATTTAATTTAATCCCATTTGTAACTAATAATGTTGTGGCGCAGGGGCACAAAGTGTGACTGTAAAACCGGCTGGTTGTGAGTTCGATATCCATTCGAGGAGATGAAATATTTATATAAAGTTATATTTTCATGTTTTCGCTCTGGTATCAAGGCAAAGCGCGGCGTTGAGTTCTGCCACTCAACACGCAATGCCTCCAGAATTCGGCAGAAAGTGGGGAACAGAGTGTCTTAGCACTAGGTTCCCTCTGTGTGCGGGATACAGCGTGAAGCTGATTTATTTATTTATAATTATTTCATGTTCACGTGTACAAGGGACATAACTATAAAGCGGGCCATTCACTACAACACATTCAACGTCACGCGTTACGGCATTCCAACATGGCCGCCATTGTCAAAGTATGGTTACAATACAATGTAGTTATATTTCCTTGCTGACTTATACTCTTAATATATTCAACATCATAAGTACTAATAGTTATGTTGGAAATTGATTTAGCAAGTATACAGTTATTGTAATATGAATTTCACTCAGATTGTTTAATATACGATATATACAAAAAAAAACTTGATAAATCACCATCTATGAATGATGCACAATAAATATAGGCTAAAAAAGCAGAAAAAAAATGAAAAGTAGAGTCAAAACCAAGCTAAAATTGACTTCTAGATCATCTAACCCTTCTTTGCTTTGCACAGTATCAAAACAATAAACAGACAGCATGTCATAAACGGACCAAAACGAAAGAAGCAGTAACGGGTCTGGACAGTTACTGTCCATGATTTAAAAGCCTAGTGTCAAGATACTTTCGTTCCCCACTTCCGCCGAATTATGGAGGTGTTTAATGATGGATCTCAACGCCGCGCTTTGTTCGACGAAACAGAGCAAAGAAAAGAAATTATTAAATATTTCATTTTCTAGAGTGGGGATCGAACTCGCAACCTGTCGCGTTTACAGTTACACACGTGTGCCCCTACGCTACGAATGACCTCAAATTGTTAGTAATAATAGCAGTAAATAATAGAGAAAAGTGAATTTAAATAATAGATAAATAATATATATAGAAAACTTAACATTTTGATATCAAAATGAAATATGTAACCATTAACTTATCAGTGTGTAATCAGCCTACGACACGTTTCACCGCGAGCGACGCTACGACCACTGATTAATCTTATACTTTACGTAGCAAAATGGAGACCTACAAGAAAATAGCAAATATAAATACCTACTAAATTCTAACTGTCAACGCGACGGTCGGCGGTTCGACAAACGACAAAGACGATCAAAACGCAGTGTTGAGTTCCGCAATATGTGAAATTAAAAACAAAACTAAAAATGAGTAACGGATTTCTTTCTCCCTGATGTCAGTCAAAGCCGTCTTGTTTTCGAATTCGAGACACTGCTTGTTATATCGCGGATCTTTTCAGAGCAGAAAATAAAACATTAATAAAATAAGTATAAAAACAAATTTTTATACTTATTAATTATATATAATATACATTTTATGTAAAATTTATAGCACATAATATTATGTAGGTTAAAGTAAAAGGTAAAGTTTTATGTTGTTAATTTAATACAAAAGCCGGCGTTGATTGTTGTCAATTCTTAAAAAAGCTACCGTCGACTCGAAATACAGTTGTACTAAGAAGGACCGGAAAGCAACGGAATGGAATCATAATTACGTCGTAATTGTGCCACCATATAAACAAAATATGTATGTCTTTATATACTTGATAAAAGAAGAAACGACAAATAAAATGTTTAGGTGTCCGTTACTAAGTAAACGCTGGAACTTAACGAAAATATAAATAAAATCCCATGGAGAAAAAAAAACTCATAAATTCCTGCGGGAAACGGAAAGAAACTGATTTTTACGTTTCGTAGTCAGTGCAAAAGAAATTGCGGGCTATATATAACTAGCACAATATAAAAAAAGCACAATATAAATAAAAGTGTTCCCAATTTCTATATTTCCATGTTTATTTCAATCTAATGGAGAACCATTATCTAAAATATGATTAGGCAACTACTGTACCCAGCATTCACGCTAACGTACATTAATAATTAATAATCGATTAACACAACGCTATTAATCATTAGAACTAGTTTCAATTTTGAAATTATAATACAGAATGTATTAAAGTTCGGTAGACACCTATTATTTTGTTATCTTTGTAAACTGAATTTCAACGAATCTCTCTCATAATCTATTTCACAAAGCATCGCAGCACTTGTAACTTGTTTGATATAACCCAAATACTATAGTGTTGTAACTCTTATCTGATGCGAATACAAGTTATTTAATCACACCACCTAGGGTTGTCAATTTGTCATTATAAATCTTTATTTTAGTGATTCCTTAAATTTAACTAAGACATTAATTATTAATTAATATTTTTTTTGTTTTAAGATTACGTTCAAACACACAAACAAACTTAACTTATCGATTTTTTTTTATAAGCAAAGTGCAACCATTGTTGAAACACTCCGTTATCCGTTACTTTAGTTTAATTATTGTTTTATAATAACTTTTAAATTAAACAAACAAAACAAATATTAATTATGAATGTTTTAGTGAAATATATTATATATTAATAAGTGCCAACCCTATTCACGATAATATTGCAAACAGTTGTTAAAAAGTTAAACTTGTATGTGTATGCAAAACTGTAAAAACTTCACGCCTATTTATCACATTAGTAATACTTATCATATATTAGTGATTCTTTTATTACGAATACACAAGTTTATAGCATTTCTCCCAAATATTTATTAACTAATAATAAATATAATAAATTGAAGCGTGTATCTATTAATGCATCATGGTTGGGGGTTCAATTCTCATCCATTCCCGTTGCTCTAGTAAGACTACTGGCGGCGTTGAGTTTCTCTGGTCAACACGCAGTAACGAATTTTGGCGAATAGGGGAGATTTGATTACGTCTGATACCCACTTGAACTGAGGCTTGAGGCTTTAATAACAAATTTTGCCCTCCTTATAAGGATATTCTTTTTTTAGGATTAAAAAAATTTTTTGGGCACAATAAAATCAGAATACTATACATTTGTGGTTAACCGCAAGTGTATAGTTTTCTGTTTTTTTTCCGAACAAGTACTCCCTGTAGACGTGACCTACCAAATTTCCTAATTCTAGTTCAACCGAAAGTACCCTATGAATTTGTTTATAAAGTAGGTACAATATTAGAATTTTAATACCAAGAAAAACCCAAGAAGCCCTTTTTGGTCCAATAAATAAATAGAAATAAAAATAAGACATCCAAATTCTTACAAAAATATACATAAAAGTGACAACCCTAGTGTTGCAAAAAAGCTATAAAAAGTTGAGCTTGCATGCAGAACAGTTTTATCTTCACGCCTACTTAGCAATTGCTTGTCAAATATTATGACGATCCGTTAATGAGGTGTCATGTTCTTTAAATAATGTCGTTCTTAAGTGATTGAACACTAAGTAAACGACTTAGTGTACAATCATATAAGAACTTAACTGCGAATGCTCAGCATTTCTTTAAAAAACAGAACTTGATTTTTCAAAGAAGACTGAATCGACTCGACGATTACAAAGTTATATTTTTATAATGTTTTCAGTTAATTTTTTTGGAGGTTCCAATAAAATTCAAACAAAACTAAGCATTTTTTTACATACGTTTTATTTCCATATTAATCTGATTTACTGTGTTTGCCAGCTTCAGTATCTTTTTTAAATTTTCTTTGATAGCAACCCTTATCTGGTTTCATATTGTTCATATAATTCCATTTTTCTCCATAGAAAATTACCTCCTTACTGAATTTGCGAGGTTTCATTGCAGAGGCGGTTTTAGACGTCCATGTTATGATAGCATTTTTCCCATATTGTTCCAAATCAAGTATACCGTTGCTTGAAACTACAGTCCCATCGATTTTCATTACCAACAAATGTGGTATACTGGTAACAGAATACATGTATTTGAGTATCGTTACTAGAGGATCGTTAAATTTAATTGTAAACCAATTAGCTTGTTTTTCGTAAGTTTTGACACTGTCTTCTTCGGTATCGTCCATGGGTATATAAATCACTTCTATGGGGAAGTTCAGAAATTTTGCATCTTCATACATTTCGTAGAACTTTTCTATAATACCATTTCTATCAACATTATAAGCATTGAAAAGAAGTATTATAACGTCAGCTTTTTCTTCAAGCCATTGGACGGATATTTTCTCATCGTTTTTGTTATATATTGTAGCTTCGTATATCCATTTATATGGCTTTAGCGCATTGGACTCCATTTTATAAGGTCGTTGCAAATTTTTTGTCTATTTTCATTTATGTCAATCTAAAATAGATTAAATATTTTTTGAGAAAACGTCGCATGTCAAAATAAAACAATAGTCATCTACGAAAGAGGAATTAATATTTCATAAGAGTTCTTCAAGAACTATATAATAAAAGATTTGTTAAATATTTTTTTCTAAATATAACAAGAAAAAGAAGTAAGTAATGATGTAGAATATACGCACCGCCAACATATTTGATAAGCCAACAGGAAAATATTTGTATATATAAATATCTCTGAGCTAGATTTAAGCATGTGATGCAGCATCAGACACAATCATTAGACAAATCAAAGATACAGTTGTCAGTACGATTTCTACCTTGAAAATTTATTATATATCCAGATTTAGTTGGTATTTTCAAAATATACTCTTTCTAACGGACCAGCAATAAAACTTATTGTCACAGTTCACCCAAATATGGCTGAAAATAGACTAATACTTGGCTGCGACTACTTTCAATACTCAAAACAACCATAATCTTTATTCCTTTATAATAAAGTCGTATTTACAACCGCTCATTAAAAAAAATATGCACTAGAATTTCAGTCAAAGGCAAAATACAAAGAATATTTACTAACGAAAAAATTTACCGTAGCTTTTATTTCATATAAACCTAAGAACTAATTTCGATTGACATATGAAATTTCAAAAGACGATACTCATAGTAAATGCATTCGTGCTATGATTTTCAAATACACAACACTGACCGCGGCCGAAGCGTGACTGTAAAAACTGTCGCGGAATATAAATTACCCTTTGTTTCATTTTATGCTTCATTATTATAATAATTAAGTTGAAAATTGTTATTTTAAATATTGTTCGTGCATTGGGTTGTTCGTTTCTCACAAGCTATAACGTTTCTAAGTATTACTTAGGTTGTAGAGACAGGTCCTACAGTGTATATAGCGGGTATGAGGAAAACTATCCGATCTCCATTTTTTACAAGAATTTGAGACATTCCGTGGTGTAGTGTTATTCCAAATTTAGCAAAGAAAAATGTTTCTTTAGAAAACGTATAAAAAAATTGACATAGCGGGATAGACCTGCGCCTCTTGGAGTAAGTTGTAACTAACACGTGTAAGAATTTTGCCGTGGCTTGATAGGGGCGTATGGCTTAGTGGTTGTGCTTAGACGGTTTTCAAGAGGCGCGGGTTAAAATTCTGCAACATTAAAATTCTTACACGTTTTCTAAATGACTCGAAAGAAAAAAGAAAACAAAAATCAAAGAACTATCTTAATATTTTTATGCTAAGGAACCCTGTACATGAAACTAGATCGGGACAAGAGATACATTATTAAAGTTTTATAACTAACTAATTAATTATTTATAATTTCAGCCATGTACATTCTACATACATACATGCAAATTAAACATTTAAATCTGAATAAATCATCATCAATATCTGGAGTGCCATTAGAAAGCTAAGGATACCACTGGCTTAGGGTAACACTAGTATAGGTAAAAAATTATATTTTCCCAAATTGGGATCGAACCCACGATTAATATTAAAAATGCTTTTTAAACATATAACACTTACGTACAAAACTATTTTCAAATGTTATATTATTTGAAACCGTTTTCAACGCCGCGCTTTGTCTATTGAGACTGATAATTATAAAATTATTTTAAGAATCAGAATCGAACCCACAACCACGTTTGTGTCCTTTCGCCACGACAGGCCTCCTTTTGAAATAATAATAGGTACAAACCAATACCTTAATATTTTTTTTAGAAACAATAAAACCACTTAAGATCTTAAAAGAGAACAAGCAGAAGGATATAAAACAAAAATTATAAGTTCATATAATAAAAAGAGAACAACCCTACCATCTTCTACTCTACAATTAAAGAGGCAGTATAGGTAATTACACGGGGGACTATTAAGCAATTTGTTCTTAAATGTCTTAATAATTTGCGCACTGACATTGTAGCCAGCGTTTAAAAGATGATTTAGAAAGAACTATAAAATAAATATGATTATTACGTATCAAAAATGCCGTTAAACTTGTAATTAAATTAACATATTTATTTTTACTATCATATGAAATGTATAATATATGGAGTAAATAAAAGTAAATACATTTCTTGTTTCTTTGCTTCTGCTGTATTCCGCCCATAGCAAGGTAAGCACATACTGTCAAGATACTCTATTCTCCGCTTAAAGATAGATACCGTTGTATATAAGAGCGTAGAAATTAATATAATTCATTGACCAGAGTAGGAGTGAAACCCGCAACCATCAGCAACAACAGTGAGACTCATCCACTGTGCTATGTTGGTAATTGTAAAGCTATGTAGATATATAAAAATTCTTAGGGTGTGGTTTGAATTGATGATTATCGTATCCAGTCAAGCACAACACAACTGCGCCACGATGGCGTCAGGTTAATTAATATGTTCACATACTAATTAACTTAATAAAAATTATATTTAATCGTTTTCGTCTCATGACAGTAGTATCGAAAGAGCCAAAAGATTTTCTGTAGATATTATTATAGACATCAACTTTTGACAGTCATTAACGTGAGATTCAATCAAATCTAGACAGTGAATAACTGATACAAATTAGAAATATTGATTAAAGTAAAAAACTTCGGAACAGCGATTTACTGTAAAGAAGCTGGTTGTTGGTTCGATCCCATTCGGGGAATTAAATTATTTTTATTTCTTCCCTCTGGTAAAAAGTTTTACTAAATAAATCAATTTTAATCACCTTCACGCTGTATCCCGCACATAGCAGGGTAGGGAGAGGGAACCTAGTGTTAAGACACTCCGTTCCCCACTTTCTGCTGAATTCTGGAGGCACTCAACACACAAGTTGAGTGGCAGAACTCAACGCCGCGCTTGGCCTCGATAACAGAGCGAAGTCTCGAAGAATATCCTCGAGTGGGGATCGAACCCACAACCAGTCGGTTTTACAGTCACACTTCGTGCCGCTGCGCCACGACTGGCCTCCTGGCTTTTAAACTTACTTTTAATCATTATTTAGCAACATTCACGTGTTCTCATTTCTTTAGTTATAGAAAGACTTTTTGTTCCATAACGTCCTTGTAAGGTCATTTAGGTATAGATTGAAGGGTCAAGGGATCGTCTGCCCGCCTCCAAGTCATAAGAACTTCTCGGAACATCCTAATTATAATGTAAGTATAGATCTTTTTGGGACTACGTTAAAATGAATTTCATTTTAGGATGCACCAGGTAGTCCATTTTAAAAATTGTTCTTAGTACTCTTGGTTCGAAGAATATTAGGTTCTATAGAAACGCCGACTTTGGACCGTTTGGTCTCACCTATTTTTTTTTGATTTTATATAGAAAAACATATTATAAAGAAAATATATTTTAAAAACAAGGATAATTAGGAATTATAGACTAATATTAAAAAAATATAAAACAAATGCATTTCAGGCTTTGATTCGTCTAAATTAACGCCGAGGGCATTAGTGGCGCAGGGGTACAAGCGTTTGACTGTACGCGACTGATTGAGAGTTTGATTCTCACTCGAGGAAATTAAATATTTATTTATTTTTTTTTCTTTTCTGGTGTCGACGCAAAACGCGATATTGAGTTCCGCCACTCAACACGAAATGCATTCAGAATTCACCGGAAAATGGGGAACAGGCTGTCTTAACACTAGGTGACTCCTACCTACCCTGATGTGTGCGGGATACAGCGTGAAGCTGATTTAAAATAACATTTGGATTCTATTAAGCGCCTTTTACAACCTTTAACCTTTTGCAGTTAAATTTGGCATGCAGGTAGGTCTATAGCGCAAAAATAAGCGTTCTATAGCGTAAATAAGGATTTCTCGAAATTTCTACAACAACGGGATTTTCCATTTTATGTCTTAATGTGCACGTAAAGATAATTGATGGTGACAACTACTCAATATTTTGTTTAAATGAAGAGAAAAATATAACAAGCGCGACCGCTTTGAACATTTTAAATGACACCTAGTAGCGACAAAAACTTTTACGATCGAAAAATATATATTATTATTACTTAAATAAATAATAGCAAAATTACATAATTGACCGCGAGTTTTTTTGTCCGCAAGCAAGACATTAGTAGATGAAAGTGTGCTTACTTACCGTTTCAAAAATTACCACTTGACGGTCAAATAGTTACGGTGGTCATTTTCTAATGGGGTTACTAATACTTTATATTAAACACCACCGTGTAAAGGTTCATCGATTTTTTATTATTATTTGTTTAGAAAAAAATATAACAATAACTACATTTGGAACGTTTATTGTAAAACAAAAAATCTTTGTTTTACCTGTTCCCGTTGAAATTTCCCGAAGTCCTATTTAAAGAACGTTCGATTGATGTCGTGAGCGATCTCAGAATTGAGAGCAGTTTGAGTAAATTTGGGTCTTAGTGCTCTCCCACTACCCCAACATACATGTTATATTTCATCGTTTTTGCGTCGCGTTGCTTAGACTTTTATATGAATATATCATTGCATCACTAATTAAATATGATTTTTAAAATTTGTGTTAAGACACTCCGTTACCACTAAACTCAACGTCGCACTTTGCCTGGACACCAGAGCAATGAAATTAAAATATTTAATATTTCTTTTCCTCCAACGAGAATCAAATGCGCCACGGCTGGCCTCAATTTGCACGCCCATATTTTATATAGATACATAATTATATTAACGAAAGAAAAAAAAATATGGCTGAGAGGCAAATTTACATACAAACAACATGAAGATTGTAACAAGAAAGCTAATTCATGACAACAAGTCACTTACGGATCCCATTACCATTTCTTGCTGTTCGTCTTAGAGTCGTGCGCTTTGAGAATAGCTCGCGGCGGTACGCTGATAAATGTTTAGTCCTAGACTACATCACTACGAAAAATGTACTAATTTTTCATAATTATATTTTATATTGTTTGCTTTTACCAGAGAAATGATAAAATGGGTATTATGGTTTTAATATTATATAGAAATTAAATTAATTTTTGAAAATAAACCACGTGATAATCATAGGTATAGTTATGATATAGTGTTGGTTTCTATAAAGCAAATTAAATAAATGTTTTTTTTTTATTTTGACGTAAAAAAATATAGAATATTGGGATTGGTGCGACTTGAATAAGTTTCTATTTATAATTAGGTATGTGATTTTTATACCACCTAAATGATTTTTTTTAAAACAAATGAGGCGAGGCGAGGAGCAGGGGCACAAAGTGTGACTGTCAATGCGACTGGTTGTGGGTTCGATCCCCACTGAAGGAAATTAAACATTATAACTTAAATTTATATTGCCATTTCTCTACTCTGGTCTCGAGATATAGCACGGTATTGAGTTCCGCCACTCAACACAATTTGTCTCCAGATATCGGCGGTAAGGGTGGTGCAGAGTGCCTTAACACAAGGTTTCCACTGCCTACCCGTGTACGGGATACAGCGTGAAGCTGATTTTTTTATGTTATACAAATTGAGCGTAATCATGAAAATATTCTGTTCTGTTCTTTAATTATGATCATCGTAACGTGCCAGTTGAGCACTTATCACTATCCAATATATAACTGAATCGGGTACACGTTACATAATATGTAATTTTAAAAATATGGAAATCAAACGTGCAAGAAAAGATCAGATGTTTTTTTTTTAATTTCCATTGTCCATATAAGGTTACCGGGTATCGGTAGTATTTTATTAATACTCTTTTTATGTAAAGTAGATAACTTAATTTTGTTTTTAAATTTATAAGTATCAGCTTCCTGCACTACTTAAGCTTTTTGTTTTCTCGAATCTCTTATGTTCTTTGTAAATGATACGCACGTAAGGAAGTCGTATATCGTGAAGCAAAATTATGAATATTTATATAAAACAGACTAATTGAAAGACAATGCAAGCACTATAAGCAGAAATATAGGTCCACGAGGTGCGAAGAGGTAAGAGCAAATGACTAGATATTGTTACACAAACTAAAATATATATATATATATATATATATATATATATATTTTAAGTTTTTAAATCCACAGAAACAAAGTCGTACACAGCAACTAGTTAAACATAGTAAAAGTTTCACGTAAAAAAAATACACCTTATTTTTTTATTTTATATACAATAGAGTATATGACATAATATAATTTAAACATATTTACATATTATCATAACTCGGCTAATTTCTTTATAACGCATCATTTCTTTTGTATTGTGGTGGTATTATTCGCGTAATAGTCTCTAGTACTTATATAATTAAGCCCATTACACCAGAAACGAAATGTCGAGCGCATCACTTGTACCATCTATCCCAGGGGTGGGCTATGCATGTGAATGTGGTTAATGATAAATTATTATAGGGCGAAAATATCTTTGAAAAAAAATTTGATTAAAAAAAAAATTGATTTTAAATTTAATAAAAAGAAAGAATTAATTTTATAAAAAAAATAGCAAATTTTAGAGCTGTGTTTACAGCAGAGGATCAGGAGGCAGAGGACTTAGCTTAGATATTGCGAAGAAATATGTGCTTGAATCGAAAGCACAATCATTTATAGTCAAATACTATGCTCCTGCGCCGGACGGCTCTGTTATTCTACTACATTTTTTTTCGCTTCACGCTGTATCCTGCATGTAGCAAGGTAGGCAGAAGAAGCTTATAGTTTTAAGACAATCCGCTCCCCACTTTCTACCGAATTCTGGAGGCATTGCGTATCGAGTGGCCGAACTCAACAGCTCGCTTCGCCTCGACACCAGAGGAAACAAATGAAAATATTCAATATTTCATTTCTTTTAGTGGGAATCGAACCCACAACCTGCCGCGTCTACAGTCAAACGCTTAAGGCCCCTGCGCCACTACTGGCCTCATTTCCCTACAATTTCCATATTCAATGTATTTTAATACAAGCTGAGACTATCTATTGCAATTACTCATTGTCTCTGTTCATTAAAAAAATGTTTTTTTTTGTAGTCGATTATGCCCAAAAGATTAAAGAATTTCATTTTAAAAAATTGATTTCATAAAATTACATTAAATAAAACATAAATGATTTAAATAATAACTATTAATAGTATTTAATTAAAGATCTTGTAGTTATAACATAATTTATATCCCTTATTTGCATAAGCAAGTAAATATAAGAAAAAAAAACTATTTTATTCTAAACTACACTTCCTGATAATCGTTAGAACATGGGTCGATCTGACAAGTGACAAGCTTTACAAAGCACTGGCTTAGTTACTTTAATAGACTATTTTATATATTAAAAATGTTTTTTTATACAAAAAAAGGATTTTTATATTATATTTAACATAATTTAGAAATATTTTTATTATAGGTGTATGATCAAAAAGCTCCCAATCCGAAGAAATGAATTTTTTTTTTAATTTATTTTTTTATAACTCGCTCTGGTGTCGATTCAAAGCGCGGAGTTGAGCTCCGACACTCAACACACAAAGTGAGGAACGGAGTGTCTTAACACTCAGTTCCTTCTGCCCTCCTTGCTGTGTGCGGATTTAGTGCTATACTTAAAACGAATATCACTATTTAAATTAAAAAGTTACACTCAAATTAATAAAAATATTGTTTAAAAAAATAACAAACTAACTAACGGCCATACAGTCCTAGAATCCAATAGTTACCTAACCTAGACTTTTATTTTCTTAGCAAAAAAAATAATAAAATAAAAAATAAAATCGTGACAGCCCTATTCAGTCGTCCTAGCAACACGGTTCACCGAGGACACTGCCCTCAGAATACACAAAAGGAAATCCTTTGCGTCCGTATACACCTTTATTGCAATAGCTTAAAGTCCATTTCACTATAATCAATTGTTACACAAACTTTGTATAGACACGAATTCTTTACTTCATTCTGCGTCTTACAAACGCTCTATTCCAAACAAAATAAGGGTTACATTTGAATGTATGGAGTTAAAGTTAAGTTGGCTAGATTTATACTGTCGAGGTCCTGCTGTGCCTTACTATGGGTTGTCGACGGAAAATAGACACAAAAGTACTTAATGTTCTTTCGAGTGTAAGGACGTATTTCTTTTTAATTTCGTTGCAAAGAGTCGGGAATTGCGATTTTATAATGAAGCCCTTACAAAACAGTATAATAGTATATACTGTAATGTTACGAAATGGCCGTTTCGCCTATATATTTTATAGTTCAATTTAAATAAAGTGTTCAATATATTTAATGTACATTGTTTTCTTATAAATTTCGTTTTGTTGAGGAAAAGCGTGCAATATACCAATAATAAGTAAAAAATATATTTTAAATAACTCGTGATCTGGACATATTTACGTAATGTTATATGGTTTTGCCATATACATTTTTAAAATCTCATCATTGACCTTTTGCACTCACAATCGCCAAACATAAAATACGATTGATCGTGTCATGTTTGACAATATAAAAATACTTACATATATACCACCGATACTAACAGCTACTGACAGCGCCTGTCAACGTGATCCCAACTCATGGAGCTCATTACATTTAAGTTACTTTCATTCTTTCGCTCTGGTCCAAAAGCGCGGTGTTGAGTTGCGTCAATTAAGACGCAATGCCTGAAAGTTTGGCGACAAAAGAACGAAAAGGGCTTACCCTCATTTATTTTCCCCTGATTAAACGAAAAAAATGTGAAGCTGCTTTGCTTTGCTTTTAGTCCTGGTAGCTTTGTAAGTAAGCGGTAAGTGAAGAACGTAGTGTCTTAACACTATATTCTTTCTGCCCACCCTGCTATATACAAATGTATATACTTGACTGGTCTCCTACTAATACTTAAGCCGATGTTAGCAAGGAATCTATTTTTTCGCTTTGCATTGTTCGACGTTCGTGATGTTCTTGATTAATCGATATTGGTTCAGTAATAAAGTACGGCATGCGCTGTTTATACTTGATAGAAACGCATTTGTTACTTTTATTTGTTTCGAGTTAACTATTGCACTTTGGTAATAAATTTTAACCGTGTATTTAATATGGAGATAAGTAATTATTTCTTTTTATATTCCGAAGGTTTTATTGCATATTTAGGAAAGGACAATATTTTGTATGTAACGTAGAAAAAATTCGAACGCACGAACGAAAACGGAACGAGATTTGGAAATCGTTCCAGAATGGTGGGTTCGAATCCCGATACGCTTAATTTTTTTTAACGTTTTCAAAAAAATATAATAATCTATCACCTTTCCTAGCTAAAAAGGTAAAAAATATTTATTACTTTCATTCTATAGCTTCAGATAAGCAGATAACCTAGTGTTAAGACACTCTGTTCTCCAATTACCAAACATTATGTGATGATTTGACGGAACCAAACGCTGCACTCTGTCTCAATAGAATACAGTCGTGTTATTTTATATATAGATTGTTGTTACAAGACATTACATTTTATTATAACCAACTTTGCTAAGCAACATCTAACTTAGGTATACAATATTTCTGATGGCCCGTAGCCATACAAGTCCTAGTAATAATGTAGGAGTAAAAATTCTTTATTATAACACCTCCTGTGGATTTGCTTGCACTAGATCTTCTTTGAATTGTTTATTTGTATAAAAATTACGACCTGTAGCCATATTTTAACTTTATATATGTAGGTTCGAGGTACGCGATGTTTATGACTTAAAATTAAATATAGGAATTTTCCAATTCCAATTCCAAGGGGCGCAGGTTATCAGTTTGAGCCGTTGTATGTATATATTGGAATCAAATAATATTTATTAATAATTTTCTTGGGAACTAAGTTGTTTTGATTTTATCTTTTTTGATTTACATAAAATATAAGTACAAGACACCTCGAGTGGGGATTGAATCAACAAGTATAAAAAGCTTGAACGTCAGACGCTGCCCTCACTGGCCTAAAACCATACATAATATAATATTTATATTTCTCATTAATAATGTTCCAATTTTCCTGTTGAAGAGACCGTCGTGACGTAGAAGTACAAGCGTGAAACTGTAATTAGGCGTGAAACCATTGTAGGTTCGATCCCACTAGTAGAAATTAAATATATTAATTTCTTCGCGCTAGTAACAATTCAAAACGCGGCGTTTAGTTCCGTCACTCAACAAATAATGCCTCCATAAGAATGTCCTCCATCGGTAGAAATGGAAGCAACGAAAGTACCCTAGGTTCTCAGGTTTCTAGGAGAATCTTAAAAAAAAACAGGAACACAGAACGTTAACTGCGAGATCCAATATATAATATACCACGCAATTACAAAAAAATATAGAAGTAGAAATACATAAAATATCTATCTATCTTTTATTATAACAAAAACATCAAATATATACCTACATACAAACATAACATTTACAATATTCTTATTTCGTCCCCGCCCGCCCGCGGCTTCGCCCCAACAATAACTATTAAGTAAATCTTCTTTAGTATAATATGGTAAATTACGAGGCGCGGTGTGGAAGGCTATTACGTCGTACATAAAAGATTCTCGCTTGAGATGCCAATTTGATACAAATCGGTATATACATCGAAGTTGAGACTAAGTAATGGTTATAAATAAAAATAAAATAAATCAGCTTCACGCTGTATCTCACACACAGCAGGGTAGGCAGAGGGAACCTAGTGTTAAGACACTCTGTTCCCCATTTTCTGCGGAATTCTGGAGGCATTGCGTGTTGAGTGGCAGAACTCAATGCTGCGCTTAACCTGGACAGCAGAGCGAAGAGATGGAAATATAAATTTCAGTAAATATTTCCTCTCCTCGAGTTGAGATCGAACCCACAACCAATCGGTTTTACAGTCACACTTCGTGCCGCTGGGCTACGACTGGCCTCAAGTAGGTAACGATTATAATGTATATATGTATATATGAACTTGCATACATTTATGTACAGAACTTTGAAATTTCAGTAATAGGTGAATCGTTTTACGGTCTTATATAGGAAAAGACGAATTTATATTATATATACCTAATTGAGACATATGTATAAAAAATAAATTAATTGTTACTTCAATCCATAATAACTTAAATTTCTGTTTTTGAATGCGACTATTTTTTTATTTAAAACAGCCTATTCGACTTTAGTTAGTATGGATTACACGAAATTGTTAGTCCGCTACAGATGTCTGTATGTCCAAAAGTAGACAACTAATTTATTATACTGTGTCTAGTGCAAGTTTAAATCCAAATTTGAAATGTACGGAACATAGCGCCGTTGTGGTACGTAAGTAAAATTTTAGATATTTTAGAGGGAATATTTTTTTATTTCATTTCTCTTGCAATTTTTATTACACAGTGGACGTTGAGCAATGAAAATCAACTCCGCGTTTTGTCTGGAAACTGTCATAACTTCTGTGTTATTTAGTACTTGTTTCTCTGGTCTAAACTCATAATATTGTGTCTAATAAAATGCAACGTATTAAGAATATAAAATCTACTTACGTTTCCTTGTGGATCGATGAGTTGTGCGTATTTTGGTGCTTTCGCCTTGCTACCGTCAGCGAAGACACCGGCGAGCCGTAGGGGAGTCCCAGGTCGCGCGGCGGCACGCTCGTATTGCGCGCCCACTCGGCCACTTTCTGTATAAAAAAAAAACATACAATAAATATTATACATATAAATATTTTATTTAGTTGTAATATGTTAACATACTACAGTTAAATATGTCAATGTACGCGGAAAAACTATTTACAAACTTTGATTACATAATCTTCTGCAAAATTTTAAAAATGCAATTACGTCATTGTTGCACCAAATAAGCAAATATCATATTTCTCTTGTTAGAAAGAAATGTGTAAAACTTCAGGTAACTTCAGGTCGTTTTAAGCGCAAGGGCTCAAGTGTGTGACTGATGATGATGATGGTGAGAAAATGAAATATTTATTATTTTTTATTTCTTCGCTCTGTTGTCGATGAAAAGCGCGGCGTTGAGTTTCGCCACTTAACACAAATCAAATTAATTTCAAATTAGCTTCACGCTGTATCTCGCACACAGTAGGGTCGGCAGAGGTAACCTAGTGTTGCGACACACCGTTCTCCACTTTCTGTTGAATTTTGGACGCATGGCGTGTTGAGTGGCGGAACTCAACACGGCGTTTTGCCTCGACACCAGAGCGAAGAAATTAAAATATAAATGTACGTAAATATTTCATATAATCTTGTAGGGATCGAACCCACAACCAGTCGTTTACAGTCACACTTTGTGCCCCTGCCCCACGACTGGCCTCTAACTCTGGAACATAACGGTAATAATCAATAACCAACCATAAAGCTGTCATTTGCGTATCTTTCGATTAAACTAAGCTTCTATAAGAGATTGTGAAGTCACTTGAATACGTCACATGTCGTAGAATATTATGTATATATTTGTAATTAAAATTATTCTAGTGGGAAATGTTTATGTACAACATAAAGTTCCTTATACACTTCGTATCGTAAACGTGGAAATGAAAATAATTTAAATATAATTGTAATGTCCGAACGAGAACACAACCTACAACCGTCGCGTTCATAATTAGATTTTTCTACTGCGCCACATTGGTCTCAAGTATAACAAAAACATCAGACAAGAATATAAAAAGAAACAAAAAAAACAGCTTGTTTGTCTAACAATTGGACAATTTGTCCAAGTTCATACTCATTATAAGTAAGTCTGGTTAAGAATTAGCTGATAAGGTCGATTTTAATAAAAAAATATATTTTAGCAAGTAATAAATAAAAACAAAATATATAAGCTTCACGCTGTATCCCGCAAAGCAAAGTAGACAGAGGGAATATAGTGTTAAGACATTCCGTTCTCCACTTTCTGGAAGCATTGCGTGTTAAGTGGCGAAACTCATTGCCACGCTTTGCTTCGATACCAAAGCGAAGAAGTATAAATATTTCATTGAAGAAAAAATAAACATTTCATTTCCTAGTGGGGATCGAACCCACAACCAGTCAATTATACAGTCACACTTTGTGCATATGCGGGATATACCTATATGAAGCTAAAATACGCTATGGTCGCGTTATGACCGCACATTTAGATTTTAGAATAAATTAATTATTTTAAAATAAATTAAATTACCAGAAGCAGGCCTGGCTCGGTAAGCAGAGATGGCACGTGGAGACACGAGGGCGAAGGCTCGACTCCGTAGGAGGGCGGCAATGGAGCCCCGAGCAGTTGCGAGAGCTCCACCTCGACAACCGCACGCTGAAAACCAACCTGTAAAAAAGATACTAAGTCAGAAATGTCAATATGAGTATTTTAAAATTTTCTAAAGTGTAAGTCCTTAATGTGTATTAAGGAAAGATAAGTTTTTAGAAACGTAGTAAATATTTAATAAATGGGGAAACGAGCACTTCCAGCCACATGTTCCTGGAGAAGCACGTTCGACTCCCCCCGAATTTAATATTTTTATTATAAGATTCAAAATAGTCTTCAATATACCAAAAAAAATTTAATTCTTGTTTTTAAAAAAAAAACAAAATACGAAAATATAATGAAATTTTAAAGTAAATTAATTTAATTTCTATTATATATAACACACAACAAAATAATAACCACAATAAACCAATTTTTATAAGTAATAAAGCAAAATATACAGTGATTCCTCACTAAGGGAAGATAAATCTCTCTTTATGTCTATTAGATTACTAGACATTTCTAATATACCTATTGTTAAGAGATGTTATGATAAATAATATATTAAAATAGCATAATAATGACATAAATATACATAACAAAGGAGATCCTGTGGTTAAGATCTTTCATTCTCTTTTTCTATCCAGTTTCTGAGAAACTCCACGGAACTGAACGCAGCAAGGAAGTAAAAAAAATATTACCAAAATTAATGCCCAAGAAGCGAAGATCAATAAATCATCAATTTTGTAACATTCTGCTCTACTACAAAATACTTTGTACTAACGAAAGTATCATAACACTTCCGACGAATTATAGAGGCATCGCGTGGTATATTACAGCTAACTATACAAATAAAAGATAAAATCCGAAAATAGGTATTTCATAGATATTAAGTTTCAAATTCTCATCTTGGGTCCTTTTTAAGGTTCAAAAGTTAAATATAAGCTATGACAAATTTAGAAACGTAGTAAATTTTATACAACAAGAGCGCATACGCACGTAAACTTAAGTTTGTCAGTTTGTTTTTAAAAGTTGTTCTATCTGTTGACCTACAATCCCAAAACTCAATCCCAACCATCAGTAGACCAGTTCGACTCGCAATTGTTTTTCTTTAGATTTGTGTTTTGCGACTGTTTCTTCACAGCTCATTGATTACCCTGTTTCAAATACTAAGAAGCACCACTTATAGTAACTTTTTAACAAATACCAATCTATGTTAATAGATTTTTATTGAGACGGAACGACAAACCAATCATCATTTTCCACAAAAAAAAAAAATTGCGTCCTTTTACGTAAAACAATGGCCTTTAGGAAGAAAGGTCGTACCCACGTCTGAGTTAATGTATACTTTGACATTAGAGGTAATTGGTTTTATAATTAAATGTTTTACACGACGGAAAGAGTACTAGCATCGGAATTTTAACTTCACATATTTGCTCCCAAACACATATAAGATAAAAAGAGAATTAAAAAAAATAATAGAATCGTTTCCTATTTTCTGTTCAGAATTTTTTTTACAACCTTCCGCTCTATCCTGCATACAAGAGAATAGACAGGTTTTTAATTTTTTTTGTAAGACGAAAAAAAATGTATAAGTTATAAAAAGTAAGCATTGTCCTAACAAAATAATAATATTTAATAGTATTTTAATGACAATCATAAAAACTGGTGTGAATAAAATTATAGGGGAAAAAAATATCATCGAGATTATAGAACAAGACGGAATAAAAAAGTGTTCACGCCATAAAACGTTTTTACCGTCAAAAAAGTAGACGCCGCAAAGCTAGCCCTGCCTGTATCGCATTCTCATCTTTCCTGTGCCGGTCGACGATAGAATGTTAAAATAAGAATTGTATAAAAAATTGTATCTCGTAAGCAAATGTTGGTTTGTCATTTATTCATTTGATTTAAATATATCATTTAACTGGCTTCGAGATCAGTCGTGGCGCAGAGGCACAAAGTGTGACTGTAAATCGACTGGTTGTGGGTTCGACCCGAACTCGAGGAGATGAGTTCTTCGCTCTGGTGTAGAGGCTAAGCGCGGCGTTGAGTTCAACACGCAATGCCTCCAGAATTGGATAGAAAGTGGGTAACGGAGTGTCTTAACACTACAGGGAACCTCCCTGTGCCTACCCTGCTGTGTGCGGGATACAGCGTGAAGCTGATAAAAAGTTAACTAGCTTTTATCTGCAGCTTCGCTCCCATGGTAATGTATTTATATATTTATAGAATGTAATCTTTATCTGGTCACGTACATACATAATATATAAATTTATAATATAGCTATAGTCTAATAACGTTAACTTTGTTATTTAAATCAAGTGCATTGTTATTTAATTTCATTTTTATTTATGTATGATTAGCAAGCCCAACGCGCCGGCAAATTCGCCTGCTTTAGTTTATATTGTTGCCAAATTACCCAAAAACTTTACTTTATTCTAAAGTATAACCTATACTACTGTAAAGTTTCATCTAAGTCCATCCAGTAGTTTTTGCTTGAAAACGGGACAAACATCCATCCTTATAAACTTTCCGCTTTTGATATCAGCAGGATAACACCACGGACTGGATGTGGATAAAATTACCTACATATATGTAGATAAAATGTTGACTTGTTAAATTTAGTAGATTAGTGAAGGAAACATGTTAAGACAAGAAATTAATAGAATAATAAACAAAAGTAATATAATAATATCGGATATTAATTAGTGACTTAATTATTACTGTTTGAGGTATGGCAGTGTTGAAAGGTTCACTGTACGTAACTTGCGATTTTAAACACAACTGAGAGGCAAAAGAAACGGAAAATGGATGACTAGTATTAGCAAATAATAATAACTATTATCAAAAATAAATGGTTTCTATAAAAAATATGATTATCAACTATTTTCATATAAATTTTGATATAATTTAAATAACCGGTTATCTACTTATTTAGAATACTTATTTGGAAACGTATAAAAAATTGAAAGTAGCGGAACTCGAATCCGCACCACATGGAAACCGACTAGGCGCAGTAGGGAGATTTTTTTTTTTTATTTTCCTAAGTGTGGAATAACATTTTAAAAATGTTAAAAATAAACGTTTATCGTTGGTGTTGATGATTGTACATTTACTAATTAATAAAACCAATTAATAAATAATTAATAAAAGCTTGTTACATATTCTAGTGAGAAATCTCATCCGTATACGTCTACAGTAAGAAAAGTGGTTTGTATAGACATTTTTTTCTATTAATTGTACTAGGAACAATAGAAGAGAGAAAAACATGAGCGCGCATGAGGCGTGTATAAAAAAAATATTCTCGTGGAAAAAATGAGAGTGATGTCACTGTGTGATAGTTTGTTCTACTTACGCAATTTGGGATATAACATGAATATCTACATATGTATATTTAATAAAATAGACTTAAATGTTGAATTTTGATATTATATATGATAGAATAGAGAGTGTAGGGACAATTTTTTTAAAAAAAAAATGAATTTTAAATATGATGTGAGATGTAATCACAGTCCAACCAAGTAAAATTACAGGTGACAACACCTGCTTAAAAGTAATATGCAATTTATCTTAACCTGTTGTATATTTTAATATATTCTCTCTTATAATAATTCTAGTCTCAACATAAACCAAAATAAAAAATATATATAATTTCGCTCATAAAACTGCGAAGGAAGGAACTTAAAAAGCTCGAAAGTAATTCACGTATCGTTACGAAGATCTAACGTTTCATAATTTAAAATTATAAATTATGATCGACTCGGCAAGATGCGGCAAGGGCGTGACCACTAAAACCATGGCAACGCAAACGTATAGTGCGCCCGACGAGTTGTGCCGCCCTGAAATTCTGCTGCAGACGGCTGCTCAATTTATAGTCTTTAACATTTTTTATTATTTTTTTAATATTTTCTTCCCGAGTGAATAATGCGTAAAAGTTCAGAAAATTTACCATCGGGGCGGTCACGACTCGTCAACCGTACTGTATAACGCGGCTGTTAGCCTGCGCTCGGGCAAAAAGTGAAGACTGGCACTTTTACTCGAACAGAGTATTTTAGAATAGAGAAAACAATAAGTAGAATTATTTGTTTTAATATATTGGAATTTCAAATATTTTGTGTGTTTCTGATAAAGTCTCGATTTCGTGTGGAGAATGAAGAGCGAAATGTCTTAACTCTAGTTTTTTTAAGTACAAGATGAAAAAAATAAGTGACTAAGAAGTTTTTGTCATAAGTACAGAAAGAAAAACAAAAAAATATATATATATTTTAAAATAATTTTATTTTTAATTTAATTCCATATATACAAATCGTTGCTACTAAGTAATTTTAACGCGTTTATATTTAATAAATATTTTCTATTTTAATTTTAATCTGTATTATATTGAAGTTGCATTTTTATCACATAATAAAACTTTATAATCGATTAGTTGCGATATGTAAAATCTATACTAAGAACAAGGCAGCCCCATAAAACGGCTGTTAACGAGTAATAGCAAAACCAATTCACACATACATATTTGTAAATGTAGTGTAATGTTGTAAAGTAAAGGATTTATTGTTTTATATTAAATTTTTTTTTTTTAATTTCACACTGTATCCCGCATATAGCGGTGTAGGCAGAGGGAACCTAAGAACCTAGTATTGAGACACTGTTTCCATTAAAACTTTTCCGTTCCCCACTTTCCGTTGAGTTCCGATGTGCATCCCGCTACTTTGAAATTTTTATACTTTTAAAAAGATAACACAGTGTCGCAGCGACGCAAGGTGTGACTTTAAAATCATTTGATTGTGGGTTCGATCCCCATACGAGGAGATGAAATATTTATTTTAATTTATATTTCCATCCCCCGCTCTGGTGTCGAGGCAAAGTACGGCCTTGAGTTTCGCCACTCAACACGCAATGCCTCTAGAATTCGGCGGAAAGTGAGGAACGGAGTGTCTTAGTGTACGTTTCCTCTGCCTACTCTGCTGTATGCGCGATGTAGCGTGAAGCTGATTTATTTAATTTAAAAATATTAGGCTTGCTCTCTAGAAATATTACTCTATTCCATTGAGTCGCTCCATGTTTTATGGTGGATTTTTATGGTTTTCAAACCATGTAACCGGTACGGGCGACCTTCAAGGCCAGACCCGTCCGGTTGCGAGGGTTGCTTACTGCCTTTCTGGTTGATCGGTTACCTTTGTATAGGTGTGGTATTTTTAATTATAACGATATAAGCTACCTTGTATTAGAACTTAACAAAATATATAAATTGTCTTTTGCTACGAAATTAGGTAAATATAGTAAATCATCATTAATATTTTAAACTCATCATTATATATATATATATATATATATATATATATATATGATATATGATATATATATATATGATATATGATATATATATATATATATATATATATATATATATATATATAATGATGAGTTTAAAATGTTTATGATGATTAAGGGTAATTATAAACTTTGGTAATAATCGTGCAAATATATTATTTTATGCAAATAGGCAAGGCACTTTTGGCAAGGTATATATATTTGTTCATTTTAAGGTACTTAAAGATTTTTTCGAATAGCTTCACACTATGTCTCGCACTTAGGCAGAAGGAACGTGGGAACCTAATGTTAAGATATCCGTTCCTCGTTAAGACACCTCAGTTGCCGATTTTCCGCCGAATTTTGACACATTGCGTTATGAATTCTGCCGAATTCTTGAGACATTGCCTTTTGTCTCGCTATCAGAGCGAAGAAATGAAAAAAAAATCCTTCATGAGAATCGAACTAACAACCATCGTGATTGCAGTCGCATGTTTGTGCCACTGTACCACGATAATCTTATGCATTTTTGAGATTCATAATATTTTAAATAACTGTACTATGATTTTATTTGCGATCCTTTTAGCATATCTATCCTGTCGAGATGCAGTTAGTTCTTGATTTTCCTTATATATTTAACACTGCGAGTTAGCACAACCTTTCCTTTGGGAATGTACGAGGTATATTGGTACATGCTATTTCTACGATATTCTTGTAAAAATATTGATTTTACGTATAAAGTTTCAATAAAGCAAAACTTTTACTATCGTTATAGTCCTAAAAGGCTTAAAATTAGTAATATTTTAAATGTTATATAACGATTCGTCGTATAACAATATCTATAGATTATAATATATCTTGAGGCCAGTCGCGACAGGTTGTGGGTTCGATTACAACTCGACCCACCTCAAGAAAATTAAATATTTCATTTTAAAAATAAAGAAGAACGAAGACGCCAGTCATAGGACAGGGACACGCACAAAGTGTGACTGTAAAACCGAGTGTAGGTTCGATCTCAAGTCGAGGAGATGACATATTTATGTTAATTTATATTTCCATTGGTTCGCTCTGGTGTCGGACAAAGCACTTTACACGCAATGTGTCCAGAATTCGGCAGAAAGTGGAGAACGGAGTGTATTAACACTAGGTTCCTTCTGCATACCCTGCTGTGTGCGGGATACAGCATGAAGTTGATTTTACAGCGTGAAGAACGAAGTGAGTTCCCCTTTTTTCGCCGAACCTGGAAGCTTGTGTGTTGAGTGACGTGTTTTTCCTCTAAAGTCTAAACCAAAGCGAAGAAATATTAATATTAAATATCTCATTTCCTCGAGTAGGAATGGGGCACAAAGTGTGGTCTTAAACCCACAACTAGTCGCGTTTAAGACCACACTTTGTGCCCCTGCGCCACGACTGGCCTCAACTTACTCCCTATCACCATCATATGTTATACCTACAGTCCAAAACTGCATAGTACTTTCACAATTATCAAAGACAGAGTTACGAACGACCTTTAAAAGCTTACACGTCAGCGGTAGAGCTTTTGAACTTTCATTTGTGTCATTGACGCCCGGCTTAGACTTGCCATACAAATTAGTTAGCGAGGTGAGCTTACGTGAGGTGGAATAGCAATAATCACAATGTAATATGATAGATCTAAGTGTAATGTATGTTTAATTTATTTTTTTATTATAATAAGATGCTTTTTATTATAATGTTTTGGTAATATAATTATTTTCATATTAAAAAGATAAATTAATTCATTAAAATTTTGAATTTTAAGGTGAGGAACGAAGTGTCTCAACAATAGGCGACCTTTGCCATGTTTGTTACATGCGAGATACAGCGTGAATATGAAATAATGATTATAAATGGTGTTTACATACGAGTATACATATATAGACATTTTTTTATAAACGATTGTTTTATTTATTATATAAGAAAAAGTTTATGTCTCCGTGGCAGAGAAAACTTAGTTAACTCTACATTAACGCTAGTGACCACACACTACGTTCCATTCCACACCTTCTGCCAAATTGGCAATGCGCGGTGACTGGCGGAACTTAACGACGCTTTGCCTTGTTACCAGAGCGAGGAAAGTCAGAGTATTTAATATATCATTTCATACCGCCGAGTGGAAACCCCCAACCGTCGCATTTAGACTTCCTTCTATTTTTTTCAAATAAAATAAATTTACAATTTTAAATTCCATTGTTATACATTCAACTCTCCAGCCTGTGCAGTTATAAGCGCTGTAAGAAACATCTGACGGATGGTTTTAACGCAATACTGCAGGCCACGGTGAAAGCTTTATGAAAATATACTTTTACTATGATACTTACATTTTTTTTTAATTTTTTTTCCAGTTAACAGAAGCTTAGCTTCTAGGCTATTTTCTAATTTATATGTACAAAGTAAATTCATACTATTAAAATGGAACGGAAGAGTATGTTTGGTTGAACGTGCTAATATCGGGAACTACTGGTAGTACTTGAAATAAATCGTTTTTCTGTCAAATAGTCCCTTAATTGAGGAAGACTATATTATATAGATTCTATTGCATCGTGTTAATTATTTTAGGCCAGTCGTGGCGTAGAAGCACAATCGTGGGACCGTAAGCGCGACAGGTTATGCATTCAATTCCCATTCGAGGAAATGAAATATTTTATATCTCTAACGAGGTAAAGCGCGGCAAAATGCTTCCAGAATTCATTAGAAACTGTGGAACGGAAGTATTTTAATGGGAACGAGATGTCTTAACGCTAGGTTTCCAGGTCCTGTCTGTCTACCTTACTATGTGCAGGATACAGGAGACGCTATAAAAATATTTCAATATAATCTACAGTACCTTAGATCAGTTACCTCGGGTACTTGGAACGTGTCATGTGTCATACATAATTCCTAGTTATTTCCCTTTGTCCACAGGACAAAAGCCGCATATAAAAGCTAGTGAAATATAATGTAAGAAAACTGAAGTAGCGTATGTATAACATAAAATATAAATATTGTACAAAGTGGGATTTTAAACCCACACCTATTATGTTCAGGCAGACAAGTTGCTGCGATGGCGTCATCTTTATGGGAAACTATTTATGGTCAGACAATCCGCAGGCAGCCCCAGAATAAATATTTCATGATTTCAAGCTTAAATATATATAAAAATATTAAAACTAATTAAACAATCTAATATATATATATTTATATATATATATATATATATATATATATATATATATATATATATATATATATATATATATATATATATAATAGTTTTGAATACATTGTATAAAATAACTTCAATTTATTACTGAAATAATGGAAAAAAAAAAGATTACGTTTCATTGTATTCTTTTGTATCCCGCATGTAGCAAAGTAGTAGAGATTTAATGGAGAACATTTACGTATCATGATATTGCGTAGCGGAACTCAACGCCGCGCTTTGTCTTATTACCAGCAAAAAATTAAAATAATCCAACAAAACAACCTCCATTCTTAGTATATTCTTCTTTGAATACGATGTATCGTACAATATAAATGTAATCGAGCACATTATTTCGTATAACTGCGAAGTAAGACAAGTTTGTCAGGTTATTTATTGTACTGGATTTCGCGTGATTCCTCATAGATTAGAACAATCTGGTGCAATTTGTATCTGTTGGGGGAAGGTCTTGCGGACGGTCGTTACCCTTTAGTGCTTACGTAATAGATCTACGTGTATGGTATAAGAAGAAGACCTTGTGATTTACTGCATTTTGAAATTCTGTACTATGAGAATAATATTTGTAAAGTGATACTCTCTGTTTCTCCTCTTACTGTTAATTTAAGTGTATGCACTGTCTTGTTTAAATGGATAGAAAACTCTATAAATATTTTATCTAATGTGAAGTACATATAATACATATAGCATATTATGCTGATATGTTTTTATTGTTTAGTTATCTTCATTATAGGTTTTTTTAACTTAAATACATACATACTTTACAAATTATGAAAATATACATATGCTGCACAGCATCTGACTGGAAATTCGATAGATGTGGGTTCAATTCACAATTGGGGAAATGAATTATTTTCATTTCCTACCTCTGGTAACAAAAAATAAAGATCAGAATTAGATTCCGCCCCTCAGCACACATACATTAAAAATTGATCGACAAATGGAAAACTGAGTGTCTTAGTACTATAGACGAACCCCGCCTACTCTATCTATATGCAAAGTATGGCGCAAGATAAAAAGAATCAGTTTAAATTATACACATTATCAAATATGCTGAAAGATTTCTCAATAACTAGTCCATATTAGTATAGAGCTTATAAGTTCAGCTCAAACAGTTCGTGACTAAGACAGGTGTCCATTTGATAAGCTCCAGATAAAGAGCAAAAATCTTAATAATTGACAATTCTGTATAAACAATCCAAATCAATTGTGTTTTTTTTGTTGTATTTCAATTAAAACATTATATTGTAATAATATTGTGTACACTGTGGCTTAGTAGGCACGTATGTACCTGATCACGATAGTTTTAGCTTGAAACGTATGTATGTATGTATTTTCAAACTTGAGATTAGAACGTAGTATACGGAATATATATACTCATACGTTTTTACTTACATAAATATATTAGGTAAAACATTTTCAAAGTACATTTTAAAAAAACGCATTAGCGTTCTGGCCACATATTATGTTTTCATCAAAATAAAGTGACATAATATAAAAAAATATTATAATATTTTAAATAAGTATGAAAAAATATAAACAAGTACAAAAACACCACATTTACCTCCACTTCCTGTTATCTTAGTTAAAGAAACATAAGGCAAACTAAAATCACAAAATATATTGTACAGACAATACCAATTTCCATCTCAATCTTATCGTTATTACCGTATTCTGGGTCACATATAACACAACACGAGGTATTCTTGACCTCAATGGTCAAGTTCTGGAGCCAATCAAATGTTATTAGACGCTAAATTTAATGTATGACTAGCTTTTACCATTGGTTTTTCCTGCGTGGTCATAAGGGTTGTGAAATATGGATAGCTAAACTCTTACTACTCTTACTTATCGAAAAGGTTAAGATGCTGTTATATATTCTTCTTTCTGCACTTCCTCCATAAAAATATTATCATTAACACAAAAATCATTTTTCAATATAACTAGTAGTTCATGAGATAAGTGCTCTCAAATAAACTTTTCATCGTTATAATATTAAGTATTGACGTAATATATGGATAGATTATATATGCGTTATTTTAATAAATTATTTTTATAGTAAATTTTTATTACGACATTATTACAAAGTATACCAAATAATGGTAATTTAAATGGTGTTGCATTGGGTAGCTTGTTAGGCTCATTGCCATTGTAGTGGGTTCAATTGTATGGCCCAAAGTAAAAAACTCTCGTTTGTGGGCTCGAGTTCCACTCAAGGGAATGAACTATTGTATTAATTTTAAATTTAATTGTACTCGTTCTGTTAACAACATAAAGGCGTTGAGTTCCTTCATTCAACACGCAATACGCAAAATAGGCGAAGCAATATATTTTTTAAATTTTACAAAATATACAAGGATTGCTTGAAAATAGCCGACCAAATACCGAACATGCTCCAAATAGTAATTAGCCCACTTCCAATTTACCTAACTGTAACATTATCGCCTATAAAGATCTTCGGCCTAGATCAGGGATGCCTGGACAAGACCTACCAATTAAGACGCAAATTTTACCAAAGTAAGGTAAATCCAAAAATATTTATTTAGAAAACGTATAAAACTTTGAACGTAGCGGGACTCGAACGCGCGAACGCGAACTCCTGGTAACCGACCAGACCAGACCGACTCCATACCATGGCCGATTTCCAGAACGCCCAGGACGACTAGGATTTCCTTCCACGCGCCACAGAACTGTGGAATGGCCTACCCGCGGCAGTGTTTCCAGGTCGATATGACATGGGTACCTTCAAAAAGCGCGTCTATCTCCACCTTAAAGGCCGGCAACGCACCTGTAGCTCCTCTGGTGTTGCACGGGGCCGTGGGCGGCGGCGATCACTTAAAATCAGGTGACCCGAACGCTCGTTTGCCTTGTCCTTTTCCATAAAAATAAAAAAAAAAAAAAAAAAAAAAAAAAAGGTGCGGGTTCGAGTCTCGCTACGTTCAAATTTTTATACGTTTTCTAAATAAATATTTTTCTTTCATTGGTATGGAATAACACTTTAAACATATTAAAAATAAGGTAAATTTATTTAAATAGGCAACACATGCTATTTATTGTATTTTTATAATATTACCTGTCGGTATTAAAATAACACAATTACATGTATGCTTAAATAATATCATTTGTATGTATACCTTCTCAGGGGGTAGCGACCATGAAGATTTCTGCATAAGCGGGATATAAAAAAAATATATAAATAAATCTTGAATTACAATATAACATTTATGAAAATAGTTTGACAAGCCCTGATTTAGATTAACGCGCTAAATGATAAGGCTGCGCGTGCGCTGTATCCGAGCAGATCTTTTGTACGAAAGCGGGTCACTAACCTCCTCGAAGTGAACAGCTTTTCGTACTTTACCAGATTTTGTAAATTGTGGTGGGATATATATTTTTTTGTAAATATGTTGTATTACTTATACCTAAATTGATACGCTTTAATTATAATTAAGTACTATTGTGAAAATATTAAGGAATATTTTTCTACATTTTACCTACTCTACGTTTTACCCATTACGACTTTAAAACAAAATACTGCGTATAGTGGTGTTTCCTTAGACTTTTCAATAGATAACTCACTTATCAATAGAATATACCTGCTCTGTAAAACATAAAATATTAAAATAAAAAAATCAGCTTCATGCTGCATCCTGCATTCAGCAGAACATAGTGTTAAAACACTCCGTTCCCCACTTTCCACCGTATTCTTTAGGCATTGCGTGCTGGGTGGCGGAACTCAATGCCGCGCTTTGCCTCGACACCTTTGCCTCAACATCGAACCCACAACCATCGAGTCGATTTTACAGTCACACTTTGTGCCTCTGCGCCAGGACTGACCTCTACATAAAATTTACTTAATATAATTTCGTGTAGATATTAAAATCTATAAATTATTTTATTAATCTAAATACATTAATAACAGCTCGTTAAGCATATTAAGCTTCTGGCTCTTGAATATTGGAATGTCGGTAATCTCTTATGTAAGATGTCAGTAAATCTGTTAAAATGGTGATAAAACTCAAGTAAGGTCACTATAATATCACTTATAAAATGAAAGTAAGCATTTTTCTACATATATTTCTATAAATAAGGCTATTCAAATATTTTCTATTGAAAGACCATAAAATTTCATACAAAATAAACAAAAAAATTAACGGAATTCTGTTCAAAGTTGCATTTTCGAAGTAAAACTCTATTATTTTATAGAATTAGCACTTCAAGCCCACGCACGTGTAGGTTGTGTGACGTAACTGTTGATATATCACAGAAATAGTGCTATTTATGGGTTTTAGAAAGACAAATGCACATAAATGTATGTAACTGGTTTTTACCCACGACTGAATATCATAATATTTTACAATCACTACTACGCATTTCTGAAAAGCACAAAGGAATATATATTTTAAACTGAGGCATAGACTTTCACCACTCAACACGCAATACATTCTGAATTCGGCGGAACGGAGTGTGTTTATACTAGGTTCCCTTTGTCTACCCCGTTTTGTGCGAGATACAGCGTGAAGCTAATCATATTATAACATATATTTAACAAGCTGAAGTCAACAATCTCGCATGCCTGAACCTTTTCCTGTCCCCCTTTCTCACTTAGTGCTCCTACACTCCCCAAGGAACCATACTAAATATCAGGTTTCTACTCTGTATAGTTTCAGCTGCGCGTTATCTGTCACTCGCTCAGTAGTGAATGAGATTTGGATATTATTTCGATGGTTGATATTTTTGAAAAAAAAAAGATAAGAAAAACCTAATTTCAAAAATTTTAACTTTAATTACCTCTGAATGATCTCTATTTTTATGTTAAAGTTATTAAAGATTGTATGGGAAAAATGGAAAATGCTGGTAAGCAGAATGACGAAATCAACAAGTGACATACTCGTTATCTTATAACATTACATTACTATTATTTTTTGCTATTTAATAATATAGGCACAGTATATTAAATTTATAAATGAATAAAAAGGCAACGCAATCAAAGATTGCAAATGCTCGTTTCTTCTCATTGCCATATTTAACTTGTTTTTGTCTTAAGTACAATCATTGTCGTAAAACTAGGTTCCCTCTACATCCCACACGCAGCAGGGGAAGCAGAGGAAACCTAGTGTTAAGTTCCACATTTTCCGCCAAATTCTGGTGACATACTGAATATATTGAATAGCAGAACTTAACGCCACGCTTTGCCACGACACCAGAGCGAAGAAATAAAAATATTCAATATTTATTTATTCGAGTGTATATTTATTTATTCGTGTGTAGGGAATCGATCTCACAACCTGTCGCGTTTACATTAAAATTTTGTGCTCCTGCACCACAACTGACCTCATTTTATATACTTACGTAAATAAAATGAGAAACCACTTTAAGTACAATCTCATGTAACCTAAAATCATGATATATTACAACCTCTAATATATTATCCACTAAACCGATTTCTATCGTCGTCCCAACCAAGATGAAGCAACTGAATATCTTTGAAATCCAGGAATCGAACCTATAATTTACGAGCACGATCACCATCGATAGTCTCCATAAATAACGATTATACAACGCCCACAAAAGTCAGGTCAAACTAGTGATAATAATTTGCATTGCACCAAACTGGGAAGTATACTTATCAAACCCCTGGACCGTACATCAGTGCTTTCTCCGAACTAAAATCTATTATATATTTGTACAAACTTAAACCGTAACAATTGACTCTTGGATTCATATTGCTGAAGCATTTTCTGGGATTTCAAGAGCATTATTCTAAATTTTCGAGTAAGGAGGTTGTATATTCGCGACTGTTACAAGGTTTTTGATCAAATTCCAATTTTGATATAAACAATCGCAACCGTTATGCTGTAAAGTGTTTGTTATCTGTCAACGACTTTTGGCTATACTACGGTGTTTGTTTTATTAATGTCATATCTGAAATAATTTTAAAATGAAATATTTGTAAATAATTTCAATTATAGAAAAGTAATAAATATTTTTTTATTCCACTCGTTAGTCAGAGAGGGTAGCGTACTTAGTAGCGGAACATAATCCTGCGCTTTGAATTATGTATTTTGCATTGAAGTATGTGTAGTGTACATAATAGGGTAGGCAGAGGGACGTGGGAACCTAGTGTTAAGACACTCTGTTCTCACTAAAACACCGTTTCTCATTTTCCGCTGAATAGCGTACGGAACCGTCGCGTCGCCTCGACGCCAGAGAGAATGAATGAAAATATGCCATATTTCATTACCTCTAGTGTGAATCGTCAATCAAATAAATACATTAAAATTATTTCTCCAAGTGGACATCGAACTCATGTCTATCGCATATATAATAAGACAAAAAGCTACAATAACCTCAGCATTATATCTTTTTAAAACTAATACCGTATATTACATAAACGAAACTAACCCAGAAACGTTACATCTACAATATGTTAAATATAAGCTGCACATATTTCAATGTCTTGTAACAGTGAGAGTACTATATCCTATACAAGTCTCGTGCACCACTGACCTTTACTCTAGCACAATAGCACGGCAGTATGCAGCTTCGATGATGGCGAGGTTCTCTAAATACCATTTGAATGCTTGTTTTACTTGACTGTATGTGATTTTGTTATATTTATTAAATTATTCCTTTGTAGAGGCTGTCGTGGTGGGTGGGACTACGTTTGATTGTAAACACGTCGGTTGTGGATTCGAATTTTTATTTGGGCGATTATATTTAATTTCCGCGCTCTGGTAGACAAAGTATGGCGTTGAGTTCAGATTCTCAATTCACAATATACTTTGGTGAAACAAATCGGAAGGAAGACGAAAGACGGGAATTATTAATACAACGTTTTTTTTCAATTCTAATACGACAGGAGCTAAAAATATATAATTTTTTCCTTACATAATTTTTTTGGATCATAATTTTTTAACGGTCAATTTGATGAGTTTTTCATGAATTGGAATCTGTGAGAAATAGTTATGTTATTACGACAATACTATACACTATATTGCTTCACATGTATATTACGGTGAATATATATAAATTACCTGTAAAATTGTTTATTTCGAAATTCAAGATGATACCTAGTTCCCAGAAGGAAATAATATAAATATATGATCAATATTCTATCTGTTTGTACAACAATATCTTCATTTCCCTGCTCTGGTAAAGAGACAAAACGTGGCGTCGAGTTCCACCACTCAATACGCAATGTCTTGAGAATTGAACGGAAAGTGAGAAACATAGTGTCTTAACACTAGGTACGCTCAGCCTACGATAAGCAAGTAGAGTAGGTAAATGCAGGATACAGCGTGAAGCTAAAAAAAATAGTTTTAAAAAAAGATAAATATTTTACATCCATTACACAAGTAAGAAGTTTCATATAACATTATAACAATATGTTACGTACATTTCATAACTCTTTCACGATCTACTGAGCATCGGCATCGGCCAGACGGAGCCAATCGTGCATGTAAAATGTAACATAAATATATAATATAGGAAATTCAATAGATGTAATACAAAATGTATGGTAATAATCGTGTGCTATGTCAACATTAACAAGAAAAGTATTAGTGTTCGTGTTAATATCTAAAATATTATAATGTTATATAGAAAGGCTATTGTGATTCAGTGGGTTCGATTTTTGCTTGGAGTAACGATTTACTTACGTTTTCTTGCTCTGGTTAAAGGAGTTCCGCCCTGAACACATAGTGTCTCAAAAGTTGACCCTAAAGTTAGATACGGAGTGTCCTTACAATAGGTTTCCTCTGGTTACCGTGCTATAGGAGAGATGTAAAAATTGAAAAAATTGATAAAAAATGTACTTATGTACTCTTCAGTTCAGTGTAGGTAACCAAATAAATATCTATATTGTATTTTGTAATATTTTTGTCGTGTAGATGGATTTAGACCAAGGACAGCCGATAAGTTCGGAACGTCAGACTCAAAAATGTTATTAATTCAGATTATTCTTGAAAAATAGTTAAAAGTATTTCAGTATAAAGCAAAGTAAAGTTTAAAAAAGCTGTCGTGGCGCAGCCGGACAGTGTGACTGTACACGCAACGGTTGGGTATTCAATTCCCACTCGGAGAAATGTATTATTTTTATTTACTTCCTCTTGTAACAACTCAAGATACAGCGTTGATTTCCGCCACTCAACCGGAAATATCTTAAGTAAATATTTACTTTAAATGAGAGAGAGAGCGTAAAACTAAACAACATCATAATTTTAGTATCAATATTTTATTTACAGATACGGAAATGATAATATTTATATTGTTATCGAAGATGATAACATCGAGCTGTCGCGATTATCTTATTTAGCATAAACACGCCCATACTCCCGGCAAACATTGTAATCGGATGTCCAACAGAATGACGAGTTACTTTATATTTACTTAAGTTCCCTAACAAAACATATGACTTTTTTATTCCCATTGAACTATTAGCTTATTTTGTAAATAAAAAAATAGCACACATGGCAAAGGGATCCACCGATGTCAATTTCCTTTTCAATATGTTATACGTCAAAATAAATAAAAAAAAGAACCTGCTATCCGTCTGTCAAAACTATTTATCTAGTTTAAATAAAAATTAAATAACCATGTCCATAGTGCCTTAGAGCACAGAAAAAATTAAGTATTAACGTTAACGCAACTAAAAGTTACGTGCATACTTATTGCTGCATTTCGTATGAAATTCATCACATTATCAAAATCTATACTATATTTCCTATTAATCTAGAATTATGAAACTATATATGCATATAAAAAATAATTTTTCACTTTTACCTACAATCATAAAATTTGTACAGAGCCCTCATAGAGCAAATTCGACTCCTTCTTGACCGATTTTTATTATTACATTCTATATAGTTTTTATTATAATTACTTGTGTTTAGTACAATAACTTTAGTACATAACTCAGCAGAAATAATATATATGTATGTATGTAAGTAGCGATGTCTGTCAAAGTACCTACAATATCCTATACTTCGTGCAAAGCTCAAACAATAAGCCTATCATTCATTCACTATTGCTAATATATTAGACAAATATGTCTTTCTGTCTCTCCGCGAGGGTTTGTTAAGTACATTTCGTGCGACTGTAATCGAGACGATTGTGGGTTCGATTCCCGTTGATGGGACTAAAATATTTAATATTTTATTTTTTTGCTCAGTCTGGCGGAAAACGGAAGTAGGTCTTAATGGGAACGGGGTGTCTTAATACTATTATCATCTATACTTAAACTTCAATAAATAAATATTCATAAACTCCTATAAAGATAGGTATATAAATTAAACAGTACAGTGTACAGTATACATGCGCCAGTCAAAACCCTTCCATTACCGAGTGCCTGATAGAAAACGCATAGCCAGAGCAACGGCGTAGAACGCTGAAATTTGACGAATAGGTCATAAGAGAGTGTAGGTCAACACTAATATGAGATATGAGGAACTATTTACCGTAACGGAAAAAAAAATCATACAGTACAGTAGTAGTACACAAACAAACTTTTGTTCTACAACCCGTTTATTACGTAAGTACCAAATATATATTTTTTTACAACATACATTAAACAATAACGTTTTAAATTTCATACATTAATCATCACCCAACTTGGTGTATGATTTATACAAGCAAATCAAGATGATTGGATACGACATATAATGTAATAAAGAGAAACGCACGCGCAGCTAACGACTTTTGGTTTAAGTAGCGATCTATTACGAAAGCTCATTGAATGAATAGAGCTTGGTATTCTTAAGAAATTGAACCTGCTACCCTTGGTTTAAGATTGTTAAGTTATTATTTTTAACTTTAAGTGTCACTATAATAAATAATTACCACGTTCTAAGCTACTTATGATGAGCTTTAGTATTTAACTCGCTAATAGAAATATCAATACAGAAAAGTATTATATCGTTAACTTTATACATATGTTTGAGGCCAGTCGTGGCGCAGGGATACAAAGTGTGAATGTAAAACCGACTGGTTGTGGATTTGATCCCCACTCGAGGAAATTAAATATTTATTTATATTTATTATTTCATTTCTTCGCTCTGGTGTCGAGGCAAAAGAACTTGGCTAAAAGTGGAGAACGGAGAGTCTTAACACTAGGTTTCCTCCGCCTACCCTGCTGTATGCAGACTACGGCGTGAAGCTGATTTAATTTACACGTTTTTTTTGGGTTACATCTAAAATTATTATTAAGAGAGGATAACTAGATAAAAAGTTTCACAACTTAAGCCGCATAGCAAGTAAAATTTTCGAGAAGGAACTTTATTGGCGGTGATACAATACTTGAATAAAATAATTGTCCCGAGTGGGGATTGAAATCAAAACTAATCACGTTTACTGTCAGACACTACTATTGCGCCACGACGATTTTAACTTAAACCATATAAAAGTAAAAAAAACATACTGTTGATAAATATTAATAAGACTTTCTTAACCCATTAACACTATAGGCTTAACAAATCTGCACACCACAACATAATTAAAAACTGAAAACCTCCTTTCTTGAACTCGTTTAAAATATCTACTAAATACAACACCTCCTAAGTATAACAAACAGAGTTTCTGAAAACCAAAGCCAAACGCGATACAAACGCGAACAAACATACACACGTACAGGACAAACTGAGGACCTCCTTCTCTAAAGTCGGTTAAAGACTATAACCAAGACAATTCATATATTATAACAGCTCTACAATAGCGCAATCAGCGCACGTGGGCGTTCGCTATGGTGTTTTACCGCTTACGTAACGCACTGAGGCAGTGAGCTGACACACATAACCTTCGACGTAGGACGTCGCGCTGTCTCTTATTGAGGCAACAATATCTGATTTTAGAATTTATAGAGACTATATAGTTTATGTAGATTGTAAAGTTTTAATTGAGTTTTTTTAATATTAAAAGCAATAATTTTAATAGTGTGACACTGTATTCTGCCCATAGCAGGATAGGCAGAGGGAACCTGTGAACCTATTGTTGTACCAGAGCGGAAAAATGAAAGTAATTTAAAAAATAAGCTTTACGCTGTACCGCGCACACAGCAAGGTAGGCAGTGCGGGGGCTTAGTGCTAAGACACTCCGATCTCCACTTTCCGTCGAATTCTAGAAGCATTCAACACTCAGATGAGTGGCGAAATTCAACGCCGCGTTTTGGCTCGATAATAGAGCGAGAAATGAAATATAAATTTAGGGTTCGAACCATTTGCGTTTACAATCACACTTTGCGCCCGACTGACCTCTAATATATATAATTATAGGTATATAATTTAAATGTTTATTATTGTTTTCCCCATTCACATCTCACAAGCACCACGCTTAAAGTAGTTCGTCTTTCCCACTAAATCACTCCGTTCCCATTAAGATATTTCTGTTCTCCTTTCCGTTGAATTCTAGAAGCATTGTGTATTGAGTTGTGGAACTCAACACCGCGCATTGCCTCGTTACTAGGGCGAGGAAATAAAAATATTACATATTTAATTTCATCGAGTTTACAGGCACACGCACAAGACGTAGAAGCTATAATAATTTTTTGGAACGTCAAATAAATTACCACCGGTTCACAAAAGTTACTTCTTCAGACCTGAGAAGAATCGACGAAACTTTTTTTTTCAACTGGGCTATTACCACTCTTGGCCGTTGACAAAAGAACAGCAAGGACATGCAAATCAAGAGTAAAGATGAGATTTAAAAACAAAAACAGAAACTCAAGTGATCTTGAACTGTACTCAGTACTTTCACTGTGTGCTGTGAATATTTTTACATGTCTAATGTACCATTGGTTCCGCGTACGTTGGCTTGCCTTGTAAGTCGTATTAGGTTACTACTTTTTGTGGTTTTGCTTAAACTTTTCTTTTACGGAATTAATACAATCAATAAATTCGTGCCATTTCTTCAAAATCTCTAACTATACCACGTCATGCGGTTGTTTTAACGTGAAAGTGAGAAAGACTGTGACTGTATACGTAGTGTTTGTGGATTCTGTCTCTAGTCAGAAAAATATTTAGTTCTCGTATACAAAATGCGGAGCTGAATTTCTCAAAAATTTAGAGAAAATTGATAAAAGGAATGTCAAACTCTAGGTTTCCTTTCCCTACTCTGATTTAAATAAAAAAAATTAAACTGCTAGTAAAATAAGCTTTATTCTATTCGCTATATTTGTTTGAAAAGTAATTATCTATTGAGGCCTGGAAGGTATGGCATCTCGGCCCGGCGGTGCCATATTAGTAACGTATGGCGGTTTCCTTTTAAAACATTTAACTCTACTGATAAGCAACTTTCACTTTTTATGTAAATTGTAATTGGTTTCTACGACGTTTTTGGTGTATTTAAAAGTCTATATTAGGTATTGTATACACGAATATATACTAGGCGGTCGCTCTAGTTTTGCGTGGATATAATACAATTTTACTTTAAATACTATGAATCTTTGAATGAAAAGCAAAAAGAATAACGAATATAATAGATACATATTGGTATGTTAGAAGTATATCGTTTACTTAACGCGACTAAGACGTATTTCTACTTTTTAAAATGTTATAGGAGACATTGACATATTTATTTACAATATATTTTAAAAAACACTGGTCCAAATGAACGACATCCTTATATTTTTTAGCTCAGTTCTTTAATTATGTCACTTCAGAGCACAAAATTACTTCACCAACGTCAGGTTGTATGAAGATTGAAGGCCACACGAAAGAGTTTGTGCGATAAAAAAAGAGATAAAATAAAGAAGAATATACTCTTCTAAAAGAGATTTAAATTACTGCCATCTTCAAATACAGTCAACGAAATATGTCAATAAGAAATAATACATAAAAATGAAAAACATAGTATATATTTAGAACGTAACAACAATAACTAAAGTACTTAAAAGTATACACAAATGCTAAAGATAAAAAGTAATCAGTAGCGACATCCGGGCGTTTTCACTCGGCAATAACAACGAACGACGTGCGAACTGCACCGTTCCTGGCATTTGTGAAACACTTTCTATACTCGCTTTAAATAAAATAATAGAAATTAGATGTTATTGTCTTCTTTGTTGGCAGCCTTATCACATGTAGAAATGTATCTGTTTACATAAATGTTATACATATATGGCGATGGTAGAGAGTTTGATGTTTTATGGATGCTACGATTTTAAGATATTTTTAACCCGCTTCCGCTCCGCGTCCGCTTTTGACAGAGTAGGCAGGAAGGTAATCTAGTTTTTTGCCCAATTGTGAAAAAAAAGTTGTGATGAGTGATAATGAAGATGATGAAATGATTTCCACTCTCGGTACTGAATTACTTTCAACCAAGCTTAGGTTCACTGTGCCTATATTGTCATACGCATATAACACAAAATATATTTCACGTAAAACGGTGTTTTTGCGTTATTCTTCTTCTTTGTGACTCTCTATGTAAATATTAAAAGCATTTTTCAAAAACCAGTCCCAGTATAAATATGCGGCAGTCGTAAAATGAGAAGCTTTTAATAAATTAAGCTATAATTGAACGCCGTATAAAGTTCTTAGCATACCGAATGCACCGCGGGAACGAACGTTTACAGCACTATAGCACGATCATAAAAATTAAATAACTATAAATATAATTAAAATATTAGACACCGACTATGAAATATTTTCATATAATTAATTTATGTTCGAAGCCAGCTGTGGTAGGATATTACTATTATATGTAAATAAATGCATTTAAAATACATAAAATTTATCTGACAATTTCTAAAACTAAGCGCAAATCCCAATATTTTCACGTTCCCGTAGGAATTTAGGGAAAGCTTCTCTTTGCTGTACTCTATTCTCCCTAAGGAATATAAATAATAAATTCCAGCGTTTTTATTGTTTTTTTTTTCAGCTTCACGCTGTATCCCGCATGTAGCAGGGTAGAGAGAGGAGAATTCTGGAGGCATTGTGTGTTGAGTGGTGGAATTTACGGCCGCGCTTGGCTTTATTAGCAGAGCGAAAAAATAAAAATATTAAATATTTAGTTTTTAGTGAGTGGGTGGGAATTGATCCCACAACCTGTCGCATACAGTCATACGCTTGTACCCCTGTGGCACGACTGGCCTCTATAATATACTTTATTTAATTTTCATTACTTACTTCCATTTGGTTACAAGTTCGATTATTGTAATGATTATATAAAATTTTGTTCGTTCGAAATCATGCTGAGGGATAATCGAGGGAACATCCGTTATGAAGACCCTACATCTTAAGTACCTCATTTCAAAAATAACGGAATAAATATACATTTTAAAGTAATTTTGATGAGATGAAAAAAATTGTAACACCTTTATGTATTTGTACTAATCAGTATTATGAGAAAAAGTGAAGGTGTACGATATGTATAAACAAACTATAACTATCTATATAAAAAAATATTTATCAAAAATATTGATGTGTAAATTGAATGTTCATTATTTCATTTATTGAATTCCGTTTCATAGTTATTGTTATGACGGAATCAATAAACATACACACATCCACCATAACCCTCTTTTTCGTATATCCATAATTAACCTTAACAGAAAGAAAACATTTAAGTGAACATGGCCAAATAATATTTTTTTGTTTCAATTCGACCATGTCACAGACCGCTAGTACATTATACAGTTATACGACAACAAAGCCTCTTGTATCTCTGTCCACTGCATTTCATAGATGGTCCCGTTTGTTCCTGTTTACACGGAAATGGCAATTTTTACTTTATTATTGATGGTGTAAGGTCCATAATGGATTACGATGTTTTGTATGATTAAATTCTCACTAGCCCGTGCAGCCTCTCTATACTGTTGAATCAAAAATTATCTATCCCAAACAGTCGCAGGAAAAATGATAAAAGTATTATTTTTTATATAATATATCTTATTTTTATTAAATCTTATGAAATAATCATGGATAATAATTTATTATTGAGCTAATACTTTTGGTTTTTACTTTAGTTTTTTTACATTGAAAACTGAATAACTAAATTTAAAATCTATTTTTTTAGCACACAATGGTTACATTCATATACTAAATATAAATAGGGGTACTAAGTAGTATTTGTATTTATGAGAAACGACACCATAAATAAAAAAAAATATAATGAGACTAGTGTTTCGCTTGTGACTTTGCCCGTGAAAAATACGTGTATTACGACATCACAGTAAAAATCTTGAAATTTTCGGATTTAATGTGTAAATTTTTGTGTTCTATAATTAAACTTTTATCTTGGAATATCTGTATATTATTGAAAACCACATTAAAATGCGTTGCGTTGCTTAAAAGATTTACGCGTCCATCACTGGGAAACAACATTATTTTGTATTAAATATTATAATATATTTTTAAAGCTTCATCCTGTATTCCGTTAACAGCAGGGCAGAGGGAACCCAGTGTTAAGACACTAACTTCACCATGTTCTGCCGAATTCTGAAGGTGTGTTCATTGGTGGAACTCAAAGCCGCGCTTTGCCTTTGCGAAGAAAATGCAAATATTAAATATTTTATTTGCTCGAGTAGAAATCGAAGCCACAACCTGTCGCCACAATTGGCCTCATTTATACTATAACATTATTAAGCAATAAATGTTCTTAGCATTTCCAGAGGATGTTTATCTTTTTGTTTTTATCACTAGCCAGTGTTAGAGATATTATCAGAGTATAAATCATAGCTCATTTCATTTCTTTATTTAAGTATGAACGAGCGTCTCTATAACCGCTCCGGTCGACTCACTTGTTATCAGGTTGTCGTAGAAATAAATAAGTTTTTACTGAAAGTGGCTTTGTAATACATAGTTAATAAAAAAAACTATACAATAAATACTACTATCCAATAAGAATATTTCTGTATGGTAAAATATAAAAGGACGTTAAGTAAATCACCCATTTTTTTTAACTTCGTTCCCATATTGCTATATGGGACAAAGCGTTTTAACACTAGTTTCCCTCTGCCTATTCTGCTGAATAGGCAGAGGGAAACTAGTGTTAAAACGCTTTGTTTCCACTTTCCGATCAAATTTTAAGAGATTTTGTGTTGAGTGATCTGAAACTCAACGCCGAGATTTTGTTTCAATATTTCAGCAGAGTGAAAATCGGAACGACGGCCCATCGTTCAACGCGTAATGTCTAAAAAATTGACAGAAATTAGAGAACCGAAGTACCCTCCTATATGTGCAAAGCTAGAAAAACATCGATTTGTATTTTTTTACTTACATACGACTATTTTATAAGCCAAATAAATTGTAATTCCCACTTAAAAATGATGAAAATCATTTTTTGTTTCAAAGTACAAATACAAGGTAAAATTGTAAACATTAGCAGATACAAGGTGAGTAATAAAATGGTGATGATAATTGTAAAACTTACACAAAGTTATAATATTTTTAAAAGACTGTAAGTAGAACAATATACTCACACTAACAATTTTGCATGTGTTGCGTTGAGATCCGCACAGCGTTGAGTTACGCGACTCGGTGCGCAAAGTTTTAAAATTGTACAAAATACCATATTCTGATAATTTATCACTTATTTATTTAATACCAACATAAAATAACGGAAAATGCTTGAAATATTCACATGTATCTACAGAAGTAAATACCAAAAATATATACATAGATACATACATACGCCACATTTAGTTTCTTTATGCCTATGTAATGATCGGACAAGCCTAGCTTGATTCAATTGTTGTTATCGAGATGGCTCTGATGGTGCGGGTTCGATGTCCGTACATATCTTCGATCAGCCGGATGGAGATTTTTTCCTGTTGCTCTTAGAGATACATCCGTAAATTTTGCTTTGTTAAGTTCTTTGTATAATGTACGTGGATGTTTTTAATGTAAGTTTTTTAGTAGGTATTTTACTTAATATTTTAACCACGATGTGACAAAAATATATCTTTTTGTGTCATGTATACAGTAATTGTGAAATCAAATGTTCCCTAAGAGAACCTAAATCAAAGAATTTGGACACGAGCCGGTGGAGTGCTTGTTTAGTCTTATATAAAGGATTAAGGTTGAACTAAAAAGGAACAATCTGTTACCGATTGTTTTACCACGGAATGTAGTGATGAAACTTACATAGCACTCAGTCTTCTTTGCTCCGACTCTGATATTTCTATACTTAACTTGAAAAACATTCACATACATACTTCATAAACATAAACATTCACAACTCCTTACTTTTCTAATATGTCATACAAATTTTACAATAAACTTACCCAGAATCTGGAATCCATACTATTTTATCCGAGTTCCAAGTGGAAACAGGTGAATTAATTAAAATTTTCTTTCTATTTCGACCACGCTTCGCTATCTATTTGAACATGGTAATGCCCTTTATTCACGATCGCCGGATATCGATAACATTATATGTTTAATAGATTTAACGTTACCCTTTAATATATTTACATACAAAAATAGATTGTCGATATTGTGGTTCAGTTTCAGTGTGGATAAACATATAGTGTGGGTTCCAATTTTGAAGTGAATAAAAATGTAAAAAAATATTTAAACCAAAGCAAGTACCGATATCCGTTACCCCTTTTGTAAACCTAATGTTTTATTATAATTATGAGAAATATTTACTTAATGAGAGAACGGAGTGTCTTAACACCTACCCTTTGTGTGCGGGATACAACGTGAAGCTTGCGTGATTTAATAGACAAATTATAATATTTATTTTCAAATGTCCCGAAACTTATGAGACATCAGAGCGAAGTAATAAAAATATAAATTTGAATAAAGATTTAATGTCCTCGAGTGGGTATCGAATACACAACCAGTCGATTTTATACACTAACTTTGTGCCCCTGCGCCACGACAGGCCTCGCTCTTATAATTGCTAAATCAAAAGTATTTTCTTATAATAAAATAACATATTAAGCAATATGTTTTCGCTAATTATATTTCTCTATAGCCCGTTCTTCGTTCTTGTTCTATCTATTAAGATCTTGACTGGTCGTAGGAGCCACTGCTATCCGTGCTTCGATATACATCTGATAGAACTACCCACAATATTGTTGCTATCTGAATTGGATTATACAAGTCTTTGATAACAACTCTACTATCGTTTTTTAACTAGAATTAGTCTTGATTAATTTCGTTACCTTATACAATCTAAGTAATTGATTTAGCCTTTAACGCTGAACTTAAAAAGGAATCTTTTTTTAAAGAGAAACCACTTATAATATTAGTGGACAGTGTTTACTTAGTGTTAAAACACTTCGTTTAATATTTCTTTGACCAATTTTAAAACATAACGGTGAAATAGAGAAACGGTGAAATAGAATGTTGCACTTTTCCTTTTTAACGAGGAAATGGAAATAACTAAATTATATTATTCCCTCGAATAAGTATCGAACCCACAACCACAGACGATGTCACCTCACTTTACTTTGCAATGACCTGATGATTTCTTCAAATAAAATGTATTTAACATAAAATAATCATAGTAAAAAAAATACGTTTGTGGTTAGCATTGAAATATTTAATATTAGTATAATTATGTATTTTTCTGTTTCACTTACACTGGGGCAAAGCCGCATCAATCAGAGCATATCCATTTCGGACCTTGTGACGTCACTACGGTATAGTAGGAAGGTCAAAAAGCAAGAAAAAAAATATTTTTAAATATAAAATCACATAAAAAATAAATATCATTTTGTTATATATTTAGTATATCTACAAAGTGATTAATTAAATTTACGAAAAATATTATCGTATATAGGAAATTATAATTTGTAGGTGCAGGAGTTTGCCTTCAAGAAGTGTCAGCATCCAGATCTCACGGGTTACAATACACAATTCAGATTTATCACAGGTTACTTCCATAGAACCTGCGTAGATGAAGCTGCAGTAAAAAGCCAGCCTTTTATTATAGCTTTTTTTACCTTTAGGAATGGGAACCTAGTGTTAAAACACTTCGTTTTCGTTAAGACACTTTTGCCCCCCACGTTGTTGGGCGTTCGTTACCAGGGCGAGAAAATAACAATATTTAATTTCCTCGAGTGTGAAACGAACTCATAACCTATCGCGCTTACAGTCACATGTACCGCCCCTGCCCCACGACTGGCCTCAAAATTATAATAATAACTTTTATAAAATGTAAAACGTTTAAAAATTATAAGAAAAACCGCTCAATAATTTGTTAAATACGATTTAATAAACATAATTTTTCATATTTTCCTTCCGACGGAGATTTGCTTTGTGCTTTTGTAGGTCACACGCGCGTGAGTAAAACGATCAATTTCAATACATTTTTTATTTTTAAAATCAGCATCGTTGTTAATAATATCTTTGTTGTAGATACCTACATCTTTAATACACGCACCACAGAATTAGAGTGTACGCGACGGTGGTAGGTTCGATTCCCACTGAGATAAAAATATTGTTTTCTTTATTTCGCTGTGGTAAGTAAACAAAGTGCTCTCAACATAAAATACTTGTCAAAAAAATTATGAAACTAAAATTTATATATATACATATAATTTAATTTAATTTGAATAACCCACCACAATAGAAGGAAACGGAGTGATAAAATTACCTGTAACAATAAAATTAAATCTATTAATTATATTATAGATTAGTTATTAAGACAATTACAGATCGTTAGATGCTTGTATTAGAGGCGAATAATCGTTTATGTGATTTGCGATTAGTTTATTGTATAATAAAAGGAGTCACGGCTCAGTAAGGCAGCGTTTGATTGTAAGCACGATGGTTTTGGGTTCGATCATGACTCGGGAAAGATAAAATTTAAATTAAATTTATTTATTTGCTGCGGTAAAAATAATCGGCATTGGGTGCCGCTTTATTACCCAATATAATCTGCCCAATTTTCGAGATATTTTATAGTAATACATATAATGTTTTAAAAATTGACCAGAAAGTTTCCTAACACTAGATTCGATTGTGAAATGTAAAACTTATAATAAAGCAGGTCTTAGTAGTCAAAGAGGTCTCGTGGTTTTTCAACAAAGAGACTATGAAGATAAAACTCAATTATTAATTACTACGTTCTTCACATTTATTTCAAATGAATAACGAAAAAATCTGATATATCTCTCCATTTTCTCCGCAAAAAAAATATTTTTTTTCATATCCAAGCTTCTACTTTATAAATCACATTATACAAGACATATTCAAATAACATTTTGTAATTAACATAGAATGGTGACAGCTCGAGCTCGGTATGCAGTTACGAAATTAAAATTCCATATATACTTCTTATTTTACGTTCACGTTAAACTTTGCATCATTTATGAGGCTATAACAGTCGGTTAATAATGAAAGAAATTGTCGAGGAAACTATCAATAAATTAAAGGTAGGCACTCGCATAAAAAAAATTAGGCTGCCTCACGCCTTTTCCCGCAAATCAGGATAGACAATGTAAACATGCCGTTGAGACACCGCGCCCCCCATTTTTCGAGACCTTTGTGATGAGTATCGGAACTCAACAGTGCGTTTTGTCTATCTAAGTATGGAAATAAATAAAAGTATTTTAACTCAAAATTTCTCCAGAAATTTTGCTATAAAATACTTTTCAAAATTTTTCACAAACTATTTTTTGAGTTTTGCCACTTTTATTTTGGGGGAAATGGAAATAAATTAGGACATAAAATATAATACCAAATAAAAGTAATAATACTACAATCCCCTTTTATATTATGATATATGATACACAATATATGCTTAGTTATAATTTTACATGGAAAACCAAGCACCAACCAAATCCAACTCATAACCACCGCGTATTCCCTAGATATAAACAAATGCACCAGTAGTGTCCATTTCATAATAAAACCTACAATTATAACACCAAATATTAAATCCACAATAAATTCCCTTTCTATTGAAGCACGCTCCATTTCATGCTGACTTTTCGCCTATTACGTACTAAAAGGATACCAGACGTAATGCCAACGTAACCTCTGATCCATACTTTTTACGTAAGACGATAATCAAATAATCGAGTTAAGTAGCATCGACAACCTGTTCGGCTCCTACGAATATACCGAATGGATGTGGTATTGCACGTTTGATAATTTGGGATGTAATTTATTTGTGTTTAATATATAGTCAAAATCAATATTGGAGAAATACGGCGCGGTGTTGAGTACCGCCGCAAGGAAAAGTTGAAACGGATCGTCTTTATAATAGATTTCCACTGCCTGTACTGCAATGCAGGAAAAAATGTTATAAAAATAAAACCAAAAACTTAGGAAGACAGTTCTGTTAATTGAGTTGAGCTTATTTGGCGTCGGCGGATTTTTCTAATGTAATGCTTTCATGTTATAGATTAAAATTAAATTTAGAATAGTTTAGTGAATCAAGCTCATTTCTTGTTTTGTTCGTAAAAAATACAATATGTTACTAATTTTGCGGCGACGACTCTCTTCGTGGCCGCATTAAGTAACCGTCAAGTTTTTGTGCGTCTAAATCCTGATATTTAAATTACTTCAATTCCTCGACTTCAACAAGGCAAAGCGCGGCGTTAAACTCCGCAATTTCAGACACAAATGACGTGAATTCGTTCGGAAAGCAGGGGACGGGATGTCTTTACTCTGCGTTCTCTAGGGCTAACTATAGTACATAAATATATGCGAATATTTATAGCATCTTCATGTTGCTCTCAATTATAAAACTGTTGGCCAACATTATAATTAAAACAAACAAAATTATAATTCACGGCCGTGTATTAAATAAACAATGGAGGAAAAATGAAAAGATTCTAATTACATAAGTAGACGTTCTTCATTCCTCACGAGGCTTGATGAAGAAAAAACAATACGTCCCATGAGATTTAACATTAATATGACCTTGACTTTATCAAAATAATAACAAAACATGTATATTAATAGCTAAAAAATTTTTTTTTCAGTAAAAAAAAAATGATGTCACTTTAGTAGCTCAAATAGTTACACGCTGCTTCATGATGTTGAGTGTTTTTAAACTATGAAATCATTTTATTTGTAAACTAATCTTTTCTATAATCTAGTTTGCAATTGTGGCGTTGAGTTCCGCCATACTCACGAACCTCCTGGAAACAGATTCCTCTAAACACTTTTGTTACGTCGATAACATTATTACTATGTAGTAACAAAAAATTTAAGAGTCGTATAAAATAGAATCGGACAGACCAAAGAAAATAATAAAGAACATCTTTTTAAAATAAGTAAGGATAGATGTAAATAAAATTTCCTCTACTTAAAAAAAAACTCGGCGTTGAGTTTCGCCATTCAACACGAATGCCTCGAAAAAATCGGCAGAAAGCTGACGACCAGGTTCCCTCTGCCTCCCTGTATGCAGGATACAGTGTGCAGGTGATCTATTTTTTTAAAATACCTCCTCCAAGAAATTTCTCACATCATAAACTAGATCTAGGCTATATTCCAGTCTAGTCTAGGGCGTTAGTTAACCCAAACGTATAACCTATATTGACCTACATCGTGCTTCCTTTATACGACAACTGTTTATTTATGATCTATTTGGATAATATAGCAAATATGGGCATAAGATTTCTTATTATGCTCCACGCTGTACCTTGCATAGGACAGAAAAGGCAAAAGAAACCTAGTGTTAAGTCACACCGTTCTACACTTTCCGTAAAATTTTCGAGGCGTTGCGTGTTAGTGGTGGAACTGAACGCCGCGTTTTTGCATTGGTACCAGAGTGAATTAATGAAAATAATAAATATTTTATCTTCTTGAGTGAACATCGAACCCACAACCAGTCACGTTTACATTCACGATTATTTATGATCCATTTGAATAACACAGCAAATATAGCCTACTATTAAACCTCTACATCTTAATAGTCGCAATATTAGTAGTAGATCTGAAATTCATTTATTATTTGTAAACATATTATAATTTTAATTTTATTTAAAATGAAACCTTCATTTATGCACAATTTTTCCCCACTCGGGAAATGCATTATTTTCAATCTCTTGTTCTGATAACAAGACAAAGCATGGCGTTGAATTCCGCACACTCAACAATATTATAAAAAACAATGCTAAAATGAGAAACAGATTTTGTTAACATTAGGTACTCTAGCCTACATACCTATATACGGGATGAGAAGTGAATCTAAAAAAAATATTACATAATAGTCTGTTTACATCGATCTCTATTCGATTAACGGTCTCGCTACTGGTCCAACAGCGTGCAGTGCCACTTGCCGGTAGTCGGATTTACAACCGAAACTAACTTGTTCTGACCCACTTTAATATCTATAGGTACGTATGTGTGTATGTATGTATTGTTTAAATATTGTACGTTATACAGTTATATGACACCATCGTGGCGCAGTGTGATATCTGATTTTACACGCGATGAATGTAGCTTCGATACATACTGGGAAATATGTTGTAGTATATTATCCTGTTGGGGTTTTGCTACTCAGTAGAGGTGAAACTCAACGCGGCATTTATTATAATACGCATATTAACGCAATATTTCTACGTTGTTTAGTGCCTAAATAGAACGAAGGTTTCGAACACTAGGTTCGTTTGCCTGTTAAGGAGTATATAAAAAGTATCTATATTAAGATCACAATTGTAAACATTATTATTTTTTTATTGAATCGACTGTTACGTATAACGATCATTTATAAATTTTTTTATAGAAAAAAATGTATATATTTATAGTACTATACACATTTTCTAGAATTATGCCAAAGAAGTAAAGATTCAATAGAAAATTAGGCAAACAAACAAACCAAAATCATCATTTTTTTATTGAGTTATACCATAAAAAAAAGCTGTGACATACCTACTGACTTGACTGGTTAAACTAGTGGCCACTATCACGACGTAACTTCTATAAGTGATTAACACAGTAAAAATTCTTAAGATTGATCATTTCCCACTTTTAGAGGAAATTACGTATCGTACTACTTTAAAACTAGAAATTAGTACTAATATCACATTAATAAACTTTATCAAAACGGTAAAATTGTCAAGTTATGTAAATATATGTATTTTTGAAGTTATTGCACAATATTTTTTTTTATTTTTAATTCCCACTTTTTAAAACGTAGTAAATAATTAAATGGTAAAAAATAAAAAAATGAATTGAATTGAATATACTTTATTGCACACAGAAAAACAAAAGAAATAAAGATAACAATATATGCAATATATGTATGCAAAAGCGGCATTATTGCTTCAAGCAATCCCTTACAGGCAACCCTTGGTAAATAAAGGACTAAATTTTAACAAAGAAATGGGAATAATGTTATAGTGCACAATTCGATTAAATAAAATATCTCCTTTTTATCTATTTTTGGCACATAAAGCCCTGTCTCCACCGGGAGCGGTACATACTTGTATTTCCACCAATAAATAGTCGGACGGGAATACCAATGGAGCGGAAATAGTTGAAATGAACTCGCTCAGTTCTAAGTAGTGGTCAGTGAAGTAATTACAACATACAAAACTTTTTGTTGGTGGAAATGGAAGTCTGTTTGTAAGTGCCTTTGTGCATGCTTATCTTAGAAATGGCTTAACCGTTTTAAATGCAGTTTTCAATATTATATTTTGGAAAACTTCTCCTAACTTAAAGTGTTTGTTAATAACTTTTTGTTGAATTGTCTAAAATTTTTAGTTAGTTTAGTTTAGTTTTAAATGTATAGATTTTTCTTTTAAATTATAATTTTATAAGAATACGTAAGTAATTCAAATTAGTAAATAAATAAAATAAAGGCCTCGGATTTTAGTCGATTGCCACTCGAGGAATCGGAGAAAAATGAGCTTCACGCCGTATCCCGCAACAATTTCAACGCCAAGCGGGCGAAGCCGCGATGTAATATTTGCGAAGAAGAAGCTAGCTTAGTTAAATTTCTTTGTTCTTTTTCCTATGAAACAAATGTAAAGAAAAACTAAATAAGTAATTTACACTAACTTGCATTGTGAAAAGGAAAGTGTCGATGATTGGTTCCGTATAATTATTATTGTTCCAATCGTTTTAATTGTTTCGTTTTATATAGCTCTTGTGTGTTTTATCTAAAGCGGAAGTATTGACAGATGAAGGTTCAAATTCAATTCGGAAAATTGATTATGATTTTTCTTGTTTTGAAATATATGTTAAAAAACTATTTTTTTTTACTTTCTGCCCAATTTTTCACTCTATCTTAGTAGATAAAAGAAATTATTTTTTTAACATAATAATTTCCTTCAGTGCAGGTCAATCATCTCTTGAGATTTCTATAATCAGATCCTGTCACACTTGGCTGTAATGGTGTTATTTTAGATATTATGGCATGATAAAGATGTAACCTGAATAAAATTTTATCAAGACTACCTGTAAGAGGCCATAGTGGCGCAGCAGTGAAACTTCTGACTGTAAGTAAACGTGACGATCGTGGGTTCAATTTCAACACTAGAAAATTTAATATTTTTAATTTCACCCTCCCTGCTATAAGCGGGATACAGAATAAAGCTATAAAAATCAAAAAATGAAATATTATAAAACCACACGCATATTAAAAGATACGTGCATTACATCAAAAAAATATATGAAAGTAACTACATATATCTCGAACGCCACTCGTATAAGCGATTCTATATATTTATTGTTCTTACGTTGTCCTCATGTGAATTTTTCCCACAAGTTACTTGCTCACTATATTCTATTGTATGGTGTTGCGTAACCGTCCCATAGACTAACCATTGTTGGGGATTTTGCAACCACTACCTACTATTATTAATGTCGCGCTTAAGTAAAACCGCGTTTCGATTTTCCGATTTGAAAAATTGCAGAGCCAAGGCCGTTGGAATTAACTATAATTTTTATCTTTTATTTGTGTACAAACTACGTTAGGTTCAATAAATTAAGAGGTTTAATACGGCGAATATGAATTTGATGAAAATATTGAGTTCAATTTAACTTTAGGCATGACACGACAGTAATATTTTTTTTGGGCTAATTTACTAGCGGGCTTTAATATTATAAAGGGCTCTGCTGCGATTTTAGTATGATGATCAGCCTCATAATTATTTGTATTTATTTTGCTTGGAGAAATCCTAACTATATTAGTGTTTTCTTACACTAACCTAGAAATTCATAAGGAGTCATATTGTTCTGATTGTGCGTTGTCTGTTTGTGACTAAGTACTTAACGAAAGAGGTTATTTTTTCTTTTTTTTTTAACTTCACGCTCCATCACGCAAGTATCAGGGTAGGCAGACGGAGCCTAATGTTAAGAGACTCCACTTGCCACTTTCCGCCAAATTCTAGAGACCGCTCATCATATTAACCCCGCGCTTTGGTGTCAAGGCAATCGACACCAGAGCGAAGAAATGAAAATATTAAATATTTCATACAGAAACAAACCCATAACCAGCAACGCACGTACCTTTACACCAATACTGGCCCTAATAGTGTTATTAAGACAATTAAAAAATATTGTTTCACGCAATATAAAAATCAAATTGTTAAGCTAACTTTGTCTCTTTACTATTTGAATAGCAACTTTCCACTTCAATTCGTCATTTAAAGCATAATTAGTAAACACATTGTCGTTTAATTGAATTTTTCGTGAACAATGTCTTCATCAGAAACGCTGGCGTGAGCTAAATACTGTATTCCCCTCTCTTTGAGGGACAATGGCATTCCCGCGTCTATCTCGATACGATCGGAAACACGTACCAATAAAATTTTATTTTACCTCACAACACGGTCTCAAAGGAAAATAAACTTTATTATGGATAGTTTATAATGTTGGACGAGGAAACATTTATTTCTTTAAAAAAACCTGGCAAATAATATAAATATTCATGCATTTACTAGTTTCCGCCCGCAAATTCGTTTACGTGGACTTAATGGCCCTTGTCAAGCTACCTCGTCTACCTTCCGATTTCATCGAACAGAATGTAGGTAAAGAAGCTAAACTCTCCGCTTTCCAACGTAACTGAATATTATATCTATAATATCGCGTGTTGAGTGATAGCTCAATGCCACATTGTTTAAATCAAATGAGAATTTAGAGAGTACTAAATACTTAGCCATAAAGGACTAGCTAATCGGTGACTTCCTAAATATATATTTTTTTAAGTTCATGCTTTAACCCGCATTGTAAAATATAGAGAATTAACAAACTTTAAACAACACAAATAAAAGGAGAAAAGAGTTCTAAAATTTAAAAAAATAAATCGGCTTCACGCTGATTCCCGCACACAGCAGGGTAGCACAGAGAACAGTGATAAGACATTCCGTTCCCCACTTACCGCCGAATTTTTCGAGGCATTGCGTTTTGAATGTCGGAAATCAACACCGTACTTTCGTCTTGTTACCAAAGCGAAGCAATGAAAATATAAAGAAATAATAATTCATTCTCTCAAGTGGGGATCGAACCCACAACCGTCGCGTTTTAGTCACAACCTTGTGCCACTGGGCCACGACAGCCTTAAAAGGAGATAGATAGTTTTAACTAGATTAATATAGGTTATTAGGTAAACTTAATAATCGTCCTAATTATTTTTAGTATCATTTCAAAGAGGAAAACGGTCACAAATATATTAAATTGTCATAAAATTTATAATAGAAAACATTGAAACAAGACTAACTAACTGGTCTCGTAACCGACGTCTTACTTCGCAGTATTTATTGGCTTTACTAATGACGACGTTAAAGTGCAGTTAGATATGTTTGTGTAACGTTTATCTATTTAACTGCTATATATGGGTGTCATATCCTTAATGCTTAGTTTGTATTCTCCTGGTCTAAGGAATCCAGTGATCACTTATACTGAAAACTCTTGAAATTTGACGGTTATTCTAAAATATTACAGTTTCTCCATTATACTGGATATTATACTTATTTAGGAAACGCATAAAAATTTGAACGTAGCGGGACTCGAACCCGCGCCTCCTGGAAACCGACCAGGTTTCTAAATAAGTATTTTTTTTCCTAAGTGTGAAATAACATTTTGTGAAAATGTTAACAATACTGGATATTGTCAACAAAAATGTCACAAATACAGTGTTATGGATTTCTGGTAGTAGGAATAGTAGTGGTAGTAGGAAGCGGTTCATCTATTAAATGTGAAAGAAAGGAAGATATATAATAAGCATATAAATTTTCATATTAAGCACCTTATAAAAGAGTGCACCGACGTTCATTTTTTTTATATACGTTCACTATTTCATAGTCAGTCCTGAGTACCTATAGCAGTTTGAGGCCAGTCGTGGCGCAGTGGCAGAAAGTGAGACTTTAAAACTGACTGACTGGTTGTGAGTTCGATCCATATTTACTTAAATTTATATTTCCATTTATTAACTCTGGTGTCGAAGCAAAGCGCGGCGTTGAGTTCTGCCACTCAACACGCAGTACCTCCAGAATTCGACAGAGAGTGACCCCACTCTCTCATGGAGTGTCTTAACACTAGGTTCCCTCTGCTTACCCTGCTGTGTGCAGAATACGTGAAGCTGACTTGATTCAAATCAAGTATATAATATGTATTTACTTAATAGTTATTCATGCACCATATATTGAGTCACACCATACATTCATGCAATCGGAATTTTCAAAAAAATTAAAATATTTCTCAGTAGGTAATGTACGATAGGTACCGGGTACCAATCTCGACTAATGTTAGAACGGAAACGTTATCTTTTCAATATTACTCCATTGTCGATTCTATGCACGTTTGTTTGCGATAGTGGGTCTCGAATGATTGTAGCGTGCGAATGATTTTCTGTAGGTTCAACATGATTTTGCTTATAAATAAATAAGTTGGTAAAAATTATATATATATATATATATATATATATATATATATATATATACCAGTCGTGGCGCAGTGGCACGAAGTGTGACTGTAAAACCGTCTGGTTGTGGGTTCGATCCCCACTCGAGGAGATGAAATATTTACTTAAATTTATATTTCCATTTCTTCGCTCTGGTGTCGAGGCTAAGCGCGGCGTTGAGTTCTGCCACTCAACACGCAATGCCTCCAGAATTCGGCAGAAAGTGGGGAATGGAGTGTCTTAACACTAGGTTCCCTCTGCCTACCCTGCTGTGTGCGGGATACAGCGTGAAGCTGATTTATTTTATTTGTTTATGTATTGTAAAAAAATCTAAATGATGAATAACTATCAAATATCGCTTAGCCGTATAAACGCCGTGGTTGTACGTTCAATCGACAATCGAGGAATAAAAATTATCTTTCTCCGTTCAGTTTTCAGTACAATGTGCTCCGCTATTCAGCACACTACGTGTAAAATTCTGACAGAAAGTACACAACAGAGCGCCTTGATAAATTTATCTTTGCCCAACCTGCCCTACGCTCAATGAAGCGGTCAGACATTTGATTTTCCTAACATCCATCCATCCATCGCAAAACAGAAGATGCGCTAAAATATAATTTAACTCTCTTTATTTAAAATTATTTAAAGTTGCATTTAAATTATTATTAATAAAGTCCGGGAAACCACTCTACGAATGGTCACACCACTCGTGAATCACTTAAAAACTATCGATGCTTGTGGCTTTGTATGCGCCGCAGATAAAATATTATTTACATAGGTATGTAAATTATTGTTTTGATTGTTTCTAGTCTTCTATTAGATATCGAGGTTCATATCTACATAGTGTTTGTTGATACATTTAAATATTTATAAGTAAAACTAATTAAAAATGGCCACTTACTATATATCCGAATTTATTTATAAGAATATGACATTAATTTAGAAATAATACAGACAATGTTCGCAAATTTTCAAAATAAATTTTTAATTTTTCAATTTAAAATAATATATATTTATTTTTTATTATTTAGTTATATTTTATTAATTATCACACATGGTTTTAGTGCTTATACAATGTAAGGAACATAACAAATATTTCTCTTTTATAAACCTAAAGTAGTTGTAGTCTAAAGAAGTTGCTACATTTTTTTATAAGGAAAAGAAAAGAGGAATATAGCGGGACTCGAACCCGCACCTTGTTGCAAATTAAAAATATTTTCCTTTTCTTTAATGTGTACTAAATATGACACTATATTACACAGTTTTTACTTACATAGAAATACACTATGAACAAACAAAAAATCATTTAAAACTTTTCATTCTTATTTTATAAGCAAATTCAAAGTTTCATACAACGTCCTCGTACTAGAACCTTGGCCCATAGCGTGGGTGGGCCGCCCCATTAGCTAGACCATATGCGGCAAGGAAGTACCAACACTTAGTTGTTAGGTCGTTAAGATAATATCGGTGCATTTTTGTTTTCACATACGATTTATGATTTCATGTGAGTTAGTGCCCGTTTTAGTCAAACCCACGTACCTATTAGGGGTGAAAGGAAAGACGTGGAAAAGGTTTAATGTATTACATTCATATTTTCATAGATTTTTTTAAAAATTTAAATTGATCTTACGTTAAGTTAATTGCAAGAGATAAGATTTTTAGATATTTAGATATGTTAGGATACATCATTGTATTAGATACAAAGTGAATCTAATAATTTGAAAATAAAAAAAGAACTATTAATGACATGTAATTCGGTGGCAAGTTGATAACGGAGTGTCTTAACACTGGGTTCCCCCGCAAAGCTGATTTTTTAACTTAGGTTTTCCATTTTTTTCGTTTATTAGTGCTGAGTGACAGAACTTAGATCAAAAAGGTACAATTGGAGGAACAATCTACAGTAATAATATAAAGCTGAAAAGTTTGTTTAATCGGACGAGCCAATCTCAGGAACTACTGGTTTATTTTTTTTGTATTGGGGCTATATTATATCACGGGTTACATCGAAATGATTATATTATATTATATAATCATTTCGATATAACCCGCTGTACCTATAGCCCAAAATACCTCGGCACTTGTGTCACGTTCATACATAACTCTAGTTATTTCCGTTTAACCACGTGGGCGGAGTTGCATGTAAAAGCTAGTATAAACATAAATTTTCCATAGAGTAGGATTGAAAACCACAACGCGTCTAAACAGACGCGTGCCAACAGCACCACAATAACAGCAGATAAAGTTACATAAAATGTATTATTGAAGATTTTGCGTAGTGTCCAGAATTTTGTATCGTTGTACTTTTTACTTTTATGGGTTGGCTTGTTGTTTTAATAAATTATTTCAAAAATGGTTGGAACAATCGAATTTAACATCGAATTAAGCTAAATATGTTGGGTTTTATTTTTTACGCGACAAGAAAATTGTATATATATTTTTATATAAGAACAACTTAAAAAGAAAATAACGTATTAAAATTGAAATAAAACATTATTATTATTATTTTATGTTATAATTTAAATTTAAAACAAAATCACATTCACAACTACTAGCGGTTAGCGGCTTTTTCTTTAATACACACATTCAACGATCAGTTATATTAACGTCGGACGACCCTTACCTTCTATGGTCACCTCTAATGGGGACTCCTTAGAGACCTTCCAGTTTGACATCAAATTAAACCCGATTAGTATATAGCATTGAAATGAAATAGGATTGATTTAATCCATATATAAATATAATATGCTTAGGTAATAAATTACATTATATTCGGTATCATTGTATATATATATATATATATATATATATATATATATATATATATATATATATATATATATATGATATCATTCTACGATTCAAAAGTCGTTATAATAGTCTAAAAAGAATATTTTGAATTTTAATTTGAATATTTTTAATCTTGTCTTTTCATCAAGCATGTTGGGTGATTGATCTCAAAGTGCCACTTTGAATGAAGGACTTGTAATCAAATGCGTTCTGCTTAATCAAAGCAATAAAATATTTCCCTGCTCTACGTCGAGTCATAAACCGGGACTGAAATCCTAATCCCTAACGAAAAGAAAAGACTTTTACCGTGTTGTATGCTATTAGCAGTATTATTTAAAAAAAAGAAATAATTAGACTTGACTAAGTTCGACGATACTTACGGCAAAAAATAAAAAAAAATTGTGTAACCCTAGATTCTGTCTATCGCATAAAAGTAAGGAATATACGTGAAAAAATAAAACAAAAAAATGTGGCCGTCATGGTGCAGCAGCACAGCGACTGACTGTAAACACGACGATCTTGGGTTCTATTCTACTCGCTCTGGTAACGACAAAAAGAGCGATGTTGAATACCGCTACTCGAAAATTGAGCAGCGCGCGTGTTTGAAATGGGGTATCACTGGATCCCATCTGCTTATCCTGCAATGTGCGTGATGGATGAATTAAATAACAAAAGATTTCATAAGAAAAATAATCTACATTTTGACCTTGATGTTTTATTAATTTTCATAAATAAGAAGAGGCCGTACCATAAATAGTAAACTAATTTCAATTTGAACCACCAAAACTAATTGCGTTGACCTTACAATATGTTGTAATAATAAACAAAGATAGTTATATAATATGAAACACCACTAAATATAATATAAAATATACGAAAAATATTTTAATTTATGTTATTAATAGTTTCATTGAGTACTGGCTTCCTTATGTTGTATTAAATTTTGCTTTATTAGATTTGTGCCTCACCCAGTTTATGAACCTACCTCTAATTTGTATTATGATTGCATCAATTATTCAAATTGTTTTATAGCAATTTACTAGTTCCAATTTAACTACAAATTGTCCTAATATTTTGTGATATTGCTATATATAAGAAAAACATAAAATATCTATATTTTTAATATTTTAAAAGTGTATAGTTAGCCAATAAATATACTTATTTAGAAAACAACATAATACTTGGACGGTTTCCACGAGGTGCGAGTTCAAATCCCGCTACACTCAAATTTTTAAAAATATTTTTCTTTCTAAGTGTGGACTGATGATTTCGATTTCGATTTCGATTTCGATTTCGATTTCGATTTCGATTTCGACGCGAGATGATAAGTCGTAATAATTATATTTGGGTAGCGAAAATTTGAAAAAATCAACCTACAGAGAACTAGCTAACAACTTAAATAAGTTGTAACAAGCGTATAAGAATTTCAACATGGCTTGTTGAGAACGTATAGATTAGTGGTCAGAGCGCTTGGAAGGTTTTCAAGGGACGCGGGTTCAAATTGTTATACGATATTATATTTATTTATTAAAAATAATCCATTACTGAATGACGGACAGACAGCGCACAGACGAATCTATCGGATTTAGAACTAAAAACAACACACACACATATATTTACTGTATATTTCATATATTTTCGTGTGAATTCTGTTACATATTATAATATAAAAATTGCATATTATAATATATAATAGTCTTTATTATATGCCATTGAATACCAAAATTGAAGCAACTTTGCAATTATGATGAAAATGCACCTTACGTAGTTCAAAATCCCGTTCTTATTACTATGACCGTAAAGGTTATTTCATATCACCTTTATTATAATATTAATATAAGGAGTGACTGAACGTCATAACTATTATTATTAGGACTAAATTTGCATACACCTTATAAAGTCATCGCAAAGAAATACTCAGGTTTATAAAATTTCGCGATAGGATTTTCGTCTCTATTAACAAGACAATATTGTCGAAATCGTTTCAACTGTGTTTCCGAGCGTTTCGATATTTAGGCCAGACCATTATGCATTGTTAGGTAATGCCTTAATGGCTAGGTTTATTGTCACCTACATTATGCAAAGGAAAATATTAAAATTTAACACAGGGATCGTGACCTAGGTGATACGGAAATAGTGTAGCAATGTTGTCTTGAAAACTTCGAATTTTATGGAATAATTAATAAATAAATCAGCTTCACGCTGTATCCCGCACACAGCAGGCAGGGGAGGGGAGGTAGGCAGAGGGAACGTAGTGTTAACACACGTTCCCCACTTTCTGCCGAAATCTAGAGGTATTGCGTGTTGAGTGGCAGAACTCAACGCCGCGCTTAGCCTCGACACTAGAGTGAAGAAATGGAAATATAAATTTAAGTAAATATTTTATCTCCTCGAGTGGAGATTGAACCCACAACCAGTCGGTTTTACAGTCACACTTCGTGCCACTGCGCCACAACTGGCCTGTGGATAGAGAACGATAAAAATGATGCCATAATTACTTTTGGTTTCCAGTATTTTTTTTAATACCAAGGCCATTGTTACGCTGCGCCTGACTATAAATGCGATGGTTGTGGGTTCAATCGAGACTCAAAGGCTGATTATTACCCCAAAAATTTTGCGTAAAATGTAGAACGGAGTATCTTTTATGTGATACTTTAATTTTATTAAAATATATTACACAAACATTGATATAACAGACAATTACTATATACTTTTTAAGCGCAGACAAAGAAGCTCACATCCTTTTAATACAGACAGACAAGAGCCTACATCCTTTTAAAAGTATAACGAGATTAGACATGACGGATCGTTCCATAACTGACTTAGTATAATCCGTAGGCTTTCACTGGCTCACGTTGATATCTTTATTTAATTGAATTTTTAATAAAAAGCTGGCCAAGTGTGAACCATGTCTACAAATGTAGGTTCCGTAGTTTTGATTAATTGAATGAACAGAAATTATAATAATGTCAGATACTACCATTTGAATAAACAAATATATACAATAAAGAATAAAACTATATATATGTTTAAAAAAAAACTGGTTGTAAGCTCTGATCTATATAAAATGTTACATTTGGAATATCAAGACATTTTTTTTTTAACTGTTTACAAACACAAAAGTACTTAATAAGCTACCCAGGCCGGTGGCGTGATAGTAAACAGTAGGCTTCCTCGTTTCCATGGTACCGCTATTACTAAGTTTTCTAATATTAGTAAATATAATGTATTATGTATGTTAATCATACTTAAAACAACTCACCGTCATATGAATCCGGGATGTAAAGTGGTTTTCCAACCAATTTCCCCTTCTTCCCAGACAGTGGAACAGCTTCTACACGTCTATGAGCTTCCAGCACTCGATATAATAGCACAGCCCTATCCTCTCCCTCGAACCTCACTACACGAGGCAAAGAAAACTTATCGACAAATTCTTTAACCCTTTTTAAGGCAGAGGCGATATATTTACCACCAACAAAAACTTTGTTTATCTTTTTATGTTAGTTATCAAAGGAGTCCTAATTTGTTGCACTGGCAACTAAGGAGGTCTGGTTTAATATTATAAAAAAAGAAAAAACGTTTGTGTGACATTTTTTGTTTTTGGCGCCACTAGCTGTCAAAAATTGCGGTAATTTGGAAAGAAAATTTGTTACTCCGTGAATCTTTATATTTTTTATTTGAAAAGAGGTAAGAAACTGTTTTTTTATTATGTATTTATGTTTATTCTACAAGTTGTTTTCTATATCTTACAAGTTACTATCGTATTTAGATGTGAGAAGACTTTTTACTGGGTGGGAAAAATATTCCCGCTGCCCGCGGAGTGTTATGTACAGTTGTTGAACTAGTTCCTTCTTTTCTCAGATTTTTATGAAAGATGCCGCGCTATTTGAATGAAAATGATATTGGGCAGATGCTGGACATACCCGATGATGGCTCAGAAGACGGATTTGAGTCTGATGAGGCAGAAGAGTTCAATGTGAATACAATACAACGGTTACTTGAAGCACCTGATGATTCAAGTGACCTTTTACAAAATTCTCCCACTCATTTGAATACTACCCCTAACAGTTGTTCCGAGTCAGGTACATCTACAATAGCACTATGTTCACAATTAGATAACTTGCAGCCAGTAAAGCCTTTGATAGTACAGTCATCATCACCCTTAGAACAAGAATTGACTGATGAATCTGAATGTGAAGATGAGTCATGGGGGAAGGTTTTTTGGACATCCAGGCCAGATCCCGATGAATTTGATAAGGTGACAATAAAACCTCGGTATTTATTGAATAGGAGAGCACGTCCAGTAGCGCATTTCAAAAAGTTTTTTAGTGATGAAGTCTTCGATTTGATTGTTACTCAGACAAACTTGTATGCGGAGCAGCAAAATATAAAAAATTGGCAGCCTGTTGACACACAGGAAATTAGTGCTTTTTTAGGCATTCTCATTATAATGGGTTATCATATTCTTCCACATATCGATTTATATTGGTCATCGGATCCCGGATTTCGTGTGAATGAAATAGCTGAAGTTATGCCAGTAAAACGCTTCAAGAAAATTTTAGAGACTTTGCATTTGAACGATAATAATCAACAACCAAGTAGAGAAGATGTAAATTTTGATAAATTGTATAAAATTCGTCCTCTTATATCTTTACTAAGTCAATCATTTGAAAACAATGCCTTCAATTCCTCTTCCCAAAGTATAGATGAGAGCATGATACTATTCAAAGGAAGGTCCAGTTTGAAGCAGTACATGCCGCTAAAGCCCATAAAAAGGGGCTATAAAGTGTGGTGCTGTTGTGATAGTAGCACAGGGTACTTGTATAACTATGAAATTTATACCGGTAAAACAGGACAAGGAACAGAAGAGGGTCTAGGGGCTAATGTCGTAAAGAAATTGTCAAGTAAATTAGCACAAGAAAATTTCAAGTCTCATGTTACATTCGATAATTTTTTTTGCGATTTTTCTCTCATGCAGTACTTGTATGAAAAAAATATTTATGCCACTGGAACAGTAAGAAGGAATAGAGCAATTTTACCTAACATAATAAAAATAACACAAAAAGAAACGGCAGAAACAAAAGCCTAAAGTTGAAAAAAGGTGAATTCAAGTGGAGAACTAAACAAGATGTAGCATTTATTGTGTGGCAAGATACTAAAGAGGTTTTATTGTTGACAACTGCATTTCATCCTAAAGTGGAAGTAACAACTGTACAAAGAACGCAAAAAAATGGCACCAGGGAAGCTGTAAGTTGTCCTATGGTTGTGAAAGAATACACCAAAAGAATGGGCGGTGTCGACCGTTTTGACCAAGTGAAGGGGACGTATGCTGTCGGAAGGAGAAGTAAACGCTGGTGGTTGCGGATATTCTACTTCTTGGTGGACGCAAGTTTGACAAACTCTTTCATTTTATATTCCCTAACGTCGAGAGTAGAAAAGCTTACCAACTTAGAATTTCGGGTGGCTGTTGCCAGAGGGTTGATTGGTGGCTATAGCAGCAGAAAAAGAAGATCAAGCTTGCCTACATATATCTGCAAGAAATCACGCATAGCATGCCCAGAGGTATATCAAAAAACTATAAATGCTGTACCTGAAGAACTGCGGTTTGTAAACGTAGGTGACCATATGCCAGCAGAGTTGGAGACTTACCGACGCTGTAAATTGTGTAGCACAAAGGTCAAAGATAAGCGTAGCAAAATAAAATGTAGCAAGTGTAATGTCCCTCTTTGCATTACGCCTTGTTTTGCACAATTTCATAGAAAATAATGTCTCAAATTGCGCTTGCATGTGGCTCTGTTGACGGGCAGTGGGAATATTTTTACCACCTATTTTTCCAAAACTTCCGAAATAATTAGTGTTTTTCTTTTAAGTTTATTTTTGTTATACAAATAAAAACATGCCAAAAATATAAGCGCAGGTTATTTTATTACTCTGAATCCTTCTGCCTTATAAAGGGTTAACCGTCATCACATCACTACTCTCCTCTTCCGGTTCAACGGAACCATTTCTCCGTCCTAGCAGAAAATTGTCCGACCATTCGTGTCTCCGTTCAGGGAATTCTGGCCTTTTCTCGGTACTTTTTGGTTTGTACCTTGGCCGGTCTCTTCTGACCATAGCTTCGTTAGCTTCAGCAAGCCATCTAGTGACGAGCCGTTCCCTCTCGACGTCGAGGTATCTAGGCTTAGATGCATCACAGGCGAAGCGGGCGGCGTCGAAGCAGTACTGTGGGGGCGGTGGTCGTAGTCGGGGTGGAAAGAAACGGGGTGGCACGTAGGGCGGGTGCGAGGCGTACGCCGGCGGCGTCCGCGGCCCGGACTCGACTGACGCCGTTCTGAACATCCTTTCAGGCCATCGATGCTCGCGCCTGAAACAATTGAAAAAATATATTATAAATTGAAACGATCATATAAATATATTTCTTTTGATAACCATTATATGGTTATAATAAAAACAAAAGTAAACTTTACATAGGTAGTTAATAATAAACACATCACTATGGAGAAACATTTGTTTTATTTTACAATATACTACTGCTGGATCTTCTTTTATTTTTTTCTGGAGTTATTATCTTTATTCTCCTTTTTATAGTAATAATAAAGTCATCTATACAAATACTACACAAGGGGAAAATGACTTATATACGAGTACATAATTATCTCGGCAGATTTATATCCGATTCTCAGTAAGCTTAAATTAGCTGTAACAAAAACTGTATTCAGTTTTGTCGAGTCACTGCCGTTGTTACGAAATAAGCAATAGACGTCTTAAGTAAATCTAATTTTGGATGTAATTAAAGAATTAATTACAATGTTCTATGTTATTGAAATTAATTTTAATTAACACAATTGCGAAAGATTCTGTATCGGTTAAACCCACAACCTTTAGTTCGTAAGCAAATTAAATGCTGTTGATTGCTTTGAAGCAATTGAGTTCCAAGTTTCATATAAAATCAATATGCGTATTGGTAACAAATTTGTTTACACATAATTCAAATATTATTATATACGAGTATTATTCTAAGAATAGTGGTAGTGGTAGTGGTAGTAAATAGTGGTCCCTACTACCAATATTGATATAAAAGTGGTCCTTGGCCAAGAAAATGTAGAGAATCCCTGATTTAGTATGGTTATATGTGCATGTATAGTGTTTCAAAGTGTCAAGAAGTACCGATTTATTTTTTTTAAGCATGGATAACTAAAAAAATATTTCTCAGAGAGGCTATAATTGTATGAGGCACAAGCACGCGACTGTAAACACAGGTTTGATTGCAACTGGAGGAAATTAAATATTCAATATTTTCCTTTTATTTGCTCTGATAAGCGCAAAGTTAGAATCTGGGAACACACTTAATGGGAACAATGTGTTTTTTTACCCTAGATTTGCTCCCTCTGCCATGTACGGGATTAAGCATGAAGCCAAAATTTAAGATATATACAGAACGACGTTGAGTTACGTTACTTAACAGGCTAGGGATTCACGGTATAGAGCCGGTCACGGTTCGTTCTTGGTTCTGTTCCCATATTGGACCGGAGCTTAACCGGAATACCGAAAGTGTAAACGCTGTTATTGTTTCTCATATACTTACTCGTAGGTAAATTTATCTTAAACGCCACACGATGGTTGTGGGTTCCGCCACAACCATCGTGTTCCGGATTTAGCAGGTCCAGCATCGTGGCTCAGCAGGTTCCGGAGTGTCTTAACACTAGGTTCCCTCTGCCTACTTCTAAGACAACATGAAACTTTTTTTAAACGACTGTCACTTGCACTATAAGTTGAGAAACAAAATAAAATAAAGAAACCATCTTTTTATAGTTGCAGAAATCAGAAACTTTTTTAAATTCTTTGTAAACAGCAAAAGTAAAAAATATTTATTTTATTTCTCATTTAAGTATGTAGATTTAATTAAAAATACTGTCGTCTCGACCTATTACATAACTCTTAGCGTAGATTAGTAGAAAAATATGCGTGCGATTACAAATTCTCATATAGGGTTGTCAGTATAATCGTTTTTTAGGATTTTTTTTAATTAGGTACTATAAAAATTGTCTTTGAAACCACTTAATTATATTTATTGTTTATATAAAAAAATATAAATTTGTTTTAATAGCGAGATAATTTCATTGAAATTAGTCTTGTAAGGCTTAGGTTTTTACAAGAACCAAAATATGACAAATACTACTCAAATGATGTCCTATTAAATCTTTTAATGTTTTTATTCACCATTAACAAAAAATATCTCTTCACATCTATCAAATCTTCAACATTTTTTTAGAGAAGAGATTATTTTTTGTTTGGCAACCCTATTGTAATAAAGTAGCATATATTACGATTTTCTCACAGAGATAGATTGTAAGTATTATACAGAAGAACCTGTAATAAGCTAAGTTAATAAGTAGGGTTCCTTAAAATGTTTTTAAATCTTGGATTTTTTCTGTAAAGTATAATGATAGCTCCCATTTTATAGACAGTAATGAGGAGAAAAATGTTAATATCAATTTCTCTGTTAGCTTCCCTCAACTATATAATTTTAATTATCAATGCAAATATTGACACAGCGATGTTGAGGCCATCGAGGGGCAGTGAAACAGCAACTGACTGTGAATAGGGGTGGTGGGTTCGATCCCAACTCGGTAGAATTGTTATAATTTATCAAAACGATATTTAAATAATTTTCATTTCCTCGCTTTAGTAGATGTATTGATCACTGGAAAGAACGTGAAAAACGGAAACGGTGAATATTTTACTATCTGGCAAAAAGCGTGAAACAGCAAAAATTTGGACAGTAGGTAATTTACTTAAAGTGGATGTAATACTGCTTAAATTTATTATTTACGTCAGTATCTCTCCATTTAAAAAAAACCGGTGGTTATGCTTATTAATCCGTTTACAGCATAAACTAACAGTATATTGGCATTTGAACTCTGACACATACTTAAGTTCATCAATCAAATAACGGAGGTCTTACATACTATCACTTATCAAAACCATTAAGTACCAGGTGAAAAGTTTTTAAGGTAAGCAGAGAAAACGTAGGGATTAGTGTAAAGATACCTTATTCCCATTAGAACAATGTCGTTTTCGATGGCGGAACTCAACCTTGCGCATTGCCTTGTTACCGGAGTGAGGAAATGAAAACATTTAATATTTCATTCCCTCGAGTGGAAATAGAACACACAACCTTCGCCTTTACAGCCACACTTGTGCCTGCGGTTCACGACGGCCTCGGATCATTTATATGTCTTTAAATATAAAAGAGGCCAGTCGTGGCGCAGTGGCACAAAGTGTGACTGTAAAACCGACTGGTTGTGGGATCGATCGATTGATACTGGTCGCGTAAACCAAAGGAAAAGCTACAATATCGATACTATATTACCTTGTAGTCTCACGTATTAAAAGTGCAATTATGCTAATGACTCGCGTGCACATCGATTTGTTGCCATTGATGCACATTTGTTTACAAAACTAAGCGGTTTGAGGCCGTCGTGGCGCAAGGGCACGAACGTATAACCATTTGGATTATTATTACAACTCCATACACTATTCGATTCCCATTGGGAGAAATACATTATTATTTATTTATAAAAGAAAACCTATACTAAGTTAAAATTATTTATCAAAAACGTAAAAAAAGTTTAATCGTCTAGAATTCTTTCGTATTTAAAATTCCATACGTTGCATTTACCGTCAATCACTTACTACTTCAATTATGTTACTTATTTATCTTTTTTTATTATTACTTCACGAGATATAAATAGTACTATGGGCAATAATAAAACAAATCTTTTTGTTTTATCTACACGCTATATTTCCCATATCGCGAGTGGGAATTGAACCCACAACCTTCGCATTTACAACTAAGTTCTCTCTGCTCGCTCTGATATATGTATACCGACTGTTTGTGGGTTCGATTCCCACTCGAAGAAATGAAATATTTAATGTTTTTAGCTGTTAACGATGGTATGGTACGGATGGATGGAGAGTGGCATTGAGTTCGCCGATGATCATGTAATATAAATTCTGGCGCTGAAAATGCCTACGGAATCCAGAGGTAAGTATGAAACTAAAATATCATAATGGGAACAGAATGTCACAACAATAATAAAATAAATAAATCAAAATAAATCAGCTTCATGCTGTATCCAGCACACAGAACGGTAGGCAGAGGGAACCTAGTGTTAAGACATTCTAGAGGTATTGAGGCCTGTTGAGTGGCAGAACTCAACGCCGCACTTAGCCTCGACACCAGAGCGAAGAAATGGAAATATAAATTTAAGTAAATATTTCATCTCCTCGAGTGGGGATCGAACCCACAAGCAGTCGGTTTTACAGTCACACTTCGTGCCGCTGCGCCACGACTGGCCATAATAACAATAGTGATATAATAACAACTAGATATTTTCAGCTTACGTGAACTTTTACTAAGCGTGAAGCTAAAACCAAAAAGTCAAAAAACTCCACTTAAAATAAAAGAACCAAAGTTCACTCACACAAAATGCAATTATCTCAAACAAAACAAGATAAACGCAATAAAAAAAAAACCGTGTAAACGATACAAGCCCTTCGCAATTAGCACCTCGTTTACCGCAAACCTGGTAAATAGTTTCCAAACAATCAATCAGTGATCAGCTCATTACCCGCGTCGTATGCACGCAACGCGTGAGCTCGGACTAAATATGCTTATGGTTAAATAGAGATAATAAGATACGAAGCCTTCTTGGTGCAGTAGAAAAGTTAGTGGATGGTAGTGAGTTCGATTTTTTATGGTGGAATTTTAATCTGATTTTTTAGGTCACGGGACCCACCCAGGTTTACGACTTTGGGCGAAAAATAGGGAACAGTGTCTTAATATTAAGCTAGGAAGAGAGAAAAATAAAAAACGATCATTCTAAAAGTGAGGAGGATTATGACACTTACTTTTCTGCAAATTTTTTAGACGTTGCGTCTCATAAAATGAAAGTAGCGCAAAAAATAGAATCAAGGCTTTCCCCCTAGTGGGAATCGTATCCATAATCGTTGTACTTACAGTCTCCTGTATTCCTGAACCACGACGGCTTATCATATTTTAAACGGTGATATATTTTAAATTTTCTTATCACATTTCTATCGTAATCACGTCGTTACAAGCACCAACTAACCGCAAGTAAAGCGAGCAACGGATGAGTATAAATACCTGAGATGTCAATTATTTAGCGATTATTTCCACCATTTACCATAGGACAGAGTCAGATGAGAAAACCAGTGATTCATATTGAGATTGATTATTATATACTGGAATGTATGTACGTTTTAATATTTTTTGTAATGTTTTGATTGAATAGAAATAAAAATTCTGATAAAAACTCACATCGAGTTTATTGGGTAAATACAGTATTTTTTATCTATTATACGTGTATATGTATGCATTTTTTAAAAATGCATATCCCATGTTCTTTATTATATCTCGTTATTTTGGTGTGAACAAATAAACTTACATTCACATTTGTAATATTAGTAAGATAAACTAATAAATGTCTAATAACTCTTCAGGTCTTGAAATTATGTGGAATATGCAAACTAATTTCAATCTATTTAAAAATATATAATTTAAATGAAATATTTAAATTAATTATATGAACCTCCAAACATTTAAAAACTAGCAGCACGCTTTGTACTACTTATAAAAAGCCAACTGCTGCTTGGATACTTTGGCCCCCATTTTTTGCCTAATTTTCCAGATATTCTGTCCAATTTTCGAGACATTTTCAAGCAAAACAATTAATTTCCATAATGGAAACCGAGTTGGCAGTAGTGATCTAAATAAAAAATATTTTTACCAATAGTAAAAGAACTTATCTAAAACCTATTTATTTCATACAATTATTCAACAACCATAAACATAATATGTTACACCATACAAAATACCATGCAGTTATTATATCAATTCGATCTGTTTCATTTTGCGGCATGTCATTTATCGGGTTTTGTAAACGAAATAGATTGATGGTACATTTGATAGGTTATAAATGAAGCTTCAAGAGAACTAGAATACTAATATTAATAGTATGACGCCTCCCCGAGGAGACCAGTTAGCGTGTAATTAATGGAAAAAGGAGGATTTATAATGTTATCTTTCCAGGAATAATAGGCGCTACGATATGGAAATTGTAATGTGGTCTTTGATTATAAATTATTATATTGAAAAAAGAAATGGTTCACGCCGTATTCCGCACACAGCAGAGTAGGCAGAGGGAACCTGGGAATCTATTATTAAGATGTTCCATTAAATACTCCTTTTAGACCTCGTCATAATTAAAAAAAAATATAATGTTCTAAAATGTATTTAAAAAAAGTTATATATCTTTTTTAGCTTTATTTATAGCGTTGGGAGATTGTAGAAAGAGAGACTTAGTATTAGGACACTTTGTTTTTCGTTGATCAGAACTCAACACCGCGCTCTTTCTTACCATCGTAGAAAAGAAAGTAATTTAAATATATATAAAAAATCCCACAATTGCGATTCCAACCTCCAACCATCATATGTATACAGACCACACAATGGTACTAAATCAAATAAAATTACACTAGGAACAAAACTATAGAGCTAATTATAAATTATTTAACAATTTACATGTTTATTTTTTACGTGATTTTAAAAAGTGAAACGTCCAATTATGCGCCGCGTCGTACACAAATTATCTTTTTGCTAATCACTTCCATATATACAAATATGTATACTATATATATAGTAAAATTTTATTATACTTAGATATGTGATTATAATTTTCTTCAAATATTTTTGAGATTAAAAGGAAATATAAAAAAAATAAGAAAAAAAAGAAAAAAAAAACATAAAAAAAAGGAAAAACAAACAGAAAAACTAAGAGGAAAATCACCCCGCTCTCAATCCTCCTTTATTTGTAACTGTTCTGGACTTGTAATATAAGCTTAAATTATATTAAGCTTTAAATGTTTTTTTTTTTAATTTTTTAGAACTATTTTTTTTCTTACTAAGATTTAATTGGTGGATTAGGACGGTTTAGGACCGTCGCATGCAGTGGGAAAGCGTCTGACGTGGAAAAACAAGACAAACGCGGAGTTGAGTTCCGCCATTCAACACGTAATGGGTCGTAAATTGAATGTGAGGAACAAAGTATCCTTATACTTTGCCGACCCTGTAAATATATGAAGAAAAAAAAATGATAATGTTATCCAGAAGGAACGTAGGCTAGGAAGTGCAGGGGATCACTAAGGAAGTCCTATTCGGAATTTCTTTGAGAACTAGAACTTATCCATCTTACGTCTAAAGCCCATTTTATATTATTATTTACCTATAAGTACAAGTTAAAAAAAAGCTTTACAATTTACTCTCAATGGCAAGATAAAGAAAAAAATTAAGTTTCTTATTACACAACAACTGGATCATTTTTTAGGTGTCTTGTACTACCCACGCTAGTATTGTAATTTTCCTTATACCATTCAACAATATTCGGTTTCCTCATGACTACGAAAAAAATTAAACACAAAAATATGTATAGATATTTAAATATGTATGTAAAAAAATGATCGCCTGTTCATTGATTTTTTTTTGTGTTGGCGGTTTTGTGTAATATACACAACGAAAATTATAATAATTAATTTGTGTAGTGCCAAATAGTGAAAAATATAAGCATAAAATAAAATATATTAAGTAAGTATTTGATTTACTTTTTCGATATGGTCGTAATATATACTTAATATTGTAAAGCTGAAGTATTTGTTTGGTTGATTGCGCTAATCTCAGGAACTACTTGTACAAAATGAATAAAACAATGATATTTATAGAATTTTACGTAGGATAATAACAAAAGTAAAAAGAATAAAAAAAGTTATAGAAAAATATAATAAAGTAAAGTTATAATAAAATGTAGAAAAAATAACATTTATTTCTTATACACATCGACACGCCCCAAAACAATTTATATGTACGGAAGGACAGGCCAGGTGTCAAATTGGAGCATGAATCATTGTCCTCGCTGACATTGAATTTTATATCAAAACGAGCAGTCCTCATATTAAAATAAATTATTTTTATTGTAATCATTGATGGTGAACTATTATCATTAAGGAAACATTATACTTTATGGAAAATATGTGTTATTCCAAGGAATATGATACTCTATAGAGTAAGTCTATGTGTATATTTAAAAACCTGCTTCTCAAAAAAAATATTTCACCTTTTATTGTTCACTTTTTATGTATAATTAATAAAATTTAATAAATAATATAAATGTAATGATACAATTTAGGATTACATAGTGATATTTACTTAACATTAATATGATGATTTTACCGTACCGTATGTATTTGACAAGAGTTTGTGTTACTTTAAGTACTAGAAACACCTAGTATAGAAAAAACCCCATTAATTTTTTTATCAAAGGTAAAAATACAATAATCTTACGTATAATAAAACTGGTTGTATTCATCTCTGACCTTCGAGGCGTAAGCGAAGTCAATCCCATCTCAAGCAGGTGGGAGGTACAAAAAACCACTTTGTACTACCATTTCATGTCTAATCGATATTAATATTGTAATACGACTTCTAGCCAAAGCGATTGTCGAATTTCAGACGAGAATATTTTCTATATTTTATTTTTTGTTATAAGTATGTACTGTTGTATATTAATATTATAAATCAGAAGAGTTTGTTTGGTTGAAAATGCTTTTCTTAGAAACAATTGTTTTTTATTGAAAATTCTTCCTGTCTTAAGCAGTCCATCTATCAAGTAAGCACCTATGTATATGTAATACTGAATGAGAGCGGAACCAAAAAAAATGTCGCAAAAAAGTGAGAATTTTTGTGCTCTCTCGTTTTCCTATTTGTCCAAACGGGCGAGACCGCAAGAAAATTCTAGTAATATATACAGTGAAAATCATAAAGTTAATGTTGATACTAACTAATACTAGTCTAAAATGTAACTTTGTTATTAAAACAAAACAATAAAGTATAAACTTTTATTATACACAGACAAAACAAAATCAAAACATATACATACATATATAAACACATAATCTATACAAATGTTCCATAAAGTATGGTGAGCCATTATCATTCATCCTCCCTTTAGAGGTAAGTAAAGAATACCATAGTAATCTTCCAAACGCCATTGCACTTGTCATCTCAACTTATATAGGTAGCTCCGTGCCGTCATTAAAAACATAACGCGAATAAAATACAATGTATAAGCTAAGCCTCTTGAATACAAATCATATATAATATGCTAAAGTTAATATTGGATTTGCTATAATCGCCCTTAAAACGTTAAAACTAAGGCTTAAATTAGAAATAGCGTTTTTCAAGTGCAAACCCGATATAGGTGTCACTGTTGACGAATATGGTAGTCTTGTTTAGAACATGCGCAGTGTAAGTTAGAAGACGAATGTGTTTTAATAATTTATATAGTTATTAGCATTTATATACATAATAGTAACTAATTTGATCAGCTTCACGCTGTATCCCGCACATAGCGGGGTAGGCAGATGGAAACTGTGAACGTAGTGTTAAAAATCTCCGTTCTCCATTAAGACACTTCCATTTTCCGAATTCTGAAGGCATTTTCAGTTAATTACAGGAATTGAACGCCACAAAAATGTAGAGTTAAAAAAATACGCTTTTTTGAAGAGATACAACATTATTCAGGTGCTCCTCACCAGACAAGCCATACCTGCTGCTATAATTATACCAATAATTGCCAAGTATCTAAATTTTGTTATATACAAATCAAGTTTAGAAGCGTGTTAAATATTAAGAATAAAAATAAATTGAAATGAGATGTACAATATAATTAAAGTGTTAGTAGCATTTAAAAATATTTTAAATAAATAATTAATTTTATAAATATCAGAAAAATAAAAACAATTGTACAGCGAAAACACAATTAGTATATAAAAATTGTTATAGAGGAGAATCAATCCCACGAATTCCCATATAGAAGTCGTGGTCAGTATTAAGTAGTATTAAGACATTCCGTTCTTCACTCTCAAGTTTCGAGACATTGCGAGTTGAATGGAACTCAATACCGCGCTTTGTCTTGCTACTAGAGCAAAGAAAGAAGAATTTTAAATATTTTATTTCCTCTAATGGAAATGGCGTCCACAAGATCATCGCGTTTATAATCTGTGCTACGAAGATTTTCTAGAATATTTTATTAAAAAACGCTTCTCGCTTCTATCTTAAGCGACACTAGCCTAAGGACTCTTAGCGTTTGACGTCAAGTTGGTACAGTAACACGGCGAGCTACGAGCACTAGCAGCGCTAATAGATGTATTGAAATACCACAAACCTTTGGATGAACGTTTTGTGGACACTAGAGTTATTTAGATGTGTACCCACCACTCCAGAAATGTTATAAGATATTTTGAGTACATTTTGGTTTGTTATTTGAATTGACTGTAAACGCGACAGGTTCAATTTGATTGCCACTCGAGGATATGAAATATTCAATATTTTAATTTTTCGCTCTGGTGAGAAGCGTTGCCTGTTCTGCCTGTTCTCATCACGCCTATGCCGCCAGACTTCGGCGGAAAATAGGAAACGGAGTGTCTTAACACTTAATGCCTACGTACCTGGTGCGGGCTACTAGCGTGAAGTTACTTCTACACATATAATAAACTTTCGTTGTATATAAAAGATATATACTTGTATGTATATTGAAGCAGAGGAGATGTTTTATTCTGTTTGGTTCTTAGTTCGTTGTACAGAGGAGAAGTTATTAACAGGATTTCAGGACAACATGTTTAGTTAAATATTTTCTATATATTATTAACGTATCGACTCAACCTCAATGCATATTTTTCCTTTAATAATATCAGTTATCTTATCTATATATCTATCTTTTTTATATATTGTTAATTTCTATCTATTAACCACCGCAATATAAAACAGTCATCCCCAGTTATCCAGTCATCCAATGAAAACTATCATTAAAGATTTCAAAGATATCAATTTCAAGCTCCATATCTGCAACTAAAGTACCTATCTATGTAATTCAAAATTATAATCTTTATAATATTTTCCACAAATCACATATAATTTGTATGTGTTTAAACGTATCTATAAATAACATTATTCAATGGCATGATGGTTTCTCAACTATAATATTTCTATACATTATACAGCTCCGGGCTCCACTCGGCGTGGCGACTGACGTGCGACGGACCTGACCTCGGGCAACACGTCTATGTGATTAGCGGATCGCGGGTTCAGTCAAACAGCGCTGCAAAAGATAAATAAATTGTCGCCCTCCAGCATTCTCTCATTTCGTGAGAGTACTTTTCTTATATATTCTTTTAAGAAATAATTTAGTATATCAAATTTAATATAATAAATATAACACCATATTCCTTTTGAAATCTCCCAAAAAAATAAATGTAACGTTGAATTTGCAACGCTCGGTTATTATGTTCATTTAGAAAGAATTTGACATTTTTAATATTTTGTTAGTACTTATTTTAGTTAGCCTCAGTTTTTTTGTACACCTTTTATTAAAGAGGTTGCATTAAATAAAAAAAAAACGCGTCCTTCTCTTATTTAGAATTAGTTGAGGTCTAATACAAAATTAGTGATTTAATGGTAATCTGACCCCTTATCCTAACTTCTACAGTTTCCTACTAACGATTGTTGTAACAACAATAAACAATCGCGAACTATGTTCCCACGTAATTTTAATTGTATGAAAATCCTTGGTTTTTACGCGCTGAGGCTACCGATAATATCTTGAGGTTGCGCACTAACTTTTCGGTAATGACTTTTGTCATCTTTCTTGTTAGTTTATAAGGTGGTTACTGAAATGGACATTCCAAGGAGCAAATATGAATGTTGTTGTTATCGTACTGCAGTGATGCAGTTGGACTGTGTCTGAGTATTGTTATTTCAAATCCCGCTTAATAGATTTTTTTAATGTATTTCCACATTTTCGTCACTCAAAACCCATTCTCTGAAATTGAGCGGTGCGTGTACGGATCTATATGCGGGATACAGCGTGAAGGTAAAGGAAACAAAATTAACATTTTTGCCATCATTAGAAATGATTTCTAAATACAAAACCACCAAAAACACATTGACTACATACATACACATAGACTACGTACTCGTAGAACGACCACCAAAACTATTAAAAAGTTATGGATAGTCATACACCAATAAGTAAACAATAAATAAATCCCAGGCTTCATAATTTATATGGGACCACCCTTTAACCCATACCTTATCCAATAAGAAAAAATGGTGTAATCGAACGAAATACATACATTAAAATATCAATTGATATCAAAACATACTAAAAGCTATTATTTATAACAAAACAAAATTTTAATATTTTCATGGGGTCTCTACAGTTTTCTGTCACATCCCTTTATGCTGTATAAATTACTAACACCATAATAATACAATATTACGTGAATTTCGATGTAAGGCGACGGCGCGCGGCGGCGTGAGAAACATCTTTCAATAATGCATACTCCGTAGATACACACCTATATAGCCATTATTTCTTGAAACAAACACAAAAGTGTCGAACAATGTGCCTTCGATAAGTTTTTAAAATTTGTCTATTCTATTATATTTTATCAACTGAAGTTGATTAGGTTCTTTTAATAATAATTCCAATGGTTTTGTATTTGTTTTCTTATATATAAATCGAATTTCGTGGACAATCCACGAACGACGACGCCCACATAGAGCAAGATAGAGTAAGGCGATCTGATTTTAAGACACTAAGTGATAGAACTCAACACCTCGTTCTATCTTGTTAACAGAGCAAAGAAATCAAAACAATTAATTCCACCCCGAGTGGGAATAGAACTCCACAATCACATGCTACGCAGCTGCGCCACGACGGTTTCAATAATAAAATAAAAGTTAAATAAGTATTAATAATAAAAATATATTTAAAAGATGAAAGAGGATAAGAGATGATTTATTCTTCAGGTTTCTTTATTTACCTTTGAAGATCAGCAAGATAAGTCAAGTTAGCATGTGCGATTTATCACATAACATAAGCCTCATAAAACAAAATTATTTAAAATTATCTTTTTTCAATGAAGCTATTTATTACATATGAAAGAAAAAATATATATATTTTATTTTTTTTGGTCAGCTTTACGCTTTATCCTAGCAGGGTAGGTAGGCTATTCCCAGCGTTGTGTTACGGAACTCAACGCCGCGCTTTATCTACCAGAGCGAGTAAATGCAAATAATTTCAATATCCCCTCAGTGGCGATCGAACCCGCAGTCGTCTGTCCCTGCCAAGGCGGTCTCTAAAATATATAGAGATATTTGTCATATATTTCATTCCTTAGTTTATTTTAGTGCAAGTATTTAAATGGTAACCCAAAGCGCCACCATAACTCAAACCGTTGCGCGTTGTATCGCAAGTATTCGCTCCGAGTGGAACACGAAAACGCTTCCTCACTAGACGCGTAAACCCCGTTCAATGATAGATTACACAGCTTGACTGATGGTCTGAGGCAGGCGTCGTCAAGTAGTAGTATGGGTTTAGTTTTATGGAAAAAGAAATGAAGACGTCGTGGTGCAGAGGTGCAAGCGTGTAATTGTAAATGCGATGGTTGTGGGCTCGATCCCCATCCAGAGAAATTAATTATTATTTATCTATATTTTCATTTCTTCGCTCTGATTACAAGGCAAAGCGCAGCGTTGAGTTCCACAACTCAATACGCAATGGCTCGAAAATTCAGCAAAAAGTGGGAAGTGTAGTGTCTTAACGCTAGGTTCCCTCTGCCTACCGTGGTACATATCGGATAAAGTGTGAAGGTGCTAAAAAAATAGTTTTTACTTCTTCTTCTTTTGAGTACTTACTTTTACTTACCTTAAAGAAAAAAAACAAGCAGTAGTTATTCGGGCAGTATTTTATTGAAGTTCAATTTGGCTTTCAAAATACCGTACCGATATTAATTCATCTTAATTTTGAGAAATAACGTACAACTTATTGGTTACCGCCAGCAAGACTATTAACTAACGTTGATTTTAAAATCCCACCTCTCTGCGTTTTCATAGATATTTTGAGAAATCCTCAAACACATGCCAAATTGTAGCGTTCTACGCCGCGTGATTTCATCTGTGCGTTGTCTGGCAGTCACTCAGTAACAGAAGACTTTTATATAAATACATACATGTACAAATAGAATAATTTATAAATAATTACTGCCCGCAGCTTGATACCCCCATACAGTTAAGTACAGCAAACTGAGATAGAGGGCACATCACAGGATATAATAGATGCGTGTAATTAGTAATGGAGGAACGATTCCTCCCTTCATTAGTACTTCGGTCGTGGTCACGGTACCGGTACTGCTACCGATACTAATACGGTGCTATTACTATTAATAATTTATTATTTTGTATGGTATAATGTACATGGATAAATATTTTTTAATATAAATATAAGTTTTTTTGTTTCTGAAATGTAAATAAAACAAACAAAAGATTTTTGGTTAAGTTTACCAAAATATAATAGTGGTAACCGCATAATATGTTATGTATGGTTTTAAACATTATTTAAATCGGTCAAACCGTTTCTGAGATAAGTGTACACAAACGTACAATCAAACATACTGACGGAGGATTGCTCTCTTCATCAAATATAAGTGCACCTAATAATTAATGATGTTTTTAAATATTCTTTCACGCAACTCGCAAATGTTTCCAGAATTCGGCGGAATTGGAGAACGGAGTGTCTTAACCCTAGGTTCCCTCTGCCTACCCTGCTGTACGCGGAGTACCGCGTGAAGCTGACTTTGAATATTTTTATATCTTTGATTTTGTAGGCAACTGGCAAAATGCCTCCTTAGCTTCCGTTACCCAATAAGCAACATCTTTAAATTTCAACAAAAGACTTAAAAAAATATATTAAATAAAGTAACCTCTCTCTTAATTTTTCGATTATATTATTTCTCTGTTAATATATAATATTCTCTATGTTTATTTTTTATTCTCCTAACCTTACCTACAAAATGACTTAAGTTAATATCAAATTATATTGTATGTAACTTTTGTCTTCGATATCACATTACTGGGAGAGGCCAAGGCTATTGTTTTATGTCGTCCATAATGAGGAAGGTCGATCAGAACAATTGAATTCTAGTCATTGGCATTCATGTTTTTTTGTGAATGGTCTGCTTATATTTAAACAAAATAAAAATAGTCAAATTTAAACCTAATTTTTTTGGTAAAGGAAAGCTAATCATGATAAAATATTTTTCTCAATAAATATGTAGCACGACTTCTTTTAAAAGATGCTTAAACATAATAACAAATAAGATAAAAATATATCATGGAGATGAAAAAAAGTAGAATATTTAAAACGAAAGCTGAACATTTCCATATAAATATAACTAAACTTTTATTGGATAATATGGTATAGAGCTACAATATCATAAGACACAAAGTAATGAAAGTTGATTCGATATAATTTCACTATCAAATATGTAATAAACATATAGAAAGACTATTTACATTAGCTCTCAAGTTGTAAAGTTTCAGATAATATAACGTAAATAGTTTAAAATAGTTGATGCCTACATTGAAAACTGTAATACTACTAAAACTTACATGCATTTAAGTAAATGTAAGTAAATATATAATTTAATCTACTAGGGCCAATTGAGCGCAGAAGAGCAAGCGTAGGTTTGAATTCCACTCGAGGCTGTAAATTTTGTTTAATATTATAAATTCCTAGCTCTGGTGAAGGAAAAGCGCAGCGTTAAGCTCCGCCATTCAACACACAATGCCTTTAAAATTCGGCGGAAAGTGGAGAATGGAAGTGTCTTAATGAGAACGAAGTGACCGAAACACTAGGTTCCCAGGTTTTTTTCTACTCTGTACGGGTGCAGCCTGATGAAAGATAATTTTATTTTTTTTATTTTTATTGTTGTAAAGCAGAGGTATCTATTTTTAGCTTAATATTAAAGTTTAATCTAAGAAAAGGCACAATTTTAAATCCTCACATCATTTAATATTTTTATTTAGGATATTCTGACGCAACACGTTATTACTTCTTTAATTGAAAAAAAAATACCTGATGCTTTATTTTAATCCTCGAGAAATGTAAAATATAAAAAATATATATATTCAATAAATAAAAAAATAAAAAAGCTCGCAAAAAAAACATGTGTAACTTCCATTTTATTCCCTGTTCTACGACAACCTTTAGTTTTACCATATAATATACCGGAAGTATACCAGCATATTGTTATAAAACAATGTATTTCATAGTCCTGTAAAACATCTGAAACATTGCCCCGCTAGTACCGACTCGTTTTATAGACCCATGAAATATAGCTAACAGTTTAGTTTAGTAAAATATCGCTTATGTTATTATGATAGAGTCTGATCGAAACAAGTTCTCTTTTCCTTATTAATGCCTCTAGATAGAAGTATAAAATGAGTATTTAGAAAAGTTTTAAATAAAGTCGACATTGGCACACGTGTAAGTAAGTGTAAACATGACGGTTGTGGGTTCGATACCCATTTAGAGGAAATTTTGTGGGAGAAGCAAATCTTCGCTCTGGTAATAAGTCCAAAGCATGTCATAGAGAAAGTTGGGTGGAAATCGCGAAATAGAGTGTCTTGACACTGAGTTTTTTCTGCCAGAAAGGTAAAGTATTATTATACTTATTGTTATTAAATCCTTAATTTAAGCTTTTATTCCTGCATTTCTTTACATTGAAAAATAAATCAACCATTCGTGCTGCATATTTACCTAAAAAGGGTATATTTTCATACTTCACCTATGGGATGAAAAACATAATATAATATTACGTAATTTCTCACATATCTTAACCAGTTGCAAATATACCTATACACACTAATTTAACAAGAATTTTTCCTCAACATTAGTTCTAATTTAAAAAGTATTTACTTATTCATTTGGCGGCAAACATCAAATATTTTATAAGTCCACGTCCAATGTCCGTCCATATGGTGTGTGTTTTTATACATATATTTTTTACATATTTAGAAAACGTATAAAATGTTTTGAACGTAGCGGGATTCAAGCCTGTGCCTCCTGCAAACCGACCAGGCACTCTGACCAGTGAGCCATACGTTCAACGTTCAACGAATAATTTTACTGATTTTAAAACCAACATCTTTATATTGAAAAGTAAATAAAAAAAATATTCTCGAAAATGGTATAACTTTTTTTATGTTAATTGCTGTTTCCCAGATCAGCGCGTACAAACGCAAATAAATACAAACAGACAAAAATTTCATTGTTTTTCGTTTCATAACATTATTCAATGCCGCTGGTAACATTTTTAGCAGCTTATATATCCTCTATGCACAAACACCAATACGTTACGATATTATTATAAGTAGAGATTTATAACAATTCGATTCAAAATATTGTATAACAATTTAATACTAACCGTAAACATCACAAAAGCACTCTCAAAAAGGCGTTCCATAGTTCAAAGGCCCAGTAATTGGCCATTATCGTGCCACTTTAGGGCGAAGTATCCAAGTTTAATTAGAGTTAATTTTCACATACATATTTTATATACTCACGTAAATTATTCGAATGAAAACAAGCAACAACACCTGAACTTCCTTATTTGATAGCAATAACTCGTAACATCAGTTTATTAGCTTACAGACTTTATCGTACATCATCGAGACCGGCACTTAAGTTTATATATGCTATAAATATGAACTTGCGACCTACGTCATAGTATAATGACACCCAAACTACCTATATAAACCAGAATGGAGGAGTAAAGTGTACACTTATGTATAAAAGAAAAATATTTTTTTTATTATTTTAAATAAAATTGAGTGTAGTGTTATTAGAACCCACGCCTCATGGGATGCATTCAAACGCTCTTACCACTAAGCCATACAATTTCACCAAGCTACGTCTTAAATTATGTTACAATTTATTTGCCGTTATAATTTTTATAGGAGAATTTATTTACTTAACATTAGGTTCCCTCTGCGTACTCTGCTCTGTTCGGGATGGAAAGTAAAGCTAAAAAATCGTATACTTTTATAAAATAAGACTCAAGGTATAGATATAACCAATATTTGACAAAAATAACTGCCTGGAATCGAACCCATAACTGTATAGTCGACGATATTCACTAACTACTAGACCTTAATAGGTCTTCAAACACGTCATAAATCTTCATTGTTATATGATAAAAAAGAGCTCGATTACAAGAGTGTTTTTTACAGCACGCCATTAATACAAACATCTGGACTAGAAGGTCAATAGTCAAAATAATTTTAAATAAAAAAGTTGCTTCGTCAAACTTTTGTTATAATTTTTGGTGAAAAAAAAAATCTTTTGCGGTAATTGTTCATGATGTGACGCTGTCGTGGTACAGTGCGATGTCCAACTATAGAAACCACGGTTGTAGATTCTATCCTCTCTTGGGGAGGTTGCTAAATTTAATAATTTTCATTTTCTCACTGTACAAAGTAGTTGTGACCAATATATTTTGAATTAAATGCACACTTCATTAAATATAATATACTCGTCAAACCACCACAATCGTCTCGTTCATTGTCACACACAGCGCCGCTGAGCAACGAAGACCTCATATCACGAGGCCTAGAAGTCTAGAGGCCTAGAGAGGTCATATAATACACGATATAAATTTTCATCTTAACATTGCACTCATACCTCAAGAACATAACTATAGCTCTCATACTATAACTATTGAAGTTGTAGATAAGATCTATAATTTCAATTGATGCACACCGTGTCGTAACAATTGCATGATCTCTGATCTAAAGTCCCACGTTCTAATCCAATTTTAGGGTTTTTGCTGTTTACAAATCTAGTCAAGTTACTTGTATTATATTATGTAAGCAGTTCTTCATAGTGTTGCGCGAAATAAAAGTTAATGGGCCATGAGAGTATTGTCTTCAATTGTTGTAATTACTGTAGCACAAAGGAGAGTGGCTGAACTTTATCTAAATTGGACTTAAGTTGGATTAAAATAAATTGCTGTTGATTTTATTTTATTTTTTTGTGTAAAAGTAACGTTAAACGTTTCGAACAGCCGAAGAAGTAATAGTTGAAATTGTATATAATATGAAAAAAAAAAGTTTTTACAGGCCTTTTTCACCTGTATGGTCAAAGGGAAATAAATAGATGTTCTACATTATCCTCTAAGAAGTCTTCTAGTTCTCCTGTTTTTGCAACATTTATTCATTGTTACTCTATTAGTTGTAACGTGATATTATATAGCCTTTAATCTTCTCTAACGAATGAACTTTGCAAAACAAAAAGAATCTTCCAAATCGAATGACTAGTTCCTTAGATTAACGCGCACAACCAAACAAACTTTTCTGCTCTATAATATTAGTATACATTAAAAACAAGGATATCACAAGCGTTGAATGATATGTGACTATAAAGAAACCGAGTATCTCGATCACACAAAAAAAAATAGAACTTACGAAAAAAAAAATACCGACAGTAGCCTTATTCAAAGAGACATTAATTCTATTCTATACAATGCTTACATCAACAAAATTCTTAGGTAACCGATACACGATAAACAATTATCTAACGTCGCGTGGGGGCACTTTATGCGGTGGAATTGTAATAAATTTGTTATTTTGTATGTATATATTTAGTTGGGTAGCCGAAACTTGATGTAAATTTACTTGATGTAATATACCTATCCAAATTGATGGATAGATTGTCGTGTATTTTACATTAAATCCGGAAAGCTTAGTTCGACAAGTATCTATTCTTATTTGATCGTAAATAATAGGTTCAGGTAGGTACTTTAGGAGGCCAGACGTGGCGCAGGGGTACAAAGTGGTCCGCACTAGCAATATTTATTTACATTTAATCATATTTTTTTTTCTAGGCTCTGGTGTCAAGTCAAAGTGCGGCGTTGAGTTCCGCCACTCAACGTTAAGCCTCCAAAACTCGGTGGAAAGTGGGAGACGGAGTTTCTTAACACTAATTATGAAATTAAAGTTTGTTTAGTTATATGCGCTTATCTCAGGAACTACTACTAACTAGAAATAAAATGCTTGATAATATAAAATGAGCTAACTCTATACTATACTTTTTATGAAATTTAAGATGCAGTAGAAACTAGACAAAACATACCATTAAGTTTCTTAACTCAATACGCAAAATATCAGTCAACATAACGGTGCCTAGGTAACGGAGTGTCCTAACACTATATATTGTTTTTGACTATCCTGCTATTTGCGGGATACAGCGTGAAGCTATTAAAGTGAATAAATATTAAAACGGCAGCAATATATGTATTTGTCGACATAAATCGTAGAACAATATGCCGGTCCCCATATTACGCAACGAGAGGCGACGACGGATGAAAGTGTTTATTCTTCTCTCACATTACCTTGTATGCGTATTTATTTTTCTCTTTAGAACTAACCTTCCATATAAGGGCTTTGCACCTGCGTTTAGCGATTTAAAGAATTTGAAGATTTCATTTCAACATGTCTTAGTACGGTTACAAAATATTTTTTTGGTAAAATAATATATATTTTGTAGGCAAAAAAAAAAAAAATGAGGCGTTAAGTTCCGGATCTGAATGGCAAGCAGAGTGTCATGACACTTAATTATCTCTGTTAACTCTTCTAATGTGCAGGATACAGTGTGAAGTTTATACAGTTTATTGTATGTTTCAATAAGGATAGCACGAAGGGATCTGTTTCCATAGTGTTTCTTACTATAAATTTATTAGTAATCATTTTACATAAATTTAATCATTTTTATTTCTTTAACTTTATTTCTTTATTTTTAAACGCTTTATAACATCAACATAAAATTACTTGTTATTCAATACAAGCCAGTTGTACCGCAGAGGCACAAAGTGTAAACGCCACTGGTGGATGTGGGATCGATCCCCACTCGAGAAAATAAAATATTTGTTTAAATTTATTTTTGCTCTTATATCTTGGAAAAGCGCGGCGTTGAGTTTCGCCACTCAATACGCAATGCCTTTAGTATTCATCAGAAAGTAGAGAACACAGTGTTAAGACACTAGATACGCTCTGCCTACCCTGCTGTGTGTGGGTTACAGCGTGAAGCTGATTTGATTTGATTTTATTATTAAATACTTTAATTACTTAATTTAATATCAACATTAAAATATACATAAATATATAATAAAATTTAAATATTCTTAGTGTATTAAGAATTACTTTTAAAATTTTGAACAAAATCGTAATCGTAATCGTATAGATCAACGTATCCAAGTTAACAATCTTTCCCTATGGAAATCCCCTCAATTGGCCATCCCGTTACAGACAGGCAAAAACCTAAACTGGTTACATCTAATCATATCGCAGAAACAATTTACATTGATAGGTAGTGAAGAACCAAAAATGATTTTGAGATCTCGTCTTATAGTATACTTAACTTTAATTTTCTATGTAACAACTAAGGCGGTGTCTATAACGTATACAATGATATTATAAGAGTTTGTTTTGCTAAACGCACTGATCTCAGGAAGTACTTGTTCGAATTGGAAAAATATAGTTTATTGGATTATCTATTTATCGTGCTCGACTGTGTATAGTCATATTACATCATGTTAATTAATGTAAGCCACCGTACCTGCGGTCAGAGTCACTTCGGGCACTTGGAATGTGACATGTGTCATACACACCTCTTACTAATTTCCACTTGACTACACGGACAAAGCCGCATGCAAAAGCTAGTGTAATATACATTTCAGGAGGCATTTTATAGCATGGGCTATTTTTTTATATTCTATTTAAAAATACAACTTTCGATCCCTACTTGACAAAATTAAATGTTTATTTACATTTGTATTTTCATTTCTTCGCTCTGGTGTCGAGACAAAACGCTGCGTTGAGTACCGCCACTCAAAACGCAATGCCTACAGAATGTGTCAGAAAGTGGGGAACGGAGTATCTTAACACTAGATTCCCTCCGCCTACCCGGCTGTGTGCGGGATACATTGATTTGATTTGATAAACTATAATGTAAAATAACCGCTATTTTCATTTTCAACGGTCATTGTTGTTATATTTGCTAGTAATTTTGTAGGTTAGGTAAATCAATAATGCTAGACGAAACGCAAAGCGTGACTTAGCATTTACTTGCGATTAACTCAGAACACAACGTATTTAAGCGAAATGTTACAAATATATATATATATATATATATATATATATATATATATATATATATATATATATATATATAATAGTAATTATGTTTCTTTTTAATTCTCACATTTGCTAATGGCGGCTTCAAATTTCACAGAGAAAAATATCTATAGATAATAAAGACAGTATTATATGACAAATTAAGAAAGCAACATATAAATAAATGAATTTAAATAAACATAAAAAGAGAAGAGAACTACTAATTATCGTCTGACTATAAATACGATGTGAGTTCGTTTCCTCCTGGAGGGAATGAAATATTAACATTAACATTTTCATGTAATTGCAATGTAGGTGGCAAAAAACAAACAGATTCATTTAGAACACAATAAAGTAGATATCATTTAGATTGTTTGCATAACTGCGTCTAACTATGTATATATATATACGAGAACTAATGATCGTACCGGCTTAGCCTTGATACACTAACAAAATTGTATCTGGGGCGCGTTTCGAACTAAACCACTGTAGAAACGTTTGTGATTTACGACGTATTATATATCTATTAGGTTTTTTTTTGTGGTCGAGTGGCATATAATCTTCATGCCTTATAGATTTTTTTTCTTTTTTGATTCATTATCTAGTGTACTTAGGAAATATATTTAAAAAAATACTTTAGGCACAAGTACCTGATGTTAATACCCCAGTTAGTTATTTGATTCTATCAATCCTGGTCTTTCTCTACAACGTTTTTTAATAATGATTTTGAAAAGATATTTTTATCTCATTTTAAATTCAACTTTTATCATCACATTATATACTTATTTGCTCACGCTGTATTTTGCATGTAACCTAGTGTTAAGACTCTCTCTTCCACACCTCCAGTAATATTTTGGCAGAAATAGCATGGTGAGCGGCGAAACAAATATCGTCTTTTGTCTTCTAACCAGAGCAAGGAAATGAAACGATTCAATGTCCCGAGTAGGAATCGAACTGAAAACCAGTTGTGTTTACCATCAGACACAGCGCCGATGCCCCACAACACCATCATATTTCTTAATTTTAAGTACTAAAAAATATATTCTGATTAATATAATTTTTTGTATGATTGTTACAAAGTGAAAAGTTGCTCCTATTATTAATGATATTTGTCCAAAACGTCTGTTAACAATGAAATGAGGAGATTTTTATCGCTTCATTTCTAACAATTAAAAATACCATAACCTCGTTTCTCAGCACATCCACCATACCTAAACATCTAAGATACTCAAAAGCGGATCCATCACTTTATTTCGCATTATCATCCGAAATCCGTATTACGGTACGAGTAGCTGTTTAAAACAGATACTGTTATGACTCGATTATCCACTTCCTGTAAAATACTACGGAAGTGGAAACTAGTTTGAATCTTTCACCTTGATTGCATTCATTAACTTACGCACTATTTATAACGTCGACATATATTTAATAGAGTGCGTAGAGTGCGGATTCAAATTGTTTTTGTTGTACTTAATATATAAGTAAAATGTAAGTGCTATTAATAATTTATGATGGTGGCTTTCTTCCTGTTTATCAAAAGTTTTGCAATTTCATTAACAGGATTTTTTTATATAATAAAAAAAATTTTACTACAAAATTAATTTATCTGGAAACCTTTCCAAAAGGCAAATCATTAATTCAACTCGCAAATAAGGCATCGTCCCGGAAACGCTAGATCTTAGTCGCCACGCCGTTTTAGGTACCCTATGGATGGTCTGAGATGCATTATCTAACCTATCCGTGCCAAGGTACCGTTTTTTTTCACTCCAGCATCCAATTGCTAGCACCAATTTATTTGCTTAACCATTCATTCGGTTCGTTGAACTATGAAACTTTGACTGGAATATGCTATTCAAAATTAGACCTTGGTACGTTTAAAATAAGGCCAAGTACGTCGTATAGGCTATATTTGCTATTACAAACAAGACAAACTTAATTTTGTAGCTCCTTTACAATCATACGCAATGTATATTGATCTTTATCACTTTGTAATAGAGTCTTATTTTACATATGAAATTAGAATTATAAACGCAAATAGTTCGTAAAATTTTCTTTCAACGTACGTGACGTTACGCTGAGTAACTTCTTACATGGCTTCATTCACAAAAAGTCTATTTGATTTGACACTACGGCCTTTTAGTTGAGTAAAGAGGTGTTAGAGGTCTGTGTTACTATTTTAATGTTGTTAGTGTGATATTTTTTTGGTGGTCTGTGTGTGTTTTTAATAAATATATGTTATCCAAATCCATTATGGAAATTAATAGTAATATAATCTTGTATATACATCTAGTTATACAATTTGTTTATATTTTTAAAAACCTAACGCCGATAAAGCATAATTTGATATGTTAATGACATTACATAGTTATATTGATCTATAAAATTGTAAATAGTTTTTTTCTGATGTTAGTTCATTATTATTGATTTTGTTGTAGTTGTATTACGGGGTTGACCGAAAACTGTGTTTATACGCTTTCCGCCTTCCGTCAAAATTGGAGACTACGTGTTGAATGGCAGAACTTTTAATTCGCACTTTTTGTTACCAGAGCGGGAAACTGAAAATAATTAATTTCTTCAAATACCAATCGAACCCACGACCATCGCGTAGATAGTAGACATATTCAGAGGCTGAGTTATTATGTCAAGTTGGCCTAATGTTTTATTATCATAAATAAATGTATGGATAATTGAAAATTATTGTTTTGTAAACCATTTTCATTTCCTCGCTTTGGGAGACAAAGCTCGGCGTTGAGTTCCGCCACTCAACACGCAATGTCTCCGTCGAAATTGGGTAACGGAGTGCCTTAAAACTAGGTTTGCGGGGAAATGAAGCTGCTTTAATAAATACCTATTACCAATAAGTAATTGATTTATAACGTTCTTTGACTGAAATGTTAGAGACACGATCACGTTACACCATAAAATGACCTTGTACGCACGTTCAAATTTTTTATTCCTCTATGAAATTCTGTTTCATCAAATAACATTTTTAGAGAATTAAACGTTTGTTTGGTTGGATAAATAAACAGTTTACACGTACCTATATTACTATTTCTTTAACATTTTAGATAACTTTATAATTTTATAAAATTTAAAGAGAGTCTTTGAATCTATTAATGAATCACTTAACGCGTTAAGTCTCTTTTATAATATATAGTGTTTAGCGATAAGGGAATTGGCTTAACCAGACTAATTTAATTATAATTTAAACATTCTATATTATATAGACCATTGTGGCGGAGTGGAACAATCACTGAATCATAAACGCGGTAATTGTAGGTTTAAACACCGCGATTTATTTTCGTTCCCCCAATTTGATAAGACAGATTTGATGATCTTAAAATATTTCGTAATTTGGAATATATGTGACAAAAGATCATCTTAATGTGACAGTTTATTGACAAACATAGAAAGTACATACATTTATATATTTTGGCGCTATTTCAAAGACAAAGTAAGAATATACTTATTACATACTTAAGGCGAGATATAGTAGAATATCAACTTCACGTTGAAGCAGGGGTTCCCAATCTTTTCTTGATCAAGGACCACTTCTATATCATTCTTGGTAGCAGGGACCATGGGATGCATGTACCATCCCCCGTCATAAAACTTAAATCGTTCGCGGCCCATATTTAGGCTTCTGCGGACTTTTTTCTACCTGCGAATCACTGGTGGTCAGCGGACCACTGGTTGGGAACCAGTGCGTAAAAGTAATAGCCTTCTATTTTTAGTCTTTAAATAAACAGCTGCTTACATGAACATTGTACATATATGATAAAACCTATTTCATAACATAATATAATTATTCAATACGCAGTTAACATCTATGTAACAGACACGTATTATTAAACCAGTGCAGTATCTTCTCAATAAAACTTCGATAAAAACACGACGTTAGTGCGCTGGCGCATAAAAATAGTTCAAATTACATAATTACTCGTCGAGTGCCTGCATTTTTAATTATTAATGTATTAATATAATTATGATTAATTATCGTTTGGCTTAGTGCGTATTCCTAATTTTAGTATCTTGTAACTCTTTCTTCTTTTTCTCATTTAATAGGCAAAAAAAAATCTTTCCACCTATGCAAAAAAATTTTTGGGCAAATTTATCTTGTCAAAATGATAAGTAGATATTGCAACACTTAGAAACTAACATATTATTACAATGTGCCCACAATATGCAAAACCTCTTATTTTCAATCTAATAACCAGTACATTATATAAAATTCTTGGTCTGTATATCATATAATAAGTTCAATTCATATTGCACGTTTACTGCAAATTTACATTTTGAAACGATTCCGGAAACCAGTTAATAATTGAATCATATAAATAAATATATAAAAAGCCTTTTATTTCTTCCAGAAAGTTTACAAAAAAATAAAAATATATAGTTACAGTTATAGAAGTACTTTGTATATAATAAATTTTTAAGCGTGTTAGACTAGTAGTTATAGATTATGTATTATTGTGCTATATTGTGACTATTCTGTAAGAACCCCCCTGAGGGTAAAGGCCTCCTCCAAATTGAGCCAGTTTTCTCTGGATTGCGCTGTTTGCATCCAGTTTGTTCCTGCCGTGTGCTTTACATCGTCCTCCCATCTTTTGCAAGGCCTCCCTTTCTTTCTTTTGCCCACTGGCCCCCTCCATTCGGTCACACTTTTGGTCCACCTTTGATCTTGCAGGCGTGATATATGCCCGGCCCATTTCCATTTAAGTGTAAGAGCCTGTGTTAAACCGTCTGTTGCTTTTGTGATGTTGCGTATTTCTGTATGTCTTATTTTATCTCTTAATTTTATGTTTAACATACTCCGCTCCATTCCGCGTTGACACGTTATAATTTTGTTCATGACATTTTTATTGAACTTCCATGTCTGACAAGCATAGGTGAGACATGGTGTAAGGCAAGAATTCATGACCTTAGTCTTTAATTTGATTGGCATATCGCTTTTGAAAATTTCCTTAAGGCTCCAGTACTTATTCCATGTTAGCTGGGCTCTGCGCTCAATCTCCTGATAGTTGTTTAGTTTGTCGAAACTTATTTGTTTACCTAGGTAAATGTATTTGTCTGTATATTGGAGAGGCTCGTTGTCGACGTATAATTGTACTTTGGTGCTGTTGGTCATTACCATAGTCTTAGCGAGATTAATAGTTAGCCCTGCGAGCATGCTAGCTTTATTTAGTGACTCTATCATATGTTGTAATTCCTTTCCTTTCTCTGATATAAGCACCAAGTCGTCGGCAAAACGTAGATGGCTTAAATATTTAGTGTTTACTTTTATACCGCATTCATTCCAGTCAAGCTTGCTTATAATCGACTCTAGTGTGGCTATAAATAGTATAGGTGACAGTGGGTCCCCTTGCCTTACACCTCTCTTCACAGGGAACCAGCAGCCGGCTGTTTCTAGTTTAACTCTACTTTTACTCTTCTTGTATATACTTTTAATTACTCTTATATATTCAATTTCCACGTTCTGTGTTGTTAGAGTTTCCCAGATAAAGCTGTGTGACACCGAATCGAATGCTTTTCTGTAGTCGATATATGCCAAGTACAAGGGTCTGTTTCTTTCTTGGTATTTTTCGATGACAAGTTCTAGTGTGTGTATGTGGTCGATGGTGGAGAAGCCTCTTCTAAATCCTGCCTGTTCGACGGGTTGTATTATTTCTAAAGTAGAGCTAATTTTTTTGGTCAGGATTGTAGAAAATAGCTTATATAAGCTCGGCAGCAGACTTATAGGTCTGTAGTTCTCAATATCATTTGGGTCTCCTTTTTTATATAACAATATTATATTCGATTCAGACCATTCAGTGGGTGTTTCTCCAGATTTGAGAATGGAATTAAATAAACATGTTAAGGGTGAAACTAGTGTTGGGGTAGCTATCTTTAGAATTTCGTTTGTTATGCTGTCTGAGCCTGGGCTTTTGTCTAATTTCAGTCTGTTCAATGCCTCAATTACGTCACTTTCTTTAAATTGGAGTCTTGTTAGTGTGTTAGTATTGATGCTGTTATTTAGGTTCTCGTGGCTGGTGTCTTCTAGCTCTTTTGTGCTGTAGAGATCTCTGTAGAACTCTGTGGCTATACTGATAATGTCGCTGCGGTTATTTTTGGTTATTTCCCCTCTCTTTAGCTCTTTGATCCAAGTTTTATTTGGTTTCAGCTCTTTGTATGCCTTTTTTGTACTTCCAGTTTGGCCTAGATGTTTTTCAATAGTTTTATATCTGTAAATTGTGTAGTCCTTTTTCATGTATTTGTTTACAAGCTTGTAAAGTGCTGAGATTTCATTTCTCGTTGCTATTGTTTTATTTGAACTTTTTTGAAGATATTGTCTTCTTTTAAAAAGTTTTAATGTCCGCTCTGAAAATATTTTGTGGCGTTTCCTTTTGTTTTGTGCTACCTTGGCGCACTTTAGGCTTGAAGAGATGGCTCTAAGTAAGTTATCGTAATATTTCTGGACTGGGATAGTGAGCTCAGCAAACGTTTGATCTTTCGATATGTAGGAGTGTAGATATTCTTTAAACTTCGTGATTTCTTCCTCGCTTGTTATTTTATTGTGTTGATAGTTAGTAAATTTTGTTCTACTTCTTTTGACATATGTATCATATGATATTGTAGCTCTTACTGGCCTGTGATCTGAAGCATAGTTAATGTTCAGTACTTCTATGTTTTTAAACAAATGAGGTCGGTTTGACAGCACAAAGTCAATTTCATTTTTGTTGGCCCCATCCGGTGATCGCCAAGTCCATTTATTTTTTGGTTTTTTTTTGAAGAAAGTGTTTAGAATTGACAGTTTGTTCCCATTGGCGTAATCGATTAATCTTTGTCCTCTCTCGTTTCTGATTCCATATCCATGTGTTTTCATGATTAAATGTTCCTCTTTTTTTGGTATTCCAATTTTAGCATTTAGGTCGCCCATTAATATGAAATCTTTGCATGCTAAATCTATTGCCCTGTTTACTGTCGCATAGAAGTTATCGATTTCCTCGTCGCTCGCCTGTGCAGTGGGGGCGTAGACTTGAATAATGGATAAGCTGGCACTTCCCAGTTTCAGGTTCAACATGGCTACTCTTTCAGAGAAACCGACGTAGCTTTCTATATTATGCTTAAGATGGTGTTTTACGATAAAACCTACGCCATGTCTTCCAGGTGTGTCGCCTGTATAGCAAAAAATGAAGTTTTCATGTTCTTCAATTTTGTTTCCATTGCGTCTTGTTTCAGCTAATCCTAGTATGTCATATTTAATTTCTTTGAGAGCTTCTTTTAGCTCTATCAAACGTTCATACGATGAAAGTGTTTTTACGTTGTATGTCAGAATGTATAAATTTTGCGGGGTTGTTTTAATTTTTGGAGGGTTGTTTGGAGGGTTTTGGTCATGACCTTCCACGGGGACCAGCCGGCTTGGAAGATGAATTGAATCATACTAAGATTTAAATAGATAATTAAAATCAAAAGTGTTACTTGTCGCCCTTGACGGCTTACTCGGATGGTTTTAATTTAGACAAAGTGGTTAGACATTTTAAATTTATCAGCTTCACACTGTACCCCGCAAACAGCACAGTAGGCAGAGAGAACCTAGTGTTAAGACACTCCGTTCCCCATTTATTGCCGCATTGTGAAGGCATTGCATGTTGAATGGCAGGCCAACGCCGCGCTTAGCCTCGATACCAGAGCGAAATGGAAATATAAATTTAAGTAAATATTTCATCTCCTAGAGTGGAGATCTAACCCACAACCAGTCGATTTACAGTCACACTTCGTGCCCCTGAGCTATGACTGGCATATAAAAAATCTTTGCAATATTAAAAAGTCCAAACAAAGCAACAATTTATATTTAGAAAACACTATATAAGAGACAAAACGAGAGTGATAGCCCCCTCAATCATGTTATACATATCCATTGCAATAAAAAAATATTAAATTTAATAGTGCAATCATTAAATTTAATACTTCCAGACACTGCATGTAGAATGGCGGAATTCAACGCTGTGATTACCATACTAGATCAGGAGAAACACTTACCTGCTAACCTAAGCGTAAAGAGAAATAAAAAAATATAAAAATATTATAGATATACCTACACGAATTTAAAAGAAAAAATCTTTAGCGTGGTTCAAGTTCTGGACATATTTCTTCAAAATCAGCTTTCTCGTGTACCTGCATTGTTAAAATAAACGTAATTTAAAGTCATTTAACTCATAATAACGGCTTTATCGGCTCTACGTCACAAAATCGTTGCTCGCTTTGTTCACTTATAGCTTTTTTTACAGTTAAAATTTATTTTTATTGTAATGTATTATTTCTACTCAAAATATCCCCTGAGTTAGAGTTCAGTCCAAAATATTTGATTATATGCTCGGTGTTAGGTTCCGTTACAGAGGTTCCGAATCGAGGAGATGAAATATTTATATAAATTTATATTTCAATTTTTTCCTTTTGGTATCGAGGCAAAGCGCGGCCTTAAGTTCCGCCACTGAACACGCCATGCCAGCAGAATGCGGCGGAAAGTGTGTAACACTAGGTTCCCTCTGACTACCTGCTGTGTGCACGATACAGCGTGAAGCTGAAGTGCGGAACGGTGTCTTAACATTAGGTCACCCCGCCCTAAATGCGGGATACATCCTGAAGCCATAAAAAAATATCTATATTATTTAAGCTAAACGGGTTATAAAAAAATATTATACAGTAAAAGATAGAAAAGCAAATAAGGCATTGATAGAATTACTCAATAGATTTAAAGCGGCAACTGTGTTTTAACACCTGGCTATAGAAGTAATGTAGCAGATGCCGAATTGTCATTGACATATTAGAGGAAAATAGTCTTTATGTCTGTGCAATATAACTTAGAATTGTATTGTGATTGTTGTGTTTTTATACCTACAGCTGATTTTTATCGTTCAAATATTTAGAATCGGTGTCAATTATTATATATTAGAATTTATCTATTTACCTTAGTGTCAATCATCGACCACGTGGTCTACACAAATACAGCTGATATAAATAAATAGTCAAATGTTGCCATTTTATGTATTGATTTTAATAATCATATTTTAATATAAGTTTTGATTAAATGAAAAAAAGAAACAAGAAAAGAGAAAAGAAAAGAGAAAAGAAAGTTTCTGGTAAATACATATAGTATTTATAAACTAAACATAAGTAAGGGTACATATAGATGGACTTTCCATAGAAATTGGATTCAGAACCATAACATCCAAGAGTAAAAAGGTAATCTGATCTAAAAAAAATGCTGTAAGAAAAAAATTAAAGCAGATGCTTCGCACGTGCCATACATTCAAAAGCTCAGTGAATTATTGAACACAAGGCATCCCATTTTTTCCCTGGAGTAAACTTTACAAGCGAAAAGTATACCTACATAACAGCTGTCCTTTTTGCTTTATGGATCTTTAGCAATCTAATATGCGGGGTCAGCAGAGAAAAGTAAAAACACGATATTAAATCAAAACATCTTTTTAAGCTTTACTTTCCAAGGGTAGATAGAGGTAACGTGGAAACCTACTGTTAAGATACTCGTTCCCGTTAAGACACTTCCGTGCATCATTTTCCGTTGAATTTTAGAAGCAGTGCTTGTTGCGGGGCGGAACTTAACGCCACAACCGTGATGACTTTATATTTTATTATATTTTGTATTAATGAAAATACAGCCTTTAAATAACCATAGATTTACTTTGAATTCTGCTGTAACAAACTCTGAACATTTGTTCTGATTAATTTTGAAATGTTCATCTCTGGATCACCCTGTGGTGCAGTGTAGAGAGGCTCTAATAGTAACTCGTACGCGGTGATTACTACTTCTTGTATGCTTGTACTTGTCTATTATATTTATTTTCTCTGTTTTTTTTTTTCAAATTATATTCAAAAGAAAACGAAAATATTTACGAAAAAATTCGTCAGTAATTTTGTGTTATTGGTTAACGCAAAAATATAATAATATGCGTTGTATACTAACAAGCACTGTGCCACTGCGCAGCCACGATTCTATAATACATTATATATAAAATTTTCTTTACAAAATTAAATTCTTGTGGCTTCCAATTATAAATAAATAGTCTAATTAAGTGAAGGTGTTCACTTGCGTTATATTTTATAAGACAATGTGCGATTTATAACAGATTCTCAATGGCTTGAGTAACCAAAGTGAGGAGCAGCGCTGCAAGATTGATAATTGTTATTTTTCTTTATATAAATAATGCATTTGATAATAGTGTGTTCTAAGTTTTCGATATGAAACATATATAATTAAAAATATCACTGAGACTGACTAAAACTAAAAATATCACCGAGTTCTTCTCTTAGTAAATACTACAAAATGATATTATATTTAACTTTAGTTCTGTTCAAATATGTCCGTGTGTTTTTTTTTTATTTTCCGGGATATTTTTTTTGTAAGTAAAGTTTCTGGGATTAAAACTAGACTATTCTGGGGTTGGGCCCACCCGGTTCCCCCTTTCCTACACCCATTGTGGGTTCGATCTATGGCTTATTATTGAATAATGGTTTTAATTTTTACTTTTAACACTAACTTGGGGGGCTTTTGGTTGTTTCAATTCCCCGCTCTGATAGACAAAATGCGGCGCTAAGTTCCGTCACTCATATGAAGTCAAGAATTTGGGCAGGACGCATAGACCATAGTTTCCCAAAACAGGGTCTTTCTGTCCACGTTTTGATTCGCATATAGCAAATATACATGATAAAGCGCTTAGCGTGACTTGAAAAAAATATACATAAAACAGTTCACCCAATAATGAACCCATATTAAAGGGATTTCCTCGATAGCCACCATTAAACCCAACAAGTTCCTTTAATCTGGTTATTAAGAAGTAACGATGTAAGTCAAATTTAACCGTTATATGTACTTCTCTACAGTTATTTAATTGCACATCCTGAACGGGTCAGCGACAGCCGTGGGAAGTTTGTGTAAGCACATTGCTCAAAGATTGTAACATTTTTTTTTTTAAGAAATTCTTTAATATTCCATAATATATGTGTAGCAGTCGAAATGGCGTAATAGAGCTAGATATTTCTATTGTAAAGGTCGCCTGTTCCTATTCCTGCTCGTGTAAATTATTACCATCATGTAACACAGCAACATGTAATATAAGAGGCCTGTCGTGGCGCAGCGGCACGAAGTGTGACTGTAAAACCGACTGGTTGTGGGTTCGATCCCCGAGATGAAATATTTACTAAATTTATATTTCCATTTTCTTCGCTCTGGTGTCGAGGTTAAGCGCGGCGTTGAGGTCTGCCACTTCGAAGAAGAATTCGGCAGAAAATGGGGAACGGAGTGTCTTAACACTAGGTTCCCTCTGCCTACCCTGCTGTGTGCGGGATACAGCGTGAAGCTGATATTTGATAAAGTATTGCTTGATTTTGTCTTTTTTATCCAAGCTTATCCCGCGCATAGGAGGTTAGGCAGTGATAACCTGGGTACCTAGTTTTAAGACACTTCCAGTCCCCGATTGTGAGGACTGGAGGTGTAGCGTTTCGTGGCGTGGCCTTACGCGTTAAGTAGTTTTGATGAATAAGAAAGGCAATTCAAAGTAAAAATTAATTACCTAAATTTTTATAGGATCTGTTCTTATTAAAAACTTAGATCAACAAGCTTAGTCCAACGTTTCTTTTTTCAAGATTATACTGTTTTCTTAATTAAGTCACAAAGCAAGATACAGGAAATGCATTCAGCTGGATCACCTAAACATTTTATGACTTTTATTCACGCGTCCATTGATCTGACTCATGAATATGTTTACAAAATACTTTAAAAAAATATATATTTCATTTAATTTTTATATATGTTTAGGTATTTATAATACTTTAATTGAAGTAGAAGGTGCAGCGTTCGACTGTAAGCGTTACGGTTATGGATTCGATTCCTACTTAGGGAAATGATTTCTTTTCATTTTCTCGTTCGTTCTCGCTCGCTCGTTCGTCGACCAGAATGTCTTGACACTACGTTCTCTTTACCTATCGTACTATATATGGAATAAAGCGTGAAACTAATAAAAATATATTAAGGTAAGAAATTAAAATAGTTAGTGGGACATATTTTTAAGTATTTTTGGTTTTATATTTACAGGTGATTTAAGTGTTATTTTAAGTGTCTTAAAGCGGAGTGACTTGGTCCCCTCGCATAAAAGCTAAATATTATTTAAATATATAAAAAATAAAAAAAGTAACACTTCACTAATAAGGCACCATAAACCATTAACCTTTCTACTTCATTAACATTTTTCTAAATTAGTCATAGAAAGTAATCTGAGCGTCGCATACTAACTAGTACTTTGAACGTTGACTATTAGTATGGAGGATTTATGTATAAATTTAGATTTTATTTGAACCGTACCGTATCGTTTGGTGCTCAGGTTCCTCTGGCTACCCCGCTAGGGGAAATGTGGGGGGTAGAATAATACTTAAACTTTACGTTTTGTTTACTTGGAATAGATACAAAACTAAAATAGAAGCTTATAGAGCTAGATATAGCTATGATCATAACACAAAACATTTTTAACATTTTAAAGTGTTATTGGAATAAAATAAGAAAAGAAAAGTACTAATTTAAAAAACGTATACAAATTTGAACGTAGCGGGACTTTAACCCGCTCCTCCTGCAAAACCGACCTGGTCGGCTATTACACAAAATGTTATTTTTTTATTTAATACGACAAAAATAGTAAATTAGCAAATAATTTCATACAAAAAAATGTGAGAAGGTGACCTTATCATAAGTGATCTCTTTCAGCAAAAAATTACAACTACTAAACTCAGAAAAATTTAGTATATAATACTATCTCATAAACTAAATTGAATACACATACATAACAGAAAAATATCGATAACACTAATAAATGCATCTACCGCTGTTATATGTTTGACTTTTATTTATTATTAAATATTAAAACTAAAATATAATGCCTTAAATACCATTTTTGTCTCTATAACCACACAGAACGCGAAACGAAAGCAAAAAATAAACAAAAAATGCCAAAAATAAAGCAGAAAGCAGAAAATGCTGTATAAGTTGTATAGCAAAAAAAAATAAACCACTAGTTTGTACTTACAAATAAAAACTACAGTATCATTTCAAACCACTACATATATTACTCAAACTTACTTAAGCTTAAAAGTTTCTACAGTAAAAGAACTGAGTAAAAGTACAAAGAGCAAATTCAATTAAAACAAGCACAGGCTATCTGATGCGCGTCACGCGAACACGCGAACTACAATTTTTATTTAATACTTTGCATTTTATCTGTGTTGCTTGAACTTTCTTATTAACATAATGTCTATATTAGTACGAAATGGTTTCGTTTATTTACTAATAGGTTACTGCTAGTGTATTTCATGAAAATATTATCGTCGTGGTGCAGTGCTCTTAACGCGACGGTTGTGGGTTCAAATCCCATTCGTGGTAAAGAATTAAGTAACATTTCTATTAACTTAGTTGTAGAGTTAATTGCGTGTTGGATACACGCAATATCTTGAGAATCGACGGCGTGTATTGAATGGAATGTCTTGACATTAGGTTCCCTCTGCCTACTCCACTTTATGCAGAATACAAAGTAAAGCTAATGAAAGTGACACAATAATAGTATATGTATCTAATATGACTAAACGAAAATAGTTTTGGGTTCAAATCAAATGCGGAGAATTATTTTAAATAGTTCCTCCCACTATTGACATGTCTCAAATTAGACGAAAAGTAGAGAACTAAGTCAAAGAATGTAGGAATACCACGGACACTATAATATAATTTAATAAAAGCCGTTTTAAGAGCAGCTGTAAATTGCAAAACTTTGCAGTTCTACCAACATCTGCCCTCGAAGGAATGTCGCACCGCCCCGAGCATCACTCAGTTAGCAAGTTAAATATTGCATTATAAAAATTATACGTTATCCATATTATAGATCTATATGAAGTACGGAGTGTCTTAACACTAGGTTCTGTTAGCTCACTTCGTGTGATCGAAAATTTCAAAGAAGATTTGCGTCAATTAAAAAGACAGAAATTAAAACAGCTGCACATTTTTTCTCGCATAATGGTATTAAAGAAGGAACCTAACAGGATAGCCGTTCCTCACATTCCGCAACATTTTCGTTAAGTGAAACTCAATGTCACGCTTCTACCAGAGATTCCCCCGAGTAGGAATCGAACTTGCAGTCCAGCGTCACAATAGTTTTTAACTCATGGAAATCTTATTAAACCATTTCATTTCAATTATTCGAATATATAGATGTTAGAAAATTTATCTACGTTATTTATATTCGGAAATAATCTTATTATTTTATAATATTGTACTTATAGGGTACAATAACTATAGAGGCCAGTCGTGGCGCAGTGGTACAAAGTGTGACTGTAAAACCGACTAGTTGTGGATTAGATCCCCACTCGAGGAGATGAAATATTGACTTAAATTTATATTTTCATTTCTTCGCTCTGGTGTCGAGGCAAAGCGCGGCGTTGAGTTCTGCCACTCAACACGCAATGCCTCCAAAATTCGGCAGAAAGTGGGGAACGAGGTGTCTTAACACTAGGTACTCTCTGCCTACCCTGCTATGTGCGGGATATAGCGTGAAGCTAATTTATAACTATAGATAGTAACTTATATTCAAACGCGGTTAAGGTTGCCTTATGCAAAACCAGTTGTAACTAGGAATTATAATACATAATTAGCATCAACACCAAACGTTGCTCGCTCAAGAATATTATTACATACAAAAGTAAGGCACTCTGACTTCGTACTTTATTTTTTGGTTTACTATTTCATACGTTAAATTGTTTCAGCGTAAACACGATGCGGAGTTTAGTTCCGCCAATCAACACGCAAGGTCAGAAAGAGCTACTACTACTTTTTTCTTGTATTTTTAAAAAAGTAAGAGAGCTATAAAATAACTCTTTTATATGCAAACGTACAGAAACCTCAATTATCTATATTGTTGTGATTTCATAAGTAACACTTTGCAAATATAATTTATTTGTAAAATCGTACGATATGGTTTTATATTTTGGCAACTTCGCTATGCACACGAATAAATAAATAATCTTATTATTATTTTAATAGAAATAAGAAAGATTCATTCACTTTAATACGGCCAATGAACTCTTTAAATGTTATATTTGTTTACAAAATGGAGTCGACTTGGTATTTTTATTTGCTTGAGTTTTTATAAGTTACATCATGAGCAATGTCAACGTATATAAAAAGATATGTCAAAATTTTATTGATTTTAATTTTTTTTTACTTTTCAAATTTAAAAATGTAGAGTATAAAAAATATATAACCCTTCCGCTTTTAAGTGACTGACATTTCGCATTGACGTAGAATCTTAAAGTTTGATTAGTTTATACCTACAGGAACCGAAACAACAGGATTTTATGTTTCATCCACAATAGGTTGCTACGGATTACGGGTTTTTTCCAAGTAGATAAATGGAAATAAAAAATATATATTTTGTAAATTAAAATTGCACAAATAATATATATAAGTACTTTAAATATGTACATATATATTATATTGGAGACTTAGCGAGGTTAACATATTTATGAAAGGGCTTGCCTAATGAACTTAAGATAGCTGTTATTAACATTCCATATATTTTCCTTGACTTGAAGAGAATATGTCATAAATTGTAAATATTTTCTAAGTCCTAGTTTTTCATGCATATTGCAAAATAGTAGTAATTCTAATCTAATATTTACTTACTAAGACAACGTATAAAAATTTGAACGTAGCGGGAATTGAACCCGCGCTTTTTGAAACCTAGGTGTAGAATAACACTTTAAAAAATTGTAAAAATATCTTATATTTATTTAAATTACTTTAGGGTTAGAGCTCTGGTAGTATAAATTTTGGCGTTCAATGTCTCGAACTTCGACGAAGAAAGGTTTGACTCGATACTTATAAAGGTAATATAAATTCTCAAAACTCAGTCCATTATGGCGCTATTATACAGTCGTGGCTCTGCGGCACAAAGTGTGACTGTAAAACCGACTGGCTGTGGGTTCGATTCCCAGTCAAGAAGATGAAATATTTACTTAAATTTATACTTCCATTACTTCGCTCTGGTGTCGAGGCAAAGCGCGACATTGAGTTCCGCTACTCAACACGCAATGCCTCCAGAGTTCGGCAGAAAGTAGGGAACGGAGTGTTAACACTAGGTTCCCTCTGCCTACCCTTCTGTGTGGGGGATACAACGTAAAGCTTATTTTTATTTTGATTTATTTAGTACATATTACACCTCTACAGTCAGTGCTCAAAATAGAAATTGATGTAGTTAAAAAAAAATTGATCGTCTTCTAATTCCCTCAATATTTAACAAACAAAACATTTCATTTCGTATCACGTGATAGCGAACTATCATTTAAAATTGAATAAGCGTTGATAATATAGTAAACTGGTTTGAGATTATAAAACTATTTATATAAAAAACAAATATAATCATTCAAATTAGGCTGTAACACGTTTATATTAAGTACCGTATAAAAACTATTCATTCAAATGTAACTTTCCTCTTAATATTCATTTATAATGAACGATTCGTTACTGTCTCGTGGCCTTCGAAACGTTCAATTCAATCACTGTTTTCTTACAAGATGTTATTTCAATGATTCGAGTTCATCTGATTGTGAACGGTTGACGGTTGTGGGTTTGATTCTCACTCAGGCAATTAATTATTTACATTTATTGGTAACAAGACAAAGTGGAAGGTTGAGTTACGACACTCAAAACGGTGTCACGAAAATTGGGCGTAAATTCCCCACTTGAATGTCTTAATACTTGGTCCCCTGTGCCTACTTTTCCTATATGCGGGATACAGCGTGAAGATTTTTAATTGTTCCAACGGTTTCTTCTCTTTATGTTTTTAAAAATAAATAGTTGAAATTGTGCTTCCGGAACAGTCTCAGAATCCCACTGCTTGTAAGAGAGATTGGAGAAAATATAATGTTAACAAAAATAAAAATTACGTTATGGATAAAAGATATTTTTGGTCGTAGCTCGTTGTTTAGTCAATTCATCGGTAAGTTGAGAATAGAAATGTTTGATGGAAACGAAATATCTTACTAGGTTCCCAAGTACTAGCACTGTCCTCTCCGCCTAACCAGTTACGTGCGGGATACAGCGTGAAGGTAAGCTAAACGAAATATATATTCAATTAAAATCATAATCCGATGCAGAATACAAATATTACACCACCACAACTTATTGTGTTGTAAAGCGTGAAAACAGTTAAGTTATAAAACTCATACGGGCGATCGACACGATAAACTGGCTATCGGGTTGCGGGTCGATCAAGTAGGGCTTTTAGTATAGTCGTTGTTGTATCCTGTATGTTGATTTTGAGTTTTTTTAATAGACAAAAAAAAATTCTGATTACTTTTCAGTTCAACTTTCGCTATTATTGTTGACAGAGTGAGAGAAAAGAATTAATTTAAGAAATCCACAATGGGAATAGCGCATAACCCACAACGCGACTGCCTCGTTCAATATTGATTATTTAATTCATATGTAGAAATCAAAGTGAAATTTCTATACAATAAATTGAAACAATGAAATAAAAAATATAACTTGTTTTACAAACAAACCTAACAAAAATGTTACTAAAATATATTTTTTGATTAGTTATGTGGAATAACTAATAAATATTTCATTTTTATCCCAAAACTTGTAGTATTTAAAGACTATTAACTAGCGCTTTTCACCACCAAATCCATGATATGTCTCTTATTTTTTATATAAAAGTAAACGCTTTGATCAATAAAGTCTTTTGTTTATTATTTATATATATATATATATATTACTCTTACACTATCAAGACCCAATCAAAATTGGACCCTAAACAGTATTTTTAGACAAAATCACAATTTATATTTAAAAAAAAGAGAGAAGAAAAAAAAACAAAAAAACAACAAAATTAAACAAAAATCACACAAGTCACAATAAAGCAATTATAATCAAAAAAATTCGACCTTGGAAACATATTAACTCGCTTTCTTAAACACTATAATAATTTAAAACATACACTTTACGTAATGACTCCAACGGCCGTTTAACTAAATAACTGAGTTCGCGTAATTACAACGACATACACTTGTCACTTCGGTCAGTCACCTACTGAGCTATAAAAACCGGATCTCCAATATATATTAAAAAGAACATACATTATAAAAAACTATCGCCTCCTTTGTTTCTAGATGTAAACAGCGTCTAAATTATATAAAATTTATATTATAAGATATTCTTGTGGCATGCTGTTATGAGATCGAAGTTAATTTGATTGTTTTTATATTTAAATAAAATAAATCAGCTTCACGCTGTATTCCGCACACAGCAGGCTAGGCAGAGGGAACCTTGTGTTAAGACACTCCATTCCCCACTTTCTGCCGAATTCTGGAGGCATTGAGTGTTAAGTGGCAGAACTCAACGCCGCGCTTAGCCTCGACACCAGAGCGAAGAAATGGAAATATAAATTTAAGTAAATATTTCATCTCCTCGAGTGAAGATCGAACCCACAACCAGTCGGTTTTACAGTCACACTTCGTGCCACTGCGCCACGACTGGCCTCTGGCTGTTTTTATATTTAGAAAAGTTAAATATAGGTTTACGTATACAGCGAGATTATTATTCTTTATGTATACCCTATAGTGTTTTGCCGTCGTGGCGCAGCTGTAAAGTATTTGCTTATAAACGCGACAGTTATGGGTTCGATAGCCACTCGAGGTAATTATAATTTTTCTTCGCTCTGGTCTACAATGTCTCGACAGTTGGTCATTGTGGGTGAAACGAAGTTTTATAACACTAGGTTCCTTTTGCTTATCCCTCTATATGCGAGTATACAGTGTGTTAAAAGTGCTAAAATAAAATTTCGTCGTAAAATTGTAGTTGAGATACGTTACACCGTTCTCCACTTTCTGGAATTACTCGCTAAGTTGGCTTGGCGATTCCTTTGTTGTTGTGTGGGTTAAATAGAGAGCCAGAGAAACCAGGCCTATATCTTTTTTAAAGTAAATTATGAAATTATGGATCGAAGCCCTTATGGATCCAAGACAGAGAGAAAGATTCAACTTATATTTTCACACACATTCGATTTACATGACTCGATAACCAAAAATTTTAAAGGCAATCTCGATCTAATCTCGAATCTGGAATTAATTAGAGAAATATGTATCACTTACATAATATTAAGCTAAATTTTGTCATTAAATTAAAATAATATCTTAAAATATAAACCCGTTATTCTAATTAACATTTTATTTGGTAATACATTTTTTTTTATTTTTATATGTAGCGTAGACAACAGACACACCGTTCTCTACTTCCCACTCAATTTCAAGAACAACTGATGGGTTGCGGAGTACCATAGTGGATAGGCGAAAAAAACTTAAAATGTTCTATTATCCGGGATAATGGGAGTGAAACCCAGAACCGTCGCATTTCCAACTAAAATTGCTTCACTGTGCCACTCCGTCACCAGGATAAATAGTCAGAAAAAAACCTAGTAAACAGAAGAATTGAAAATAGTTTAAGTATCATTACCTCGAAGAATCAAATCCACACTACCCTAACATCCAAACAGTATTTCATTGTGCCACAATGGTCTATATATATATATATATATATATATATATATATATATATATGGATAATAGATCAAATTTTAAACAAAGATTTGAGTGAAATAATACGTTCGGATGTTGCACCTCATCCTGGAAACGGCGGTAATGCGTCGACCTTACGTATATCCTCCGAAACTTGTCTATTCTAGGCCAAAATCATTTTATTTGTTGCATCATTCTATATTTGTGTTTGAATTTTTAGACGTAATATTCTGCACGCTTTTTTTGCACACAGCAGTGTAGGCAGAGGGAACCTAGTGTTAAGTCACCCTGTTCGGCACTTTCCGCTGGATTCTGGAGCCATTGCGCGTTGAGTAGCGGAATTCAGCGCCGCATTTTGCCTCGAAACTAGAGCGAAGAAATGAAAATATAAATTTAAATAAATATTTCAATTCCTCGAGTGAGGATCGAACCCACAACTAATCGGATTTCAGTCACACTTTGTGTCCCTGCGCCACGACTGACCTCGAACGTAATAGAATTACCATTAATAATAGCACATATGTAAATATGATGTGTTTGGGATAAAAGAAAATAATCTTCTAAACGAATGATAAGTTATTCTTAAGAGGTTATCTCTTAGCTGTTGGATGCAAAAGGCAGTTTTACTTGAAACGGCGCGTATTGTGGAGAGGTTCCTCTGTCTGAAGACTTAGCCACCGATAACTTGGACTCTTGTCCCACAATATAGCAGGATAATATAAAATCCAAGTGGTACGACACTTTGTTGCTTGTTGACCAACCGAATTTAAGACTGGATTACGGCGGTAGAGTACGACTCTCGTCTACCAGTTCACGAGGATCGTGGGTTCTATTCCCACTCGTAGAAATAATTTTCTCTAAATAATGGTACAGAATTACGTACAGTTAGACAGCTGCATCATGATGGATATACGCTTGTAAACATATATAGAGTAGTGTTATACAATAGAATTAAATATATGACCCACTTTGATTGTAATGTAGATTATTTTGATATAAGAGCGCACGGCTCTCAACCTGTTATCATTGCATCTGATTAAATGCTCTGTTTTGTAGATGCTCTACATTAGGTTTATTCTAGCTTTTACCGTGAATACGTGATGTAACATATTCTATAACCTTCTTCAATTAATGAAATATTTATTTAATGCCACACATAGCAGGGTATTCAGAGGGAACCTGGGAACCTACTGTTAAGACACTGCGTTCCCTTTTAATTACTGTCGTTCTTCACTGAACGAACTATGCGTTACAAAAATATTTTTTCAATTCATACCTCGTCAGCTTTATAGCATTAACATTATTATATAACAATAGCCAGAGACCAGTGAGTGACTGTAAAACCGACTGGTAGTGGGTTCGATCCCCACTCGAGGAGATGATATATTTACTTAAATTTATATTTCCATTTCGCTGTGGTGTCGAGGTTAAGCGCGGCTTTGAGTTCTGCTACTCAACATGCAATGCCTCTAGAATTCGGCAGAAAGTGGGGAACGGTGTGTCTTAACAATAGGTTCCCTCTGCCTACAATTCTGTGTGCAGGACACAGCGTGAAGCTGATTTTATTTGATTTATATAACAATAACATATGTGCATAAATATATTATTAAAATTATTATTATTGTTGTAGAGAAATGGAGACGTCTTTTAATATAATGGTCATGGCTTTATATTTTACCTAGTGGATTCTTGGTTCTTTCCAATAATTGTACTAAAGTAGTAATAAGGAATAGTGAAGTGTAAAGAGATACATTTATTTTAAGTGGGCTAAAAATGTAGATACATATTTATATTTGTATATTCAAAATATACCTGAAACAGGTCAATGCTCTTATTAAATTTTAACTAGCACGTTCAAACATCAAGAAAGCGATGCGAGCAAAGAAATGAAAATATAAATGTAAATAAATATTTCATTTCCTCGAGTAGGGATCGAACCCACAGCCAGTCGATTTTACAGTTTGTGCCCCTGCGCCACGACTGGCCGCGAAAAATTCATTTTATTACAAAAATACACACATATTACAAAGAATTAACAAACTGTACGAACTTATACGAACTAGTCGAAATTATAAGTACAATAAATAAAATCCAGATTTCCAACAAAAGATACAATTATCTATTTAGTAATACAAAATGCTCGTGCAGTGATTCATCAGTGATTTAACTTAAACATTTATATTAAAAAGCTAAAGCAATTATATGAATAAATCAATTTCACATCATCGTCCTTCGATCACGCGAAATAAATTTTAACCAATTATATATAGTATAGTATAGATACAGATAATTAAAACTAATATTTCTGTCTGTCTGTAGATAAATTTATTGCTTTTTTTCTATTTTTATGTATTTTTATATAATATAAACATTAAGATCATAGCTATATGTAGAACACTACATCACCTTTAAAGTTTATCTAAAATATGACATATTATGAAGATGTACATAATTGACAATATTATAGATAGGTTATATTATAATTGCACTTCGACATCATTAAAATTTTGAAAATTTGAAGCAAGGTTTTTAGTAAAATGTATTTTTTATTATTATTATTTTTTATTTAAAGGAAATCGTTATTAGAATAAAAATAATACAAAATATAAAAACTTTTTCGTTATCTATATATTAAAAAAAAAATAGCACAAGAAACTAGCATTGAAACGATTAAAAAAAAATAACAAACTTACCTTTTGACCTGGTTTTATCCGGACGCTGTTACTTATTTGGTGCTAAAGAATTTAATTATTTATGCCTTTATACTTTTTTATGAAAATGCAAAAAGTAGTCTTGTGATACGAACACTATGTTAGAAATAGACAATTATTAAATTACAACTTACAGTACACCGCGTTAAAGCTTACTTTAAGATTGAGATCTAATCACTTTAAAATTTAAACTACTTTTGTACTTAAAAAATATTACTGACTCATGATGTACAGTTAGTTTTTTTTTTAATAAATTTAACATTTTTCGATAATTTCAGAACCATTGCGTATGATTGACGGAACCTAACGCCGCACTCACCTTACTAATATTTCCCTATAGGCTAACATAAAATTGATATAGATAATAAAATCAAGTCCTTTAAAAATGATTACACTTAGTAAAATCTACAAAAACGTTTTATATTTCTAATCTCTTAAAACATTTTTTCAGCGTCTTATTGCTCAGCTTAAAAAAATAAAAATAAAACTACGTAGCTTAATTTAAATCACTACCAATAATTCACCTTATAAATTTTCCCAACAATTAACCAGTACTTTAATGAACTATCAAAATTTCTGCGTAACTGCGTTAAATTTCTTAATTTTAAGATTTTCAATACAAGGTTAGAACTGAACTGAACTGATTTCGTAATATAATAGCATCGAAACCAATTCAGTAAAAAGATTCTTTAAATTATCTTTTGGCTAAAATACTTCTATTATATTATTTTTTGTACCTATTATATGGAATTTAGCACCCAATATAAAAGTTTTGTATGAACATTATAAAAAAGTGACCTTCGATATATCGATTTCCATTTCTTTAAATTATGTAATATATGTTTTTTACGGAATATAATAAATAACAAATATATATTTAATGCACTAACAATAAAAACGGAATAATGAAACAAAACGTACATACAGGTCTATATTTCATTATATTAAAATATTAATATTGTAAGATTTAGAAAAAAAACGACAAAGTAGCTATTATGGTACATTTATATATATTTTTTCTAAATAATTTTTAAAAATATATGATGAATTGAGAATATATGAGCCAAGATCAATAAGCCCAAAATTAATATCAGATCATAATAACAAAATAAATACAATTTTTTTAGCTCTCCCTTGTAACTTAGTGTTACGGCATACCGTTCCCATTAAGACAATTCCGTTCCCACTTTTAGCAAAATTCTGGAGGCATTTCAGGATCAGGAGGGAGGTTGGATAGCAAAAGTTAACGCGCAAAATATTAAATGTTTCATTCCTCGTATGTCAATCGAACCCACAACCTGTCGCGCTCGCACAAGCAACGTGTCGATACCGCAAAGTTTTGCAATAATGAAATCAGAAGATTAATCAAAAAATATATATTTCTTTTTAAATTTCAAACATAGCTTCAGGACGTTATTTCACTTGCAATTCTAATAAGAATTATCACATGATATACGACTATAATCATATTAGCTAGTGTAGAGTAGAGGTAGAGCATCGAACACGCAACACCTGGCCAACAAAATTTCATATAACAAAACCAGTTCAAAATAATTGCATTATGAAACGCATAGCTCGCATTTTGGTCTGCGAATTTCAATTGATTAGGTCTTTGCCTCTAATCCTTTGACTGAGTGGTTATTATTTTTGTAATACTGCTAAGGTTGCCGCTACCCTTTTTTTAGTGAGTGGCAACGTTTAAAAATTAATATGTTGCACCATATTTTTTTATGCTGGAATCGTTTTTTTATCAGTTTTACGTAGTGATATGCAGGATGCATATAGCAAGATAGGATGAATCTAGTGTTAAGACACTCGGTTTTCCAGTTTCTGCTGAATTTTTCGAGGTATTGCGTGTTGAATGGCGGAACTCAACGCCGAGCATTTGCCTTGGTGCCTGTTGGTTAATAATTCATTTCTCCAAGTGGGGATCGAACCCACAACCGTCGTGAACACGCTCTTGTACCACTGCGCCACGACGATATATTTTCTATATGTTACCAAAATGTAAAATAATTAAGCCTATCGGCACAGAGTCTAAGTTGAGTTTTGCTAAAAAACAATCATAATCTTACAGAAAATAAGCAATACATACTATGTGAAAGATTATTAAAAATATACATATGGGGATACATAAGATAACCAGATTTAAATTGTATAATAAAATATCCTCTTTAATATGAAAATAAGAAAAAAATGGGAGACTTCGATAAATTTACTTCTTAATAGATAGACTCTGTAACTGCGTTACAATCTAAAGTAAACAATTCTCGTATGTGCAGCGACTCTAATTATTTTGCATATGACTCATAATTTGCATTTTGTATTGCATATGCAATAGATAAGTTTCTTATGCAATAGATAGATATGCAGAGTCATGTTTAAATTCAGCTTCGCGCTGTAGCTTCCCGCACACAGCAGGGTAGGCAGAGGGAACCTAGTGTTAAGACACTCCGTTCTCCACTTTCCGCTGAGTTCTGGAGGCATTGCGTGTTGAGAGGCGGAACACAACGCCGCGCTTTACCTCGACACCAGAGCGAAGAAATGAAAATATAAATGTGAATAAATATGTCTTCGCCTCGAGTGGGGATTGAACCTACAACCAGTCGATTTTACAGTCACACTTTGTGCGCCACGACTGGCCTCAAGTCCTTTGAATTCGTTAGATTAATTAATTGACTATTCTTAAAAAATATATATTTAAATTTAATTCAAAATTATAAAAAGTAAATAAGTACACATTGTGTTGCCAACTTGTATTATTAAAATAGTGGACTCTGTAAAGAAACAAATTAGAGCTATATCTTAAGCCATAAAAGTCTTGTTTTTAAGTAATTTCAATTTAAAAAAGAACTTTAAACTAATACTCCACCAAGGAGTGTTCGTAGTCAGCAGATTTTTTTCTTATCACTTTTTTTTTTTTAGCTTCACGCTTTATCCCGCACACAGCAGGGTAGGCAGAGGGAACCGAGTATAAGACACTCCGTTCCCCACTTTCTACCGCATTTTGGAGGCATTGCGTGTTGTGTGGCAGAACTCAATGCCGCGCTTTGCCTCGACGCCAGAGCGGAGAAATAGAAATATAAATTTAAGTAAATATTTCATCTCCTCGAGTGGGGATCGAAGCCACAACCAGTCGGTTTTCAGTCACACTTTGTGCCACTGCGCCACTGTAGGGTCAAAACATGATATTGATTCGATTACTTTCGCTAAAGTAAGAAAAATAAAATACGATTATTTTTAATAATAATATTTCATACATCAATTGGTTCATACGTTATTAATGGGAGCACGCATGCTTTGAATTCGAACGACTTACATAAACTTATTATGGAATGGAGGTTAATATTTCAAATAACCATGACGAATAAAATTTTTTTTGTTACATTTTTTTAAATTACCATCAAAAGCACATGGGCTTAAAATCTATATAAAAAGTATTTCTTATATATAAAATTAGTATAGAACCAAGCAAATAATGTCACTAAATATTAATATTTCATTGTTTTTTTTTTATAATAAAAATATTAATAGCTCTACATTTTAAAGAAAGCAAAAAAATACATAAAAATGTAGGAAAAAAGAAACTATTTATTTTTTGACTACAGACTATAAAAAATATATTCTTAGACCCAAAAATAAACATTAAAAACAAATTATGCTGTACACATGTCACATACATTTCCAATGTGTCAAAGAGATTATAAATAAAGTAATACTCCTAATTCATGGATCTAAGCAAAATTCTGAGTATTTGTGCCCTTACAATACATTTATATACAGCATAGTACCGGATCTGAACAGCGCCTAAATCGACGTTCACATTTTCTTTGACCGCCTAACATTCCACCAACTTACAAGGTCGGAGAGATTTAAACCATAATAAAACTCTCCATTTACAACATACATGAATACTATAAAAATATGCTTCACTTGCTTATCTTTTCATTTGTATACAATCTTAGAAAAAATAGAGACCTTAAGATTACATATTAATTTGACTCTACGTAACAAAAATTATATATAAAATGTAGACTAACTTACCAGTAATAATAAATTTTATCCGTCCATATTAATCACAAAGCTCTGTAAAACTTTTTTCAACCAATTGTTTGAACACTAAACATCGACACTAACTATGCACACGTGTGCCCCCGACGGAGTTTCAAGCATAACTGAGGCCTGAGCTAAGAAACTGGCCGGGGCGGTTGCGAGTTGCGCTCGCGCACCCAACGGATGGTCCGGTTTACGCTTGTTAGTTGTTTCGTTTACCTTTTGTCATAAGAATATATCAGTTTCTTTAAATTATGTAAGATTTGTGATTTTTATTAGATTATTGATTGATTATTTTTATTTATATTAAGTATCAAAACATTTGAATGCTTTTATTGTTTTTTTTTTATTATAAGTAAGATATTACCTAAAGTAGAGTTCTATAATTAGTATCTACTTCATACATACATTTAAAATTATTTGTTTTGCTTTTCATTTATTTTATATGGTAAACATAAACAAATCTAAATACTATATGTACATATCATATACACAAAAATATATGAGAATAAAAATTAAATGTGGAACATGATACTCCGAAGTCTTGTATTAATCTGTACATTAACTACTTAAATACAATCAAGTTACAGTCAGTCTATAAAAATTACTATGCAAATAAAGTGGAATATTTGATGTTAATTCTTGTGTATAATCAACATACAATATAATTATTTATGTTTATGGAAATTTAGTTAATCGATACTTCTGTTGTTTAGTCGATATTTTTTTTATATTAACTGAACACGCAATACTGCGAATTCCGTGGGAAGGTGGAGAACGGAATATCTTGACACTATGTTCTCTTTTACTATCCTGCTATATCTATAAGAAATACCGGTCAAGTGCGAGTCGAACTCACTCATCAACGATTTCGTATCCGTATTCCTTAATCCAATTTAGGGATTGTAGGTCAACGGAAAGTATAACATATTAAAGTTGACAAACTTATATATGTACGCCCGTATGCACTCATTTTGTCACAAGTTTAAAATGTGGTTGATATAATAATAGTTTTCTTGTATGAGACAGTAGTCTCATACATTTTCTATTACATTTTCTCATCTATATACATTTTCACTTTTGGCTTTTGTGAGTTTTTTACTTTATGCCAAATTTCACAACTGTAGGTTCATAGCAAGTACTCTATAGGTTTTGAATTTCATACAAAATAGCTATAGACAGACGGAGACCAAAGCGATGCTATGAGGATTTCGTTTTTTCCTTTTGAAATACGGAGCCTTAAATTAATGACCTGTTTAATTTTTTTAAGTAATAGCGTACCGTTATCGACGTACGAGTCGATACTTCAATACACTACTATCCGTAGGATATCAACAAAAATCTATTTTTTGTTGTCTACTTACTCAAACTCGACTAGGAATAGTTTTATAGATTTCACCTTGCCCAAAAATACGCCGTTGAATTTCGCAATCCAACCGTAAATATATTATTTGGATGAACAAAATATTCGGTGATATTAGCATATAGCAATTAACACAAACGGTCAGTCCGACCGGAATGATAAAAAATGAAAAGAATTATAACAGGGCTGCTCATTATTACTATATAGATACTAACACTAGTATGCTCAATTATGATGAAATATATAAAAAAAATGATTATAATTATTGATAAAAAAACTTATATTAAATATATATATATATATATTTAATATAAGTTTTTTATATTTATATATAAGTTTTTTTATCAATTATTATAAAATTTATTTTTATAACTTCACGCTATATCCCGCGCACAGCAGGGTAGACAGAGGAATCGTAGTGTTATGTCACACCTCTCACCCAGCCTCAGATCACCTCCACCCGCAGACAATTAAAAAAAATAAGCTAAATAGCATACTAAGGTTATTTTTTAAATGCTTACGTTTAACCACATCGAGGCTGATGTTACATGTTGATGTGGTCTGTACTTATTGATTCTTGATTCAAAAACCCACAATTTGTAAAACTTAAGAAATACAGACGCCAGCAATATCCAAATTTTCATTTTTAATATCCAGAAAATGAAAAAAAGTAAAACTTTCTTTCATATGGAACAACTTTTTCACTGTTACCTGGAAAACTCATCACATATCCAATAGAACATTCCCGTCTTAGGTACTCAAAAGAGATCCAGTCACTTCCATACTATTTAACATCAAAAGGCTATAGATCAATAGTAATTATAATGAACTGCAAAATCGTTTAAGTTATTTGACCCTTTCATCAATATCGATGGCGGTGATAAAAACTTAACTCTGAAGCCCGCCCCACTCATTTATAAATACCGTTTTAGAGTTTCAGAACGTTTAACGGTAACTTTGGTCCCAGCCGTGTTGTAGTCGTGTGACAAGCATAAAGCATAGTCAAACATTATTGCAATTTACTTTGGCTTTAATATAATAAAATGTGTTCAATTATATAATAAACAATTGGTGTACAAAATATTTCTTATTAGAAACATGGGAGAACCAACAGCTGAAACAATATCATACTTTACTAATAAATTGACGATTGTATTTATAAAATAATAAAACTTATAAAAAAGGGTAGAATTTCACTTTGACTTTTCTTTATTATTACATATTTCCCTAAAAACGTAGAATAAAATAATCTAGAGTATTTTATTCCCGCTCACAGATATTCCATTGGAAATCGAATCTACGACCACCGCGTATGACCACCACAAAAGATTCATAATAAATGTCACATCAAACGCTTTGCCACTCACAACTTTACAACACTATTAATATATAATGAATTAATAGTGTTGTAAAGTTTACACTAGTAATAATAATAATTGACCGATCGAGCCCTCAGCTCCAATATAGAACTATGTAATTAAAAAAATGAAAATCAGCTTCACGCTGTACCCCGCACAAAGCAGGGTAGGCAGGAAGAACCCAGTGTTTAGAAACTCCGTTCCCCCTATCCGCCGAATTTTACATTGCGAAAGCATTGCGTGTTGAGCGGCGAAAGTAAGTGTTGGGCTTTTGCCTTGGTGCCAGAACGGAGAAATTAAAATATTAATATAATAAATCATTTCCACGAGTGGGAATCAAACCCACAACCGTCGCGTTACAGTCACACCATTGTGCCTCTGCGCCACGACGGCCTCTAAATGCAATTAAAAATAATAGAAAACTTCCTTCCAATCATATCTGAAATTGGTATCGTAAAGTAAAATTATGTAATAATTAACAATCTTATATAATTGCTCGTGTCATTAACGTAACGCAGAACGGATGAAATAATTTTCTATATGAAAAAAAAATCAATGTATGTATGTTTAATAAGTGAAATTACCCAGTTACGTGTGTCCAAGTAGTGAGGAAACCGATTTATCGTACATACGCTACCATATTGATTTGAATTTGATATAGCATAATATGTAAATCATTTTTAGTTACATCAGGTAAGATAGCGTAATATTGTTTATATATTCAAGGAAACAAAAACTTTGCGTTTTTTCTTATAGAACCTATGGCCTGTATTGCGTGTTTTTTGTCTACATGAAAATAGTTTAAACAATTTTTTTTCCTATTTGGAGTTGAACCCAAGACCATCGCTCTTAAAGTCAGATGTTGATGTTGTCACATGGCCCCAAAAATACCGAAATCCTAGAACATGCAGACACATGCATGCATAGCATGCATAGTTTCTTGTACAAGGGTCGATTACATAGTCTGTTCTAACAAAGTGTGAAATTGAAATAAGACGAAAAAAATGATGTACCTTTTTAAAATTGTATAAAAATTTTATCCTTCCAAGCAATTTAATTATTTAAAAAACGCATCTATGTATAGACAGGTGGTACGGAATCATAGAGATTACTGTAGTTGGGTGAACAGCACGATTATAGTAACACCTCACATATTTTTAACCTTCCCATATGTCCCGCACATAATAGGGTAGGCCTAGGGGACCTAATGTTAAAAATAAAAAAATATCACTCTTGTATACTACAACTTATTATAAATGAAAAGAAAACATAAACCGTTTCACTTAGAAATCACATTAGACCTAAAAGAAAGTCTTTCTTTTATATTAAACCGCAACAAAGATTCACAGTAGGAACCTTAAGGTACCCAATATATGTAGATACTGGAAATGATATCAACCACTTAAGGACATCGACGATTTGACACAAGGAATAATTAGAAAAAAAACATTAAAATAACAGTAAAATATAATCCATCAAGCTAGTTTTTAAAAATGTTATCTATATACTCAAAATGGTGATATATGTGTACCTACCTCTCTATGCTAAAATCAAAGATCTTATCGACTCATCAATTCGACTAATTGTGGGTTCGATCCCCGCTCTGGTGTCAGGCTAAGCGCGGCGTTGAGTTCTGCTACTCAACACGCAATGCCTCCAGAGTGCGGAAGAAAGTTGGAAACGGAGTGTCTCAACACTAGGTTCCCTCTGCCTACCCTGCTGTGAGCGGAATACAGCGTAAAGCTGATTAGATTTTTTATTATAATCGTTTTAATTCTAGAAGTGACAAATTTAGGTCCTAAATAATACCTTACCGTAAGTGTCCCAGCATAAAGCGTTAGCGATATTGCCCATTTAAATAGTAAAATCAAGTTTTGCGGCTTTTATGATTATTAAAGTACTAGAATTATACTTATAAAGGTTATTGGTATATAACTACCCATTACATATTTCTATAGATACATTTTCTTTGACCTTTACCCTCACTCGACGAAATGAAATATTTATTTACATTCATATTGTTATTTCTTCGCTTTGGTGTCGAGGCAAAGCGCGGCGTTGAGTTCCGCCACTCAACATGCAATGCCTCCAGAAATAGGGGCTATCGGAGTTTCTGTGTGCGGAATACACAAAATGATTTTTTTTTTAATTATTTTTAGGCCGTCGAGGCACAGCGACACATGCGTTTGACTTTGAGCGCGACGGTTGGGGGTTCGATTCCTACTCGGGGCAATGAATTATTATTTATTAATATTTTTATTTTCTCGCTTTAGTAATAAAACAAAACACGGCAACGCAATTTAGCGGAAACGGAGTGTGTCAGCGAAAATAAGTTCCATAATGTAATTAAAATTCCGACATATGAAAGGATACATACACTGTTGAGGTTAGATCGGAAAGTTAGTCTTGATCCTTGAAATACAGTGGTTTAATTAAGTGCAGCGTTGAGTTCCGCCACTCATTACGCAGTGCGGCTAATTTGAGGAGTAACAAGCGTTTTGAGGCTTCTCTCTACCTACTTTGAAAACTTTTATACCTTCAGTTTTTCGAATTTAGGAAACTTAAATTTTACGATCACAATGTAAAGATATTTTTTTTTGTTATTATTATAATATTATGGACTATCATTTTTAACCTCGAACATTCCATATTACCATTAGAAGCGGTGACTTTTTATGTCTACGTGCCAAAAGTTTATTATAGCTGTATTCAAACCAACTTATTTAAAAAACCCCTTGCAATTTTATAATAAGTGATTTAGATTCATACAACTTGTATTACACGTCTTCTTTACCAGCGAAATAACCGAATGCACGTAAAACAGCCCATAAAACTTTGATGTTATGTCTATACGCAACAGAAATCGCGAATATTTTACAAAATTCTGTTTGAAACGCCAACCGCTGAATCTTAAAATTTGATTTTGTTGCGGTAAAATAGTTGCATCGATGTTATAGCTATAGGAATTATTGAATTAGTATAAAATAAGTGAGTCCATTGAATATTGAGTAATAACTTTTTATGTGTGTGGAGTATGTTCCTTTAAAATGGACAGTAAAAGTTTATAATAAAGTATTTTTTACTGCAACTCCACCTCCATAGTCAATCGGGAATCACTAATAGTAGTGTAAAGCACAATATGACATGTTCTAAGTGCCTATTAACTTTGACCTTTATGAAATGTTATAGTGTAAAGAATTTCCCGATAAATGGAGTATGCAATAGAAAAATAACACAATTCGATATAGTACTTCGTTTTGTTCTTAGGACAACTTAGGAGATAAAAAATATTATAAATCAATATTTCAGATTAATTTATTCGTTTTGAATTTATATCCATACATACCTATGTATAAAACGGCAATGTAAATTGATATGTAATAGCTTGTAATATTGCTTCAATATTTAACCTATAGTTCATTTAAATTTCGTTAAAATGTACTTCAATACACAATTTATAAGTTAATGTAGGGTTTTGTAAAAATAATGAGGTTTTTTTATATTTACTAAAAAAAAAGACATGTTTCGTGAGCAAGTTTTTCGTTTGAATGGTAAGAGAGGTAGGGGGAGACCTCGGTTGACCTTCGAAAACACAGTATCAAAGATACTGGAGGAAGGTCACGTAAAAAGCATGAGGACCCCCCGGAGGGCATGTATGAAGAGGTTGATGACAGTGGACGAGGCGAAAGAGGTATGTAGAGACCGTAGCGTTTGGCGCTCCGTTCTCTCTGACTACCCCGCTAGGGATAAAGCGTGAAGTTAAGTAAGTAAGTAAGTAAGTAAGTAAGTAAGTTTTTTGTTTAAAAAATACCTTTATCTTTAAACAAATCGTGTGAAATTTGTGACCTGCAAGATATATTTAATAAAATAAATAAAAGAACAGTGCGTTTAATTGTGAAATTTTAAAATTGTAATTGCTCATGCCGACCAAATGTTACATACAAAAGACATAAACGTGCTCAAAGTTTTACTTTTTTTTTTATATTTATTAACGCCATCTATAAATCAATTACAGTACTAAATGAGACAAGTTTCGTTTTACGGTATTTATTTTCATATCTTCATTGTAGATAAACTTCTTTATATATTAATATATATTTATTTAAAGTTTATCTACAGATATATTATTTATATTTATAGTTTTTAATAAGATAATATTAATATGTAGTATTTTCTTAATAAGATCAATGAAAGTTATATATCGTTAAATAAATAAAAATAACACTTGCGTGTTTCGGAACACGTTTGTGCTGCCAAATGTATTTGTTGATTGTTTATATTTGATTGATTATAATAAATTTAAATCGTGATCAATTTTATATATTATATGAAATTTATTCACTTCATAACTTTGATGTCAATTTTAAAAACAATTGGTTCAGGAGCAACTAGAAAACTCTTAAACAATAACTTAAATTATGTTTTAAAACATACTAAATTTACTGGTTATACATTTAACTAACAATGTCCAATAAAGAAAACAAAAGTGTTGAAACTGGTACGAGCGATCTACCAAGCTCTTGTACACCAGTAATGGATGAAGAAACCAAAAAAGTGAATGAAATGTTAAAAAATCGTTTAAGAAAATATATAGAAAAATTAGATGGTACGTGATATTTGAAATTTTACTTGTACATAGTAAAAAATATGTATTCATTATTGCTAAATTAAGTATTGTTATTATTATTACAGAAACTCATATAAGCACTACCAAGGAAGAGAGTGAGAAGGTTGAACTTGAAACTTTTAAGCAACTCTATAAACCTAAGCTAGAAGGTGATAAAAAGACATATAAAAAAATACCTAAATTTTACTTTAAATTGCCACGACCGGATGATGTTTTAGCACAAAAACTTAGAGAAGAAACCCGTGCCCAATTTTTACAGAAGAAAAGCAAAGAATTGTTAGATAATGGTGAATTAAAATTTCTATGGAGCCTTCTTGAAAAGTCCAATGGAAGTTACAGTATGGCCAATAGTGACGAACTTACCATTGATTATTTACAGTTTAAAAAAATTAGGGAAGAAGCTGGACCAAAATATAGGTAAATAAAATTTCAATTGTCACTATTTGTCAGTTGAATATCGCAATGTAGGCAATAACTGAGTGTTGAAATATTTCATTCTTTGCTCTCTGCCCGAATCTGGGAGATAACAACTAGAGAATTATTACTACTATTGTTTATATTATATGTTCATTAAATAAGTGAGAAATTTCTTTGTAAATGGTTATACTGGATTGCATATAAATTTTTTGTTTGTGAATTTGGGGAACTGAAGTGGTGTAATGAGAGTAAAGTGTTACAACACTGCCTACTGATAGATAGCAGGGTTGCTATTTATCCGATATAGCGTAAAGCTACATAAAAAGTTTATATTATTTCATCCAATTGTTTTGCTAAACACCATATCATCATCATATTTCAGTCCATATTTCACAGCAGAGGTATTTGGTCGCCTCCAAGCAGCAGAAGGTGGAGTTGGTCGAGTTAGAGGTGTATCATTGTTTAACTATGTAATGCGTAGAGTTTGGTTGCAGCAAACTAGGATAGGATTGTCCTTGTATGATGTGACTGGACAAGGATATCTTACTGAACATGTGAGTGTGACATTAATATTTTTTTAATATTATGTTAACATATATTTTAATATGGTAATTGTAAAATATATATTCTTTTAGAGGTTATTGTAGTACACTGCTGTAGGTTTATTTCTACCCCAGGTAAATGATGTTTTTAAATTTCTTCTCTGAAAATAAGAAAAAAAATGCAGTGTTTGGTCTCCACTCAGTATGCATTTAACAGAGGGGAATGAAGTGTCTTAACTCTGTGATGAAAGATCTTAGTGTTAAGACACTTCATTCCCCTACCTTATTATATGCAATATATAATATAATACTAAAAAAAATCATACAGCTTCATCACAATCCTTATACATCTGTTAAACTTATTTTTGTCATTAGCATTTCTGTAGGGATGGATAATTTTACGAAGTAACAAATCGACTAATTCCACACATCACAAATTAGTTTTTACAATTTCCACAGGACCTAGAAAGCTACATAGCTGAATTAGTACCGTCACTAGCAGCGCTTGATGGTCTAGATTCATCATTTACCTCCTTCTATGTATGCACTGCAGCAAGAAAGTTCCTTTTCTTTCTGGACCCTCTAAGAGTGGGACGGGTCAGAATTAGAGATGTGCTGTCCTGCTCTTTCTTAGATGATTTGCTTGAGGTGAGAAGGAAATAGATATATTTCTAATGTATGTTGTATTTAAATAGAACATCCCACATTATTTGTATGTCACACTGGTGCAAAAACTTTATCTTTCTAGACCCTCTAATAGTAGGGCAACTTACGATTAGAGAAGTGCTGTTCGACTCTTTCTTGGATGTGGTAAGAAAGAGATAAATATACATATTTAATTTATTGTAATACTTTTTCCTTTGCTAGGGATGTCCTACTCTTATTTGAATTATTTTGTTATATGATTTTTATGTAAATAATAATCTGTCTTATCTTTCTGGAATAATGTTATAGTTAAGTAATAACAAATTGATTTGATAATTAGAAATGAAACATTTTCATAAATGTTTGTTATTTTTTATCACCTTCATTTACACTGTATCCCGCACACAGCAACCCTGCTGCAGGCAGAGGGAACCTAGTGTTAAGACACTTCGTGCCCCACTTTCTGCCGAATTCTAGAGGCATTGTGTGTTGAGTGGCAGAACTCAACGCCGCGCTTAGCCTCAACACCGGAGCCAAGAAATGGAAATATAAATTTAAGTAAATATTTTATCTCCTCAAGTGGAGATCGAACCCACAAACAGTCGGTTTTACAGTCACACTTCGTGCCACTGCGCTACGACTGGCCTCAATAAATAAAAATAAATAAATGGTATTATTTTTTTTTATTTTAGTTACGCGAGGAAGACCTGCCAATGGAATTACAAGAACAGAACTGGTTCAGTGCCGCTTCAGCTTTACGTGTATACGGGCAGTACTTGAACTTGGATAGAGATCATAACGGCATGTTGAGCATTACTGAGTTAGCTGGGTAAGCTCCTTTTTAGCTTCTGGAATATTCTATATAGTAATATTCTATATACTTCTATCTTCAGGTTGTAAGAAACTATATTTTTTGGTATCAGCTTATGTAAGAGTTATTGACCCCACTTAGACTTACGAGTGTTGGTATCTGAGGTATGAGGTGTTGAGTATGAGTGCATGTGCACTAATCAGTACTAGCAATGTACTATACATAATCAAGAGATATCGTTGTATATGTAATAGGACCGCAAAAATAAAATTATTTGATCTTATAAGAAGTTTACAACACCCACACTGTTGTAAGAAATAAGAGCATTTTTAAATATATAATACATAGTAAGACCTAATGAAATCTTCGATAAAATGTATTTTATAGAAGAACCTACATTAAATATAGATTGAATTCCAGCTACGGTTCAGGCACACTGACGCGCGCGTTCCTGCAGCGCGTGTTCCAGCAGTGCCTCACGTACGACGGCGAGATGGACTACAAGACGTACTTGGACCTGGTGCTGGCGCTGGAGAACAGGAGGCAGCCGGCCGCGCTCGCCTACCTCTTCAGAGTGCTAGATATCAACTCGCAGGGGTATCTGGATGCTTTCACGTTGAATTATTTCTTTAAGGTATGTGGAATTGGGACCAACAACTTGCTTCTTTTTTGGTCTTTCTTATTTGTTTGTTTGTGTGTTTTTTTTATTCCTACATATTTCGTTGTCATAATTTAAAACTAGTCTAGCTTCCTTCCATGTACTTGAACTTCCTGCAAATGCTGAAGGAAAGGATATTTTTGAATTACAAAAGAATAGTTGTGATAATTTAATTATTGCTATTTAGAAAACAGGTGGCTAGTCGTAGCGTAGGGACTTTAAACACGACATGTTGTGAGATCGATTCCCACTCGATGAAATTAAATATTTAATATTTTCATTTCTTAGGAGTCTCTTTGCGCTAAGCTCCCAGGCTTGACCCTAAACAAAGAATTGAATTTCCTTAATATATCTACTAACACAAATTTATTAATACTATTAAAGCCTTATATTGTAAAAGCAGTTTTTTTTAATATGTTATTTGTTACAGGCAATACAAGAACAAATGATAGCCCACGGCGCTGAACCAGTCAACTTCGACGACGTGAAAGATGAAATATTCGACATGATTCGACCTGAACACCCTTCCCGTATAACGTTACAAGATTTAGTGAGGAGTGGTCACGGACACACTGCGGTGTCCATATTATTGGAGTTACACGGATTTTGGGCATATGAGAATAGAGAGGCGTTGGCTGCGGCTGGAGATCACGCCTGACATATGAAATTTGACAAGAAAGTCGATATTCATTTAAAATGATAAAAAAGAAGCTTTCAGCTTTTACCCATATAGCAGGGAAGGCAGAGGGAAACTATTGTTGAGAAATTACGTTCCCTGCGTATCTCGCTATATTGCGTGTTAAGGAGCAGGACATGGCGATATGAACCCATAACCATTGCATTTAGCCTGGTTTTTTTAAAAGTGGTCATGGACGTACTGCAGAGTCCATATTACTAGAATTACATAGTTTTTGGACATAAGAACATAGAGAGGCGTTGGCTGCGACCTTGCTGGGGACCAGAATATAAACTGGATAAGAAGATAGAGAGAAGACTAGATAACAGAATCACTATGCGCCGCCCAATCACCGAGACAATATGCGATAAGTGCCGGAAATCAACAACACACTTCTTTTAAGCGCAATTTTATATTAATTATTTTTGAATTATTCTCAAATGACAACGAAATATTACTTATATTGAACCTATAAATGTCGCGTTTACTCTAATGTTTTAGCAAAATTCTAACCTTACCAACTGGTGCTCTATAGACTTGAATTAATTGTATGTAACAATTTGGTAAATAATGACATTTTGGGATATTGAATGATTTAATATTATTAATAATATTATACTTGTATCTTAATATTATTATACTTTGTAGTATATATTTATAAAGAGATTAAGATACCAGACTGATAGTTATAAAACCAATTACACATTATATAGCTAAATTAAACTCTACCCTGTATAGACTATAAACCCCTGGAGAAACTAAAAAAATTAAGATAAATTTTAATCAAACCATAATAAAAATTTAAACTTTTACCTATTGTCTTACTAAATATTATATTGAATTTATTTGCTTACGTTAGATGTGCCTTTTTCATGTTAAATATGTACTAATATTCAATAAGTGTATTGTAAAAAAATAATTGAGTTAAATGTGTCTGATAAATTTTGAATACTTTTACAAGGTATGGATAAAGTATTGGTATAATTTAAATGTTCATTCATACCCATCTGACATGGCAGAATTTGTTATATAATATTTCACGTTATTTTTACTTACACATTACACACTAAATTGCGGAACTCAACACCATACTTCGCGTTACTGATGTAAGTTAAATATCGTTTTTTTTTTTAATATAAATATTCCTTTAAGGTGATCATCAGATATAATGGTGTCTATACTTCGTTTATATCACAAGGATAAATAAAAGACGTATTAACTGATAAAACATTTATTTTAAAATATAACAATAATAAACAATATAATATAATAAAAGTAATGATTATTAAGGATTAAAAAATATATTTCTAAAGCCTATATTACAATATAACAAATGTATATAATATATATTTGAATAATATGTATATAATATTCTATTTTATTGTACTTAATCTTTAAAGCTATAGAACGAACACCACCACCAATTAATTAAATTATTATATTAGTAAAATTTTGTGAACTTTTGAGACTAGACTACATTATTGTACTTACACTTTGTGCTTATTTTATTAAAGGTATATAACACATTAAAAAGAAAATAAACTAGAAATTAATAAAAAATCAAACAAGGAACAAAAATTCTATGTTTAGCCCTAATAATTTTATTAAAATTATTAAAAAATGACTCAGCGGAATTCGAACTCGTTTCTTTTTATATTACTAACAGTTTACTTATAAAATATAGCATTTGTAAATAAAATATTAATACTGTAAATATATAGCAAAACAGTAAAACAATTATAAAAATAACATAGCTAAAAAGTTACATATAGAATATAAATTGTCAAAAATAACAATTCTTTAACCAAACAGACTGTGTTACCGACATGAAATATATAGAGCAATACAGTATATAAAAAGCAAAGAACAAAATATAGCTAATAAACACTAATTTAAATGCTGAATAATTAAAAATTAAAGAAAAAACATTGAAATATTTGGACCTAGTCCATGAGAATACCGCCATGTGGGCTATCAGTGTGTCGATAGTGGTTTCGGTTAACTGTATAATAACGCAGAGCCTCAACCAACATCTTAGGTTATAGCTGAGCTGCTGGATCAACAACCGGATGCGGAGTTTTACTGGAGTTTGACTTGCATATTTTCTTCTATCTGGGGCCACCGCCACCACTTTTAAATGTATTTTTTATAATTTATATTTAAAAATGTGAAATGTATTACTCTGGTATAATAAAAACGTATAGAGTATTATAAGAAAAAAAAACAAATTAAACAGATTCTTGTGCACTTCTGTACTCAAAAACGCTGCCTCGTTCCATAAATTCACTATATGTTTCATTTGTTTGTACGTTCGTTTGTTTTGTGTCTGGACGGCCATAGCCACCTCCACTTGGTGAATTCATTATGTATTTATCCTGGAAAAGATAACAATATAGCTATTATATTTAATAATTAGAATATTTAAGACCATCCATGCCACTGACCATAGCGTATTGCTACAGCATCTTAGTGTAAAGAGCTGAACTGAACTATAACTCTGATCATTGAATTTAGTCTCTCTGGTTAGACATAACGCGGTGTTAAGTTATTTACTAGTGTAAAGCTAAAAAAGTTAAAGAAATTATTTGTTTAGGGTTAATATTTTACTTATAATTGTCAACTATAGAACCTCGTTGTGCAAACTTAACTATAAAATAAATGATTTATTATTATTATTGTTAGCCTTACCCCTGGCTTAGCTTCAACAGATGCCTTTCCTCCAAGATTGATCAATCTACCGTCAGCACGTTGAAGTAGGTTGAGTCCTCTTTCTCCTGGTTCACCACCTTAAATGTATTTAAAGGAAATTTATAATAATTGATAAACACATTTAAAGAGGCCAGTCGTGGCGCAGTGGTACCAAGTGTGACTGTAAAACCGACTGGTTGTGGGTTCGATCCCCACTCGAGGAGATGAAATATTTACTTAAATTTATATTTTCATTTCTTCGCTCTGGTGTCGAGGCAAAGCGCGGCGTTGAGTTCTGCCACTCAACACGCAAGGCCTCCAAAATTCGGCAGAAAGTGGGGAACGGAGTGTCCTTAACACTAAGTTCCCTCTGCCTATCCTGCTGTGTGCGGGATATAGCGTGAAGCTAATTTTTAATTTTTTTAATTTTTATAATAATTGATAAGCTATAAATAATCGACTTTTTAATTTACATATGCGAATCTTTATCATAGAATAATTTCAAGTTATAATGTATTTTTTATGTTGCTACTCGTTACCAGAGTGAAGAAATGAAAATCTTAAATATTTCATGTATTAACGTATTTTTTGTGTTATACGGACTAATCATGTACTTATGAAATTATAACAAAATGTTCAAAATGTCAGGTTCTCTAAAATGATTTAAATAGTGTCTTTTAAAATACTGTGTAAATTTTTTAAATTGCTAAAAAGTGGAATACTTATTTATAAATAACTAAAGTTCTCTATATATTCTAGTGTGGAAAATATTTCAAAATAAAGCCAAAAAATATAATGTTGTAATGTGTATCCTTGTAATGTTTACAGGAGAACATCTCAAGATATTGGGCATTTGTAATTTTGACACATTTAAAATAACACTATTATAAAAAGATCAATCGCGTATATTATTTTTTTATAGAATCTTTTCAAATATTTCATCACAAAATGTCTACTTAGATAAAGAATTTAATATTACCATTCATCCCATAGGGCTGGAAAGATCTTCTCTCAGTCAAAACAGAGAGCTGTACTGATCTTCTGAACACTAATTCTCTTTTAATACCGTCGCCGCCATTCCATTGACCTATATTTATTGCAAATTAAAATTATCTTATATAATAAAATTATGAAATTTCATAGCATCTCATGCATAGATCCGTAAATTTAAACTTTCAAATAAAAAAATAAAATAATTTAATAAAAATTAAAAAAGAAAAGCTTTTTTTGTATATTTTAACACTAAGTCTTGTGAATGCATAAGAGAGTTTTGTAAAGTAGAAATAAATTAATATAAAAGCGTTGTCAGAAGCCCCCCATGAAGCATTTTTTCCTTAATTTCTATTTAAATTCTAAAAGCCTCACCCTTTCCACCAGATCCGTCTCTCAAACTGAACTGAGTAACCAGCAATGGGTATCTCGTCTCAACTATTTCGATATCAGTTATGCGAGTGTTGGTCATGTGTGTGTGTACACCTCCTGCCCCGTTATAGCCGGGACCCTGGAATGAATGGAAAAATATATATTCAATATTTTTTGGATCCCAATATTTTGACAATTATTAGAGCATTTGGGTTGATTGATGCCAGAATAAAATATAAATTTAATTGACAGTTTCAAGAACTTAGAAATGTGTCCCAAACTAATCTTGGTGAGCAACAATCATGTAATTTTTTTTCTCATTCTCATGCTCATTTTATTATGGAAAGCACTATTTTGTAATTTTATACAGGTATAAAGGAAGCCTAAAGCTGTACTTTAATCAAAATAACCGGGAAAACATGTTCTTTAATGTATAATTGAAATGATATACCTACGATCTTTTAATTTATTTGATCCAGGAAAATTAAAGACGGCAACGTAAAAATTTGAAGAAATCATTTTATTCTGTAGGTATAAAATTCAAAATTTATTCTTTTCAATATAAACGTAACTTTAATAAAACTATTATACTCACAGCACCACTACCACCGGCCACCGTTTCATAATAACCCCAATTCGCCTCTCCTAGAGTTAAGTTGTTCATACATCCTTGAGACGCTGCACAGACCTGGTATAATCAATACAAATAACTATGAGAGAAGCCATTATTGGAACATTTACCAATGTAATATAACCTAAAACAATATATTTTATAATTTTTGTTAGTTTATGCGGTTGTGTTGGTCGCTTATTTCAAAAATGGCTTAATCAGTTAAAATGTCCTTTTTACTATTGTATCCTTTAACATTTAGTGTTTATTTTATTTTAATCGGTTCATAACTAAAAAAAAGTTGTATCATTAATTTCAACTAAATTCTTAAACTCACTATCGTGTAACTCACAGGATAATGAGTTTCAGCCAATACAGGCACAGTCCCACTGCTAATTAACGGTGTTTTTTTATTACGGATACGGATTTACGGATCAAGATATATAATATGACTAAGCTTAAAACACAACTATCGCTTGCTTTCTTATTAAAATTAAAGTCCCTTAGTCCCTACGACAAATCAGAAACTAACCAAATATTACATAAACAATTACCTGAAAAGCTTTCAGCACAACATCTACAATCCGCTGCGACGTCAACACATTACCACCAACCACCGCTGCTTGTTCTGAAGGATCTAATATGGAGCCTTGCGGGATTATCACTTCGACTGGATTCAAACAGCCCTGTGTGAATAGAAATTAGCTTATTTACTAAGAAATTATACAGCTTCACGCCCTATCCTGCATATAGTAGGGTAATCATAGATATAGCAGCTTAGTGTTAAGAGATTCCGTTCCTTAAGCAAAGTATAAATTTCAATACATTGCGCAATGGCGAAATTAAACAGTGATTCATCTGATGAGAATAGTTCAAATATTATCAGTACTTCTTCCACAAGATCGAATCCACAACCATAGTGCTCAGACACTGTCCCACTACGACACGTCGACTTCATGCCAATTTTGTATGACAAAGACAGAAAACCGGTTAAATTATGTAAAGAAAACTGTAAAGTAAATAAATTTAAATAAATATAGAGATAGCATACCTGATTCAAAGGCACGTCGTATCCCACCATACAACGCAAACAATATATAAGAGCTGATAGAGTTATCGCTCGGGGAGCATTTAAGTTACCCCATACTTCTACTCCGGTACCCCTGCAAGTGATTTTTTTAAGCTTCAAATTCCCTTTTTCACATGGATTATTTTGAAGTATAATATTATAATAATTATTTTGCTATTTAGGTGAGGCAGTACAATCCCAGATACTCTCATATTTCGCCAAATTTTCTAAATATTGTGTTGAGTGTTGCCAGAACGAAGAAATCAATTTAATTAGTTTCCTCAAATAGGAATCATAACCACAGCCGTCGAGTTTACCTACATTTAAATATTTCTTCATCAACTAAATATTAATTTATACTCAAAAATTCTCAAACTATATACACATAAAATAACGCTAATACGATTTACAAATAATAAAACCCTCCAAAAAAACAATCAATCACATATAATTTTATAACTTACGTAAAATCGCACACGGCACCGCCTAGTTCCTTATCAAGAGTCACTGTCAATGCGATGGGTGTACCATTATCCATGTACTCAGTTGCTTTTAATATAGCCGAACCTGTTTTCTCTATTGCTTTTTTTGCTATTTCCTGTGACACATTATATATATAAATAAATAAATATTTAAATTTAAACATAAGTTGTTATTTACAGCTTCGGTAGTAGCGGTAGTAAAGCAGAGAGAACCTAATCTCAAGATATTTCGCTCACTACATTCAGCCTAATTTTCAAGGCATTGAGTGGAGGAACTGAACTCAACACCGCTCTTTGCCTTATTAGGGCGTACTCCTCGCCAATGCTTTTATGGTCAGACCAAATACAAAAAATTAAAATACCCAAATACAAAATAATACAAGACAAATAAATGAGATTGACAGACTACAACTAAAATAATATAAAATTAAAACTTTAGAGTTCATGACAGTGGACGAGGCGAAAGATATATAGAGACCGTAGCGTTTGGCGCTCCGTTCTCTCTAACTACCCCGCTAGGGATAAAGCGTGAAGTTTAGTATAAACTTAATAAATCAAATAAACCAGTTTCACGCTATATCCAGCACACAGAAGACAGAACCTAGTGTTAAAACATTCCGTTCCCCACTTTCCGCCGAATTCCAGAGGCACTGCGTGTCGAGTGTCGGAACTCAACGCCGCTTTGCCTAAATAAATATTTCCTTTCCTCGAGTAAAAATCGAACCCACACTCCGACAACGTCGTATAAAATTGTCACTCTATCTAATTCATACATAAAGAAAGAGAATGCGCTATACAAAAAAGGGACAAACATACCTTCAACATATCTCTAACAGCTAACTCAGCATTTTTCTGTATATGCCCCATATACGCTTGTACGACGTCTAAATTGTATTCATCTATTAATTCAGATACTAGCTGAATTCCCTGCAGTATATAAAAAAATCGTAATTATTTAATATTCCAATAAATATAAAATTCTTATAGATATTTGTGTTGATTTGGATGAACTTAAAATTATAATTTAATAATTTTCTTTAATTTAAAAGTATATAATAAATAAATATTTTTGGGGGACGCAAAAATAAATATTAAATGTTTTACTCAGAATGGCTTTAATATTTTTTAAAGAAACAAACATAATAATAATATTCTTACAAACAAAAAAAAATTAAAAAGTCTTACTCGTTGGTTAGCAGCGACTTGCGCCTTTAAATCTGACAAATTGTCACTCAGGTTTCTTGTACCAGAACATCCCGGTACTTGTCCTGGCTTCATGAGCTCTGAGAATAATACATATTTTGCACATATACATTATAAAATAAATTATAAAGCTTTTATGAACATTATCAATGTACAAATTAATACAATAAAAACATTATTTTTATTCATCGCAGTCCCAAATTGTTAGTAAATAATAATTTAAAATCGGGCTTAGATTTTGTAACCTCACTCACTCTCATATCACTTTCATAATAAAATAATTCAATAAATTTTACTAAAAAAATTGAATGAAATGTGTGATATAATCATTTATATTAGAGTGCATGAGGCATACTGTACTTACAATTTTTTATACTGTTTTTTTTTCTGCTATTTGATATATGAGGACATTATGATAAAGAGCGACAGCCATTGACTGTAAACGCGTTAGTTGTAGATTGATCCCCACTAGGAGTAATGAATTATTTTAATTTTTCTGTTCTAGCTTTGCGCGCTCTGTGTTAAAGCGCAACACACAAATGTTAATAATTCAAGGGAAAAGAAGAAGACGAAATATCTTCGTGCAAAGTTTTCTTATTTGGGTTCATACTACTTTTCTGAGCTACCTGTACCTGTGTTTACTATACAAGTTCTTACCCTCAACCAGTTCGTTTTCTTTAAAAACCCCTCCATCCACCAAGAGCATGGACCGGAAAGCGGCGCCCTCTTGCGCCAGAGTGGTAGAGTGCGGCGGCATGGAGCCCGGCGTCAGGCCGCCTATGTCCGCGTGGTGGCCGCGGGACGCCACGAAGAAGATCGGCTTTTTGCTGGAGCTAAGATTTTTATTGTTTAATTGCTGATGTTTTTTAAAAATCTAATAATCATTTTTACACTGTATCCCGCACACAGCAGGGTAGGAAGAGGGAACCTAGTGTTAAGACACTTCGTTCTCCACATTCTTCCGAATTCTGGAGACATTGCGTGTTGAGTGTCAGGTCACAACGCCGCGCTTTGCCTCGACACCAGAGCGAAGAAATGGAAATATTACTTAAGTAAATATTTCATCTCCTCGAGTGGGATCGAACCCACAACCAGTCCGGTTTACAGTCACATTTAGTGCCCCTGCGCTACGGCTGGTCTCATTGATATTTTTTTCTTTTTAACTTCACGATGTATATATATACATTACGGTCGACGAGTTGTGACCGTCCTAAAGTTAGCTGTAAGCTGGTTACGCAGATTTGTTTTGGTTTTTTTTATTATTTTATATATATTCTTCACGAGTGTACAACATACAAAAGTTCAGAAAGCCTAACTTTAGTGTGGCAACTACTTATTAACCGTAGTGTACACACTTACCTATGAAATACAGGAGTGATGACAGTTAAGTCTGGCAAATGTGAACCTCCTGCTTTTGGATGATTTGCCAATAGTACATCTCCAGGTTTCAGTGTATCGCCACGTACTTTAATCTGTTGAAAGCACAAAAATAATTACGTATCAGTATTATTGTAATGATTAATAATATTAAGTAAATAAAAATGAATAAATAAATAAAATAAACTAAACTAACTTCACGCTTTATCCCTAGCAGGGTAGTCAGAGAGAACGGAACGCCAAACGCTACGGTTAGGTTAAAAATTAGTATTAAAATACTAATTTTTCTTCATTGTCTTAACACTGGGTTCCCTCTGTCAACCCTGCTGTGTGCGGGATACAGGGTAAAGCTGATTTGTTTTAAATGTGATATAAAAAAATGTTAAAATATATAAAATAACAAGCTCACCTGATACTGAACAGTCTCCTGCATAGCGCCCAAATGTACCGGGATGTGGGGCGCGTTGGACACCAAGCCGCCGTCGGGGCCGAATAGTGCACAGGAGAAGTCTAATCTTTCTTTTATATTCACTGATATTGATGTTCTTTGTAACACCCTGTATAAACAATAGGACTTGATGTTGAAACACATTTAAAATCCAATTTCGATATTTTTGCTGTTTAGTATCAAGCTCAATACCACTCTTTGCTGCCTACAGCGGAGAAATGAACGCATTCTCGCAAGTGAAGTTTGCGATGGTTATACCAAAGTGTTTACTGTCAAACACTGCGCCATCATTTGTTCATTTTTGATGGTCCAAAATTTGATGACAAAAAATTACGAAATTTTGAAGAAGAAATAAGACCATAAAATTATAAAATAGGCTTTATATAATTATAAGCTACAGAAATAAAATTGTGGATGCGATATAAACATATCATGATTAGTGTTGTTATTGTAATATTTTTACCTGCCCATTTGTTCAGCGATCGACATGAATCGATGAGAGAATATGCTCAGTTGTATTGAATCAAGGTCCGCCGCCACCATTTTGGGTTTACTCGCACCAATTGTAATACGAATGTCGCCATATTTTGTTATTTCTGCTTTACAATCTAAAAATATAATACATAAGAAGTTGATAATAATAAGAACATATTGCTGCACATTTCTATTCATAAAGTTTCAAATCACCACTAAAGAAATTTTATTTCAAAAACATTTTAAACAACCGTTTATCGGCCTTATTACAATAGCCGCTTACTTGGATTTGAAATTTGATTCAAGGTGTGTTTCACAAGTATTTTTTTTTATACTCATATTAGTCATATCACATATCAATATCTTATTATCTAATTTTATATCTATAAATATTATTTTTCATATACAACACATACCAGGTTCCACTAATATAGTGGACAATTGATCCATAACAATCGCTGGTCCAAAGATCTCTTGATCTGGAAGTAACTTCTCCAATAAATATATAGCAGTGTCTTGATAGCCACCTTCGAAATATACTTTCACAACCTACAAAATTAAAATTGCTTATTATTTCATGGGAATTAATGATATTTTTTTTATATTTACTATTTACAACCTGGAATACTGAGTTTTCTGATCTTTTTTACAGTAGGGGTTGCCCAGAAGAGATTATCTATGAGGACAAGTTCGTCTTCACACTTAAATTATGTTTATCTTTTTCTGTTTATTAATTCTGTTGTAATTAAAAATATTATTATTATTTTTTAATTTGAGTTTTACGCCTTTTCTAGTGTAGGAGGGTAGTCAAAGGATAGTTAGTGTTGCGAAACACTCCACGTTTTACTCTCCATCATAATTAGTTTAACTTTCATGTTGAGAAAGAGACGGATCTCACACCGCGCTTTGTACCGCAAGAAAGAAATTAATTAAAATTTTAACGTCTTCTGAATGGGTATATTAAAAAAATAATATTTATAAAGAAGTAAAACTTATTTTGTGTATTTTGGAAAAGAAGAATAAAATAAATTGTTTAGGAAAAAGTGAATATCTAATATCCAACAAGTAAAAACATAACTTACCTTTTCCACGCTAGGTTTAATCCCCTTACCGCTAGGTGGTGCTCTTTCATTTGCCATTGCACTCTTACCGATACCACGAACTCGAACATCATCTACATATATTTTATTAGATAATGTGAATCCAAATTCATTTTTATATCTAAAATGTGAAAAAATAGATAATTAAAGTATGTATAATATTTGAATATTTTTTTTACTTGATTATCTTCGATCACTTACTAAGAAATTTGGTTCTGTTACTCTGTTGGAAATAGTCGGACTCAAATCCGCACCTCTTGTTTGTTCCGTACAAATAGAACTAAGTATTTTCACAAATAATACATTTATAATACGTTAAAAACACACCTATTAATAAATGAAGTATAGAAGTCCCCATGTTTAGTGCCATTCTCTTTCGACGGTGGCACCATAAGTGCGAAGTCGGTTCCCGCGTATCGCATATGTAGGTATGGCTCGACTACTATTTGAGTGTCTTTGAAACCCTAGAATCAATATTAAATTTGTACTTAATAATATAAAATTAATACATAAAAAGAAGAAAATTAAAATTACTAAACTATACCGTGCTTTGTCTTGTTACCAGAAATGATAATAATTTATTCCGCCATGTGGAAATCGAATCCAAACAGGCGTCTAGTCACACATCGTGTGGGTTTTTTTTAAATTAATAGATGTATATATTTTTTTTTCACGTGAAATAATGTTATGTACAAAAATGTTACTCTTACCTGACTTTTCAATTTATCTTTACACACTTCAGCTAATTTATCCAGTTGTTCATCTAATCTGTCAAAATTATCAGTACTATATTCCACTGCACAAGGTTCTTGAGCTTCTTGCACTACGTCAGCTAACGCCATGCCGTAAGCGGAGAGGATACCTAAAGAATAAGGAAAATAACGAAACTTATGAGGCCAGTGGTAGTGGTATAATTGTTATAGGTTCAATTCTCAGTCCAGAACTTGAAATTTTCACTGGCATAGGTAACTAAGTTTCGCCATTCAACATGCAATGCAAGCTTAGGCAGAAAGTGGGGAGCGGAAGTGTCTTAATTGGATCGGCGTGTCTCAACATTATGTTTCCAGGTTCCCTCGGCCTATCCTGTTTTGTGCAGGATACAGCGTGAAGCTGAATGAAAAAGATAGAAATATGAATTACAATATCAATATTATATTATAAAGCTGAAGAGTGAGTTTGGTTCAACGTGCTAATCTCAAGAACTAAAAAAATATGTCACATATAGCTGTAATTTGTAACCTGCGTATTTGTGCGTGAAGACGGTAGAGACGCCGAGCTGCCCCGCGACGGCGCACGCGTGCTGCGCGCCCGCGCCGCCGAAGCACGCCAGCGCGTGCGCGCGCGCGTCGCGTCCGCGCGCAGTCGTCAGCGCTCTGGAGTGTATGTTGAAGTAATTAAGTTTTATAGTGAGTAAAATTCATCTCCTTTCTAAAATAAATTTTCATATCAATTATACAAAATACTCATTTCAACTGCGAAATTTAATGCAGCGCTCCTTTTTCATCAATCTCCAGACAATATATTCAATAAAATAATTCACAAAAAAAATATTTCTTACGGATCTACAAATTATAAAATAAATAAACATATCAATCTTATAATTTGTATTAATAATTTAAAGAGAACGGAACGTAGAGCGTTGATACTAGGGTCCTACACTACTACATGGAAAACTACACAAATTAAACAATTTTACATTACCTAATAGGCCGACACATAGCTTCGTTTGCTATAATAATGAATCCCATTGCAACTTCTTCCATAGTCATCTAAAACATCAAATATATATATTAATTTATTTTTATTATATACCGTAAAGAAATACATAAGACTATAAAGAAACAATCAGTTACATAACCTAACACTGCGTTTTGTTAGTGTATACATTGGAACGGGATTTAAATAAATTTTTATTTTATTTTACATCCGTTATGAAGACATGATTGTGGAGTTTAAGGCCAATCTTTTTATATGTGTAGACTGCAAGACAACAAATATATGAAATATTTGATTAGTTGTAATTCAAATGTTTATCAATGCTAAACAAACAGAAAATAAATAATAATTACCTCTTTACCGCCATCTTGTTTTAAATAAATGTTGATTTCATCCGTTAACTTTTTGAAAGCTTCAGTAGTCGCTTCTTTATCTAGTGGCTCGTTTTCATTGGGCCCGAATATTTTTGGAAAATATTCTGGGAGGAGACGACCTGGTAGAATAATAAAAATAAGGAAAAAATTACAAAGATGAAAATGTTATTACTAATAATAATTTAACTAAAACTATTGTTTACTATACTGATGTATATGTGTAACATAACATGAAAATTTTAGAAAAGATTCAATTTGTCAAATGAGATCAAAAAAAAAAATTCTCACTCCGTTCTCACTCAATGCAACAAGTGGAGAACTCTTTATTCTTTCTGCCTATCCGTTTTATATATTATCCAATCCATTTCAATAGATGTAGCTAAAAATAAACATCTATATACAAAATTGGGGACGTATATATATATCGGTCCATTCTCTCTGACTACCCCACTAAGAATAAAACATCTATAAACACCAATAAATACCCAATAACAAATTCGCATCAGTGACGGTGAGTGGGCCCCCCTTCCTGTAACAGGTGGGACCGGGTTCAGCGCCCGCGGACTCCGGACCCGCCACGAACAAACCCGATCTGAATGTCAACATTGAACCACCACCAGCTGCTACTGTGTTTATATCTGTAATATATAGAAACCATTTATAAGGAAGTAGAGTAAAATAATAATTAATCAATACTACATAAAAAAATATAAGACATTGTTTTTTTTTTAAGAAAAAAAGACTTACCTAATTGCGGCGCTTGTATGGTAACACCTGCCGTAGTAGCCTCGTGTACATGTTCCAACGCGCCCGCGTATCTAGAAACGTCTGTAGATGTTCCACCCATATCGAAACCTAATATAAAAAAAAATTAAGTATAAATAAATTATGTTTTCTCTACTTATCGAGACGTTATATATGTGGGAGGTACAGCGTAAAAGAAAAAAGACAAAATAGATGAAAGAACTTAAACTTATCATCATCAGTTTACCAGTTTCAGTTCATTTCATTTGCAAAATTATAAAAATCTATATTTTAATTTTTCTTTAAAAATTTACAAATATTAGTGTTATAGATTTATTAAGAAAACGTATAAAAAATTACGTAAAATTTTTTTGCGGGATATTTTGTATCACTTCTTAATAAATACTTTTCTTTTCTAAGCGTGGAATAAAACTTTAAAAATGTTACAAACGAAAATATTCTAGTTACCTATAACTGGCAACCCAGTCTCCTCGTTATAAGAAGTCATTGCATAACCCACCACTCCACCAGCGGGACCGGACAATATAGCGCGGGACCCGTTGAACCTACGAAATAAAATGGAGTAAATAATTTAGAAACGGAATAAGAAATTTAGAGATTCATATGATAAACTTGTGTTTATGTTTATATTATGAAAGAATATATTTTTTTTCTAATCTAATTAATAAATTACTCACAAATCCATAGGAGTCAATCCTCCATCAGACTGCATGAACAATACATTAGAGCCCTTCAACTTATTACTGAATCCACTAGAAAATCCTTTTAAATATTCCTTAATATGTGGAGTCAGGTAAGCATCAGCTGATGCAGTGAAACCACGCGGTACCATCCTTATCATGGACATGACAGAGTGAGATAACGATACTTGGTTGAAACCTACATCAAACAAATAAAAATATAATTGGGTTTTAATGGTTATTTTTAAACACATAATTTACAATATTTATTCCATTTTGCAAATATTACATATTAGACAAAGGTACCAAACATTTGGATTTGTCTTACCAAATTTACAAAATAAAAAAATAATGTTATATTAGCTTTTATTACTGTGGTAGACCAAACCAGAATAATCTTAACAATATTATCATCTAAATAACAATATTATTATTTCATATTATTGCAGAAATTCCTTATAAAAAAACATTACCTAATTCCTCAGCGATCTTGCCTATCCTCACTTCGTGGTCTCGATACGTATAACTGTGAGCCAGAACAACCGCAATGCTATCTATGCCTTTCTCTCTCAAAGCTTCTAGATCTTTCCGTACTGCTTTCTCATCTATATCCTTTATTACTAACATTTTTTGACCTGTAGTCCCATGCAGTTCCTTCCAATTCAAGTTTGATTTATCTATTTGGCAGTTATCTAAGGCGGGTATGACTCGACAATCAACTTCTATTACTTCAGTATATAAGACACCTGGACGTTTAATATTCTGAAAACAAAAAATAAAAATAAATATATATTTTACGTTTGCAAGATTTTTCCCTTTTTTTATTTAATTGCCTGGTGGTTTCAGGAATTACAAATCAAAGCTAATGTCATCAATACCTTATGCCATATTGATACCAGGCGTGAATAAATTAACAAATCTCATATAAGTTACTTCATATAAGAGATATAAAAACTTTTCAGAGTAGGCATGATAATGTTTAGGTATTTTTTTTTATTAAAATTAAAAAATTAAATTAAATTAGCTTCACGCTATATCCCGCACATAGCAGGGTAGGCAGAGGGAACCTAGTGTTAAGACACTCCGTTCCCCACTTTCTGCCGTATTTTGGAGGCATTGCGTGTTGGGTGGCAGAACTCAACGCCGCGCTTTGCCTCGACACCAGAGCGAAGAAATGAAAATATAAATTTAAGTAAATATTTCATCTCCTCGAGTGGGGATCGAACCCACAACCAGTCGGTTTTACAGTCACACTTTGTACCACTGCGCCACGACTGGCGATTTTTTTTTATTCTACTTATTAAATTACTTTTAACCTGAATAAATAGGGATTTAAAGCTAAAATAAGGATAATTCATATATTTTTAGAGGCCAGTCAATGAAATCAGCTATGCCTAAAAAATCAGCGAAAACTGGAGAACGGAAGTATATTGATGGCTTAACACTAGTTCCCAGTTGCTGTGTGAAATACAGCCTGTGGAAAATATATACACCTAAGTAGTTCACAAATGACGTAATTCACCTAAGAACTACAACTACTTTAAAAGAGAATCGTGACGTAATATCGTTAATAGGTGTTTAAAATACTAACAATACCTAATAAAAAACAAACAATTATAAATTATTATTTTTATACTAAAAATAAAGTTACGATCTTGTAAACCTAGTAAAATGTTTCCCTCTAAATGAGGATCATCGATATTTAAATTAATGTTGACACATAATTGGTGTTAATGCCTTTTTTAAGGGTTCCATCAGTGGCAGCAAATCCATCCATCAACTTTACTCTTTTTCTTCATAACACGGGTTGTCAGAAAATTTAATTCAGCACAAGCATTCTTTTCTAATCTAAATGAAAATATGCCGCAACTCATTTAACAACATTATTTTTATTATGAGATTCTGAACACTACAGGTGCCATCACACGTGCATCAGTTGGAAAATAAACTAATTGATAGTAACACGTCGTTATAATTTGCATTGATTAATGAGACTCAAAATTGAAATGCGACGATTGTGGGTTCGATATCTACTCAGGAGAATGATGTACTTAATATATTGATTTCCTCGCTTTGGCAACGAACGTAGCGCGGCGTACCGCTTTGTCTACGTTCCATTCCGTTGTGTAGTGCTACTCAATACGCAATGTCTCGGGAATTCTATGGAAAAAAGTAGGGACCGGAAATGTCTTAATGTACGTGTACGAAGCACCTTAACTAAAGTTTCCTAGATCGAGATTCATAATAAAAAATCTTACATGTAATCTCACATTCATACATGACCAGACATCCGCTCATGTGATCTCAGTTACTTTTATATAATTAGAAAATTGTCAGCCATCACAATAAAGATGATGAGATATAATGATTGAACATGCTAATATGTAGAATCTTCTGGAGAATCCTTTGGTTTCACACAGTCAATTTAAGAATGAGAAGACAGGAAGGCTAGATAAACTATTATAGATCATACTTATTACTTCAATGTAATCCAATGTACCTGCCTTAAGAGTTACTTTGGGCATTATTCAAAGACTCATGTCACCTCACTATGCTCAGCTATTTGACCATGTCGTTGAAGCCACAGGTCAAAAATAATTAATAATAATAATTGAACCCAGAATCATATGCCAATCAGTATGATGTAAATTTTTTAATAAATACAGATTTTTTGCAATTTTTTTCTCAATAAAACATTTCAATATCTTACCAAAAAATATTTTTCCTAACAATTGAAAACATACCAGTTTCAAAGACAAATTTAGCATCAATACAGTCAAATTATTTATCTATCTGAAATTAACTCACCAACTGAAATATATGAGGTCTAGCTTGATTACCAATGTATAGTAAATCCTTAAATCCTTTATTTATAATAAGTGCCATTTTGGCACCTTTCCTTTCTAATAAAGCATTTGTGGCCACTGTTGTTCCCATTCTAATTGATTCTATGAGTGATGAGTTCACTTTGCCATCTTCATCAAGGGCTTTACCTGTTTCCTACAAATAATATGTAGTATTTAAATGAAAAAATATTGTGTTAAAGAAAATATGCAGTAAGAAACATTTTTTTATAAATTTGATGTACAGTAATGTAATTCAATATTTTCAATTCTCTCAAATTAATTCAATAAGAAAAAAAAAGAAGCCAGTTGTGGTGCAGAGGCACAAAGTGTGACTGTAAAATCAACTTGTTGTGGGTTCTATTCGCACTGAAGGAAATAAAATGTCGAGCAAAGTGCGACATTGAGTTCTGCCACTAAATACTCACTCAGCATACAGTATAAAGCAAAATAAAAAATTATTTCATATATTTATATTTTACTTTTCTAAGTGTACCTCTTGTAAAATCCTCCTTATAGCTTCTCTAGGTGCATCATCATAGTTTTGAGGATCTACCGATAATAATTTCATTACGCGGATTTTTCCATTGGGACATCTTGCATAAACATCTGTAAAAGTACCTCCCCTATCAATAGCAAACTGAAATCCTTTTGAGCCCATTTTACCTTAAACAAAATAAAAATAATAAAAAGAAATATTTATAATGAATTATTTAAGTAGCAAAAATTATGAAAAAAATCTTAAGTGCTTCATATATTCATGATACTTGTACTTTTAAAGTAAAAAAATCTCAAAACTGATATTAGAATTCAATTAGCAGTCTTATCATTGTTATATTTACATTTATATTTTGATAACAGAACAAATAAATGCCTTGTAAGATGAGATGAGATATAAAATAAAGCTACTACTGTCTTGTTGAAGGTTCAAGGAAAATGCTAACATGCTGAATCATTGTTAGATAATATAATTTTTAAAATTTTTTGTATGTGAAATGTTCACTTTCTTACAAATTTATTTTGCGAGGATAAATAGTCCTTATATACAGTAATCAGAATACAAAATGAATTGAGTAGCTCTTTCCTTTTCTAATTAATTTTATGACCCAAATTTGTATTAAAATTATAACAAATAAATTGTAGCAAAAAATATTATGAAAAATATGAGAATGAAGATTTTATTTATAGCATAATATACTACTTATAAGAAATATTAGAATATACATTGGTGAGTATTACTGTGCTCGCTAATGTATAGATTTTTAATTATTTTTTATTTTAATAAGTTAAATAATAAATACCTCATAAAAGACTTGCGTCAATATCCCAATAGAAATAGATAAGTGCTACAAGTTTTTACATTTGTAAATGTCAAATTTCTTATCAAATTGATATAGTTAACTTGTTTTTAAAATCTTTATTATGCGTATTATTGTAATAAGCACCTTATTCTTTAAAATATAGAACGTAGTATCGCTTGCATTGGCTAAGATGATTTTGTTATGTACATTTACATTTTGATATTTTTGTTGTTTTCTATGTGCGTGAAATGAATATATACTAATCTCGATGCCATAGAAAATTATGGCTGTTAGATTTATGGTAAGAATATATATATTTTTTAATAAAATTCTGTATTAATTGTCGAAAATTTTATAAAAAATTTAAATATTCCATAATGTGACCTTAGGTAATTTATGCAATTTGCATTACTGTATATGAAAAAATATAATTTTTCTAACATATATAGCAAATTTCGAACGTAATACTCAAGAGCTTAAAATGATAATGTCATTTACGAACGCATGTAAATATAACCTAAAATAGCAATTGTCAATGTCAAAACGTTGTAGATTTGGGAACATATAATTTTATGAATGTTTTGTATTATTTTTCACAGAAAAGATTAGTTTCTCTTGGTGAATATATTAAAAGAATGGCTAGGAAAAACAGAAATGTTAATAAGTTTGCTCAACGAAAAAGAGATCGAAAAGAACAGGTAAAATGTTGCTTAGAGCGGTTTATAAAGTTAAAAGAAATTTATTGTTTTCAATAGTGTAATTTTTCTTTTAATAGGCTAATAACCCAGAAGAGAAACCGGTAGGTGATAACCGAAAGCATTATGAAGATATCGTGCGCGAGAATGCTACATTCGAGGAGTACTATAAGGTAATTTACATTATTTAGTTTTTGCATAAGGTTATCGACATATCCACAAGGAAATTGCTTAACTTCATCTTATATTTAGCCTAATCTTAAGTCTTCGATTTAGGTGAACATAAGTGTTATTATATATTTTAGATACAAAAAGTTTGCCCTGAAGATCAATGGAAAGATTTTATGGATGCCCTTAAAATGAACTTGCCCACTGCATTCAGAATAACTGGTTCTAAATGTGAAGCTAATGCTTTAATGAATATTGTCAAAAGTGAATATTTTTCTGACATTCTTAATGCCAAAATTAAAGTGGAAGGAAAAGAAGATGAAGAGGAAATCAAACCCTTTAATTTACCTTGGTTTGTATGATTTTTTATTTTTTAGTGTGTAATATTTAAAAACTTATTTAAATATCAAAAATACAATATTACATTTTATGAAATATATTAATAAGATTTTTTACATAATTAGTGCAATTCTTTGATAGCATGGTAAATAGAGAGACCTTAAAGTTAAGATACCCACTTTCTTCTCAGTTTTTAAGACATTGTGGTAAAACTCAACATGATAGCTTGTCAAGCTGAGTAGGAAAATGAAAATAATTTAAATATTTTAAAATCTTACATAAAAATATTTCTTGCAGGTATCCAGGGGGTCTAGCATGGCAATTACGTATCTCACGTGTAGACATACGCAGAAGTGAACCTTTGTACAAATTGCACAACTTTTTAGTAGCAGAAACTGCCGCTGGTGGTGTATCAAGACAGGAGACTGTGTCCATGATTCCTCCTGTCGTATTACAAGTTGAGCCACATCATAAGGTTAGCTTAAATATATTGACTGTATGTTATATTACACCAGCTATTTTGTTTTCTATATTTAATTCAACAAAATCTCTCTTTCAAAATTTCCATTTTTTCATCTCTCACTTTTTTGCTTGATATGCACTACTTAAATAATACAATGTGCTTATTCTATTGACAATAATATATTTAAAACAGATATCTTTTATATATTGATTGTTCTAGGTATTAGACATGTGTGCCGCCCCTGGATCTAAAACTGCACAACTTATAGAATTTTTACATTCAGATGAAAGTATTACACCTACAGGTAAAATTATGATTTTCTACATAGATAGCATATGCTATTATAATTTTTATTTTAAACATGTATGATATATCATATTACATTTTAATTACTTGCAACTGTAGATTTTTGAATAACAATCGGATTATGTGGATAACAGTAACAAAAAAAGTAAAGTAAAATCAAAAAATCTAAAGTAAAAATTTTAAATAAAGATTTTTAACATATTTTATTTTATTTCAGGTTTCGTAATGGCCAACGACGTAGACAACAGCCGCTGTTACATGTTAGTACATCAAGCTAAAAGGTTGAACTCACCAAGTATAGTTATAACTAACCATGACTCAGCAGTTATGCCTTCTTTAGTTATGACTGATGAACAGGTGGGTTTTTTTGTTTTTTAAGTAACAATTTATTACAAATATTTTAAAACATAGATGACAGTTTCAAATGCTAATATTTGCTAGTATTAATTGTGTATATCAATAGTAATATAATATATATATATATATAAAAGTAGTAGCTAATAAAAAAAATAGAACAAGTATATTTTTATTTTAGCTTTATACATATAGCTTAGTAGGCAGAGAATTTAATGTTAAGACACTCTTTTCTCCATCTTACGCCGCTTTCTATTCAATATTGCATGTACAATTGCAGTATAGTTGGGTAAGGATAAGTTTTCCACTGTAAATGACAATTTTTATTATGTTTTGAGTAGAATGTAATATTAATAACATTAATTCCTCTTTGGCTACCTTTCTTTTATTTAACTATGCTTACAATAATAGTATATTAATACATTATAGAACAATAATAATACATTATAGAATCCTGGACAAACAAAACCCTTGAGATTTGATCGTATTTTATGTGATGTACCATGTTCCGGAGATGCTACTTTAAGAAAAAATCCTGATATATGGCTGAAGTGGTCCACTGGCAATGGGAATAATTTACATGGGTAAAAGAAAATTGTTCTTTATATTGTTTGTATCATATGCAATTCTACTGTTTATGACTATTATATGTTTCATGTTGTATCCTGCATGTAGCAGAGAAAGCAAAGGAAACTTGGGAACTTTTGTTCCCATTAAGACACTTCCGTTTCCCATTTTCAGCTGAATTCTAGAGGCATTACATATTAAGTGGCGTTATTACATATCTTTGTTATTCCCCTCATATAACTATATACTAAATGATAACTGCACATTTAACTTTCAACAGAGTCCAATACCGTATTCTCCGTCGTGGCTGTGAACTCCTATCCATCGGAGGTCGTCTAGTCTATTCCACTTGTTCCTTCAATCCTATAGAAAACGAAGCCGTAGTACACCGTATGTTGCAAGAAGCTGGAGAATCGATTAAATTAGTTGATGTATCTAATTTGCTACCTGGACTGAAATTTCATAAAGGTAAGATACTTTATTATACAGAATACATTAAGACGCGCTAGTTGTTGGTTCGACTCTCATTCTGGAGATTGTGCTGGTGACATGACAAAATGCCGCTTTTGTCCCGACAGTCAATACGCAATGTGTCGAAAATTATAGAACAGTGGAAAATGCAGTATATTAGGACTAGGTTCTGTCTACTTTGCGATATGCGGGACACAAAAAACATAGTTATACTAATAATAATTATAATATACGTGCATATATTGACTTTTACTTAACATAGCTTGCTTTTGTACCCATTTTACTTGTACAGTGTATTAATTAAATTATTTAAAATAATTTAAATAAGAGCATACCCGAGAGGATTAGATTGAACCTGCAATAATTACATGTATTAAAATTTTACAAGAAAAAAGGGTAATATTATGTCACTTTATAATCACTCGAAAAGTTAAGGGAAAGGAGTGAATTTTTTATTGTTATTTTTAAGGCTTACGCTGTATCTGCATACAAGGTAGGGTAGACAGACAGAACCTAGTTTTTAAAACACTCCGTTCCCCATTGTCGTCGTCTTCGACGTAAAAGATTATATAATTATAATTATAAAATGTTACTTTTTTATATTAATTACTGAAAGCTTACACTTGTGAACTAGTTTTATAATAATAAATATATTTATGCATAGGTCAATATATTTCTATGTTCTAGGTATGACCCACTGGCGTCCAGCCTCAAAGGACATGGTGTTTTATGATAAATATGAAGATGTACCGGAAAAATGGCAGACCGTGGTACGACCACAAATGTTCCCACCTAATAAAGAAGATATTGACAAATTTGGTTTAGAGAAATGGTGCCTATAATTTTTTTTGCTTTTTAAATAAATGAACAGCACATTTCGTCTTTACAATCAATACAATAAACTTTATTGCACACAAAGAAATATCACAAAAAATGAACAACGTTAATAAACAAGAAAAAAAAACACACGCAAAGGTGGTCTTATTGCTTTAAGCAATCTCTGCCAGACAACCTTTGAAACATTACAGATAGATTGTTTGTTGTTTGTTTCGTCTTTGTCATTATGGATTATATCTTGATGCTGAAATCCTTTTATAAGTAGTTTTATCAAAATAGATTAAAATAATTAATTTTCTTTGTATGTAATTGTTAATGTCACATGTATCTTTCACAGTATAAGGATTCTACCCCACCACCAAGACACAGGTGGTTTTTTCGTAGCAGTATTCGAAAAGACATCGATATTACCATGGGAAAAGGAACAAAACATCCCACAAGCGGACAAAACAGAAGAAACAGAGAAGAAAGAACCACCCAAGAAGAGAAGAAGAATGGGAGGTTATAGAGAAGATCCCTTCGTATTCTTCTCAGGCGACACAGAAGATGTATTTCCATCTATAAAAGAGTATTACGATTTAAATGATAACTTTGATTCAAAATGTTTATTAACGAGATGTCATATTGGTAAAAAGAAGAATATTTATTTAGTATCGCCCACTGTTAAAGATGTCGTGCAAAAGAATGAAAATAATATAAAAATTATCAACACTGGTGTCAAGACGTTTGTGAGGTGTGATAATAAGAATATGACGTGTGCATTTAGGTGAGAATTTGATAGATTGTGTGTTCATGATTGATATATGGTATATTTATATATTTTATAAAATAATATCTTTAAGTCTTTATGTTGTCTGACTGCAAACACGACGGTTGTGGGTTAGATTCCCACTTAATCGTGATAATAATATTTATATATTTACTTTTATGCCTTTCAGATTGTCTCAAGAGGGTCTACAGAGTATATTGTTTCATATAGGACCTAAACGTCGCGTCAGTATATTAAAGGAAGATTTGATCTTGGTACTACAAAATGATAACCCAAGTGACCCGCCTAATATTAATCGTTTTACAGAACACACGCAAAAATTGATGAAGGATTTTGGTTAGTATTTTAAAGCGAAAGAAAGTATTAAATGTAACAGGTTTTGTTTCTATGACATTAAGAAAACGTAGTGCTTCAACATTCCAATGTTTGGTTTCTTTTTTAATCATGCTTAATATTTTTTATTGTTCTTAATGCTTAATTCAAAAATAGAAAATGTGAGCATGTTCTTCTTTATTCCTACAAATTATTTCTAACTAGCTTTGTTCACACTCTCTTACTTGCATACAGTATGGTAAGCAGATACGTACGCGGACCTATAGTTAAGACATTAAATTACCCACTACAAAGTCCTCAGTCCAAAAACTGGAACTCAACTCCGTACTTTGCCTACTAAAACAGAAAAATAATTCGTTCCGTGAAGCGTCATATACATTTAACCCATATCCAGTGCGTTTAGAGCACTGGTTCCCAACCATTGGTCCGCAGAAGCCTTAATATGGTCTGCGAACGATTTTAATTTTATGACTGAGGATAGTGAATTTAGGTGAGGATGGAAGTTTCGGTTTTATTATCACAGTTAATTTTTATTAACAAAAATTATATAAAAGTGGTCCTTGATCAAGAAAATGTTGGGAGCCCCTGGTTTAGAGACACTCAATATAATTGGTATTATAATACACTAAAAGAAGTCTATTAGAAATCGTAAAATTAATAAGAAAGATAAATAATAGTAAATTATATATATTCTAGCAACCGGCAGCTGTGTCCTAGAGTACAAAGATGATACGACCGGTCTTCAGCTGACACTAGTGGGGTGGCGCGGTGTCCACTCTCTCCGCGCGTACACCGCCACCTCTGACACTGTACACTACTTGAGACTGCTCGGCGCAGATTATAGTAAATATGGTAAGAGAACTTATAGCTTTTTCACACTGTATCCCGCATATGAGGGTAGATAGAGAAAATCTAGTACAATACTCTGTTCCCCGGAAACGCGGACTAACGCCGCGCTTTCTCTTTTACATAGGAACTGAACTTGGAGACTTATTGTGTAAATGTGTACAAACATTTTGACGTAGCTTGATGAGAACGTATGGCTTAATGGTCAGAGCCTCTGGTCGGTTCCCAGGGGGCGCGGGTTCGAGTCCCGCCACGTTCAAATTTTCATACGTTTTCTAAATAAGTATCAAAAATATGTATTAAAAAAATAGTATTTTCTAAATATTATTATTATTTTTGCTATACCTTGTTCTAGATGTAAATAAATTTAAAAAAGCTGAAGCAACCGAACCTGACAATGAAGATGCTGACAGTAAAGATGCAGAAGTAAATGAAACTGCAGAAACCGAAGATGAAACTCACCTAAATGGTGCTGGGACTAATGATAATGATAAAAAATAATTGTGCCTCATCAATTATTATTATTGCTTAATAAATTTTATATTTATACATTAGAATTTGTTTTATTTAAAATTAGCTTTCACCAGCGCCTTTGCCCATCCGAAAACCTAATGTGCGTTCCTCCGAATTCTTGGAGCAATACATGTTGAATAGCGGAACTGAACACCGCGCTTTGCTTCCTTACCAGAGCGAAGAAATGAAAAAAAAATCATTTTTCACTTATTGAACTTGCTGAAACTTTAATTTTCAATTATGTACTTTTTTCGTCAAAATGATAATGGTAATAAAAATACGAATGTAAGCTGCTAGAGGGTCGCTAGTAAATCAATAAAGAAGTTTCGAAATCATTTATTCTTACTTTTCATTCGATAACATACCAACCGTACAACCTTATCCAAAGTGCTGAATTAACAAAAGTGAGATACTACATTAACATAATATACTAAGATTCTCAAAACGAAAGTGACCTACCTAACTAAGATATTGTTGTAATTTCTGATTTTAGTAATAATGACCATAAAAAAAGTTATTTCTATAGCTTAATCGCTGTATGACAATTGTAATTTTATCGAATAAAGTCACTTTTATTTTAATGTCGCAATTTATACAACAAACAATATTTCTAATAATTCGGCAAACAGTTTACACTTAAAACATTAACATACCAAAATATACAATGTACTAAACTAAAAATACAATTTACTAACAAATAATAATGTTTGATTCCTTTTTATTAAAAAAATGCTATTTTTAAATATAATTCATTACAGCTAAAATAGTTATTGTAAAGTTCGACTCTATAGCCATTTACATATAATAATAACAAAATTGACAGTACCGAGTTAATAATGATTATTTTCTTCATTACAAAATAATATTTAATTGGGTAATATTTTTATTGACTTTTCTCTTCGTACTTCATTCCATAATTATTACTTACGTACGTTTTATTTTTAAGAATACAGAAACTTCGCGCCAAAAGCGTTATTTTTTTTTTAATTTAATTTTAATAATCGTCTTAAGTTATTTCTCTTTCATTTATTTTCCAATATCAATAATCCATTATGAAGCTCATTAGTCTTATCATTTAGAAATAACGAGATTTTTTCTCAAATTTGTCAAACATGTACCTATTTGTTTAATGTATTTCTTAAATTATTATATAATATCATTTTTAATTTGTATTTTTTTTAATTAATTAGGACTGAATGTCACGGACAAATTTGAATTTATTTAAGTATTTGAGCAAAGATAAAAACAGCAAAATTTACAGTCACATATTTTTTTAGTGAAACTTAATGTTTTACACACAAACAATATATTTACACAAATTGTTGACAATTTTACTTCTAAAAAGTGCAATCTGACGGCGTTATTATACATATTTATACGTTTTCATAGGTGTATTAGAAACATAATAAATTATACAGGGCAATTTTTTTTTTACAATAGTAGTTTTGAAATGTAGAATATAAATTCAATCAGTCCATTAATTCCAATGATAGTTAAACTTTTTATTTTTATTTTAATAAAAACCGTACTTTACGGATCCTTATTATCTATAACTTAATTCAAAGTCAAATAAACAAAAGCACACAGCTGAAAAGACAAAAGCCACCTACAACGTCCTGTTTTAAGTACACCGAAAATTGGTCACTGATTTGTAATGAAAGTTGAGAAATACCTTCTAGTTCCTCTCGTCTATTTTCATATAAGAATGAGACCTATATTTTTTATCACTATTCTCTTTATCGTATTTGTGATAGTCTGTATTTTAACATTGAAACTGAATTGTACAGTTAAGAAATATTAAAATACGTCATATTTGAGAAAATATAACATTGTTCATAGGAATCTTATTATACAATATCAAGTTTTGCTTGCCAAAGATTAAGCTTGGTGGTAGAACTCGAAATGTCAACGAAAAGTTGGTTTTAAAAAAAAAAACATTTCTTCGGCAATGGGTTCTACCAAGGACAAAGATGAATCGAAAGTATTATTAGCATCTATTCAGTTCATAAATTTATACTGGTTGCAAATTAAAAATATATTGCTGTTTCTGTTATTAGTTCTGTCAAATGGATTTATTAATCGGTATATAGGCATTATACATATAATCTATTGAAATATATTTACAAAAATATATACAGTGCCCTTCGATCAACTACCCGTATGTATAGTTGATGGAAGGTGATACCTAATAGAAATAACTTTAAAATGATTCATAATCATTTATTAAACATGACGAGATGGTTTGTCACATATTAATGATTTTTTTAGAACATAGAGGTCAGTCGTGGCGCAGGGGCACATAGTGTGACTATAAAATCAACTGGCTGTGGGTTCAATCCTCACTCGAGGAATTGAAATATTTATTTACATTTATATTTTCATTTCCTCGTTCTGGTATCTATGAAAAGCGCGGCGTTGAGATCCGCCACTCAACACGTAATGGCTCCAGAACTCGGCGGGTGGGGCGGAATGGAGTGTCTTAACACCAGGTTCCCTCTGCCAATCCTGCTGTGTGCGGGATACAGTGTAAAGCTAATTTAGAACATTAAGGCTCCATATTCAATATAATAAAAAGCCTGTTAAAAAAGTTTTGTTGAAATTTCATATTTTATCATTAGAAATAATTTAATAAATGCTTACGAATGTCGTGTACCCAATTATAATATTTACAACTACGCATTAAATGCAATCTGGCAAATTTTATACATCTAATTAATCCTGCTCCAATTTAAAATATAAAATTTTATATAAATAGGCTAGTTATTGTTATTTATAAGTCGCTCTCAACTCTGAGATCTGAGATCATTCTTGAGATCGATCATATAAGGCCGTTTTCATTCATACATTTACGATATATAAATACGAGCCTTAGAAAGTCTCACAAAAACAAAGGGTAGTCGTTTAACTTAACATTTTACGGTATTTTTATAATAATCTAATCTAATATAATAAGTATCTACTAATTAAGATGGTTAACTTACTACTGATCATTAATAAACAGTTCGAACGCAATCTTTGGAACAAAGTTTTGAAAGTGTTTTAAAATGTTATAACATTTTTTGTATTGCAAAATTTATCATAGATTGAATTAGTAAGATAAGATAAGCCCGCTGAAAGATCTGAATCTACACTTTTCCAATTATAGTAATTTTATCAAAATCTGCTTAAAGATTGATAGCTGTTTGACATTGGAAGAAAAACTACTTTTTGCTGCGTTAGCTTAATTTAAAAATTAGCCTTAATATTATTATATTTTATATTTATATACTAATCTTATTTATAACTTAGATTTTGGGCTTTCGCGCCAATTAACTTACGCTAATTTAGGTACCCCTGAGACTCTATCGAGAACGAACTAAATGGCCTTAATAAGTAATTATTTTAATTTTATCAGTGCTAAGCATATGAAAAATATTAATTTGTTATACGTATATTATAAGTACGTATGAAATGTCTACATTTCATGTACTTTAATGTAAAATACTGATTCAAAGAATGTAATAAAAAAACAAACATACGATATCTTATATAATGAGTATTTTAGTAACGCTTTATACTTCTTCTTGGATAATAGGCTAGGTATATGAAAAATTTACCAAAAATCCACAAAATATTGCAAATAATAGGTAATATAGATAAAATAAAAAAATAATCTAGATTTGCACTCAAAAACAGAAAAAAAAGTTCATATATTTAAAGTTATCTACTTTTAAAAGCTACCTTAAGTCTATACCATCATCTGAAGATCCATTCTAAATAACCTGTTTCATTTAATACCGCGACCCAATATCACAGTGGGTGATGTGGTTTCGGTGACCGAACTACCCTAAATATTTTATTTTAATTATTAAGTAATCTATATTATTAACGTATTAATTTGTGAGGAAGTTTCTTTAAAAATGTTTTTTTAATTGGACAGTGTTGCTGTATATTAAGTGTTTATCTCGGTTTTATAAAAAATTAAAATGTTTGTCTGTCCGTCCGTATGTCACAACCACATAATTCGGATTATGATTACATAGTGTTTACGGTGGTTTACGGTTGTTTGAAAACGTAAATAAATAAGTAACGTAATTTAGACACACAAAACAAAAACATTGCGGCTTTGATAACTTGAAAAGTAAATTTTGATCGACCAATTTTAATTTAACTTTTTTTAGATGTTTTATTATTTGTGTTTATAATGTAAGGTAGGCAAGCATGAGAGACGATGGTTAAGTTATATATACAAACGATATTGTTTTTTTTAATAATTATTAAAACTAGGCATAAACATCTAATTTTCAAATATCGGTAATTGTTAAGTAAAAAACTTTTAATTTGAAATAACTTATACCATTCTAAATTTATATGGTGATTCCCACAAATAGTAAAATAATTGAAATAACTTTCACTTTCACTTTAATTTTGAAAATGCAGTTTGCTTTTTAAATCCATTTGACAAAAACATCTTTACAACCATTTAACTTTTTTTAACTACAATATTTAAATTATAAGCAATGTTATATTTCCTTCAACTACTAAAACCGGTAAGCAAACTCTACATATACTAATAATATAACAATATTGGCTAAATATTATAAAGCCTACTGAAATTTTGCTGAACTTTATATGACCTACTTTAGTGATTATCATAGCTTTTAGGGAAGGTAATTGTAGTTATATAACCAAAAAAGTACATTAGTATGTAAGTATTTAAAACAAGTAATAATTTTTACTAGTAATATTTATACTACTAGTAGTAAAAGTAGTACTAAATATTATACATTAATCGTACAGTCAACATAAAAATCTTATAAAAAAAAAAGTAATCGTGCACAACTTAGCCTTAACAAATTGTAAGTGTAAAATATAAAAAAACAGTGCATTACAACTTCAAACAAAACAATATGAGCAATCCAAGACGGAATCCACACAACGGACGGTCAACAATGGACAAGGAGTTTGTATTCAACATTAAACACTTAGAAAACATAATACATTAAGTAATTAGTATTTTTGAATAACTAAGATAACTATCAGTTTCACGTCTTTTCCCGCATCAGGGTAGGCAGAGAGAATCTAATGGCAAGACTCTCCGATCTCCACGTTCCGTGTATTTCAACATTGCGTGTGAAGTGGCGGAACTTAACGAAGTCCTTTATCTTATTGGAGCGGAAATTAAAATAATTTAGTCGGGGTTACCGTTTCCTATTAATTCAGTAAGGTACACTTAAATTACAAAGAATCAACGTTTTTGCTACTTTATAATTGATATTAAATAGTGATTACAGAGTGTATTCTATTCCATTTTTAAAATAAATGCATATTCAGACTTAAAATTCAGAACGCTAATAATTGTTGGTAGATATTTAATTTTATGGTAAATATTTATTTTTAAGTAAAAGCTTAGAAAGATGCGTTGTCTGATGAACTGTCAACAATAATTAGACTAAACCAAAACAAATATACAAATAACTGTATTTCATCAGGTTATTTTATTAATTATTTAAAGTAAAAAAGTATATTTATATATAAATAATTTTACTTATTGGACATACAGTTTGTTCTGTCCTGCTGTCTGTACTCTGTACTAGCATTTTTGTTGTTAAGTATTAAGTGATATATTCATTAATGTGTTTATTTAATTCTTAAAAATTATATTAAAATATTGACGCTTTTTGGCGAACTCAAAGAGTATTATATATACATATTTATTTAAGACATTAACATAATATTAAGTAGACAATAGGCGTTAGCATTGGACGTTATTTTAAAGGACAGAAAAATTGAAAGCTGATATGATTTTTTTTTTCAAAATACATCTGTGTTCGAATTTATGTTTTATTTTGGTGCAATAAAGTGTTTTTGATTTGATTTTTGATTTCTGTGGCTGTAATACTGTGTTATATTATTTTTTCCTTTTTTTTTAAACAACATGATGATAATAATTTTGTTTTGATTTAATTTGGTCGTAAATTAATAAAATATATCAATATTTATATTTTTGAGCACATTGAAATATAATTTGATATAACGAAATTATATCAAAATTCGAAATGCACTTTAGCAGAAAGTTCTAGCAATTTATACAATTATATCAAAGAGATTTTTCAATTCTAACTGTTTATATTTAAGCCTTAAAAAATATTTAATTTTGTTGCCTGAGCCTTGGGTTCCGTGGGCACTGCATCAGGTGCCTCTGCCAAGGAAGGTCTCGGGCCAGCACGTTGGTTAGGCAGTACGGGCATTTCCACTCGTCAAAACTTAAAGCTGAAATAGTATAAATGAATAGAAATTAAAAAATATATTTTGATAGTGAAAAATGAGCAATAACAAAAAATATCTTGATTTGAAAAACAAAAAAAAATACTTTTGTTATTTGGTAAAAAAAAATGTTTTCTTTCTTGATATCTATGGATTTTCACAATTAAAGAATAGAAAGGGAAAAAAATCAAAGAAAATTTTTAATTGGACCTAAAAAATTTTTATTACAAAAGACAGCTGTTAAGTAAATACTGTATGATTTGTCGTTGTCTTACGTCCAATGTTTTTTTTTAAATTAACTTTGTCAATCAACCACCAAATTATAAGAATTAAGAAAGTCATATACATAAGTAGACGGAGGCGCGAGGGTACAAGCATGTGACTGTCAACGCGTCAGGTTGTGGGCTTGATTTCCTCTCGAGGAAATTTATAATTTAATATTTTCATTTCTTCGCTTTGGTGTCGATGCAAGGCGCCGCCACTCAACACGCAATGCCTTCAGAATTTGGCAGAATATGAATATAGTATCATAACACTAGGTTCCCTCAGCCTACGTTGCTGTGTACGAGATACAGCGTGAAACTAAAAAAAATACGTACGTATACAATTGACGTGGTACTCGCATTCATCAGAGCGAAGAGCAGCGCCACATTTTTGACATGGCTTCCATAAACCTTCGCTGAGAGAGCACTCCTCTGGTAAATATATAATAATATTATATGTATTGCCATTTCTATAATGTAGGTTTTAGATTTATTTTTATTTCAGTTTTTAGATAACTGAAGTAAATAATATTTTTTGGTATTTGTTGATTTTACACACCATCATACACCAGCTTCACGCTGTATCCCGCACAGAGCAGGTTAGGCAGAGGGAACCTAGTGTTAAGACACTGTGTTCCTCACTTTTGCATTGCGGCATTGCGTGTTGAGTTGTGGAACTCAACGCAGCGCTTTGCTCTATTAAATATTTAATATTTTCATCTCCTCGCTCTGGTATCGAGTCGAGTCGATTTCCGCCACTCAACACACAATTCAGCGTAAAGTGGAGAATGGAAGCTTGCTAATAATCTTAACACTAGGTTCCCAGATTCCCTCTACCTGTCCTGCTATGTGCAGGATACAGCGTGAAACTAAAAAAAAAGAAATATAAACTTATTTTATTATGACATTCTATAAGGTGGAACTGAAAGTATTATTATGTTGGTACTTATTGAGTCGACGAAACGTGATTATTGTGGAGTCGGTCTCACACGGAGTAATGAAGTTCTTCTATTTTTATTCCTTGTTTGGTAAGAAGACAAAGCGCGGCGTCGACGCAACGTCTTTGATGTGGGTATGTGAGAACAGAGTATATTAACCATAGGTTCCCTCTGCCTAGCTAGCATCGTAGAAACTGAAGTGAAAAATTAAAATATTTATTATAATTAATAGTACCAAGTAGGTGAGCATGCAGCGCGCGCGCCTCCAATGCGAGATGGCAGTGCGGGCACCGCGCGAGCAGCACGCAGCGCCGCCAATAGTGCGCCTCCAGGGCCGCTGTACGCACTCGCCTTCCGCACCACGTACACGATGTGCTGGAAGGAATAGTATATACCTAGTAAGCATCGTGCATTGGTCTAGTATAGGGTAAGTATAGTACGGTCGGCGAGACGTGGCCGAATGTGGACGAACGTAAAACGAAGGTCAGTGTTGGTTTTCGCTATTTAAGCGGACAACGTAAGTCGAAGTGTTCAAATATTTAGAGAGGATTCACACTATAGTACCGGTCACGGTTCATTCGTGATCCGATCTTAGAGTGTTAATAGCATTCATATATAAGAAACAATGAGAGCATTTTTGCTAACGTCTCACGTTGAGTTGAGTTCCGTCAATTATCACGCAATATACACAAATAATCAAGTATACTATATAAAAAAGTATTATGATAAATGAATATAATATTAAGAGAAGCTACGCAGCACGAAGAGAAGGGGTCGATCCTCACTTGAGGAAATGAAACAGAGTTCGGTGAAAAGTGGAGAACGGAGTGTCTTAACACGTCTTAACACAAGGTTTTCTCAGCTTGCCCTCCTGTGTTCAGGATATAGCGTGAAGCATCTTTTTTTTAATATAATATTTAGTAACATGCCGTATTAAGTGTAATATCTTACTTGCACACTGGCTCGGGCGTGGTTTCGCTGCTGGCGTCGGCGCCGACTGCTTCATAACCATCGAAATTATGCTCGTTATTGGAAAGTTGCTGTCTTCTTCCTAAGGCGATATATGATAATATTGATAATATTTATTCATAAAACGATATTAACAATAAAAAAAAATTAATATAATATACAAAAAAAATAATTATGATTTTTATCTTGCGTAGTTATAATCCTTATGTTTTACATATTTGTTTCAATTATTAAAATAAATACCTGGGCTGTAGTACCCGCTTTCATCCATCTGGCTGCTCTCATCCAAATGCAAATTTCTTACCCCAGCTACTAATTTTGGCGACTCTAGCCCAACATCCCTAAAATAATCAGCCTTTAATTTTGGTGAATCAAGACTTCGACTGTCCGAATCACATCTTAAATCGTTCCTAGACATAAGCGGTGAATCCATCGGCAATGAATCAATGCTCCTCATATCGTTCTTGGATGTTTTTGGAGATCCGATTGTAGGGGAGTCTCTATACTCTAAGTGTAAAGGCTCATAGACTGTAGCAGGACGTTCTTTTAATAGAGGTTTGTTTGCATCGTGGTCGTAGTGGATCATGGAATGCCGGTTCTCTGAATTTCGATTTGTTCTTCTGTAGATAATTTCTTCTTCTTTTGTTTGGTTTTCTTGAAAGTGTACCTGAAAAATTATTATTCATTTTAATTTTATTTAAGTTTTATAAATTTTATGAGGTATTTCTATAAAAAAAAATTACATACATATGTCAAATTTTACTAAAAGATTTACATGATAAGCAATTGCTAGTTTTATTTTCATATGATACCTTTTCGTTTCCAGAAACAGACGCTCTGGGTGAATGCTTCGGGCTAATCGCGCTGTCTAACCTCAGCTTATTATATCCTAGGTAGTTATTTGCATCTTTTCCTTTGACACTAGGAGTATACTTCTTTGTGGGGGACTTCTTTAAGCTACTCTTAGTTCTAGAAGTTGTAAAACTGCCACTTAAACTGGATGGTGCCAAGGTGGCTCCACTCGCGCTTGATTTAAGGCTATATGATGAAGTAGCATCTAATGATGATGTCATGCCGAAAGATGTGGTGATACCACTCACAGTGGTACCACTGCGAGTGGACTGATTGGCGCTCGCTTCAAGAGTATCAGCCGATTGATCTCCGTTTAGAATTTGTTCTTCTGTTGGTGCTTGATTTAACATTTTCTGTTGGTGAATACATGATTACTGATTAATGATTACAAAGTATATTTGGGTTGTTCAATTTTTTACAGGCATAGTCGTACCTACTTACAAAATTAGAATATGTTTCACCTGAGGAAATTTTAAAATAGACATTTTAAATTATTAAGTTGGTTATTTTTTCCTGAGAAAGAATAATCTCCATATAAAATTACTTTTGCTAATTGCTTGAAGCATAGATAGAAGGAAAATATATATATCCTTAACACTTGATTTTACGTATATTTAGGATAGAATTGTTATAAGATTATTTTACATAATTTTCAAGAGAATCATGTAACACGTCACTTCTTTTCCTTTTCTTTTTTTCGGTTTCGTGTATACAATGAAGGTTCGTTTATATGTACGCCAGAAATTATACGGATTCGGTATTATCCAGACTTGTGATTGTAAGACAAATTATGAAAAATTGGAACAAAACCTTTTACTTTTATTTATTCTTCTTTAAAAAATAATTACAAACCTGCATATCAATCCTATCAAACTGTTGGAACAGATGTCTATATATCAAGTTCCTTCGTGTGACAGCGTCGTCTGGTGGCAGCTGAGCTCTGACCACTCTGGGAGATCTTGCGTAAGCTGCAAGTAAGATTCTCTCAGCGGCCGCGCGTACTGAACCGGCGGCGTGTTGCGCGCCCGCCGCTCCACATTCAGCTAGTCGACGGACTGTAAGACCGCTGTTGGAAAGAAAAAATCATTTTTTTTTATGGTTTAGGAAATACGCGGTGTTGAGTTCCGCTTGTAGAATAAAGTAGTGATGCGCCGAATATTCGTTTGGTATTCGGTATATATATATATCATCGTTCTCTGCGGGTGAATATGCGTGTCAAGTTTAGCACCGCTCCGCTCAAACAAAGGAGATATACATAGCATTAAGTGAGACTCATTTAATTTATAATAATAATTAAATAAAAATAATCGAACCGAATGTATTCGGCGCCATAACCGAATAATTCGACCGATTTCTATATTGGCCGAATACGGCACGACGATAATAAAGTCATCAACATCTCTAGAATAAAGTGTCTTAAGACTAGGTGCCCTCTGCCTACTCTTTTTATGGAGGATACAATGTGAAGTAAAATATTTTTTTATGTTCCATGTCAAATATATACGCAATATCTTAGAAGCAATGAGTAGAAAGTGAAGAACAGAGTGTCTTAATACTTTTTGGCAACCGTACCACTAATTGGATGAAAGTAAATATATTATTTTTCTTATGTCCATACCTACAAAGTTATGTATTAATAATAAAAACGGGATGCCAAATCTAATCATATATGTAAAACATAACAAATAATTTTGTTGATAATATAAATTATGATAAGCCGGTGATGTAATATTTAATAATTATAACAACTAAAATATTCATGGAGACCATCGTGGCGCAGTAGCATAGTGTGTGACTCTAAATCCTATAGTTGTGTGTTTGATTCCTACTCGGAGAAAAATTCTTTTTCTCTCTTCCTTCACTTAAAAATTTGGTAGAAAGTGGGATTTTTTGTCATAAATTCAATTATCCTCAGGAACAATAATTAGTCCAGTTAATCGGTTTTCTACTCTACTTCAAAAACTTGAACCTCATTTAAAATTCTGGTAAAAAAAATAGATTCTAATCAACTTAATAATCTTTTACCTAAAATTATTGAAATATAGTGTATAGTAATACAAAAAGTATAATTAATATAATTATTATTTATTAATAATAAAATCAAATCACATTACAGCATAAACATATTAAATAGCGGGTGCTCCCATATGAAGTTTTGTGTTATTTGTAACATTATATATCTTTAAAAATCAGATAAATCCATGAACCATTGCATATATTAAACTTGAATAAACCTTTATTTTGATTGCTTAAGCAGTAGGGGATATAGCTCAGTGGCAGAGCAATCGACTGCAGATCGATAGGCCCCCGGTTCAAATCCGGGTGTCCCCTTAACGCGGGTATTTTTAGCAGGTCGTTTTTTTTAAATATTAATTTTATTTTTTGTTATTCCAGTAAAGTATGTATCATGCTAACAAATTATAAAATTTTATTTTGAAAATCTACGCAGCTATACGAAATACAGTTTTTTAAACATTTTAATTTCGTTTTCTCAACTTTTATTTAGTAAAAAAAAAATCTGAACTTATAAAATTTATAAAATTTGATTTTTACATACATCTCATAACAAACAGAGCAGGCAGATTATTCCAACCCTCTGCCCTGTGTTTTATATGTATTTTTTTGTTATTTGTGCAGTAATATATTATTATTATTATGCATTTCGTTCCTCAAGGATCTCGAGACCAAAAAAAGTCGGTCTACGCAAGTCTTTCACAAGACCAGAGACGTCGACGTCATTTATAGATATAAAAATGTTTTACAGTGACACATCAGCGGGTTCATCTCTGAGTAAACACAGACTATAATTTAGATATGGTCACCGGATAATACTTAGGTATGGCGAAAAATATGAAAAACTAAATTTTGACTGTGAAATGGAGTTTGGATTGACTGTTTACCGATCTATTGGATGAGACTAACAGACCGTTTGTCTTTTGATAGTCTCAAAATGAACGGTTGACGGGCGGTGACTTTCTGGCCCCTACAAAGGGGCGCAATGCCTCGGGCACAACGAAGGCGTGTTCAGCTCCGGGCAGTTCGGGTATAAAGAGGCGTGCATCGGTTTCATAATACTACGCAAATCGAGCACTTCGGCCTTTCTGAACAGATCTCCACTACCCGTGTTGCGGACTTATTATTAGTTCTTGTAACGAGATGGGAAAAGAAACCATCAGCATGATGGCAATGAGATATACAGTAAATATACATTACTTATTTATTTTTATTGTTCTAAAGAAAAAAAAGTATATATAAATTAACACACAAAAGGCTATTATTAAACGTCTTATTCCTATTTAGCAATTTGTTCCAAAATTAAAATATTAAATAATTAATTTCCATGAAATAGATATCAAACCGGCAACAGTGGTATTTATAGACATACGCTGTGCCACTGCGCCGCAACACATTACATCTACATATATTGTAAATATTACCTGTTTTTATCAGTCGATATGCCGTGACTCAATATAAGCTGTTCTAGCATCTGTAGACGTGAGAGCGCGAGCCGAGGGTGCATGGACGCAGCAACCGGACGGACCAACTGCTGTGGGATCGTGTGAAGCGATCTGAAGGAAAAATTATAATTGTAATTTGGTCAAAAATATTCATTGAAGGTCTTTCGGGATAATGTAATGATGAAATTTAGTAACCTTCAAAATATATTTACCATATTTGACATTTTCAAAAAGTTGTTCCACACTTATCCCGCTACGTTCAAATTTTTATACACTTTTTAAATAATAATAATCTTTATCATTTTTATTTTTTTAGTGAATTTATACGGGGTGCTCGCAAAATATCCCAATTTATAATTGAAACTAAATTTAATATACACACCATTTTTTTTTCTGGTTACTATGTTATATACAAGGAATAAATACGCAAAGCTGAAACTTACCTAACTAAAGGACAATCAGCAACAGTGAGAACAGTGTGTTGCGCGGTCGAGTGCACCCGCGGAGCAGGGTCGCCACACGCTCGAAGAAGTTCCGGAAGAAGCTTCTCTAAGCAACGACCTACTTCCGCTGCGCATACCCTGAAATAAAAAATAAATGTTAATATCTGAAAAAGACAATAACCAAATAAAACAATAAACGCAAAAAGAGGACATCTTTTAATTGCTTTAAAATATGACGAATTTTACACACTCACCGATCTGGAACGAACTCCTTAAATAAGACCCTCACAACTTCATTGGCTTGACTATACACAGAAAACACTTTGTCCCTTAGAGCTCTTTGAAGCAAAGTGGCAGCCGCTCTTGCTGTTTTATTTGGAGAAGTCTTAGTACTGCCGTTGGATGGAGAGGTTAATTCAGCGCGGAGTCGGGCTAGACCTTCTTCCTTGTCCAAATAGTTTTTGGAGAAGAATTTTTCAACCTGAAATGTGTATTCAGGTGAAATGTGTGTCCAGGTTAACATATGTAACGTGTATGTTATAAAAAAACAGCTCGCGCTGAGTTGAGTGGTAAAACTTAACGCCGAGCTTTAAAATTAAAACTATTCTACTATTTTTAACAATAACAATGAAAGGCAAAATAAAAATTTTCTATAAAATCCAAGAAGCTATGGCAAGCTATTGCTAACTTCTTTTGTTATAATATTATTCTGTTATTTACACTTACTAGTGGATATCCAAAGATCAATATAGGCAGTGCAGCCTGTTTCCTTTCGCGTTCGTTTAGCTTGTGAGGGCGGGTGTGCGTCGCACTTCCTGCACTACCCTCCTCCTCTCGTGCCTCTCGCAAGTACTCGTTCGTGTGTGAACTGAAATATATGGAAAATGACATTTATTTGTCTTCCTTTTTGCAGTTTAAAACTTTTTTCTCATTACATGATCAGCAAAGGGCACCTAGTTTTAAGAGTTAAGATACTCCATTCCTCACTTTCGGCTCCATTTTCGAGACATTTTGTCAGAAAATACTGGTTTGGATTGATCATTTTTTTCTATTGTATTGTCTATTTATCAATGACAGTTATACTATATCACATTAATATCTTTGATGTAATCGACCGTACCTGCCTGCAGGTACTACCGCATTACTGCAGCTGACTTACATCACAAAATATAACGTGTCATACACAAATCTTACCAATTTTTTGACCATAGACTGGTGACTGGTAAATATCAGATAGTTTATTAGCTATTTTCTAATAAAATTGATGTAAAACTATCACATACTGTCTTAGAGCCGGCAGCAGTCTTTCTTCGTAAGCTTCGAATGTCGATCTTGGTCCTGCGCTTTTATTCCTACGTCTTACTAGACTACCTGAAACGTAAAGCTTAGGTTTAATTAATTAAGACTAAATTACTGAAATTACTAATTTACAATAATTTACACATTTACAATATGCCGGTTTTTAACCGACTTTTATTTACCCTTTAAGTTAGTATTTTATATAAAATAGATATATTTCTTGTCACCGTTATGTAGACCATTGGTAGCTGTGGGCGTAATGCTTCTACGAGGACTGTCTATTTCTTTTTTCATTTCTTCTTCTTCCTTCTTTTGTACTTCTGACTTATCTTCTTGGATGGGTTCGGTTGGTTGGGCGGGTTCTGGTTGTACTTCTGTATCATCTTCAAAAGCTTGGACGGGCGACTGGAAAATCAAATCGCATTTCTATATTTTTAAATCTTTTAATGTGACCTTTAATTAAAGAAGATTTTTATTAAAGACGACTACTTCTTTCTATCTATATTAAAAAACAATTTTTCTAAAAAAAAAATAGATGGCTTTGACTTTACTTCGTCAAAAAATATGTGATACAGAAAATCTATTTAAACTTACAGCCTTTATTTTGTATAGAAAAAAAACCAGTTTTCTTTGCCTAGCGGATTAAGTTGAGGATTTTTTTTTGACAAGACATTTCATTCCCCAATTTACGTCTAACTTCCGAGACATTGCGTACTCAATGCCACGTTTCATCTACCAGGGCGGGACCATGACAATAATTTAAATAAAATCTAAATTTTAATATGATCAAACCCACAAACAGTCTTTATCAACCTGGGTTTAAAATTTTATTTTTATATGTTTTATTTACAAAACTTACACTGGTAATATGGTCGATATAATCAAGACTGAAGTCTTCAATCCCACGTATTTCACTTATAGCTGCTGGAGGTACCGGAGACGACATGTCCATGCTGTGCGTGTGGCATCCAGCAGTTACTGATGGAGAGAGGTGATGAGAGAAATCGTAGGCTTGTGGCATTGATGAATCGTTACGGCGATCCGGCTGTAGGACAAGTAGAATTTTATTATTATATTGAAAATTTGTTAAAATATAATGTAATTTTAATATCTTAAAATTTGTTTTTTTTAATATAATAACGTCATTGTTGCAGCAAATATGATTCCATATAATTCAATCCTCTTATGGCAATTTTTTTTTTGGGTTAAAAAATAATGTACACCCTCTACACGCAGAGAATCCCGGCCTGCATATAAGCGTTATGTTGAGATTGTATGTTCGATTTGATTTATAAAAAAAAAACAAATTCTTAAATTCGTAATTTATTTTGAAACATAGAATATCTATTTTCTAATAAGTCTAAGTGATGATTGAATGATACAAAGTCCCTTACCCCATCACCTTCAAACAGTCTTATAAGCTCGGGATCCTCTTTTACCCCAATAATGGCATCAGTGATCCTGTCCCTCATTCGCCTGGCTAACTCAAAATCGTCCCTGGCCGCTGCCTGTCGTTTTCTCAGCCGCCATCTTCCTATGCGAATACCGGCGGATGCTAGAGCTGAACCCGCGGATTTTAATCTCCGGGCATATTCGAAACGTTCATCTGTAATTTTTTATAATATTTTACAGAATTTGGTAAATATTTACATAATAAATGTATATGATAGAAATGAGCAAGTTTAAAACATTACAGAAGGTATATATCGCATTAATTTATTAAGTAATGCGTTAATTTAGTTTATTATAACGTTGACTTCCGCCCCCAAGTCCGGCGGAAACTGGAGAAAAGAAAGTCTTAATAGAAACATACTATTCTTCACGGATACAGCGTGAAGCAAAAAAATTATTACCCTAATAGGAGTGCTTTCAAGTACAGCTTACATGATCATGTTGATATTAATAAAATAAATTTCCATTTGTTCAACATGTAATTACTAAATATTGAATATTTTAAAAAGTCATACCGGCAACTGCAGCTTTCTTCTTCTGATCCAAAGTGCGTACTAGATCAGCAATCTCGTTATCAACATACATAACAAAAGCAAGATCGTCGTATGGAGAAAATCGTATCTCAGCCTTCTTCGTGTTCGTGGCCTTATTCACATCTTCTATTTCATCGCCGAGGACGTTCACTGCCATTAGAGCTACCTAAAATAGAAAAAAATTATGAATGTTTTTGATTTTCTTTTTTTTTTAATCTTCGTGTATCTCCTATATTTTCCTGGCAGTAGGCATATTCCCTTGGATGGCCTCTTGGAATTTGTCCAAACACAACACTAGTCTACGGTCTTATTAAAATTATTATACATTTTTGGTTGATATCATTTCTGTTGATATTTTTTTGTAATGCTCTGGCGCCCAAAAATTATTTGATAACAATTAAATTAGTGATTTACTATATGCTCGCCTGTTTTAAAATCAAAGTACTAGTACCTGTTCATCTTCCCTGGCTGGTGGATGAGGACCTGACAGACGGAGCTTTACGAATCTAGCTATTGTTGGTTCTGGGAGAGCGGCAGATCTGAAAATTATATTATTTAAATTTAGATTTAATTTTAATATTTCTTTAAGTCTTCCTATGGTATTGTACACACCGTGCACCGCACCATTATACACGTACAAAAGTGTTGGTTTGTTTAATTTTATTGATATTCAATTTTTTTATTTGACGCTAAGTCATACAAGCATGCTACTTACTGGAAACGCGATTAGTTATGGGTTAAATTCCCATTCGAAATGAAATGTTTTCTGGTAACGAGGCAAAGCGCGGCGTTGAATTCACTACTCAATGCAATCAATCAATTTCTTAATGCCTTCAGAATTCACACAAAATTGGGAAACGGAATGTATTAATGGGAACGGAAAACTACAGCGTGTTAAGTAGACAAATATTAAGATTCATACACCAAATCAAAATTGTTGACAAAATTATAAAAAATGTTAAAATATTCAAATGTATAACATACCTAAGTTCTCTAGTGCGGGCTTGAGGGACGGGCTTGATGAGGGCGACGCGACCCACGCTCGTGTACGTGGCGCCGCAGGGCGTCGCCGCCCCCTCGGAGACGAGACCGCCGGAGACTAGCACCTCTACGCATTCCGCTAACAAATACAAATAGATTAAAAAAATAAAAAATTAAATCAGCTTCACGCTGTATCCCGCACACAGCAGGGTAGGCAGAGGGAACCTAGTGTTAAGACACTCCGTTCCCCACTTTCTGCCGAATTCTGGAGGCATTGCGTGTTGAATGGCAGAACTCAACGCCAAGAGCGAAGAAATGGAAATATAAATTTAAGTAAATATTTCATCTCCTCGAGTGGGGATCGAACCCACAACCAGTCGGTTTTACAGTCACATTTCGTGCCACTGCGCCACGACTGGCCTCAAATAGATTTATTTCTTCATTTATTTTTTTTATACGCGTAATAGTCCAGTGTCTGAGTGTAATGGTCGTAGTTTCGATCTCTACTAGATGAAAAGATTATATTTATATTATTTTAGATGTAAGAGAGCCAGGGAGGCACCTCGGTTGAGCTTCGAGAATACTAAAGGAAGCTTATGTAAAAAGCATTAGAGCCCCCCAAAAGGCATGGATGAATATGACGCTTGGTTTTCTCTAGCTACTCTACGAGAGATAAAGTTTCACATTTTATCCAAAATTTGCCCGCTCTGAAAAGGCTTACAAAACATGCATTTTTTTTTATAAAGTGGTGGTCACAGCAATTCAGTGACCGATCGTAAGCGCGACAGTTATGGTTTCGATTCCCACTTGAAAGAATAATTATTTCGAAATTGGGTTCCGCACTTCAATCAAGAATTGGGCAGAGCCGCGAGAACGGCGTGTCTAGTGTTGATTAGACTTCCTCTGGCTACCCTGCTATATGTAGGGTAAAGTTAAGTAGTAGGGTAAAAAGTGAAGCTAAAAAAAACATAATTACGTATATGTTGATGATGGGCAAGTAGTTGTAACTTGTGTATGTTCGTTACAGCAGTGAGCCGTAGGAGGAGCTCGTGAGGGGGAGATCCAGAACTCCTCCAGCCTCGAGCTTCTGGACCTTGCGCGTTTAACTCGCATGCTGGATAGGAACTGTCTTCGCCTAAAAATTAGTGATTTAGTTATAATATGTATTTTTTCTATATTGTATATTTCAATCTATAAGTACATCTATACTAATATTTTATAGTATAAATGTATCAATAATTCTTTGATAGATTTATACATTTTATATTATATATGACAGAGAAAATCTCAGGAACTTGTGTTCCAAAATGAAAAATTCTTCATACTTATTTAGAGTTTTAAAGCGTGGAATAAGACTTTAAAAATGTTAAAAATAGTTTTTCATACGTCAAATAGTCCAAAAATCAAGAAATTCTATATTAAATCACATTAATCATTTCTACGTAACCCACTTACTTTTATTAGATATCGCAGGTATAGCCGCGGTTTAATAAAGGTATGCTTTTATATAATACATATAAATACATACGTAATAAAAAAATAACCTCATATTTGAATTTAACGTTACTTTCAGTTGTTTTACTACACGTATGATCTGTCTTACTGCGAGAATTCATTCACTTTTCTCATACATTTGTTAAAATGTTTTTAACCCCCGACGGAAACACAGGGGTGTTATAAGTGACGATGTCTTTGTGTATGTGGCATCATAGCTCTTAAACGAATGAATCGATTTTGATCTAAACTGATGATGTTGATGCAGATGAAGAAAACATGTTTTTTAGACCTTTTTGTGTCGAGGGTTTGGAACTTTTGATTGTTGTTATAACTTTGAATTATTTATTCCTAATTCGAACTACCAAGACGGAAATCATAGTATCTTTTTCTTTATAAGTCAACTAATAAACATTTGTATTATATAAAGATTTTAATAACAAAAAAAATATACATTTTTACACTAACAAATACTTAGGTACTTATTAAAAAATTATGTAGTGGGATTTGAACCCGCTCCTGTAGGAAACTATCCAAATTGGACGGTTAGTAATAAGTGTTTTACTTTCCTAAGTGTGTAATAACTCTTTAAATACATTAAAAATGTTGTAAATTTATTTTATTCAATTTTTTTTATTAGCTACTACCTGTATCCCGCACACAGATTGTATGCAGAGGGTACCTAGCGTTAAGATACTCCGTTCCCCACTTTCCGATCATTTTTTCAAGGCATTGCGTATTAAGTAGCGTGCCTTGGTGCCAGAGCAAAAAATTGAAAATATTAATAAACAATAATTCACTTTCTCTAGTAGGAATGAATTATTGTATAATTAAAATTTCTATAATAATATTATATTTAATATAGAAACGTTAGTTTTCCTATAAAATCTATATTTTTTATAAAAACTTAATGATACACTCAACCGTGTAGAGCTAAGGTCGACGATCATAAAAAATGCGGCAACAATCGATATTCATATAATAAATGTAAATACATGCTTTCTTTTCCATTTTACTAAGTAATTGAATGTACTAACAATAAATTCCCCCTACATATCTGGCGAAATAAAAAAAGATTAGATAAGATAAAAAAACATCCTTCAAAATAAAAGGAAGAAGAAAATCATTTAGTATCTACTACAACTAGAATTGTTTTGGCAGCAAATCTTTCCGCGTAGCAGGCTAGGCATAGGGAACCTGGTAGTAAGTCGTGACATTCCCCACGCACCGCCCAATTCTTGTGACACCGCTGTTGAGAGACGGAGAGCCTCAACGCTACGGTTTTTCTATCAGAGCGTAGAAATGAAAATTGTTTAATATAATCTTCCTCCGGGTGGGAATCGAACCTATAATTAAACGATTCATTAGAAGCCGGTGTATCGACTGCTTAGGGCAACTACGTAAACGTTATGCATTTCTTATGGCGCAATGAAATGTAAAATCTTGGAATTATATGTAATTCGTAGTGAGATCGTTATGGCGATGGGATAGCATCTGTCTATAGTCATAATGCAACATGGGTTTGATTAATGAAATGAAATAATTAACTCCTCCAGGTTAGACATAACTTGGTGATCACTTCCGGCGCTCGATACGCTATCCCCAATTCAGGTGGAGAGAAGATAATGGGGTTTCTTGGCACTAAGTTTTCTTTGTCTACCTTCTATGACAAAAAAAATTCAAACAAAATAGGGGATACAGATTATAATATCATTGTAAAATAAGCTTCTAAGCGAGCGGACATGGAAAAAAAATCATGCTTATATTGTTATCTATTCATGAAAAATGTTATATGAGCGAAATAAAAAACAAAAAAAAATATTTAAGTAAATGTGCACTTCACAAAGATGGCGAGACGAAGTTGTGAATAAATAATCAGTTCTCTTTCACAGGGTCGTTGTTCGAAACCTAGGTAAAATTTCACGACTTCAATTTGGACTATAAAATATTTCGCTGCGTATACATTTATAATAGTTTCTTAGCTTCACGCTGTATCCCGCATAGGCAGAAGTGTTGAGACACTCCGTTCGTCAACCACAATTGCAAAATAATTTAATTTGAAAATTTTGAGACATTGCGTATCGATTGGCGGAAATCAAAGCCGCACTTTCTCTTGTCTGAGCGGAGCGAGCGAGGAAATGATGCATTCCCTCGAGTGGGAATCAAACCCACAACCGTCGCGTTTACAGTCAAACGGTGTGCCGCTGCGCCCCTACGCTCTTACATTTATAATGTGACTCTTGTAATGTATATCGTTACAACTATCGATTAGCTAGTTCTCTTTTAATTATTAAAAGCTATATCGACATCGTCCGTTAACCTTTTGTAAATACGGCTTTGATGACGTGCTCTATTAGAAATATGTACATATAATAAAATTCTAAACGATTACTTTTTGTACATTCAAGATGTATGATAGAATATATAATTGGTATGATAAAATATATAAATGTAGTATAAATGCAGCTTTCATTGAATTCAGCACATTTCTTTTAAAATGTTGTGTTTAAAAAGTTTCATAAATAAAAAAGTTTTATACATACAATATATATGTATATATGTTATATTATGTTCGACAAAATTGTTTAGATTAAACTTTTGTTTCAAGATATTGTTTTTAATAATGTTATTAGAACACGAATATGATCCAGAATCGAGTAGTTCAAGCGGGCGAAGCCGCGAGCGGGTCGCTAGTGTTATAATAAATTAACAACAACTGGTGTTTCCTATAGCAGGGTAGCTAGATAGATCAAAATACACAGACAAACAAAGACAAGATATTCCAAATATTCATGTTATTGCGAACAGTCAGAAGTGAGGCCGGGCTTTGTCTTGTTACCAGCACGAGGAAAATAATTAACTTCCCATAGTGGGAATAGAAGTCGCAGCGCCATAATGGTATCCCGTTTTTTTAAGGTTCACGCTTTATCCCGCACATTGTAGGATAGTGAGAGGAAACCTAGTGTTAACACACTCTTTTCCTATCAAGGCATTTCCGTTCCCCACTTTCCGCTCAATTCTGGCTTGCTTTGCGTGAGTGACAAAAATCAACGCCACGCTTAACTTTGTTACCAGAACGAGGAAATGAAAATAATAAATATTTTATTTCCCCGAGTGGGAATCGAACCCACAATCAGTTTCCTACCTCCACGCTGTAATTGATCATGTTACTTTCAATTGCCACCTATACACTATGCCACTGCGAACATCATCGTTAAAGTAATTAAAAATATGTATGGATAAAGGTGTCGAGCGTTCTTAAATTTTCACAATTCTATGCAGAAATGAAATTTTGAAATGAATAAAAATAATTATAATTACAAGCCTCAGATTCTTTTATTTAAATAATATTTTTAATTTTATCTATAAATTGTATTATAAAATGTGATGCGAACGCGATATTTTAAAGTCAATCATGTATTAATCGACATTAGCGATCAGTTAATTACACTTCTAAAAAATATCCAAATCAGCTTCACGCTGTAAGTTAGGGAGAGGGAACCTAGTGCTCATTTTCCACCAAATTCTGGAAACATTATGTGTTGAGTAGAGGAAGTCAATGACACGCTTGACATCACAGCGAAATGAAAATATAAATTTAAATAAATATTTTCATCTTATCGAGTGGTAATCGAACTCACAACCAGTCCGTTTACAGTCGCACGCTTCTGCCCCTGCGACACGACTCTCATCAATCGACGTCTCTAATCAATCTTCTAAAAAAATTTTATGTTATTTTTTTTATCATGTACCTATAGTAGAATTATTATCTTGGAATGTAAGAAAATTAGCATGATAAATATAGTAAAATAATGGTACAAAATATACTTTACTTATTTCTTTTGCTTTTCTATTTTTCTAGCAAATCAAGTAAATTTTGATAGCTCTATTTTTAATATTTAAATAAATTTTAATTACTTTGCAATACTTAATGATACTATATAATGTTTTCGTAGCATTCAATAAAAAATAAATAGACCTATGTATAAAGATAAAATATATATTTCATATATCTATGTTTAAAAATATATAGAAATTAAATATATTTTAAAGACGATCTTTAAAATAAATATCACAAACAAAATCACAAACTTGTTATCAATTAATTGAAAAAAAGCACACACATCTTATTTTGTAATTTTCTAGAAATTATCTATTTTCTAATATTTTAGAATATAATTTTCTGGACGTAGTAATAATAATTATTATTAATAATTAATAAAAAATCACTTACTTGTTGCATAAACTACGTGAAAGGGAATACGTTTGGGCATTCTCCCTATTGAGCTACCTGCACACTCTAAAAATGAACACTGCCATATTTTTACTACAAACTTTACTACGAACTACTGTAATAAAACATAATTATTATTAATTTTCAAGAAAATATTATCATTTTTCACCAAAGAAATAATCTATATAATAAATGTTTGCTTAATAAAATGCGACAGAACGGAGGATGGACAGGTTTGAGAAACGAAATGAAGAGCTACTAGACTATGACCAATATTGGATCCAATATTTGCTTTTATGAGCTTATATTGTCCCCTACAGCATGACGTTGGCCCAATGTACCAACGAATTGAATAAAATAAATCAATAGTACCGTAAAGCACGACGACTGCCAACGCCATCTATTAAGGGGTTGAGCCTTTATTTTGCTACGTCACTTTTGAAAAATGGTTTGAGATATACTTTTTTTAGGTGCGCTTATATATTTGTAATGATTTTATACAGATGTGTTTCCTTTCTACAAAAAATATAGTTAACTATAATTAATAGGTATTATAGTTTTTTTCTCTTTTATTACTCTATACCCTTCCTTACCCCTTACCCTTCATTGTTCTCTTACTACCTTTTACCTGTGGCTTCACCAGTTTTTCGTAATTTGAACCAGTAGTTCCTAAGTTTAGCGGATTCAACCAAAGAAACTCTTTCTTTCCAGCTTTATAATACTAGTACAAATTACTTCTAGTTAGAAATAATTTAAATAAGTATTTTTCTTTCCTAAGTATGGAATAACACTTTAAAAAATGTTAAATAATACTTCGTCACATTTCTTTAAGGAAATAAGGAATATGATGACAGTTGCTTTACTTTGACTAGAGACATACATAAATTTCTTGCCTACATTACTGACTACATTTCTTGTCTACTGACAGATATCAAAACGTATTGTAAGAATCTCGTGGTCTTTAATAATGGATACAAGAGAAAGTATCATAATTTTAACATAATATCTTAAATAATATTTTTGGATTGATATCATAAAAATAGTAAGTAACCTAGATAGTTAAGTAACAGTACAACGGCCAAGGATAAATTGCAGCTTTGGCTGATGCTTTGACATGCGCAAAAGTATTCCAGATTCAGGATATCGTGCCAAAATTACAAAAGAACTAAAAATAAGAAAACAAAAACTGTATATTATTTGGTACTAGTTTTCACCCGCGGTATCGCTCCTGCTTATATAATAAATGACAAATCCTAAGTGCCCAAAGTCTAAAAGTCGGACTCTATAATATTAGTATAAAATGTAATTTGCTCTGGTAACGAAGCAAAGCGCACCGTTAAACACTAGGATCCCTAGTATTTTCCAAGTACCAGAATACAGCGAGAAGCTGAAAAAAAAACACTTAAAGGGAACTTAAATAGTATCTACTCCTTTCACCACTTTTTGTCCACTTAAAATTTATATAAAAGGTGACAGAACCCAACACTGTACTTCATCTATCCAAGAAATTGTATCTAATTGGAATTCAGACATGTTTAAATTTTTATTTTTTGTTTATGATGGAAAAGTGAGTGGTAAGAGAGGTAGGGGGAGACCTCGGTTGACCTTCGAAAACACAGTATCAAAGATACTGGAGGAAGGTCACGTAAAAAGCATGCGGATCCCCCGGAGGGCATGTATGAAGAGGTTGATGACAGTGGACGAGGCGAAAGAGGTATGTAGAGACCGTAGCGTTTGGCGCTCCGTTCTCTCTGACTACCCCGCTAGGGATAAAGCGTGAAGTTAGTTTAGTTTTTAGTTTTAAATTTTTAACGAATTTTGCTGTCCATATTATCTTTGCATCATATACTATTCTTTTCCTTGAATATCACCGACTTATATGAATATTAATATTGTTTGTTTTACATAAATACGTATTTTAAAGAAAATATTTAAAAACTACTAACCTAACCTAAATTATAACCAGAAAAATTGTTGCTTTAATATTAAAATGCTAAAAGCTAGAGCCACTTGTTCGAAGTAGATGCTTGAGCTCGATAAAATTGCATATATAAATATATTATAGCTACTTGCGATCAAAGTATGAAGTGAATAATTGAATAAAAATTACAAACTTTCATTAATTATGGTACTACAAAAGCTAATTCATTTATTTTTTTATGAAAAAGGACAAGGCAAAAGAGCGTTCGGGTCACCTGATGGTAAGTGATTACCGCCGCCCACGACCCCCTGAAACACCAGAGGTGCTACATGTTCTATGCCGGCCTTATATGGAGATAAACGAGCTTTTTTAAGGTACCCATGTCGTATCGACCTGGAAACATTTCACAGTTCCGTAGCGTGGCTGAAGGATGTTCCTAGGAAACCGCACAGTAGAAGATTGCCACGTATTCAGGTGGTGTAAATGATATTTTAGTTTGTAACGTACTGTGCGGTTAAAAAATTCGGCGGCAGGTAACAGGTCAAACAGTTCTTCAGAACACTCAACATGCTAAATGCGATAGAGAATGCACAGTGAGGAAACGTCTCTACGCAAAGCCAAAGTGTCAAGCCTTTAATCTCTTTTAATTGATGAAACAGGACGAGGAAACCAAACGAGAGTGAGAAAATTCGAAGATCGGAACCACAGCCATCGCGTTTGAAGCCAGATGCTGCTCTAATGCACCACGATAGCTTATTTTGGTCGTAATAGAAATTATAAAACTTAACAAAACTTTATTATGGCGTTGAGTTCCGCCACTCAACACAGAATGCCACCAAATTTTGGACGAAAGACAGGCAATGGAATTGTCTTAAAAAAACTCTATTTATTTTTAAAAACGCCCCTGATCAAAATATTAGTAAAAATAAACTCACGTGTGACTTGTCCTAAATGCCAAAGAAAAACACTTACCTAATTAAAAGGCAGTCATGTACAACAACTTACACCATCTTTTCGTACCTACATGTTGCATGCTTCACATTTCAGTGGCGCTCGTTAAAGTTACTTGACCCAATTAAAGAATATCATAAGGTTTTATATTTGTATTAAAATTATATACAAAAACATACATTTGAGAATATCTTTTGACTCTTAGTACGATGGACGGAGAGAACTTAGTGTTAAAATATTCCACCCTCCATTTTTTTCAATTTTGTTTGTTGGATGGTGAAACCCATTTCCGGATCTGTCTAGCTATATATAAGGGAAATATATTGCACTGTATGACCAAACATTTAGTACTATAATACCAGACTGCCAGTATTATATATATTTTGTTACACATTTAAATAAAAATAACATAAGAATAAATCAATTAATGCTTCAAAATATTATAAAATCCTAAATTGTAAGTAAAATTACAACTATATACGGATTGCTAAGGTTTTGACAATTATATTAACTATTTTTAAATTCATAATAATTAATTCTCTTTTCAGTTTTCGGCAATTCTTCTCTCTTGACTTTGACTGATGACTCTTCTACAGTAAATAAATTATTTTACAAATTACTTTATATGGGAAGAACTTTTTAAGTAGGGAGAAATTAAAAAGTAATTAATATTCAAAAATTTATTTTTAAAATATAAATAAAATATTATTTCTTGCAATAGTGCGCAGGAGCATTCTCTAAAATCCATTTCAATAGTGAAGTAACGCGTGTATTGACCGCCGGCTCGTTGCTCGCGCAGAATGTGCCAAAACTTATTATTCCAATATTAAACAGTAGGTTCGTTTTTGGATCAGTGTAGAGAAGCGGACCGCCGGAGTCGAACTGAAAACATTTTAGTATCATTAGTTATATAAGTTTTGAACTCAATATTTATTATTTATAGCTGTAGAATAGATTCTTACTTCAGGAAATAAAACATTTAATATTTAGAATATTTGATATTATAGAAGAAAAAATAAAATAAATAAATCAGCTTCACGCTGTATCCCGCACACAGCAGGGTAGGCAGAGGGAACCTAGTGTTAAGACACTCCGTTCCCCACTTTCTGCCGAATTCTGGAGGCATTGCGTGTTGAGTGGCAGAACTCAACGCCGCGCTTAACCTCGACACCAGAGCGAAGAAAATGAAAATATAAATTTAAGTAAATATTTCATCTTCTCGAGTGGGGATCGAACCCACAACCAGTCGGTTTTACAGTCACACTTCGTGCCGCTGCGCCACGACTGACACGAATCGATAGATATTAGATTATTTAGCTTCATTCTGAATCCCGCACATAGCAGAGTAGGCAGGCAGGAGGTAGATGCAACCTGGGAACCTAGTGTAAAACCATCATTCTCATTAAGACACTTCCATTCCCCATTTTCCGCAAAATCTTTCTTAACGCCAACCTTTGCGTCGTTACCAAAGCGAGGCAATCAAAATATCAAGTATTTCATTCCCTGAGTGGCAATAGGATTTACAGCCTGTCGCATCTACAGTTCCACATGGCACTTTTCTCGTTTGGTCTCATAGATAGTCGGTTTTGGCGTGCAGTTATAAATTAAACTTATAATCAGCTACCACTGCATTGGAGGGCCCTTAAGGAAATGAGTTAAGTTCTGTGAAAAGTCATGACCGACCTGACAGCTGTCCTTCGCCGGTGTAAACGTGCACAATTGCCGCCGCGTCAACGATGACTTGGTCATCCGGCATTTTCTTTGACTAATCACATCTAACGTTACTTTCATAAGTACGTCAGAGGTTGGACCTCCAACTACGGTTGTACCCCATCCTGAAATGTATTTATTTATTTTTGTTTTGTTTTTTTGGTTCACGCTGTATCCCGCATATAGAAGGGCAGGCGGAATGAACCTAGTATTAAGGCAGTTATTAAGACATTCAATTTCCCATAAAAAATACTCGAGGCATAGCGTGTTGAGTGACAGAACTCAACGCCGTGCTTTGCCTAGTTACTAAAGTGAAGAAATGAAGATATTTAATATTTTCTTGTGCCCCTATGTACTACAACGGCCGCAGTACCTAATTTGCAATTTTTATATTATTTGGCAATAAGTGTCTATTAGTTTATTAAGAAACTTACCTATAACCGTAACATTCTCTCCCGTAAAGTCTTTTCTTATAAATTTAAACGGCAAACAAACTGGACTCACGTAATCATTGAAGATAATATCTTCCTCCAATTTTACTATTGCTATATCATAATCGTAGGTAGATCTGAAAATAATACAATTAATGATCGAGGGTATTGAAGCACGTTGAGACAATGTGTGCCTGATATGTTCTTTTTCAGCTTCACGCCACATCCCGCATGTGCCAGGGTAAGCAGAGGGAGCCTACTCTGTTAAGACACATCGCTCCCCATTTTTGCCAAATTCTAGGGCCATTGCGTGACATTTATTCATAGCTTCACGCTGTATCTCCAGCGGAGTAGTCAGAAAGAACGGAACGCCAAACTACTCTGCTCTCCCTCTGCAGTCTCTATATACCCCTTTCGCCTCGTCCACTGTCATATCTCTTCATACATTCCCTCCGGTTGGTCCTCATGCTTTTACGTTACCTTCCATTATCAAAGATACTGGAAGAATGTTTTCGAAGGTCAACCGAGGTCTCCAATCTTACCAAGGCCTTCGTGGCGCACGGATTTACAAATCTTACTAAAGTAATAGGTGTTTTATAGTTTAGAGTAAATAAAAATATTTTTGTTTAATGTACTCGTATACTAACGAATTGTACAGCGGATGTATGACTTTTGATTCAATTTGGATTCTTTGCAGTGATGATGAATTGGCTGAAACAATATAATCGAATTAAATTAAAATCAAATTGTATTGGGTATCGTTAAATATAAACCGTTATCCGTTAAATTAAGCGTAACTAATTTCCCTATAAAATAAAATAGTTTGGCCAACAGCAAATATTTTCCGATCCTGTAAATAAAAAAAAAAACAGCTTCACGCTGTATCCCGCATAAAACAGGGTAGGCCGAGGGAAATTACTATTAAGACACAACCAGCCAACACCGTTCCCCACTTTCCGCCGAATTTTTTGAGGCATGTCGTGTTGAATAGCGGAACTAAACGCTAAGCTTTTTGCCTTTTTTTTTACCTTGATAGCAGAACAAGGAAATGAAAATATCAATAAATAATAAATCATTATCCAGAGTGGGAACCAAAAATACATACGTATATATTAAATTCAACTCACTATCTAGAGTATTTTGATCATGCAATCCAAGGACAACTTCTTCTAAATCCAATGTGAAGCAATGTGCAGCAGTTAGAACGTATCGCTTATCGATGACCACGCCTCCACACGCTACCATGTCTTCCCCATCTTCCAAAAACCCGGCCATCATAGGAAACTCGTGGACTTTTGTCTCATTTCCACCGACTATACGTTTCTGAAATATTATTATTTTTTGCCCCAAGCTGTATTCCTAATGATACTGTAGATATCAATAGAAAATATAAATATTACGGAACTTTGTCTTGTTATCGAGCGAGGAAATAAAAATATTAATAAATGCGTCATTGACTCCGCCGCCACTCAACACGCATTGTCTCACAAATCCAGTAAAAAGGGGAGAACGGAGTGTGTTAACACTAAATTCCTTCTACCCACCCTGATATATACAGGAAACTAAAAAAAAGGTATCATAAAACCGTTTAAAAACATTTTTCTCACCGTGTTATGAACTCCGCAAGTGCAACGCGATGGTGGAATGCGTCTTGCGTTTAAACGGCACAAAAATCTGCCTCCAGGACTCGATTCAGACGTTACTAGACCTACAGAAAAGTTCCACAACATAATATGATAAAAAACTTAAATAAGTAAAATAATTAAGTAAGATTAGATACAAACCATTTAAATATTTAAGCAAATATTGGTGCATTATGTGGCTTTGATCTATAATACATTAGTTTCCCTTTTTCATATTTTTCATATCTTAGCCATTGATATCAATAGAATCAAAGTTTGCATGCTATTAAAAAATGCATCACGGTATTGCCAACTTACATTAAGATGTTGATCAGGAAAAATAAATTGAGCTTGACCCTTGTTTTTATAAATATGCGTGAAGATAATAGCTTACCTACACTTATTTGTTGGTTCACTGAAAGAGCATGAATAGAGCCGCGTCCGCAATAAGTATCCGCTGACTCCAGTACAGAGTCACCTGTTCTGGATATCAGTAAACGATCTTGGGAGCATAAAGAACTCTACGGAGAATTAGGAGTTAGTAAGTAAAAAATATATATAACCGTCCGAACGTTACCCGAAATTTGATAATATAATTTTGTTTTAGCTGATAAAATATCCAAAAATAATATAAATTAATAATTGTAAAGTTTTAGCAATAACATTTAAAAAAAACTTTTGTTTTGTTGAACTGGTTCGAATTAAAAGGTTATCTTTGTGGCCATTAATAAAGGGTGACTGGCTATGTTCCCGGTGAGTTCGATATAACTCCCTATTTTATTCTGAGGCCCGTCGTGGCGCAGACGCACATAGTTTGACTGTAAACGCGACTAGTTGTTGGATTCGCACTCGAGAAAATAAAAAATGTATATAATTCCATTATTTTTATTTATTTCCATTACTTCAGTCTGGTATTGAGGCAAAAAGCAGCGTTGAGTTGATGCCGCCACTTAAAACGCAATGTTTCCACAAAGTGGGGAACAGAGTGTCTTAACTCTGGGTTCCCTCTGCTTACCCTGCTGTCTGCGAGGACGAGGGCAAAGCCGAAGGTAAAAACTGGTATAAAATATAAATAAAAGAGGATACCTCTGGTATATCAACATCCGGACAGTCAAGGTTGCAGTTGTATCCGGGTGGACATGTTGCGATCCAGCGACATTGGGTGCCGCCACGATAGTTAAAAGGATAACCTGGGCTGTAAATGTAATAAGTCCTGCCTGGCTCCACCTTAAATAGAAATTATTAGTTTAATATGATCTCTCCAAATAATGCATTTATTTTTTGATTTTAACATAGAAAGTAAATATAGATATAGTATAGAGAAAAAAAAGTTAAAAGTTATTGATGTTATTAACATATATAAAATCTTCTTATATAGGCTTAATTAATATTTATATTATTTTTAAAAGTTTATTCTTATTTTGTACATACTTCATTAAAAAAGACCAGTGGCGCAGTGGCACAAGGTGTGACTGTAAAATCGATTGGTTATGGGTTCGATCCCCACTCGAAGGAAACATTTTGTTTAAATTTATATGTTTTTATTTCTTCGCTCTGGTGTCGAGGCAAAGCGAACATGCGCCCAGAATTCGGTGGAAAGTGAGGGAGTGTCTGAACACAAATTTCTTCTGCCTACCCTGCTGTGGGCGGGATACAGCGTGTAGCTGATTTATTTATTTTTTATTTCATAAAAAAAATTTCAAAACATTTTTCAAATTTATAATAAATAAAGTTGAAGTCTTACTGAGACCAACTTACGGATGTGAAATAATCGCAATCGGGGTTCTGTAACTTCACATATTTGAATAGTATTGCTATAATTACCACTTTAAGATTTTCCATCTGCAACATGTGTGTTAAAAGATTAAAAGTAACGCAATAGGTTTGGGGTTCAATTCCCACTCTAGGAAATGAAATATATTTTTTTCTCGCTCGGGTTTTCCTTTGTTCCCACGAGTAAAGTTTTTGCTTTGTTTCGCCACCTAGCACGCAATGTCTATAGAATTCGACCTTTACGATATCGTAAATGAGAAACGCAGTGTCTTAACACTAGGTTCCCTCTGCCTACCTTGCTTCTTACGGAATAGAGCGTTTAGGTAAAAAAAAACAAAGTAACACTAGGAAAGTTTGATTTTTATTAAACGAACATTTAAAAAAATCCAGCAGATAGAGGGAGGGAATATAGTATTTAAGGCACGAGTTTGTCCATGCACTGCCTAATTTTTTAGTTGACGCCGCGTTTTGTTTACCAAAACAGAATAGTTAACATAATTTATAGATAATCATTCACCGAGTGGTGGTTCAAATTCCAAATTTTATTTCCTTATAAGGAAAAAGTGGGGGTTAAAAATATATATCAAATCGAATAATTATCTAATAATTAAAACAAGTAATAATATAGAAAATTTTGAGACCAGTCGTGCCGCAGGGGTAGAAGCGACTGAAAGCGCAACAAGTTCCTACTTAAGAAAATAAAAAAAATATTATTTTCATTTCTTCGCTCTGGTGGCAATGCGCGACGTTGAGTTCCACCACTTTACAGGCAATGCCTCTAGATTTTAGTGGATTTTAGAGGGGAACGTAAGTGTCTTAATAGGAACAGTGTCTTACACTAGTTGCTCAATTTCCTTGTCTAATCTGCTATGTGTGGCACAATCACGAAGTTTGAACATTTTCAATAGATTTTATAAAACAAACTCACCCTAGATAATTTTAAATAACCACTGTCTAATATTTTATAGACATTTTAAGTTTCAATGACAAAAAAGAGAAAATACAAATAGCAGTACTGACTGTAACTACGCACGATGTCACTATCTAATTGTATTTTATTTACAAACGAGTCAAAACATACTCGTATATATATACTAAAATAACGAGAATCGTATGGAAGTGGCAATAGTTTGCATAAATACGGGAAATGCTTCAAATTGACGCATATTCTCGGATCGTACAAGAGCTGCTTTCAATTTTATCTATTTTAACCCTTAAGAACTATAATGAATTACATAACCCACTAAGAATATATCATGGGTATAAAAACACCTTATTTTTAAAAGTAATGAAAACTATTAATGAACTTTGAGAAATTGTAAACAACATACTTTTAACAAGTATTTTGGACCTTTATAATAAACATATGTAGGTATTTGTGTATATTGTTGTAAAAAACTCTGAAAAAAATATTTTTGAAAATATGACTTAAGCAGCTGACTAAACAAAATGGGACCATCATATTTTCTTTTTTTACAACAAAATGAAATCTAAACACAAATCAAAAGTTATTTTTGTTTAGTAAAATATGTTACCCTTAACCTGTCTTACTTTAATAAATTATATATAAAAAACAATTATAGAATTTTTTCCTCACAAATGTGATACAAAAAAAAATCTTAAGAATCTTTTAGTTTCTCAGTCATTTTGAAAAAAAAAAAAAAATTCTACTTCCATTTACAAAGTGTTCTCGTAGAGATGAGCCAGAAGTTCTGTTCAATTGTAAACACTTTGGAGATCATCTTGATGAATGTCTGCTTCTTATAAGGCCTCTTCGTCAGTCATATTAGTTACTACTACTTTCGTAGACGGATAATTAAAAAAATAATTTCCTTTTTGCATACTAAGTATCCAATCTTCCATGCGTAATTCAATAAAAATCATAAAAAAGGTAAAACCTTACGTTGTTAATAAAAATTAAAAAGTGTAGTGACTAAAATCGAAAAGGACCTGGGTGGTTTTACACCCATCTAGCCTTTAAGGGTTATTGAGAAAATGTAATAAAAATACACCAAAAATTTTCAGGCCAATTTCACTCTTTGCAAATCTGACGATTGTGGGTTCAATTTCCATTCAGAAGAATGTTTTTTTTTTCATTTCTCGCTCTGGTTAGATACCAAATAACGATTAAAATGTTGCGTTAAGTTTGATCACTGAACACGCGTATTTTAGTTAGTTAGCTCACGTGCGTTAGCTCTTGAAAATTATTTTAGAAAGTAGGGAACGAAGTGTGTTAAGCCATGGTTTCTTTGTCTACTTAACTATATGATGTACGACGTGAAGCTAATAAATTCATTGACATTTTTTAAGTTACTCGCGGAAGAGCCAGTGTAACTGTTATCTCAAACACCTTTTAAAATATTATTTAATAAATAATGCCTTGGCTCGTGATGTGTCTAGTGGTTAGAACCGTTTATAGTTGTGATCGTGAAGAACCCAAAATCTTTTAGAGATTCAGAGGTAACAGTATTAAGAACTTTATATTATGCCATTAGAAGGTATCGCTTTAATAACATATTTGCCATCAGAAGTTGTTCTTGTGTCAGTTATTTAGATAACTGGAAACTCGACAATATATCATTGTCATAACTCGAAGCTCGTCCGAAGAAAAGCCAAGAGCGCGTCCTATCTTCCTCTCCACTATAACTGCGAACTAGTTATAATAAAAGGAAGAAAGAGTACGGGCACCTCCCCGCCCTACACCGTGAATTCCTACCAGACTGCGGCTGCAACAGTCTTATTGAACTCTCCGGGACGTTTGTGTGTGATCAGTCTGAAGGTACTTGTTACGCTTGTTTATATTAAGATTATTATATTAGAATTGTGATTCGTGATGTTGATTGATTTGTGAGATCAATATAAGTCGTTGGAACGAACGCACTGCCGCAAGGCGGCCGATATGTTAAATAAACGCACGGCACACACCCCACAGTCGTGTCTCGAACCGTAGGCGGACACTACTACATACACCAGAGTTCCAGGACATAAAATAGCACCACACACCCGTACGAGACAGGCGGACACTACTACATACACCGGAGCTGGGACATAAAATAGCACCACACACCCACTCGTCGTATACCAAGTCATAGAAATGGTATACAATACGTCAATGGCTAACGCCATACAAGAATAGCTTACGTACCGCGAGCGTACTGCGAGACGGCATCAGCCACGACATAGTTAATGTCGCTGTAACAGTTCGCATAAGCCCATCACGTTAGCTTCCGCGACGTCAAGCAACATATAATATTATAACATTGGTCAAAGATAACTTTAATCCATAATATGTGTCGCTCCTACACATATAATTCCTTTATAAGGAATTCGATCCTAAAAGATCGTGCCATCATAAACTTCGAATTATCGTATTATATTCATTATACATTTGGTACGAGTCTTTATGTGCATCATATTTATTAGTACCGTAGTACTTTAGAGTTCGACTCGACCGCTGCCTTCCAGCATCACCACCACCTATATATACAGAACGACGGTCGCGACATTCGGGACGACAATACACGAACTCGTCTCGATTAATATGTTATGAAAAATATTTCGTTTGTGTTATTCATAATTAACTATGTTATTTATGTGTATTGCCATGCATATTTTATTTTATTTATTTATTTATTTTTAACTTATATCCCAGGTACATACTGTTACACCAGGAGTCTGTCGTTCTCTACAGGTAGAAATTTCGTATAAGAGAATAAAATTTAATAAGAAATGTCACATGAAAAACAGACTGACTGTCATATGACACATTCTTGTTAGCACATTATAAATGGTTAATGCATTATAAATTATTAATGCACTAGAGTCGAACAACTTCTAATTGAAATATTCAAAGGAATTAATTATTTATAGTAACGTGCAACTAACGGTTAACTTGCAATAATTTATTTACACCTAAGTAACGTTTAAGATTCTATGACGAAGGGACTATTGTAATAGCTACAGCCTTTATTTTCGTTCCTCCACTCTGGACGAGACAAAGTGCAGTGTTGAGTTTTACCACTACATAAAATCAGGCTGGAATCAGCGAGTGTTTTGACATTAGTCTGTGTCATTGTGTCTGCATATTTTACTAATCGAGAAAGAACGTGAAATTAAGATAAATATATATTTATGCTTCACCCGCAAGTAGTACCTACTGATAAATATAAAAATAAATTTTAATCACATCAAATCAGCTTCACACTATATCACGCACACGCAGCATGACAGGCAGAGGGAACTTAATGTTAAGACACTCCGCTCCCAACTTTCCGCCTAGAAGCGACGAAGAGATCACCAGAGCGAAGAAATTAAAACATAAATTTAAATATATACTCCATTTCTTCGAGTGAGAATCGAACCCACTACCACACCCACTTTCACACTTTGCGCCCCTGCGCCACGTCTGGACTTTGCTCTTTTAATAAAATACTCCATTATACAGTATCCCCTCAATTTTTACACTAAGTAATTATATCAGGTAAACAAAATAACCCTCTTAATATTATAAATATAAAAGTTTGTGAAGTTAAATGTTTGTTCGACTTTCATCGATAAAACTTTCCAGTAACATAGCTTATACATTAAATGACACGGAAATAATAATAAACGCAAACGGTGAAAAAAATTCAAATAGTATGTCAAACGTGATGAATTTCAGTTCACGAGTTACAACACAAAGTTGAGTTATTACATGAGGGTAATAAATAACTGCATTCTGAGTTCATATCACGTCGCAGCTACAATTTGTTATGTTAATTCCTTTGATACTATTCTGTAATATTGAGGCAGTGGCCAATTGTATTGAAAACTTACCAGAACTTCAAATCTTACTTTATTCAAATAGAAATTACTAACAATTTAACATAAAAAAATTGTTTACTTTCTAATATAAATACAATAAAATAGAACGGGCTCACAGTATCGACGCCTGAACGAAGTCGGTTGGCCTAGGAACACTACGTACCTGCACAGGGCTTGTTTTATAAAGGTAGGAAAGGCGCTCGCCTACAGAAATATCGCTAGCTACTTTCAATATTTATTATGTCTTAAGTGGTTTTCGTTTCAATTCATTCTATATATTTTTTTCATTTTTTTTTTCACGCTGTATCTCGCACTCATCAGAGTACCTAGTAATAAGACACTTCGTTCCTCACTTTTCACCGAATTTTCTATTATAAAATAAAATTAAATTTAAATGAAAAAATCTTTTTATTCTCTTAAGTAGTTAAAGTTCGAAAAAAATAAAATAACAAGTATTCAGTAAAATAAATAACAAGTATTTAGTACATTTTTAATTTATTTATTCATTGTGCAGGTCGTACATACATACAATAAGCATAGCAAAAGACAATTTAAAAAAAAATTAAAGTCCTGCTTTTGTTTTGACATCTACTGATATTGTGTTTATAAATCACTCCCCGGTGTCTAAACCAGTCCCTCACGTGAACTGTTCGACGTATTCCTTTGTGGTACCAGCTGACATATAAATCTGCCACCCGAACTGTTCACTGATGAAATTAGAGCTAAAAAATATAATTACATTAAATTAATATTTGATAGTGAGAAATTGTCAGGATTATTTGTAATGTTAAATGAAAAATTTGAGGTAAAATTAAATAGGAAATTGAACAAAATATAAATATTCTTTTAACTTCACGTTCAGATGAAAACTGAACTGTAAGGTCATTCCTGGTGAAAGCCTTACGGCACAAGATCGTCTCCTTGTCATGGACTAAAACGAATTAAATGAAATTGAATTTGAACTTGAGTCAAAATGCCTAACAACTAACACTGAAAGTGCTCAGGTTGCTTGGAATTGACATCTCTTGACGTTTCTAAGGGAGTACGTCTCATCGGCAAGAAACATGGTAGTGAAGACGAAGACCGTGGTAGAGAAGTGAAACAAGGCGCAGAAGGTGTTTTTTTAATTATATCTTGAACACAGGAAAGGTACCGTTGCAGACTACCATAGTTAACGAAACTGTAGCGCCACTGTTGCGACATCTATCAGTATATTAGTTATTATTCCCCCACTTACAAAAGAACCAGCAGTATTCAACATTTTTGTAGTTAAAAAGACATTAAGCCTGCGAATCATACCATTCTTTACGAGCGCATGATCGACGACGGGCTCCGTCGGTACTATCTTTGCTATTATTTCCCTCCATATTGCTTTCCACATAGCAGGGTAGGCAGAGGGAATCTAGTATTAAGACATGCCGTTCTTATTCAGACACATCTATCCCTCACTTTCCGCCGTATTCTTGAGTCATTGGGTGTTAAGTGGCGAAACTTAACGCTGCGCTTTGCCTCGTTAACAAAATGGGGAAAGAAAAATATTAAATATTTCATATTTTCTCAAAGGAGCTTTAGCAAAATGTGTAATCGGAAAGGGCCACTTCATATAAAGCGGCCCCTATATATTTTATGATAAGTATATAGCTAATATATTTGACAATAAATCTCACCAACACTTATCGTCCGCTCTACAGACACTGCAGTTACAGAGTTGTGGCCACAGTGATATTCAGATGAGTTTAAATCAGGATTCCCTGTGCGAGATATTAGTAAACGATTCGTAGAACATGATGCAGTCTAAAGCAAAGAAATAAATACTTTTTATATATGTATGAATCTTTTTTTATATTTTGTGAAGCAGACCGCCGCGCCGCTAGGCCATTATGGCGTGCGTATGTAAAAATAATATTTTCATTTTTTCGCTCTGATTAAATTAAATTTAGCTTCACGCTGTATCCCGCACACAGCAGAGTAGGCAGAGGGAACTTAGTGCTAAGACACTCCGTTTACTCGCTCTGATAATAAGACAAAATGCAGCGTTAAGGTCGTGAGAAATAGCGTCCGGCATGAACATGAATGAAAATTCGCTGGAATCATGTCATGTTCATGTGCATTCTGGCTGCAGCATACACGCCATTTTCCTTGCTATCGCCTGGATGGCTATCATCCTCTGCGCAGGTCGCAGCAGGGTGACGTTACGTCGGCCCAAAACATCTGCCCATACTGGTCACAGTAAAGAGCGTGACCACTCCAGTGTAAATAATCAAGAACGTTAATTCATCTTTGATTAAGCAATGTAATGATTTGAGACTTTTATCTTAGTAAAAACCGAAAATATCGAGCATCCGAGGCCAGTCCAGGCGCAGGGGCACAAGTCTGTGACTGTAAACGCGATTGGTTGTGAGTTCTATGCCCACTCGGGGAAATGAAATATTTATTTCAATATAACCCATTTCTTCACTCTGGTGTCGCAAATAGAAACATTCCTTCGAGTAGAAATCGAACCAAGCTGATTGTAAATACAGATATTGCCAAAAGAGAGCTATAAAGGCCAAAACATATATTTTACCTCTGAAGACATATTAAGATGGCAGTCAATCCTACAGTTGTAGTCTATAGGACATGTTACTATCCACCTGCACTGCAACTCTGACGTGAAATTGTGCGGGTACTCCTTGTTGTATATATAATATGTCTCACCTGCTTGAACCTTTTAAAACAATAGAAATATAAATTAAATAATAAAATGTTCAAATAAAAAATAGAGTAACGCTGTAGTAGGAGTTTAACTTACAAAGTTTTCTTATAATATCAAATACCTTAATTTTCTCTGAAAGTATGTTTGTCTGGTCTGCTTAATAAATTTAGCTTTACATATAATTCAAGGGAAGATACATTTTTTTTACCTTTCTCATGAAATTATACGTTTAAATAATTTAATAAAATAATAATAATAATATATTATAAAGCAAAGCGCAGCGTTAAGTTCCGCCACTCAACACGTAATGCCTCCGGAACTCGGCGGAAAGTGGGGAACGGCTCCCACAGCCTACCCGTCTGTGTGCGGGATACAGCGTGAAGCTGTATAATAATAATCATTAATAATAATAATTATATATTATATAAAAATAAAATAAAAATCAGCTTGACGGCGTAGGCGGAGAGAATTTAGTATTAAGACGCTAAGCGAAGAAATTAAAATATATAAATTTAAATAAATATTTCATTTCCTCCTGTAGAAATCGAAACCTCACTTTTACAGTAACCACAGTCTACCACATAATAATACTTAATATATAATTATTAAACTCACATTTTTTACAATATCACAATCCGTGTCTATCGCCACATAATATGCCGCGAGCAAAACTATTAAAATTACTCTTACGTACATCTGAAACCAAAAATATGTTTCTTATAATAATAATAAATATACTTTATTGCACCTTAAAAAACAAAAAAATAAAATAAAACAATAAAAAGCTTAAAAATAATAAAAAAATACAATAAGGCGGCCTTATCGCTTAAAGCGATCTCTTCCAGGCGACCTTTGGATGTTGGATTGGAGTTTTATAAAATTTTATTCTTATTATTAACTACTAAGCGCGGCGTTGATCTCTGCCACTCGACACGCAATACCTCCAGAATTCGGCAGAAAGTGGGGAACTGTGTGTCTTAATACAAGGTTCCCTCTCCCTACCCTGCTGTGTGCGGGATACAGCGTGAAGCTGATTTTATTAACTATTATTTAACAATTTGCCTACAATTGTATCAAATGTTATCCACATATATTTTATATAATAAATTACTATTATACATGTTAGAAACTAAAAAAGTAAATAAATATTTTAATAGAAACGTTAACTCACTATTTTCAGGACCAAGTCGCTGGCTAGATTCAGAAAAAATACTTTTGCATAAAATATTGAAAACATTATTTAAAAAAAAAAATGATAAGCCACACCTAGTTTATTACCATAGTAGTATGATTACTTTGTATCACTTGTAATATATTACATATATAAACCACGGACACCAAAAATATATCTGTACGAGTACACACATAATAAATAAGTGACGGGCTTTTAGCTCTACGATTTCGACTTAAAACAGGATCACTCTCGTACTGATGGTGTTGTAAAGATGTGACTGAAGTATATATGGGAGAGCTACATCGCCAGCGATCAAACACAACACTTATAGACAAACTCGAGCAAATTATTATTGATTACCACCCCCAGTATTTAAAACAGGCGTTAGGTAGTGGCTTTTTGCCACTCCGTTTCGCGTCAAGCAATGCCAGGCTCCGGCGCCCAACCCCAACCTTCTTCCTAGGCACAGCGGCATTGATATTCCCTCTTTGAGTTCAAAAACTCAGTCCATCCGGTTCGTCGAGATCTTTGGTGCGGCATAATTGAGCAAGGCAAATGAGACATACACTCAACTGGAGCCCCTACCATTCTTAATGTTAAGTTTTGGAATATCAGATATATACACTCAAACCGAAATGGCATCCACCAACATTTTGGGATGGGACGACCTTGTTATTTTTGACAGAATTAAATTCACCAACATCTTGGGATGGGACGACCTTGTTATTTTTGACAGAATTAAATTGCCCGATCGAGCGATGCAGCCTATCTTCAATACTACGGTTACAAAATAGAGCATAATTTTATCCCTCATGCCGAGGTCGGAGTGTGACTCAATTTTGAGATGTGAGGACTAAAGATTCCGTTGTCTTGCCAATTTGTAATGTGGAATTTAACAATTAATCTGGCCTCGTGTTGATTCGAACGATTGTGTCCCAGTACGGATGCTTTTACACTTCCCACAGTGGTAACGTAGAAACACATTGACTCATGGAGCACATGCAATCGGCTATTGACGATATTCTCATACAGACAAAGGAGCCGTATTACCAACTTTAAATCACTATTCTTAATATAATTTTAAATGACCACAATGGCTTTATTTTTAAATGTTATATTGTTTCACAACAGAATATTTGCTGACGGTACTTTTAAACAAAAGAAAATGTTTTTCTCAATTCTTTTAAGAAAGTTATATTAAAAAGCTGAAGTGTTTATTTGGTCTAAGGCGCGAATCTCAGGAAGTATTAGTTCGAATTGAATAAAGCTATATTAGATCCCGTTAATCTTTTCGATGTAACCTACTGGTGGCAACATGTACTTACATATTTCAATTTGGTTGCGTCGGTGAAGCCGTAGGTATAAGCTAGTGTTGTAATAAAATTTGTAATTAAATAATATATTACAAAATATAGGTATGTGAGTGTAGATACAGTGCTAAACTATGTAAATAGTTGCTTAAATATCGTATCAGTTCAACAACCTCCGTACAGTATTGAAAAAATAACTATGTAACTTAAGCAACTAATCTCCATATATAATAAAAGGATAGAAAAGTCAATTCTGTACATGAAAGATATAAAAAAAATAAAAATTAGGTCGGTTAATATGTCGATTATAGAACCTAAAAAACCACTCAGCAGAATTCTTGTCTGTCTGTCTGTCTGTCTGTCTGTCTGTCTGTCTGTCTGTCTGTCGGTTTGTTTGTGCGTCAATCACGCAAAAACTACCTGACAGAAATTGATGAATTTTTGCATGGTGTTAGCCTAGGGCCTCAAGGTACATTTTTTTTCGGTTTCATTCCGAATTTCATGATAGTTTTCTTTAAAAAAAATAAAAACTGAAAAATATAAATTACCTAAAATACCGATAACTACTGTATGAAATTAAATTAATTTTGGCATGGTAATAGTTCAAAGCCTAATGTCACTTATAGGATAGTTTTTATCATGGAGTATAAAGAATTTTTTGTAGAAAAAATTACATAATTATATTTTTTAATAAAAAAAATCGACTTCTTCAATTTCAACCGGATTTCACACTCTGAACTTAACTAAACTTTCACCAAAGTACCCCTTATATGTACCCTTTCTATTAAAAAAAGAATAATTAAAATCGGTTGAATTGATATTGACTTATACGTTCATTTGTCGCGCATATAAATAAAAAAATAAATAAATAAAATAGCTTTATTTACTCCACACAAAAGTACACATTATTTGCATGACAAGAATGTTATTATATACATACAATTTTTTTTTTTTTTTTTTTTTTTTTTTTTTTTTTTTTTTTTTTTTTTTTTTTTTTTTTTACTAAGGAAACTACTTGTGATAAATTATATTAACTGTTACTAGTTGTGTAGGCTATAACTTTATATATTTGTTTATTTATTCTTAATGTATATACTTTGTTTATTTATTTATTTGTTTTACCTCCTTATTTATTAATTGTTACTTTTGATTATGTGGATCCCCTCCGGGTAAAAGCCTCCTCCAAAGAATTCCATTTTTCTCTGTCTTTTGCAGTAAACATCCAATCTTTTCCTGCCTGTGCTACAATCTCGTCTTGCCACCGAGCGCGTGGACGACCTCTGCTTCTCTTGCCTTGTGGTCCCTTCCATTTTGTGACATTGATTGTCCAGCGGTCATCGACCAACCTCGCAACATGACCAGCCCACCTCCATTTTAGAGATTGAGCAAAATACAAGGCATCTTTCACTTTGGATATTTTTCGAATATCTGTATTTCTAACCCTATCTCGCAGTTTTATATTAAGACAGCTTCTCTCCATTGCCCTTTGAGTTGTCTGGATTTTATATCTTGCCTTGTGATCGTATGTCCACGTTTGGCAGCCATATGTGAGACAAGGCAGAATTGTTGTATCTAGAACTATCTTTTTTAATTTTAGGGGTAGTTTTGATTTGAAAATGTCTTTTAGAGCCCAGTACCTTTTCCATGTAATAGCTACTCTCCTATTAATTTCCTGTATATTTCGGTCTGACTTAAATGAAATCTGTTTTCCTAGCTAGATGTAGTTTTCTACGTATTCGAGCGGCACGTTGTTAACTGATACTGGTGACAGCTCACTATTAGTCATAACTTTACTTTTATCTAGGTTCATTTCCAGGCCTACGCGAGCGCTAGCAGATTGGAGTTCGCTAATCATTACATTGAGCTTATTCCAAGAATCAGAGAACACGACAATGTCATCCGCAAACCGTAGGTGGCTTAGATGATTTCCATCTACCTTAACTCCTTGCCCTGACCATGCTAAGTCTTCCATTATGTTTTGCAGGACTGCTATAAATAGTTTCGGCGAGATGGGGTCGCCTTGTCTGACTCCTCGGTTAATATTAATTCTAGTACCCACTCTATCTAGCCTTATTTTACTAGTACAATTTATGTATATATTTTTGATAATATTTATATATTTTGCGTCTACATTTTGCTTGCTTAATGCTTCCCAGATGCTAAAATGTGAAATAGAGTCAAAAGCTTTCTTATAATCAATGAACGCTAAGTAGAGTGGTTTTTGGTGCTCGACATACTTTTCGATGACTTGATCTACGGTATAAATATGGTCTGTTGTACTAAAGCCGCTTCGGAAGCCTGCTTGTTCCTTCGGTTGGCAAGAGTCTAGCTGTGGAGATATTCTTTTCAATAAACAAGATGCAAAAAGTTTATACAGGCAAGACATAAGGCTTATCGGGCGGTAATTTCCTATATCTTTAGGGTCTCCCTTTTTATAAAGTAGAATAATTTCTGACTCTGTCCATTGCTGTGGCACAATTTCCTCTACTAGAATTTTATTAAATAAGATTGTAAGGGGTGTTAGTAGCAGAGTTCTACCCAGCTTGATGCATTCATTGCTGAAATTATCTGGCCCTGGGCTTTTATCTGGTTTTAATTTTTCTATTTGTTTCTTGATTTCTGTTTCTGTAAATTTTTGAATGCTCATTGTTATCTTTGGCATGTCTTGTTGTATGGGTTTTGTTAGGTCTGATGTAGAATTATAAAGGTTTGCGTAAAAGTCTCTAGCAATGTTCACAATGCCACTCCGTGATGTACAGATTGTAGATCCTCTTTGTAGTGACGGAATCCATTTTTTTGAACTATCTAATTCTTTATAAGCCTTTTTAGTAGATGTCGACTTTTCTAGCCACTTTTCCAGTTTATGTAATCTATGATTTTCATAGCATATTTTTATTTCTTTATTCGTCTGCTTGTATAAGTTTTTTAGATCTTCCTTTTCTTTTTTAGTAAGTTTACCTTTATTTTGTAGTCTACTTCGTTTTACCATTAATTGAAATGCTTTCTCCGATAGAATTGTTACTTTATTTGATGTTTTCTTGTTTCTCAGGCTTGTTGATATAGAGTTTTCTAACTTTTTATAGTATTCGTTGACAGTATGCTTTTCATGGTTTACTATTAGATTAGGTATCAATTCACTTAAATTATTTATGTACAAGTCCAGTTCTTCTGGAGTTTTTAGTAAGTTTTTAGGGCTGGTGAAGTTTTTTCTGCTCTTTTTTCTCATACTTAGACAAAGAGTCGCTCTTAAAAGTCTATGATCCGTGCCAAAGGAAAAAGAATTCAGCACTTCGTAATTTGAGAATAACTTAGGTTTAGATGTTGTTATGTAGTCGATCTCTTTTTTTGTATTTTTGTCAGGGGAGATCCAGGTCCATCTTCGATTAGCTTTTAATATAAACATTGTATTAACTATTTTCAAATTTTGTTCGGATACGTACTGAATAAATTTGTCCCCTCTCTTGCTTCTATTTCCGAAACCGTGAAAACCTGCTACTTTATTCTCGTAGACATTTGGTTTGCCAACCTGAGCGTTAAAGTCACCCATAGCTATTACATAATGTGTTGAAATCAGATCATGAGCGCTTTCCAAGTCTTTATAAAATATATCTAGATCTTCTTGTGTGGAGCATTCTGTTGGTGCGTATGCCTGTATAATTGCGAAGTGTAAGTTCCCTAGGTTTATTTCTAATATGCAAACTCTTTCAGATATACCAGAAAAGCGAATAATATTTTCTTTATATTTTTTTTTGATTAGGAAGCCTACTCCATATAGACCCTTAGTTTGCCCTATGTAGTACATAATGTAGTCTTCGTCTTCTACTATATTTTCACCTAGCCTACGTACCTCGCATAAGCCCAGAATATCGTGTTTTATATCACGGATCGCAGTTTTTAATTCTAATAGTTTTTCGGGTGTAGACAATGATCTCACATTTAGGGTACAAATATATATTTTATTTTTATTTCCTGAACGATTATTCTTTGGGGGGTTGTGGTCTGTAGCTCCCGTGGTGACCAGCCATGTTGGGAGAGTAGGTTCTGGGGGGGGAGAGAGTGTTAATTGCTATTTCAGTGTTGTTGAACTTTTTGGCTCTTGAGGTTTTGTTGTTGTTTTTTCAGGAGCAAACTGCAAAGTGGGTTGTCTTAAGATATGTTTCTCCATGTTTTTTGTTTTATTAATTTTTGTAGGGTTACCTTTTCCCTTTTCTGCATTTGTTCTTGTTGCCTCTGGAGATACTGATAGAGCTCTTTTCTTTTTTTCGTTATTTTGCTTACTGTTTTGTTGGTCTCTGTCTTTTAAAATGATAATTTTATCATACTTTATAATAGCTAATCTGCCCTGCTCTCTTTCTTTCTCCACTTCTCTTTGGAGTTCCTTGCGCTTATTTAAAATTTCAAGTGGAAAATATTCTTTAATATAGTACGGTGTTGATTCTAGCTTTTTCTTATTTTTGTGGATTTTTATTTTTAGTCCCATTGTGGTTAGCGTTATAAATATAGGTCTCACTTTTTCGCTTTTTTTGCCAAGCCTTCTCGTGCTTTCGATGAAGCTACTGTCGCACTTGATGTTTAGTATGTTGTTTATTATATTAAGAACTGTTTCCTCTAAATCCCAATAGTTTTTTTCAGTTTCATCAACTCCAAATACAAGTAAAGTCCTCTGGCTCTGGTTCCTTTCTAATTCATTTATTTTCCTAGCTTGAATTTCAATTTTTTGTTCCAATAGTTCATTTTTAGTTTCTAGATATGCAAATTTTTCGTTAATATTTTTGTTAATAGCCTCTTTGATGTTTTCTTGTATGATGTGCATGTCGCGCATATACGTAATGAAAATTTGAGATTTATATGATTTTCTCATAGATACCATTGTTGGATATAAACTAAATTAAAATAAGACTACACGGGAGGCATTAGCTTTCAAATAAAAAAAGAATCATTAAAATCGGTTCATACAATCAAAAGTTCTAAGGTAACAAGGCTAAAAATACAGCCCAATTGATGACCCCTTTTAAGAAGTCGGTTAATAGTAATCTGACATAATTAAATTACGACTATTTCATTTAACCACATTTTAAAAGAAGAAAGTAAATTGAGGCCGTTCGTTGCACAGGGGCACAAAGTGTAACTGTTGTGGGTTCGATGACCACGCAAGGAAACGAAATATTTATTTAAATTTATATTTCCATTTCATCGCTCTGGTGTCGAGGTAAAGTGCGGCGTTGAGTTTCACTACTTAGCACGCAATGCCTACAGAATTCCGAGAAAAGTAGGGAACAGAGTGTTGTTGTTAACACTAGAGGTCCTATGCCTACCCTGCTGTGTGCGGGATACAGCGTGAAGCTAAAAAAAGAAGTATAATCAATATTTGTTCATCATCATCATCATCATCGACAGCCGTTAATCATCCACTGTTGGACATAGGCCTTTCCCAATTCTCGCCACCACACCCGATCTTCAGCTCTTCGTATCCATCCGCTTCCTGCCACCTTCTTTAGGTCGTCGGACCATCTAGCAGGGGGTCGTCCCACCGGACGTTTTGTACGGGGTCTCCACTCTAAGACCCGCCTGCCCCAACGGCCGTCGGCTCTACGACAGATATGCCCCGCCCATTGCCACTTCAGCTTACCAATTCTTTGAGCTATGTCGGTAACTCTGGTTCTCCTCCGGATTTCCTCATTTCGGATTCTATCCTTTAGAGATATACCGAGCATAGCCCGCTCCATGGCTCGTTGAGCGACTTGAAATTTATGGACGAGGCCTTTTGTTAGAGTCCATGTCTCAGCCCCGTACGTCATGACCGGGAGAACGCACTGGTCGAATGCCCGAGATTTCAGGCATTGAGGTAGTGGCGAATCGAAGATCTGATGAAGTTTTCCGTATGCTGCCCAGCCTAATTGTATTCTTCTGTCAGCTTCTTTGTCGAAGTTGTTTCTACCTAGTTGTATAGTCTGACCTAGGTAGATATATTTCTGAACAACTTCGATGCTAACATTTTCGACGATAACTGACCTTGGGTTTACGAATGAATTGAACATGACTTTAGTCTTATCCAAGTTCATTCCTAGACCCACCCGTCTGGAAGAAGCACTTAGGCTTTGCAGCATTTCTGATAGCCCTTGCAGCGACTCGGCCATTATAACTATGTCGTCAGCGAATCGAAGGTGTGAAATGTATTCGCCGTTGACATTGATACCCTGTCCACTCCAGTCAAGTGTTTTGAAGACATCCTCTAAAGCGTTAGTAAACAGTTTCGGAGATATTACATCTCCCTGTCTTACTCCACGCTTCAGAGGAATTCGTCTTGTCTGGACATCCTGAATTTGGACAGTCATCGAAGCGGCGTTATATAAACATTTCAACACCTCGATATACCGCCAATCGACTTGACATCGCTGCAGAGAATCGAGAACAGCCCAGGTTTCGATAGAGTCAAAGGCTTTTTCGTAGTCCACAAACGCGAGACATAGAGGGCGATTATATTCCTCGGTCTTCTGTACAATCTGTCGTAGTGTGTGGATGTGGTCTACGGTACTGTAGCCTTTTCGAAACCCGGCCTGTTCAGGAGGTTGGAAATCGTCAAATCTTCGAGCATTTGATATGACTCGTGAGAACAGCTTGTAGACATGGCTCAGAAGTGCTATCGGTCTGCAGTTCTTGAGGCGCGTTTTATCACCTTTTTTGAAGAACAAAATAACCACACTTCTAGACCATGCCTCCGGCGTTGTACCCTTGTGTAGGACGGTATTAAAAATCTTTTGGAGCTGCTCCAGGACAACACGTCCACCAGCTCTTAAGAGTTCCGTGGTAATACCATCCTCCCCAGGTGCCTTGTTGTTCTTGAGTTGCTCAAGAGCCATCCCAATTTCGGCAATCTCGATGTCCGGTAGCTCGTCGGTGAAGTGACGGGTTAACTTGGCACGTTTGTCATCCGCGTCTTCAATAGTAGGTTTAGGTGCATGAGAGGAGTACAGTGTTCCATAAAAAGTTTCGGCTTCTAGGAGTAGATCTGGTTTTGATGTGATGACTCGACCGTCGGATGTTGTCAGTTTCGCCAAATGACTCCTTCCCAATCGTTTAGCAAATACTTTAGAGCCTCTATTTCGCTCTATAGCATATTCAATTGCTCGAAGATTGCTTTTGCGGAGGTCAAATCGTATTTGCTTCTTTACACGCTTATTAAGAAGGCTGAAATTTGGCGAATCCGCAGACATCTCACGTCTCTGCCTCATCAGATCCACTGTTTCGGCCGAGAGTTTCGATGATTTACTCCTCTGAGTTCGTTGGCAAAAAGCCTCTCCCAATTCTCGGATGACATTCGTGAACTGATTGGTACATTGTTCAACATCCTCCGTGGTCTTCAGCGATTGGAATCGATTTTGGAGTTCCAGCTGGAACTCAACAGATTTAGTGCTGATATGGCGTTGTGACGGTCGGAGCGTAGACTTTATCAGACGATTTCTCTCGAGTCGGAAGCTTATATTCAAAGTCCCTCGTACCAGTCGGTGGTCGCTTCCGGTATTAAATCTGTTTATCACTGAGACATCTTTGAATATAAACCTCCTATTCGTCATGATAAAGTCGATCTCATTTTTAGTCACTTTATCCGGGCTTCGCCATGTCCACTTCCTGTGAGTCTTTTTCTGGAAAAAAGTATTCATCAGAAAGAGCCTCTGGGATTCGAGGAAGTTAACTAGCATTTGGCCCCTTGGATTTCTGCTACCAACACCGTGTGATCCGATAACCGATTCCCCACTTTCTTGTGCTCCCACTTTGGCATTGAAGTCCCCCATAACAACAGTGAAGTGGGTCTTGGTGGTGTTGTGTAAGGCTCTTGTAATGTCGTCATAGACGGCCTCGATCTCGTCATCTGAGTGTGTTGACGTAGGAGCATAAACCTGAATCACTTTCAGAGAATACCTCCTATTGAGTTTGAGTATGAGGTATGCTACCCGAGTGGACAAACTGCTGACTTCCATCACATTGCCAGAGAGAACCTTGTTAACCAATATGCCAACCCCGCCTTGTGACGTCTTATCGCCCTCTCGATAGTAGAGTAGGTGGCCCGATTCCAGGGTTATCGTGTCCTCTCCCTGTCTTCGAACTTCTGACAACCCTAGAATGTGCCAATTTATGTGCTCTAACTCCGACACGAGCTCAGCTAGATAGACGTCTTCTTTCAACGAACGAGCATTGTATGTAGCCAAATGTAGTCGGTGGTATGTGTGGTGACCGGATCCTACCTGGAGATTCTTCGCACCCTCTGCCCCGCCGTAACCACGACCGTCACCACGATGGTCAGGAATAGCAGGGCCACCAGGAACTGAGGGCCGTTTTTTTCGGTGTGTCGGCATGGGAAGTGTTGCCCATACTCACAACGCTGGGCAAGTGCGTGTTGGCGAGCGCAGGGCCGGGCCCCCTTGCACTGATGACGCTGCTGCCCGTCACCAGCCTAATTTAAGGCTTGGCCGGTGGGATGGTTATACCGCCATCGTTCGGTCGTCAGAGCCTCGTTCGTTGATCAGCAGGATGCACCACGGGCAGGTGAGGTTGACGATTTGAGGGCACTTGGATATTATGGCCCCCTTACATCCCATATTTGTTCAGTCTACCATAATTATTATTTCAAACGTCAACGTTGGTGATATTAACAAACATAATAAAGTAGGTATATTTTACGGAATTAGCTCATATGGCGATGTGTAGAATAAAAAGTATATGTATTTGGAAAGTAAATTCTGATTGTGAGTTCATAGTTTATAAAAGTTTATATTGTGGTTAGATGGATCACGTGGTGATGTCAATACGTTTTAATGTCATCTTATGTTATCTGTTAAAATAGCGTGAAGCTGATTAAACTTAGTGTTATATTCAAAAGAAATTAATTGTATGTAATACATAATATGTAATTTATTAATACGTTTCAAGTATGAAAAAAAGAAAAAATGCAATATAATTGCATTTGTGTTTCCTTCCTATATTTTGTATTTCTATTATTTAAATCGATATATCAGGAACGTAAATGTGGGAACAGAGTTGCATGCCATTTTAGTACAGAGTAACCTCTAAAAAATGTATTTACTAAACTGAATAAAAAGAATGTGTGATTCCTCTATACAATATATTATTCTATATTATACATAAAACAGGTTAAAACAGTGCATATGAAGGTCCTCCTGTAGTATAACTATTTTCAATTACTATCAACACTACATTGTCGGTACTAATGTGGTATTACAATATGAATGAAATTTTTCCGCCATTATGATGACATAGACAATTTTTTTAATTTGGAAAAATAATATATTAACTATAAGAACGTTGGTAGTTTTTTAAAAGGAATTCTTATAGAATAAAAAATTGCCTAAACTATGCTTCTTCGCAAGTGGTTGTAATAACTATTGGTATCAATTTTCCAAAAAATCACTATAAATATTAAATATGCTCAATTATACAGAGTTTTTTTGTTAGGACCACTTTAAATGAAACCACAGTTTAACTACTCTATAAAAGCCTATTACATATTAAATTAAAAACCCGAAAATAAAAAAGTTATTTTTTCAAACAAAATCTCCATATATAATAAAAGGATAGAAAAGTCAATTCTGTACATGAAAGATATAAAAAAATAAAAATTAGGTCGGTTAATATGTCGATAAAAAATTAATATGTTTAAAGTTAATATGTCGACTAAAACTTGACGCTATGACGGTACAGTTGAGAGAACTGAGATTTCTGGTTGTAGCACTAGTTATATTTTAATTAGGTTAAATTCCCACTACGTGGAAGAATATATTTATTTTTCTGCCCGTAAAAACAAACGAAGCGAAGCCTTGTGTTCCGCTATACTATCTAAAGAAATTGGAAAGTGCAAAATTGAGTAAGTGCACCACTATCTTATTTGAAATTCTTTCTTCTCTCCATTATAAATTTTCATAGGATTGAAATGTAATAGTGACGTCTTTGAACAATAGTATATGTTCATAACTGTTAAAGTTAATTATCGAACAAATGGTTTACAACTCTGATGATACAAAGACATTCTGCTTCAGCTGATAATTTAATTAAAATGTCTACCGGATGATCAATTAGCCTGCAGTTTACGTTTTAATTGTTATTATGTATGATGTTACGTAACGTTTCTTTACGTTTATTTATTTATATACATATTACATTTAATGAATTAAATATATTTTATAAAAGGTTCACATATGTGATAACATGTTCACACATGTGATCCACATATGTGACCACATATTCACACATGTGGTCCACACACGTGACCACATATTCACACATCACATATGTAGACCACATGTGTGATATGTAGTCACATATGAAGATTACATGTGTGATCATGTGGTCACATATGCGAGCACATATTCACACATGTGGTCCACATATGTGACCACATGATCACCCATGTAATCTTCATATGTGACTACATATCACACATGTGGTCCACATATGTGACCACATTTTCCCACATGTGGTCCACATACGCGACCACATATTCACACATGTGGTCCACATATGTGACCACAAATTCTCACGTGTGGTCCACATGAAAGACCACATATTCACACATGTGGTCCACATATGTGACCACATTTTCCCACATGTAATCCACATACGCGACCACATATTCACACATGTGGTCCACATATGTGTCCACAAATTCTCACATGTGGTCCACATGAAAGACCACATATTCACACATGTCGTCCACATATGGGTCCATATATTTACACATGTGGTCCACATATGTGACCACAAATTCCCACATGTGGTCCACATATGTGACCACATTTTCCCACATGTGGTCCACATACGCGACCACGTATTCACACATGTGGTCCACATATGTGACCACACATTCTCACATGTGGTCCACATGAAAGACCACATATTCACACATGTGATTCACATATATGACCACACGATGCCACATGTGGTCCACATATGTGACCACATGTTCACATATGTGGTCCACATATGCGAGCACATATTCACACATGTGGTCCACATATGTGACCACATGATCACCCATGTAATCTTCATATGTGACTACATATCACACATGTGGTCCACATATGTGACCACATTTTCCCACATGTGGTCCACATACGCGACCACATATTCACACATGTGGTCCACATATGTGACCACAAATTCTCACGTGTGGTCCACATGAAAGACCACATATTCACACATGTGGTCCACATATGTGACCACATTTTCCCACATGTAATCCACATACGCGACCACATATTCACACATGTGGTCCACATATGTGACCACAAATTCTCACGTGTGGTCCACATGAAAGACCACATATTCACACATGTGGTCCACATATGTGACCACATTTTCCCACATGTAATCCACATACGCGACCACATATTCACACATGTGGTCCACATATGTGTCCACAAATTCTCACATGTGGTCCACATGAAAGACCACATATTCACACATGTGGTCCACATATGGGACCATATATTTACACATGTGGTCCACATATGTGACCACAAATTCTCACATGTGGTCCACATATGTGACCACATTTTCCCACATGTGGTCCACATACGCGACCACGTATTCACACATGTGGTCCACATATGTGACCACACATTCTCACATGTGGTCCACATGAAAGACCACATATTCACACATGTGGTCCACATATGTGACCACATATTCACACATGTGGTCCACATATGTGACTACATATTCACACATGTGATCTATATATGTGACTACACATTCACATAAAAAAATTTTTACTACACGAATAAACTTCAATAAAAGTTTTATAATTTAAAAAAGTTTATTTTTTATGTAGGCTGTCTCCTATCTGAAGTGTAGTTAAATGGAAAAACTAAGAGGACCAGTGTGTGTGTCAGTGATGACCTATTGCGTTGAGAGACAAGGTCCTTCATCCTTAGCCTCAATCGCAGGCTCCAAGTCAGCTATGGAGACAGCTATTTCTCTAAGCTACTGAATTAGAAACGATGGTACGACGAAAGAAGGTTACCGACACATTGTTTCGGTAAATGAGCGATGTATAAATGCACTTTGTCACGAAAGGTATTTTAAATTTGTATTGAAACGAACTGAAAAGTCAAAAATTAAAAGGAGTTATAAAATGTAATTTATCACATGAATTCACAAAACAATCTATACCTATTTTTTATTTTAAGAATTAAAAAAATGATGTTAGTTTTGTCTTGCCTGACCTTGTCGCACTCATTATCTTATTAATGTGATTAATCTCCATATATAATAAAAGGATAGAAAAGTCAATTCTGTACATGAAAGATATAAAAAAAATAAAAATTAGGTCGGTTAATATGTCGATTATAGAACCTAAAAAACCACTCAGCAGAATTCTTGTCTGTCTGTCTGTCTGTCTGTCTGTCTGTCTGTCTGTCGGTTTGTTTGTGCGTCAATCACGCAAAAACTACCTGACAGAAATTGATGAATTTTTGCATGGTGTTAGCCTAGGGCCTCAAGGTACATTTTTTTTCGGTTTCATTCCGAATTTCATGATAGTTTTCTTTAAAAAAAATAAAAACTGAAAAATATAAATTACCTAAAATACCGATAACTACTGTATGAAATTAAATTAATTTTGGCATGGTAATAGTTCAAAGCCTAATGTCACTTATAGGATAGTTTTTATCATGGAGTATAAAGAATTTTTTGTAGAAAAAATTACATAATTATATTTTTTAATAAAAAAAATCGACTTCTTCAATTTCAACCGGATTTCACACTCTGAACTTAACTAAACTTTCACCAAAGTACCCCTTATATGTACCCTTTCTATTAAAAAAAGAATAATTAAAATCGGTTGAATTGATATTGACTTATACGTTCATTTGTCGCGCATATACGTAATGAAAATTTGAGATTTATATGATTTTCTCATAGATACCATTGTTGGATATAAACTAAATTAAAATAAGACTACACGGGAGGCATTAGCTTTCAAATAAAAAAATAAATAATAAAATGATCGTTGTAAAATAAAATACAATTTGTCAAGAACGACGCACGCACACATAAACCTATCAAAGGGAAACCGCCGCATACTAGGTATTATTACGCTTAGGTATTGGCGGCTATAAGTTTAAAGTTCTAAACATTTTAGTACTATTTTTGTAGTAGTATGTCTTTACATTATTGGTACCTATGCGTAACGGCGTCACACAAAATATAGATATGAATAAACATTGTGAAATGAGAAAAAACCCTACGTTTTCACTGTTGATGTATCTTGCTTAAATTCTTTAGGTACGGGTTTAAACTATTTTACCCTATATGCCCAATTGTAATTGTAACGCGACGTTGTGGGTCCGATCCACATATGCAGGATTGAATTATAATTTAATAATATTTTCATTTCGCACATCAGTCACACATTATACCCAATATCTTACACTAAGTTGCCCTACTAAGGGCGGGATAAAGCGTGGATCTGGTTTTAACTTTATGTGAACCGATTAAAATAAAGTCCAGTCCAGTTGAGGCCAGTCGTGGCGCAGCGGCACAAAGTGTGACTGTAAAACCGACTGGTTCTCTGAGTTCGATCCCCACACGAGGAGATGAAATATTTACTTAAATTTATATTTCCATTTCTTCGCTCTGGGGTTGAGGTTAAGCACGGCGTTGCGTTCTGAGACTCAACACGCAATGCGTCCAGAATTCGGTAGAAAGTGGGGAACGGAGTGTCTTAATACTAGGTTCCTCCCTCTGACTAGCATGAAGCTGCTTAAAATAAAAATAATACTTAATATTTAAGGGCAGTTTGCCAGAATACAAACAAAAAAAGTATTAAAATCGGTTAAGCCGTTTCTGAGATTATCGTGAAGAAACGCACATATAGTAAGTATCGATAAGTTGTGTTTTTATTTCAAACATTCAATTGAAGATGCTTATGGGAGGTACGAAAATGCGACCTAAAGTTTTAACAACTTTCTCATAAAAAATCTTCATTACATTGCAAACATACAGTTATAAGTATATCAAAACACGAACATAATTCAGTGTGTTAAGTAAATAATTCTGTGGTTTAAGCGGGCGAAGCCGCGAGCGGGTCGCTAGTTATTAATAAAAATAAAATTAATCTATATTATATGAGCCTATAAAACATATAAAATATATTTTATATGTTTTATATGTTTTTCTGCCCTGACCTTTGATTACTTTCTGGTAAGATTTCACTTCTCTGGTTCCTCCCATCGTGAGCAAAACACTGGCCCGACGACCCCTCAAAGGCTCTCAGTCATACTGCAGAAAATGAGACACGTAACATAGAGGAGGGAAAACTACTATGCCAAATTCTTCACTTCCATTCATTAGTTACCGGTATTTAAACTTTCGGTTTATATTTCTTTTAAGGAAACTAAAATGAAAATCCGGAACCTAAAAAAATATGTCACTATACATGTAGTTTTCGCGTGTGCGAAAACTACCTGTGCCTTATGTGTGCACTGACCATGGCGCTAACAACGACTACGCTAATACTTATAGGCACATTGTGAAAAAAAACATCAAACTTATAATATAATTAATTTATTTTTGGCAATAATCATCGGGGGCCGTGGTTAAAATCCAGTTTAATAAAGCAGTTATACGTGTGTTAACACCGGGAGTAGTTGACGCGCAGAACTTGCCGTAACTCACTATTCCGACGTGGTAGAGTAAGCCGTTTGACGGGTCTGTATACAAGAGAGGACCTCCAGAGTCATCCTGAAACAAAAAATTGCAATGAGAATATGTGAAAACATATTTTTTTTCTGTTATTGTACATTTTCCTACGTTTTACGCAAAGAAGACTTTCTGTTCTTCGATTTTCCATGGTTGTATTTTATACAATTTTTTCTAGTGCACACTGATGGCAATCAGTTAGTCAAGACAATGGAACTAAGTGCGTAGAAGCAACACAAAAGACAGGGGAAAAAGACAAATAAAAAAAAACAATCTGACATAACACTAATAGGAATGAGGCAAAAAGTATATGTTAATTTGTGTGTTTTGAAATCTATATTGAGTCAAGCAAAGTTGAGTTAAAGGTTATTACCAAATAAATGATTTTGTAAATGATAACACGCCTTGGGAATAAAATGCTCGCCCCAGTCTGTTTCAAAGGTATCATTGTCACAGATAATTAAATATGTATTTGTTTAACATTGATTTAAAAAAAATAAGTCCCGCTGAGTTTCTTGCGCCAGTTCTTCTCAGGTCTGAGGCATTAATTTTAGTGAACTGGTGGTAAATTATTTAACGTTCAAAAAAAAATTAAGCATGTAACTTCTTATTTTGAATAAAATGATTTGAATTTGAATTTGAATGTTTTAACTCACCATCACACACAACATCGATGTTTTTCCTAAACAATGACCGAGTTCATTATAATATTGAAGTATATATTTCTTTATCAATTGTTCAATAGAATAAGCACTAAAGCGATTTCTCCTATAATTCATAACGAAATTGTCAGATTATAACAATAATTAACCCATGAACTATATGTACAAATAAGAGCAGCAAAAACTAAAGAGCATATAGCTGAAAAATGTGTAAATCCGCCACAGCCGATCACATTGGGGCTATAAAAAGACCAGCTAAAAAAAATCCTCGTCCTCCGCCTGGTGACACTGTCAAAAGCCAGCCCAGTCCAGGTCAAGAGAAATAAGGCCAATTCAAAAAAAAAAATACCTGACAGGCGTCTTTTCCTCTCGCGTAAGTGCACACCTGACGCGGTGTCACCGTACTGATGTCGTTGCGACAGCTCGCTTGACTGATGACATTCACGTTAACTTTGCGCAGGACGTCCGAAGTTGCTCCACCGGGAAACAGTGTACCCCAGCCTGGAAGCATATAATAATAATAATATTTTTAGTAAAAAATATAATTTGTATAAGGTAATTGTTAGGCTAGTATAATGTAAATCAATTTACCTAAAATAGTGACCACAGCGCCAGTAAAATCATTATTTCTAAATTTGAAAGGTAAACACACAGGTCCGACGAGAGATGAGAACACTATTTCACCGAGAACTTTCACCACAGCTATATCGTAATCGTAATTGACTCTGAAAAAAAAAATAAAGTTAATAGTTCAAATTATTTACAACTAGGTATATTTAAACGTGGGAATTCGATTCCCACTCGAAATAAAATTGTTAAATATTTTCATGACAATATTTAAAAACTTTCAAAGTGTGAGGTTGAGTTCCGCCAATCGACATGCAATACCTCCAGATACTTCGAAAAGTGGGGACCAGCAGTGTCTTAATGGGAACTCTGTCTGACATTTATACACGATAGTTGTGTGTTCGATTTCCCATTCGAGGTAATATATTGCTTTAATTTTTCCGCTCTAGTAACGATGTTGAGTTCCGCCAATCTACACACAAAATCTCGGGGTGCGTGGGTAACGGAGTGTCTTAACATTAGGTTCCCTCTGTCGACAATGGTATACAATCGACATAGATATAAGAGACAGTGAAAGTAAAAGAAATATTATTACTTAGTAAACTTACGTTGTAAATTGAGGGTGTGCTTTATACCATTGCACTCTGAACAGTTGTGTAGCAGGCGAATCATCTGTAACGGTATATATATGTATAAATATAAATTATTATCCCTTATTAAAAACCTCATACTTTGGTATGTTAACGGCTTTTTCTTCAGTTTACATATAATGTCAATATTCAAACTGAACGTTTGACGTTCATCCGTCCTGACCAACGGCAGTTTCGATCTGAAGAATACATTAATCTTCGTCTTGCTATCTATATCCATGGTTACTTAAATAATGTTGAAAGAATGACAATTTTACTTATATTGGGAGAACACACCACGTGCACGAGTATGGACAAGATGCGATATCGTATATTTGATAATATAACCGCCCAGACCGATTTATTACATACTATTTATTGGGTGCATATTTTCATTTGCAATCCTCAAAAGTCCTAACAATATAGGTTGCCAAAAACCTTTGTTTTTGGCAACCTTTGTTTTTTGAGTGTTGGTTTTTTTGTTTAGGGAGTTTAGTTTTATTACAAACAAAACGAACTCCGGAGAAGATTGTGGGAATAACATAACTGAGCCTTAATATCTTATGCTAGCAAAGTTCTTCTACAAATGTTTAATAACCGGTTTCTCTCTCCTACCTTGACTGGCAATTTTCACTATGGCAAGTGAGTGAGGAAGGATCCTTTCCTTGAGGAAAGGGCTTTCAAAGTGACCAGAGAGAAGATTATCAATATCAGACAAGTTATGAAGAAATATTATGTGTACAACATCCCTGCCGTGATATGTTTTGTCGATTACCAAAAGGCGTTTGACTGTGTAAGGAGGATTAGATTACGGGAAGTTTTTAAGCCAGCTATCATGATTCTGCTGATAAGAAATCTCTACAAAATTGGATATGGATCAGTGAAAGTCGACACCCATATAGGGTAAACTCATCAAGCACGAAACCCTCCATGAATGGGATGCCAGTATCAAGGATATTTGTCTCATCAAAGGCCGAAAGGCATGATATTCTTGCACAGCTACAGGATACAAGCTAGAACTTAGGTCTCCCTATTAACCGAAGCAAAATTGAAGTCATAGTTATTAACTGTATATATATATGAAACGGAACACAAAAACATGGTCAGATCAAGTATCCCAAGACCTATACCATAAATACCAAGCGGCAATCTATCAGACGACTAACCGCAACAAATGGAAAGAGAACTTAAGCTTTGATTAGCTAGTCGCATCAGCAGCGAAACCACTGTCTTCGACACTGAGGAAGCGACTGAGAATGTGTGCGACTCTATAAGCGACGTTTGTGGATGCTTATAGAAATGATTACATTTAAATATAAAGTCAAAGTGCGGCGTTGGGCTTTTTTTACTCAATAAAATAGCTCTAAAATTAATATAGAAACACACAACAATACTTTTCTTAGCGTTAAAGTCATACTAAGTAGGTTTAAATTCTTAAGCCCCGATACACACCGATTTAATGTCCGTTAAATATGAATTATAACTTCTAAGGTCGAATTTATTGTAAAAGTGTATAAAGATACGTACTTCCACTGCTGGTATCATGTTCACCGACAATAACTCCAATTTGGTTCAGCGATTTGCCCTTCACACAATGGGCAGCAGTCAGGACGTACGACTTGGAAATAATTACTGCGCCACATTTGATAGCGCTCTCGTCCACGTACACTATGCCAGCCATCATGGGGAACTCGTTGGGCTTAGTTTCTTCTCCACCGACGATTCGATCCTAAAAGAAGTTGAATTTAGCTTAATATTTACTCAAGATTAAAGCTATTTATTTATTCATCTTTCCTCTTTGATAATAAAAGCATATATTAAAGTCTATAATTATAAAGCACTATTAATATTTATAATTGAGCTGAGTTTCTTGAGCCGGTTCTTCTCAGAACTGAACATAATATTAAAACATTTCCGTAATTACAACCCTGTATTTACTGTTAAAGTGTTTTATTTTTTTAGTTTGTAGGTAATCAATTTTTGCTACTATTTTCTTTCCTGTTCTATTCAAATTATAATATTTGTCATACTCACAGCTCTCGAATGTCCGCAGGCACATGAACTGGTAGACGAGTCCTTTTGTGCATACAGTTGACATAAGAATTTGCCTCCAGTACTGTATCTTGATGTAATGAGACCTGAATCAATTACAGAATTTTAGATTACCATTGAAATTGCATATTAAAAGATTGTGTGTACTTCTGCAACTGATAGTGTTATACGGTAGCGAATCGTTGTATTGCAGAAAAGGAATGTAATAAAGATGCTGTGAATAAGCGATCTCTTCGTAGGATATGCGGAATAAGTTTAGTTGCCTATATCCGCAATGAAGAGATACACAAAATGGCATTCACTAGCGAAAATTTCACTATGAGAATGAAGAAGAACGTGGTTTGGATACGTTAAGACAGCCAGGGGAAAATCTCGGTTGACATTAGGGACCCTAATTTTACGCATATATAATAACTATGAAAACTAATTAATTTAGACATTAAGTCTCACCAATACTTATCGTCCGCCCTACAGACACAGCACTTATAGAGCCGCGGCCACAGTAGTACTCGGAGGAAGTTAGCTGAGGGTCCCCAGTGCGAGATATCAATAGTCGATCCCCGGAACATGACGGGGTCTATTGAAAAAAAAATAAACATATTTACTTATTTAGAAAACGTATAAAAATTTGAACGTAGCGGGACTCGAACCCGCGCCTCCTGGAAACCGACCAGGCGCTCTTACCACTAAGCCGTACGTTCTAAGAACGCATGTGTAGGTGTGTAGGAAGAACGTACGTTATGGTCAGAGCCATACGTTCTAATTTTAAGTATTTTTCTTTCCTAAGTGTGGATGAACACTTTAAAAATGTTTAAAAATAAACATATTTGTTAATCGGTACGCATTTTTTTTTATCTTGTGAAACAGACCTGTTAATTATAAATAAATAATCTTATAAATAAATCTAGCATAACAAAAAAATATTTTCAATAATTAAATAATAATTAATTTATCTGTATTTATAAATTCGTTAAACAGAAGCCACCATAATATGACGTCTGACAGTCGCGTAAACAAAGTGTTGTCTGATCAATGTTATTCTTGTTCATACATTATTACCATTATTTACAAGTCTAACTGACGTCACAGCGTCACCAAACGTCAAATGTTAAATTTGCATGAATTTTTGAACTTATCGATTGAATTCAATTGTGGTTGAATTCAGTTAAGCAAATATTTTACCTCTGGCAAATTGACATCATTGCAGTCAAGTCTACAATTTGTCCCAACAGGGCATGTTGCTATCCACCTGCACTGTGAGCCTGGAGTGTAACTGTTTGGATAGTTCTGGTTGTATATATAATATGTCTGGCCTGATTGTACCTGTAATAATAAAATATAGATTAAAATTAAGAGGTTTCATCAAAAATTGTATTTTTAATATGACATGACATGTTATTAAAGTTTTAAGTTAAGCTTACATTCTGTACGTAGTCACAGCCAGGATCTTGCGCCGCAGTATATCCTACGAGCAAAACTATTAAAATGGCATCTACGTACATCTGAAAATAATTCAATATATTTTTAATAATATATTATATATAATAAGCATTTAGTATCTTTTTCCTTTTAAACTTCATGAGAAACAATGAAAATGTAATTATATCTTTACAACTTGCTTAGCAAGGAACAAGTAGGTAAATATTAACCAATTGTATAAATTAACAGAGCTCTCTACAGTTTATAAGAAAAATATATTTTTAATAAATACTAGACGTTAAACACTAAAGCAATTTTGACTTACATTATGAAGAAACTTGCAAACTTCACTACGTAAGTACTATACTGAAAATTGAAAAATCACATTAATTGGTTAATCTGATAATTTTCTAGATAACTGATAAGAGATAAAAGAGAAATCAAGTAGATATATTATTATCTAATTGTTAAAAAAAACTATAGAAGTTTCACAGCTACTATATAAATTTAATGTCAGCTATAATCTTTAATAAATGTAATTTTATAAGGTGGTTACGACAAATTTTTGCCTCCAAAAAGTTAATAAATCTTTTATGGGTCTGAGTATACGTGTATTAAAAGTTTCCTAATATCACAATTTAAAGCATCTGTAAAAAAATACTAACAAGTAAAGCTTATTACACAGTTCAGGAATATTTAGAAGATAAACATGTATGGAATTAATGTCTATTGAATGTGATGCAGGATAACTGCCAGTTAATGTAATAATTGAATTTAACCATCGACATTGGAAAGGGACAAATCGTGGCGCAGCGGCACGAAGTGTGAGTGTAAAAAAGACTGGTTGTGGGTTCGATCCCCATGATCGAGATGAATTATTTACTTAAATTTATATTTTAATTTCTTCGCGCTGGTGTCGTGGTTAAGCGCGGCATTGAATTCGGCAGAAAGTGGGGAACGGACACTCCGTTAACACTAGCTTCCCTCTGCCTACTCTGCTGCTGTCTTTTGCCGGCGCTTCACAGCAGCTACCTTCCGAATCGGTGGGAGGTTTTTAATTTATATGTTCATTAAATGTTTCAAAAGTGCTTTTAATAGTCTATTTAAATGAAGAATATTTTGATTTTTTTTGCATAACGCTGTAACCTGCACACACCAGGGTACCTAGTTTTAAGACACTCCGTTCCCCACTTTCCGCCGAACCGAACACCGACACCAGAGCGTAGAAAAAGATATATAAATTTATATAATATTTAATTTTTTCGAGTGTGGATCGAACCCACAAGCAGTGGTGTTTACAGTCACACTGTCTGCTACCACTGGCCTCATTTTTATTTCTTTCTTTTCTGCTAGCAATTTTAAAAATACTATGACGTACAATCTATTGTTTTCATCCTTTGTATAAAGAAATAATTTTAAGATTATTCCCGATAAGTAATTACTAATACACGGTAATTTATCAAAGATTTTTATAGATTATATTATATTATATATATAAGATAGCAGATACAATTCTGTTTGTAATCATCTAACCTACTCAACATACTATACACAATAAATGAGTAAAAAGGGTGTGTTATTAAATAAAATAAAAAATAAATAAATCAGCTTCACGCTGTATCCCGCACACAGCAGAGTAGGCAGGGGGAAGTGTTAAGACACTCCGTTCCCCACTTTCTGCCGAATTTTGGAGGCTATGCGTATTGCGTAGTGGAACTCAACGCCGCGCTTTTGCCTCGACACCAGAGCGAAGAAATGGAAATATAAATTTAAGTAAATGTGGTAAAGTGGGGATCGAACCCACAACCAGTCGGTATTACGCTGCGCCACGACTGGCCTCATAAAAATATATATATTTTTTATTATTTTTTTATGAAAAACAATGAAAATGTAGTTATATCCTTACTACTTGCTATGGAAATATAAATGAAAACTTCAAAGTGAATTATCAATATTTTTTCGGCAGGTATAGGTATTGGTTAGTACAAAATAAAGTAGGATTATTTATTCTATGTAGACTATATTTAAATTAGACATACAGAGATGTTCGATAGAAATTATAGATAAAATTTTGAATTAACATATTTTTTTCCTACGCCCAAATGAAATATATGAAGTTTAAACGTATTTAAGACCGGCTAAGCGCGAGTCGGACTCTCCTATTGAGGCTTCTCTATGAATTTCAGGATTATGACTGGGAACTTCATAGGTTTTGATGATGAGAATAAAGTTAATAATTTTAAGTTTACGGGTTACTCTTACATCGTATGGAATTAACAACAAATATAAGTAATGATTGATACCTCAACACAATCTCAAGTAAAATGGTCTTGACAGATGGACAGACGGACAATAAAGTGATCCTATAAAAGTTCCATTTTTTTCCTTTTGAGGTATAGAGCCTTAAAAACGTATTAATTATTTGAATATGTTTATGGATTAAATAAATCGTAATTTGAGTGTTTTGAAAATTAATTTAATTGTCGCATTTAATAGAAAAAAAAATTGTTAAGTATTTCACATCTGTCTGGGACCTAGGTATACCATAACTGCGCGCAAACTGTAAACGAAGTTTTTTTCTAAACAAATAAAGTGGCTGCTTAAGAAGATGTCAATTAACATTTGAGAAACCTACATCTCAATCTATTTTATAATCATACAATCTCGAGTTTTCTTGAGGGATTCGTGTTTAAAATCACACGTTAGTGCACTCCGCTAAGCAAGCAGGTTTTTCCCGCTGAATCTCCGATTCCGATCCTAAATATTGAAATCTTGGTGTTTTTACAAGCTTTTAGTTACTTTCACCTGTTCCGTTGTCTGCCTGTAATCAAATCTTGCAAGTTAAATTTGATCCACTTCTCGGTTCCCATAAATCTGATGACAATGCTATATTATTGTGACACAGAGCCGATCGGATGATGTAGCTGGAAGGTGGCCATAGGAACTCCGTAATTAAATGACGCAACCTCATCGAGTTTGAGTTCGTTTGATTAATCTTGATGAATACTTTGTTAATAAATGGTAAACAGGGTCTGATAATGGTGCTGGAAGGTGCCCATAGGAACTAAGTAATTGAACGTCATAATCACATCCAGTTTGAGTTCGTTTGGTTCGTCATGACGAGTACTTTGATGCTATATCGTAACGAAGGTCTGATAATTGAGCAGGAAGGCGTTCTAAGGAACTATGGAGTTCCTTCAGAAGATTAATCCTCCTCCTTTACTCCAGAATTTGCGGTCGTTTGATTTAAACGAAAATCTTTGAATTAAAAATACTAAAAAGTATAAAATTAAATTAAAGAAAAAAACCAACTGAACAAGCTTTTATTATTTGTATATAAAATGAACTTAAAGGTTGAAAATAAATTTACTCTAATAAAAAAATATAACACTTAATAAATAATAAAAGCATGTTACATTTTGATGGTATAATTAAGAACATTCAGCATCTTCTTTTCCTCTCGCCATCAAAATGTAACACCCTTTTATTACTTATTGAGTTCTTATTAAAGTGAATTTAATTTTAACTATGAAGTTCATTTAATAAAAAAAGCTTGTTCTTAAAAAAGGTTTCTTTGTCATAATTTTTTTTATCATCATATAAATTGAAAGCTAAAAATTCAGCCGCTAGTAAAACAGCAATTAGCAAATTTATCGAACTAAGTACTTTAAATTGATATAACTTTTTTTTGGTGAACCGATTGTAATAAATAATTGTAGATAATAAATGTTAACGGAAGCTTGCGAGAATCCCAAATAGTGAAATTTAAATCGGTTAAGTCGACTCTGAGATTCGTGATTACAAACGCAAAAACAAACAGAAAAAAAAATTAAATTCGTTGTTTTGTGTTTTATTTCATCACTTTTTCTTAAATATCTTCCAAGTCCAGACACCGTTCCGGTCAGATTTTGCTATATGTATAGATTAATGATTAATTATTCAAAATAATAATTGATGTAAAATTAATTATAATATTAATGATACATACTAAAAAGATGTATCAAATGTAGTATATTATAATCATGTTTTTTAGAGATACGTATATAATAAACAAGAACAACTCACTTTTTTCAGGACCAACGCGCTAGCTGGATTCGGAAATAATAAAATTTTAGAATAAAATAAGGATCTTAAAAAAAATATGATAAGCCACTACGTAGGACGTATTATCTTAACAATATAATTACATTGTAACACTTGTGTTACGAATTATATTTTGTTTATATACACACTACGGAAAATTAATAATAAAAGATGAATTTCACGCAAATTACAATATATACATTTTTACATTTTATAAATGACAAAAAAAAACATGTTTTGTAGCCAGTAAGCTAGTGCACGCATTATTTCTTACACTTTAAAAAAAAACATGATTTTTCCCGCCAAAAGTGTTAATGTAAGAGTAATTATTAAATCAGTGATGCACGTACAAAACACTGGTATAAGGGTAATACAACTGAAAAGAAGCGCCAGTAAACATCATAAAATCGTATAACTAAAGAATAGTAAGACAAAAGTGACGTAAAAACGTAAATGTTACAAGTGAAAAGTGTGTTTATGTGTACGCAATAAGGTAAGTATTTAAATTTAATAAAAACATAGTGGGAAATGATAGATATTTAGTGCAGTGTCGTGAAAGATAACAGTTCGGGCGAATATTTTTATGTTAATAATTTAATCATCTATCTGTATCACTGTGATGGTTATATAAATACATATGTTTTGTCAATTCACTTCTAAAATTATCAATTTCAAGAAAAAAAAAGGCTTGTCACAGATGATCTCTACCAGAGAGATTTCTTCTATTTAAAAATAAAAGATTCTGCTCTTATCCATCGCATAAAGTAGAATTGGCAGAAAAATTAAATTAAGGCACTCAGTTCTACCTCTTCCACTCAAATTTTAAACATAATTATTTAGTACGATAACATATTTTAAACATAATCATTTATAACGATAGCCCTTTTTTTACTTAAATTAACTTTTAATGCATTTTTTTTTTATTTTAACTTAAAAATAATCATTAATTAAACGAGTTAAGCGAATGTACTGAAATAAATGAGTACAATTATCAAAGTGCAATGACATACGGGCCGAGAGCGGTTTCAACAGTTTCGGTGAAATCTGCGAATTCCCTGTGGCCTATGTGGGTATATATATAAATGATTAGCTTGAGAATTAATTATTAAATTAAATTGTGTTATTGATAAAGAAAACCAAATTTATTGTAGACAGTATGCATCCTCTCTCTCTCTCTCCTCTGCGTAATAAGTTATTGTCCACTTCGATAAAAACAATTTTATTCTAAAAAAGTGCCAAGCCCTGTAGATATCCTTGAATTTAACTAAAATTAAATAAATATATCGCTTGGGCGGCTGTTAAGTTCCAACAATGATACAACTTTTTGAATATTGGCAGGAGGCGTTTTATGTGTAACAAATGGGAACGTAAAAAAAATAAGTTTTTAAACAATAATTATATTATATTCCCGTCTCACCCGAGTGGGATTCTATCTCAGAACCGTCACATTTAAAAGTCTCCCACTGCGCTACAATGGTCTCAATATCATTCTCACTTGTGGCAATGCATTATTTAATATTTTCATTTCCCCGCTCTGATAATGCAATACCTCGAAAATTCGGTGGAAAATGGGAAACGGAGACATTTAACACTAGGTTTTCCCTGCCGGGGCACAAAATGCGGCTGGATGTGGGTTCGATCCCCACTGAAGGAGATGAAATATTAACTTAAATTTATATTTCCATTTCTTGACTCTGGTGTCGGGGCTAAGCGTAGCGTTGAGTTCTGCCACTCAACACGCAATGCCACCAGTATTCGGCAGAAAGCGGCGAACGGAGTGTCTTAACACTAGGTTTCCTCTGCCTACCCTGCGGTGTACAGGATAAAGCGTGAAGCTGATTTATAAACATTTAGTCTATTTAACAAAATACATATATTAACGAGTATACATACGCATTAGTATGTATTTTGTTATCCATTTATAATTGCAAATGATTGAAATTACATTTGTACCTAGGTATGTATCATATTGTCATTTTACATAATTTTATGGTTGGCGTCACGTTTCTCTTTATTCATTTTATAGTATTTTAGTTATTGTTTGAACAATGCCTACTACGTGAGTATTTACTGCTTATATTAGACTGATAAACAAGAGCCTACTTGAAAACATTGAAAACTCATGAGTTCTGCTTCTACCTTATGAATCTTTCTTCTTTTGAGAAAACGGCTAAAAATTCACATTTAATCAAGTGAAAATTGTTGACATTATTTAATTTAAAATAATTATAATATACCTGTTCTAAAACTAGGTGAAAATTTATAATAAATTACTGATATTTAAGAATGTGTCAAAACTGAATTAAAGAGCTTCGTTACGTCTATCATTAGGTACTATGGGCGTATCTTATGATATTTTCAGTTCATTCCTTAATTTATGGCGCTTCGAGCGTATCAGTTGAGCACCAATCCCTTCGCCAATGTCACGTTGTATGGAGAACACACGAAGGAGATTGTACGGTAAAAAAGAGACTATATGATATTTTGCAAGAGAGATCTTAAGATCAGCTTTGCATTTATCCTTTTCCGTATTTTTTTCTTACAGAACATTATATTGTAAGTAAACTTTATGTAGTGGGCACGAACCAATGACATGACCAACGTATGACCTAGACACACTATATAACCTAGACATATAAAAATTCAGGAAAAATCTTCATAATTGTTGTATTTATTTTGTTAAATATTAATTTGTACATTGATAAAATAATATGTGTGTTTATTTTATAAATTAACTATGCCGAGATAAAGTTGTATTTCTTTTGTACCTAAATTATACACGGCCGAGGGCATCGTTGCCAGCACAATGTCTGACTGTAAACACGACGGTTGTGGGTTCCATTTCAGTTTTTTCACTAGGAGTAGTGAATATTTTTATAACGTTTTAGTAAGAGGACAAAGCGCGGTATTGAGTTCCATCAACGCTCAATGTCAACACGTAATGTCTCGAAAATTCAGCGGTAAGTGGAGTACGCTCTTAACACTAGAATTCCTTTGCCTACGCGGTTCCCTTATATTCCCTAAATGGAGAAAATAAAAATAAAAAAAATACAGAAAATTTAGAGAAAAAAATAAAACACTACATCACGATATAAGTAATTTTATTGTAACTTTTACAAAGTAATATCAATAATAATATAACAAAAGTAAATACATAATTTGCTATATTTGAATTACAGCTAAGTAGATAGTTATAAATAAGTATAGGATAGGTAGTTATAGATATTTTCTACTAATATGTTTAAGTCTAATTGAGGTTAAATTTTACATGCTATTTCTGGAAGTGATACACTTTTGAATAAGCGAAAAAGTTTTATTTTTTTATCTTTTCATGAAATTTACTAAAAATATTTTTTAAAGCTTATACTGACAGTGGTAGAAAAGTAATTACAATACAATCTTAAATCATATCAATAAATCTACTTTCAATTCAATTATAATCTCAATAATTGTTTAAAAACAATTTACTGATATGACGACGAGAATTGTGAGAAACTAATTAATAGTTACATATTATCATGACAAATTGAAAATATATCATCAAATCAAGACAGTCATCTCCTATTTAGTTTACGATGAAACGATAAAATTTTCCACTAGTGTGATAAAATAATAAGTATATAAGTTGAGGCCGTCGTGGTACAGGGCCACACGCGTGAGACTGTAAGGAGATGGTTGTTGGGTCGATTCCCACTCCTACATATTTAATATTTTCATTTCTTCATCTTCATATATAGTAACGAATCAAAACGCGGCGTTGAATTCCGCCACTCATCATGCAATGCCTCGAAAATTAGCGGAAAGTGGGAAACGAAAGTGACTTGGTGAGAGAGTATCTTAGCACTATGTTCTCTCTGCCTACACTGCTATGGGCAGGATATAACGTGAAAAAAAAATACATGAGATAAATGGCAGCACATAATGCGCACAAGATCAGCATTTAATGGTAAATGTGGTAATTTTGGGTTCAATCTGGGTGTTCGGTTCGGGGAAATAAATTATTTTCGTTTCCCTGCTGTCAAAATTCGACGTTAAACTACGTCTTTACGCTAGGTCCTAACTATCTACTCTGGCTGTATAGATTATAAAATAAATAAAATATTCTTAGAACTTTCAATACATTCAATATATATTGAAAAACCTGCAAATTTGACATACCTTTAAAATAACGTTTGATCTTAAAGAAACAATGAACACGTGTTTACATAAAACTGACTTTGTAACGAATATTTTATGTCCAAAATGTTATCTTTATTAAAGTTTTCGTGTTTATCTCGTACATCAAATATTTAGTGTCGTGACTATTTCATTCGATGAAGAATAACAAAGAAATATAGAATTACTTTCTATTTAAATACCTTTTTACTTTATAACGTTACTAGTTAAGAATTTCGTTGAAAAATAAATGGGGTTTTAGTTAAAGGGATGCGTGAATGAACGTGTTTTATAATTTTTCTTATTTTTGGCGAAAAAAAATTATTACAATTTTCATTGAAAAAAAAAACTGTTTTATTTTGATTAAAGTGATTATTTTTTATTAAAATAATTTAAATTATTTAATTTATTATTTTACGAGGCCAGTCGTGGCACAGGCGCAAGAGTGTGAGTGAGTGTTTCCCACTTGAGGTGTGGGAAACACTCACTCACACTCTTTGTGCGCCTGTGCCACGACTGGCCTCGTAAATCCCCACTGTCGAAGTGAAATATTTATATACATTTATATTTTCATTTCTTTGATTCTGGAGTCGAGGCAAAGCGCGGCGTCCTGTTCCGCCACTCAACACGCAATGCCTCGGAACTCGGCGGAAAATGGGGAACGGAGTGTCTCTACACTAGGTGGCAGTGTGTGTGTGTGTGTGTGTGTAGCGGAATACAGCCTAAAGTTGATTTCTTTTTTTAATAATTTAAAGTTCTTCATGTTGAAAATTTTGACGCAATACATTATTAATATTTTTGATCGAGTCTCTTTCAGGACATTTTATAATTAAAATATTTTGATTAAGCATAGGCTTTAAACATGCCTGCCTATGCCCATTTAACAAGAGATCAATGGGATGTAGAGATTCAAGTAGTTTAAATATACTTAATTTTTTTTACTACTTTCTGTCAAAAATGGTTAAATTCAAATATTTCAAGGAAATGTAGATTTTCTAAAATATATTTTTTATGTAGTTTTATAATTATGAGCATAGCTTTTTGTTTATTATGTACCAATATAGTGGTAAATTTGAAGCATAGATGTCTAAGTAATAAACCAACCCTTTATTCTTCATGATACATTTTTTAAAAAATGTACTAATTAGATTCAATCCCACAACCACGGTGTTAAGTTACGCACGTATTTTATAACCCTAAAACATATATCAATCAATGTCTTACTGGTCAATAGTGTGTTTCGTTGTAATGCTACTCCTCCTAGACCGATAAACTTACTGCTCTGAAATATTGCAGGAACGTTGTAAGCGATGTAGTTGTAGTTTTTGAGTTAATAGTCAAAATGTGTCCCATAGAGTTAAGCTGTGGAACGTTTAGAAATTATTTATTTCAGTTATAAAGAGTCATTTTATTTTTAAGTACCTCTAGTAGTTTTTATTTACAACATAGCTTCACTCAGCTCCACCCGCCGTGCACAGCATGTGGCGTATCCTAGTATTTATACATATTAAAGTTTATAAAATACTTTATTTCTTCCGTTTATCTTTCTCCTGGTAGTAACCACCAGGTCCTGGAACTAACTTAACATTAGTTCTTTCCCTTTTGTCTATATTCTTTGGAGATTTGTCAGACGAGTCTGATAATATACCTTGAAGACGATGCGTGTTTGTTTGACTCAGTCTGGAATAGAATGTTGAATTTTAGTATTTTATAATGCTAAAGTATGAAAGCTTAAGGCTTTTTAAGGAACAGATCTGGATTCTGGTTCTAACTTAATTTATTGGACACAACCTAAAAATTCCGTTTAAAAATTAACACGGAAAAAACGTACCAACAATTTTTAGCTTAAATAGGTAACGTTTATCTGATATATTATATCTGAATAATTGCCACATTACTACATCCAATAACCTTAAAAATTGCATTACTACTCCTACTATATATTTGCAGTTTTAGGTAAACTTTAGTGTTCGTAATACAAGAGTCAAAAATGCAGATAACAATCATATCATATTATATATATAAAATAAGCCAAAGTTTTTGGCTTATTTATTTATTAATTAAATAAAGTATAAGAAAATATGAAGAAAAAATATTTCTTATCTAAATTCCTCTATATCCGTCGTTTTACTGATAACACTAGGGAGTGACACAACACTAGGTTTCCAGGTTTCCTGTGACTAAATCCCATGTGCAGGATACAGAGTGCGGCTAAGAAAATAAAATAACAAAAAAAAAGAACAAACAACCTCCAACTTAGCCTTTTCTTTTTAACGTTCCTGTACTAGAGAAGATTTTCCTACGACGAAAATAAAAAAAGCTTTTCTCACCATCTTATCCACCACTATATCAATGAAACTTATAATTCTTTATTTATGTTCCAAAGCCAGTAAAGTGTAATTTTGTAGGGAGGGGAGAGCCAACTGGCGACTTAAGAAATTGGAAAATAAAGAAAAGACAACAACCCCTATTTCGCATTTTTTCACGTTTTTTTTACCAAGGATGATCTTCATAACTAGTGAATATAAGAAGAAAATAAGCATCTTCTCACCTAACTTCCTCAACGTCAGCCACTTTATCAATGAGGCTCCTTATAATCCCCTCCTTGTGCTCCAGCGCCAGAGACGCCCTGTCCAGCTCGCGGCGGTGCTCGGCGTGCGCGTGCGCCGCGCGGCGCTCCTGCTCCACTATGCGGCGCTCCAACTCCTCCAGGGACGAGTGCGCTCGCGACTTCACTGCCTGCGGAGATGTACAGCACGTTATTGAACAAGTCATTCAGTTAAGACACTATGTTCAAATTAAGATACTTCCCACTTTTCACCGCTTTGCGTCGTTACCTAAGTGTGGAATAACACTTTAAAAAATGTTTAAAAAAGGCTATGACATATTCATTTAAAACATAATTTTATTTCAATATCTCTTCAGTGTTTTTTAGATTGATGAGAAATTTATTTCAAAACATACCAGGACCATGGATTGTTATATATTTGAAATAATTTAAAGTGCAGAGTTATAAAAGACAAATTATTTTTTAAATTAGTTCAATTTCAAAAGAAATTCGATTTCAATAAAGAGTTGCAAAAATTAAAGTATGTGTAATTTTGAAAAAGGTATAATACTCCTATGTACGCAACATAATTCCAGTAGACTTTCATTTACAATAAAGATGCTTAATTTCGTAAACTAAGACAGCAAATAATTTCTAGTCAATCGCTGAATGCTAGTATGAATCGGGAAAATGTTTTTACTACGACAAAAATTGTCGATGATTTTAAGGCGAGAAGTACTGAAATATTCAAAGATTCTTCCAAAACAAAGTAGCCCTTGCGCTGTCTACAATAATATCACATCACAAGTGTTCAGTACATCATATTGTAATAGAATGTATGTGCCATCATCATCATCAGCCATACAAATTTTTCTTTACTTACTAATTACTGCCGATTTTGAAAACTCCACGCTTTTTCTCATATATAACAGAGCAGTTAGACAGACCTAAAGGTTAATACCTTAATTTCCACTTTGATCCTCTCCAAAGCTTCCAAAGCTTTGCGTAGTGGTTCGTTTTGCGTCTTCTTTCTTCTCGCCCGCGTCGCCCTCGCGGCGGCTGAACGCGCTCTGTGGCGGAACACTACGGCTGCTTTTCTGTATAATCTGCGGGAAAAGTGACTGTTATACTCTATGGAAAAATAAAACACTGCAGATGAAAAAAAAATATATAAAATTAAAATTTATAAGCAAGTTATAACTTCCATTTTTAGCTTATATCGTCAGCATCCTTTACAGAGTGACGTTAAAATCTTTTTCTTTTCTCGTTAACACGTACGCTTATTCACTTCTGCAATTTCAATTACATATCCTTCAAGCACAATACGAAGGGATAGAAGAGCTCAACACGACGACAAGATTAGCAAGACCGGGGAATTAAATATATTTATATTTATTAAATATATATAATGTAAAGTCTACATCTACTATTTTTAGTACATCGATGTATACAACAAATTTTCACAATAATATACCTACATTTGAATTGGTATACGACTAATTTATACTCTGCATTATTTTTAATATGAAACATCTTTAAGTTACCTGACATTTTTTAAAGCAATCCTTAGTTCTTCTTTAACGGCCTCTTGTTCTTGACTTATTTTCTTATATTTCTCATCTGATTTATTTAATTCTTCTTCTAACTTCTTTATTTGTTCACTTTTACGTTCCGAGTCCATTGAATATTGATGTTTTAATTCTTGAAGTAGCCTTTAAGAATTGTTAAATCTTGTTATATTGAAACATAATAGTATCGGTATTGTCATATAGTTGTTAAGCAATTTTTTACTCGCGATGGTTGCTAGTTCAATTCTTATGCGAGATTATTTAAAACTTTTCCACACATCACAATGATAGATATAAGAAATAGACCCTTTATTTGAAATTTTGACGGTCCCGAATCTCGACACTTTTTACCACACATACTAAAACTGTTATCTCTTTGTTCTATAAGTACCAACACTTATAAAAGGAAATACTGGTAAGATATTACTAGAAATAAACAATATATACACTAATGTCAAGAAGTTACAATGTCAATTTGAATAATTATTTTTGTATTGGGTAGTCCATTTATGGATTAGGGCTATATTTCATAACGTTAATATTTTTAATGTAACCTCAGCTTATAGTTATTTGCATTTGATCACGATGGGGAAGCCACGAATAATAGCCAGCATACCGTTTACAATCATCCAATCTGCGTTCGTGCAGGTCCGCTGGTACAGTTGAAACACGCAAAGCGTCCAACGCCGCCATTTTGCCCGTAGACGCTTCTAACGCTGATTTCACAGTGAAATATTCCCTGTGTACCGTTTCGTAGTCCCGGAGCATTGCTGCCACTATTATTTGAAAGAATAATTAAAAAGGGCTGTCATGGCGCAGCAGCATAAATTGTTTTCATTCCCTCGCTCTGGTAATAAGATAAAGCGCGGCGTTGAATTCCACCACTCGTTATACAATGTCTCAAAAATATTGTAGAAAGTTGTGTACAATCTGTCTACCCTGCCACGCACGAAAATCTTGAATGTTTTTTTAACCCTCATGCTGTTTGTGTATCCCGCACAAAGCACGGTAGGCAGAGAGAATCTGAAAATTTAATGTTAAGACACTCTGTTTTCCGGTAAAGACACCTTTTTCCTCCGAATTCTGGAAGTAATACATATTGAGTAGTAAAACGCCGCTCTTTGCCTCGTTTCAAGAGCTAACCAATGAAAATGTTAAGTATTTTATTGCTTCTACTATGAATCGAACCCATAATCATTTCATTTATAATTGAATGCTTATAATATTAAGAAAAGCAAAATATTAATAAAAAAACCCTTATTCTTACTTTTCCCTTCATACAATTCATAAACTTCCTTCAATTTAAATTCAGCCCGTTCAGCTCTCTCTAACAACGTAGCTCTCTCAATGTCATCTGTCTCCTTCTCTACTATTATTTTCTTATATTTCTGTCTCGCTCCCGCCAATTCATCTTCTAGAACATTCAGTTTGTCAGTCAAACATTTGTTCTCTTCGACAATTTGTTTAGATTTCTTGTTTATGTTCTCAAACTGTTTTTCGTAATCAAGTATTAAATTGTCTTTTTCTTGTAAATTGTCTTGGTAGGCGTCGAATAAAGGAGCTGAAATAAAAACAAATCTATGTTTGATATGCTACATGTATAAGAAATAAAATAACTTACATAAAATTGCTTGATGTAATAACAGATTAAAAAATGAATAATGTTTCGTTTACAGGTTTTCCCGCGTAGACCACACAAATATGGTCGACCGAAAGTTCAGTTTCGATTTCTAAAACAGTTCTAAAAACATTTTAAATCTGATTTGTTTGGGGTAACCATTAAATTTTTTTTTTCTTATTTTAAAGTATAGCCCTCTGTCATTTCGAAAATAAGAGCGTGGTTCATTTGAGCCAACCCTTACCCACGATACACACTCAAACTAACGGCATTTTTTATTTTAAATATATTAAAATATATAATACCTCCACTTTTGTAGAAATTTAGGAAAGTACTGAAATTTAAATAACCATAAATACCTAACGCTTGTGCACTTAACAGCCCTGACAGATCGACCACTCTTTCAGTGTGAGAGCCATCTTCTGACTTCGTGTTTCCGCCATCTTCATTTAGTTCTAGAAATAATGAAAAAAACATAAATTTTTTCCTAAAGTTCATATTTTACTTTTATATTAGATAGACACTGCTTAATGAGACCAGTCATGACGGAGGGACACAAAGTGTGACAGTAAAAACGAATGGTTGTGGCTTCGATCCCCACTCGAGGAAATAAAATATTTATTTACATTTATATTTTTATTTCTTTGCTCTGGTGTCAAGGCAAAGCGCGGTGTTGAGTTCCGCCACTCAACACGCAATGCCTCCAGAACTCGGCGGAAAGTAGGGAACGGAGTGTCTTAACACTTGGTTTCCTCAGCCTACCGTGCTGTGTGCGGGATACAGCGTGAAGCTGATTTACTGATTAATAAAGCGTCTTGTGAAAGAAACATGTATCTAAAGAGAAAATAATTATCAAACAGTTCGTCGTGAGTGACGCTTGAGTTCTCAATTTCCACTCGAGGGGACCAATTGTTTTTCTTTGCCACGCTTTGGTAACAAAAAAAGCACGGTGTTAAGTACCGCCTATACAACGTGAAACAAAAAATATTACCTTGTCTTTGTCCAAGGCTCGATGTTAATATAGAATCAAATGCTTCATACTTCTCGCTTGGTCTGAACACCGCACCCTCCGCTGATAAAGTTGGTGCATTATTACGTATTCGCTCTTGGTATCTAGATAATTGGACGTTTAATCTGTAATATACAAAATAATCATAATATTACTTTTAACCGCCTTCTGTATAACGAGGAGGTTATCGACTCGACTGTATTTTTATTTATGTTTGTTATCCCAGAACTTTCAACCGGGTTAATCAATTATGACAATTTGAAGAAGTCGGTTTTCTTGTAAAAAAATATTATCGGTTTCTTTTCTCGAACTTGATATATTGCGTTTTGAAAGGCGGAGATCAACGCCGTACTTTTGTCTAGTTACCAGAAGAGAAAATAAAAATATTAAATATTTCATTCCCTTAGTGGGATTCGAACCTACAACCGTCGTGTTCGCAGTCACACGCTTGTGCCGCTGCCACACAACGGCCTTTAGAAATTCTTACTTTTGCTTTTATTCCTTATATTTCAGCAATACGAATGCAAGAACAATGAGAGAGCTCCGCTACGTGAGACTACCAGGTTCGATCTCTACTCACAATATTGTTTAATTTAAGTAAAAAAAGCACACAGATAGAAACAGTTACACATCATTACTATTTATCATTATGTTCTCGCTACAATGATAAGCCTCCATGTGCTTATATAAGAATAACGTTACTACTGAACTACAGTTTTTTTATCTTCACGCTGTATTCCGCATATTATATCCCTCTGAGTATACAGAGGGAACTTAATGTTAAGACACTCCGTTACACCATAACAGAAAAAGGATACATTTCGACCTATTTTCAAAACTATATACTTGTTGTGAGTTTGATCCCCACTCGAGGATTTATTTATATTTTTTATTATTTCGCTCTGATGATTTTTTCACTTAACACGCAATGCCCCCAGCACGCGGTTAATGGAGAACGGAGTGTCGTAGTCTTTGTATGTGATGATTATTTCAAGATATTGTATGTTAAGAGGCGTAGCTCAACGCCGCTCTCAGTTTTGCGATCAGATCTTATTCCACGAATGAGAAATGAACCCCCAAAGCGCCATAAATGAACAACTGAACTGAAACGAACCCACAACCGTCGCGTTTACATTGTGACACTGCGCCGGACTGTCTTATACGAAATAAATGAGATTTTTTTTAACTTACCTATATAAAACGTCTTTCATTGCTTGCATATCCTTTTGCAATCTTAAATTCTGTTCTCTTACTTGATTTAACACTATTTGACGACTGCTACAGTTCATACATACTTCCACTAAAGGAATAGCTGTTGATTGTTCTGTGGATCAATTAGTTTGACTGCTGGTTGAGGTAAATTAATAATATAGGGAGCAATAATTAAATTATAGAAAGTTCAAAGTTGATATCCGTGGATATATAGCATTTTTTATACCTTATTTAGTTTTTACTGTTAAAAAACGTTAAGAAAGATAAAGGAACTCAACGCCGCGCTTTGTTTTCTTTCCAGAGCGAGAAATTAAATAAACGCAGATGCAGTGTAATTGCTTCACGATGGCCTTAAAATAAACTTATACTTAAAATCAGTAAACATCATCTATAACCAAAAATACCAATGACATACTTATAATAAAAAAAAACATCACAAATAACAAACCTTTATTAGGTATTTCATAATGTTTAATCTTCTCGTCTAACTTCTTTACTTTCTTATCAAGTTCTAAATTCCTTTCCTTTTCCTCTCTTATGACAGTTTTACATTCTTCTACATATTTAGCTAAAGTTGTATATTCTTCTTTGAGTCTATCGTTTTCATTTGCAAATAATCTGTTATACTCCAATACGGCTTTCAGTTTATCTTTTAGTTTGCTTATTTGTGAATCTTTTTCGGAAATCTAGGAATTAATATAAAATAAATGAATCAGCTTCACGCTGTATCCCGCACACAGCAGGGTAGGCAGAGGAAACTTAGTGCTTAGACACTCCGTTCCCCAATTTCTGCCAAATTCTGGAGGCATTGCGTGTTGAGTGGCAGAACTCAACGCCGCGCTTAGCATCGACACCAGAGCGAAGAAATGGAAATATAAATTTAGGTAAATATTTCATCTCCTCGAGTGGAGATCGAACCCACAACCAGTCGGTTTTACAGTCACACTTCATGCCAATGCGCCACGACTGGTCATTAATATATTTCTATAATTAAAGCTTAGTATAGTATATAGAAATAATACTGCGGCGCTGTCTTTAAGAACTAAAGGAGAAAATGCTACTATTGCGCACGAAGTTACCAAACGAAATCATTTTTATAGTCTTGAAACTGTATCTTGCAAATATCTATCAGCGTTGAAGTGAATTTTGTTTTGTTTAATAATTGAAAAACACTAAATGGCTGTAACCATTTAGAGAGAGGCAGTGACACTGCCCTACAACGACCTCTATTGGATAAAATATATTTTTTAGCTTCACGCTTTTGCCGCCACTATTATAGCCAGAGAGGACGGATACCAAAGGCTACAATTTCTGCATACCTCTTTCGCCTCGTCCACTGTAATCAACCTGTTCATACATGCCTTTCGTGGGTTCTCAAGGTTGTCTAAGGTCAACCGAGGTCTCTATGCCTCTCTTACCACTCGCTCTTCCTTCATAAATCTTTTTTACCATTCTTTCATCACTCATTCGTTCGACGTGCCTAAACCAGTTGAGCACGTTCTTCTTCATGCGTCGTTAATACCTGCAGTTCTGTGTCTCATCTGTGTCATCTCTTCATCGCGGATTCGATCAGCTAAGCTGACTCCGCATATCCTACAAAGAGATCGCATCTCCACAGCATTTATATTTCTTTCATTCTTCTTCTGTAATATCCACGTTTCGCTGTCGTACAGCAGCGTCGATACAAACACATTGAGTAAACTCATATTCATTTATTTTAATATATATATTTTTGAAATTTTAACTTACCGCAACAGCATTCTCTTCACATTTATTCATCAATGCCGTCACTAAACTTTCATATTTTTTTGATAATTTTCTCTTCTGCTTTTGGAGTATTTTATCTTCCTTATTACTAGAAGACGACATTGCTAAGTTTCTTTTTCTAGGCGGTTTTGGTGGTTTTTCAACTGAAATTTTAATTATATTTTTTTTTGATGAACAATATTACGCAAGGAGTCTGACACTGTATTTTCCACTTTCCGCCCAAATTTTAGACATATCAAATACCTCCACCATGCACTTCGTATTTTAAAAGGTATAATAATAATTTATGTTTAGACACTCGATTCCCACTAAAAACATCCGTCCAACGGACTTTGGGGACATTGTGTTTTGAGTAGCAGAACTCAATGCAGTCCTTTTTTATTTTACCAGGGCAAGGTAATGAAAATATTAAATGTTCTTTTTTCTCAAGTGTGAATCGAACCCACAACCACCTATTGCGGTCCCATCTATTGCGGTTTTACAACTGTAAGTTCTGCTACTATTACATATATATTTTTTATTAGCTTCACGCTGTATCCTGCACACAGCAGGATAGGCAGAGGGGAAACTAGCGTTAAGACACACCTCCCCACTTTTTGCCGGAGACTAGAGGCATTGCGTGTTGAGTGGCGGCGCCGCGTTTGCCTCGACACCAGAGCGAAGAAATGGAAATATAAATTTGAGTTAATATTTCATCTCCTCGAGTAGGGATCGAACCCACAACCAGTCGGTTTTACAGTCACATTTTGTGACCCTGTGCCACGACTGGCCTCACTTTTATATATAATAATAATAATCAGCTTCACGCTGTATTCCGCACACAGCAGGGTAGGTAGAGGGAACCTAGTGTTTTTAGACACTCCGTTCCCCACTTTCTGCCGAATTCTGGAGGCATTGCGTGTTGAGTGGCAGAGCTCAACGCCGCGCTTAGCCTCGACACCAGAGCGCAGAAATGGAAATATAAATTTAAGTAAATATTTCATCTCCTCGAGTGGGGATTGAACCCACAACCAGTCGGTTTACAGTCACACTTTGTGCCACTGCGCCATGACTGGCCTCTCACTGGCACTTTTATATATTATACCAAATATTTGCATATATTCAAATATATGAAAATATTTTATTTGAATGATGGAATACCAAATTCTCAGGGATCATGCACTATTCTTCATACATTTTTATCATTAGGAATCAACTAAGAGCTAAATCTAAAATTCAGCAAAGTATATGAAAAAAATAATTAATTACCAATATCAGTAGGATCCTCATAAGTATTATTAGTATCATGTTCCTGCATAATAGACTCGGTTTTCCTCATAACTGTATTTAGTATATCTTGTCTTAAGCTATCTCGTTCTGATGACGATATATTGTAAAGACGGTGGCTATGGGTAAAGTTACCACTGAATGTTAAGTGTGGTTGACTTTTCTTAGTCAATTTTTTAGATATATGACTATACATAGGCTGTAAATACATATTTAAGTATTGAATTAAAATAACAACATTTTATTTATGATAATCTGTTCCCTACTTTGTGCTATATATATACCAGAGTGAGGAAATAAAAAACAAAATTCATGATTTTCTTCTAAATGGGAATCAAACCGACACCGCAATGGCTTGATTGTTATTTAATTTCTTTATGTAGGATATTTATTATAAATATGCTTTTATTTTCTTAATGTTATTAAAATATATATTTGTTTTAAGGTATTAAAAAAATAAAACTGGTTCAACCGTAGAAGGTTATTGTTTATAAATTATACTCACTGTGTATATTTTATTTGCTAAGCCATCACCCATCGTCAACTTACACCACCAAAAATGATATAACACCGGCGAAAGCACTCCATAACGAGTTTTACATAAAAAAGGTAAGGACACCAAATATTCTGGCAAAGGTTACATCATATCAAACAAAGGAAATGACCTAATATAGGTCAAATTATCGTTCGATAAAATTTATTGATAAAACTAAAAATTAGGGCACCCAAAGTAAGAGTTCATGTTACATAGATTTTCTGTCGTTGTCTAGTAATATTAATAAAATAAAACTTTTTTACTCGAAAGATATCTCATAAATTACTTCAAATAGAACTTTCAATTGCAAATTTCAGCTATACTTTTCGATAACATCGCAATGAAAATAATGTAAAAACATGTAAATATTAAATGTTTGACAATGACGTTACTATGGTTACGAGGTATACCAGTCGAAAAAATATATTAAGGCGTTGACTTCCTATGCGGTAAATAATAAGTACATGTGATGAATCAAAATATATATATGATAAATAGATGTATGCGATAAATCAAACTCATTTAAAACTGGAAATAAATATTATTTCAGGTTCCAAATGAGTTTGATTCTATGATTAAAACGTTGCAGTACTTAATTTATATTAAGACTAAATGTGATGTAAAAAATATAATTAAATTTTGAATATAAGAATAATTTATTGTTTTAATTTTTCTAATTTATTCAAATTATTTAAAAAAAATGTAATATCAATACAGACATAATCTAGTCACACCGACACCTGTGTGATATCATTCAATTTTAAATGCATTGCATAGATGGCACTGCCAGTTTCTTTATAAGAAACGATAACCGAATAAATTAAAACGTTATAATTGTATAATAAAGTAGAGCAATGTGCAGAGTTTTTAATTTAGCCGGATTATAGATAGCATGAGCGTGCGCGGAAACAGCTGAGCGATGGCAGCGACGTGCCGGTACCATAAAGAACTAGACAGTGGCATCATGTCTGCCCGCCGGCTCGGTGTATGACGTTCCGTTGATAAATAACCTCAAAACAATTATTATTTACTCCGTCCCCCTTGCTATTTGGATGATTATTATCTATTCTATATATTACAATTCACGTGGTAATACGAAGTGGTGATTTAATTGCAAATCCTAGATACGCGCTGACGTATCTTGCAAGTTTTGTACAATTATCGATTTTCATTTTACAATGAGCGTAACGTTTTGTTTACTTTTTATTTGTGTGTAATATTCGTGTTTTATGTTTATTATAATTATAATGTGTGTTCGGCCCTAGTGTTGTGGTACTGATTCAATTATGTGCGAAAGTTCGGGCGAGATTGCGTGTTTTGGATGACAAAAATATGGAATTCGAAAACGACTTCAGCTTGAAAGAATGGGCGAAGGACAAACCTTTGTCCATATTGCAGCTGGACCCGGCAGACCGAGCTGTGTTAAGGATAGCAGGTCAGTTACCGTTCCGTTGCACTTACACACCGATACAAACACCCTACGGAAGACCTTCTTGGTATTATTACAATCATAGTCTTATCTAATACGATATTGATAGTTATGAGTGTTTAAATTTGATAAACATGGTATTTTATTATAATTAAACGCATTAGTACTTGGTTCGAATATTTTTCTAAAATGATTAATTGCTTGTGACCTCGCGAGGTTTATTTCTGGTGATAATATGCGACTACTGATAACGCTGTTTCGCTCAGCAAAGATTGCTTTTCTGTGCAAACATATATTTTACGCCTACCTTTGCCCTAATAATCTATAGTAATATGCCCTAGAAATATTTTTTTCTATTATTTCTACTCTTTTTTTTGTACAACCTGTACGTACTTCCAATGATATTATAAAAAGTTTTATAGAATACCGTCATTTTAATTATTTACAATCATTCTTTGTTACGCAGAAAGCAATTACAATACAAATTGCCTATTTAAAACGAATGTGCTGATTATTCAGCAAAAGTAATTTTGGCTAATGTTATTTAAATACTTAATTTTTATATAATTTTACCTACTACGTTGTCTAATATTTTGGATAACAGGTTAATAATTAGAGAAAAAATTGTGTAGACTTAAATACTAACTATTGCATGAGGGTAGTGTGTAAATACCTAAAAGTAACCTCAAATTTAGCCTACCGCTCCGTAAAATTTATACCCCATTTTGTATATTTAATTACTTAAATTATTATTATAAATTCGTTTGTAATTTGTACAAACTTTATTTATGATAACTGTTTAATTTTATTTTTTACTAAAAAAGGAAGTTTCATTTGAGTATTTTTTCAATAGTAGTGAGTTTAAGAAAGGGGAAAGAGACCCTTTGTGTATTAAAACAAAATTATTGTTAATAAAGAACCTTTAAATTTGATTTTCATTCGTTCGATTCTCAGACTATAAGTCCAGTCGTGACTGTAGATGCGGTAGGTTTTATGTTCATTTTCTACTTGAAGAAATGAGATATTTCATGTTTTCTTTTCTTTGCTCTGATATCGAGTTAAAGCACGGCGTTGAGTACCGGCACTCAAATTTCAATGAGGAGCGGTGTGTCTCAACACTAGTCTCCCCCTGCTTACCCTGCTACATGCAGAATTAAAAAATAAAAAAAATATTGTTCAAGCAATATAAGGCCGATAGAAATTACACGATCGGTTCGTGAGTAAACGTCGAAACGTATTATTTATTTAAGTTCATTAACTTTTAAAGTGTTACAGCTGTATAATTAAATTATATTGTTTTCGATTTTCTTGACATTTTTTTCGACCGAAACTCTCAAAAATATTGAGAAAATATGAGTCGTATTTTTAATAATTAAAACGTTAAATTTGAAAATCCAAATAACAAAAAGTTGATTTAAGATGAAATCAGAGCAAGGTTATTTACCTTTTAAATTATTTTATTAACTAGAAAATAGTCCAAAGAGCTGAACCGTCTTCTTGAATTGAAATTAACTATACTTTCGATGTATTCACCGATTTCAACAAAAAAATTACTTTTTTATTTAAATTTACTTCTAAGAAGATTTGTTTACCTCTAAATATTATTTGCAGTACAATAGATTATACTGTAAATGTTCTCGTATAGATTTTTAAATAGTAAAATATCGATTTTCTTTCCTGAATGTGGAACTTACGAAATAAAATCGATATTTTACTACTTAAATATTAACCGTAATAGGTACGCATTTGTTAAAGTTATGCATAAAACGACGCGTTCAGTTCAGCCACTCGACTCTCCATGACTCCAGAATTCGGAGGAAAGGTTCCCTCTGCCCATCCTGCTGTTTGCTGTATTCAGGGTGAAGCTGATTTTTATCCTATTTTTAAATTTTGCATTTCAAAATGTAAAGATATATGTAAAGGCATATTACAAAAAAAAACCTTTATCGATTTATAATTTTATTTTGTTCTATCAGCAAGCCATTTTTACGAGTTACTATAACAAACTAATTTTATTGTACCTAAAAGTAACTTGTTAGCTACGCTACGCTTACAATAAAAAAAAAACATATTTTTAATAACAATAACAACGAAAATCACTTATGCCACGAACTCGCAAGGTAAAAGTAATAACTTCAAAGTAAATAACAAAAAACCCCTTTTCATATATAAAAGGGGTATCGGCGATAGGGTCTTAGTTTAGCGCACCAATTTCTCACCAATTTTTAAATGTATTTAAAACGAAGCAGGTACCCGTCTCCCTCGTGTTATAATATACGACGTTATAATATACAACAACTTTTATATTTAAAGTTCTAGAAACACTGTTGTGTCGAAGTGGCACCGTGTGACTGGCAAACGCAACGATTGTGGGTTCTATGCCAGACTTGTAACAAGACAAAGCGCGACGTTGAGTTTCGAGCCCAATGTGTAATATCTAATTAATTGGGCGCTGCGTGGAGAACGAAGTTCATAATGTTTTGTCATTTTAGTTTTAGTTGCTTTCTCCTCCTATTCTTACAATAATGTATGGTAGAGTATTATAATTAGTCTTCAAACATCTTAATCTTATATTAATTTAAGACACATATCATATGCCAATTTAAAAGTTGAGATGGCCAAACACGAAGACTATTTTGTTTTTATTGTAAATCAAATAAAACAATAAAACTATTTATTTTTCAAATGGTCGAAAATATAAGTAAAATACAATAAATTAGAAATTTTAATATTTCGTATTTTAGCAGGCGTATTTGGGATTGCGTTAAATTTCGTCTCCCAACTAGTCATTTGTCGATTTTGGGCAGAAAATTAAGAATAGAGGGTTTTTAGACTAGGTCCTCTCTGCCTACCTACCCTTCACTACCGCGAAGTTTAAAACACAATAAAAATATACTTGTATTACAATATAATAACCTCCACTATTTTCTATCTTAGCAACAATAAAGAGATTAAAGAAAGAGACAGCTCACCTTGCCCTCTCCACCCATCACATGTCCTAGAACTTGTCACAAAATCAATATGGTACCTGGTTTTTCCTAGTAATTTTACCACCACCTGTCCAAAGGTTGCTTTGCTTGTTGTATTGACGTATGTGTATACGTAAGTACTTGTCGTTGATAGAATCAGTTTTTATTGGTTGGATATGATAATCGGCTTTTAATATTTTTAAAGTAATTGAAATTGAAATTACATCATTTTCAAATTAATATTGATGCCATCGTAGCTAGCACACTTTATCCCGCAACACGGGAATAAACAAAAAAAATACTCATAACCGAATTCAAAGCTGAGATGCTCTATTTTATCTTCAATATATATTTACGATATTGGTTTTCCCTTATCAGTCACCTATGATTTCTTTCTTCATACCTATATAACCTAGAAATAACAAAATATTTAAAACACTATTGTATAGGTACTTTATATAATAAATAGCGCGGCCTCGTATTCGCTACAAATAATTCTATATATACTTATATATATTTGTCGTCATGATTTATTATGATTCCATGCATTGTATACATGATTAATTAAAATTTTATATAGAAAAGAATTAAATTTAAATACACACTGGACCTTTTTGACGATGTCATTTTCACTAAGTTGAAAGTCATCAAAAATTGTCAAATATCGTTTTAGTTTCATGTTCCCGCGTTGCAGGCTAGATAGAGGGAATCTAGTGGTAAGACACTCCGTTCCTCGTTTTCCGCTGAATTTTCGAGATATTACGTGTTGTGTCGCGGTCTTCATATCGTTAGCTACAGTAAATAGTGAGTAGGAACATATTATGGGTTTTATGTTTATTGAGTTTGGTACAAAAAAAAAATCAATCGTTATTATAATATTACTACTGTTTACCTCAAAAAAAAAGTAATTTCTGGTACCTATTGCAATATATTTGCATTCAATAATCGAGGCCAGTCGTGGCTCAGGGGCAAAAAGTGTGACTGTAAAATCGACTGGTTGTGGATTTGATCCCCAATTAAGGAAAAAAAATATGTAAGTATAAATACTTATATTTTCATTGCTTCGCTCTGGTGTCGAGGCAGAGCGCGGCGCTGAGTTCCGCCACTCAATGCGCAATGCCTCCAGAATTCGCCAGAAAGTGGAAAACGGTGTGTCTTAACACTAGGTTCTCTCTGCCTACCCTGCTATGTGCGGCATAAACGTGAAGTTGAAATTTCCCATAAATATTACTTACCAAAATTAGCCTTGTAATTTCTAAGTTACAACATCGTATCTTTCCACCCATTTAATTAATGCATATCCTTAGAGAAACGTGGCGGTGTGCAGTGTGCGTCACTGCATCGATTTTACGCCCACGTCCAACCGTCTAGGTAACCTAGGTCATTGAATATAGTAAAGTAACTGTATTTTGTAAGTGAATTATGTCTCGTTATTCATGAGTAGCGAGAGGTAAGAAAATTTAAGGTTGCAACTCTTGGCTAGGAATGTTTTGTTTATTTTTAAATAAGCTACACGCTTTATCCCGCATGTAGCAGGGTACGATGAGAGCTATTGGTGTTAAGACACTCCGCTCCCCCATTTTCCAACAAATTCTGAAAGAATTGCGTGTTGAGTGGCGCTACTTAACGCCGCGCTTCGACTCCAGAGCGAAGATATTAAAATATTGTGAATATTTAATTGCGCCACGAATGGCCTCGAATTATTCCACACATTATAGAGAATCCTAAATAATTTATAAATATGTAGATAATAATATGTAAAGTTAGCACTGTAGAATCAAAAGTCATGATTTTACGTTTCTATATTAGATAATTTATAAGTAACCGTGAATCACAACAGAAAAGGAAAGAGCCATAATAGGGAATTGTGTAATTTTATATTTTTCCTGGTTTGTATTTTATTATGCAAATATTTCTATTTCGATATGTTTTTTATATTAAAATACTTAATATTTCATATATATTTTTGACATGCAGATATTTTTTTATTTAAGTGAAGGGCGCGCAAAATGAAAGTAAAAATTTAATAGAATAGCCAATATAATACATTTCATTATTATTTAAAATATTTCTTCAGTTTGGTTTGTTTTAAACTTCTAACATGTATTTATTTCCAATTAGGTGGCAAATTGTTAGATAGCAAAATATAACTAATAAAAGGCAACAAATTTATTAAAAAGCAGAAATTAAAAATAAGGGTCTAAACAAGATACAATAGAAAGTATATCAAGTGATTAGTTTAAACGCTAAATAGGCAAATTTTTACGATAGTAAATCAAATTAATAATTAAAAATATGATATCAGATTGTATTTCGAACGGTAAAAGAAAGGGCTTCGCGTGTTACTGATCGGAGAGCACTTTCCTTTCACTGGTGTGACCATTCTATCGCTATGGTCCAGTGGTTTTTGATATAAAAACTTTAGAAGGGCTCGCATATATCTGTCGTTATATGGGTATTGGTCTGCAATGAGTTCCAGCCTAGATTCCAATCGAAGAAATATTTTGTAGCGTCACACTGTATCTGGTATGAAGCAAATGGAACCTAATATTAAGATACTTCAGCTTCCGCTTAATTTTTGAGACATTCCTTGTTGGGACGCCCGTCGGGTTTACATTCAGACACTGAAATGATGGCCTCTATATATATATATATATATATATATATATATATATATATATATATATATATATAACGTATAAATTTATCATCGGTAACAGCAATTTGAAATTAATCGGATCACTTCTGTGAAAACAAAGTAATTTAACTTTAATTTATAAAAAAATTATAATTATAAAAATAAATAAAGACTTACATTTTTTATGGCATAACACGCTCTTTAAGAATAATCATTTGAAAATTCATTTGATCGAAGGCCTATATTAACGAACGAAAATAAAACTTTAGCAAATTTCAAAAAGGGAAATTTACAATTCCATTTGTTTTAAAATTTGCAATTCTATCGATTCAAGAGAATCACTCAACAAATATAACTAAATAAATAAATCGTCTCTACGCGTGTTGAATACATAATATTAAACAATAAATTTTTGTACCAAATCAAACGTGATTGCAATGGAAAAATTGTACAATCCAAATAAAAGATACAATTTTACCGTAAGCTGTAAGGTACAGCTCACCATGTTTAATGTATCCGTGCTGACCGCAAACCCATCAGATATGGAACATGGGTAGGATGTCCATCGCTTACGGGGAAACCTAGTTTTTGATAAGCCATGGAGTTTTCTTGGGTACCTGTTGAAATTATAACTTTATATTTTGTCTTCTAATAACATGGGTGGTTTTTTAATTTACTTTTTATATAACTTTTCACAAAAGTTGCCATCTTATCTTCTGATATTTATTTTCTGTATCCCGCTTACAACAGTGTAAACAGAGGAAAACTAGTGTTAAGAAGACACTCCGTTCCCCATTTTTGGTTCAATTTTTGAGACATAGCATATTTACTTGTGAAACTTAACGCCCCTCCTTATCTTTCTACTTGACCGAGGAAATATAAATAATTAAATTTTCAGAGCCCAGCCCACGCAATATCCAGCCTACGGTATAAGAAACACGTAACATAAAATGAAAATAAATAAATCAGCTTCACGCTGTATCCCGAACACAGCAGGGTAGGCAGAGGGAACCTAGTGTGAAGACACTCCGCTTCCCATTTTCTGCTGAATTCTGGAGGCATTGCGTGTTGAGTGGCAGAAATCAACGCGTTTTGCCTCGACAGCAGAGCGAAGAAATGGAATTATAAATTGAAATAAAGTTTTCATCTCCTCGAGTGGGGATCGAATCCACAACCAGTCGGTTTTAGAGTCACACTTTGTGCCCCTTGCGGTACGACAGGCCTCGGCCATACGTAACATGCAATCTTCTTTAATAAAATAAAACTATTAATAACAATATTTTAGCATTCATTATAACGGCATGCGAGTCAAAAGGTTGGAAAGGTCTCTTTCGAGTGTATTGCGGACGACTAGACACTTTCTTGCTTAGAAATGACTTATACGTGTTAAGTTATTCTCGTACAAAACAATGATAATTAAATATTCAATATTGAGAAATTATTCAATATAGGAGAAAGTATAACTTAAGTTTGTTATATACAATTGAATTTAAAGCTTTTTTAATTTTTTTCAGCTTCACTCTGTATCCTGCATGTAGTAGGGAAGGCAGAGGGAACCTAATGCTAGGACTGTTCTTCATGTACCGTCCTATTTTCGAGTTTCCAGCTCGTCTAGCGGCGCAACTCAATGAATTTCTTTGCCTCGTTACCAATAACTTACCAGTAGTAAAAAATATTGTGGGAACCAATATGTATATATATATATATATATATATATATATATATATATATATATATATACACACACATATTCCTACGAATTGGATCGAACCCAAACAGTCGCGTTTGCAGTCAGGACACTACGCGGCTTTGCCACAACGGTCACTAATTTAATTTTACAGTTTCTGTATTGAATCAGTTTTTGTTTAGCGGCTTTTAAGTGTGCAATTTGAAAAGCTGTTTGCATACTTTATTCATCAATGTCACGTAGATACTAGATTATACACACAATAGAGGTTGGTCAACGTGGTTTTTTGAGGTTGCTTTTATTATATTAAATTAACCAAAATATATCAATATAGCAACGGTTTCAAAAGTTTTTTTTACTTGACCAATGACTAACCAAAACGTTAAAAAAGTTATCCCAGTTAAATATTGTTATCCTGCGCGTTCTATATAGTAGCTGTATTTTTAATGTAATGTTTTATAAACATTTATAGAAATAATATAGTTTCCATGCCTAATGCCTGAAATTGCAATGTCCCGCACATTCAGTTTGAGTGTTTACAATAGAGTGTCTCGACTAAATTCTGCTGCTTACTCTGTTATATTAGAGAAATGCATTTTAAAGATTTATACTACATTTAATCATTGAGGGGCGGGTACAAATCTCGCTATGGTTAATTTTGTCTAAAAACAATAATTCTTTGTCACTTTTGCGAAAATAATTGTTTTTTTTATATAAAGTCTCAACAATACAAATTTTCAACTTAAAATGTTTTATATATCGGCAACGCAGAACAGTAAAGAACTTCATATAATATTATGATAAAAATAATTCCAAACAATAATAGCTATTTGCGGTTTTCCCACAATAGAAGTGATAAATGTTGCCATTGCACATATCCGAGTTAGTGTGAACTTTTAAATGAATGCCAGTGAGAAAAGTAGAAGCTAAGCTTAAGTTAGTCATCAGTTAATAATCGTCAGTCAGTTTAATAATCTTACTTTGCGTCAGAATTATTAATTTTAAGCTACTGACTTAAAATGTTTAATGATTCTTGAAATATAACTAAAATTTTAATAAAAAAGAAATTCAAAAGTACCGTCCAATTTAGCAACCGTAGTGTTTTTATGTCTCGTCATCTAGTGTAAAGTGTGAGAATGTTTCATAAGCTATAAATATGTGAAATGTTATCATATTGTCACCTTTTAACAAAGAAAAATATGTTTTCTCTGTATGAATATCTCGGTTTTTGCAGCGTAGACTATAACATACCGAGAAGCTACCAGTGGAATACGATATTCTGGTCATCGCATAGAGATTATGAAAAAGTAGCTTTTACTCGGTGCTTGAAACAAAATTGCTATACGCTAATGTGTAGTACACTATATTTCTTAAATAAAAAAAAAACACAAGAAATAGAATGACGTCCTCTGTCCACCACCATCACAATAAGGACAAATCGGACAATAATAAACGCAATAAATAACTAAAATCTAGCTATAAATCTACAGCTATAGTAGTGCAGCTCGATAATGTCAAACGAGTCGTATTCAACGGTGTGGAACCGCTTTCATATTCTCGCATGTCAAGACCTTGGTAATTCTACACTTTGGAGACCTAGCTACGGCTGGGTGTGTGTCACATTTAATAGTAATAACTCATGAAGTTTATAGCAGTTGTTGTGGTGGTCGTTGTTAAAGGGTATCAAGGGTTGAAATTTTTATTGGGCTTTTATGAAATTATTTATAACGGAACAGTTTGTTCTGTTCAATAAATTTGAAATTGTCGAAATTTTTATGTTATATATCCTAGATACGATTGCTATGAAATAGAACTCCCATAGAAAGTCTTGTTCGTCTTCCTGGCATTAGTCCCTGCTTTTGCTAGCGTCTGTCTTCCTACTCTACCTACTCTATTATGCACGGTATTTAGCGTCCTCGGTGGTTAGACCATTGGCTCTCATGTTGCTCTCTGCACCACGACATCCAACCAGCGCTTCCTTGGGCGTCCGAGAGGTCTCACTCCAGGGACTGACGTACAAAGTATTTTTTCGAAATATCAATATTTCCTTCATATTAGTAGGTATAGTTTAAAAAGACAGCAAGCTTGCAGTGAAAAAAGTTATGAAGTTTTCCCACACTTATGCTCTAATAATCTATTTATTTCTTCAACACTAATACTGTCTGTTTCTATTCTGAAATTATAACTTATTGTAGTTGTATTGCCTCCTTTCTCTCCTTAGGAACAAATATGAACTTGTTACCTCCTGCATTTTAAATCAGGCAATTACTTACTAGATGGGTACTTAAAAATTATAATGCAAACATGGTCCCGTATCTACGACACGCTGTCGGCTAAAGTTTAACTATCCTCGGAGGATGTTCTTAATAAGTTCGTTGACGTTCATAATTGACGTGACATTTCGTATGCAGTTTGCGGACGGAGGTGCCGAATGTGGTAATACGTTTAAATTATAGGTAGTAGTGAGTCTTGTAAAGACTAGTGCTTCCGGTTTTTAACCGACTTTGAGGCGATATAGTGACTGGTAAGTATAGTATCAGTCATCTTTTTTATGAATCAATATTTTTTTTATAATATATTTACTTCTATACTATTTTTATAATAAATATATAAGCTGTATCTTTAAAGTTTAGTTGAAAAAAAAACGCGCTAATTTTAGGAAGTGCTGGTTCGAATTCAAAAGTCACCATCGACTGCTAATTTGCTAAAGTTGTGGGTATTGGCGACTCCGATAGACGAGTAATAAATTCTTATCAGCCGCAAACTGTCGTAAACCATGGCATACCCTAACGAGACGTTTTTAAAATATTAAATTCCATTGCTGTCGTCTGTCTCTAAGGATTTCACTCCAATTTCTTGATTTATTTTATTTTATTTATTACTGAATGCAATAATTACACATATTTTAGCTTTAACTAGCGACCGATACGCGGCTTTGCCCGCGTGTACTTATTGTTATATTATAGCTAAATTGTACTAAATCTTAACATTAATTGTACCCTATGTGTTATACTGATGTATAAGCTATACTATTGTAAAATGTTGTATAAATCCGTTCAGTAGTTTTTGCATGAAAATATAATAAACATCCATCTTCGCGAACTTTCGCATTGATAAATAATAGTAGGATTGTCGAGGATTAAATAATATTTTTTTGTGAATGAAATTAGAAAAGATCATGTGGTGATCAATATCGCATATCACATTGTGTTATATTTTTTCTTATATTAATAAGTAACTTATTTAATTTGTAAATAGTATAACATATATTTTTTTTGTTGAAATTAGTAACTTTTTCATAAAAATGATGATGACGCTATCACGGAATTGTACAGCCTGTTCATAAACAGGAATGTACGTATGTTCTAACTCAGGTGCGAACTCAAAACGTATGAATGAATCACACACGACGTTATATTCGACACCACTCTGTGTCTATTTCCGGTACTTCTCTGCGCTTGTCTATTTGCTGCTGTGATATTTTGAAATGGATTTTATTTAGTCTTTAGATTTACTTGGAAATTTGCTCTAAAGTTTAAAAGATTTTTTGTTTAACAGTTTTATATATGCATATATTTTTGGCAAAATTTCTTTTTGGCCAAGGTCATTCATGCCTTAGAGGCACAAGCGTGGTACAGTAAACGCGACAGCTTGTGGGTTTGATCCACTACTCCCACTCAAGGAAATGAAATATTTATATTTTAATTTCCTCGCTATGGTAATGAGGAAAAATGCGGCGTTGAGTTCTGCAATTGAGTGGCAATGCAATGCTTTCAAAATTTTGCGCAGAACGAGGAACAGAAATGTCTCCCTCTGCCTCTGTATCCATGTGGGATACAGAGGCAGAGGGAGACATTTCTGTATACAGCACCCTGGTGCTGTATGTTGAATACAGAATGAAGATGAAATAAAAAAAAATAGCAGTTTATTATAAAGTAAGCATTTTTTTTAAATACAAATACACAAAATTAAATATATAATGCAACGTAATGTTATTTAATATATTCTTAAAATGATTTATCATGTTATCTGTTTCTATTTCTTTAATAAAAATTAAAAGTTTAGCTTTAAATTATAATATTTATAATATAATTTAAAGTTAAACTTTTAATTTTAATTGTTAAAATTAATTTTTTAATTGTTTTCTTATAAGAAACCGGAGCGAACAGTCTGATAAAAGCTACCTTGACATTACCATATTTGTAAAACCGGACGCTTCCTATAGACATTTCTTTTGTTCTTTTTTATATAAGTAGTTCATTATTGTCTGATCCTCAGGTAAGGTAATTAATAATTAATTATAGTCAACAACCATGGCAGAAGTATAAATAAATAATGTATAGTCCGCTATTGTCGCCAACAAAAAAATTTTGATCGCGTCATCTATTAACTCTTCTTCTTTGCCCTCGCCTTATCCCGTTACACGGGGTTGGCTTTCCTTATCATGTGGCGTCAAGTATTTCATTGAAAAATGTCTTCAGTCTTAAAACCTAGCATTTTCATGTCCTTTTAGACACATGTCAACCAGGTAGTGTGAGGTCGTTGTCTATTAACTGTTTAAATAAAATGTTAGTCTTGGAAAGTGCGGCGTTGAGTTTCGCTACTTAACAGGCAATGCCTCGAATTCGGGCAGTAACCAGAAAAAATACGACTAACTTGATGTGCAGGAAACAGCCTAATAATATTTTTCTATTTTTTAATCTCTGTAATCTAAAGCTTTAATTGTTGTTTTTGTCGAAAAACAATAACATCAACATTAACTTTTACAATTTAATACGAACGAATAGATTTGAATCTACTACCTCTTATATAATATTAAAAATATAATATATTTACATATATAGGAAAAGCTAAATTATACTTTGATTTTGCAGATACCCAATCCTTTCCAATCCCGACTTTAATCTGCAAGAGAGGCTCTATCATTTTACACCCACATTCCTTTATCAAACGACGGCAGTATAATGGAAGTATAATGGAGGTATTCGGAATATCCAGTTCCAAAGCTAATGGAATGGAATCCTTCATAAAACTTGGCAAGGCTTGGCTTTCATGATTTGGATGTCTGCAGAGTGTTAATGGACCTATCGTTTAATTTTATTGTTAAGGCTACGAGTATATTATTAGTTATTATATTTAAAGTAGATTCCCTCTTATTCCTGGCTTGTGAGGAAGAATCTTGTACATACAGTTACCCAAAGTCAGAGGAACGGCAGAACCCAACACCGTGCTTCGTCTTTACTACGGCCTTTTTAATCTCGTAATTATATGTGCTTGAATTCATATAATGACTGTGTGTGAAGTACTACTCTGTGAGACGAAAGTGGAAAATGAAGTGACTTATCAGTGAAACCAGATATATAAAGAATAAAATGCTACATGCTAATACCTAAATCTAATCAGAAAATATAATTTAGAACAAATTCTGATGACACGATTATGATAGTTGAGACGAGTCAATTCTCAAAGGGAACAAAATAAATATAATCTTTTTTTATGAAAGCCGTCGTGGTGTAACGGTACAGCGAATAAGTAAAGTTTAGTTCTACTCAGGGGAATTAATTATTTTTATTTCTTTCGTTCTGTTAAGGCAAAGCACAGCGTTGGGTTGCGCCACTTAATTAATTCACAATGTCTCATAAATACGAAGCGTGTGAGACGGAGTTTCTTAACAATAGGTTAATGAACTCCGTTCCACACGCTATTATACATTGCCTTAACTTGCCTGTGATAATTTTTCTACATCCTTTTTATTATGAAGTAAATAAAATGTTTTTTTTTAATACTTTATAATAAATAAATAATAGACGGAGGTGAAATCAATAAATCTTATCGAAAACCCGTTTGATGGGAACCGGAGCATTGCGAATTCGGAACATTAAGGATATTGTATATCATTAGCAAAGACTACTATTTAGCTATTTTGAATAATAATTTAATGTTCCGCCACTCGACAGTGTGAGTGAATGTACCCTGTCCTATTTACAATTTGCAATGTGAATACGGACTAATCAAATCAAAATCAGCTTCATCCCGCACACAGTAGGGTAGGCAAAGGGAACCTAGTGTTAAGACACTCCGTTTCCCACTTTCCGCTGAATTCTGGAGGCATTGCGTGCTGAGTGGCGGCACTCAACGCTGCGCTTTGCCTCGGCACCAGAGCGAAGAAATGAAAATATAAATGTAAATAAATATTTCATTTCCTCGAGTGGGGGCCGAACCCACAACCAATCGATTTTACAGACATACTTTGTGCCTCTGCGTCACGACCGGCCTCGAATAGGGACGAGCTTATAAAATACTCCGTTTTCCACTTTTTGTCCGAAGGCGCGAAGCGGAGCGAAGGTATCAAAATATTTTGAATATAAGCACAAGTAAATGAAAATCGTATTAACAATCTTTTGTGTTAGGTGCAACAAGAAAGAGTTTTCTATTATCTTCCCTATATATTTTGACACAGTACTTACTACGATTGGATTCCGAGTTTGGGAATGAGTTATTTTCATTTCCTCGCTCTGGTAAATAGACAAAGCTCGACACTGAGCACCACTCTACATTCTATGTCTCGAAATAGGGTGATACGCGGAGAATGGAATGTCTTGACAATAGATTTTTCTCTGCCTTCTCTTTTATATGCAAAATAGCAAAAGCAAAAAAAATTAAGATAAAAATTGAATATGTAAATTTATTCTATTTTGAAACAAACCAAATTTACCAAAATATCATATGTTTATTATTCACCGAAAATATACACAGATAACATATAAAATATGTACAAACATGTCTTCAAAATGCCAAGAATCTAGACTAGGCATTAATTTACATTATTATTAGATATCTATCTTTAGTATCGGATTAACACACCAGCTGCTAACGGTGTTCTACAATAAGAAGCACTTTTTAATTAAATTCTTTGTTTAATGTACATATAGTGAAGTGAAAATGTGGTGGTGGTTAAAGATGAGTGGCGAAACCCGAAATATTTTTATTATATATTTTTTTGTTTTTGTGTGTTTGTATATACTATATAATGTGTATTAGTCAATAAATGTAAGCAACTAATTATTATTGTTTCTACGTTAGTATCATATTGTAGCTTCCGTTTTAATTTTTTTTTTGTTAGCTAAAAAGTCTGGATTGAAATGCTCTCTGTGAATTACAATGCACTTGCCTAGCTGTGATACTAAAAAAAATAAAACAAAAACAAAAAATATACATCAGCTTCAGCTTCACGCTGTATCCCGCACAGAGCAGGGTATATATTAAATTGTTCTATACCATGCCTCTTACGATTGATAAATTATTTTAAGTACTAAAAATCTTCAAATGAGAATACACATTTAGCTCATAATAAAGAAGATAATACTAAACAGATGTATACTGAATTACTCTCGACCACGGCGGAACTAAAAATATCACTAAATATTTAAGTATGACTTATTTCTTGTTAATAAGGTTCAATATTGCCTAAAATTGTTTTAAATGGTAAACTAATCTACGCTTTGTTTTTAATAGGTGAAAAGAAAACAAAAGTGCATTGTAATAAAATATTTCGTTGATATATTTATAGGGTGTCTAAGCTGTATTTTTAAAATGGAAGCTAGAGTTTCATAGGAGTGTTTACTACGTGTTTATTTGTTTTATCTGTATCCCCATCCATACTTCAATATTAAAATTATAAAGCGGATGAGTTTGTTTGCTTTGAGCACTTTAATCTCAGGAACTACTGGTTCAAATTTTAAAAAAAGGCTGACTATAAATAGAATTTGCTGACTTCTGCAGTTTCCTATTTATTTTTTTGTATGAAGATTTAAATATTTTTTTGGAAAATTTTAAAGAAATAATTATAATAAATGGGCATATTGAACACGTTACATAAAGTGAACATGCCACTCGGGAAGAATTATTTATTTTATATGTTTTATTGCCTCGTTCAGTATTGTTAACGAGGCAAAGCGCTGCGTTGAGTTCCGCCACTCAACACGGGAATACAAATATCTTAATGAGGAACGTAGTGTTTCTGGGTTTCCAGGTTCTCTCGGCCTACCCTGCTATGTGAGGAATACAGAGTAAAGCTACTAAAAAATAACACAAATAATTCGAAACATAGTTTCTTGTGCCTAACCATATTACAGTGTGCTGTACGCCGTATTTAATGATGTGAAGAAAATTGTTCGTGTAAAGTATTATATTAAATTTAACTTTTTAACATAAAATAATAAAATATAGATACTGATACTGTTGAGTTTGGAGCCTGGGTCTGCTCAAAACTCAACTGGGACTTAAGGGGCCCCTTTACGGATTCAAATTCTGGCGAGTGCCCTTACTGCTCCAGCTTAATATAGCAAATTACCTCAAATTCATAATGTACCGTCTTTCATATATTTCCTTACAACATGGCTGATCCTATCAAAGAAAAGTGCGCTTGCTTGTATAGATTATTATTATCATCGCTAAGTATAGCAATTTAACAAGTGAAATTAAGTTTAAGTCAACTTAACATCAAAGTGTTAACCATTCCCACGAATATGATCCGAATTCACAATCGTCGTCATAATATATACAGTCAATTACTTCTCAAATGTCACATACTCGTATGCAAACATATTATGTATTAAATTTTCAAAACACTAGCAAATTATGATTATTTTCTATGGAATTTAGTTATGAGAAGCTTGTCTAACAAGCGTCGCTTTAACGGTACAGGTCGCGGGTTCAAAATTCTATGGGAAAATGTATTCTTTAAGTACTTATGCATGTTTACACTAATCATCGAGTTCTCACAGTTCACTTTGAAAATTAATTAGGAGACAACAAAACAGAGGCAGTCGTGGCGTAGCGGTACGGTGGCTGGCTGTAAACGCTACGGTTGTCTGTTTGATTTCCACTCGAGAATTTTTTTAAATTTCTTCAACATGCTTTGTCTTGAAAATTATTAAGACAATGTGGGCCGAAATATCTCAACACTAGGTTCCCTGCCACCCCGCTACTTGCAGCGTGAAGCTATTTACAATTTTTACTTTAAAATTTAATTAAAGATACAGAACCAACAAAACGACATCTTGTCAAGACGATTTACGACTGTCCCGCTTTGCGTCAACTTGAAATAATTTAGACGCGTCCATATTTACTTAACAATACATTTGTCCGAGTGAAACTGGCCTTGAGTATAATAAAGAAGCTGGCTGGTAAACGACACGAGTTACATTCTCACTGTTCTCTCACTTGCACCATTACTTTAATGACTGGGCCTATTCTTTTTTTTTTTGTTATATTATATCTCCGTAAAGTGTAGAACGTCGAGAATATAACATTCTAAGGAACGTTTCTAGGTACTGGGTTGCATTATAGTAATGGGATTCGTCTTTTATGACGTCGTCTTATTAAGGGCAAGTATTATTTCCGAGGCGTTGAACCGCCACGGCGTAGTGTCTGATTGCAAACGTCCTCGGTTGGGGGTTCGATTCCAATTCGAGTGGAATAGATAATTATTAATATTATAATGAATAATATTAATAATTATCTATTCACACACAGAGTGGAAATCAACGACACGAGTTCCATTCTTTACAGTATTTCACTTGTACCACTTTAATGACTGGGTTTATTCTTCTTTTGTCAATGTCTCTGTTAAGTATAGAACGTCGTCGTCGTCGTAGTCGTCGTTTCTAGGTACTGAGTTGTATTATAGTAATGGGATTCAGTCTTTTATAAAAATTAAATTAAATTAGCTTCACGCTATATCCCGCACACAGCAGGGTAGGCAGAGGGAACCTAAAGTTAAGACACTCCGTTCCCCACTTTCTGCCGAATTTTGGAGGCATTGCGTGTTGAGTGGCAGAACTCAACGCCGCACTTTTGCCTCGACACCAAAGCGAAAAAATGAAAATGTAAATTTAAGTAAATATTTCATCTCCTCGAGTGGAGATCGAACCCACAACCAGTCAGTTTTACAGTCACACTTCGTGCCGCTGCGCTATGACTGGCCTGTCAGACTGGCTCAATCTTTTATGGTTTTGTTTTTTTTTTTTTTTATTTATTAAGGGCAAGAGAGCGCGTTTTTAAATACCGCTAATCAATACAAAACATCTCGTAAATTTGAGTTTGTAATAAGAAATGTTCTCTCTGCCTATCGTGCTATACACTTTTATTTGTTGGAATGCACATACTCAAAACTGGTCTCATGATAAGGAAACCACGGCCTCAGTAGAGAAATAATATAGTTACTGTCCATAATCGTTATTTTTGTGTTCTTTAAATGAAAACCCAATTTATGCTATAAACATTATAAAGAAATTGACTGTTAAACTGTGTTAAACTTTCTTTCAAGCAACCTCTTTGATGCGGTGAAATGTAAGCGTAAATGCTGTAGAATAGACCCTAACCGTAAGTACTGCAGTGCGGTCTGGCGTAGAATAATATGCTTTAAACGTCGTATAAATTATAATCATGTTATAACGATAATTTACCTTTATTTGCCCGTTTTCTTGCAAAAACTAATAGTATTATAGGAATTTTGAGAGAGAGAGATAGACATCGAGACACCGAGGCATCGCGTTGTAATTGACAAAATTCAACGCGGCGCTTTGTCTTCTTACCAAAACGAGGAAAATAAAATCAAGTAATTCCCAAGAGTTGGAATCGAATCTACAACAGTCGTGTTTATAGTTTGTAAAGTTGTGAAGCAATGATCGGGATTAAAGTCTATGTCTGAATTTATCAGTCCCCCTACCAATAAATGATGTTTCAAGAATGATAAAAAATTGGAGAAGTAACTGATTTATCGGTTCGTATTTTCTGTTCTGCGTGGATGCGGAAGATCCGTAAAAAATAAAATAATTTGTTAAAATATTTAAGTTTTATACAGCATTTTTTCCAATTAACAAACAACGATTCCTATTTAAACATACGTATTCGTTGTAAACAATGGAAATAAAGAATAAATTTACCACGAAGGAAACAAAGAGAAACGATAAACGATAGACGTAAGCTATACATATTTAAAACAGCTTGTAACTCTTTTATGACTTAATTGTGTAAACTAGTTCATATACCCAGCTGTTATCTTTACAGTTAAATATGAAAATCAAATATTATATAGATGTTATCTCAGATCAACGTACCTTGGTATGGCGTGGAGGAGTATTCTACTTTCTAGGTCATCCTGCTTATGAACTCTGATAGCTCGATCAATAGTTTGGCTAGACGCAGTGGGAGATACTACGTCAGGAAGCGGGTCACTTATTAAATTCATGGATTTATACTAACCTAAAACTGTTTTATATTGGAATGGGCGAAGATGAAAAAAAATTTAAGAACATTTTTATAATTTTGTATTGTAATGTCTGTCTATATATTACATGTTTAATCAATTCCTTAAAGCCTTATTCAGTAAAGATTCTTCTGAAGGATTTGGTCGCGTTGCGATTCGAATCGCAACGTTCTCGGCTTAGACACGGATAACACGCTAGTAAAAATATTTTAAATTTGTTTATGTAATTGTAATTGAGCGGTCTAAACTTTATTTTGTTATTTATGTGGATTTATTAAAATAATAGTGTTTATTTATTTAAATAATAGTATTTAATAAGATGAAATGTGGAAAACAGGGTATCATAACACCAGATTCTCTCCTGATTACAGAAGTCTGTAGGCCTATCCTGCTAATATTCTGAGTGTGAAAGTTTATGAAGATAGATGCAAGTTTGTTCCGCTTTTGCGCAAAAATTACTAAACAGATTTAAATTAAACTTACATTAATTTAGATGAAATTAAGATTTTGTCTAATTTACCTATAATATATCAATAAGTATTAGCGAGCTAAATCCCCTAGATTATACGAATGCTAAAATCCTCCTAAAACAGTACAGGTTACAGTTCAACGCACTCTGGTTACCCAAAACGCTAGGTGGAAAGCGCGTAAAGCGTCTTCCGGTAGCATTGTTCTTATATTTATAACTTCCGGCGTCTTTGACGTCGGCCTTGTAGGATGACATTTATTGACTTAAAATGTGAGATGTCCTTTTTGTCTTTGTAACTGTAACTTTAGTTTATTATATCTTTTTTGATGTAACATTCCATTTTGGTTCATGTTTGTGTTGTTTAATTAGGTTTTCTTTGAATTTTCTGTATTTTAACGGACTACGAAGTTTTAAGGCAAGTTTTAGTTATTGTTTTGGTTGTATTTAGCTTGACGTATCTTTTAAGACGTTTTAATTAAAGATATGAACAAAAGATAGGTATTCTAATTATAAAAAAAATACTCTATCGATTTTTTTGTTGATATATGTACTTAATTTTCTATTTTGTAAACAAAAGCCTGCATTACAATCATAAATCAAGAGCACCATATAATTACATAAGTATTAAATAAAATACTTATTTAATTATGTGGTGCTCTTGTTTAGAAAGTAAAATAAACTTTTGTTTTTCTTACAAACCATCGGTGCGTAAATCGTTAGATCCGCAGAAATCACTAAAACGAATGTTATGCAATCACTTCACTGTCTTTCCTTACAAAGTGAGTGTTAATGAACCAAATTATATAATCATTTGCGTCTGTGATTTGATGATAATACATCTGATCGTAAAATTTTTTTTCTTTTAGTTTCACACTATATCCAGCACATACCAGGGAAGGAACTTGGGAACCTAGTATTAAGACACTTGATTCTCATTAGGACACTTCCATTTCCCACAACAGGAATCGTACCAAAAACTGTAGCGTTTACACTCGCACGCTTGCGCCTTTGTGCCACGATTTGCCTCTCGGAATTAAATTAAATTATTAATTAATACACATTAAATTAAATTAGTCGTAAATAACTACTACCAAATTTTAAGAAAACTCTCCGAACAAAAACAATTGTAACCTTAATAACTGCTAAATAAACTGTGACCTACGTTTTCCACGGTCTCGTAGGAATTTTGGAAAGACTTCTAAGAGCACCTCTGTACACCCCAAGGAATCGATATGATAATTTTCACCCAATATGTGTTATGTAGTTTCGACTGTGTCAATCCCTCAGTAACGGAAGAATTTTATATGTATATTATATACAATATAGAGAATTATTATATATAATAGATAGGCAGAGGGAACCTAGTTTCAAAATATTTCGTTCCTATTGAAACACTTCTGTTTCGTACTTTTCACCGAATTTTTGAGGCATTGTGTGTTGAGAGCCGCGCTTTGCCTCGGTACAAGAGCGATGAAAATAAAAACATTTAATATTTAATTTCCTCGAGTGGGAATCGAACCCACAATCTGTTGCTTTTACAGTCGTGCGCTTGTGGCCCTCACCACGAATGGCCTATAGGTATTCGCTACACATTTATTATTCTTTCTCAGTCTTGTTTTCAAAACTTTCATTTCCAACAAAAGCTTCTTTAAATTGGTAATGAGTTACAAACCTTTTCATATAGTCTATATGCTAATATAACAATGAATATTTAAATTTAATAACTATATGGGTCTTATGTGTAAAATATAAGGATCAAAATCGTCTGTCTGTCTGTCATAACAAATTCTAGCTGTCTAGACTGAAAACAAATCTGTATATTTCATACAAAGAACATGTTAAATATTTATTTACAGTGGATTGAAAGAGTACTGGACATACTAAATACGTAATATTGATTTACTTGAGTTCTACAACTAATTATATATTTGTTTTTTGTTAACGGTATTGACACTCAGAGACCTTAGTTAGCGTTTAACTGGTATTAAACAAGCTTAAATATCGATGTGTAGTAGCGATTTAATGTAACATAGTATTTGATGTTTCTTAAAAATCTAAGACTTATTTTTTAAAAACTTTACTGCGAGGCCGGAAAGCAGTTCTGTATTAATTATTCTTTATTATTATTTTTTTTAGTTAACACTATGTAATTATTTCGTAAATGAAAAGATTCTTAATAAATAAATATTTGAAATTCTATGTTTCCTAAGATGCGACGTGCGATGATCTTCACGCAGCATCCGATCCGCATAGTGGATACTGTGAGTCTGTGACTCACATCAGCAGTCAAGGGGTCACAAGTTCAAGGCCGCGTGCGCGTGCACACTACAGTGAAATGTGGTTATTATTTTTTTCATATAACATATATAACATATTTCATCACATTAACTTAGCGTGTCAAAGCACTATTAAAGTTGGAATTATTTGATATTTTTTTGGATCTGAAGCTAATCGATTTACTTATGTAAGAACGAAGCGGTGTGCGTTATATTTTGATTTGATTTTACCACAGTTTTAGTACATTTAATTTAACGTAGTATATGGACGTTTTGATTTTATGTCGCATATAGTAAAATTTGTTTTCGAGACATTGTGTGTTGTGTAGCGGAACTCAACACCGCACTTTATTTTCTTGACAGAGCGAGGAAATGGAAATAATTCAAGCCGAGTGGGACCTAAATTAAGTTTTAAATGATAATTAATTGTAAAATTTGGGTGCTTAGTTATCTGCACGATACCTTTTTGTCAAAGAAAAGAAAGATATTAGATGTCAGTTATTTGGCAATGCATAGTGTATGTTTCTCCTGTTTTCTCTAATACGTAATTACTAATTATTGTCACACACATACATATGCACTACCATTTTTTTTATATCCCGCATATTACCGGATAGGTAAAGAGAACTTTGCCATAACCATATATCATATGGGGTATTGAACCCCTGACCTCGGGTTGCGTGCCACAGTGGTTACAGTTGGTAGTGTCTACATGTGTATAATAAAAGTAGGTATAACATATTATGAAGTTATAATTTATTACGCTATTAAATATTGCAATTTGTCATATCATTACATCTCGTAGCGTGCAAAGTAAGTTGAAACACGTTTTTATTACGAAATGTTTTAAAGCAAAAAGCAAAAGCTTATTTTTCGGTTTATTTAAAAAATATTTTAAAAAATTCTACATAATAAATGATACTATATATAGTTATAACAATTAAAATCTGTCTATTCTCAAAGAGTAGTCTCCCTTCCAATATTAAACTTATTTTTTATTTCGCATACGAGTAGTCGTTAAGAGTAGACAAAAGACACTGAAATCTTTGTTTTTCGTCTAATTTTTTACGCATTGTCTTCTTATCAAAGTTAAGTATTGGAAATATATCATTTTCTGAGTGAGAATCGAACCCACAACTGTAACGATTTCATTTAGACACTGTGACGCTGTCGCCACAACGGCCTCTAATCAATTTATTTTATATTATGTTTAATATTTCCTTATGTATATAAAAAACATATTTGTATTTAATTCTATGATTATTTTTTATTAACAATCGATTTCCTTTTCCGTTTTAACGAGTTACGTTACACATAATTTAGTTGTAATAACATACAAAATAAATATTATAATATAATTGATAATACCCTGCTGAAAGGAAATCGATATCAATGACCGAAAATCGGTTTTGCGATTCGGTTTAATGCCCTAGAAATGTCAAGGTTCTCTTTAAAGATGCCACGTAACACTCTGGTACGCTGCCAATCGATCGTCCGCACTCCACGGCGGGCGTCTGGAAGACTGGCGCCGCGCCGGTGCAGTCTGCTCTATTGCATTATGGTCTATATAACTTCTAGATTTTCTTATTTAGGACATCTAGCTCTTTAAGTTTTACAGTTTTTAACCGACTTACAAATAGGAGTAGGTTTTATATAATATATTGATAACTTAATGTATTTTTTTCTGTTTATCAGATGTAATGATTAAAGTCTTGGCCATCGTGTAGTGATATTCTCGGCTGCGTTTATTTTTGCCACAGTTTCTCACGCTTTATTGTTTTTGGCCGCAAACAGTTGGTTTACGTTACTCAGTCCAACGCATCGCTTCCTTTTTCTAGAATTGTGACCAAAAATCTTAACAATGCAAATTTCTACAATAGGTGACAGTTCCTGTTTAGTGACAAGATATTCGAATTTGTATACATTTGCAAGTTACGATATCTTGAGCATATTTATCTTCTTCTTCTTCTTTTTCGAGCATATTTGTCTTCTTCTTTTTCATCTTTCTTCATTTTTATAGTAAGCATGATAAAAATATATTTTAAAATTGTTATTATTTTAATATATGTTTTTGTAATCATTTTTCACTTAAGCTGCATAATTGTGCTTGGTAAAAGGAAGCTGTAGTTTAGAAGCGTTATTTAGAACATTATCAATTCAGAGTTTTTATATCACTATAAATGTGAAAGGATACGTTTACTTCATGAAATATAAAATTTAGTATACATTGTTATTTAATGCGGACAAAATGAATTACGTACTAGTCATAGATGTCTGCTTATTTATATTTTTTTTTTAAAGAAATTGTGATTTACGTATAAAATTATACTTATAACATACTCAATTGTTGTTATTTATGAAAGGAAACTTGTGAAATATTTTTTATAATTGTGCACTATATTCCGTATATAGTAGGATAAGTAGAAGGTAGAGTCTAGTGTTAAGTCTAGTCTAACTTCGTTTCCCACTTTCCGCCCATTTTTTTTTCAGATAGGAACACAACACCGCTTTGTGTTTTGATAACAGAGCGAGAGAAAAAATGAAAATAATTCACTTAACAAATCGAACCCACAACCATCGCATTTACAGACGCTGTGCTGCATAAATTAGCCACTTGATTTTCATTCTACTTGTATGTTAGCTATACGTAATTCCCCCACGATGTGTATTTTTTGACAGGGTTTTCACGATTTTCCCAGCGAGTGGGTAGCGTTGCCATGTAATTATTTAGTTGATAAGTTAGAAAGTGAAGCTGTTCGTGATTGGAGAACATTAGTCCCCCGATATCAAGATGCAATGATGATTTTAGAAAATATTAAAATTTCTCATATAAAAATTTTCTTAAATGTATAATTAATTAAAGATTAGTTAATATTGTATTTTTCTTCTGTTACCATTAGATAAGATCATTTTCAAATTTTAATCATAAAACTCGTTTGAAACCTATATTATATATAATAATCAAAAACCCCATACACTTGCCTTATAATTATAAATTTCCATTTTTTTTACTTCAATGAATGACACATGTAAAACTATATGAAAATTGTGGGATCGAATTCAATACTCAATTCAAAAGGGTGACAATTTAAATATTTAGTAGTTTGTCTGTTTTTTGTATTAATAAATACAAAATTTATTAATACAAAAAACAGACAAACAATCAGTCTTTTGGATCAATCGATCGAAAACAAATCGATTTTACTCTTACTAGTTATTTTCATTCGCTAAAGGTCACTAGTAACCGTCGCCGTACAGCAGATACAATGACACCAAAACGCGACGTTTATTCTAATTAGACTTACGAAATGTGGACAAAAAATCGATTCTAAAATAAATTTGTTGAAAACATTTTGCTTTATATCTATCTAGTTGCTTCATGTAAAATATTACACGTCGTGGCTCACTGATAAAGAGTGTGACCGTAACTGCAACGTTTGTAATTGCAATTCCCACTCGTGAAAAAAAGTTATTTATATTCACTTACTCTGGTGACCAGACAAATCTCGGCGTTAAGTTCCGCGACTCAAGATGCAATGTCTTGAAAATTCGGCAGTAAGTAGATAACGGAGTGATTTAACACTTAAGTTCTCTGTGCTCACCCTGTGACATGCGGGATGTAGCGGAAGATAAAAAAAACAAAAAATATATATACAGAGCCATTATTGGATGGATCGATAGTCAATACATTTTTTCCTGACTATTTACAAACAAAGGAAAGTCAGTGGTCGTTAGCATTAGCTTTCTATGATTCGTGATGCAATTCATTCTGACACTCGCACTCGATCAAGCGTGGTTAGACTTTTTATATCGACTAGTAATAATTATATTGACATTGAACTTGTTTTTTCTAACTGTATTATATTATCTGTAACGGTTAACAAGGATAATCTGTGCAATTTTTTTTTTCTGTTACGTGGTAATCAAATTATTGACATTATTTAATTGTGTGTTTTATTTATTAATTTAATAATATTTATTATATCTCTTTTTGTCTTCCTCTCGCACAGGCTCATAAATAGTTAAGATGTTGTAATGGAGGTCATTGTAAGAGCTTTTGAAAAAGTCTACCTTTGAAAATGGTGTAGCTTATAAAAAAAAGTAGGCCGACCTAAAATGTTGGAAACTCGTGAAGAAACGTCAAAATTTAATACGTTTTTCATTTAAGCTATTTTTTTTAGATTTTTGGTTTTTATTAGTTGTCATTTATTTTTTGTAATAATAATTATTGTGTTTTTTTTTTAAACTAAATTGTTTTTAATGTAATTGTAATGTAATTTTTTATGTTCAGATAAGTCACGAGACCATGGACTTATCTGAACATAAAAAAAAAACAAAAAAAAAAAATGACACAGATAGTAAATGAATTATTAAACTGTCGAGTATTCCCACGCGGGATATTAATTAGCCCAGTCCTATTTCATTACAGAACCCCAAATAATTTGTCAAAATGACATTTTCGTTTTAATTGCTGTTAATATGTACATAAGTAATTAGATAATGATAAGGTTTTAGAGCGACTAAACTTTAATTCCGGTTTGATGTAGACTGGACAATAAATACTTAAATCTAAATTTAAAAATAGATTGTGAATAATTTTTAACAATAAATCTATTACTGATATCATTTATAGTACTACTATAACTTATGAAGGAATGTCTTATTTTGATTTGCTTTACAAGTATCATATTTTTACAATATAGTCGAAATAAACCTAAACCAAAATAAACCGCAATGAAGCCTTATAATTTACAGCCTAAATTGTACTTAATAGAATTTGATACAGATTACATTTAGATTATAATATACATATGTGTGTAAGGTACCTTATAGTACATACGAGTACGAAATCAATGAAAAGGAAAGTTTATTAAAAATTTCTTAATTATCGAATGTTTTGAATTTTAAAGAATAATACCTATATGATTTTATTTTGACAAGTACGATCTCAGACAAACAAAAAATTTAATTATGATTAATTTTTGGAACATACCTATGTATATGAAATATAGATTTTTATAAATTTGCTTTTATTATCTAATTTATGCCAAGCTACAGACTTTTCAAGACAAAATGGTATAAGGTTTTTTCGTGGTGTAGTAAGAATTTTATTTAAAATCTTGGTAAAACCCAAAAACATTTTACCGCTCTATTTTTACAATAATTTTGACATTAATGTTCTTAATGACTATCATAAACAAAAAGAATTCTACATAAATACAAGTATATTAACCGTTCAAAGACCTGAACCGGTTGTAAAATTAGTTCTTTTATTATGAAATATAATGATGTTACAATTTCTTAGAAAATATAAAGGATTTACATATGTGATGACGTCATTAATAAAAATAATTTAATTTTTAGTATAGAATAGTAGTTTATATCGTAAAGGTAATAGAGAGCATCCAGTTCCGCCTCTAATTAACAAGATATATTTGTATATCTGACATCAATGGAGACAAAGGAGAACTACTAAAGTGCCTATAAGTACAGTAGCACTGTGCAAAATTACCATCGTGGTATAGTTGGTGAGTGCCTGACTTTACATCTGATGACTGACTCCATTCCCAGTCAGGGTAACGATTATTAAATTTGTCCTAAATTATTGTCCTTTTTAAATTAAAATTGTCATATCAAAAATATAAATGTGAAATGAGAGCCAAATTAAATGTATAATCACTGGAGTCAACTAAGACCGCATTAATCAAAATTGAACTTGGCTGTTATTTCACATTTTAATTTTGGATGACAAAAATTCTTCAGAAAATACTTCCATTTTAAAAAAAATATCCGTTTCTATAATAAAAAAAATGTTAGGTAATGCGTAACGGCATTGGAGTGTAGGGTAAATTATAAATAACAGCTAGAAACGAGGCCTCATTAGCAATTGTAATTTAATTTATTACTGAAATTTTATAATAACATCACAACCTTGCGGGATTAGCGCGGGCAGGAGTAGTTAGTTAGTTAGACATTTCTTATTTGTTATATTATTTTTGTATATTTATTTTATTTATTTAATATATTACTCATTTTAATATATTTTGTAGCTTATCATTATTAGTGATGGGGAATCGATATTCCCATCACACATAACGGAACAGGCAGAGGGAACCAAAGGATAAGATACTTACCACAATATTGTCGGCTTGAAAACATTAAAATCAATATCTAATCTCAATATTTTTTTAAAATATTCTCGTCGCTTTTACTGTTTTCCATTTAGAACGATCCTGTACCTACTGACACCGAAGATATGTATAACTAAAAAATATTAGTGTGTGAAAAAATGTTAAAGTTATATATAAATAAAGGTAGTGGGGTCGGTTCCCACTCGCTCTGGTAACTAGGCAAAGGGCTTTGTTGATATAACATAGAATGCCTCCAGAATGTAAGAGATACAGCGTGAAGCCAAAAAAAAACGAATTATATGAGCTATGAAACGTAGACTTGACAAATGAAAAGCATGTACTTAAGAACCATGTAATTTTACCAATTTCCCCTTCATTCATATACAATTTTTTTTCATATTTTTTATGCTTTCGACCAGTGCGTCACAAGTTACCTACCAAACCAAGTTTACAACAAAACAATATGCCGTAGAGGCTTCAAGTTTGTAGAACAGAGAAACCGTGGAAATTTGCGATATAAAAGGAAATTCTGCATGCTCAGAATGCTATTGTACTTATAAATTAACTGTATTAGTCAGTCAGTACAAACTGGTCCAACCTATATTTTATAATTACTTAAAATTATGGGGAAAAAAAATTGCTTCACGCAAAATTTTTATCTCACATATTGTAGAATAGGCAGATATAATTTATTCTCCCGAGTGGGAATCGAACCCAACCAATCGTGGCGTTCAGAGAGTGAAAATTGTATTTTTTTACATTTTTCCGCTTTAGATATGCCACATCTTTAGCGGAACTCGGAAAACTGAGTAAAGAGGTTGTCATGCTAAATTCAACGAGATAAAAGTAACTACTTATTACGATAACAGACTAAAATATGATCGTTTTGTCATAAAATTAAATTAAGTTTCTTAAATTATTATTACATAAAGTTACAGTTATGCTACACTTTTTGTAGCATAGCTAGCTTAAAACTAAGTGATACATCTATATATTCTCTCTGTCTTCTAAATGAACGAGATGATACAAAACACTAACACAATATATACTATACCCACGTTGTGTATATTCCATCGGGTAACAACTAGAAGTGATGTCAACGGGCGCGGCTACACCTGTAATTAAAGGTGAGGCGATTTGCATCAACGAATTGCGTATCGACTAATGACAATACATAAGATTTACTATGTTTATATTTTTGTGCTCATTATAGTAAGAAAATCTATTTATAAAGATGTTTTCAAAATTTTCAATTGTAATTTTTTCTTATTAAAAATATTTGGGTGTTCAGAAACCGAGCTACCCTATTATTCCTATCTTACTAATAGTTCCTATAAAACCAACACAATATTTCATGAATCGACTAGTGATACTAACAATTTCCCATTAATTGACATTGCGAAAGTGCATATGAAATGTCTTATGGAAGAGACTAGAGCTATTTAAATATTTTCTATCTCAAATAAATACAAAATAATCGAACGTGTCATACAACGTATATAAAATATGATTAAACAATTTATCCATCACCTACCAAACTGGGAACAGAGCGTGTTTATAAACGCAGCCAGCTGCAACGACTAGTCTAAACAAGAATATCAGGTTACGAAGGACAAGGGCTTGCAGCGTGAAGGTAAAATTGTATTTATAAATTATTGTTACAACATTTTATATATGTTTTTTTTTTATCTGTATTTGCCGCTCTTTTGTAGGTTTAATAAAAAGAATAGACACTCCGTTTACTACTTTCAGAAATTTTATTTATTGGTCAATCGAACATATTATAGTAATGAGAAAAATAAAAATTAATATTTTTTTTTTTCTTTCACACTCTATCCCGCATATGGCATACTCCGTTTTGCTCAAATCGCCTAATCTTGCGAATGTGTGCAATAGTGTGCAATAGTGTTTGTTGTGAATTTAACGCCACGTTATGTACCAGAGCTGAGAGAAGTATGTGAAAATCGATTGCCAAGAGTAGGGATGGCTACTCCAAGGTTACGGTGGCCTTGAAGACGAACACAATACGTCTCACTAAGTAAATTAATAGAATTATATTTAATAAGCAGAAACGTAGGTGTTTTTATTTATTAATAAGAATTTTGTAATTTTAAAGGCATTGTTGTCCTTATAGGTGTTTTATAGTATTTATTGCGACGGTTTTATGTTTTGTAATTAACCGGAACACCATTCAAGTTAATTTAATGGAGTTCCTTTAATTATGTTAAAGTTAGTAACTTGAAATATTGTTTATACTTACAAGAGGCAAAAGTACATGTCACTTTTGATGTATCTTTATTTATATACTCATCAATATAATAAACCTGAAGTGTGCGTGTTTGTTTCAATGCTCTTATCTCTATAACTACAGATTGGAAGAAGGAATAAAATGGCTTGTATAAATAGATAACAATATCATAACCTTTAAGTACCTATATGAAGGTGATTTTGCGGCCCCTAATTTATATCACAACAGGCGGTAAAACGAAAAATTAAAGTAGGTAATAGTATATGGCAAAAGTCGTACAAGACGAATGACAATTATTATCTTATTATCATATTTTTTTAATAACATTATTTTATGAATTTGAAGTCACGATCATCGTGTACACCTACGGCAACGTCTCCTTATTTATTTCAACTGAAATTTTTATATTCACATGATGAAACAAACAAATAAAAATTGCTTGTGAAAACCAACTTCATTGATTTTCTAATGTCCTTAACCTCATAAACTTGGGGTTTTCTTTGTCACGACAATATTTATTTATTTAAATACAAATTCTATTATTTATTAGTCTAGAGGCAGACTTGAAAACGATCTAGATTTTGAATAGTAAATATCTATGTATGTACGTATATATGTACTATTACATTGTACACTGGAGGTCATGTATTCGACCTTGAGTTTTAATATTTGTACGTAGTTTATAATTGTAAGAACTAACTAAATGGGTCTAACTGACTAACGGTTGCTTGTTCGAAACTTTTTAATGAATGAACTATGCATATTGTTCAGTAATTTTATTTGCTTATTCTGGCGGAAAGTAGAGAGCGGAGTGCCCCGACATTAGGTTCTCTCTGCTGCGCATAGAGACGTGCTATTCGAGATAAAACCTGAAAAAATTATAAACCGTTTAAACAATATATATTCAGATATTATTTATACAGGCGCTTAAATCGTGATATCTTTCAATTGATGAGTCGTTGGCACTGTAAAGTAAGAGTGGTAATTCTATGCCACAATATATACTACTATATAGTCGTATACCTAACATATTAATGTCGTGCCGCCTCTCTGACTTCACTTTCGTTTTCTTTAAGCTGACCGTCCATAGATGTATATACATAAATGAATGCAGAGAAATAAGCCAAGCGTAAAATGCAACGGTTGTGTATTTATAACAAGATTGTGAAATTTGGTTTTATTTCTATTGATGATCCCGAAATATTTTAATTTTTCATTCTGCGTTCTACAAAATGCGTAGTTAGGTTCCGCCACTCAACACGCAATGCCTCGAAATTGGGAGGAACGTATAAAACGGAACGTCTTGACACTAAGTTCTCCCTGTAATATAGAAAAATGTGTAAAGCTAATAAAACTGTACTTCACTTTCTATATTATAATTTGATATTAAAACTTCACTTTACGAGCGTGATGAGAAGATCGTATAAATTTCATAGAAATTAGTAATTTCAATGTTTCGATATTAGTCTTATAAAAAATCATACTAAATTTAATTTAAGTTGTGGACGGTTAACTTTTAAATAGGTACTTTTACTCTTATATATGAGAGAGTAGTCATATATTCTTTATTACCTACGAACTTATTACCCATGACGAGATAGTCCTAAAGAAAATAATTGTAGACACTGCTTTTATATATCTATTTATTAAGTGAATATTTTGTGTGACACAGTAAAAGTGCTATGATAATTTGAGTTTAAAAAAATATCGATTTTGAATCTGTGCTACTTCCATTGAGTGAAAAATCGATGTGTCGGTACATTGATTTTTTTTATACAGAAAATTAATAATATGTCAATCAGTATTTATATAAGTTATAGGTACATTAAAATCGTCATATTACTATTCCTCTGCTAGTCACGTTGGACAAATGTGAGGAGGCCAAGTAAATATATAAAATATAGACGTAAATTCTGTGAGAATTTGGAGGTCAAGACCAAGTTCGCTCGCTTTTATAAAATATACGACCTACATTAAAAGAACTGAAAAACAAAATACAAAGTTTTGTCTTAAGTAAGGATATTCTATGTCACCTTTTTTTTAGCAAGAGTACATTTCTAAATATTATTTACTTTATTATATTATTTAATGATAGTTAAAAGTTAACTTTTACTTTTGTAATAAAATATGGAGGTTTGTTTCTTTTTCTATCAAGTCTTTTTTTTTTGAGAATAATTAAATAATATAATTTTATGAATTTTATAAAATAAAATAATATTGGCACTAAATGATTTGGCACGAAATGATTTTGCATTATGTTGACAGAACATTTTGATGTCTTAGTTAAATTTATAAAATGATTCAGGATATAAAAGTTTCAATTTAAGTAATTTTTTATATTATTAAATAACTAAATACTTTAATTATACGAACTAAATTTTACTATATGTTATTCCATTTCACGTCAAGTCTATTTTTCACTTAGGAACGGTGTCGTGTAAAGTGTATCGCAGGTGCCGACTCACTTGCGTTGTTTTGAGCCAGCCATGCGTGTATAATGTGAGAACTAAGGCTGGATGTGTAACATCACTTTGAATATACATATATCTAGTAATATTTATTTATGATGATTGTGATGAAATATGTGCTGCAAAATACTATTATATACTACAATTTTTATATATATACAAAGCACAGATGAAACTATTGGACTTATAAAATTGCTAACACAATCCGTCTCTATTTAGACACTTACGTTACTCACTTTCTGCCGAATTCTAGATGCATTGCGTTTTGAGTAGTGGAACTCAACGCCGCCTAACCTGAGAGAAGAAATGTAACCTGAGAGAAGAAATGTAAATATTAAATATTCATATCCTTGAATGGGAATCGAACCCTTAACTTGTCGCACGCTTGTGCCCACGATTGCGACCATTTTTTGTCCATACTAGATGATAACAATTAATTAATGAAACAAAAAACAATTGAGTAAAAATGGTATATTATATACTTACTACTAGCAAAACAAAATTTCTTTGATCTCCAATTTTCTCATTGTGTCTCCAGCTTTGTCTTTCCATGGAGAGTCAATGCTCCTGCTAGTGCTACAAAGGCATTGGTTAAGATAAGAGAGTTTTGCATATTGCGACATGGTATAGCTGATTCAGTTCCTTAGTCATTTTATGGTACATACGTTTTCATTGTGTTAGTGTTGTCAAGGGAGTGCGAGTTCATATCCCTCTGGGTTTAATGCTTATTAATTAAATTTCTAATATTTTTTTTATATATTATGCGTTTTACTTAAAATAAAGAATAAATAATACTTCTCTTGCAACGGTTTGGGACTTATAGGTTGATGAATATTTAAATTAAAATGTATGTAGTGAATCCAAAGAGATTAAATTAATATAGGTACTCTCCGTCGTTATTTATCTCTACTTTTAAAGCGAGAAAAAAAAAATAAGTCCCTTTTGGGTAATACAATTAATAATAAATACGCGTCGTGGCGTAGAGGCATAGGCGAGTGACTGTAAACGTGACGGTTGTGAGAATAAAATATTGAAGTGAATTCGAAGGAAAGTAGAGAACGGAGTGTCTTGTCACTAGATTTCAGGTCGCCTCTGCCTACCTTACTACGTGCGGCATATACGGTAAGCATGAAGCTAAATAAAAAAAAACATAATTATAAGAAAACTATTTATTACAGTGGTAACTATGTTTTCATATCGATAATGACATGTAAATAATCTATTTCAGGACATGTATGATTATGCGGAGGTTACTCATATTTGTTGTTATCTTTCCTTACAATACTGTAAAAACCTTGTCTTATCTATGAAAACTTCACGTTTTTGTAGCTGTTTATTAAAATACATGTTATGTGTATTAAAACCAACATTAATCTAGTAGTATTATAGTAAATTTCTTTTATTTCCTAATTTTTCGTAGGAATATATTATGTTTCGTTTTCCATTAATCCAACTTTTATAAACAGTGTTCAGTATAGCCACTCAACACGCAATGTCTCGAAAGTTGGGAACGGAGTATCTTAAATTCTTATCTCTAGGTTCCCTTTGCCTACCCCGCCAAAAGCTGATTACAGTGTGGAGCTAAAAAAAATAAACTTTAGTATATATTATTACAATTACTATGACGGTCGCGTTGCTTTGCCCTAACGGTTAGTGCTCTCGGCACGTGGACCGCATTCCTCTCGTGTCTAACTGTACGGGATAGGGTTCCTTAGAAAAAGCTCCGCTTATGTGAGAATTGTAGCTAATTGGAAACACTTTGAGGTAATCGTCTTCCTTATTATGTAGAAATAGTATGTTGGTTGTTGTTGAATGTGTAAACTATTTGTTTTAAATACTTAATATGATATTCTTTAGTTTTGTAGAATTATTCAGAAATTGAGGCCAGTCGTGGCGCAGCGGCACGAAGTGTGACTGTAAAACCGACTGGTTGTGGGTTCGATCCCCACTCGAGGAGATGAAATATTTACTTAAATTTATATTTCCATTTTTTCGCTCTGGTGTCGAGGCTAAGCGGCGTTGAGTCCTGCCACTCAATACGCAATGCCTCCAGAATTCGGCAGAAAGTGGGGAACGGAGTGTCTAAACACTAGGTTCCCTCTGCCTACCCTGCTGTGTGCGGGATACAGCGTGAAGCTGATTTATTTTTATTTTATTCAGAAATTTCTAATAGGTGAATAAAATAGAAACCACTCTTTTCTCTCTCGGTTCCCAAATATTGAAATATGGACAGAGATTGGGGGACTATAATCATTTAATTATGTCTTATTTAAAATCATAGTCTATAATTGGATATTTATTATCTATATAAAAAAATATCCGAAATATTTCACCTCTAATTTCTTTTTATTTTGATTGTGTTAGCTGTATCAACATTTGTTATATAAAGTTTGTAAATGATAAACGTTATGGACTTCACTCGTCGGTCGCATTACCGCAATCGTTTCCCAGCTGCATTAATCTACCTGTCAAAATGGTATCATGCTTAAAATTCTTTTCGTTCTGAACCTTTTAGCTTGACAGCGCTCAATGTTAATATTCTACAATGTTTACATATAAAATAAAATAAAAAATGTTCACGTTTCATAGAGAAACCAAAAAAAAAATATTAAAAAGTTCTCTATTCTCTACATTATAGAGGTTATATATTGTTTTCTTTTATTTTAACTTGTTTCGATACATTATATGTTGAGTAATTAAAAGTTTAGCAGCACTTTGTCTTATAAAACTGAGGTGACATCTATTGTATATTATAAATTACTGTATGAGACGGTAATCGAACTCCATTACATCGCTTAATCCGGTTTCTCAGTTTATTTTATTAATAAAATTATTCTATATCGCCTTGTCACGTCCACCAAACTGCCATTAATTTATTTTTATCTTTTCAGGTAATTTACGGTCGAAATATGCAAGAACACGCTTTAAGCTGCACGTAGGTAATACTAAGAGCCGGTACCGTGTTGTAAAAAGTATGTAGATGCTGAGAAAAGTAGGTAAAATATTTATATCTAGGGAGTTCTTAAGGAATTGCGTGTTGAATGGCGGAATTTAACGCCGCCTTTTGTCTCATTTTCAGGGGGAAGAAAATTATAATTTTAAATATTTCATTCCTCCGAGTGGGAATCGAACTGTCGCGTTTTCAGTCGAACGCTTGTGCCACTGCGTCACGACGGCCCACGAATGAATAACTATCTTTTTTATAATGTTATCAAGCCGTAAACTTTGTTTGGTTGATAGTACTAATCTCAGAAAATACTGGCTCGAGTTGAAATCTTATTGCGTTTCATAGTAGAGTGGGAATCGAATTCACAACAGTAGCGTTAGGGTCGCACGCTGTACAACTAAGCCACAACGGTCTCTTAGACGATATGAATACCACGTAATCTATTTAATTCGTGTACAGTCTTTAAGGTATAAGTGAATAATTAAGTAATGTACTTCCATTACATACCGTTTAAGTTAAACAATTTATACCAAGAAAGCATTAAAAGCTTCTACAAAAAAAAAACAAATTGTCTTCAATGTAATTGATATGGTTTCTTGGAACATTTAGTTCTTTCTATCTATATAATTCGGTATTCGGTATTCTATACAATACCTCGGCAATGTATAGAATACCTAAAACGTGTAGGTAATGTATGAAATATCGTTAATTTTAAACTTTGCCTTGGGAATTTTCTATTCAATATTTGGGTATTTTCTATTGCTCGGCTATCGAGAAAGAGGGGATCGTGCGATACAATATTATATAGAAAATACACCAAGTGACTGTATTCATTTTACACTCTGCCGGTGGAACAGCCCACATAATTATGTAATAAACAATTATAATCATAATATTTTATATTTTTTTTATTTTATACGTTACCTGTTAATGAGCTCGGTAGTCGCTAGCGTGTCGCAGAGGCACAAAGTGTGACTGTAAACACGACTGGTTGGGGTTCGATCGCCACTCGAGGAAATGAAATATTTATTTAAATTTATATTTCCATTTCTTCGCATTGGTGTCAAGGCAAGGTAAGGCAAGACAAGCGCGGCGTTAAGCTCCGCCTCTCAGCACGCTCTCCAAGTCTCCAGAATTAGTCGGAAAATGGAGAACGGAGTGTCTTAACACTAGGGTTCCTCTGCCTACTCTGCTGCGTGTGGGATACAGCGTGAAGCTGAAAAAAAAACAATTACACGATTATTTTCTGTACTTCGGAATTATTACAAAAAAATGGTTCTTTCTTTTTACGTAGTAATGTTAATCGTTATTACGAAATAAGAGATAAGTATCGAATTGCTTTACGCAATGAAAAACATAAATGGTCCCATACATACCCTTCGAGTACACTGACGCTGTAATTATACAGGGATATAACAAACAAGGTTATGGTTGTATTTTTCAGCTTCACGCTATATCAATGGCTCGGCAGGCAGAGGGAACCTAGGAACCTAATGTTCAACCTAATGTAAAAAACACTTCCACTCTACATTTTCCGCCGAATTCTGGGGGCAATGCATGTTAAGTGGCGGAACTCCACGCCGCGTTTTGAGTCGAATCCTGATTTGAAACAAAGTGTAATACTTTCACGTTTGTAAATGTATTTTTTATTATCATTTATCATATCAATAAACTGATCTTCGAATGTAAAAGTCATAAAAAATCTCGATACTTCGTAAAATCGATCAATGCACGAATCGATACAATTACTTTAATAGTCACTCGAGTGGTGCAGTCGTTATCGGTCATTTGCTTGTAGGTGCTTGTTATTTATGCACGTGTCCAATATAACACGTTAATGCAAATATTGAATGTTTTTTGTTATGAAAATTTATAGTAGATACGTTTAGATATTTTAGATTAGTTAAATATCTATATGTAGTATATTTATATATTTTTTTATGCATAATTGTATCTTAAAATTTTATTGATATGTTAGCTTATTCAAACAAATATATTTTTAAACTTTTAATCACTTTATTTTCGTCCAGTCACGGCTAACTTGTATGTGGTTAAGTTACGTCAACATACATGGTCTAGTAGATACCTCTCTAGCTGTATCCGAAAATCTATCTTTATAAACCATTTTTATAAGCTTGAATGTAATGTTTTTTCGATTGTAACATAATGGTTTTTAATTTAATTTACGGTAAGCGGAACACACAGAAATGTATTACTATTCTATTTCTTATAGTCGTTGCTGGGACTTTGTTTATGCGGACTTTAAGTTCCTATTGTAATTTCGGGTAATTTTCTCTTTGTTCTATCCTGCCCTCCCTACATGAAAGTTTAGTCATTTCCTATCGGTCACTCGGTAAAGAAAAAGTCATATTTTTCTGTCTTACATTATCTTTACACTAAAATCTTATTTAGATTTTAGTGTAAAGATCATGTATGACAGAAAATTAAAAAATAAATCGATATCATAATTGTTATCAATGCGAATGACTTAGTTGAATGAAAACAAAAAGTTATGTCGTCCACATACGCCGGAGTCATTGACCTAGCCCAATATAATGAGTGTAACAGACGCGACATTTTGTGTTTAATATTTCATGTTTTTACAAAAAAATGTTTTGTTTTATCCAGGGAAATATAAAACGTATTTTTATAATACGACAATTGTTTAATAAATTCCTTCTTTCCCCAAACCTCTACATTTTTAAAACAAAAATAGATTATAGAAATAGAATAATATTTATGCTCAAAAAAAACATCAAAACATTCATCAAATAAAAATTTCTCTTAAACCGTTACATCATAATTAAACTTTCTATACGCTTTTAAACTAATTTAGTTAAAGACAGCTCAATTTTCAGCTTAGACGGCGGCTGACTGGCGACTCCTATGTATGTAGGTACACTGTAACAGACATCTTATACATAGTGGCAGGTTAAATTTATAGTTAGAAAGCAATCAATGTTTTATTACAAAGTTAACAAGATTATTTTACACCCATTTTATGTCAAAACAACCATCGTGTGCTTTTATTAGCCTTCATATTATTTTATATCTAGTTATTTTTAGTACTAACTGTTGAATTTTATGTAAAACAATTTACTTAATACTTTTCATAACATTTCACTATCAAAATTATGAATATAAAATAAAAAAAATTACATACTTTTTTATTTTTTGTGTTATGTTACACAATTATGTTTATAAATATTTATTTTTTATGAAATTAAAATAAATGTAATTTTTTGTAGCCTTGTTTCGTTACAAACGAAAATTAAAAATTCAATGTTATATTATTTTTATAGTTAAAACTGGAATAGTCACGTCTCTAAAATAAATACTCTTTGCCTGAAATGGTTGTCGTAGGTCGGAACTAAATATATCGTAACGTTTGAATACATCACTACCTGTCACTGCTCGCCCTAACAGATTATACCACATTTAATTACTATAATTGACAGCTACGTTTTTTATACAATTAAGTTACCAATCTATGTTTTGTAGTTTTTATTTCTGTTTAGCTTGAAACTTATCTTTTGCGTCATTTCTTACTTCCTGTCTTGTGAAAACAAAAAAAACATGTGGTTACTACTTTAGAACATTTGGTAAATGTCTGACTGTACATGTGATAATGACTTTTGTGGATTTGATTTTCGTGCGTGAGAATGTTTGTATTAAAAATATTATGATTTCCTCATTCCCGTAGAGAAATGTTTGTTGAATGTTCACTTAGTTGAGCTGAATCTCATTTAATTAGATACGATTATGTTAATATGACTTTTAGTTTTCGAGATAAAAAATTTTATTAAGTGCTGATTATCTTTGACTAGGAATTTTCAGAATCATAGAATAACAAAGGCTATCGTAGACTGTACTATTTTGTGAAAACTATTTGAATCTTCTCCATTACAAGTTAAAATATTTTTTTACTAAATATTTCATAGTTAGCAAAATAATGAACTTGTCAAATTAAGATAATCAACCGTATTTGCAAGTCACGAGCGAGTGACTCCAAGAAAGTGCCCGTCACGGTGTGTGGTTCGACTTTATGCAATAGATTCTTCAGTTCAAGGCATAGGAGAAAGCGGGAAATATTTGTAATTCATGTAAAGATATAATTTCTGAAATCTGCTATTAATGACAACAGCTTTATCTAATATCTTTCAAAGTTTCTAACTTTTATCAATATTGTGAAAACTTTAAAAGTTATTCAGTTAATACTATTTTTAATAGCCTTCATCTGGAGTAAGTGGCTTGTAATTATGAATTAAAAATCATTATTTTAAAAGTCATGAATTAAAAATCATGATAGTATAGTATGAATAGAAAAAAATATTTTTCATATTGCTCACTATTTTAAAATTAGTTAATGTACATTTTTAATAATGTAGTCTATAATATGTTTGAGGCCATCGTGGCATAGCGGCACAACAGTTAATGGTAATAGTCTGATTTCCCTTATTCAACCACCAATATTTCAAATATTAACGGCGTCTCTTACTACTAGATTTTCTCTGGATATCTTGTTATATTAAACAATTGTAAATGCTGTATTTTTAAAACACAATCGCTATTAACTTGATTCATTCTTCTATATCAGATGTTCTTATGAATAATAATTCCTTATTTAGTGCACGTATTGTTTTCATTTCGTTGAATGTTTTATATTGTGTAACGTTACATGTAATGAAGGATGCTGAATGCAACTCTATTTACATGTTGTAATTACAATTAGCTTACTAAGTAAAATTTAATTTAAAAATAATCCTATCTATATTTTTTATATAATTTAGGAATGGAAACGGTATCTCAAGATCGTTCTCAGAATTGAGAGTAGCTTACGAAATTGAGAGCAGGCCTTATACTCTAATCGAAGTAAGAATTAACTTTAATGAAGGTTCAATGACCTATTTCAAAATGTTAGGACCTCCTCAATAAATGAATTCAAATATATTTGTTCAATTCAAATCAATAGTTTTGAAGATTAGAATCAGCTTCACGCTGTATCCCGCACACAGCAGGGTAGGCAGAGGGAACCTAGTGTTTTTTTTTTTTTTTAGACACCGTTCCGTTCCCCACTTTCTGCCGAATTCTGGAGGCATTGCGTGTTGAGTGGCAGAACTCAACGCCGCGCTTAGCCTCGATACCAGAGCGAAGAAATGGAAATATAAATTTAAGTAAATATTTCATCTCCTCGAGTGGGGATCGAACCCACAACCAGTCGGTTTACAGTCACACTTTGTGCCGCTGCGCCACGACTGGCCTCAAAATTAGAATGTTCCTCCAAACAAAATCTCTGACATTATATTACTAAGTATAGATAATTAACATTATCATAACATGTACAACGATATAACACAGTAATAAACATAAAAAAATGAATTTAAAAAAAGTTACAATAAATACTTTGAGTAATTTAAAACTGCAAATTTCAATCGAGTAAAAATTGGCGGTTTTATGGTTTATATTTTTAAATAACTTATGTATGTTCTTGTGTTATATAGTTTTTTATTGTTACGATACCCAAGTAATACTCGTATATATAAATGCCTCTTGAAAAAGATAAAATAAGTATGACGCAAGTTCTTTATAATATATATTATTATTAAAGTTTAGCTTTAAAACACGTTCTACCTTCACGCTGTATCCCGCATAAGGCAGGGTAGTCAGAGGGAACCTTATGTTAAGACACTCGGTTCGACACACGATTACTACCCAAAAGACATTTCTGTTGAATTGTAGTGTACTGACCAGAGCCTCAATCCAAATCCAAATGTACGGTTAAGAGAAACAGAGAGAAAAAGAAGAGTTAACCCCGTTCTCCATTTTCTGACGAATTTTATTAATCAGTCTGTCCGATAATGTGCTACGAGGCTACGACGGCTAACGATAAGTTAGTAAAATTTTTCTTGAAAAATTATTGAAATAAATAAAGGCGAGGTTAATGCAAATTCAAATACATTTCCTTTTCCCCAGTTACAATATTCAGAAAATACGTAAAACACATAAAAAAAATTAAAGCGCATTTATAGCCCTTATTCCGCTATATCGGTCAGGTTAACAACCTAATGGGATTGGTCTGACCTTTACCGATACTTGATCTTTGCTTTTCGATCTATTACGCTACACCGTACTGTTTTAATCAATAACGGTAGTGAAGATTAACGATAACTATCTATTTTGGTTATCTGACAACAAATTTCAACGTAATTTGACAATTTTATGCGCAATTTTAAGTAAAATTGTGGCCAAAAAAAATTTGATTGGAACTGTGTGTTCCAAATATATGTATATAAAAAAATGTCGTCTATCGCATTCCAAGGTGATCTAGTAATAATGTCATCTGATGAGCCTTGGAGATAACGAGATTAAAGGGCACTCGCGCAAACATACTTTGTTTATACATAATCTGTTTATAACAGCCTCACGCATTTCTGATAGGACAGCTTATAAGATAGTATTGTTTAAGCGACTATATACCAGACGCAGATAAAATAATGAGAAATAAACAGCCTTTTATTTTTTAAGTACCTTATAATACATAGAATTTGCGATCCAAATGCAGATTTAGGAGACCCCTTTAAATAAGCATTAACTAAGTGAAGTAGAAAGTGGAAGTGAGAGGAAATGCTTCTCTTTCTAATTCCAAATGATTTTACTAGTATCGCCTTTAAGGTACTTTCTAGAATGAAATTGATAGTACAGGGTTTATATAGATGCGACGAACGAAGTGTCTTTGTTAGTCTTTCCGAGTACGTGTATCATGAATTTGCCGTCACAAAAATTCGAAATTTTGCTGTTATTATAATCTTAATGCAATAAAATATGTTTTACAAATATTTACATTGGATATATATAGTAAATAAATAATATATCAAAAAGCCTCCTGCCGCTTGCACCACATGACTTGAAAACGGAGTGGCTGACCTGATGAGAGGCTTTCTGAATGCATAATCCTTGCCGTAATTTTCTATACTTCTTAAGTCAAGTATTTTTTTTTTTTATAATGTAGAACCAAAAGTATTTATCAGTTATGTCATTACATTATAAGTTTGTTCTTTCCGCTCAATTTTCGAGTATTGCTAGTGGTGGTGGAATTTATTGGCGATCTTTGTCTTCTTACTATAACGAGGAAATGAAAATAATTAATTCCCCCACTCGAACCCACGATCATCCAAATGGACTGTAAACGATAGCCAGGACAGCTTTTTCACGAATCTTTTTCTACATCAGCTTATCTCATTCAATCAGGATTTTCATCGAATAAATTCGAAGTTACAGTCAAAAAAGTACACAGGCAACTACTTAACTATTTTTATTTCTGACTACTCTTGTCACGGCCAATATCAATTTTAATCTTAATAGCGGTTTACAGTACAATTGAATTAATCTCAATTAAATTAGCCCGCGATAACATCTCAATATTCAACAATGGTATCATATATAGTCGGAGCTAGTATAAGAAAGGATGCAATACTGAAATCAGGTATTGTTGAATGACCACCCACTCGGTTATTATCCGTGTACCGTTGTGTGGTACAAGTATGAAGCGATTCCTTAATATATTTTTTAATATTTTTGTCGTACGTTTTTTATTTTATTTTACAAATATTAAAAAAAAACATTTTTTATAATAAACTTCTGCGTGAATAAATATATGTAGCTTTACGCTGTATGCCACATATAGCAGGGTAGACAGGAAGATAGGTACTTAATTTTGAGACATTCTCTTCCCATTCAGATACATCCGTTTCGCACCTTCGCCAAATTCAGGAGACATTGCTTGTTGAGTAGCAGAACTCAACGACTCGCTTTGCCTCATCTAGCTCTTGAGCTAGAAAATAAAAATATTAAATATATAATTTCTTCGAGTGGAAAACGAACCCTCAGCCTGTCGCGTTTAGTCACCTTTTCGTATCCATGCACTAGCCTAAAATTTATATTTTAATTTACAACTATTAAAAGCAAGTGCTTATGTTCTATATTTAATATACATTTAAAAATCTCATTGCTTTATCCGCTGGTTATGTCTTAATCGAATCAGCTCGAGGTCAATTGGTTCTTTGATTTGCATTTTGTTCGGAAGCGAAGTTCAATGTACATTGTGTGCATTTTTATTCAACGTTGATTTTATTTGGTTGTATCCTAAGTAGTTCTTATATACAGGGGAATTGAAATAAGGAATATTTTTATTTGCATTTTTTTAAATTAAATAGAGACTATACTCTCGTTTATCGTCACATCGTACAGCTTCTGACTGTAAACGTGACTTTTGTGGATTCGATTCCCATTCAGTGGAATTATTTATTTTCATTTCTGGTACTAAGATTAAGCACAGCATTGAGTTTTGCTACTATATAAGTAATGGGCCAATATTTAAGCAATTAATTCAATTATTATTTTACTTGAATAATGAATTGAACCAGTCGTGGTGCAGTGGCACAAAGTGTGACTGTAAAACCGACTGGTTGTGGGTTCGATCCCCACTCGAGGAGAGAAAATATTTACTTAAATTTATATTTCCATTTCTTCGTTCTGGTGTCGAGGCAAAGCGCGACGTTGAGTTCTGCCACTCAATACGCAATGCCTCCAAAATTTGGCAGAAAGTGGAGAACGGAGTGTCTTAACACTAGGTTCCCTCTGCCTACCCTGCTGTGTGCGGGATACAGCTTGAAGCAAAAAAAAAATACTTAAATTGAAAACTATTTATCACTTTCTTCTATACAATTACGAAGTAATCGGAATATATGATCTGCTCTCTTCTGGTACGCATTGACTAAAAATGTTTTATTTATCTTTACATTTATCTATTCCGTATAGAGCAGAGTTAAGCAAAAAAAAAAATAGTGTCAGAACCCTCCTTTTTTTTCATTATAATTATATTGTCTATAATATTTTTTCTACCCAAATTCGAGAAGGAAGGCAGAGCGTGCTGCTAATTTGAACATGTAGTGGATAAAATATAAAATGCAGCTACAGTATACAGGCTGTTATATATTTTAAGGACCTTGTTAACTTAATTAGTTCAGCTTTAGTACTAACTTGGAACATCGTTAACAGTTTTATTTACCTGGCGTAAAGAATTGATTTTTTTATAACAAATACAAAGTTAAAAGTTAAGTTTTTTATTTTATTTAATTTTAAATATCATTTCTCTTGATTTATAGACAATGCATAGACGATAGTGAATATAGAAAGTTCAAATAGTATATAGGAGTGTTAGTTAGTGTAAAGTGTATTTTTCAAAATTTGTAATGGAAAGAAAAATAAAGAGTTTCTCCATTTTAGATCTCAAACTCCACCAAAACAAAGTTGCAGGCGGCAACTAGTCTATTATAAAAACACCGTTTTTTTGACTTCACTCGAAAATTAAATATTTAATATATTGTTTTAGCTCTGAAAACGACGTAAAAGCATGGCGTTGAGCCATTCAACACGTAATGCTTCCTGAATTCAGCGGAAAGTGGGGAACGGTAGTGTCTTAACACTAGGATTCCAGGTTCCCTCTCTCTACCCCGCTATGTGCGGTGATATACAGCGTCAATCAACTAAACAATTTTATTTAAAATTTATTTATAAATGTATACTGTATAAAAATACAACACTATAAAATATATTGCCACCTAGTAATTACTATGCATATTACGTAATAATTAATATAACGTGCAATGTCGGTCTGTTACAACAAAAAGGACGTTTTAGTTTCTCATACATTATTAATAAATGATTTTCTGCTTATTACTTCCCATAATTAATTTTTACTTTCGCAATAGTAATTATGAATGCAAATATTCTGTTATCATGCAAGGAATTTATATCAAAGTGGATGAGTATGTATGGATAGCTTACGGTTGGTTTGTTAAAAATTATTAGTAATCACCTATAGTGTAATATACTTCTAGGTTGTGGGTTTGATTCCCACTTGGGGAATGAATTAATTTTATTTTGTTGCTCTGTGAACATAACAAAGCGCCCCTTAACGCGATGTTCTCCCTCCCTCCTCCCTCTGGCTAGCCTGCTATATGCGGAATTCAGTGTAAAGCTTTAAGATTATATTAAAAACCATAATACAGATAGTAAATCTTAGAATGAAAACGAACACGACTGTACAAATATACCTACAATTTTTTACCAATATTAAATAGGCCCAAGATCCTAGCTAATCTAATCTCTATCTTTTTCTAAATATATTTATAAATGCATATATTTAAAAAATATACTTCAAAGTAACAATTCCGAAAGATCATGTTCTTGTAAAGCAAACGTGGGTACGATAAGATTTCTATGTCAAATAAAGAAACAAGGCTGAATTTAATAATATTATCTGATAAAAAATATCGTTTTATGATTTTTAATGTTTATACATGTTTTTTCAACTGCTTTGTAGGTTTATGTTATTTACTATGGATTTTTTTTTTAAGTTCATTATTTTGACGGATTTTAGTACAATATTAATATTTAAATATTTTAACTATTTCATATCATAGTTAGACTGTATGTGCTCGCCACACATCGTGGATTATTTTCATTTCCCCAATTTTCAGGTTACAAGACTTTAGCGGGACTTCCGCCAGCTAACAAACAATTTCTCAAAAATTGGTCATGGGCCTGGTGGAAGGTGTATCTTAACACTAGATTTCCCCCGCCTATCTTGCTGTGTGCGGGATACAGCGTAAAGCTGATTTTGAATAATAATAATATTTTAGCGTCTTTGATTCTCTTAGAAAATCTTTCATGGTTTGAAATGAAAAAACAAAACTTAAGTGTAGAAACAATATTTTCATAAGAATTGCATTACCAATACACATCCAATAATAGCTGCAAAGAAACTGATATAGCTTCCTTTCAAATTCATCAAGAGAGCTACTTAAAAGTTTATTTACGACTTGTGATTGAATGGATACCCATTCATTTGAGCGTCGATAACGAATGTCTTTACAAGAGGCTATTCTGGTTCGATTTCTACTCGAGAAAATGGAATATTCAATATTTCCTCTCTCTGATAGAAAGGCAAAGCGCAGCGCGCATCGAAAATTAAGCGGTGAGTGAGGACGGAGAGTCTTAACACTATTTAATAATATTATAGCGTCTTTGATTCTCTTCCATCTTTGACAATCTTACTTGATTTATAGGAATAGGAATAGGTAAATTAAACATCTAATTAAAAATATTTTCATAAGAAATCTATTATTAAATAATATTCAAAAATATTTCTAGTGAAAACGATGTCCACACACACAAAAGCACGGCGTTCACGGCGTTCGCCTCTGAACACGCAGTGTCGGGCAGTGCACGAGGACTGTCTCTTAACACTTCTTAATAACATGATAGCGTCTTATTATTTTATAATAATAAGAAAACTAGAAATAAAAAAATAGTACCAAAAATGCAATATAGCTTCCCCTCGAATTCATCATACTAAAAACCTCCTTAAAGTTTATTTATGACATGTTGTATTCACCCATTTGAGCGACCATAACGAATCTCTTTATCTCAACACTTAGTGAAAGAACACAACACTTAAAGCACTGCCTAGTGAAGTGTTTAGACACTTGAGCCTCCTTATCTGAAGCTTCTAACAGGCTATTAGCATTGTGCTTTATCTTCCTTGGTCCTACCTTTAAATCATTTTTTTTGCATTCATTCTTCATTTTTAAAATTGACAAGATTTTTTAAAATTGGTAACTATTGAAAAACGCTCTTTCAAGCCATCCAAATTTGTGGCACAGCAATTTTTTTTCTATTTAGTGTATGATTAAAATTAGTTATTGAATCGGTGGAATTTAAAAAATATATATATAATTATTTTCTTTTACGTTAAATTAAAATTATATGCAAGTAAACAGTTTCGCCATTTAATGACTCCAGAATCCGGCGGCAGGTGGGGAATGGCGGTGTATTAACATTAGATTCCCAGGTTCCCCCCGCCTACCCTGCTACGTGCCGGATACAGCGTGAAACGAAAACAAACATATATTTAGTAAGTAATTTATAGAAACATTTTAAGGTCACACCAAATTGATATATCGTAAGCAATACAAATATCGTTTTTATATCATTTCGGTGACCTTCTACAGTCTTCTGAGTCGCAGCGTCTAAGTGACCATAAATAACCTCATTAGTGACCAAAATGTCAAGTGCTTATTAAATATATATTTATTCAAATTCAAATTTTATAATAAGTTTTGGTGGTTTAATTAAAATTTAATAGCCCTGTCAGCTTTGCTTGAAGATCAAAGGAATTAATGACGAAATGAAGATTCAAGTGACATTACAACTTCTTTTATATTATAAATAGTTTAACCCTTCACTTTTAGCCGGTTTGAAAAGTAGCCATTAAAAATAGTTTGTTTCAAACATAATATTTGCACTGATTTATTGTTACGAATAATTTTACTCCATAGGGAAAAGAGAATAATATTACTATTGATTTTCTACCTATTTAGGCGAAACCCAAATATGCGTTTTATATAACTTAAAATATGACTTTTTCATATAAATTCAATTTGAACTCCGTGAACCTTGAGCAATTGCATTTTACCCCAATCTTAGAATTACAAACATTTAAGAATTATTAACTAAAGTGTGATAAAATAATAATAATAATTTGTAATCATAACGACATTAGTATGTGATTACGTAGTGGAGTCATTTGATGACATCAGATTTCTATGGAAATTAATAATGACTGAGTGATCTTCAACACGTTTTGAAATCTGAGCACTAGCTTTTTCCTTCTGGCTTGCTTAACTTTAATAAAAAAAAACTGAGAACATTTATTTTGGGTTTATACTTATTTCAATTATTTTTTATTAAATCTCAAAAAGTTACGATTGTGTATATTTTTATGTATGATTGGTAATATCGCTGAACTAAAATATTAAGTTCAGGGATATTATTTGCTTAAATTGAAACGTTCAGTAATTTAGTTATACAAATAGTGTTATTAAATTCTTTGACGGATTTAACTAAATGCAATCGTACGAAACCCATTTGAGAAAAAATATATAAATAATTTAGTAAATAAGGATTTTCTTTAAGTCTATATGTAAGCCTAAATTAATCTTTGCCCTACTTAAATAAAGAAATATAGTTATAACATTTACAAAATCCTTGTTGTAGAATACGTAATATTTCTTTTCCTCTTTCTCTAAAAAAATTATATGTTTTGTAAGAGAAATGATATCCAAAATAGTAAGCGGAAGCGTCTTCTAAAGCAAATCAAGCTGCTGCTCCAGGCTTTAAATTAAAACAATCAAGACGTCGTAATATAAATTGATGTCATTCACTCCTAGCGCTTCTGTAACACGTTTAAAGTTTAAGTAGTTACGTAATAAGTCCTAATAAATGTTTAATTGGTTTTTAGTTTTGACCACGAAATTGTTGATCTTGTGTTTATGTAAGCTTGGTTGAAGGTTGTGATAATTCGGTTTTGTTTTTATCTTTATTGATTAGAATAAATAAAAAATAAAAATAATAATACAGCTAGCGGTGCAGCGACTGATTGTAAGCATGACTGGTGTAGGTTCCCACTCGGGAGAAGGAGTTATTAACATTTTCTGTGGAGCTCTGGATGAAAATTAAGTGGAAAGTGGAGTAACTTAACACTAGGTTGTCTGTCTGCCTAACCTGCAATATGCCATATGTGGTACGGAACATAAAGATAATATAAAATTAAAAGCGTGAATGGATAAAATTTTTTATTTTATTTTTAAGATGCAAAGTGCAAGTTACATCTGTGACCATATATTCCTATCAATATATTGACATTTTACGGCAAAATTATCACTCGATAAAAAAATGTGCTCACGCTTAGCTACCTACACGTCAGGCACAGCTATAATCACTTGTCAAATTGACCCCCCATGTCGTAGGCAGTCACAAATTTTCTGCTTCACACGTAATGACCCCATGATATAACTACAACGAGATGAAATACGGCTATCAGAATAGGCGACATCCGACGCCATATCACCGATGAGTGACTTAACAACATACGTTTTAAAACCGTTCTAGAGGAACTTCCTATTGTTAAGGACTGTAAGAAGTGATTCTTTTTGAATGTTGGTGTGCTACTACTTGTTATTTCCAGTTTTGTTTGTGAAAAGTTGTTTTTTAATTTACACGAAAACATGGGGTATTAACACATATTTGTAGTAATCGTTTGTAATCGAGTTTCTTATTATTGATATTAAAATTATTTTATGTTTATTTTATTTGACCACTATTCCACCATTTGAAATGTAACATTTTTAGACCTTGCGTGCGTTTTTTAGAGGATGCAATTTTATTTTTTTTATGTGGGTCACGCTTGTCCCCCGGCCGCCATTTCGTAAAAATAAGTGCAAGCGGATTTCGCGGTTATAGGGTGAACTATTATTCAACAAATAATTTCCATTACAAATTTGCTTAACTTAATTTATGTAGGGAATTATATGGCATTTCAAAGTTACCCGTGTTTCTGAATGCTCGTAAAAACTTATGAAAACGAACCGAAATTATACAAAAAACAATTATTCCAAAATTTTGTAAAATTTTAATAAATTTGAGGTTGCCCATGGTGTAAGCTGTTGATGTGTTGCATCCTTAAAAAACATGAACAACATAGAAATATAGACTTGCCTTATTTGTAAAATTTTAGTTTTTAATAAATTTTGCAGATTATTCATATTGTAATCGACATTAAATAATGACTCCACTATAACAATCCTAGAATTATTATACAAAAAAATCGCTTCTCATTATAAGACTTACAATTACGACAATTTGCTAATTTCTTCTATTGTTGTATACACGCAGTTGTTATTCGTTGAATTAGATTTTAATATGAAAAATGCAAAAGTGATTGTGGGTTCAAATTTTTGTAGATCTAAAATTTTATTTCAAAATATTAGTTGGACATTTGTATATTAGACAAAGCGGATGGCGGAACCTAAGTTAAGAACTTTGATTTCGCGTCTAAGATTTATTAGGAACAATGAAAGCTATAGCAATATGGGATCGTTACCAATTGACTCACCAGAAAATGATATTTTTTTATTACGGCGTTTTACAGCAGCATACGCGTGTCAATGTTGACTCGATAGTTGTGGGTTCGATTTTCACCCGAAAAGTTTTTTTAAATATTTTCTTCTGCTCTGGTGACAAGGCAAAGCGTGACGTTAGGTTCCGTCGGGAGCAAAGTGTCTTAATACTATGTTCCCCCTGCCTACTCTTCTGTTTGCGGGATATAGTGTGAAGCTAAAAACAAAATTTGAAATTTACATAGATGTTATCAATAATTTTCTTGAATTTTCTTGGGCGTAACAATAAGAATGTAGAATTCAATACCATACATTACGTACTCCACCCATAAAACTATGAAACAACACGAAATAAAACGTAAAACACAATATTTACAATTATTTTCAAAGTTAAGTTTTACGCTACTCATGTATGCATATCTAATTTTAGCTAACGGAATTGACATATCAATACTAATCGTTGAAACTACCGTGTGAATATTTTATGCGTGTATGTTATTTATTAACACTACGGTATTAGAACCTGTGACCTTATGGTTATTTTATATACTGATTACACACACACCTTTAATTAATTTAATCTTGACTGCCCCATATAGAAGGTTAAGCAGAGTAAAACTAGAGTTAAGACACTGAACACTCCTTGTGTTCGTTTGTCTTTTAAATTTTCCCCAGATCGAGAGGAGAGAAAAGTCGAGTTAAACCCATTACTATCGCTATATAACTTACTTTAATCACTTTCGACTATTACAACTTGAAGCACTTATTTTGTAGCTGCATCCTCGTATAGGATGTTAGCAATTGAAGGAAGGAAAGGAAAATATCTCACAATAGCAACTCTTTGTTATGTAACCGATACGGAGTCGTCTTCCTTTGTGATCGGAGTCGGCCAAGTGCAGTTTTGATTATCATACAAAGGGTTCCGTTTCAGTGATTAGGTCTAACAATTTAACCGACTTCAAAATAGGTGGTTATCAGTTGGACTAGTATGTACGTACATGTGTATGTGATATAGTTGATAATGTACAAAGAAAAATTAAATTACAGCCAAAATTAAGGACTTTTTAAGGTTTATTTTATTGTAACCAGTAGTAAGTTGATAATACTATCGAAAAGTGAAAAACAGACAATAAGTTCTAAGACTTTATTAACAATGCATCTTATAAAACGCCGTAATCATACTTTATAAAGAAAAACGTGCCTGATGTATTAGTGTTAGAAGGACGAAACCTATAATGACGTAAATTACAGTAAATTTGTTAATTTAACACAAAATTGTTCTTGTTTTTTATATTCCCATTTTTTCGTATATGCCTACTTTATATTATGTATAACAATACATACTCCTATATATGACTATAATAGGTAAAGCAAATGTCATTTTCGCACGTCTCTAAGGAGTGTATTACACAAAGCATTGCCGTTATTTTCTCTTCATTTTTACGCGACAGGAGTAAAAACTAAAACTGTAACAGAGTGGAACAAACGTTCCTAGCGCGGTTGGCATACAAATTGTATTTAAACTCTAGGTCAGGGCTTCTCGATCTTTTGCCAACTATGCCTATATATATTTGGTAATATTTTCTTATGCGGTTCACGCAATACCACAATTTTTTAAGTTATTGTTGAGATACTTTTAAGATGTGTTTGTATTTGAGGTTGTTTTTGTTATGTTTTTTGGGAGAAAAGGATCCGGGTTTGATTTAGACAAAACTGTAGTGGACTTGTTAGATTTTGACTTGAGACCGTCACCTCGATTAAATATTATAATTTCAAGGGGAACGTTCGAATAGAAAGCCGGAACTTGCGGAACTAACTAGGTACTAATACAGTATCCTCGTAATATAGTATCCAATATTCGATAGTTATTCAACGTATTTTTTTCCAGGTCAGTCAGTCAGAGGCCAGTCGTGGCGGAGGGTTTCAAGCGTGTGACTGTAAACGCAACAGACTGTGGATTTGATTCCCACTCCATACTTATATTTTCATTTCTTCGTTCTGGTGCCGCGGCAAAGCGTGGCGTTGAGTTCCGCCAAAGACTGTCTTAACAATAGGTTCTCTCTGTCTATCCTACTGTGTGCGGGTTACATCGTGAAGCGGATTCAACGTATCTTTTTATTCGCAATACAACAAAAAATAAAACAAATATTTAACTTAGTGCCTCTTAGAATGCGTTGATTTTGAATTTGAAACGGTAATTATTTTTCTTTGTCGGACTGAATAGACAAAATAAAAAATAATGTACGCCTTAAATACATGATAATGAGACAGGAGAGGGAATTACTTTTTATTATATTTTTTTGCCTAAGTACTCCATATTTCGGATAAAATGAAAAATAATAAACAAACAACCGTTGTAAGTTGTTAAAAATAAAACATAAATTACGTCTTGATTGAATACACAGATAATAAAATTTAAATAAAAGTTTCGCACACTAAATGTTTTTATTGCGTTAAGAGTAATTATGGTATTAAAATCTCACGACGTCCTTCCTTCTAATAACCTGGTTAATTTTTTGGGTTACTTTTTATTATGTTTCTTACTTTTTGTATCTAGTATGTAAATATAATTAAAAAATACCAGTTCTCGCCCTCATATTTGTTAGAGTGAGTTTGAGGGCGGTATCGAGATGCAATTTTCGTTAATTTTCTATAATTTGTGTCAATAACTTTTCTAGTTTTCAAATCCAATACTTTTCATCTGTTTATTGTATCTGTCACTGTAACAAAAAATATAAGGCCATATATGACCCTCGGATCTTGATCCGCTCGTAACTCGTTGTAATGATAAATTTAATAATCATAAAAACTTATCTTAATAATAGAAATATATTCTTGTATTATTTATTTCAAATAGTTTTTTTATTGATTCAATTAAAAGTCATTTAATGATAGGAATGACGCATAATAGATCTAAAGTCATAGGTCAATGATAAATTAGCAATGATTTATTATTAGTACGTACTACCGTTCTAGTTGTGGTAAGCCCGACTGCATTCGTTTATGCAGTCAGGTTTTTTGTTTTGTTTGTAATTTACTTGCTCATCTCTCCTTATTGATTTACACAGTCTCGAGCGTCGTAAATTATCTCAAAAAATATGGTGTAATAACATCACAAAATGTTATGTAATACTATTCTAACATTTTTTTTTTTTGGTATTTTTTTTTTATTTTACTCACGTTATCGAAAATATTCATAAATTGTCCAATGTTAGAAAATAAATATTATAATTTTATATATCCGTGTAGCGACATCTATTGTCAGCGTTTGTGAACTTTCTCAAATAGTCGATTTAAATAATATCTTCACGTAGTTCCAGGTACAGAATATAGATGGCGTAATGTTTGTATGTGATACTGATAAATATTATTTTTTGTTTGCAGGTACAACAATATTCAGATTATATTCTTTCAATTTAAGATTTAAAATTTACAAGGTAAGATTTTATTAAAACATATATAACTGAAAAGACTGAGATGTTTGGGAGTTCAAATTCCAACCAAGGTAAGATAATATTTTAAATTTTAATGTGTGCAACTTTGATTACAAAGTTAAGCTATAAAGTAAATAATACAAATAGTCTATATAATAGTCCATATATCAGTGTGTTATTTATTTAATTAAAAACTTTCTTCATACTTTATGTTTTGAGGAATTGTATTAAAAATGTTATCTCGTCTTAACGACATTGTTACAAAACAAGTATTTAGGCAATTATTTATTTTTGCAACGCAACGAGGAATGCCTTTAATTCCTCGTACTTAACATGTTATCTCAAGATAAATAGTAATTAAAGATTTTCAATAATAAATCTATCCTGCTTAAGTAATACGATACGGGTAGATACCATATCTGGAAATAAATATGATATTATATTTCAGTGCATCCGTCACTCTTGTCACGTATGCACTTTTAGACTTTGACAATAATAAAACATACACAACTTTTTATCATTGATAGCAAAGATAAAAGATTATATATTAAACAATTAAAAATAAATCTATATTAGACGGAAATAAACTGTTGAGTAGTACTAAGGAGCACAGTGGCACATATGAATGTAAATGCGACGGTTGTGGGTCAAAACTCGGGGGAATGATTATATCTAAACTATTTCAAATTTCCGCTTTGGTAAACGGCGTTGAGTTCCACCGCACAAAACGCAATGTGTCAAAATCGAGCGAAAGTGGGAATCGAGTTGTCTATAATACTTTCTCGTCACTTTTGGTTCCGTTTGTCTTATCTACTGTGTACGATGACGTGTGAAGCAAATAATATATTATAAAATGCTTAAGATATTATGTTCATCAACGCCTAACGTAGGGTAACCTAACATTAAGTTCCACCACTCAACACGGAGCCGGATTACTCAAGATTTCGGAAGAAAACAGGAACAATGTCATATGTTCCCAAGTTCCTTATAAAAAATATAGTAATTATATCTTTTATGTAGGTACCTACTCAAATTATGACTATAATCAGTCTAAATTTAGCATGCAATTGATTTATTGCTAAACGCATGACGATAAATAAATGGTAATACGTCAATAATATGGATTATTGTTCAAAATTCATACAAAATCTATTCCAGGTTCCCTCAGCTCATCCTGCTATGTGCAGGATGCAACTTGAAGCTAAAAAAAAATATTTGCCATTTTTTTATTGAAATAGAACTTAAAAAAGAAATAGGATTTTCGTATTTAATTATTGAAAACAATATTTCTTTACAAATATATTCTAAAAATAAATATGACGTCAATAATGTGAAAAATACATAAAAGTATCGAGCACGTGTAAAGGTAACACATAAAATTGTTATAGTTTTATGTATTTTTGTTTAATGTCCGCCATTTTCTAGCGAACACCGAATATGGAGCTTTACGAGTTCGGGCGAAGCATTAGCTTTATTGTTTTTAGACTTTAAAATGTATTAAGAAAGAAATAAAGTATCTTATATTTGCTACATATTAAATATATATCAGCGAAGTGGTAGCCGTGTACCTATTCTCAATCTAAATCGAATTCCTTTTAGGGTTCGATTATATTAATTGGGGTTTTGAACTCACGACCTCTGCCTTAAAAGGCGATTTCGCTTACTACCCCAAAAGGTAACGTTTTGGATTAAAAAGTAAAAATGAATATTTGGAAGTAAATCTAAGGCGTACGAGGTCTATAAGCAAGCACTTGTGGTATATTTGTTTTGACTTCATAGTTTCGATCATACATCTATTTTTAGTCATACACTAATCTTACCTTAGTATAATTGATTACATAATATATTTATTTATTTTTAGGGTTCCCTACCTTTTAAGGAAAGGAGGACCCTTATATTTTAAAGTTATTATAATAAAATTTATAGATTTTTTTGGTTTAAATTAGTTGAGCTTTTTGATTTATCAAATATAAAAAAAACCGGACAAATTAGATAAACAATCAAAAGAGATGAAGGCTCTTGACAGACAGACGGAAAGAAATTAAACCAGAACATGCAAAATTTAATTGGTTAATTATTCAAAAAAATTATAATCATTTTACTTCTCCCTTAAAATGGGGAAAACGCTACAGACATTAAGATTTAGGTACCTATAAATCTCCACCTTGTAACAGTATGTACCTCCGATATAAGTTAAAAATAAATAAATAAATAAAATAAAATATGCATGGCAAAACACATAAATAACGTAGTCAATTATGAATAATACGAACTATATATTTTTGATACCATAATAATCGAGACGAGTTCGTGTATTGTCGTCCCGAATGTCGCGACCGTCGTTTCGTATATATAGGTGGTGGTGATGCTGGAAGGCAGCGGTCGAGTCGAACTCTAAAGTACTACGGTACTAATAAATATGATGCACATAAAGACTCGTACCAAATGTATAATGAATATAATATGATAATTCGAAGTCTATGATGGCACGATCTTTTAGGATCGAATTCCTTATAAAGGAATTATATGTGTAGGAGCGACACATATTGTGAGTCAAAGTTATCTTTGACCAATGTTATAATATTGAATGTTGCTTGACGTCGCGAAAGCTGACGTGATGGGCTTATGCGAACTGTTACAGCGACATTGACTATGTCGTGGCTGATGCCGTCTCGCAGTACGCTCGTGGTACGTAAGCTATGCTTGTATGGCGTTAGCCATTGATATATTACATACCACTTCTACGACTTGGTATACGACTAGTAGGTGTGTGGTGCTATTTTATGTCCCAGCTCCGGTGTATGTAGTAGTGTCCGCCTGTCTCATACGGGTGTGTGGTGCTATTTTATGTCCTGGAACTCTGGTGTATGTAGTAGTGTCCGCCTACGGTTCGAGACACGACTGTGGGGTGTGTGCCGTGCGTTTATTTAACATATCGGCCGCCTTGCGGCAGTGCGTTCGTTCCAACGACTTATATTGATCTCACAAATCAATCAACATCACGAATCATAATTCTAATATAATAATCTTAATATAAATAAGCGTAACAAGTACCTTCAGACTGATCACACACAAACGTCCCGGAGAGTTCAATAAGACTGTCGCAGCCGCAGTCAGGTAGGAATTCACGGTGTAGGGCGGGGAGGTGCCCGTACTCTTTCTTCCTTTTACTATAACTAGTTCGCAGTTATAGTGGAGAGGAAGATAGGACGCGCTCTTGGCTTTTCTTCGGACGAGCTTCGAGTTATGACAATATCATATTGTCGAGTTTCCAGTTATGTAAATAACTGACACAAGAACAACTTCTGATGGCAAATATATTATTAAAGCGATACCTTCTAATGGCATAATATAAAGTTCTTAATACTGTTACCTCTGAATCTCTAAAAGATTTTGAGTTCTTCACGATCACAACTATAGACGGTTCTAATCACTAGAAACATCACGAGCCAAGGCATTATTTATTAAATAATATTTTAAAATGAGTTTGAGATAACAGTTACAACCTTTACCAACTAAATGCCCTTATACCAAATGCTGATTCCTTATATTAATTAAATCAAAATAGCTTATAAATGGTGGTCATTAGGCATTGTAATATATCGTTCCTCAATTACATTAACTTATTCTGTACTTATATTTCATCAAGGGACCCTCATATGTTAACCTTAAGTAATGGGTTTACTGACGTATGTAATTATAGAGGAAATGCAAGTGTTGAAATTGTACAAAAGAAAATTTGGTCATTAATTAACGGCTACAAGACGCAGCGTGTGACAGTCACACGGTGGTTTAAAGTTCAATTCTCGTTCAGGGAAATAACAGTAATAATATTTTTTTTTATTTTACCATTTTGGTAAACCAATGTGCAGCGTTGAATGCCGCCACTTTTGGGTATGGAAATTGAGTGGATAGTTGGTATGAAGTGCTTTTTTTATCTAAGCTGTTATTATATGCAAAAATGCTTCACGTAAAATTATTATATTTTTTTATAAAAATATTATAAAAATAATAAGTTATATTATTTTCTAATTTTGCAACATTATTTCAACTTACACTAATAATAGGTTTCAAGTGCGACTCTTGATGTCTTAATGAGCCATAAAGAAACGCCACGTCTTATATTTTCCTTGAGACACGTAGACTGATACATTGCTGAACAGCTTATAACAATTTATATGATTAAATAAAAAAATCGATATTATTAAATTTATATTATTTGACATTGTCAATGTGTGTTTTTTCTCAATCGAAGATGCAGTGTTTAATACTATGTGAAAAAAAACCTCCTAAACTACGTAGATGCTAATAAAATTATAAATTTAATAAACGTATAAGAATTTTGAAGTAGTGCAACATGTACGTATATAACTTAATAGTAAATTAAACCATAGTAGAAATTCACTATATTTTTTTAGCTAAGTCTCGCGTTACAACAGCAGTTAGCAGCTAGTTTTAAAATATTGATTCGTATCTCCACCTTTCTAACACTTCGTGTTTAATATAAGACTGTAGGTCTATCACCGTACGTACTAAAAAAGAAAGTTTCCATAGTCTTAAAGCTTAAGGACAAATATACAAACATTTTATAGTTTTTACAAAAATAGCATAGAGGCCAGTGGTTGCGCAGAGTCACAAAGTTTGACTGCAAAATCGACTGATTGTGAGTTCGATCCCCACTAGAGGACACAAAATATTTATTTAAATTTATATTTTCATTTCTCTGGTGTCGAGGCAAAGGCAAAGCCTCCACGTTTCGGCGGAAAGCGGGGAACGGAGTATCTTAACATTAGGTTCCCTCTGCCTACCCTGCTGTGTGCGGGATACAGCGTGAAGCTGAATGAAAAAAAGAAAGAAAAAAAAAACAATAAATTAATCAAAATGATGTCATGCTGTAGGCACGATTCACACAATACCCTATAGAAACGTTTATCGCCTGATAAAGAGACATTATACGTACACTATACACCGTACAGTACACAGCGCTCTATAGTGCATTCGGATCAAGGATAGCTTACAATAACCCACGCTATTGGATAGGCTTGCACGTTTATTTTAAATAAATTTAAAGTTAGACGATCTTATTTATATGTATTATTTATTTTTGAGGCTCTCGTGGCGCAGTGGGATAGAGTTTGACTGTACCACAATGGTTGTGGGTTCCATTGACACTCGGGGATTTTATATAATTTCCAGCCCCTGGTAAGGAAAAATGCAAAGATCAACGCGACAGTTCCGGTTTGAAATAACAAAATCCCACTTTGAATATTATAATTTGAAAATTAAGAATTATAATTTCGTTATTCCATTAAAAACTACTTAAATAGTAGGTACCTACTTACTGTGAAAATACTGATTTTAATATGAATTGCTATTTGATATATATTTTACACTATTCTTTGCCCAGAGTCCAGGATTTTTTTGGACTAAATGGGAAATAATACAAATATGAGTCAAGGTAAAAAGAACATAATGGTATCGGGGATTTTTATAAGATTAAAAAAACTCTTGTTTTATGTTTAATTTGTGCCCATTACTTTAAGTAGATACTTTTTAAGTGAACGGTACACTGTTCTTTTACCAATTATATAAAAAAATATTATTGATTTTTAATTTGACACATCTCTTTCATCGAACGGTATATATTTACCGTCATCTTCAAGGAACATAATTCGGTTCCTCATACTTAAAGCCGCTTTTCTTTATTACTTGAATCACAAAAATGTTAAAAACTGCCGGTATCGAACCTATAACTATAAAGTTCAACCAGGTATCTCCATACACAAATTTGATACAAAATCTTAATTATTTCAATACTCTGTATCCACATCTGTCTGTCTGGATCTCGGAGATCGATTTCGCATGTAAAACGGGCGTAAAGCGATACCATTAATCAAGAACTAATTGGGAACGCACGTTCGCCGCTATTTTGACCAATTCGGAGACGGTCGATGACTTATAATTTTATTATATCAGTGACATGCCGCAGCGTATCGCAGAAACGTTTGAAAATTATATTTATTATATTATTATATAGGTTCTTACATTCAGGCCAGTCATAGTGCGTGCGACTGTAATTGCGACAGGTTTTGAGTTCGATTCCCACTAGGGGAAATTAAATATTTCATTTTCTTCGCTCTGGTAACGAGGTAAAGCGCGACGTTGCGTTTTGCAATGACTTCAGGATTCGGCGGAAAGTGAAAATGGATATGTCTTAAAAAAATATTACGATTTCCTTAACATTAGTTTCCCAGGTTCTCTCTAACTTCGGGTATATATCAATGTACTTACATTCTAGTTGCCACTCGCAACTTCATTTACGTGAACTTTTTGATGTAAAACACAAAATTCTTAGGCTTTTCTTTACATAATAAATATAATCTAAAATTCAATTCACAATCACCGCAAATTTAAACCAATTAGAATCAAAATAATTTTGTATTTCAAAACAATAACGTTAAGTAGCATGTTCTATTGAGCGTCCCGCCAATTGATATTATAGATATTTTATGGCACGTCGTGTGAGGTAACCGACGTGAGTACGTTATATTACAATTGACACCGAATGTAGTTGTAAACGAATTGTAGTTGTAGTTGTTGTAATAACATCGAGCTGAGAAATTTTGAAAAGTATCGATATAAAGCTGATTTATATATTTGTTTTATATTTACTGCTAAATATAAATGTTTTCGTTTGTCAATATCTTTTTTAGACTTACAATGTATTTCATATATAGCAGAGTAAACAGAGGCAATCAGGAATCAACAGATGCAAAAAGTAGTTAAATCATTATAAAATAAATAAATCAAATCAGCTTCACGCTGTGGAACCTAGTGTTAAGACACTCCGTTCCCCCCTTTTCGCCGAGTTCTGGAAGCATTGCGTGTTGAGTGGCGGAACTTAACGCTGCACTTGCTTGCCTCGACACTAGAGCGAAGAAATGAAAATATAAATGTAAATAAATATTTCATTTCCTAGAGTGGTGATCGAACCCACAACCAGTCCAGTTTACAGTCACACTTTGTGCCCTTACGCCACGACCAGCCTCTTCATCATAATTATTATAATATGCTTTCCAAATAAGAATGACGAACATAACCAAATCTCAATGGAAAAAAAAAAACATTATTTAATACAATATTTCGTGAAACTAAGGTGTTTTTGTTACTAAGCACTATCACTGATGGCAAGTTTCGGTGATGACATCATCAGGAATCAAACCTACGTGTTATTTGGTAATGGCCCTCGTCGCCTCCGCTGCGCCTACACGGTGAATTTATTACGCGAATAAATTAAAGGGCGACATTCGTATTAAGAGTGAAGAAACTTGTATGAACTAATATAGGTGTAAGGATAATTAATAAATTATTTTATAACTGATGAACAAACTTTTTATTTTATTCTGTGACCTACTTATGTCCATGATCTATATAACAGATTTGAACTTATAACTATCGCATGTCGCAATTGGTCTGTCTGAAACTATCATGAAAAGCTTTTAAATTAATATTACATGTAATATCGCTTAAAATCAAACAAAACGGAACGAAAATTAAAAAAATCATTAAGTGAGGCCAGTCGTGGCGCAGTGGCACAAAGAGTGACTGTTAAATCGACTGCTCATGGGTTCGAACTCGAGGAGATAAAATATTTACTCAGATTTATATTTCCATTTCTACGCTCTGGTTTCAAGCAAAAGCGCGGCATCGAGTTCTGCCACTCAACACGTAATGCCTCTATAATTCGGGAGAAAGTGAAGAAAGGAGTGTCCTAACACTAGGTTCCCTCTGCCTACCCTGTTGTGTGCGAGATACAGCGTGAAGCTGAGTAAAAAAAGGATGAATGAGAAGAATGATAGAGAAGGAAATCCTATTCTTTACTTATCCTTTTGCAAATACCGTCTAGAATGAAGTCGCAAATATAGACTGATATGCATACATTAGGTATTTAATATGTAAATGTGTTATCTAATCAAGTGTAACGTGATAAGACGTGGGAAGATACTTGCATTATATTAATAAACACTCCTATTCAATTAATAAATATAACATAAATAAAAAGGTACGAACGGTATAAAAATCAGCTTCACGGAGTATCTCGCACACAGTACGGTAGGCAGAGGAAACCTAGTGTTAAGACACCCTGTTCCGCACTTTCCGCCGAATTCTGGAGGCCTCGCGTGCTGAGTGGCGGAACTCAGCGCCGCGTTAGTGTGATTAGTTATGTTGATATAAAATAATTATTTTAAAAGGCTTAACAGATTTTGAAATCATACACAATTTATTTAACATTATAAAATATCGCACTTAATCGATTCACCCCCAGTCGCCGCCTACTTCTAGGAAATAATTCGAATTCGTGTTTAAAAGTGAACACTATTTTGTTGAGTTTAGAGTTTAAAATGATGTAGCAAAGCCAAAACTTACATCTTGCGACAAACTGCGCTATGCGTAAAGCAAAGTGCTTTATATGTCAGCTGTATAATAAACCTTTACTTATAAACTCTGTATGTATTCGTGATAATCAAAAAATACCTGGGTTTTTTTTTTCATTAATACCAAGTTTTATATGTGTATAAATTTAGTTTGTCTTCATATAAACTTTCTTCATATAATTTATATAAACTTTCAAATATCTCTCTTTCTGTATGTGTAGACCTATAAGAAAAAACTATCTTTATTTTGCATTTTTGACTAAATTTGCAATAAAATGGCGTTATTTTAATGCAAAGTTATATTAAAAAAGATATAAATACATATATCCAACAAAATATATACATATGTTGTATTCATTAATTTATATCTCAACGACAAGAAGCGTCAAAACAGTATCACTTCGATGAGACAATCGCTATAAATCAGCGGAAGTTGCTTTATATGGCCAAAGATAAGATTCTAATAAGGCTAAGAGAAATAAGCTCCAACCACGTTCTGCATCTTGAGTCCTTTCGTGCTTTTAAATCGATGGAACGTTATCGAAATAAACTACAGCATTTCTATAACTAATAAGTATCAGTTGAATGCTACAACAGATTGTTGTCACAAGGTTCTATTGCAGTGTTCACTTGTGACTATTCGTCGCCTACGATCAAGCCTACGCGGCCGCACTATATTTAGATATAGCTGTGACAACATTCCGATCATAGGCTAGGACGGGAGTTCTGTACTGAGGAAGTATATTATATGTTCAGAGCAAAAAATATGTATTACACCAGTTTTTCTTCCAATGACAATGATTTTTAATCATTAACATTTTTTTATTTTTGTCAAGAAAAATGTGGTTGATTTTTTTAAGGGAAACGTACAGTAAATTAAATATAATCTAATAATACACAAAAAATTTACGTATACCAATCAAGTTTTATATGAAAAGTCATTTTCTATTTTAAGAGAATTATTTAAAAAAAATTGTATTATCTGTTCATTTTTTTGTCTGTTTGTGGCTTATTTTAAACAAAATAATATTTTAGTTACTTGAGAATAAAGATAAGTAACGCAATTATTGATATTTATAAACATATTATGTACTAACTATTTGTAATCCGTTATTTACAGAAAGAACCTTTTTTGAAATCGGTTAATGTAGCACAAAACATATTAACATTTTGAATGTAAAGGGAACATAGATCTGAACTCTTATTGAAGTCTAAAGTTCAAACCTACAGTAGTTTGTTCACAGGAAAAATAATTTTAGCTCAACTTGCTTACTTTAGTGAAGGAAATGCCAATATCTATTTCTGTTGTTTCCGAACACCTATTTCCTAGGTCGTAAACCTCGTGCGCTGTAAAGAAGTTGCAGTTCTTGTTAATCTATTTTATGGTAAAATAGGAGGTAAAGTGAATGAACTTAATTTTAAAATAGTGATGTGCACTTGTAAGATATTGAGAGAAAACAGTGAAATACTATTTTCTCTCTGTAAACGCGGTGGTTGTGGGTTTGAATTAACTCGTAAGAAAGAAATATGTGTATTTTTTTTACTTTCTTGTCAAAAAATTCACATATTTCAATAATAATAAAAAAAAAAGAAAGAGCTCCGTAACTCAACCTGCAATATCTCGTATTGGTGTCTTAGGAATGAAGAGAAGTGTGTGTCTTAACAGCGTTTAACTTTTTTTATTGTTTCAATTTAAACACACTTGTTTCTTCTTTTGTGTCTTAATTTAACTTTTGATACAATTTTAAAATGTTATTTCTCATTTAGAAAAGAAAAATACGTTTTTAGAAAACGTATAAAAATTTGATACGTAGCGGGATTCATGAAGTAATTCGTGAAGTCGGCGTGAGGTGGTTGTGGGTTCGAGTTTCACCCGGAGAATGATTTATTTTGTTATACAATTAATTTAATTTCTTTGCTCTGGTAAGAATACAGACATTTAGTTTCGGTTAACACGCAATATCTCGGAAACTGTGCGGAGAATGTTAACACTGCGTTCCCTCTACTACTGCGTACCCTGCTAAGGGTATCAATCACGATACAGCGTGAAATTAAAATAAAAGAAATTTTCTATCCAATTAATTTTATGTGAAAACTAAGTTACTATTGAAGTCGATTACGATGAACGCTTTAGGTGGCATTCTTAGAATGGTCCTACGCTATTATTAGAATAAAAATGTATTGTTATGAGCATTGTATTTCTATTGGGAAATAAATAAATAGTGATTAAATTTACTTTAATTTTTAATGATTTCTTAACATTACATATTGTTAAAAAATCGATGACTTATCGATTTCGACGATCTCGATATTGAGAGTCACACAAAGTTTTTTTTTTAAACCTATAAAAATTTGAACGTAGCGGGACCTTTCTTACCTAAGTGTGGAATAACACACCAAGTAAATGTTTTTTTATGTCTACATATTATTTATTCGATATAATAAAGTTTTACTCGACATCGTACTTTTTATTGAAATAACTTGAATAAATGAAAATTATACTATAAATAGGAACGACTAATATATTCCAACTAATCGATTGAAGTAGGTCAGCTACAGCCACGCTGGTAATCGATTCTGCGAATGTTCTTCACTCGCCAAATATGGGCGTTAATTGTTATTTATATAGGTATATGCAACATATAAATCACTTGTTTTTGTAATGTCTTCCTCTTAGCCTTAAGCCACATTTTAGTAATAACCAATAAATTATTTACGTAATTTTCATAAAGTATCGAGTGTAAATGCGTGTTCAAATGGCGAAACATAAGGCTGATTTTTGTTCATTTAAAATAAAAAAAGTAGTATAATTCAAGAATATTTTCGTATGTCAAAATCGAACCTATAACTATTAGGCACTTACTTACTAGCATAGCTTATAAATAAAACATTTCATAATATCTTATTTGTTACCCACTACGTGAGGCTGTGGGATAGAGCTTGGCTGTAAATGCTATATGGTTGTGAGTTTATTCCCCACTCAGGGGAATGATTATATTTATTTCCTTTTCCCGACAAAGCGCGGCGTTGGATTCTGCCATTCAACACCTAATGTCTCAAGAATTGGGCGAAAATTGGGAAACGAAGTATCTTTACACTAGGTTCTTCTGGCTTCTGGGTGGCACCCAGCTATGCGGGAAAAAACGTGAAGCTGATGTCTACTCCGTATTTACAATGGTATGCTGTAGACATGCGTTCTTATTTAATTATTTGTATAAATTACTACAGTTAACCAATACGAGTGTACCTACGTGTATGAATGAACACGGCCTTGTAGTAGGTAGTTAGGTACTTATTACACTTTGCATATGAACATGTGTTTTTTTTCTATACGTACATGATCTTATTGTAAAACTAAAGACGCTATCTTTTCAATGTGTCATCTTTGCATTTTATATTTTATTCTTTTTAGCTTTACCCTCTTTTATAGACCCTATGACCTACGCAAGTATGAAAACGACATCTCAAGATCTATCTCAGACTTGATAGCGGTTTGTAAGTTCGGGCCCTGGCGCAAAAACATTTCGTTTCTCAATTTGAACTGAATTTTTGAGACATTGCCTGTTGATTGTCGGAAATCCACGCCGCGCTTTGACTTTTTATCAATATAAGGAAATGGGAACAATCCATTTCGCCAAGTAGTAATCGAAACTACAACCGCTACGTTTACAGTCAACTGCTGCGCCACGTTGGCCTCTCGAATTTTTATCTCGTAATAAATAAAATGTACATAGAATTCTATTGTAATTCTATATAAACAGTAATTATTGTTTGCAAATATTCCTTGACGTTTACTTTTAGTCATCGATGATTAAATAAGTAGGTTAGCTAAGTTACATTGGTTTTTGTTGTTAGAACTGAGATTCTTATACACCCACACAGTACAAGTACTGCGGCCATGATGAAGCGCCACTTGGTGATTGATGGACGTTTAGGTATATTGAGTAGATTTATGTACAAAAGTTAGTAGGAAATTTCAATTTGTGTTTAACTTGTTCACTTTTTTTATATTTACACTGTATGTATCACATAGCAGGGTAGGCAGGGTTCCCAATTTTTCACTTCCGTTCCCCACGTTCCGCCGTATTCTTGGGGTATTGCGAATTAAGTGGCGGAACTCAACGCCGCGCTTTCCTTGTACCATTTTCTCAAATTGGAATCGGATCCAAAACCTGTCGCGGAGGTTTCCCCTTAGTTTGAAATAATACATATATAATAGAGTAGCCTCTGCCTTTGACTATGCCTGCATGGTCTACTAAATGGATATATTTCAGAATTGTTTATGACACACTCTAAAGCGGCATCGACCTCCCGCAGTCCATAATCCGCTCTCATTGCTAGTGCAGTGAGCTACATACCTACCCTTCGATAAATGTAGTAGGTACCTATCCATCCCAACAACATATATTAAATATGGCAGTTCCTGAGAGCATAGCATGCTTATCTATAAGTTTAGCTCTTAAAATAAAAATCACTTGATTATTTAAACGATTTTAATACTCCTTACGCATTACTTGATACACAAATAAAATTATTTAAATCAAATAAATCGGCTTCATGCTGTATCCCGCTCACACCAGAGCGTGAAGGCATGGGGAACTTTCTGCCGAATTCTGGAGGTATTGCGTGTTGAGTGGCAGCACTCAACGCCGCGCTTAACCTCGACACCAGAGCGAAGAAATGAAAATATAAATTTAAGTAAATAATTCAACTCCTCGAGTGGGGATCGAACTCACAACCAGTCGGCTTTACAGTCACACCTCGTGCCGCTGCGCCATGACTGGCCTCATAAAATAAAAATTATTTATTTACTCTATTAAATATTTATAAAGTTGACAAACACCACTAATCAACAAAATGCAAATGCAACAAGAAAGTTACCTAATAAATTAATTTAACACTAGATCTGGCCTAAAATCAAGATTAATTTATACGTATTGGCAACAGCCTGATAAGATCGGGTCCTTTTGAAACGAACGGGCGCGCGCGTTGACGCAACTCATTTGAAAACACAATTTACTTCCTTCGCAATGCGTGACATAATGGGTTATTGAAAATAAGCAAAGAGTCACTGGTTTCCTAGAATACTAATCACTGATTTGTACCTAATGCCGCTGTGTGGTCCTCTGTGTGAGAGAGAGCTGGTGAAGTCTTGATATAGTTTTTTAAGTTTCACGCTTTATCCCGCTTATAGGAGAGTGAATGTTGAGTTAAATTAGTGTTAAGACACTCTGATTTGCACTTTTCGCACAATTTTTTAAATATTTCGTGTTGTAATATCTTGTTGTTCGAGCGATGTCAGTCAAAAGTAATTAATTCCCAAAGTAGGAGTCAAACTCACAGCTATTGTATTTACAGTTAGATGCTCTAGTGTTGCGCCACAACAACTTCAAACAGAAAAAGAGATTAGATTAGATTTATAATGGTAAGAGTTACCATTATAAATCTAATCTAATCTCTCACCTGAGTTGCAACGATATTCAGTCCCATATTAATGTTATATAACTTATGTATATGCATAAAATTTACTGCTTTGTTTAATCATTTACTTAGTCTTATTTTTTAAATGAATTACTCAAAATAAATGAATCTGGTTTTTTTATTGCAATAAAATGTATTTTAATGTTATATTGTTTTCTTTATTAACTCAGTAAATAATTAATAAAATCATTAATAATATTTAGTTTTCATTTACCTAGCTTTTATCATAATAATTAATACAAATGTATATAAATTATCAATAATTAAATTCCTTATTATATCTGACTTAAGCCTTAGATAATTTTCAGCACCAACTAATTTAGCGGCATGAATTTAAATAACACATTAACATATTAAGCATCGAACCTACAACCGGTTCTCATTTAAAATAAACTAGATTTTCGTAATAGTAATTTATTATAACATTATAAAGCTATAGAGTGTGTTTTATTGAACGCGCTAATCTCAGGAACTAATTGAAAAAAAAAAGTGTTTTGTTAGTCCATTTATTGAGAAAGACTTCTGTGACTGTATAACATCATATTGATCGTTTCGATATAATCCATTTTATCTGTTATCAGAGTGAGGTACATAAGTAGGAGTTACAGAGGTATCAGGCACTCAGAAATTAAAATATGACTTGTGTCTCACACCATACAGGCCATTCGTGGCGCAGAGGCTTAGGGGCGTGTGACTGTTAACGCGACAGGTTGTTGGTTTGATTCCCACTCGAAGAAAAAATATAATAAAATACATATGAGGATGAGGCAAAGCGTGGCTTTGAGTTGCGTCACACTACACGGAATGCGTGCAGAATTCTGCGGAAAATACAGAGTGAAAACCTCGTTACCTCCTCACGCTCAATGTCTCATGTAGTAAAATAGGCTCCCTGCGCCTTCCCTGCTACATGCGGGATACAGCGTGAACACGAAAAAAATAATTGTATATTTTATCTCCAGGCTATGTTAGTTAAGAAATATAATATTAAGCAGTTTATACCCCTATCAACGCGCTTAGACCGCTGACCGGCTGACCGGCCGGGCTGTAGCGAGATCGATGAATTAATGACAGTATAGTTAGTGCATCCCACGCACTGACTCACTTCGACGGGATATTTGAACAAACAAATCGAATAATAACTTATTGTCATAGATTGTGGAGTACGAATTGACTTAAAGGTTTTGTAAACAACTGATAAAGTTATTCTCTTACAATATTTGTAATAATTATGTTCAAGGCGTGATTTAATTGGTGTGGGTACTTGGCTTACACAGTTTTTTTAGCATCACGCTATATTTCATATAACGGGGTTGGCAGAGGAAACCTGGGATCCAAGGGTTAAGATACTTGTTTTTCGTTACCGTTACCCGCTTTCCATAGTATTCTTGAAGCATTATGTGTTGAGTACCGGTAGTAAACGCCGCGCGTCGCCTCGTCATCAGAGCAAGAAATTAAAATATTAAATTTTACAATCGATGGTTTACGGTCGCACCTTTGTGCCCCTCAGTTTATATATAAATTATTATTTATTATAAATTCTTCCAAGAAATTCATAAATATGGCGATTTTTTACAAAAAAAAAAAAAATTATAATCTAAAACGTTACCTAATTAATACCCTCAGTAGTAAATTTGTTATTGAATTTTAGTGTATTTATATTTGCTTACATTTATACAAATACCAATGTTTACACAAAAAATATTTAACAGTGAATTATTATACCTTAGTTTATTTTCTATGAAAAATTATGTACAAATCTGTCTCGCACTTGAACGTGTTTTTTATAAAAATCTGGTTTTTATAATCTGCAATTACGTTTACATGAATATGTCCTTATCCTTAGATGGCGTTGATATGTATTTATAGGAAGGCAACATCAAAGATACTTCCATATTTACATAGCAGGGTCATTTTATAAATGATAATTAAAATGATTAAAAAAATATTTCACGTTTAAATGGCACTTGTATGCCTCTTGGATCCTCTTAATTGTTTTTTAATTGTAATGTTTCCCTACACTCCTACAGGAACCTATAAACCAAATTTCAACGTTGTAAGCAGAATCGTTCTGGTTGCTGTTGGTCACTCAATAACGGAAGAGTTTGAAAGATATCAAGAGGAACCCTAGGTACATTTGTGAATATAAAACCGAGATTAATACAACACTTTAACCATATAGTGTAGTACTGCCACCAATTTATTTTTGTCATTAAAATTTCAGTAATTTTAATGTCGCTTCCTATAGCTACGTGACTTATACCACCTTTCTCGACATTTGTAGGTTTAACTATTAAAATATCAAGTTCCTACTCTTAATAAAGAAAAAACTTAGGGTGATGATCAGAGGAAACTTCAATGTCCAACAAAGCCTTCGTTCATTCAAGTCGTTTATAGATTAATTGCTAGTTCTGGGTCACGGAGCTGGCCATATCGAGCGTGTGCAAGGGAACACCGTATAAGCGCCTATTCTATAATCACTATATTATCCAAAACGAAAGAGGTGAACGTGTCGATTTTATACATACCGGCCTTATTATTCCCATAAATTATTTATATAGTGTGACTTTCCTCAATGTCGTTACTACCCTTTTTTTTATATCTTCGAGCTTTTCAGCCAAAGGGAATCTAGTTGTATCTCCCAACTGTTTTATTACAGCAGTGCATGATGGGTGGCCAGATTAAGTAATGCCGCAAACTTTCTATTATATATTCATTTACTAAAATTTAATAACAAATTAATTTTCAAAAATGAGAACATTTTACATTCATAAGTCTATACAATGTTCCGTTTCAATTAATTATTTATTTTCATTTATCAAAGCAAATTGTGACGTTGAATTCCACTTTCAATACAACTACGTCTCGAATTTTAGTCGAAAGTGGAGAACGGAGTGGAGTGTCTTAACACTAGAACCCCTTTGTTCAGCTTTTATTTAACATTTAAAATTCTAATGCACGATACGATGCTAGTTACATAAAGTAAGGATCACGTTGCAATTGTTAATAACTTGAACTTGTTTATGAAATGAGTCAATATGCTAAAGGACATCTGTTCTCTACGAAACTCTCTGACATCATCGTTTTAATGTAATGTTAGAGGAAAATTTTACTTTAGTTATTTTAAATTGTTCTACTTTCAATTCTAGGGTATCGTGACCTATTTACTTTGCGACCTTGGTGTTGAGGATAATATTATGAGAAAACATGTAATGTACTAAATTTATGTGAAGTAGGTTTTTGCTTATGGGTTAGGACTGGGACTAAGAGATCTGTGACCTTTAAATATGTGCAAATTTCGTTGTTAATCTCTATATTGGGGCATTCCACGTGAAGCGGAATTCCACGTAAAATAAGTCGAGGTCTCCGATTTTGGTTTTTTTTTATAATATTTTAGACATACATGGGTGGGTCCTCAACCCATTTGCTCGATATTTTTATAGTACCGTGTTAAGTTATGAGGTTACGGGAGTTCGAAGACGTGAGAGACTGGTGAACTTGTACTCTATTAAATCTCATAGTTCAATATTAATAAGAGAGTTATTAAATTACCAGAAGTGTTTCACGATATACGCAATGGTTGTAGTTTCGATACCCTCACAGGGGAATAAATTATTTTCGCACTCATGATTGTTCTTGAGTGGCGGATTTCAACGCCGTAAGTCTACGTTAAAAATAACAAAGATACATGCATAGCTATATATATTTAGATGTAGCTTTATTAGAACTTATTAATTATAGCTTAAGTAGTCAGGGTGTTTGGAAGATTTTCAAGAGGCGCGAATTCAATTCCCGCTATGTTTCTGTTATTGAAGTTTTTCGAAAAACAATTGTCTTTTTCCTGAATGTGAAATAATATATAAAAAATGGTAATAATATTTAACATAAGTCTACTTCCTCTTCTTTAGAACAGTCTAATAAATAGTTATTTCGTCTAACGACGTTTTCAATCAATAAACCATTTGAGATTGCCCCGCTCATTAGTTAACAACAAATGATAGTTAAAGCGAAAGTATTTCCGATACAAAATATTGATGTTATTAATATTCACATTAGTTGGCTTAGTAAATTGTTTTTTGTGTAATCAAGTTTAAATCTATAATTATCTCTTGTTCAATTTACATATAACTACCATCGGATTTTTGGGTACGTAGAGCTCGTTGTGACGCATTAAAAAAAATAGAGAAAAAGTAGCTTCACGCTGTGGTCTATATATAGCAGTATATAAAGAAAGAATCTAGTGTTAAGACTATTTTACGTTTATCCCTTTACTGCGTCAGGAAGTATTGAATTTGTCAAAATTCAAGACTTCCCGATGCAATTATTGCGTATTGAGTAGTGGAAGTCAACGCTGCTCGCATCGCATGTCAATTTCGTCTTAAAAAAACTTAATACTTAGCCTACAAGCAATCTGCTTGCTCTGGCTCGCTTAGACTATGGCCGTTGTGAGTTTGATCCCCACTCGGGGGAAAGAATTTTTGTTTTTTAATATTTTCATTTCTTCGCTCTGGAGACTCTGAGCTCTGGACCAAGTGGAGGTGGGGAATTGAGTGTCTTAACATTAGGTTCCCTCTGTTTACACATGTCTTAATTGTACTGAGGCCACGTTTTTTTTGCGATTTAGTCTTTGATAAAAAAAAACTTAATAGTACCACAATCATAAATAAAACTACAGAGGTTTTTCTGTTCTTCTTTTAATACACTATTTCATTTTATAAATAAATAAATGACACATTCATAATTTCGAAATCTACAAAATAACACCTACTGTCCACTGAGTCACTGGTGCTCAACCTTTATCCATTCAAGCCTTACACGGCAACACACAAACACACGCACGCACACAGATAAGCCAAGCCAGTTTGACGTTTACAGTTTACAGTGTCAGTGAGACGTCAGTTCGCCGAGGCACGGCGTCGCGGTACGATCGCCCGCCATCTTGTTGTTTAAATAACGCGAATTTAAAAAAAACCGTATGTGCCAGTGTTTTTTTTTGTGTATTTTAAACGTTTTGCGGTGACAAATATAGAGAATTTGTTTTTTTTTTTTATAAATGTTAAAATTGGTTTTAGATGAAATTTGAGGTTACAAAATATTTGCGGTGTTTCCAAAGCCATGCTTTTACCACGTAATGCTACGATTTGCGAACTTTATACGTTTTTTTCGATATTTTTTGCAGGGGATATTGTGTTTTTAACTATTTTTATAACATATAGGTTACGGTCAACGTTCCGAACGTATTTGGGTTAACTAAAGACTTCAACGAAAACTGCTCAACTAACGTGTTGTTTATTTATAATAACTGTTGATATTGAAGTGGAAGATAAGATATTTCAATGGTACTTTCAATTGTCATGGTTGAGATTGCAGAATACCGCTATGATACTATTTTATTTAATATAGATTAATATGTTTATTCATTTTATTAAATTTTATTGAGGATATGTTATAAATTAACACATTTATATAAAACGGTTGACACATTCCGATATATTTATAACAGTGACATAATGTTTTTCATGAAATAGTTGCAATAGATAAGAGAATTTTATATATTTTGTTGGATTCCGACGAATCTCTTATTGGTAAATTTTTTTATTATATTAAAAATGTTACAAGTTCCTTTTTTTTTGTGGAGAATATATATTTTTTTAAATAAATTATTTATGAAGTCGCGAATTCCTCCCTTTTTTTTATATTTCCTTATTTCTTGATTAACTGGCTTAGAAAATACGATTTGGAGTTTTTATATTTTATCTTAATTCTAACATTATGTTTTATTATAAACGTTCGAGGATATTATTATCCTGCACCAAAGAAGCCGATATGACAAATTTGATTAGCATTGTTAGCAATCACTCGTGAAGTACCTATTATTATTATTGATAACACTTTTAGTTACCTTATTTAGGTATTTTTTTTTAAATATTTATTGAAGATCTTATAAAATATTTTAATAGTATTCTGGAACTATTAGTTACTATAATTTATCTTTTTGACATCGCTATAAAAAAATAATATATATACTATATTAAATTTGCAAGGTATTTTATAACGTAAAATATATAAAAGAAAACTATATATTTGTAAAGTTAAAAAAAACTCTTTGTACAGCTTCTGCATAATAAATTTATATTGTCTGTATGAAAAAGCATGTAATCAATCAAAAACACAGAAGGCACCGACAAAATTATTATATCCATATATCCATACTTTTTTGTAGCCATATACAACAAGTGTACAATAAGTTACATCAAAAAAACTTCTTTACAACATAAAAATACCTCATTTCGCTTGACTCACAGTCCACAGATAACGTCATACCGACGTAATGTCAGTAAAAGGTGACAAATTGAACTTTATTACTTAGAAAATATGAAATATTATAATATATGCTGAGTATGCTTCCTCGTAATCTAAAGTGTTTTGAGTTATTATGCCTTTAGACTCAGTGATAGTCTAAGTGATATTGCACAATAATACGTAAGTTATAGGGCAGTCGTGGTATAGGGGTGCAAGCCGACCGATGTGGCTTCTAATCGGGGCAATAAAATATTTAATATTTTAATTTCCATGCAACCAGGCAAAGCGCAGAGTGAATTCGTTGTTTTTAAAGAAACGTCGAAGAAAATCATTTTAGACTGTCTAATTGGCTGTCCATAGAAACGGAACTAATAACATAAAAGTGAAATTGCGTATAATATACGTATATTAGAGAATTATACAAGTAAAATTTCAATATATATTTCGTAATCTCCAAGATATTATAATTAAGTAAAGTGGTGATGCGATTATAATATAGTTAAGTTAAACAATACCAGGATGTAGGGTTTAATGTGTCCCCAGTATCCGTTCACATCCAGTACTATCCAATACTGGATGTGTGTGTTATGGTGGACTGAAAGATAACGAATAGGCTTCAAGTAAAAATAAAATCATATATGATGAGGAAGTGAGGTCATGTAAAATACGTGAGCATCCCTCGGAGAGCATGTATGAAGAAGTTGATTATAACATAATGAACAATGCTACCGATTTGATATCCATTTTTAGCATTTTTTCTTAAGAGCAATTTTTTGTCATTATTTCTACCTATAGTTGGGAATATTTTTTTTTTAGAAAACACCAAGTTTGAGTCCTTCTCGATTCAAATATACAATAATATAATATGTTCTTAAAATACCAGCATAAGCTATATAGGCGATATCTCGATTGCCCAAACCTTATTTACATCCTGTCCTGACCCACTTACCTCTTACACCATCTCATACATTAAAAGTACAGCGCAGATATGACCTTAATCTACCCCTTAAAGGCACCAGCATCAAACTTTCTCAATCGTAAATTGTATGCAAAATCACATTGTTATTACAAGTTAGTCCCAACAAGACAACCTTCGTTAAGTAGTTGTCATATAATATTCAACGCTTATTAATATTATCACAGCTGACAGTTTATATTATCATTGAAAACTTATTATTATTGAATAATTTTTATTATTGAAATAAGGGAGAGACACTAAACGATTTATATTTATTATATTGTTTTGTTTCTTGAGATTTTATATAATATTTTATTATGACAATAAGAACTTCTTACGCAATTTATTAATACTGGTGAACTATTTGCAATATGTACTAAAATATTGATTTAATTTGTTATTTGTATCTGAGGCTAAATTTACACGAGCGTTGATTCAGTCACTTGTTATTATGTTTATTTAAATTAGACCGTCGTGGCGCAGCGACACGGCGCCTGTCTGTAAACGCTAAGGTTGTGGGTTCGTAAATAATTTCCTCGGGGCATGAATAATTTTAACTGCCATGCTATGGTAACAAGAGCGGCGGTGAATTACGACACTTTGCAAACAATTAGATGGAAACTGGAGAACGGAGAGAACTTAACACTAGGTATCCTCTATTGACCCAGTGCTGTATGCGAGATACAGCGTGAAGCTGAAAAAAAAAACATAATTTAACTAAGCACAAAATTTTACGACTGTATCAAACGTCACGTCGATTCAATAATAATTTTAAAGAATAATGTTAGCAATTCTCTGAATAAATAGTCAACGCAATGAGTAATGACACACTTAGTCGAGCGATTTAATAACAAAACATGCCACAGTCAGCACCAGCAGTGAATGTAAACAGTTGTTACTGAAGGTGATGTGGCTTGCTATACAAATAAATATTTTTCAGTTTATATATTTATTTAGTTAAATCTATTGGATCTAATATTAATTAAATAGAATTATATTAAATCATTAAAGGAACTAAGGTATACTGCCGCCATTGTGGTGCAGGGGCACAAGCGTGGGACTGAAACGCAACGGATGTGGGTTCGCTTCCACTCGAAAAGAAGGGAGGAAATGAATTTAATATTTTCATTTCCTCGCTCTGCTAAAAATGACAGCTTCTTTACATATTTCCAAATCTCAATAAAACAATAAAGTCTATATTATCTTCATAATAATACAATTTATAAAAAGAAATATCTTATTTAACGTATAAATCTTCTTAAGAAATTCGTACACGAAATCTTGTCTGATCGGTCCCACATTTTTAATGCCGTTGACATTCAAAAGCAATCAATTGTTCCTAAGTAGACTAACAAACATAATAAACTAGACCAATATACAGAGTTGACAAAAAATGGACACTTTTATAAGCTGATTAAAATTCTACAATACGCTTTTAATGGGACAACAATTGATGTTATCGATAATCTCAACATCAATAGAACAGCTTGTTCCAAAGCTTTCTTTGCTGGAGGCTCTTTGAACAGCAATGGTGATATATAAGTGAAAGCAAGCAGAATTATCAGGAGAAATTTTTTATACCTTCCCTTAAATAGTCAGAGGGAACTTAGCGTTAAGATATTCCTTTCCTCATTTTTCGCCCAATTTTCTATTACGTGTTTAGTGGCTCAACGCCGCGCTTTGTCTTGTTACCAGAGCGAGTAAATTATAGATTATTAAAGATAAATGATATGATGATAATTATTATGATAATCACAGATTTGCGTAGATAAAAACTGAGAAGGACAAAAACTATAAACAAAACAAAGCAAGCAAATTTAATTAATTATCAATTTCAATTAGTGAAAAAGCAAGGCCCAGACGTTGTGAAAGAAAAAAGAAGTATGAAATTACATGTTGCAAACACATGTTTCATTTCCACTGAGAGATTAAAGTTGTAGCACTTACTTCGTAAACATTGAAGCCTTATACTCGACCGTTGCTGTGCAATGAACTTTCGTTGTATAGGGGCACGACTATTGATGTATTTGTGTTTAGTCGTCCTTTATACTGTCACTTATTAATATTTTAAATGGACACATTTTCTGTTATTTTGCTTATAATTATTTTTTGTTTCCTTTTAGTTAATACAATGACAGTATTGTTATTCTCAATAATAAAATAAAAAAATGAATCTTGATAGAGTAGAATTATTTTTGGACAATTTCTTCTTCTTTCTTTGCTATTATCGTGAATAAAAATAATATTTAAATCTCAAGTAATTAAAATGTTTGGAAAGCAAAGTTTCCTTGCAGCGCCCAGAATTCTGTAATTGTTCCCAAAAAAGGTTATCTAGGACGATGTCATCGAGTCTTTTATATACTCGTAATTAGTGTACGGTTACTTTCTACTATTAACACCAGAACATAAATAACTATAGGCTTCTTCTAATGGGCGCTCAGACTATAAACTTTAGTGGTGCATGAAATTCAAATAATATGTAGAAAACTTTAGACATTATAACCGAATCAAATAACTAAAATGCTTCGTAGATTAGTGGTCTATTGCACGCGAATATAATTTTGCTTGCCTTCCTTTCAAGAAAAACATAGCAATTCTCGGTATCATTTAATAATTGATTTTAATAAAATAATATCATCAGCTTCACGCTGATTTGCGGGATTCACACAGCAGAGTAGGCAGAGGGAATCCAGTGTAAAGACACTCCGTTCCCCACTTTCCGCCGAATTCTGGAGGCATTGTGTGTTGAGTAGCGGAATTCAACGCCTACTTTGCTTTGCGTTGACACCAGAACGAAGAAATGGGCATATATTTTAAATAAATATTTCATCTCGAGTTGGGTTCGAACCAACAACTAGTCGATTTTATAGTCACACTTTGTGCCCCTGCGCCACGACAAGAATAACTTCACTGGACTGGCATAAAATAATATAAAATACAAAAAATCTTAGTAACCTAAAAATCCAATTTCTCGAAAACGAAATATATTTTCTTATCAATTTTATACGATGTTGATACAAACTTCCTACATTTTAAAAGTAAAATCATGTAAAAAAAACTGTCTACTCCGTCCAAATCTCACCAGCAACATGCATCTCAATTTGCCGCGTCAAATCGTCTGCATTCAGCGTGGCCATCCCGTTAGGAACCGGTCCGCATACTCCGCGTTCCTTGCATTACTCACTTGGTTTGTCCTTAAATTGCATTTGCTGATTTGTTTTTGCTTCACCATTTTCAGTTATTTTGCATGATTATTAATAAAACTGATTTGATTGTGAAGGTTCAAAATAAGAAATTGTCGGATGTTTATTGGTGGTTGGTAGCGCAAATTTATTTCTTTATTTATGTTTATTCGATAAAGGTCATATAGAAGATGATAATAGTAATGTCGAATCAGTCGGACAGCGTCTGATTGTACACGTAACGGGGCATCATCTATTTCGATTCGCTTTTTACTTGGAGATATCGATTATTTTCGTTCTCCGCTCAGGCAAGATAAAACGCGGTGTTGAGTTCGGGTGAAAAGTGTAGAAGAGTATCTTGACACACTCTCTGCCTATGGACTGTGAAACGAAAAAAAATATTATTTAAAAGTTCTTTATCTCGTAAGTTTAATATTTAGTACATACTTTATGTGTAGTCATCGAAATTTGCATTTTAAATACTTCTCCTTACAGTTCAAACAGAATTATCTTTTAATTTAGTACTATTGTTGCCATGTTTGTATTATTATTCAAGAATACGATCACACGAAGGACAAGGACATGTGAACGGCAGACGAGTTTACCGTGTTCCGTCTATACAATATATAGGGGTTGTATTGCATAATGCGCTTTAGATACCCTCCCTACAAAACAAATAATAAAGTTAAAAATACTATACAGACTAAATATTTTTAAGAATGATAAGATCAGCGAAACTTTTAAGTCTTTTATGATTTCATGTTAAAATAATTATAATTATGTTCAATGGGTTTCATTTAAAATCTTATAAAAGGACAATAATAAGTGTTTATTATTAATACTTCGTCTGACTGTAAAACGTGACAGTTGTGGGATCGATTATTGTCTCGGGGAAATTAATTATTTCATTTTCTTTTCTTATTCATTTTCACAATAAAAGACGGCCTTGAATTTCGTTACTTAATTGTCTCGAAAATTTGACAGTAAACGGAGAATGTAGTGTCTTAAACTTTCTGCTTACGCTGTTATATGCGATATACAACTTAAATCTTTAAGATACTTTGATTAACTTTCATTTGGGACAATGGAATATTAAAGTTATTGTTCAAAAAGAATATTCGCCCTCAACTTTCCTGTATTCAACCGAATCAAATTCCTTGTGTTTTTATTTCAAGGATGGTTTAAGACTTCTTTCTTTACTTCAAAGAACTTGTCAATACCATGAAATGCGTAGCTAAAACTATTGTTTTGCGTTTGTTTAATGTGATATCCATATTTCTATATTCTATATGCGAGTATTGTATTATTTTTTTATATGATATGTATGTATTTTTTAAATATTATATTATGGTACATAGACAAATTCTGCCTGTTTTTTTAGAAAATAAAGAAATATAATCTATAGATTTTTTGTGTAACACGTTATTTATTAGTAACGATTTTAAACTAGTTATTTAAATTTATGTAATTTTTTTTTCTAAAAATAGTTAGAAATTTGTCAATTGAGTAGATTCTTATAGTTTACAATTATGGTATGACTTTGCAACATGTCCTTATCGCCCGTAACAAGTTCACGATCACGACCACGACACAGATTACTTTTGATAGTTCAGTTAGTCTCCGTTGAAGTTTGATATTTTTAATTTTTCTTGTTATTATTGCTCACTTGGAGGAACAATAATAGTATTAGTAAATGCATTTAAAAAATAAACAATTTACATACAACTAATTTACAAACTTTGAATGCGTCTGCAATATTTTAAAAGACCAAAGTTGCTGCATCGAAATATCAATACGTGAATATACCCATCTAGATGTATTCTCTCAAGTTCGTTGTATTAATTTTTCTTATGTCTACAAACCTAAGTTTATAAATCGGTGGCAGAAATATATGACGACCAATAATTATACATTCAACTGTTTTTCTTTTGAGTTTCGTCGGAATATTACTGAACCAAAGACGAACGTTTGATGAAGTGAAGGTGTCACTTCATCAAACTAAACCAACTAGGTTCAGCTGGCGTTCGTCGAGTCGAGTCGAGTTACAAATAGATTGTATCGTCGTTTCGGTTGTCATAACGGTGAAATCCGGTCAACGGTCAAAATGAATTAGATAAGTTCATACATCTTCACGCACAATGGGATCTCGTTGAGAAATTAAAATATTCACACGATATTTTCCTTCATTGTCTGTTCTTTCCAAATTAATTGTAGGTTGGAGCGTATTGGTCGTCTTGTAGAGTACATTTTTGGTTAACACGATTTGTTTTTGAAAAATTAAAAGAGTACAATGTTTAATTGACGGTATATGAAACGTTAGTTTTAATAAATATAATAAACAAAAAAATATATAAACCTTATTTAATATTGAACATTAGATCTTTACTATGGACAGGTAAAGAATACGAACGAGGCAAACAACTTAGACCCGCGGAGGTCAAGTGTCAGTAGCTTTGACAGAGCTCATGTCATATTTACTAGTGTTTAGGCGTGTTAGTGTATACACATATTAGGGGCCGTGGCTGAGAGGCATAGCGTCTCATTTTCTAGGCGAAGGTTGTGTGTTCGGTTCCCACCGATTAATTGAGTTATTTTTCTTTTCTTCAAACAACATGACAAAACGCGATGCTGAAAATTGGATGGAAAGTGGGGAACTGAGTTCTCAGCACTAGGTTCTCTATGCCTAACCTGCTGTATGCGAGATGAGCGCAAAAAAGTACCATTTTACAAAATAAAAAAAAAACAAGAATGCTGCTGCTTGGTAGATACGATATTATAGAATATAATATGATAAATAATAAATATTGGTAATAAATAATAATCCAAACATGCTTTAAAAAACGTATAAAAATTTGGACATACCCGGACTCGAATCCGCGCCTCCTGGAAACCGACCAGGCCAGGCAATCTATACACACTTTTTAACCGTGCACATTAAACATTTAAGAGGTAAATTCGGCAAGTACTCGGTAGTTTTTGCGTGTCATACAGGCGATGGCTTACGCGTTCGTTGACCTGCGTCTGGTCACCCGACACTTTTGATAAATTGTATTGACCTAATCACATCTTCTTAAAGTTATAAGTTGGTAATCGATTAAAATTATAAAAAAAATACATAAAATATTTAAATAAATTATGCCATTGTCGAAGTAAACTGGTACGGAGCGTAAATGCGGTTGTTGTGGGTTCAATAATTATTTCTACATTTTTTTTATTTTTTTTTTATTTCACGCTCTATCCCGCACTTAACAGGGTAGGCAAAGGTAACCTAGAAGCCTAGTGTTAAGATAATCTGTTGCCATTAAGACTTACGTTCTCCAATTTCCGCTAAACTCAAGGCCGTGCCATGCCTTGTTGCCACAGCGCAGAAGTGAAAATATTAATACTTTGTTCTCCGAATAGAAATCGAACCCACAACCGTCCCCTTTAAAGCGGCACGCCTGTGCGACCTTATTACATTGTATTGTGCGAGCTTTTAACCGTTATGTATATTAATCCTTTTTTTATACGTCAATACATACTCCCCTACTTTTATATACGTATATTTTGTATATACATGTTTGCTTTTTGTTACTTTTTGTGGCAGGTGATAGTAATTTGACAGCTGAACTACTAGTATGTATGTCATTAAATGTCCTTAGAAATTAGTGCATTTGATCTTCATTTTAAAATAAATAAAATAATGTGTCGCAATTTTGTTTTTAACTTTTTAACCGAATCTGTAAAAGGAAGAGGTTGTCAATTGACTGTTTTTTTTGTTCATCTCAGAAGTTATGACTGAGTAAACTTTTGTGATATAGTGACTTTGATGGCCTTTTTTTATTTGAAAGCTTCCTATGTGGTTCTATTTTAATTTAATCTGTTCCTAAAATTGTTGTCCATGAGAAAATCACATTAGTTTCAAATTTTCATTAAGTGTGTGCGACTAGTGGACGAATAAATAATATCACTCCAACCGATTTCGATATTTTTTTGTTTATTAGAAACTAAAATATACTCTTCAAGGGCAGTTTGATGAGAGTTTGGCTAGTTCTGAGTTCTTATAGTTCTGATTATGGAATCCGGTGTTAGTTGGTTTTTTATACTATCAGCTTCACTCTGTATCCTGCACACAGCATGGTAGGCAGAGGGAACATAGTGTTAAGACACCCCGTTCCCCAATTTTCGACGAATTCTGGAAGCATTGCGTGCTAAGTGAACTCAACGCCTCTCTTTGCCTCGACACCAACGCGAAGAAATGAAATTTCAATTTCACTTCCTCGAGTGGGGTTTGAATTCACAACCAGACGATTTTACAGTCACACTTAGTGCCTCTGCTCCACGACGGGCCTCAAATAAGTAATAAAAGAAAGTTATATACATTATAATAATTAAATAAATGTTTTACTCAGTCGCTTAGAGTCCACTCAACGATTTATTACCCCAAGTTCAATTTGACAGTGACAAATCAAATATTTAAATAGAATTACAACTGTACGTTTGGCTGAGACAACTGAGACAACTACTGATAATAGTTAATATCAGGAAAAAATATTGGTTTATTTAAGTGTTATTCCTTACCTTACCTTGAATATATTTAGAAGCGTAAATACATTTTTTATATCATTTTATTAACAACAAGTAAAAGTAGTAAAAGTGGTAGTTAAAGTGTAAAATACAAGTATGCTTAGCAGTTATTTAAGTTGAATCTTATATTCCGCGTAGAGCAAGGCAAACTGACATAAGCTAGTGACATGATAATCCTCGCTCCTTCAACCGTTGATTTTTCAAAACTTTACATGTTGAGTGGTGTAACTCAACGCCGAGTCTTATCAGAGCGAAGAAATAAAAATAATTCATGCCCTCTAGTGGAAATCCAACGCATAACCGCCGCTGTTACACGTTGGCTTCTGGCCATATGTATTAGTCTCATATTATTACAACTTTGAATGTACAGTAAATTAGTAGCATTCGATTCCCCCAAAGACCTTGCTTTACTTTTAGAAGCATGTTCAAATTGTTGCCTTTCCGAGTACACTCATTGAAAATGCACAAAGATGAAGTGGCTCTTGCAATCTACTTAAACATTGTTAACGAATATAAATGATATTCTCAATAAAACTCGTTAAATTCAGTTTGCAAATGTAAGACTGGTTTGTTGGTTGAAGTTTAAATTGTTTTTTTTTTTTTGGCAATTGTGACTTTAGAGAATAGATTGTGATGTTAGATTTGGTGGTTGCGGGTTATTCGATCTTGAGTCAAGGTAAAGATTACTTCTCATTTTCCCACCTTGGCAAGATATAGCGCCATATTGAAATCCGCTAGTTTTATCGATCGACGGCTGCAAGCCTAGGTTCGAGTCCCGCAGGGGACGCCCTTGACATGACACGTAATTCTAGCATTCTTCTCTCAGCTACAGAACAGAACTCCTTACTCAAGGAGGGTCGCTATGAAGGCCAATTTTGCTAACAGAATTAACCTCAAGTTCGAAAAAAATCCATCATTCAACACGCAATGTTTGTAATTCGAGTGGAAAGCGGAGTAAGGACAGTCATCAATTCATAACACCATTTACTTCTTACCCAAGAATAGGGCTAACAGAATTAACCTCTAACTCGAAAATATTTAAAATATATATAAAATATAAAAATATAAAATATTTTAAGTTATGCTAGAGTTTTTTATCATTAGTTGGATAGTCGGACGGATAGTGACTCACCACATCTTGTTTCTCCGTAAATGATGATAAAGAATTACTTGTTTGTAACTATTTTAAACTCGTGTATATCGTAAGCAATATATTTTATATATTTAAAAAGAAAGGACCAATCGTGGCACAGTGGCATAGGCGTGCGATAGGTTGTGAGTTCAACTTCCACACAAGGAAATGAAATATTTCATATTTAATTTTCTCTAACTTCTGCCACTCAACACTCAATCCTCCAAAATTTGGCGGAAAATGGGAAACACAACTGTCTTAATGGGAACAAAGTGTCCTAACACTGCTCCCAGATTGCCTTTCCTACCCTACTATTCGATGAATACAGCGCGAATCTAATAAAAATAAAAATGTTAGGTAGTTTGTTAGGTCTAACGCGCTGTATTACAATGAATATTGAACATTCCATTTCCTTAAGTAGTGATCGAACCCGCGCCTTCACAATCGCATGTTTGTGCGCCTTAAGAAACATATAAGCTTTATAATTTTTAGTATATGTACATTATAAATTAAAGTTCTTTGTATTGAGTTCTTAAAATAAAAGGACGGCGCAACCTTTTTTGATGTTCACGCGTATATCTCGGATGCAGACAGACCAACAAAACTTACAAATCTCCATTTCGGTCCCTCAAGGTCACATGACCTTCGCTTCGAAATATACCTCGTGGGAATTACAGTACAATGTATTCTATAGTAGTCTCATTGTAAGCGGAAATAATTGGGCAACACTTTGTCTATTTCGAAGTTAAGTTTAATACGGTTTTGGGTGACTTTTATATATCGAAAAAAAATTTATCTAAAATTAATTAGATATTTTTTATATTTCTTTCCTTTTTCCGTTTCACCCTGTAGCCTGTATAAAGTCCGGTAGGTAACGGGAACCTTATGCTAAGACATTTGGTTTACCACGCACCGCCTAATTTTCGAGATATTGCGTGTTGGGTGACGGAACTGATTGCCGGTCTCACTCTTATTACTAGTGCGAGGAAATGAAAATCACGTATTCCCCCGAATGAGATTGAACCCAATTTCATTGCATTTCAAGTTAGTTAGTACGGACTTTTGGAAATTTATATTTATTTATGCAAAAGTATATTTTATTATTATTTTATTCGTGTTAGTCTTTAAAGTATGAACACCAGACATTTGTTCGCCAAGCAACCTCTTCTATCTTTATATTTATCTGATAATGTTTTGACGTCAAAACGTGAAATTTAGATAGCAAGGACCCCGGAGATAATTTTTAATCCATTTCATTTTATTAATATATTGCAATAAATTCAAAACATGTAGTAGTAATAATGATCATTTACAATATGTTCTTATCATTTCTGGAAAAGTAGGAATTTAATGTAGTTTATATATATTAATAAAAAAACGTTGTTGTTGTCTTTGGTTTTTCCAGTTATCTTTGGTTTTTTGTATGGGCTGTCGTCATCTTAAATAGTGTTAAATAAAATCTCGGACCAGATACTTTGTTTCGATTTTTCAATCTTCAGATACGACAGTTTTATTAGATTGCGTGATTCAAGAGAATGTATTATATTAAAGTTTGATTACCACTGGGCGAATTGCAATTTCCTAGCTGTGGTACCCCAAGGTGAAATTCAACACGCAATGTCTCGAAAATTGGGTGGTGTGGGAGAAACGGAGTGACCTAACTCTGGCATAAAGAAGAAAACGTGAAGATGTTTTTTTTTATATTAAAGTATAAAAAAAAACATCTTCACTAAATACTTACACAAAATGAGAACTTTTAACTGCAGATAAATTGAAGACGCTTACCGAATTGAAACAATTTTTCAATTAAAGATACTTGTTTGAACGGCAATTTTGATTGATAAATTGATGCAATTTCTGCGATTCGATCGCAGTAAGATTTTCACATGCAAAATGTATGAGACAAAAGACTGTATGTATATACTTAACGAACTTTTTCACAATATTAGTGATTATTATTTTTATTCCTCCCCGACTGTTGGCTTAAGAAATTTGTCTAAAGACATAATGCTCAAAAAGTGGCTTAAACGTTTAAAAATATAAGGCCGTAGTGGCGCAGAGGCACAAGGGTTTGACTAAACGTGACGGTTGTAGATTTGATTCGCTCGGGAAAATAAATTATTTTATATTTTTATTTCCTTGCTCTGGTAATGATGCAAAGCGTGGCGTTGAGTGACGCCGCTTGATACAAACTACATTACTAATACAGCACTACTGCAAAATGTTCGAAACGTTGGGTTTTTAAAATCGTATTATTTTATAAAGGAATTTAAACATATTGAAATTTGCCCTCATTCCAATAATAAGTTTTCTTGTTAATTATAACATGTAGTTAATTAATCAAGTAATTGGTTCTTAAAAGATTTGTATCTTATGTAGTCTTTTTTTAAAAATATTTTGTGAAATGTTAATAAATGTGACCTTAGTTTTGTTATTTATGTCAGTGAGATGGTCGATAAAGATGGTTTAAAAAAAGTTTATTTAAAAAAATCTACTAATATTTTTAAGAATTTGCATCAATTTGGTGTTAAGTAGACTTTTGTTTATTACGAAATTATTCTTATGACCCGTCGTGGCACATCAGGACATTATCTGACTGTAAACGCGACGGTTGTGGGTTGGATCTTTTGGGAGAAAGATTATATTTAGTTCCTTTGATTTTCACGCTCTTATAGGTAAAACGTGGCGTTTAGCTTCAACACTTAAATAGTAATTTGAAAATTATATGGAAAGTGGGGAGCGAGCTGTAAAAAACGCGAGCGAACTGTAAACACACTCCCTGAGGTTCCCTCTGCCTTCCCCTTTGTAGAAAGAAACGAAGTTTCGTTTTATGAATAGATATATTAGTAATATAAGTAACAACATTTCGAATATAATATAAATGTGCTAATTGTGTGTATTTGTCCTTGTGCCCTTGAACCGTGTCGCCTTCAAGCAAAGTGGAACCAAACCGTCTTGAACTCAGGTAGTTAGAACGAAACAGGTTTGAAAACAAAAATATAAAATCGGTTTATACGTTTGTTACGCGAAACTTCGCTATGCGTATTGACTCGTGCTGCTGACGCGTAATTTTATATATTATTATAATTTATTGCTGACAATTGTATGACTTTTTTTAAAGTTAATAATAAAATTATTTTCTAAATAATTCATTTTTTTGTGTCTAATAAGTAAATCATAATAATTAGAGGCATTACGTGGTATAATTAATGAGTAATTAAATAACGATTTGAACCATACAAATTCTCAGACCTTCAAAATGTCGCCTTCGAAACGTTTAAAGTGACTCAGTGAGGTAATTTCGTTGTTCAAAGTATAATTCTCAATTACAACCTCTTTGTCTACAGTTTCCATAGTTTCGTATTTATACAAGTGTGCACGAAGCCTTATGTGAAAACAATTGAGTGACTCATACAAAAATTGAGTGTGATCGTAAACGAAACGAAATACGAAGTGAACAATAAAAAAAATTAAAAAGTAACAGAACATTCCATACTAACTAATGCTTAACCAATAAAGTTGCCATATTAACATATAACAAGCTTTCTTAATTAATTTTCTGAGTAATCGCGGTTAAATTTTTAAAAAATTGTGTCAAGAACGAACAGTGTGTGTCAAGGGGGTAGCTACTTTCCTTTTGTGGACAATATACAGTGGTGTATCGTCGCGGTGGCCTCGACTGCGCGGGTCTGTGAAGTGATTTTGGCGGATCCCTTCATAATAACTCGTGAGTGCACGGCGGCTGCCCGTTCCGACTGACCCCTAGTCAAAACGTGAAATTTGAGTGATATGAAGTGTTAAAATGTCGACGCAATCTTACTACAAGGAGCGTCTGGGGTTCGACCCCCAGGAAGTACAGGAAGGCGTCAACGGTGGCTTCTACGACGGCCATCAACCGAAGCGTCATCGAGGCGACCGAGCTGAGTCCCACGACCAGGTCTACGAGGAGAATCTGACCAAGTTCAAAGGTACTACTTGTTGGGACTTCTTTATACGACAGTCAGGTTCGTGGTGGTGGGTTTATAGAGAATGCGCGTGGTTTGATGTACTGTGTGGAGCCCATTAACCGTGGTTTGTTGTGACTTAAAAGATTTTATGGTGTTTATCACATTAATACTTTCATGTTGTCTTCTACGTTACGTTTTGTTTTGTTGTAATGTGTTTTGTGCTTTAACTTGATTATAATTCTTGATTCTTTAAAATGTAAGAACCACATTGACTAAAGATATCTAAAATTTTTAGTACTAGATTGTTAGTTATTACCAGAAAAATAACATATGAAGCAACACAGATGATGTAAATATTTAAATTGTTTATTGATAAAAATAATAATATAATATTATTTCGCATGCATTACGTACATCATTCGATGTAGATATTTTAATATGTTCAATCGATACGCTTGTTCTGTAAGAAGATTTTGATTGATAAATGAAGTGCCAATCAAATTGTATTTATCGAGAGCATGTCAAAGGCTATAATTTAATTTAAACAAATGAAATGTGACAGCTACACGTCTAAATTCTTCGCAAATATTACTGTGTATAGAGTATTCAAACGTAACAGTTTGCGGAACTCAACCCTGCACATTGTTTATAAAAATCATTAAAAGAAACGAAAACGTTTTAGTTTAGAAAAGCATTTACATGCTTGGCCTATATAAAATGGTATTCTCTACTATCCCCTTTATCGGCCATATGAACATGATAAAAATTCAAATTAGCTTCACGCTATATCCCGCACACAGCAGGGTAGGCAGAGGGAACCTAGTGTTAAGACACTCCGTTCCCCACTTTCTGCCGAATTTTGGAGGCATTGCGTGTTGAGTGGCGGAACTCAACGCCGCGCTTTGCCTCGACACCAGAGCGAAGAAATGGAAATATAAATTTAAGTAAATATTTCATCTCCTCGAGTGGGGATCGAACCCACAACCAGTCGGTTTTACAGTCACACTTTGTACCACTGCGCCACGACTGGCCTCAAATATCTATAATAGTAAGTATGGTGTGGGAACGTAGTAAGTAACCTAAAAAATTTTTTTGCCATTTCATATTATAGTAACGTACGCTAAAATCGTTACCCTTTAAATATTACGAGATGTTTTTCAAATAACTCGATAGACGAGTTCTGTGAGAAATATATCGATGTTGCTTAAGTTTTGGCGGTTATATTAGCATCTCAATGTAATCGTTTTAGTTGTTTATGTCTAGAAAATACCGGCTATTTAAAAAAAATCATCTCAAAGTTCGTTAAAATTGTTCAAATTATATTTTAATTTATTGCCTATTAGAATATTTAGTTCAAGTTTTAATATATTTGAATGTGAATATAATAAATCATGGCAGATTTATTTTTAGGACAATTTTTTTTTGTATACCGTATAACTAAAACTTAAAACTTTTAGATTGTTTTTATTAATCTTAAAAAAAAAGAAAATGAATTTAAAGTAAAAAAAAGGTTTACTTTGTATAGATATAGTATTTGGTCCACCTGCGCATGTTGACAACAGGTGCAAAATGATAACTAAACAAACGAATTGGAAATAAATTTTAATGTTTTATAATATGTATACCTGTATCAGTGATTATATAATCTTTTCTAAATTGGACCCTTATAAATACTTTTCAATCATAAAAATGTCAGTAGTGTCAGTCCCTAAGGAAGCTACTTCCAGTTAGGAAACTAGATTCTGCTGAGAAGAGCCGGCGAGAACTCTACAGTTACTCTTTTGTATGTGATTCGTACTTTTACCAATGTTACCTACGTATGTCATTCAAGGTAGTCGGTATAGTACGGTCAACAAGTCGTGGCCGCCCTAAACATAGTTGCATATATTCGGTTTTAGGATTTTTTCTTACTTTTTATTATTTTGTTTCTAAGAATATTTTGCGTAAAAGATCAGAAAGCCGAACTACAAAGCGGCCACGACACTAACCGTACTGTACTCCATATATATATTATATATGTTATTAAATCATTGGGGCACTATAATTTTCATACACATATTTATTATATTATTTAGTCAAGGGAATGTTATCATTTATCAACTATAAGCCGTTGATAAGATATGAAGATTATGATGTGTTTTGTTTCTCTGATAACGTGAACCTATAGGTTTTTTTGTTCGCTTCCGCCCAGCTCGGTTCATTAACCTTTTATGTAACTGCCATAGTATTAAAGCAAGTGCAGGATCGAGCTTAAAAACAATTAGGTCTTTACCCTGACCATACAGTGCTTTTTCGTCACAAATACTCCTTTTTTACAAGTAGCGGTCGTAGTCGTTGTGGTACAGCAACGTCTAGCTGTAATCGCGATGGTCGTGGGTTCGATCTCCGTTGAGGGAATTTATTATATTTTAATCATTTTAATTTCGTCATTCAACAACTCTACAAATACGACATTTTCTTAATCTTTACGAATATTTTATGAGAAATTAATAGATTTATACTATAGATATATTTTTATTGTCTTTATAGACGACAGATATAGACTGTTTGTAATTTTATATCAATGAGATAATCAAAGTTCGTCATCTGATACATTATAAAAAAATCCTTTGTCATTTTCTACAGCACTACACGCGGTGTGTTTGATCTAATATAATATTAATTAAGTGTATATTAACGCATTCGACCTCAGAACGGATCGGACACTGCTTTATTAGAGCAATTAAATACAATTGATTGTCCATTATGGTGTCGTTGTATTGTGTATCTGGACGTGGCGGTTGTGGGTTCATATTCCTCTTAGGGGGATTTATATAGAACAAAAGCTATTTAATATGCTCTAATAAAAAAGAAATTTAGGTGGAAACTGGAACTTTTTAAAATTTAAATTATTTATTTTTTTGTATTAATACTAAGTTCTTTCTGTCTGCTTTGAAATACAGAGTAAAGCTAAACAAAATATACCAATCATTCATTGAGAACCTTCCTCTTTTCGAAGTCGGTTAAAAATAAATATATAAATATAATAAAACTATATTTTTGCTATTAAGCAAAGACGGGATAGTTGCTTGTTTAATATTATTTAGTTGTGGTTTTCCAATATTGGTGTATTCAATGATAACTCGACACTTTAGTAATAGACCGCATTAAGTATCGCCACTAATATACTATGTGTTGACGGGAAATTGTATTTAGAGCTTATATCTAATGTGTTTGCTAGAATTGGATTCATTTTACAATATTGTAAAACCTATGATCTAATATACTTATGGTCGTATGCTTTTAAACGTTTAAATATTTTCATTTAATACATTTAAATAAATATTCATAATCAATATAGATTGTATATATAATATTTCAGCGTGTCTGATCGAACCTGCGACCTCTGACTAACGAACCATGTCGGTCAAAGCGTTGTGCCATCATTTTTTTTAATGCGCTCCAAAAAACAGAACAAAAACCGCAATTGCAATTCTCTAAACATTTATTCGACCTTAGACATTTAGGGCTAGGTTAGGTGAAAGGTGCTTTACATTGTTGCAAAGTTGGTTAACTGGATTCCAGACGTGGCTTAGTGTTAGAATTTTTAAATAAAACTATTTTAACCGGATTAATCGTGTATATTTAGTTTTTTTATACATTTTTGGAAAACCGACGTTTTGAACACTTTGCAGTATTGGTCACGGGTAGACTGAGGTGACATTCGTTTGTCAGTTGACATAATTGCTATATCAAACTATTTTATTATTATTATATATTATTATTTATTTAAAATGTGTAATAATCGTGAAAATCAAAGAACTTATTAGTGTTAGACTGTTAGTGCTTATCTAACTGATTTTAACGTAGTACCGGGTACATGGATGTGGGTGACATGCGAAGTGTTTAGTTACGTGATTTTGAATTATTTTTTTAGCTAGTTAGTTAGTTTTGAAGCTATTGTGGAGGTGGAGTTTTATTCGTACTGCTCTGCGTGAGAATGAAATTGTATTATATAAGTAGTAAATAAGTCGCCCGCACACAGCAGGGTAGGCAGAGGGAGCCTGGTGTTAAGACACTCCGTTCCCTACTTTCTGCCGTATTTTGGAGGCATTGCGAGATGAGTGGCAGAACTCAACAACGCCGCGCTTTGCTTCAACACCAGAGCGAAGAAATGGAAAATAAATTTAAATAAATATTTCATCTACTCGAGTGGGGATCGAAACCACAACCAGTCGGTTTTACAGTCACACTTTGTGCCCCTGCGCCACGACCGGCCTCATAGTATAAGTAGTAGTGTGAACTATTTTCGAGTAGGTAATTATTTTACCGTTTAATCCATTTGACTTATGTTAGATGCAATTTGCATACTTAGCGGAAGATAGAGATCAAGAATACTGAATTTGTATGGAAATTCATTCTGACATTTCAAGGCATTTGAACTTTTAAATTTAGTGCACTGTGAAGCAAAAGTCAAGCTACCTCGTGTTTATATGCTCGTGGTTAGTTAAGTTTTCATTGAAAATTTAAAACATTATGAAGGGTATAAATGATCATGGTTTTTAACCCCGATACGAAAAGGGAGGGTTATAAGTTTGACATGTGTCCGTGACACTGTATCTTTTGAAGTAATGGACCGATTTGAGTGCATTTTTTTAATTAAAAGCCTTGTTCATTGCAGTGGTTATTGGCCATATTTTATTAAAATCGGATTAGTCGATATAGCACTTTGCTAAGATGAGGTAGTAATATTTTTAGTCGGGGTTTTTTTTTTTATTTTTTATTTTTATAAAAAAAATATTAGTTTATTTTTGTTTTGGCGTTAAGATCCGCTACTCAATGTCTCACATTTGGACAAAAAGTGGATGGCAGTGTCTTGACACTAGGTTCTTTCTTCTTACCATGTTATGAGGTACTTACTTCGATTGTAATTTGATCTCACAATGTGTGTAGTCAGCCATGTCCTTACGTCGCTAATATAAGGCTGTATAAAACAAAATATTATTACTACTCCACTTTACTGTCAATATCAAAGACAATAGACATACCTATTCTATTCATAAATTCTTCGATCGTTACAAAAATAAAGTCTTCGAGACTTGGACACATTGACGCTTTAACTTTTTTCTATTTATTTCAAAAATTAGATTAAATCAAATCAGCTTCACACTGTATGTGCGCGGGGCACAGCAGGGTAGGCAGAGGGAACCTAGGGCTAAGAAATTCCGTTCCCCATTTTCCGCTGTATTTCAAGTCAATGTAAATTATAATGTTACTCTTACCAGCAAAATCGGAAAATGGCATTCAAAACAATAGTTAGTTAGTCTCGTTTGCGGGAGAAAACTTGGTGTTGTTAAAAATATTAATTCTCAATTGCAACAGTATATGGCACAGGAATCGAACGTGTTATACACTCAAGGACTCTAACACTCAAGTACATTTACAACTGTATCTATCTAATTAAAACAATGCCATTCAAAATCACAACCATAAAGCGCCAGCAGTCATCAAGAGGTGCACAATCACAAGCGTGAACCTATTAATGCTCCATTCATCTTAATATGTGGGTAGAAGGAAGTGAATCAAGATACCTACTCTTGTATAACGATTTGTTTCATATTACTTAATACTGATTTTGTCCCGTGACTTCGTTTAGTTTTAATAATAATCTTGTACAAAATTATTTATTGTAAATTTTCTATGTTGTATTTATTGGTTATAAATTGCAATAGCTTCAAAAAAGCTTATTTCGTTTGTTTTGTAAAAGCGACGTTTTTGGGTTCGATCTCCTGTTGCAATAGTATTTATTTTCTCGCTCTGGTAACAGGACAATGTTTTAACACTAGGTTCCCTTTGCCTACTTTTTTCTAAGCGGGATACAGCGTATATCTATTAACATTATTTGAATGAGAAAAAAACTCGTTATTTATATTATATTCGTATAATTACATGTAGTTAATACCTAAATACATGTTAAATTGTTATCATAGAAATAGTAAATCTCGCTAAAACCAAATAAGTTATTCATTAGAGGCAGATAATCTAGTGACAAAACACTCTGTTTTTAATTTAAAAGTTAGTGTATATTTATCTACTGTGATCCGTTTTGAAGTCATCCTAAGTGACGAATGATGCATTCATTGCAATGTGTGGGCGGACCGAGATCCGTGGCTATGTCGTATATCATATTACTGTAGGAAACAATCACGAAACCATCAGCACTTTATGATAGGATCGTACAGTCAGTGTTATGTAGTCATATAAAATAGTGACCAGGTTGAGGGTGTACTGACTCTCCGGAGGCTTTTCTACGTTACTGAGTGGCAGAGAGTGGAAACAAAATGTCTTGATTCTAGATTTTGTCGGCTCACCCTGCTCTGCGGGATAAAGCGCTAAGCTGCCTGCTGCTGACCTGCATGATAACGCGACGGTTGTGGGTTCGATACTCACTCGCGGGATTAATATTCTTATTTCCTCGTTAACGAGAGATAGCAGCGTTGAGTTTCTCCAATGGACACCTAATATCTGGAAAACTAGGTAGAAATTGGGGGACGAAGTGAAGTAAAAAACAATTAACAAAATATATATTTCTTTTATACTTACAAAAAATCATAATCTATTTTCAGGTTTTACGAATACACACTGCATTTCATAGCAACTGTTCTACGTGATTACGTTAATGATGAGCTTAATTAAGGAATTTCATCGCTAATTACAGCCACTGCGCTATTTTCTAGAGCACGTTGCAGTTCAATTATGTTGTAACTGTTCACGTCGGTGATTGTATTTTCCTTGTATTTTACGTTGTATCCCGCAGGTAGCAGGGTAGGGTTGGGGGAACTTGGAAACTTACTGTTGAGGCAGTTCGTTACCATTGAGAAATTGCGTGTTGGGTGGCGGAACTCAGCGCCGCGCTTTGACTTAAACAGAGCGAGGGTGAATTAAATTTATTTCGTCGAATGAAAATCGAACCCACAACGTCGTGTTTTCAGTCACACGCTTGTGCCACGATGTTCTTATCTTAAAAATATATATTTTGTATGCGTCAATACGTTCTCTAGTATAGAAAAAAAATAAACTACATGTTGTATGCACACAGCAGGATTGGCAAAGGGAATCTAATAGTGCTAAGACACTCCGTTTTCAGTTCTGGAGGCATTGCGTGTTAAATGGCAGAACTCAACGCCGCGCTTCGCCTCGACACCAGAGCGAAGAAATGAAAATATTATATACCTAATAATACCTATAAATTACGTCGTACAGTATAGTTGTAAACAGCAGATGCGTCTAAATATCGTGTGAACCGTTGACGCGTGATCGATTCAATCAACGCAATTGAGTCCCCCACTTGAGTGCAGTCAGTGCGAAACTTATGAAATGCACAAAGAAAGTGTTGTTCCTTTTATCTTGTTAGGTTAGGTCAGATCTAGAAGTTCAATGGACTCCTGTCCTTTCATCTTTTTAATGATTCCTAGATAATAGATACTTTGGATTTTGGAACTCAACGCCGTGTAATATCTCTATATAGTTTTGTTGTGTATGCCTTTATGAGATATTACATGGCAGCATTGATTTCTGATATCTAAAATATTACGGACGAAACAATGAAAAAAAATCCTTTTAAAGGAACAGAGCAAACATAACATAAAAAAATCGGTTGCATTAAAGATGCGCTTTCATTTTGAAACGTTCATACGTTTAGTGCTTGTTTACGGCGGTGTTTACTTACGGCAATCGTAAAACATTTTACTTTTATTGAAAATCCCATTATGTGTTGAACTGAGTGTAATTCAGTGTTAATAATATATTGTTAAATGTGGTTTTGAACTTTCTTTTAAAGTGTTTTTGTGTGAATCGGAATCTCGAAAACGTTATTGAAATTTAGTGCTTTCTTCAAATTTCTTTTGTATTTGTCATTTAGCGTTAAATATAGAAGACAAAAGTTTGTTTGCATTTTTTTTTATTACGATAATTTATTTATGTTGTATTTATTGAGATAAATATTTCCATCGTGGCGCCAAGAGGACGACGCATCTTACCGCATTTATCGGTTTTGAATTTAAATATACATTAAATAGGCCGTCGTGATGCAGAGAGACAGCATTTGACTGTAAAGCGGTGGTAATGGGTTTGATTCCCACTCGAGGAGGTGAATCATTTTAATTTCCTCTTTCTGGCAAGATATATTGTAGCGTTAAGTTCTCACAATGCGAAAAGTGAAGTACGAAGTGTCTTTTGACATGTTAAAGGTTGCATCTTGCTACCATGCTATATGAAAAAATAAAACACTAATTGCGGTGTTATGTAATATAAAATTGTATATATATATTTTTCTTTATTTAACTTACAATGCATTATCAGAATGTAGTTATTAAGCTAAAAATATGTATTTTTTCCTTTTGCCAGTCTTCTTTACTATGTGCATGAAGTCTCATTCTCGTTGTCTTTGGTTTTCGTGTTTGTTCTGTTCGTGACTGACCGACACGCATGTCACAGTACTAACACAGTACGTGTCTAAATTATAATGAGCTTGTTTTGTATGATTCTTGACTTTTATTACCAATTTTATATGAAAAATTGAAAATTTAATTGTTAAGGCAGTAATGCATTTATTCCTCTATTTAAAGCTGATGCAAAAAAAAAACCAACTCGACGCTATAGGCGTGAATCGAATGTTCATGAGTTAATATTTTGTATGTTCGTCGTAAATCATGCTTTCGTTGAAGCCTCTGAGATATCTCTGTGAAAAGTTTTTTTAGTTTTAAAAAATGTCGGAAAGTCCTCAGTCATATATTTCTTCACTTCCCGTTCATTTAAAATCTTGCGTGCTATATTGTGGTGCCCAATTTTATTTGTTATAAAATTGTATTACGTTGAATTTGAACTTGCAACTATCGCCATATGAATACATTTCAATCTTCGTTCTAATCTGGCCTTGGATGACTGCCTAATTTCTAAAATCCTGAAATTACACTTCCCAAAAACAATGATATTTTTATTAACCAGATTTCTGATTTTATCTATAGATACCAATACCTAAAACATCTTATCGTTATCTTTATCAGATCGCCCAAGCATCTACTTCCTAGACAAATACCAACGAGCTTCCGATTCAGAAATAATTTGGCAGCGAGCGACCTTTAGCTGATTGCTATAAATAGAATAGCACAGCTGTTTGTTAGTTCGTTCACCTTATGGGACTTCTTTTTTTAAAGTTAAAGTTTTAGTTAACTAATTAAAGCTTAAACTTTTACTAAATATATTGTTTTTCATATTTTTCTGATGTTGCACCTAAACATTATTATTAAATAAATGGGACAATGAAAGCGTTTATTGTCATTTAGGGTTTTGAAATATATTTTAAATTCATTTAGACGAAAACGGAGAATTTTGTCACTAGATTTTCAGTCTGTACTGTAAAAAAAAAACATTAATCTCAATTTTTTATGGTAATTGAGTTTTCAAACGGTTATGCTATTTATAAGACGTTGACGTTTAAACTACTGGCCAATATTTTGGTCATTTCGGTATACTTATAGGTACTTTTGAGTATCGAGTTCGATTGTAACTCCAGGAAATGACAGGAAAAACTCAATACTTTTATTTGCTTAGTCTGTGCTATACGGAGGTAACGTACGCGCGGCGTAATGTGGGGAGTTCCCTCTGTTCTCCCACCCTGCTATGTGCAGGACAAACAACGTTCCAATAGATAGAAGAAATACTTGTACAGTCTAAACCATCCCTATTACATTCAAATTATGACCATCTCATCACCATGTTGCGTACATCGCTATGTAATTATGCTTTTAGGGGACGTGTCCAGGTTTATAATGTATTGATTAATATTATTTTCAATATGTTAACAATGGATAATGTATGTACATGGATCAACACTGGCGCTATAATGTGATATAAATATTTAGTATGAATGATGCCTATCTTAGTACTAATATACGAGTACGTGTGACACGCGTAGTATAGGATAGTTTAAGTAGTATTTTATTTTCTATATATATATATATATATATATATATATATATATATATAAATAAAACTGTTCTGTTAATGATTAATTGAAAGACAGCGTACAGACGAAACTACTCACAGATTTGATATTTGGTATGTAGTTCAGTTATGGAGCTATGGGGACAGGAACAACCTATGAGATTTCCATTTAACGTCTAAATGTCGAGAATATTATGTGAGAAAACTCTCGTAATGTGACAAATTAAAATAAATCTTTTATATTTTTTTGATATACCTATTAAATTCTAAACCAATTTGAGCTCATGTTGTTTATATTCATATGTATAAGATAAATGATTGGTATCAATTAGGAGGAGATGAAATAGTAGTAGATAAATAAGTTTGGACACTTTAAAAATGTATCCAAAAAAATGGAAAATATATCCATAATAATTAATTTTCTTTTTCAGATGAGCGGGATGCAATACAGAAGAAGACGTTCACGAAATGGGTCAACAAACATCTTAAAAAGGTAATTTTACATTATTTTTATATTATATAATTTGAAATTTTTCAAGACATATTAATTGCTTATGGTTTTATAAGAATAATAGTTACGTCTGAATTAAAAAAAACAGTAACAAATCTGTCTGTTTTCTACTTTCTTTCGATCGTAACGCGCCTTATAATAAACCAATTATTAAACTAACGAAACTACGAAAATTATAACTACAGTTTAAATGTAATGTATTTTAACAAGACGTCATCGATTAAAACCAATTCTAATTTAAGTTCGAAAAATATTTGTTAATACTATCAATTAAAAAAAAACCTAATAATAACATACAAGATTTTTTAGTACAGGTTTGAATTTAATTCCATATATTAATTGTTGTTGGAAAGAGAAATCGTCAAGTATTTAGTAGGTAGTTCTACTAGAAAGTTATACTTATTGAATGAAGTCCATACACTGTCTAACTGTAATTATATTGGTAATAAAATGTGCGAGTCCTACCCTAAACTTTCCTCAATTTAATTTATTATCAAGTTTCTTATCGTGAGATGAAATTGGACGTGATTGTATGTTCCGTAAGATGTTACTTTATATTAGACTAACGACATTCTCGTGGCCTCTATACATCATTATAATAAAATTGTAACTGCTGGCTGTCTGTACATGGTAGATATTTGAGAAAATGTGTTATTGAAAGCAAACAAACCATCTCTTTGCGTTCTGTGCGTTTGTGGCACACTCATCTCGGGAATAGATTTAAACGCAGTTTTCACCATTTAGTGTTTGTTGCTCAAGATGCAATATATCGAAAACTCAGGGGAAAGTGGAGAAAGGAGTGTCTTAATGCTAAGTTCTTCTTTCTTTTCCTGAATAATTTTGTCTATTGGTAAACACATTATTATCTGTTGCGCAGTTTGATCTACGTATGTCAGTGGGAAGCGACATTGTTTTATATTATGTAAAGATTTCACTGACTGTTGGCGCAGTTGGAACTTATCGAACTAAATGTTTATATTTAATTTATAGGTGTTCTCCAAATTCGATTAAATAAATATTCTAAACACTGTCGTGGAGTTAGAGCGTTGGACTGCAAATTCTACGGCTGTGGGTTCGATTGACGCACTGAAGACGACGTACGGTGTTCAGTTCCACCGCTCAACATATCATAATTTCTTGAAATGGTCAGATGTGTTTTGTGGAATTCGGGAGATGTTTCCCATATTATATATATATCAAAAAAAAGATAATATAAGATATTGGTAAATAGATAATGTCGATAAGTTAAGATACTGACTCATATTTTTACTCGCTACTATCGAATCTCTAGGATTCGACTAGCAATATAACTAAAAGTTAAAATTATAAATAAATATATAATTATGGAATTATTTGAGAAATAACATTTAAAATAAGAGAAGTTAATATTATTGTTTATAAGTTATAAGTAATGTTTTGCAATGCCTTTGTCGAATACAAACGTTTCGTTTCGAAACGCATAAACATTTTGTGCATCGCGTTAATTCTTCACACACTCGATATCGGTGATTCAGTGAAATTTCGAGAACAATTTATGTTTACAGAACAAGGGAAAGCTGTTGTACATGACCCATACATTTTGTATGAGAATAAATATTTAAATGTTCCATATTCGTCTGGCGCCGTGTCGTGTCGTACGTAAAATAATAGTATGCAGTTTAAAGTAACTCCGTTGTTCGATTCAGATTTACAATATTATATGATTTTTATATCTTTTGAAAATAGTTTATTTTAACAAAATTTAATGTATTTTTTGCTCTGGTTGGTAAAAAAATAAAGCGCGGTGTTGAGCTCCGCCACTTAATACGCAATATCTCAAAAGTTGGGCAGAAAGTGGGATTTGTCTTAATACTAGGTTACAGATTTATAAGTAGGGACTGTTAAAATGACAGATACTGATTATGAATAATGAAGGTCGCACGTTCGATTCCTGATACGATATTCTTCCTTGATGTATGATTGTGACAAGTAAAACTTAATTTTAACTTATTACTTATTTTTAATCTTTGTTTTGATTACGGAGACGGTAGTAGTTTGAATATATCTGATCGCAAGTGTTCATTGTTGTTTGATTTCTTTTTAGAGTTCCGTACCTTTTAAGACAATAAGATCACTTGTGGTCCGTCTGCCTGTCTGCTTGTCTGTCAACGGCCTTTATCTGAGATAAAGTCTTTGACTCAAACCATAGTTGAAATTCAAACCGTATACTCGAATCTACGGCCCCCAAGATTTCCTGAAAAAATTTATAGGGTAGGTTCTAGTTAACCAAGAATTATATAATTTAACATTTAGCGTCTACAGGTAGTACTAATTCAGGAAATAATCTGCAAACTACACATTTGTGGTTAAATCCCGACTCACGCATGACCGGTTTTACTAAAATAGAAACAAAGGTCAATATTTGACACGTAAAACTGAATGCATTTCTTATTTCTAATAAGAATTCACTTTGTTATTTGCTAAGCTCCGGCAACTTTTCAACACGTTAGTCAGGACTTTTTTTGATACAGCAATTACTTTCGATCTCATATTGTATAAACCTGTTTGTAAAAAGATAAAATGCAACATTTCGGTGCTTATATTATACTGGTAAAGGATATTTTGTGTACTTATATAATTTTTTTAGCTTCACGCTGTAGAGCTGTGTCGCATAGAGCTGTGTAGATAAAAGGAATCTGTTCTCTCCCCTTAAGACTGGTACCGTATACACCATTCCCCATTTTTCGAAACTTGGGTGGCGGAACTCAATGTCGCACATTGTCTTGTCACTCGAAAGAGAAAAAGAAAATAAGTAATTCATCTGAACGGTACGGAACCCGCATCCGTGATGTTTGTTGCACTTTTACTTAAAAACTAATGAACCGATTTAGACGAAACTTTACAGTCCTACAGTTGGTACATGAGTCAAGAAGAAACGGGATTTTCCATTTTACGTCATAAACGACTTGTTGTATAGTCAAATCATACCGCACGTGCTGTCACATACGCCCTTGCCCTCGTCACTTTGGTGTCTCAATACATATTAAAATATTATTTTTAATTTCATTCATAAAAAATGACGCATCTGACCACAAGCTCACCACTTCGTTTACATCAAACATATATCAGAATACAGAATCCCTAAGGATGCTTTGTTTAAGTGGAAACTAGAAATTATTAAAAAATTGATAAATAATATGTTTTGTTAAATGTCACCTAAAAATAGTTGCTGAACACTCTGTGCCTTACTTTCCGCCGAATTTTTCGACGTATTATTTAGCGGAGTAGCGTGTTAAGTAGCGGAACTAGACGCCGGGCTTCTTGTATCAGTGCCAGAGCTAAGAGAATGTAAATATTAATAAATAAAAAAAAACATCATGAATGACTAACTAAGCCTCGAACGCCTGCAAAATCTGATTCCCATACCACCATTGCACAAGCACAAAGGATGACGGAGGCTCAGCAAGCATGACGCACGCTGTAGACATCCCAGGATGTTTTGCTTAGCTTACTCAGATATACGATAATGGGTCGCTTTGTGAAAGAGAAGCGATATGGCCTTACGGTTTATATAACCACGCCATTTTAGGACATGCAAATTGAATTAAATAAATCTTTGTTTCGATGTGAATCGGGGTATTATGAGATGAAGATGTTGGGTGCTTTTCATTCGGTAAAGATTGGATTTGTAAGTTTCAAAATGTAGTTAAAGTTTAATAGTAATGGTGAAGATCTGTGAGTAAGGTGGAAAGCTTTCGGTTCTTAAATGTATAAGTTATATTTAAAAAATATATATATTAAATAGAAAAAAAATATATATAGTTCCAACCGATGTTTGAAGCACCGCATAATTTAACGCCACGTTCGTGTATTAGAGTTGGAACTAGGGATCGAACCCATAAACTTCGGACTTATAGGCAGGAGAGGCGAAGCAGTTGTCATAAATTCTTTTATCCGGCGGAAAGTGGGGAACATGAGTGTCTTAATGTGCAACGGAGTGATTTAACACTGGGTACCTAGGCTCCCTCTGCCTACCCTGCTAAATACGAGATACAGCGTGAAGATGAAAAGTTATTTTCTAAAATAACTTCTATGATAAGTTGATAAATATTACAAGTCTAAAGAGATTTTGATGTAATCAACGTTAACTACAAAAACAAACAGTATTGTATTTGTTAAATATTTACCATATAGAAATCCAACCTTTACGGGCAAACACTAGAAAATAATTATGATTTCATCAAATAACATCTCGTATGACGTAATTATTTTTTTTATTGTGGGTGTCGTTTTAATTTACGATGGGCCACGTATTGTACGGGGCCATATCTGGTAAGTTATCGCCATGACATGATCCCACCTACGGCTATTAGCCAATACTGCTAAGTATGAAGAATATGGTATTTTAAGAAATAAATCATCTTTAATTTTTTTTTTTTAGTTGAGAGATTATTGTTGTATTAAGTTTTTTTTTTAGTAAACCTATCTATCTATATGATTTTTTTTGTATCCTTCTTAATATTCGTTCCAATTTTTGTTACTTTTATGTTATTAGGGGAGAATGTTGGTCTAGAGATTGAAATGATGACTGTAAACGCGGGAATGAATTGTTTTCATTTTCTGGTTCTGCTAACAACATAAAGCGCGGCGTTAAATTCCGCCGCAATGTTGTGTCTAGTAACTAGGTTAAAACATTCTGTCAGTAGAGTGTTTATATCTCTTATATAGGATAACTCTGCTTATTATAGTAGGGACTACACGAAGGATACAGGTTAAAGCTAAAAAAAAAATTTGAGATATGAAGACGTTAATAATCTCAAAATCATATTTAAGAAATATATAAAATAAAAAGAATGCTTCCGAATTCTTATATTAAGGAAGAATATCGTAGCTTAGTTATACTTTTTTTATCCAGTTTATGTATAATCTACTATGCAAATTAATGCGTAAGCTAAATCTATATATGGCAGAATTGTAATATATGTACCTTTTGGCGCCACGCGTTAATCTTATATTGTAGAGATATGTCTGTTTCACACCGCACATAGCAGATTAGACAAAGGAACCTGGGAACCTAGTATTAAGACCCTCCGTTCCCGTGAAAACAGTCGGTCTCCACTTTCCGCGAAATTCTCAACGCATTGCGTATTTAGCGGCGGATCTCGACGCAGCGCTTTACTCCGTTCAGAGCGAGGAAATAAAAATATTAAATATTTCTTTTACTCGAGTGCACGTTTGTTTTATACAAAATATATATTTTATTCAAACCTTTATTTCCCTTATTTCTCGTCAATCTCAAATCTTTTTAAGTAAAAAAAGTGTCACTGCGTCCTTTCTCTTTGGCTAAAAATTACATGCTTCCAACTAAAAAGTATATTTCAAAATGTTGTGTTATTTAATTTCGACAGCGAACAAATCGTGGTGAGACTTCTAGTATACAAGTTTAAAAAACACCGGTAGATAATTTAATATAAATCCTATAACCAGTTGGAATTAAGACACGGAAACTATAACCAAATTGTGGTATGCGACAAAAAAATTACATAAGATTTTTACGTGACATATTTTTTTACTTTATAAATTTAATTAATTTTTTTTTGTGTTCCACTGAGACATTTTTACGTTTTAGATCTGTTTTTATGTACGAATATGTTATAAAGACACAAAAAAAATTATAAGTTTTAAAATTATTCCTGTCTTAAAAAAAACAGATATTAACCATAGACTGCAATAAACAAAACATTATTGATTTTTCGATAAACAAAGATTAAGGCCCTCTTCAAGGCATCGTGATATGATTCAAAGGTTCAAATTAATCATGGACTTAATGTTAAGCGTGTCTGATGAGATTTGTACGGTGATCAACATACGAATGCATCCACCCCTTTATCACCCTTATGATATTAGAAATTAAACTCAAATTTGAATGAGCCTTTTTTTGTATATCACTCACTAATAGATGTTATTAATCATATGCAATGAGTCACAAGCATTCCTTTACTGTAATCCTGTTCTTTGACCGTTAGATAAACGGAACGGAGCAATACGTTTCGATTTCTAAGGAAAGTATAAGAACTTAAGAAGACACTGATTCTGAGTATTAAAGAATAAATAAAATAAATCAGCATTCACAGTATCCCTCACACAGTATGGTGGCAGAGGGAACGTAGTGTTAAGACACTCCATTCCCCACTTTCCAAATTCTGGAGACTAATACCTACCAACTAGTACTACTAAACAGCGCTTAAAGAGAAACAGATATCAAATACGAAACGGAAGTCGTGAACGGTCGTTGGCACAATATTTTAAAAAGTACTACTAAGACATTAACTATATATTAAACTAAGATGATTTGTTTTGTTTTTTTACAAAGGCGAGTGATGTCATTTATGTGAACTCAATATATATATTGAACTTTTCAATTTCCTTTATTGAAAGTCAATTATTGTATACCTTATAGAACCATAAACAATTAAACTAGTTTTTTAATTATTTTTAAGAAACTAATATAAGTTATATTTCTTTGATTGCTAACATATTTCATTCGGACATGGATCAGCATTGGAAGTATCTGAAGGTGTGTACTTACGTTATTAGTAGATGATTTGTAGATATTAGAGTTGTTCATAATATTTATTTATTATATTGTCATTATATTATATTTTGAATTGTGCCTTAGTTTCTTCTTCATTTTCGGGGCAAATAAGAGTGCTTAGTTAAATAGCTTACCATCCAATAGTCAGTTGTATGCATCATCAAAACTTATGGGTTTTAGAAATGATCTCACATTTTATGATTAATAACTATAGTATTGTCCGTATTGATTTACATATACATGTGTATGTTAGTTTCCTTTTAGATTTGTACTTCATTTAATTTATTTACTGTTATATGTAAAAATATAGATGGTTGTCACTCAGTACTATATCTTTATGTTGTTATGCAGTTACAAAAAAAAAAACAACTACAATAGGACAATTTCTTTTGTTTTGTTCCTATATGGTATATTTTAATTTGCTTGATAGTATGTCATGTATTTAGTTTATTATATAAGTTTTAATTTTATCGTATACTTACTTATTATATTGTTTATATTTTAGTAAATAGTTTGTGTTATTTTCATTTTTTTTACTACAATTTAATTGGAAATAGAATAAAACTGGTTAAAATTTATCCACTAGCCGTATCTTAGTAATGGCGGTACAAAAATATTAGGTACATACATATAATACATCGGCACAATTTATCCAGGTTTTTGCATATTTCACGCTGCTCGGACAGACTTACACACGGTTACACGTGTGTGAGATAGTCAACAACCAACCGTGTTGTCCGCCACAGCAAGTAAGTTTGGCATGATGAGTTTGATGACGAATGTCATCTATTTTATTGTGTTTTAATCGGATAATTTATTAATCTTTGAAGATTTTGTCGTTTTTTTTTTGTTGTTTATTTCCTGCTTTTTCTTTTGACTTAACAAGGAGATTAATTAGTCTTAATTAGCATGTTTTTTGAATCTATATTTCGTGTAACTTGTTCGTTGTTATTATTATAGTTCTTCTTATTTTGCAGTTCGTGTATTGAAGTACATTTTTTGTTGTTTTTATTATTGTTGTTGTTGTTGTTTGTTATTTTATTCAATATTATTAAAGCATTGTACATAATAGTGTTAGTATTTGAATAGAATATTCCAAAATAATCGCTTGGCGTTTAAATACTATGGATATAACCTCGAATGAACATTTTTGGCAATAAAATTTAATTGATTTTAGTTGTCTTGAAATAACATGCACGATTTGATCACCGATACGTAGAAATAATATTTCTGTAGCTATTATATAAAGCTTTGTTTGGTCTTCTTAAAATATTTTTTTATGAAGGAAGTCGTTATTAATAATTTGATGAAATAAACAAATTTTGAATTAATCCGTTCTTAAGTTTATATCAATAGACCTTGTTTTTGATTGATGATGTACAGTTTCTTCAATAGCAAAATATAATTCGTCTTTAGTTTTTACATGTCTTAAGGATCTTTTTAAACCTCGCTGGGCATTTTCTGTTAAAATCATTTAGAAAACTAATCAAGTCATTATTGTATCGTAATTAAATATATTAATTATTTTTAATGGTAAAATAACGTGATTATATTTACAGGTGAACCGGCATGTGAACGATTTGTTCGAGGATCTACGCGATGGACTCAACCTCATATCGCTGCTGGAGGTGCTATCTGGCGAACACCTCGTAAGTATATCCTCGTATCTTTATAACCTCGGTGTACTAGCTGTGTATAACATAATAAGGAATTAAGTTTTGATATTAAACAGACTCCTTTATCAACTTTTCCACTATCTATTTATTAATATGTCCCGTCTCGTTTTCACTGTTTGTACGGAACCCTAAAAATAGTAGTAAATTAGTGTAAATAGACTTTCAAAATTCATTTACATTTAATGACATAAATTTATTCGTTAATAGATCAAAGTGTTTAAACGGTACAAACTAAAGCCAGTTTAAATAAGCAATCCGGAAAGCCATGTCGACATCCTTGATACAAGTTCTTACAGACTACTATTCTACATTTTAAATGAAGTGGCTATTGCATTGAATTAATTCAGTCTGTTTTATTATAATGAGATATTTTGCTAGAGCGCTCGAGTAATTAAGACGCAGAATCCCTAGAAGATAAAATGTGCGAAAGGATTGTCCATTGATGGCATTTGATATTTAATATTTATAAACTAAAATCGGTGTTGTGGGTTCGAATCTTTTTCTGGGGAATATTTTTTTTGTATAAAGTAGTTGATCTGATAAGTATGAGTGTAGTATGTAATGGATTCCGCCATGTACCACGATGTAATTAATGAGCGAATATAAAACGAAATGATTTTACCTGTATGTTTTACACGCCTATTTTGTGAGAGATGAACAAAAATATAAATATATTTTTTTAGTTACACTCTATATAGCAGGGTTGAATGTATTTCTTTTGGCTAATATTGTATTAGAAGAATGTTCTTCTGTTTTTGCCATCCAATTATTGTGAAGAGTTGCGTAATATCAAAGTGATTGAGACAGGGGATGTTGGAGACATTTTCTGACGTACAAACATGAACGTAAAATAACCAATTTTACGCTTTTGATCTTGGATCTGTGAACTACTAGACAGTCTTACGTTCCGTTTTCCTAAATTTAATATTATATGTATTTTAAATACGTAGGAATATAAAGAAAGACCTTTAAAAAAAGTTTTAATATAGCAAAAAAAAAAACTTATTACGTTAATTTACTACGTTTTAATTAATATAAATAAAAATACACCTGGTGCCTGCTGCAGACATATGTTGGTAATAAATTAAAAAAGGTGAGGCAGCGGAAGCTAACGCCTAACGCTGTCTCACCCTCGTAAGTTACGTAAACATTGTATCGGGGTAGATGTAGGTCGAGGGCGTTTAATTGCATCTGATAAAACTAAAAAGTTCTTTGGGTAAAAGTTAATTTCCTTTGATTGTTAAGTTTAAAGTATTTTATCTTTTACATTTCGTAAACAATAACGAAATTTTATGTATCATTAGACAATTTCGATTTACTTATTTTTATTGTTTCTCGTTATAAGTTATTTTAAATACCTACATATGTTATGACATTATGGTATTTAATATTGTGAACGCAGTAGTTTGTAGGTTTGACTCCCATTCGAGGAAATGAAATATTTAATATTCGTGTAACGAGTGTAACGTTGTAACCAGTCAAAGTAGGCGTTGAGTTCCGCCACTAGTCACGCATACCTTCAGAATTAAGCTACAAATGGGGAACGGCTGGGGAAGTGTAGTCCTTCAGTAGTATGCTGAGGAAACCTAGTGTAGATTCCCTCAGCATACTAGGTACTATGTGCGGGATATAGTGTAAAGCTAAATAAAAAAAATGCATATGACATGCATATATGGGTTACAAACCAAATACAATATAGGCTTAGGCAATAAGGATCCTATGAATTTATTAGAAACATGACAACAATATTGGTTGTAATGATCAATTTATCTAAGCGGAAATAAGATAATTTTTAGAATTGGGTAACTAAAGAAATGAAAAAATGAAAGGACATTTTTTTTGTCCGTCTGTCCAGACCGTTTTTTAACGCCCGACGGACAATTAGGTTTTACATGTATAATTGAAACATGGCGTGCTCATTATAATCTACTACTCTATTACACGGCCTATAAATTTCACTCGCATTACAATTTACAACTCATGTCATAATTAATTTTCTATTTACAAAAAATATTGCGTTGATCTGCTCTTTTATAGTTTAGTTTTTTTTTGGTTTCGCTCTTTATTGTATATCTGATGGATGGAAGGTACAAAGAAGTTAGGGTTGAATCATTCCGTTCTCTACTCTGTAATAATTGGATTGTTTAGTTTTTCTTTTCATCTAATCGTATTTATTCAATTTTCATTATAAAATACACTTTCCCGTCCTGATAAACCAATCGATTTTCTAACGGAACCTCAACTCGTACTCGCACCTAGATCGGAAATTAGGTAGAAATTAAAAACCGAAAGGTACTTAACACTAAGTCCCTATATACCATGCTATATGAGGGATACAGCGTTAAGCTGTAGAATATATCTATTATAAAAAAAAACAATTTAATAACAAATAATTAAAGATATTTTCTCTCTTTATTCCAGCCGCGCGAACGAGGTCGTATGCGCTTCCACATGCTGCAAAATGTCCAAATGGCGTTGGACTTCCTTCGATACAAGAAGATCAAGCTTGTCAACATTCGGGCCGAGGATATAGTGGACGGCAACCCTAAACTTACCTTAGGACTTATATGGACCATCATTCTGCACTTCCAGGTTAGTGCTGGTTTTTTGTGACGAATTCTAGAGATTTATGTTTTTAATGTTGTTATACGCGGATATAAGTTCAGTTTTGTTATTACTATTGATATATTTTTTTTCGGTTACTATTTATTTAGTAGTGTTTTAAAAATTATTTTAAAATGTCGATAGTTATTTTGACATAAAAGCTCCGAAGCTATCTCGCAGTGTTACTATAAAGCCAGAGAGAGAGAGAGAGAGAGTTTTTGAAAACTAAAGAACAATATTTAACTTACTAATAAAATAGTATAAAAATTAATAACTAAATATAAAAAAATCTTCTATATCCGAAGCTAATATTAAAATTACCTAATATTTTATCATATCATCACCGTCTATTTAAACTGCAATCGCTTGTACAAGTTAATCCGCGTCTGACCCACTACTCTGTTCAAAAACTGTCGACGCAGTAGTTGCGCAAGCGTCAACGTAATTGTTTATTCTGATTTCTGTACTTTTAGTGGTTTATCATTAGAAAGCCATTATAATTTAACTATATTTAATTATTTATATTGGACCCTTCACGCTATATCCCGCACACATCAGGGTAGGCAGAGGGAACCTAGCGTTAAGACACTGTTCCCCACTTTCCGCCTAATTCTGGAAGCATTGCGCGTTGAGTGGCGGAACTCAGCGCCGCGCTTTGCCTCGACACCATAGCGAAGAAATGAAAATATAAATGTAAATAAATATTTCACATCCTTGAGTGGGGATCGAACCCACAACCGGTCGATTTTACAGTCACACTTGGTGCCCCCGCGCGAAATATTTAATTATTTATATTGGACCCTTTGATGTGTCCCGAAGTTTGCCAGGATCTCTCTTTCTCACTCAATCTACTCAATGTTGCATGATCTCCAATGTAGAGCGACTATAACACTACACTAACTATAGTGTCACAGTTAAGATATTGATCGCATGACATTTAAATTTATAAAGATTCAAATCTACATTAGGGAATATTTTTATATATAACACTATCATGTGTGTTAATTTTTTTTATAGCACACGCTATAAAAAATTTAATTCCATGATCAAAATGCTCCTATGTTTCATTCAATCTTTTGTGAATAATGTGCAATTTACAAACTTATATTTAATCATTATAGGTACATACAAAAAAAATATAACCTTTTATAGGTATACTAGTTATGAACGCAAGCACGTCTTTTAACGGTCTCTCATTAAAAAAACAAAAGCAAGGTTTTAAATTACCAAATATTTAAAAACTACTTAAATTTATGTAAACACGACATACTTTGAATATATTATTATAAGACATTTTGCGGTAGCTTTTTAAAAGAAGTCGAGTGGTTAAGATCCGTTCTGTTTTTGTCCTAAATAAAAAAGTACACTTGTACTAGATTAAAACACAGAAATCCTTAGTATACGCGGGTGAAGTCGCGAACGGAATATTAATTTATAATAATAACCATACAAGGATAAAGTTAAAAAAAAAATAACTGTTACACCTTGTAATCCTTACTAAATGCTATATATTATACGATTTACCTGGTTACCTTTACCTTGAAGCACGTGTTGTGGATTCAATTCCCAATTAGGGAAATAGTTAATTTGTTAGTTATTAAAAAAAATTATTTATTCTACTATTTTTTTCGGAAAAAACAATATCTATCTAGTAAATTGAATTATTTTCTTAATGTTATTTAAAAATATTTTTGGTATCTGTCTCATAAAATTAATGTTTTTTTCATATATATAGACATATTAAAACGTTTTTTCTCTCTCTCTCTCTCTCTCTCTCTCTCTGATCTCATATCAAAAGAATAAATTAAGCGTGCTGCCATGACATACATGTATCGGTTGTGAAAACACCATATTAATACGCTAAACTACGCGTAATGGGACCTTGCTGGTTCTTATCTATGTATAATGTCTTTACTACTTGGCGACGGTCTGGCTAATAATTAATGGAAACTAATAGTTTTGTTGTACCAAATATCGTAATATTTAATTTATTTGGGTAATTTTGAAATTAGTAAATCGATATATAAAATAAGTTATTAAATAAAAATGCTTAATCGACAAATATTTTGCATTAAAATTAATACAAAATAAAGACTTTCGTGGCGCAATGCGACGCTATATATTCTACTACTACATAATCTCTATATATGACTTTGATTGGATTGTTGTGCATTTCTTCTTCTTCTTCTTATTCTTTTCTTAAGACGTAATGATTCGAAATAAGATGAAAAGCCGAAACTAACCTAAAAGTACTAAGATATATTTGCCTAAAGCAGGGTGCTTTACTCAGCTATAACTTGAGGAACGCGAATAAAATAATACATTTTTTTAAATATTTTACGTCTTTTTAAACATATTATTAATATATATATTTATATTATTATGTCATACAAAACCTGTCGCGCGTGTGATGATGATGTGTTGACTTATTTGATTTCTTACATCATGATTTATTATACGTTTAATCTTTGAGTGATCTACGATTGTATTTTATTTGTATTCAAAACACGAATTTGGTTCAGCTTTTAAGAACCGCAAGTTTTCGTGATGAAATATTCATATTGTCTATTACGAACAGGTAAATTGTTAAATAAAGATTTATATGAGGCCAGTCGTGGCGCAGGGGCACAAGAGTGTTGCTTTAAGAGAGTGCGTCAGGTTGTGGGTTCGATCCCCGCTCGAGGATATTTAATATTTTCAGTTCCTCGCGCTGGTAAGGAGCAAAGCGCGGCTTTGAGTTCTACCATGCGACACGCAATGCCTACAGAATGTGAAGGAATGTGGGAAATGGAAGTGTCTTAATGGGAACGGAGCGTCTTAACTCTAGGTTCCCAGGTTCCCTCTGCCTACTCTGCTATATGCAGGATACAAAGTGAAGCAAAGTATTATATTGCGACACTCAAAAAGACTAATAGTTATATTGGAAATAATCAGAGAAATATATCACTACGTTCTCTCTTCAAAAGCCAACTATATATTTTATATATAGTTGTAATAATTTCAAAATACAAGTTCCGTAATAACATTGACGTCAGAACTATCCTTACAATACTATTAGTAATGCAAATTTTACTCTCGTTCAGATTCGTTTTTTGCGCGCTCAGGCACCTCACGAACAACCAAAAATGTCAAGTTACATAAAATGTCATACATCATTCAATCAAAGTTCACTTTCTCTGTATTCTGTAACGGCTTGCCATAAGTTTTGCACGTGACACTGCTTGAGTTTATATCTTTATTTCTATATAATATATCATAGGTATGTTGTTTCGCCGATAGCATTTTATGAAGACATTAAACTTTATTTTAGTCGTATATTTATAATCGATATTTCATTTAAAAATTTAATAACGGCAATTAGCAATAGACGATCAATGATCAAAAATAAATTGAAAGGACGAGAAATAGAAAAAAAAGATAAAGGCACTAAGAAATGTAAAAAAAAAATCCCTGTTGAGATTCGAACTCGTAACCTTCACTTAGATATTTTAAAACTGCCCTTACACTACGTTTATTTACACGCATTTAGTAAAGTACGTACGGGCACTTTTTTTTCATATAACAATAAGTTTCTGTTTCATAACTATAAACCCATACTATCTCTTTCGAACGCCACTCCGGTATCGTTCCGGTGCGAGCCAATCGGATGTCTGTAGAATTGTAATGAGGAAGGTTGGGAACCTGTTCTCGGTACTGCACTCGCGTGTACCTATTGTTGTTCAATCTTTCACTAGAAAATATGTCTCGCTACCGGGAAGTTGATAATAGATGTATGTATTTATATTGTTGTAGGGATCGGTTTGTGGCAGTTTTGCCTAGATTTATAGATCTTTTTTCATTTTTGTTGGTTTATTTTTTGTTCTTTATAGAAAATGTATGGTATTTTTTATTAAATAGTGATTTAGTGGTACATCACTATTGTTTACGTAGAGAAGGTTAGAATTATAATAAAAATCGAAATTTTTTTAGTTTCACGCTGTATACCGTTTATAACAGGCTAGGCAGAGGAAATTTAGTCTGAAGACACTCCACTCTCCACGCTCCAACATCTTTGGAGAGACTCCGTGTAGAGTAGCGAAATTTAATTCCGCATGTTACTAAAACGACGAAAATAAAAAAAAAATGTTTCAAAGAATTGAACCTACAGTTCGACACACATAGTAAAATTAAAACGTAAATACAGATAAAAATAATTATAGTTAGGTAAGATTGCACAATGCCCACTGGTGTCGTTTCCATTCATACTTCATATAAGGAATAAATGTATATGCAATAATTGTTCATATTATCACATTATTGTTTTGTTCTTGAGAACTGGTGTATGTAGGTGGTAAAGTCAGTACAGTCGGTTAATTGACGCTGATCGATTATTTCTTTGATGGACATTTACGATAACTCTATCTCTACTCGAAGTGATTTTTATTTTTTTTTAGAAAAAGTATCTGATACAATGTATTACTTGAATTATGCTTATATCATTTATGATACAATCTTCTCTATAGAGACAAGTCCTCGAGTATTTAGAAAACAAATTAAATATCGCTACGTTAAAATTTTTCATCTTTTCAAAATAAGTACTTTTTTTCCTAAGTATAGAATAGGACTTTAAAAATGTTATAAAAATGCAAGTTTACGGCGTCTATTTACGCAACGAAATATATCCAAGATACAGTGTGAAGCTGCAACAATTTTTTTTAATAATAATTTGAAATTATCTATTTCAATATAAATCACTCACAAATGTCATAAAATACAATCTAAACTGGAATATAAATTGATTTATTTAAAGCAATCCACGACCTTAAAAGATATCCAAGTTGCGTTTACAAATCCAATACCTATACACACAAATGAGTCAGCTGGCCGGCGCCAGTGCATTGTTCTAATAATTATCGGTACTTAGGCTTATCAGTAAGGGTTTGTTTGTCTGTATTTTGAAAGATTCAAAGTTATTTTTATTGTTTTTTTTGCCTAGTTTCAGATTATTTACAACTTCACGTTTCATTTTCGTATAACAAGGTAGGTAGAGAATCGAGTATTAAGACATTCCACCCTCAGTTTTCCAATGAAATTTGAGACATTGCGCGCAGTCAATTCAGTCAGGGCGGGAAAATGTCAATATACAGTTCCTTACATCAGGATCGAATCCACGACTGTCGCGTAGAAAATATATTAACAAAAATATATCTTATTGTAATAGCGTGGCTAATAATTGGATTATGTTTCTAATTAAATTAGGTAATTGGTTTAATTATCAATATCGTCTTGACATCCTCGAGTATACAATTTCACACCATTAAAGCTAAAGTTATAAGTTTTATATTTTCTTATTTAAAAAAGTTGATGCCTTTCTGTATACACATTGTGATTTACGTATTTACAACATTTCTTTATGAAGATAGCTAGTGTTATACTGTTTTTTTGGCGTTGTTGTTGAGGGGCGTAACTCAACGCAAACGCTTTGCCATTACTAAAGCGAGGAAATGAAAATATTAAATATTTAAAAAAAATCAAGTGGGAATAAAACCTACAACGTCTTAAATTCTCACGCTTTCCCCTGCGCCACCACGACCTCGGCAACAGCAAAAGCAAATGCAAAATATTTGGTAAATAAAAATGAATCCGATGCAACAAAAAAAGAAAAAAATCACCTAATAACTAAGCAAGATCTTGATCGATTATCCTTAAAAGACTTACTATATAGCATATTTGTAACAGTTTGCAATTATCCGGCGAGTTACAGTATAAAAAATTACGATCTATTAATATGGTATTGGCGTGGGCTGGCTGCCTGGCTGCCTGCCTGGCACACTTACCTGTTGCCTTATATGGAGATATACAGTGTGTTGTCGGGACGTGATATTTAATCATTGCAAGGCCGTGTAACGGGGTGGAAAGGTTAATGTTTGATGATTAAAGTTTTATAATATGCATATGATATGCAATTTGGGCAATAAAAAAAATGAGTTTATTATTGTTATTGATAATTAAGATATTTGTGGATTCGATTCCCACTCGGGGGAATCAATTACTTTCATTTCCTAGCTCTGGTAACAAGACAAAATGCGGTGTTGAGTTTCGCACCTCCGTATTCAATTTCTTTCTACCTATTAGAGTTTCGATACCTAGTGCTAAGGCACTAGGTATCTTCTGCATATTATGTTGAGAACAAGCGCAACCGTTTTTTTTCCACATGCTTATATAATATGCAATTCGAAATGTAAAACTTTGAACTAAGCAATAGTTACTGTCAATTATTGTTATTAATACGTTATAAGTAAATAATAGAGACCACGCTCTGTAAGTTAAAGTTACCATTTTTAAAAACAATAACTATGTTATAGGTAGGTTATTTTTTTAGGTAGGTTACATTTTCTATTATAATCAAAGATATTCTAGAACAAGTACTTAAGCAATTTGTCGGAATATTTGGTCCAGATTCAAGTTATCAACCTTGTCCCTCTTTGCTCAGTAACACTAACTTAAGATTCCAAGTGCATCTTTTGAAGTGATTTTTAAATGCAAAGCGTTGAAATTATAATATTCATTGCTATATAGCAAATTTATGTCTTCGACGTATGTCCCGGCATACTTACTCCTCTAATTGATGCTAATTTAAATACTTATATAATGTTGTTCTTGTACAGGTTAGGCTGGCGTTTTGTTTTCAAATTGATTTTATGTTTAAGATAACCAACTGTCATGGTTTAATGTAGTGTTTTAATATGTATATGAATGGAGAATAGGAAACAGAGCAAATATTTTCGATTATTCTTTAAAATGTGAGTAACGTATAATAAAAATGACGGTATTTATAATAAGTAGGTAAAGTAGCAAAAATAAGAAAAATCTTTTAATGCTGCTTTGAATTACTAATTAGAATAATTTTCGATTACATACACGTTTAAAAATCACATAAATATTTTTTTTCTTAGTACTTTTACAGTTTAAATACTATATAATAATAATAATTTTCTTAAATAAAAATACATTTTTGATTGATTGTCTTTTAAATAAGTTAATTAAAAAGTAACACACTATTTACCAATAAACTTAACTCTGTATACAGTGATGTCATATAAAATAATGCTGATATGTTTATTCATAATATTTTATTTGTGACCGTTTGTGCAATATTATATTGCGATGTTGTCTTAAATGCACAAAACTCTTAGAATTTACCAACTTTGAAAAAGAAGGTAATTTTTTTTTTGACAAATTTTCAAACTTGTCTGGAAATGACCTTCTGTCCTTTTACCTACGATCTGATTTATTTATTTCTATATGTACTTAATATTTAAAAATAATATTAGACATCATCGAAGATTTTCTCTTATTTTCTGTAAGCGCATAGTTAGATACGGTAGTTCAAAGTCTTACGCAGGTCGCAGTTCGATGGCCGTTGCGCGTGCGCAGCTATTTGCTAAAACAATACGGCGGATTACGGTCTATGAGTCGAGTGCTTGCAAATATTTGTTAGGAAAACTTTGTTTAGATTTTGAGATGTTATTACATAGTCAGTTAGATAGGTCAATTTCTCAATCAATGTAGTAATTTGGCAAAATAGTTTTTAGAATTTTGGTTTACTCAAACAAGAGAAAAAAATAAGAAAATATTTGGTTTGTTATAGTTAAGGCTCTTTTACTCAATACATTTCACGGAATGAATCATACACCGATCCCTTCTAATAGAGGCCGTTGTAGCCCAGCGGCCCAACGTCTGTAAATGGCGTTGAGTTGCGCCACTCTTGAACGGCGGAAATTAACGCAAACATCAAACGTCTCAATAATTGTAATTTGATCATTGCAAATATGTCAATAAATATGCGTAGTGTATTTAGGGAGTTTAAATAAATAATTATTTTTATAAAAAAGAAATTAAACAAATAAAGAAATTTTAAAATAAATTAACAATAAAAATTGTAAAAAAATCTTAATTTCTGCAGGTGTCTGAAGTTATTAATACAATCGTTATATAAATATTATGTTCATAGCATATCGTTGGTCATATATATAATTACTATTAACTTAATACATTTGTTTAACAAGTCCAATAATGACTTACTATTATTAACTATTAATAATCCGTTATTACAACAAAATGGTCGTTGCGCGTGCGCTGTGTTTGCTGTAACAATACCACCTGCGCATTAAACGCTCTATTGGTGTTGGTACATGTTTGATGTGCTCGTTCTGCTTAATGAGCTTTTATTTTTATCTCTGAGTGTAATAATTTAGTAGCCAAGTTAAAGTTTTCTTTATTTTTTTTTATATTTTATTATATTTTGAAAAATATGAGAGGCTATCGTGTCGCTGTGGGACAGTTTGCGACTGAGAACGCAATGGTTGTTCGTTCCATCTCTATTTGAAGGAATAAATTTATTATCATTTTTCATTCCCTTAAGTAGAGATTGCAATACTGACTAGGCATGGCGTTGAGTTCTGATACTCAGAAGAAAATGCCTCATTGTTAAATATCTTATAGTAAGTGAAGGAGGATATTAGGTTTTAGGTTTAGCCTGCAACGTAGATACTGGATGATATGTGGAACAAATGGAAAAGACAAAGCTATAAAAAAATATTATGCCTATCAAATATGAAAAATAAAACTAAAACGCAGGCTAACATTATTTGTGTAGTTCTGTACTTTATAACCTAATGATTCAACAAAATATGTGACAATCCTTAAATTCTTATATTATTTCTTAACATAGTTAAGCACATTAAATTTGTATTTGATTGTCATTTCGATAATCGATATCGATTTTATTGTACAAACTTTCGATAATAACTCGGAAATAACGTCATAATATCGACCTCTTTCAAGTCGGGGGTGTGAGCAAGGCCACGCAACAGATGTTACGCCCACAGCGCAGACACCCTCGCGTATTTTGAAACTTTCTACACGAACCTTACATTTTTACTTGTGGAATTAGTTCTGAGGTAGTCGTGGCTTATTTTTACAGTGTGGCTATAATTACGACGGCTGTGGGTGCGATTCTCACTCAAAGAAATAAAATAAACTCGTAAATTCGGGGGAAAGTGGGGAATGAAGTGTCTTAACATTAGATTCTCATCTATTTACTTTTTTTATAAGTGGTTTCTTCTCAACTTAAAACAAATTTTAACTTGACATTGAAAAGTTCACTTTTAAAAATTATAATATGACCTTTTAAACCATCGAGCCAGTATCCTTAAATAGTTTATTTAATACGTAATATAACAACATCACGTCGTCGTAACGCTAAACATTCCAATGTCAAACGACCAAGTTATATACGTTTATGTCAATAATTATAGATTAATGATCTATAGATCTCTTTATAAATGATCTATAACAGGCTTCTTGCGTCTTATATTTATAATTGGTTTAGTGAATTAAGTGTACATACCTATATAGAGCCGTTAATGTTGGTTTCAGTTTTTAAATGACCAACATTATTGTTATTATTTTTGAGGGGTATGAGTTTATTTTAAATGTTATTAATTATGCATTATATATTTTTTGTACAAATATTTAATTACTTTTAAAATAAAAGTAAAAAAATATGCCTCCGACCGTGGCGCCATCTTTACACCTCCTAAAGAAACATGACCACAAAAAATACAAAAAATCGTCATGTTTACAAAATTATAATACTAATTACATATAAATTTTATTTGTCCACGCAAACTAGCAGACGATTATGGTAAGTCGTCAGTGGATATATCGCTAAAGTGCCTCGCTTGCTTACAACGACGCTAGATGGCGTTGATCTTATAATATATATCTTTGTAAGACTAAGCTTGGCTAAGCTTACGCCACTGGCCGATAGATGGCGGTCTAAGGCTTTATCATTTCATCTGAAGATATTTAAGAAAATCATTTATGTCACCAAATTAAATATTCATGGCTTTATATATATGGTAAAGATATTTTAATGAAATTGGAGCTTGATCGTTGCATTATATTGTATTATGGATTTGTTTGGGATTTGTATTTGTTCTTATTCTTGAAGGAATTTCGTGAAATCCTTAGTTCCCCTTTTATTTATTTTTTTCTACACAACCATCCCCAAGGCGTGCGACTACGTGCGATATTACAGCTATCGTATGTATACGCGCAGTAGTCTCTATGTTATCTTTATCTATCAATCACTCCGGAAGAGTTTTATAAATATATAAGGATATCATACATACAGATTTCAAATTTAAATGGTGCGTCTCGAAACATGTATTTAAAAGGACAATTACATGTAAAAAAAATATTAACAAATGTACAGAATGTTGTCTTACCAATTTGCCATCCCACACTTTTCATTGATTTAATAATTATAATAATTAATTTAATTATGTTATGTAACGTGTGGGTGTCGATATGAATATAGATCATGTTTTGTTTTAAAAACCGCCTGGATGTCTAACTAAGATTGTCTTTTGAATGTTGTTTGATGATTGTTAGTTCAAATCAGGCGCAGAGAAGTTATTTTTGTTACATAGTATGTGTGTTAGTGTATATGAAAATGTGTGTTAGTGTATTGCAAGCTCAATTTGACTTCCTCCGCACTGTACGACTTTAGTTCTGATGACAATGTAATAAAACATAATCAATTTTGTTTTAAACCAAAAAAAAAATTGATCAACCCTCCACCTAATATGGGTGTCATATGAAAGGACTTAGTTTATAAAATACAATACACTTTAAAAAAATATTTAAAGCTCATTTTAAAAATGTTTTTTTTTTAATTTGCTTAAAATATAATTTGAAGTCAGCGTCTCGTAGTGGCACAGTGTCTGGCTGCAAACTGTGAAAGATGATTGTGGGTTCAATTTCCTAGTTAAGTTACACTACTCAGCAATCGACACACAGTGTCACGAATTAAGGCAGAAAACTATTCGTGTTATGTGCAAAGTCTCTTAAGTTTTATCTTTTAGTGATATAACTTTTATCACTTCTTAAGGATACTATCACGTCACTTCTTTCTTCTTTCGTTCTTATTTATATAAGAACCTTATTCTTTTATACATAAAAACCTAAGGTTTATAACCTAATAAGTATTAGCAGTTTTGTTAAGTACTCTTTGAAAATGGATCAAAGAATGGAGCACTGGTTCCTTTCTATCAATCTCACATCAAAAGTACTTTAATATTCTTATTAGGAGATACGAATTATACATTTGTACTTCCAACAGGTTCACTTTAAATAATTACGGACTTGTTTAAACAAAAGCGCTCGTAAATTTCTACTTTTTGATTGAAACCAGTTACGGCAAACCAGCTGTTGGGATGGAGTATTTAAAACTGTCTTAATTATCGCGAATTTTATCATGCGAATTTAAATGATTTTATTTAGATTGATTTTCTCTTGTTTGAGGTTATATATTTTTTAATATTGTTGGTTATTATAAAACATATAAAATATTTGAAGTTCAAAAAAATAGCTTTAATATTATTTGACTATTTATTTACTTAAATTAGAATTATATAAATAACCTTATTATATCTATCAATATTATTGAAAGTAAAAAATTTAATGGTCTTAAAATTGGCTTTCACTATAATTCTAAACGTATTTTCTCAAATTTGGCGGAGAACGTAGTGTCTCTACACCAATTTCTTTTTATATATCCCGCCTGTACAAAATTCCTTAAAAACATATATTTTTATTTCATTGAAATTTGGTAAACATACGCCGCGTTATTTCATACGGAACTTAGTGTCAGCTGTTTTTATGAAGCCTTACATAGTTATGAATCTGATATGTTATATCCTTTTATCTAGCCGTTCCTTCCTCGTGCTCGTTCGTTCGTAACGATCTAAAACTTTAACTTGGCTCGCGTTAACTAGTTGGTTGACCCAACTTGTTCTATATTGAAAAAAAATAATGTTTTTTATATTTTTTTTTTGGTATATTGAATAAAATCGATGTCTTTCGATTTTTTTGTAAAAGGAATAATAACATTCATTAAACGTTAACTTCAACGCTCTCTGAAAGCTTATTTCGAATTCAGAAAGCAAAAAAGAGAATAGTTTCAATGAAAGTGTTAAATGTGAGAAAAAAAATTATAACATTTTATTATTTTACTTAATAATGCAGCATTAAAATCTTACTTACACATTGTTAAAGTAACTATTATCAAATACTTAGTTATTTTTCTTTTATAAGTGCTTAAGATATACAATATACAAATCTTTAGATGAGACGGTTGTGGCGCAGCGCCACAGCTTCTGACTATAAACGCAACTGTTTGTGGGTTCGACTTCCACTCGTGGTTCTGGTTATGATTTTTTTTCATTTTCACTTTTCTGGGAGCAAGACTATTTTTGACGTTGACTTCAGCCATTCAATACAAAAAGTCCTGATTTTTTTTAATAGTTTGATAATGGAGTGTCTTAACTAAGTTTCCTCTGTAGCTGTGTCTTGCTACTGTGTGAGAAGTTAAAAAAAATATCTTGGATATTTGTTTCAGGAAGCTTATTCTGTATTTTAACTTAAAGATATAAAATAGTGACTCAATATTACGTTTTCCGTACTTTATTCTATAATATAAAATTACCATACAATACAATAACGAATGATAATTCAAGTCAAAAGAACCCACGATCCGCTGCACCGTCACGGCTCGTAGCTGCGCCAGTCACCTGTCAGAGCCCGAGAGGCGCGCGCGCATTTCTAACTCCGATACGAAATAACATATAAAACAACGAAAATTAATATAAAGTGGTGTGTTTTTTTATATAATTTTCTGGTTTTTTTTTTACAATTTTATTACGGATTCGACACGTTTTGTTTTATATAATATGATTTCTTGTTAGGTGAAATGTGCAATACGATTTCAATAGCTCGCTAACTACTCTAATTGTTGGTAGTGCAGGTTTAAAGGGAGTGCATTGTTTTGTGATCTATGAGAAGACTGAATCTTCCTTTTTTGTGGTTATTTTGTATTATATTTTTTATTATTTCCTGCTTTTGTATTTTAGTGTTTAACAGTTTCATATTTCGTCTCTTTGATTAATTGAGTATATTGTTAAATATAAGTTTTTTATATAAAATAATAAAGTGAGAACAGTGCTAGTATTTGTAACAGTATGTACCTCCGATATAAGTTAAAAATAAATAAATAAATAAAATAAAATATGCATGGCAATACACATAAATAACGTACTTAATTATGAATAATACAATCTATATATTTTTGATACCATAATAGTCGAAACGAGTTCGTGTATTGTCGTCCCGAATGTCGCGACCGTCGTTCTGTATATATAGGGGGTAGTGATGCTGGAAGGCAGCGGTCGAGTCGAACTCTTAAGTACTACGGTACTAATAAATATGATGCACATAAAGACTCGTACCAAATGTATAATGAATATAATATGATAATTCGAAGTTTATGATGACACGATCTTTTAGGATCGAATTCCTTATAAAGGAATTATATGTGTAGGAGCGACACATATTATGGATTAAAGTTATCTTTGACCAATGTTATAATATTGAATGTTGCTTGACGTCGCGGAAGCTGACGTGATGGGCTTATGCGAACTGTTGCAGTGACATTAACTATGTCTTGGCTGATGCCGTCTCGCAGTACGCTCGCGGTACGTAAGCTGTGTTTGTATGGCGTTAGCCACTGATATATTGATATACCATTTCTACGACTTGGTATACGACTAGTAGGTGTGTGGTGCTATTTTATGTCCCAGCTCCGGTGTATGTAGTAGTGTCCGCTCGTCGCATACGGGTGTGTGGTGCTATTTTATGTCCTGGAACTCTGGTGTATGTAGTAGTGTCCGCCTACGGTTCGAGACACGACTGTGAGGTGTGTGCCGTGCGTTTATTCAACATATCGGCCGCCTTGCGGCAGTGCGTTCGTTCCAACGACTTATATTGATCTCACAAATCAATCAACATCACGAATCACAATTCTAATATAATAATCTTAATATAAATAAGCGTAACAAGTACCTTCAGACTGATCACACACAAACGTCCCGGAGAGTTCAATAAGACTGTTGGAGCCGCAGTCTGGTAGGAATTCACGGTGTAGGGCGGGGAGGTGCCCGTACTCTTTCTTCCTTTTATTATAACTAGTTCGCAGTTATAGTGGAGAGGAAGATAGGACGCGCTCTTGGCTTTTCTTCGGACGAGCTTCGAGTTATGTATGACAATGTCATATTGTCGAGTTTCCAGTTATCTAAATAACTGACACAAGAACAACTTCTGATGGCAAATATGTTATTAAAGCGATACCTTCTTTCTAATGGCATAATATAAAATTCTTAATACTGTTACCTCTGAATCTCTAAAAGATTTTGGGTTCTTCACGATCACAACTATAAACAGTTTTAACCACTAGACACATCACGAGCCAAGGCATTATTTATTAAATAATATTTTAAAAGGTGTTTGAGATAACAGTTACAATTTGGTGCCGTGACCAGGATGGTCAAACGGCTTTGTATTAATATATATATACAAATAGGCATACGCCTACAATTTGTTGTCCGTGAAATGGAATGAGATAGAGGAGGTTTACAGTGTAAGAAATATTCATGTTTGGCAATTGTCAAAGCAAAGCATAGTGAGGTTGGGGGGTTGACTAGTCTGGGGGTTGGTAATAAATAATAAATTAATATATAAATAAGTAAATGTAAATTCTATTCCGATGAACTCCATAGAATTTAGGGGGTTGAATGTAACAGTATGTACCTCCGATATAAGTTAAAAATAAATAAATAAATAAAATAAAATATGCATGGCAATACACATAAATAACGTACTTAATTATGAATAATACAATCTATATATTTTTGATACCATAATAGTCGAAACGAGTTCGTGTATTGTCGTCCCGAATGTCGCGACCGTCGTTCTGTATATATAGGGGGTAGTGATGCTGGAAGGCAGCGGTCGAGTCGAACTCTTAAGTACTACGGTACTAATAAATATGATGCACATAAAGACTCGTACCAAATGTATAATGAATATAATATGATAATTCGAAGTTTATGATGACACGATCTTTTAGGATCGAATTCCTTATAAAGGAATTATATGTGTAGGAGCGACACATATTATGGATTAAAGTTATCTTTGACCAATGTTATAATATTGAATGTTGCTTGACGTCGCGGAAGCTGACGTGATGGGCTTATGCGAACTGTTGCAGTGACATTAACTATGTCTTGGCTGATGCCGTCTCGCAGTACGCTCGCGGTACGTAAGCTGTGTTTGTATGGCGTTAGCCACTGATATATTGATATACCATTTCTACGACTTGGTATACGACTAGTAGGTGTGTGGTGCTATTTTATGTCCCAGCTCCGGTGTATGTAGTAGTGTCCGCTCGTCGCATACGGGTGTGTGGTGCTATTTTATGTCCTGGAACTCTGGTGTATGTAGTAGTGTCCGCCTACGGTTCGAGACACGACTGTGAGGTGTGTGCCGTGCGTTTATTCAACATATCGGCCGCCTTGCGGCAGTGCGTTCGTTCCAACGACTTATATTGATCTCACAAATCAATCAACATCACGAATCACAATTCTAATATAATAATCTTAATATAAATAAGCGTAACAAGTACCTTCAGACTGATCACACACAAACGTCCCGGAGAGTTCATTAAGACTGTTGGAGCCGCAGTCTGGTAGGAATTCACGGTGTAGGGCGGGGAGGTGCCCGTACTCTTTCTTCCTTTTATTATAACTAGTTCGCAGTTATAGTGGAGAGGAAGATAGGACGCGCTCTTGGCTTTTCTTCGGACGAGCTTCGAGTTATGTATGACAATGTCATATTGTCGAGTTTCCAGTTATCTAAATAACTGACACAAGAACAACTTCTGATGGCAAATATGTTATTAAAGCGATACCTTCTTTCTAATGGCATAATATAAAATTCTTAATACTGTTACCTCTGAATCTCTAAAAGATTTTGGGTTCTTCACGATCACAACTATAAACAGTTTTAACCACTAGACACATCACGAGCCAAGGCATTATTTATTAAATAATATTTTAAAAGGTGTTTGAGATAACAGTTACATATTGCATATGTAATGCAGAACTTTAAAATATTTTATTGTTTATTATGTGTTTATTATGTTTATACAATATAAATAGTTAAACATAAATATTGAAAAATGGCTTAAATATACAAAAGAGATGAAATGTAAGTCTAACAAAAGAGAAATCTAGAAACACTATTATTATTGATAGGTGCATTTATATCATTTGATAAATATGCAAAATGTCAAAATTTATTGACACTATCTTTTATCAAAATGTGTTGTTTTCGAAGATGAAATATAATTTCAAGAATTTATTGCATTGGAAAGTTAGATAACATGATTTTTTCATATTTTTTATTGCAATTATATTAAAATATATGTCGTAGACACAACGCACAGAGAGTCCCAAAAGAGGATTTTTGGAAATTCCTGTAGAAAATGAATACTAAAGGAGATTTTCAATTTGACGTTTTAAACCCACGTAAACAACGACTACGGGCTACGACTAGTATATCATAGTGTATAGAGTCAAATAATAGTAAAGTCCTATATACTAAAATGTTTTATATCTTCTCATAATACTTTAGTTGAAGCATTAAACTTAATTAACATGACTCAAGAAAACAACGCTATTAACACAAAATGTACGAAGCCAAGGTCAATATCGGAATTATTAAGTTATTTATTTTTGTTATTTTTTTTCAATTAATTGAAATTTAAATTAATACTTCTTATTGAACTAATTGAAACTTGATTAAAGCTGGTGTATATTTTTATTCTTACTCTGCAATTGTATGTACGTAGATTGTAGAGTTTGTAGAGTTAGTTAATCTTACAACAAACAGAGTCAGTTAAACAATTATTGAGTAAGATTATAATAATATTATTTATGGAGATGCAATCACGATTTATGGTAGTCACAGTGGCTACTACTGTCTTGGGTTCAAATCCCATTACAATACAATTATTTACAATAGAGAACTTTGCAGACAAATATAGGAGAACGAAAACACTGCTCCCTCATTTTTTCTCATCTCATTCTCATTTTTTTTTTCGTTAATAAACTAAATATTTTAGTATTTACGAAACAAAGTGAAGCGCAAATTCTAAATATAGATTTATTTTATTATATGACTCGCTTAAATAGTTAAACAGGTTACTCTTAATGCGCTATTTCAATACAAAATGTATCTTTTTTAAATATATTTTTAGATCTTTAAAAGATTTATTTATAAGAGAACTAAACAGAATGTGACAGTAAAAGCACGGCGTTGAGTTTCGCCATTCAACACACTATACACCCAAAATTCGGTGGAAAGCGTAATCGAGTGTCTTAACACTAGGTTCGCTCTGCCTACCTTGCTGTGTGTGCGGAATACAGCGTTGATTTATTTATTTTTTAAAATAATAAAATAACATATAGTATCGCAGAGGTGCAGGTTTGAGTCCCGCTACGTTTAAATTTTTGTGCATTGTCCAAAAATATTTAATCGATTTTTTAGGCCTTTTTTTAAGACAAGAAAAAAACCAAGACTTACACAAAGTAAATATTTGGGTATTAAATTTTATCGTTAAAAATAATCTTGTTAGTGAAATTGAATATGTTTTACTAAATTTATGTATTTATGGCTTCTTTTATAACGTGGTTGGATAATTGGCGTGTCTTTGTAAACAAGCATTTTAGGGCAGTTTTTCTATAAGTACCTACGATATCTTATTATTCATATTAATTTAAGAAAATCATAATATATAAATAGGTAGTATCTAATATATTTAAAATTTATCTCTATTACAGCTAAAATTATTAAAATTTACAATATAACCTAGGCACACCGGGATATCGCACTAGTGTTGTATCTCTATGTACACAAATCAATTTCGCCTTTTTTAATGCTATAAATAAAATTATTCAGTGACACAATGGAACACCGTCTCTATGTAAACGCTATGGTTATTGTCAATGTTTTATAATACTTTAGCGAAGAGTAGAGAACAAAGTATTTTGTCACTAAGTTCAGTCTGGATTCACTATGTAAAAAAAAATCTTTAATTAAGCTATGATAGCTTTATTTGTATAATTAATATTTTTTTGTTTGCGTGCCTTAGGTATATTGTGTGTTAGGTTGCAAAGTTCCCACGTCAATATCATTATTTAAAAAAAAGTTTTTATTGTTTTAAAGAGACTTTATTTCCTTCTGTATACGAGGCCGTCGTGTCCCCGGGGCATAAGGGTGTGACTGTACCGCGACGGTTATAGGTTCGACCCCTACTCGAGGAAATGAAATATTTATTTAAATTTACATTTCATTCCTTTGATCTAGTGTCTCGGCAGCGGCGGTGAGTTCCGCCACTCAATACGCAATGTTACCAAAATTCGGAGTGTCTTAACACAAGTTTCTCTCTGCCTACCTTGGTGTGTGCTGCGTGTGTGCGTATGATAAAGTTTAATGTTTATATTAGTTGGTACTTGTTTAAGCGCTACTTAGAGCATGCAAAATTATATGAGAAAATGTATGTAAGACAAAGTAAATTTTGGATCTTAAATATTATGCTTTTTATCTAAGAACTATTTTGCTGATCGTAATTATTTAAGCAATAATAAAATAGCGTAAGTAGTTAAAAAAACACCAATACGATGTTTTCTTAACTACCTACTCTATCTTGTATCTGGCAAATAGCAGGGTTGGCAGAGAGAACATGTGAACCTAGTGTCTCCACTTTGCGCCGTATTCTGAAGGCGTGTTGAGTGAAAAGTTGCCAGGTGAGGAAATGAAAATATTAATTATTTCATTTCCGCGGGTGGGAATCAAACCCACACCCTGTCGGGCTTACAGTCACACGCTTGTCCCCCTGTCCTACGACTGGCCTCATATTCATAATGTGTTGATAATAAATCATATTATCATAAATGTTCGTGTACCTCCATTTTTGAATATCAATACAATTACAAAATATCAAATCAGTTTTAATTCATGCGATATTAAAATCGAACCGACACTTACAGGTTCCTTATAAAGAAAATTCAAGGCTCCGCTGTGTAGGCGTCTACCATTGAGTTATGTCCCCCGCAAAAAATGTCGTTACACCTCCACACAGTGCAGGCTTGCATTTTTTATGTTATTTACATATACAAAATGCCTCCATAAAATCTCGCCGGAATGTGGGGAACTGAGTGTCTCAACACTAGGTTCCCTCTATTTACCCTGCTGTGTGCGGGATACAGCGTGAAGCTGATTTTTATTTATATATAATTTTTTAAGAAATTTAAGTATCTAAATAATCGGAAATATATATAACTTAATTTGGCATATTAGTGTAAGTTTTATCAAATTTAGCTCCGTAGATTTCGACATTTTAGCAAACAAAAAATAATAAAAAATAATAATTTAACATGTCATCTTTAAGTAATACTAATATATAATATATATTATATATATTAAGCTCTCACATTCTTTATTCATTCTTTAGATAATAAAAGTACACTGATTCATTTGGCCTAAAAAAACTGGTAATATCGACTGTTGTCAGCGCAGCCTTTGTTGCGCCATACGAGAGTGACCTATGGTTAAAATATTTTGTAAATCTCTTAATTTTTTTGTAGTACTAAAAGGTTATTTCTTACTTGTTGTTGTATATTTATACTTAAATATTTTCATTATCTTCAATCATTTAAATTAATTTAAATAAATGGAGGTAAACTATTTTTTAATATATACAAGAAACGAGACTATCTGGCTTTTATATAACTAGTTTAATTTATCTACTAGTATATTATTTTAATATCAAAATAAATAAATAATATAAGGTAAATAATTCTCAAATGATCGATTATGCTCAGAAAAGCTTGAAATTCGATTATGTTTATTATTATAAAGATAAGACAACAAAAAAGTTATATTTTGAAATAATATATGAAGAATGTGTAAATAATTGTGTTTATTTGTAGAGAGAAAGAGAGAGAGAGAGATCTCTATTTCAGTGTATTCACTTAATAAAAAGGCAGTAAGGAAGGCTGCGAGGCCGTGTGCCATTCAAAAGTGCATCGTGTATTTAACTCCTATAGATGCAGCTTAAACAAATGTATATTTTTAAATTCCGTCTTCAAGGAGCAATGACTTCACTTTACGGTCTTTATATCCATTTATTTATATTACCAATTTTGATGTATTACGTCAATATTAAGCGGCTTTACAAAAGTCACGACCCACAATGTTAATAAATAATATAATGTATTTATATTATAAAACCAATTAAAAAAAAGAATTAATTGTCTCAATCCGTGAGTGTCTTAATTATAAATATTTAAATAGAAACAGCCGTTTTTTTCGATATATCTAAAAATATAAAAAAAAACCAATTGAAACGTTTCATTTATAAGTATGACGTCACCTGTACAGTTAGTTATATGATTTTATATAATATTTCTTACACAAGCTCCTAGGTCAAGGTCCACAAGCTTAGTGAATTGTTAACGAAACCTTCATATGTTGAACTGTAAATAAATTTTGTATTTACTTCTCGAAATACGCATATCGAAATATGCCCTCGGATATTAGTTTACTGAAACAGCCAACGAGCTATCTTTAAAAGTATTTTTGGCGAGTTTGGAACAGGATTTGTTTAAATTATTTATACTAAAACACAATATTTATTGTAGATTATATGCTGTGATTATTCGTTTCCTCGACGTTTTGACGCCGTCCGGCGGAAGGGCGCCATATTAGCGATGATCCCTATAAGGCTTGGAAACTTGCTTAATCTAAAACGTGGTTGACACCCAAGTTTGCCAACTTCACGTTCACTTTCCTTCTGTTTCACAACTATATTCGTCTGCTGAGTAGTAATATTTACTTAAACAATACGTTTTATTTTCAAGTTTAGATGAAATAAGAAATAATTGTATTTAATTAATTATAAAGATTTATGCGCATACATACACGAGTCGAACTGAATAAATTCCTTTTATTTACGTCAGAGCTACATTCAATTGAAATCCACAGTGCACCTGCGAGTGATATCCTCTAAACATAGTAAATAGTCAATTTCTCATCTTAGCATTTAAACTGATCTATTTGCCAGTATTGTCACATAACGGTGTAGCGAGTGGCGCGCGCGTCGAATCCGTAATAAGTTGAGAACATTGCTACAGCGGCGCGAGCCTGAGCAGTATTATGTACCGGCCCGCGACGGCCTGAGAGAAACGAATCGAGAATGTCGATGTACAGATTTGTTAAAGAGGGCAGCAGTAAGCGCCTCTTCGTGCAAGGAACTCTCGAAAACGATGACTCCAAGCCTTTGAAGTCTAGCTTGAAGAAATCTACGCCCTCGCCCGTGGGGTCGCCCATCACGACGAGTCTAAACCTCGCTTCTGTACCGAGAAGTCTAAGAGACAGTTTGACGAGACACGAGACAGTTTATGATGGAAATTATCCCGGATTGGAGAGGTCGAGCTATCGCTCAGGGTCGTATCGAGAGGAAAGTTACAATGGGAGGATAATACACGACGGTAACCAGACGCATTTCGAGTATGATGGCGATAGCGCTCTGGCCGTGCCACTGTCGGCCGGTGGGCAAGGAGTATCGGAACTGCAGGCGATTCATACGAACAAGCGCATGTCGACCGAGGTCCTGGGCTCTTCCTTGGAGTCTACGAAGATCTCGAAGAAAGACGAGATGAGTGGGCAACGACGCATCACGACCAGGATCGTGAGGAAAGTGACCACGTTGACCCGCGGTGAAGAGAAATCCTCGATGGAGGACGTCAGAGGACGAGAAGTACACAGATCGGCCGAGCACTACAGGCACGTGGAAACGGAATCGGCGTCTCCAAGGAAAGTAAAGGTAAAAACAAATCAACCATATCGTAAACAATTTTACCGTAAATATTTCTTTCTATGTAGGAATGTTGTATTTGTAACAAGATATAAGTTGTAGCTACATCTGCTAAGTTAGTTTGTTTTACAGAGGAATTCCTATTATAAGTTTTGTAAATATTTGTAGGTTTATTCGTAACGTTTAGTTTAATCAACTTTTAGAATATAACACCTGACGTGTTGTCGTTGTCGTTTAGGACTTACTAGAATATAAAGGAATTAATAACTCAATACCCCGTAGCATTTTTTTCTAGACAAACTAGACAAAACTAGACAAAACTCCAGATTACTTGTATTTTTTTTAATCTAATTTATTGCGGCTTAAGTAGAAAATAGAAATAAAGTAATACACACAGAATAGAGGCCAGTCGTGGCGCAGTGGTACAAAGTGTGACTGTAAAACCGACTGGTTGTGGGTTCGATCCCCACTCGAGGAGATGAAATATTTACTTAAATTTATATTTTCATTTCTTCGCTCTGGTGTCGAGGCAAAGCGCGGCGTTGAGTTCTGCCACTCAACACGCAATGCCTTCAAAAATTCGGCAGAATGTGGGGAACGAATTGTCTTAACAATAGGTTCCCTCTGCCTACCCTGCTGTGTGCGGGATATAGCGTGAAGCTAATTTAATTTAATTTTTTTAATTTAAGTAATAAGATATAGGCTATTTACACCCTTAAGTCGGTGACGCTATCCCGACACTGATTCATCCCGTATCATTTGCTCTTCTTAACTGTTCTATTAATATAGATGCTCCAATCCCTTTATCCAGTTAAGTATGACTAAGAATAAGTTGAGGCACTTGAAATATATTTAGCTTAACTCTTAAACGAGTTGCTTTAAAATACGGTTACTGCAGTTAGGATTTATCATCCGTTTGTATTCGTCCGGATTTTAGACCTTACTTATATAAATAGTATTGATACTTTTTTGTTGGTTTTCTTTGTCAATTTGAGTATTATTTAAAGAATTTCTGATTATTAAAATATAACATTTTAGTGTAATATTTGTTAATTTCTGTTAATTTATTGTTAAGTAACTATTGGAACGCTCAGTATTGCATTGAGAATCACCTTAAAGGTAGTAGAAGTAAAATTGTACAAGTAATGGAGTTGAGTGACAATAACTAGCAACTGTCTTTGTTAAAGTAAATCAAAGATAAATCATCTTAGTAACCCACTTAAATGAAAGACACAAATCAATTTGTAAAGAGTATTTATTATGTACCATTCGTGCACTGTCCATTTTAGCATTCCTTTATTTATACTTCATCTTGACCATCTGCTTATAAATGATAGTATTGTGTTTATCATTTATGGTTGATTCAAATTGTATTCTATAGAGTATCTCGTATATAGTTTGTTGTGTAACAACTTTCGATTGATTTAGCTTCATATTTTTTTTTTTTCACTTATCTAATTTTATTAATATTTTTTTTAAAGATTTCTTAATCGTGCCTCGTAGTTTTGGTCGTTTAAAAATCAAACTGTATTCAACATATCGCCGTGGGTAAAACCAGATGCCACAGCATTACTATATTTGTATGCAAATGCCCTGTGTTCACCGCTGGCTAATGACGTCATCGACGTTTTTATAGATGTCATACGTCAGGACCATCACTTGAATGTGAATTAAGTAGCGTTGTGCCTTTAAAGTAGAAAAATATTGTAAGTTTATTAATTTTCGAAACAGTAAAAACCGTTTCCAGCTTTACTCAACAGAACTAACTTTCGAGCCGGTGGTAACTATCCTATAGGACTGACACTACAACAACAAAGTAACAAGTAAATAATATTTCGATTTTTTGTTCGTGAGTTGTAGTAGAATATGTTTTTTTACAATTTACAAATAGATAGATGATGGACGACTTGTGGGGCTATTTACACAGTTATTAAATACATCATTAAAAAATCAGTACATTTTAAATTTACAAAATTGTTACAGTATACATGATTATCACTAGTTCTTTCTGTCCACACATTGTCAGAAATATATTAAAATAATAAAAAAACACCTTATATCTACATTTTCCTAATAAAACTAGGTAAACTCAAGAACTATTTATAAGAAACACGACATTAATTTGGTATTTAAAGTTTAAACAAACCCCTGTTGCGAATTTTGATGTAAGAGTAATGCCGACGCGACCAAATCGTGACCGTCGTGATCTTGTTGGTTATAGAACTAGGTATAGTTCGTATAGTAGTACATATCACGGTGGAAGATAATGTAATCACGTATTTAGATATTAATAGGAATCTTTCTAAAATAAGTGTAATTTCCAACTTTTGTAGATATACGTATTTAGCGAAGCAGTTAAAATTGCGATAGATAATTGGGTTAAGTTTAAAACAAACGCTACTTATACGAAATATTTAAATAATGATTTAGAAAAAAAATTTTAAAACCTATAAAAAAATTAACATTGTGGAATTGGAATTTGTTCTTTTTGGAAACCGTTCACGATCTCTAACCACTAATACAGTACGTTTTCTGAAAAAGTATTGAGCTTAGATTAGTTGCTAATATCAAACCTGCTATCTCCGACACAGTCCGTTGCACTCTACATTAAAAACATTAGGTCTATCATAGAGTCTATCTATGAATAGAATGCACTCTAGAACTGTATTCAAGAACAATAGACGGGAAGACATTCTTCGAACGTTAAAGTTCAAATCTCAAAATAATCTGTATAAAGCTGCTGCAATCCATTAGTGTAACGGACGTACGTTGTGATGTATTCTCTTATTGTATTTCTAACGCCATATATTATGTTATTTATCTATTATTAAATGTCATTAAATTGTGGTCGTAAGTCTCTGCTTGGAAACGCGACGTTTGTGGGTTCAAGTCCTATTTTATTTGATTTATTTTCACTTTCCCGCTCTATAGTTAGTAGACAAAGCCCGTCGTTGAGTTCCGCCACTCAACACGTAACTACGTAATTTATTATCATTACAATTACAACTATTCATACTGATTACTATAATTATTACACTACGAATGGCAGAAGCATAGAAATGCTTATACTTATAATATAATTATTATATATACAAATTGCTTTTTAAATATATTACAACGATGTGGCTCACTGCGTGGATTTTTTATACATGTATGTCGGTATATCACGTGATTGTTGGGGGTTCGATCTTCATTAAACAGGCAGTGTCACGAAAAACGCAGTGTCTTGGCTCATGTTTTTTCTTTCTACCTCTCTACTGCTCACGGGATAAAGCGTGAAACTCAAGAAAACACTAAATGTTTTGCTGTATAATTTCTCGTAATTACAAGTTAATAGGAAGATGGATATACCAGATATCAGCTATTTGCGTGATCAATTGTTTGTAAGACATGCCATTTCACTGACCAACACCCATTAATCTTCTTTACTCGTTTTTAATTCATATTTGCAAGTATAATGAAGCAAATAAATATTTTTTTTATTATACTTTCAAAAGTAGGTAAACTATTTTATTAATATTTTTTATGTTCTAAAATGTTATATACACACTAGATTATAGAGACATGCATGACATTATTAAATTATCATATCCATTTGTTACTTTTCCCTATATATACAAAACTTACACTAGATTTCGTTCATTTTAAAATAATATATTGTTACGGGGTATTGTCCTATAGTTTTGTTCTATATTTTATCAGAAACATAAATAAATATATAACACATACTGATATTTACCATTTATACAGTATTATAACGCCTCAAAAAATTAGCTTCACGCTATATACCGCACACAGCAGGCAGAGGGAACCTAGTGTAAGACACTCCATTCCCCACTTTCTGCCGAATTTTGGAGGCATTGCGTGTTGAGTGGCAGAACTCAACGACGCGCTTAGAAATTTAAATAAATTAAAAATTAGAAATTTAAATAAATTAAAATTTAATTTAATTTTAATTTATAACGCCTCATAGTTAATAGTTCCGCACTCCGAGATCTCACGCGTCATCGCGGTGATGATATTTGATGTGAAATTACATTGTACATTGTATATTGTGCGTCCGATGGTAGAATTGACATTAACATTTTTGTGAGAAACCACCACCCTTTAGTAGGCAAGTTTAGTTTCGTACTTAGAGACGTTAATTATATGTTAATTAGTGTTAAAGAGTTTTCGTTTTATTTGGTAGTCAGTTGACCAATATATAAATATTATAAAGAGTGAGGAATATATTAAAAAAAAAATGTACGTTTATTTTGTATATGCGGGATACAGCGTGAAATTAAAAACATCGTTCTTTCGTACACTATTGCAAATATTTTATCAGATCTGAGTGATCTGAGATAATAAAACGGTCCAGTGACCATTCTAATGTGTTACGACTAAACATCAAGAAAATTGTTACTTGAGAAAGAATTTAGTTTTTTTAAATTGTAGTAAGAGAAAATATGAAGAAAATCTTTTTTATAATAATTATTATGAGACGGCCATCGTGGCGCAGTAGACAGCATGCGACTTTAATAACGGCGAGGATGGGTTTGATTCCTATTTGGTTGAACCGAAGCGACTACAAATAAATTCAAACAGAAGGTGGAGAACGGAGTGTATTGACAATACGTTGCTGCGTTCATGTATAACACGCGTGTAAATAAAGTGGTATTTACTTATGCAATCTTATATAAAAGGGTAATTAGCGCTATACACCTAACGTTTTTCTTATATTAAATTTCAATTCGAGTTTTATAACTGGGTACATAATTGTGACTTTTTGCTGTTTGTTCGTCGTATGGTTCTCATTAATATTGTAACCTTGCCATACAGCTATATCTACGAGTATGCGCTACTTATATCGAAATTATACATTGTATTTATATTTTACACATTCATTTTTCCTTGAACTTGGTACATTCATTAGAGACATTGTCTTTCTCTACCGTGCTATGTGGAAGAAAACGCAAAGCTAAAAACAACATCAAACGCATTTCTCTATTCCCTTATTCCCCTAAATGGGACTCGAACCCGCAACCATTCTAATAAGATTTTGAGTATATCTAAATCTTACCACCTACATAAAGATTGATTTTAAAATTTAATCAAGTAATAATCTCAAATATAGATCATTTGTTCTTATAATATCTTGTAATTCTATTCTCTTCGGGAGCCGTCATAAGTCACTCACTCGGAGGAGTCGAGGCGGAGATGCGCGCCGTTGACCGCAATCGTTGAAATTTCGCACGTATTTTATATTGTACTGTTGTACCGTTTGTATCGAGCCTTTGTTGGTTACGTCTGGATGCTATTAAGGCTCTTTGTTGGATTATATTTTTGAGATTTTTTAGACATTTTTTATGGTTTTCTTTAGTTCGAGTAATTTGTTTTGGATTGAAACGACGAGTCAGTTTGTTGGTTAGTTTTGGTTCGGACAAAAAGGACCGAAGGGGGAAGGAATTAACTTACTCAGTTCTTGGGCGTGGAGCGAAGTATTGACAAAATACAAAATTCTTTGGTGGAAATATCAACTTATTTTATAAAAGTTGTCCGTTCTAGAACCATTCGAGTATTACCACCTCATTCCTCATTCTCGGTGGAAATCGAGTTAAATACTGTTCTCTATTTCCCTGTTAAATTGATTGGCGGAAATCAACTCTGTGTGTTGTCAGCAAATGAAACAAAATATTTATCTTACCTAGGCTTAGTTATATACATATCTATACTTCTCTTTCGATTATAAAGACATAAACCATACAAGTCTCGTCAAAAGAACAATATGGTGACAAAACATAATTATATAATAACATGTGACCTGCGGGAGACAGGAAGCGTGCAGGTGCGCCGGCGCAGAGCGACGCGCGACGCAGCCGTGCGTTGAAACTTACGTGCGCACTCGGTTTGGGGACAGATTGTAAATTATATTAGATTTATATTTTTTTGATATCCTAAAAATGCTTTGTAATAAGATATTTATAGAATTTAATTTAATTTAATTAAAAATTAAAGTTTAGTTTTTTAAGCTAAATAATGGATTGCGATTGTTGTACTTGTCTGTTTTGATATAATATACGAGTATCAAGATCTTAAAATAATACGTGACAAAAATTTACTAAAACACACACAAAATCATACATACACATAGTTTTACGTTTTAATTTTTTATTAACTTATTATATTTATAAATTAGATAAACATTATTGTTATGGTATTGAGAAGAAAATCTATTACATTAATACGATACGATGCATTTTTTTATATTATGTATGTATATACATCAATCTACTACATGCTACTACATGGTATTGAAAGTGTTCCATCCTAATAACCTCGAAGGGGAAAGCAAAGGGCGATCGTGAAAGTGATATACGATCTACACTTGTCCGCCCATCATCTAATCTCACCTGATATGCCTATATAGTTGACAAGGTGTGCGTCGCGTCAGATTATTATCTTATATAGTATATATTGTATTGATATGTATTATTTGTGTGGTTTAAATAGATAAATAATAATATATGGTTAAAAAAAAAGCTATACAATGTATGAACTTAAATTCTAATGGTATACTAGTAACCTCTAAAAAGTTCCAATAATCAGATCCTGGCTCCATCATGAGACCAGTTCGTTGATAACATAACATTGTATTAAACGAGGCTACGTATAACTATTAAGTTATAGAGGATGCCATTATTACATAATGGAATGGATTATCAGAAAATAATATTTTAAAGATATCAAATACAGAAAGTATTGGTTTTCCTTTTGTCTGATTTTTATGGCTGATTCACGATTTGTTACTAATCAGTGAGGAAGTAAAATGAGGTTCAAGATTTTGCTAATAAAGTTAAACAAGTTTTTGCAAAAGTGCCAAGTTTCATATTCCGCTTTCGCTGGAAATAAATAATAAATTACCAAAATGAACGGTGTGAGGAGTAGACATGTAAATAAATAACAACTTGGAATTAGGCTAATGTTATTCTATTTGTATAGAATACTTAAATTTCTGCATTTTAAATTAGTATTACTGAAGTCCGTTACAGGTCATAAGACCACTTGCTTTCTAAATATTTTTTTAAATCTTATTTTTTAACGGATTTCGTAAGGAGATGGTTATCAATTCGACTGTATTTTTTTTTGTTTGTTACTTCAGAACTTTTGACTGAGTAAAACGATTTTCATGTTTTGTTTTTATTTGAAAGGAAAGGCTAGTGCTTCCCGTGTGGTCCTTCCCATAATTTCATTTCTGAGTATGGTATCCAAATGGCGCGACAAATGGACGAATAGCTCACACGCCAAACGATTTCAATGATTCTTTTTTATTGGAAAACCTACACTTCAAGGGTAGTTTGATGAAAGTTTGGTTACGTTCTGATTATGGGATTCGGTGGAAGTCGGTTTTTTTTATTGTTCCTGTTTTTATCCGTTTTTTAAAGGTTATTTTTGAGAGTCAATATTTAAATTAGAGGCCACTCGTGATGCAGGGTCTCTAGCATGTAACTGTAAACGCGACAGGAACTTAAGGAAACAAAATATTTAAAGTTTTTATTTCCTCTCTCAGATAACGAGGCAAAAATGCGTTGAGTTCCGCCACTGAACATGTAATCCCATCTGAATTCGAAGAACATTTTTAATTAGTAGAATTAATATCGACTTCATTCAAAAACTAGTGACGTATCACTTTGATCTCCACATTGCCTTTAAACTAATGATGAAACGTATTAGGTAGCGACTAACAAAATATTAAAAAGTGTAAGGATTAGGATTATTATGAAACTGAATCCACGACCCTCTCTTACGTAACAGCAGTTTAATTATTACATTGCTTCACTGGCAATTTTATTTAAAAAAAAACTCACGTGTACATTTGAGTCACAAAACATTCTGTCTCTCCATACCGTTATGCTACTGTATATGGCGCTGTTCAGCTATATAAGGAATGCCTGCAAAATCTCGGGCTTCCTAGAAACGCACTCGTCTTGCAGGTGCCTTATATGACTTTTAAACCATACGTTAAGACTGTCGTCGTGCGTAGCTGATGTGGAAACTAACGGTTTGATTAGAGTACCTTATTGTAGAAAAAAATATTTATTTTGTTCAAATTTATTAGTAGTATTTCAGATTATTTTATCGTAGGGTAGCAGAGATACGATTAGAAACATTATATAGGAATTGTCAGTGTGTAAATACACTCAGTCATCCCGCTTTTGAGTGGCGGAATTCAACACCGAGCTTCATCTTTCCAGAGTAGAACAATAAAAATTATAGATAAATAAATGATTATCGAACCCACAACCATCTTATTTACAGTCAGACGCTGGTTCACTGCGCCACGATTGCCTCAATAACTAAGTATCCGATTATAGAATTTTATAGATTTTTTTTCTTAGTATCTCTATTAATCTTATTCACCCTAGACTAAGACTTCCGTTGGGATTGTCAATCTCATCCGGTGGACCGGTTAATAGTTGTTAAGTAGTAAAATTGTAAACGAAACCGAAACGGGTTTTTTGACCGGATATCGATATGTTGCTGTTTCGTATTTGCGTATATATTTATTTATTTATATATTTTTCGACATTGATCCCGCTTGAATATACTCTTCAGATACTTTTAAATTGAGGCCAGTCGTGGCGCAGTGGCACAAAGTGTGACTGTAAAACCGACTGGTTGTGGGTTCGATCCCCACTCGAGGAGATGAAATATTTACTTAAATTTATATTTCCATTTCTTCGCTCTGGTGTCTAGGCAAAGTGCGGCGTTGAGTTCTGCCACTCAACACGCAATGCCTCCAAAATTCGGCAGAAAGTGGGGAACAGAGTCTCTTACACTAGGTTCCCTCTGCCTGCTGTGTGCGGGATATAGCGTGAAGCTAATTTAATTTTTTTTTATTTACTTTTAAATTAATTTACAAAAATATAAGTTATGTTAAATTACTCTTTCTTCAAGGTCTTATAAAAATAAAATATAAATTCTTTTGATGGTGTGGCTTCTTCCTTATTACATTTCATTATAATCGGCTTAGCAATTTTAGTGTAAAGAGTAACTTAAGCATAGTGAAATACTGACTGAAGTTAACATTTATATAAGTAGATTACTAAAGTTTTATTATACTATAGCCAAATTATACAAAATGTATATATAAATTATATGCCTATGTGTGACTCTCATGTATTAGCTATATTACTATTAGGTTACATCTAAATCAGTTCAGCAGTTTTTGCATGAAACTGGAACAAACATACATCCTCACAAACATGCGCATTTATCATAACAGTTAAGGAAGTTTTCATCACAAATTAATTATGATTACATACAAAACTACAACGACAAATAGTCATTTCTCAAACACAGTAATAATGTAGATATACTGCTACATTAATATATAAATGTTTGTATTACCTCGATGAGCGAATGCCATGATGTCAATATTGTATGACTTCATCGTCCGAATTCTTAGAGGCATATTGAAATATGCCGTTTTTTTATTCAGTTAGCATGTGACGCATGCTAAATACCCGTCATTACATGGTTCGCAGGTTCGATTAATTTTGTACGTTATTAATTTGTTTCATCGTTTTCGTTATATAAACTAGAATTGTCCTGTAGCTTCGTTCGCTCCTCGCTCCTTTCTATTGTAGATCGAAACGGCTCTCTTTCTTCTTCGAACTTCTTAGTTTACAGTCACATTCTTCTGCCACCGGGCTACCTCGGCCTCGTAACTGTGTCTTGCTAATAAACATAATTTATTTATTTATGGATAAATTACTATAGTATTTTAACGTTTTAATAAAATATATTATAACATATTTGAGGCCAGTCGTGGCGCAGCGGCACGAAGTGTGACTGTGGAAGAAAGTGGGGAACGGAGTGTCTTAACACTAGGTTCCCTCTGCCTACCGGGATGTGCTGTATGCGGGATAGAGTGTGAAGCTGATTTATTTTATTTTTTTATTTATTATAACATATAACTGGTACTATGTTGTACTTACTGCTACTATGTTACACCATGTTGAAATAATAGTCTTAAGATTTTAATATTACTATAAATCGTATTCGAACTCGCAACCATCCCGTCGACTCCGAAATCTAATAAAGTACTTTTACCGGCTCTATAGTCACGAATCAAGTCCCTTTCGGAGCCATAACTTTACTCCCTAAGTAAACTAAACCGCTTTCTCCACAATGGACCCACGAAACCTCGTGGAGTTACAACAGTCGTGGCTCCTCAGTACATCTGATAGCTACACCACGATCTAATGAGACGTGCTGTGATCGAGTTCTTTGAACTTGTATTAAAAGTAGAAATAAATCAGCTTCACGCTGAAACCCGCACACAGCAGGGTAGGCAGAGGGAACCTAGTGTTAAAACACTTCGTTCTTCACTTACCGCCTAATTTTAAAGCCATTGAGTATTGAGTGGCGGAGCTCTACGCCGCGCTTAGCACCGACACCAGAGCGAAGATATATAAATATAAATTTAAATAAATATTTCATCTCCTCGAGTGGGGATCGAACTTTGTGCCCCTACGCCACGACCTGTCTGGTATATTGTTTTATAATATAAATAATACAAATATTTTGGCTGACTAAATACTATAAAACCATAAAAGTACATTTTACCACAATTTCGTTTAGTAAGTCACGTTTGTGAGTTTCCACGAGTCCACGAGTCGTAGCCCATTCGAAATACCAATTAAACGTACAAAGACGGCCAGATCGCTATATGATTGTCGACGGTGCAGTGGGAAAGAGAAAAACCAATTGTTTTCACTATCTCGATCTCATCTGATAAAGAATAATTTATATGTTGACATATCAATGTCCTTTGTTGGAAAATTGAGAGGGTTATTGTTTATCTTTGCTTTTATTTTGTAATTAATTGAAGTAAAGAAGAGAAAAAGTGGAGATATCAGTGAGGAATCACCATGTTTTTCCTGTAATTTTTCCTGTAATAAGGATTTACAAAATTAGAGCTAGTGAGATGTAGTTAAATGTATAGACAAGAACCGCACCTGGTATTGTGCAGTATTTAATTAATATATAATGAGACACCATTCTCGTATATAACATTTTTTAAGTGCGTAGTTAACTAACACTAAGTTTCCTCACCTTATTCAGGATAAGCTGAGCAGTTCGGCAAACATCAGTCATACTTCATACTAATATATATAAGTTCGTTTGTTTGTTACGCTTTTATGCCAAAACTCCTCAACTGTTTTACTCAAAACTGCATTTGAGTCTCTAGCACATTTATAGAAACATGAATGCACGCTTTTCGGAGGCGAAACCGCGAGTCGTTGACTGGTAAAATATGAAATTTCTTAATAAGTATATAATCTTAATAGTATACTTGTATATAGATCGTTATCTGTCTGGCGCCTAATGTCTGCAAGATTCCTATTTTGGTAAATCGATAACCACATCAACGACTGTTGGCACATTGTTTAATGATATGATGATATCATAGTTTTTGATCTTGATTATTTTGTTTTACTCTGCGGTACTTAACGACATATACCAGGACTCTTCACTTCACTTCACAGGACTTTGTTCACCACTTTATACTAACCTATAAATATATTATTTGAGGCCTAGTATGAAACAGGGGCACAAGCGACTGTGAACGTGGTACGGTTGTGGATTCGATTCCCATTCGAGAAAATGAAATATTTATTATTTCTTTCTTTTGGTAACGGAGCAAATACCGGCGTTGATTTACGCCACTAAACACGCAATGCTTCCGGAATTTGGCGGAAAATGGCCAACAGAAGAGTCTTAGTAGGTATGGAGTGTCTTAACACTCTAGGTTCCGAGGATACATCTGCCTACATTGCCATTTGCGGGATACTGCGTGAAGCTAAAAAAATAACATTATTATACTTTCATATTTTTAGTTATTATCCTATGAGACGAGGAGGTTTAATCAAAAGCAATATTCACTTGTCATCGTTTTGGCCGAACTAATTTAAAAGTTGAAATAGAAAATTCAATGCGCTGATTGTTTGGGTGATTTGAAGTTGCTAGTTTAATAAACTTACAGTTTATTAGTTTTGATTGTAGCTATGTTTAATGATGGTGACTTCGTAGTTGTTGCAGTGGATAGTAGACTAGGTGGTTGTGGGTTCGATCGCTCGGATGAATTTATTTGTTTACTGAAGTACTATATATACATGTTAATGGTATATAAACTGAGTACTTTATTGTATCTTGGGTAACAGGTTGTATATCTGCGTAACTTCCATTATTGTCGTGGAACAAAAAATAAAAATTACGATTTTTTTTTATTCTAAATAATATTTATTATCTGTTACTTCTAAAAAATCCAATTCTTAAAAAAAACATTCAAAACACTTCAATTACAGTAAATTATACGCCAAAAGGTTTTTGTTAGTCGCATATTAAGTCATTTTGGTATTGACATTTTAATAGATAAGTTTAAATTATTAACTTGTCACGTTCGAAGTTCACATAACGTGAAATACATACCTAGGTATGCCTTTTTGAAACGTATAAATGTTTTATACGTTTATGAGGCTAGTCGTATCGAAAGAACACAAACAGTGAATATAAAATCGCCTGGTTGTGGGTTCGATCCCCACTAGAGGAAATGAAATATTTACTTAAATTTATTTTTCCATTTTTTCTCTCTGGTGTCGAAGCAAAGCGCGGCGTTGAGTTCTGCCACTCAACACGCAATGCCTCCGAAATTCGGCAGAAAGTGGGAAACGGAGTGTCTTAATACTAGGTTCCCTCTGCCTACTCTGCTGTGTGCGGGATACAGCGTAAATTTGAAAAAAAAAAAGTGAATAGGTATTTGTTACGCATCGTGCATCACCCTAGAGCCTAGTCCGTATCTATTTCACTTAAAAAAGATTATCTCCGTCGGAGAGAAGAGAGAGATTTGCGAGAGATGCCTAGAGCTAAAAAAATGCCATTTTTACAATTGCTGTTAAAAAATATAAAAAAAAATAATACATATAAAATATCTTGAATGTAGCGAGCAGATTTTGTATGGAATGTTAATATGTTTTTTAACCCTACCTGTGAGTGTGCTCGTTCTGCTTTCGGTTGTATTGAAGCACGGTATAATTACTATTATTACGTATTAGAGGCAAATAGTATTTGTTAAATGTCTTTGTGGGAATAGTTTTTAAGTTTTACGGTTATAGGTACCGTAACGTACCGGTAACGAGTGCTATATGAAAGGCAGAGAGAATCCAGTGTTAAGACTCTTTATTTTCCATTTTCGGCCCCCAGACGTCGTCTGTTGAGAGGTGAAATAAATATAAGTCATTCTGCCAGTTGAATTGTGAATTTACAACTGCCTAACTGCGTTACTATCGCAACTAATCATGTTACGTTAATCGAAATACATCTTCGGCCGTCGTGGCACAGGGGCACAAGCCTACGACTATTTTAAGTTGGGAATCGAACACTAAATTAGGGTAAAGAAATGCCTTCAGGTTTGAGGTATTAACGGAAATGTCTTAATGGGAACGGAGCGTCTTACCACTAGATTCCCAGGTTCGCCCTGGCTATAATGTTATGTACGAGATACAGTGTGAAGCTAAAACAAAAAGAAATACAACTCATCAAGATATCAATCTAGTATAGATTATATCACACAAATGAGAACAGACCCCCGCTGTATAATTTGTTACAAGATTAGTGCAAAAAGTTTAATAGTTACAAACAAAAAAGGATGTCCGATCCATATTTCACGACCCGACGTTGTTTCTACCTATTGTCTGCGGTTTTGCTTCACGACTTCGCAAAGTAGTTTGTTTCAATATACAAAGGATTATGACCTCTATCTGCTTGTAAGTTCAGAGTAGAATAATTGAAATTGCTAAAGCAAGACGGTTTTCGAAGGTTTATGTAATTTTTAATAATAAAACAATGATAGTATTGCATTTTTGACAACAAACTAAAATTTTTGGTGTTTTGTTTTAAATATATGTACGAGAAACTTGTCGTCTTGTTTTTTGATATATACATTTTTGGTTAAGTGCTTAAGAGAATCTCAAAAAAGTGAAGTCATTTAAGGACATATTATATATCTTGCATATACAAAAGTTCACTTCAAAAGTGGATGTGTTATGAAAATTTTAATTTTAACTTACGCATGGCCTTTAACTAAACTCGTAATAAAAGTGGAGCAAGTTAGAACTAAGCAAAGGCCCTGGCGCTCCGACGATGACATCATTGAATATTGCTTTGGCTGTTCACCCACGCGCGCTACCTATCTATAGGTACGATGTACGATACCTTATAACTTATAATATATATATTTGCTTTTGCTACAAGTCAACATTGCTTGAACAATTTTCTGATTCCTGAGCTAATTTTTTTTTGCTAAAAATGTCGCATCTTTTTACTTACTAGGATAGACATAAGAAATCGAGGGTACGGACACATGCCTACTTCTTTTTCAGAGAGAAGGTTTGTTCCTTTGCTTTCCCCGCAAATTCGAAATGTCTCTTTTTTTTAATGAATAACACTTAGTTCCCAATAAAAGACTTGCATTGTCCATTTTCCGCCAATTATTTTGTTACCAGAGCAAGGAAAATGAAAATATGAAATATTTCATTTTCCCAAATGGGAATCGAATTGACAACTTCTTCTTTATTTTATTTCCTAAAAGTTAGTTTTCAAAGTGTAAAGTTATTTAGGTTATGCTTTAACGAAATGTTTGATTGATGACAGTAGGTCATGGGGATCGTACCGCTTGGCACTAAAATCAACTCTACTTTTAATTTAGAATACTAATCTATTTCACGCTGTATCCCGCATACAGTAGGGTAGGCAGAAAAAACCTAGTGTTAAGACACTCCATTTCCCACTTACCGCCAAATTTTGAAGGTATTGCGTGTTGAGTAGCTCTAACTCTACGCCACGTTTTGTCTCGACACCAGAGCGAAGAAATGAAAATGTAAATTTAAATATATATTTAATTAGTATACTAATTAATTGTATACTTTATTCTATGACATATTTTTTGTATAGGATTTGTTAGCTTTTTTGAAATAATTCTGGCTTTATATCTGGACATACACATATTGTTCAGATGCTAAGATATATTAAGGAAAAATGTTTTTTTGGTTTTCTTAAAAAAATATCTGTTGTACATTTATTCTAGAATCTTAACTAAACGCTACTAAAGAAAAAAATTAAAGAAAAATAGGAAAGTAGAAATTATACAATCAACACTTTCTTGGACTATTCTTTGTCTTATGAAGCATGAACGTTACTTTCGTTCGCTCGACTAAGGAATATCTCGTGATTGATCTAGATTAGTGATGTCTCTTCTTTTTAATTAATGGAAACTATAATAACTTAATTATAGAAATAATTAATAAAGAAATGGTATTTTTATTTGTTGTATTGGTAATTTTCGCTTTTCTTATGGATGTTTAAATTAAGGCCTAATAGTATCTTTTTTTCACTACCACCTAGGATGAATAAATTTTGCATATCATATAAGATTTTTTTTAATTGATTTCAAACACAATTTAAAGATATTATCGATGTTGACCACCTGCGTGCTTTTCAAATTATCAATTTACCTATTATGTTGTATGTACTGTAAATCCACCACCGCACGACACAGCGCAGTGAAACAGCTTCTAACTGCAAATGCGATAGTTGTGGGTTCGATACTTATTCGGAGGAATAATTTAAATTATCGTAATTACTCCGCTGCTTTGTATGCCAACATAAAACACGATGTTTAGTTCCGTCACCCAATTACTATGCCTGAAAAAAATTGGGCAATGCGTGGGGAGTGTCATTTCATTTCTTTTTATATCATTTTATTATTATTTATGTTCAAGAAATGTTAGTTGGGAAAATTTTTAGACTATTCTAGGAAATTGAAGCGATAGACGCAATGGTCCGTGACAAACTTATACAATCTTGTTGATATAACTTCTTATAAAATTGATTTTAGCTACGTAACTGTCATCCAAATTTCATTTAACCTTTTTCATTGTCAGTTCTTGTTTTTCCTTATCTATTTTTTCATGTATTTATTCCAGTTGAGATCTAAATGTATAAAAAGAAGAATAGACGGTTAAATCTATTAACGTTATTTTAAAAACATTGTTCGGAAAAAGAGTCCGTTATTGGAATAAAAAAAATGAAATGTCAAATATGAGGTGGGTTCGCGCAACCCCAGTTTCTGTACGAATTTTAGGCCACATATAAAAAATACTTTTATAATTTGAGGCCAGTCGTGTCGCGGGGCCGCAAAGTGTGACTGTAAAATCGACTGGTTGTGGGTTCGATCCTCACGCGAGGAAATGAAATGTTTATTTACATTTTAATTTTTTCGCTCTGGTTTCGAGACAAACCGCGGCGTTGAGTTCCGATACTCAACACGCAATGCCTCGAAACTCGGCGGAAACTGAGTAACGGTGTATCTTAACACTAGATTCCCTCTGCGTACTCTGCTGTGTGCGGGAGCAGCGGGTACAGCGTGAGCTGTTTTTTTTATTCATACAAATTTACAAAACTTAATTTGCAGTCACTTATTTAGTATAAATGTAAATTTGAGAACAAATTACTAAATCAATTACCTCGTACAACAATTATTTTTGCTTTGTTCTCTTTAATAGCAATCCAGCGTATAATTAAAACGGACAGGACATTAATGCGACAATTATATAGAAGATATGAAGATTAATTAATATACGCGAAGACAACATAATGCCCTTTTAATATTACCGTTTATGTCTATGGGACACATTAAATGATCTTATTTAATGTTCAATTTGCATTAGTTGATTCATTTCGTTTTGTGCTATAACAATGGCATATACTCAACACGCACTGCCTCCAGAATTCTGCGGAAAGTGGAGTGCGGAGTGTCTTAACACTGGTCTCCTTGCCTATCCTGCTAAATGCGGGATATAGCGTGAAGCTGAAAAAAATTGGCTTATAAATTATATCAATAAGTACGTATGTAGGTGAGTGTTAAAGTACATTGTAATACACCATTGATATTTTAAAGGTACAGTAGTATGCATATTGCACTTGTATGTATATCTATTCTATTTTTTTTATTATACTCTTTTTATAGCGAAAGGTCGAATATATCTATGAAATCTTTTTAACATAAAATGTACAATTCTACATACAATATATTATGTATTAAATGACGTGACTGATAAGAAAAAATATATTGTTCTTAAATGATAATATGATAAGGTTAAATTCGAACTCACAACCATCTCGTTTAATAAAGTAATGTATGAACATATCCGAACTGCGTTGTCTTTGCTATATTAAATTGACACATGTTTGTGACTAGTAAGTGCTTAGATGTCACTTCCTCATACTTTGGTTAAATTCGTAGTTGGACGTGGTCCAAGTGCTAGTATTTCAGGATATCATTTAAAAACCTAAACTATTGATATTTATTTTGTATTTTAGAAAATCTAAAACTCTAACGTTAAACAAAATGTTTTATGCTTTGTGTGTTTTTGTAATCTTCAAACTTATATTGTTCTTATGTTTTCTTTAACGCCTCTCCATTGTTCTATATATTTTATAACTGTACTAATGTATAGTATGTAATGTATACATTAAATAAAAAAAATATAGCTATGTCGGCAGTTTCGTCTCGTCTGACTGTAAACGGTACAATTGAGGGTTCGATTCCCACTTAAAGAAAATCAGTTATTCTGTTAAGAATACAGCAACAAAAATACATTTACAGAAATATTAATACCATACCTACTCAAAATGTAGAAAAACAAAAAATTACCAATACTAATAGTATTGATATTTTTTTTGTCGTCCAAATCGTTCGTTTCCGCTTTCCTTTTGTCATGTGTTTCTAACGGATGCAGTTTTAGTTTCGACCGATATTTCACAGATAGATATCCAGGCCGGGCTTATTTCGATCTGTGATTCACAGTTAGTCGACAAATATAGATAGATAGATAGATAAATGGTAGTAGGGCGTCCACTAATTTATAAGATATGGACATAATACATATTACGATGTATAGAAAATTGAAATGTGAATAAACGGTAATATTACGGTTTTAGTATATTTTTAAATATTTTAAAATTTTTAGAATGTTTCTCCACAAATCAAGCCCGGGACCGGAAAATGGTCCTGGTTTCCGGTCCCGGGCTTAGTTAAAACTACATTCTTAAAATTTCTATCTTATTCAATATATTTTACTGTATATTTTCATACAATACTAACTATCATGTTTACCCACCAATGTCCATCAGCGCTGTAACGAGACACCTTAATTGGTATCTTTCTCAGACGGTATCTCCTTAACTAATACGTATTGTTTATATGTAAATCGTTCGATGGCGCTGTTACTCTATAGAGTATTGGCATGTAATTGTTGTATGAGAATCGTAAGTGTAGTGTATCACAAGAATGGTCCGAGACCTTTTTTGTTCAGAGTTCAATCGAAGAGCGTGAGATAGTTCGTTTAAATTTAACTGCTTGTAGCTTGGTTGAGACTGGTAATTGAGGATTTTTCTCATTTTTTTCTATCAGGAGAGGAAATAATGTATGTAGAGAAAAAAATACTTCAAATTTCTATTCTTGATTATACATCTTTATGGCCCTTAGTTAGTAGGGAAAAAGTGAAAAGCGATGTTTATAAGACGCTTTGGATAAAACAACCTATTACCGTAACATATCGTATTCTTATGAAAATTACTTATTTCGAGGATGTTGTTACTGACCCATAATGGTAATAATATTATCAACAACTAAAATTTTCTCTTTCTTTGCAGATATCAGACATTGTAGTAGGCCAAGAGCCAAACGTAACTGCCCGCGAAGCCCTCCTCAGCTGGGCGAGACGTTCCACAGCCAAGTATCCAGGGGTCAGGGTGTCTGACTTCACATCCTCGTGGCGAGACGGACTCGCATTCAACGCGCTCATACATAGAAACCGTCCTGATTTGATAGACTGGCGTAATATCAGGTAAGATAAAGATTTTGTTTGTGATAAAATAAGGTTTTTGTTAGTTATTATAGTCTAGAAAAGCTTAAAAACTTTTAAGATATATAGATTTTTTTATTTAAATCTTGTATCTACTTTATTCTCTAAAACTAAGGCTAAGTTCTGTCTGAATGAGTTCTTATAGTCTATATATTAATGTCATCTTATTTAATTCAAGTAGGTACCTACTACAATGTACGATACATTGCAAAATATTAAAATATTGTTAACTTATACATATGTGGCGCTTCTTGGCAGTATGTTATTATAATATCAAATTAAGTAATAATATTTTTTTTTATGATTGAAAACTATTTTATTTTTCTTCGAAGCTTGCGTGGCGTCACTTTCGCCAAGAAGGTTTCTTTATAAAGAAGATTTAGTAACATAAAATAACATAAAATTTTGACTGTACTGGCGGTTGTGGGTTCAATTCCCCCCTAGTTATTATTTTCATTTTCTCTCTCTGATAACAAGATGAGATCCGCCACTTACCGCACTATGTCTTAAAAATTAAGCGGGACTTGGGGAACCAAGTGTCTCTAAGTTTGTTCTGGCTACACAGTTAAATGTGGGATAAAGCGTAAAGCTGATAAAATAGAATTATTAGATGATAAAAAATATATTGTATAAAATTCATAATATTAAATATTATGTTACAGATCAAGACAGGTTCGCGAGCGCTTAGAGACAGCTTTCCACGTGGTCGAAAAGGAGTATGGAGTCACTAGGTTATTGGACCCTGAAGGTTGGTCACCATTATTAGATATATATTTTAATAATTTTTATGTACATTGGATGATTGTCAAATGTACAACTTTGAAGAATATTTTGCAAATATGGAAATTTCCGAAGTTGAGTTTCGCTACTCAACTCAACTTTACAACCACGTTTTCCGAAAATATATCGTTTAAAATCGTCTTTAATCATAAATACAACAATAATTTAAAAAAAACTATGTGGCCTGTCTCTTTTACTTTCTACCATATTTTGATATGCAATTTTATAGATTCTCGTTAAAAACATCCAAAAAAACTTTTAATGATACCTTTTAGCCAATATACACAAAAATGCAGTTTATTATACTTTCATTTCTTATTAATGAAATTGCAATAGGCCGGTGAACGAGCTGGGACGGTGGGTCAGCACAGTAAATGCGGCGGTTGTGGGGTCTATTCCCATTCGGGGAAATGAACTGTCTTCTCGCTCTGGTAACAAGATAAAGCGCCGCGTTGAGTTCCTCCAGTCGACACACAATGTCATGAAAAATTAGCGTGGGGAACGAGAACTTAGTGTCTTCACACTAGGTTCCCTCTGCTTACTAGAATATCGATAAAATTTCGTATATAAATAACTTCTCTCAATTCCCACAGAGTAATGCCCGTTCCGCGTTTAAGACGCTTTGTTTAGCTAACGTATCGGGTACGCGGGTACTATAGAGATTTATTACGCGTGACCGACGGACGGACAGTTCTATTGGAGGTTTTATATCATTAGCTTATTTTTTTTGGTTGGTAATGTAATCTGTATCTTAATGTTAATCTAGTTCTTTTTTCGTTGGTTAGTTATTTATTTTGATACAGAATTAGTGGTGGTAATTAGATTTTTTGTTTGGATACTTTTCTGTTGTTTTTTTAACTTAAAATGAAATAAAAATATTTTAAATTTTATATAATTATTTTATTTTAAGGCATATTTAAGGTAGGCAGACGGAACCTTATTTTCCGTTTATGACATTTCGTTACTCACTATTATTCGCGGAACCCAACGCCGCGTTTTGCCTTTTCAACAGAGATAGGAAATGAAAATAAGTGCGTACTGAACCTATAAACGTTAAGTTTAAAGTCAGACGCGACTGTCTCTCTACATTTTACTGATATGTATTATATATTTAGATGATTTTGATTTTTGATATAATATAATATTCTAATATAATAATTAACTAAACTGTTAAGGACCGCTTAGTATCAGAGCCGATTGCACTTGATTCTATTCAATTGTTACAGTCAGTCAGGTCACAGACACTGTGGTTTATGATGCATTGTTCGCCAGGTTATAGACGTGTGATGTCAGTCATACATTTGGGACGTGCCAATTATTTTGTATTGATATTTTCGTTTGGTTTGTGTAATTTATTTTTATTGGTTTGTGTAAAATCTTTAAGTTTTTATACTGTGTTTTTAAGAACACATTTAAGAAGTTATTTTAATTGTTTATAATTATTATATTATTTACTTAATATTAAATATTATAAGTTTGAAATTCGAACTCACAGCCAATGGATGTAATGTCGTCGTTTAGATGTTGGAAGTCCTTCTACTCTTTGGAGTTTTTCTGTTAAACATACGATGCCATAGGCAAACGATTTTTTTTAAATATCAGGTATAATTTATTACATTAGATTTTTAAAAGCGAAATTATGTGGCTTCTTAAATCTACGACCCCTTCCGCCGTAGTAAAGAGGTTGAACCCACACTCTTTAAAGTAAAGTCATTTGTGTATATATAACACGGCGAAGCGTAACTCCTATAATAATTTACTTTAGCGTAGTTAGCGTAAATAATCACAGCAAGACTTGGCATGCGATAAGAGAAATAGAAGCGTAATCTACGTATTTTTTTATTTTTATTTCTAGGTTTTATGTTGAGGTCGTGGTGGCAAGACAATGGTTGACCTCGCGCCTCTTGTGCTATTTTTTTTTTAAGTTTTAGGGTTGAGAAAATAGTTGTTTTGATTCAATTTCAATATGATTAATTTATTTTTATATTGTTTAAGACCTCGTGTGAACGTTAGGTTTTGTCTTTTGTTTTGGTAGAGAATAAACTGTGTATATATGTATGTAGAAGTACGAATTTCCTACAATAGTCTGCAAATTGGTACTTTTAAGAATAAAATGAACATATATATTTAATTGAATTAATGATATAACAATAATAACTTATGGTCGACCACTGGTATTAATATAAATATTGTCCCCCAGATGTCGACACCCACGAGCCCGACGAGAAATCACTCATCACGTACATTTCGTCCCTATACGAAACGTTCCCGGAGCCGCCCGCGGTGCACCCGCTGTTCGACGCGGAGTCCCAGCGCCGCGCCGCCGCCTACACCGAGCAGGCGGCGCAGCACCGCGCCTGGCTGCACGAGAAATGCTCGCTTATGCAGGTTTGTATCGAGGGAGTTTGTTGGTTGAAGGATGATGGGTTTGGAAGTCATTGTAGTTCGACGTCTTTTGTCTGTTGGTGGGACTACTAGGTACCTACCTATAGTAGGTTCGATTCCTTCTCGAGAGAATGAATTGTTGATATTTCACTCTCCAGCACGACAATATCTCAAATTCAAACGGAAAGTGGGAAACCAAGTGTCTTAATATCAGGTACTCTCTGCCTATCCCGCTATATAGGAGATAAAGCGTGATTCTGATCAAAAATTGATATTATCGTGGTGATGCAGTTGAGTGTATGCAGTTTGAACCCACAATTATTACGTTCTTTTGTATATATCCTAATTGAGCCAAAGGTATATTCATCATACATTTAATATAATAATATGTTATTTTAATGATTCTCAGGACCGTGCCTTCCCGTCAACTTTGATCGAAATGAAAAAGTTGCTTAGCGAGAGCACGCGATTCCGCACCGAGGAGGTGCCTCTGCGACAACGCGAGAAACAGAAACTGTTTTATCAGTACCGGGAATTAGAGGTACAAATCATTATATATGTTTTATATGTGTATAACGTTAATTATTGTATTATTATTAGTTTATTTTAGAGGCCAGTCGTGGCGCAGCGGCACGAGGTGTGACTGTAAAACCGACTGGTTGTGGGTTCGATCCCCACTCGAGGAGATGAAATATTTACTTAAATTTATATTTCCATTTCTTCGCTCTGGTGTCGAGGTTAAGGGCGGCGTTGAGTTATGCCACTCAACACGCAATGCCTCCAGAATTCGGCAGAAAGTGGGGAACGGAGTGTCTTAACACTAGGTTCCCTCTGCCTACCCTGCTGTGTGCGGGATACAGCGCGAAGCTGATTTGATTTTTTTTATTTTATATAAAATTATTAAAGTATTAGATTAACTTAGAGCTTATGTTAAAATTGGAAAATATTCGGATATTGCTAAATAATACGGAAAAAGAAAAATGATAAAATACCAGTCATTCTTTAAATATCCTTTCTCTACATATACTGCAATGAAGGACGTAGACGAATCTTTTTTGAGATTTTTTATATAAATACTTATATGCCTTAACACATAAATTCGTATGTTTAAAAAGATGTATATATAATTATGTTATTATAGTTAAAATTAAAATATAGTGAAGTTATTAATGTCTTATGTTCCAGTCATATTTTTTATTATATTATATTTTTTCCACACAGAAATACTTCGAATCAGTTGGCGAGATCGAAGTGGAACCGACACTACGCCCTGAAGCGTTAGAACAAGCGTGGTCCAAACTCTTGATGGCGGCGCAGGAGAGAGAACGAGATCTCTCTGACGAAATACGACGACTTGAACGTTTACAGCGGTTGGCCGAGAAGTTACATAGGTATATATTTTTTTTCAAATTGTTGAATGACAGAACACAACGCCGCGCTTGCTATTAATACCAGAGCAAGGAAATGAAAATATCAAATAATTTACTACCCCGAGTGGGAAGAGAGCCCACACCGTGACGATGCGCAGTCACACGCTGTGCCAATACGCCAAGATGGGGCTTAGAAATGTGTTAAACGTGTCAATTTATTCATCCTAAATAGTATACAATACTTAATCAATCACCGTTTTCTACACAACATATTGTAGCCTACTAAACTACCTAAATACGGCGGCAACTATAGTTTACTACACAACTCACCTTTTTTCCAACAGGGACATAAAGCAAACAGAAAACGGCCTCGACAGCGTAGAACGTCACATCGAAAATGAGCTGCGTCGCGTTGAGCGCGGCGTCCACCCGGCCGAAGCTAAAATGGCCGCTGAGCAAATTGAGCAGGAATTACGAAGCATGGAAAGCACTATACAAGAGATGTTCCAGGATTCTCACGCCTTAAGGGAGGGAAGATATCCGCAAGCCAGCGACTTGCATAGACGGTAATTTTGTCTTTAAGCTTAGAGATTTTTTGGTGGAGAGAGGAGTGTTTTAACACCAGATTTTTTGTCTGTTCGGCTGTATGCAGGAGATGCGTGAAACTGAAAGAGGGGAAATCGAACCCACAACCATTGCGTGTCCTGCGAGTTGGTCTCATTGTTAAGCAGTTTTTATTACTATGTGTGTCGAAACAAAGATATTTGAATTTTGATGTTTATATAAAAATTAAAATATTCTTTATTCGATTAAGCTTTTAATAGCACTTTTGAATCGTTAAGTTATATAGAAGTGTCAGTCCTCCAGGAATATGGCCCTCCCTCGAGGCAGTTCTATTGAAAAAAGCCGACTTAAAAACTCAACAGTTGCTTTTTTAATAATAATATAAAGTAATATTGACCAATCCATATATATTCCAGAGTACAACAACTCCACGATCGTTGGCTCAACGCGCGTCAATCGTTCACGGGACGTCTTGTACCGAGGTTGTCATCAGTTCGAATGCCGGTTCAACAAACTACAGTACGAAGGGAAACACGCACTGTCTTAGAGACGAGGGTCCACGACGCCGACCCCAAGTTCCAGCAATTGCATGAAGCTGTTAAATGGTGTAAGGAAAAATTGGTAAGTTTAAAAAAATTAAGTAAGAATTCTTTTCAATTTTTTGTTTTTTTTTTTTACTTTGGGGTATTCAGAATTTATGAATATAAAAGAAAAATGAGTAAACAAAAATATATAGGGACTTAAATATTTTTTCAGTGATAAAGAAAATTCATATTTTTAAATAAAAACTAACCATACATAGCTCTTCTATATGATTCAATACATACACAAATTAAATGATTTAAAATCGCAAAACTATAAGTTTTACTTTATTAATTTAATAACAAAAATGTTTGTCAATGGGGCCGTTGTGGCGCAGTGGCTCAAGAGTGTGACTGTAAACGCGACGGTTGTTGGTTCGATTCCCACTCGATGAAATGAAGTATTGTTTATTAAAATTGTTATAAGATTATTAATTATTTCTCATAGAAAAAGCTTCACGAAGCCGACTACGGGTCAGACCTGCCATCTGTGCAGCACGAGTTAGACAAACACCAGCGGGAACACAAACAAATAGATCAATTCCATTCTAAGGTAATTTTCTATGTATTTATTTATTTGATAATGTCTTTTTTTACTTAATATTAGTATACATGTAGAAATGTAAATACATATATACTTATACTACATGCTTGTAAAAAATATAATTATTTTTGTTTTGCTTTAATATTTTATATGAAATACATGTATACGAGGTCAGATTGGGTTCGGTTCAGATTCGAGGAAATGAAATATTGTATATTTTAATTTTCTATCTCCCTCTGGTGAAAAGTGGGGGGCGGAAGTGCCTCGATGGGAACGGAGTGACTTAATTCTATGTTCCAGTTGGTTAACATTACTTTATCTTGGATCTCCAGATTGGTCAATATTACTTTATCTTAATTCTATGTTGGCAGATTCCGCTTGCCTACTCTGCTATGTATGGGATTCAGCGTTATATTAAAAAAAATGTTAAGATTAAAGAAAATATTTTTTTTTTATTATTTTATTAGGTGGAACAGTGCGTCTTGAACCGATCAAACTTCAGTGGCGAGGAGCTAAATCTGTACAACCAACATTTAAGTCAGCTGCAGAAACTGTACGCTGAACTGTTATCTTCTAGTACTAAACGGTGAGTAATTTCTTTGTAATATAACCTTTATTTTATAGAAATATAATTTTTAAAGTTAGTGAATAGAATTTGATATTAAACAATTTTATGAATTTTCTTTCAAATATACACTTTCTTTCCCGCTTTGATAAAACAAAGTGTGGCATTGGATTCCATCACTCAATACGTAATATCTCAATATCTGAGGAGAACGGAGAGACCGGTTTCACAAGGATCTCTCTACTAACTATATTATCAAATGTATGGTAGTGTGTGTAAAAAATGTATTTATTGATTTAAAGTATTTTTCAAGCATTATTATTGAAAAATATTAGCATCCCGCTAATATTATACTCCTTCTACTATTTCATACTTCTCCGTCCGCACAATTTTCGTTAAAAGGCGTCCAAAGTGTTTGCTTTACATATTAGTATATAGATTTACTTAAAATTATTAACAAAACCTTAATCCTTTCACAGAATTTCAGAATTAGATGCATTACAAGAATTCCTACAATCGGCCACGGCTGAACTGAACTGGTTAAATGAAAAAGAACAAATAGAACTTTCTAGAGATTGGGCAGACCCACATATTAATTTACCGGCAATACAACATTATTATGAGGTAAGGAAATAACAGTAAAAAAATCATCAATAACTATTAAAATATATACTTATTTGGTGTATTTCACATACACCAAAATTATTTAAAAATTATTTATTGAAAAATGTTAGTCAAATGGAATAAAAACGTTTTTTATCTGTGATTATCGAAATTATTTACTTATCTGTGTTTTTAATTGAATTATGAAGAACGAAAACATTAGAATTGCATAAAAAAAATTAAAGTTTTTTTTAATAATTCAAAATAATGAAAAACACGTTAAAATAATAATTATCTGTACATTATTGTAAATAACATTTATATCATCACTATTAATCCATTTTCCACCGGCCATTGTTACAAAAGTTCACATTTTTACTTTTATTTACATTTTTTGTGCAAGCATTCATTTGGAGACGATAGAGAGGTTTGTTTTACACCATTTAATTTATTTGTACTTTTTTTGCTTTGCATTTTGCCTTTATTTTGGCTTTTGGCTTACAAAGCTATTAAAATCTTAAGTTTTAGCTAAAAAAAATAAATCAACTATATACGCCAGCTTAGTGCAAAATGCATGATGCACAATATCAAAATGTATAATAATATAAATGTATTGAGTAAGATGTATGTAATAAATTATATTTTTTTCTCCGCCTTACTTCACAACTAACTTGATGGACAATCATTCTGTATTGAAATGGCATCTACCTTACTTTGTATAAAAAATAAAAAGGCGAAAATATCAAATGTTTCGCTTATGCTTTGATTTAAATAAACACAATAATTGCTTAATAATTATTACACAGAAACACTCACAGCGCTATTTCTTAATTATTACATGTTTTTCGATACATCCATTTATTGTTTAAATTTAAACCTTATTCCTATACTAATAGAGTTTGTATTTCTAGCAACTGATGTCCTCGTTGGAAAAAAGGGAATTACAATTCAGTAATGTGATCGATCGCGGGGAGGCTCTCATCGCTCAACATCACCCCGCTATGAAGACTATTGAAGCGCATTTGCAGGTTAGATTTTGGACTTTATTGCTTAAAAGTTTAAGCTTAGATTTGATTGCGTGTACTTTAACTCTAGGTTCCCTCGGCCTATTCTGTGACATGCAAGATATAGCGTGAAATAAAAAAAGATATATAAGTGTAAAAATAGACGCTAAGTTCTTTAATTTTATAAGCCTAGTTTTAATTAAAGGTAACGCTTGTATTATGTTAACAAATTCATAGTTTTAGAATTTGTTGACATAATATACTTTAATAATAATTATTATTATGAATAGAAAGGTAGACATTAGTGATTTGTCAATAAAATCTGTTTGGCTTTTATATTATGCGAAATATATACGAAAGAACCATGTTTTGGTTAGTTTTACATGAATGTTAAACTTAGGCTGGATACTTGGTTCTCTCTATAGAAGCTATACTACTAAAATAAACTTAATTAATATTAAGTTTATTTTTAAGAAAATTAATATATAAATTTATGTTTTCCTTAGGTGATGCAATCTCAATGGGCGTGGGTTCTCCAGCTTACATTATGTTTGGAAACTCATTTGAAGCACACCACTCAATATCATAACTTCTTCGAACAAGTCAAAGAAGCCGAGAAGTGGATACAAAAGTAAGTTAATAAAGAAATTTAATAATAACTCCCATTGATTCGATTAATTTTATTCTTTTGATCCATTGTCGTAATATAATGTTTATATTTTGGATATTTTAAATAATATACATTTTATTTCAGACGCGAAGAAGCGCTAAACACAACGTTCTCCCAATCAGAATTTACTCTCGACCAAGGAGAAAGATTACTGAAAGGTATGGTTTTTTTAAGACATTTTTTTATTTTTGTATGATCTATCTATAATTTTTTTAATGTAAAAAACATGTATATATAATAATATTTTGTAACTATAGTTGTATTATTCCTCCTGATTTTAACTAACAAAAAATATATTATTAAAAAAAAGTTTTTGGGTAAAGTCAGTAAAATATATAATTATAGTAATAAACGACATTGCAAAGTGATGTGAAAATTTCACATTAACAATGTGAAATTATTTTTGTTTTGAGCTACTCGGTAAATTCGGTTCGATCGATAAGTTGTGGCTGTCTTGAAGTTCCACTTTCTTGAAGCTTTCCGAACTTTTGCCTATTGTACACTTGACATAAAAAATAATGAAATGAAAAAAAATCCTTAAAGCATGTCTGCGCAGCCTGTTTAGGGCGACCACGACTCGTCGACCGCACTCATTTGAAGATTTTCATTGTTGTGCCCACATTTAATTGTTCATAGATCTTTATATATAAATGATTCTTTTATATGAATTAATCTCTTGAAAACTTGAGAACAGTTTTTGTCTGATTACCCATCTGTACATGTGAAACAAGCGTAAAACTGAACATAAATATTAAGTAGATTTATTCTTAAGGGTGTATTATTATTTAATGTTATTTTGTCACAGGTATGCAAGATCTTCGAGAGGAATTAAATCAACAAGGAGCGATGATATCGCGTTTAGTGGAAGACGCCCAAGAGATAAGGCCGGTGAAGCAGCGCCGGGCGCCCGTCACCCGGCCGCTGCGGGCCGAGACCGTGTGCGCCTATAAACACGCTAATGTAAGTATTCTATCTGGTTTGCAGTGGAAAGTAGATGTTTGATTTGATTTGATTTTTGTTCGTCGGTGCTATCGTTTTACTAATTGAATAAAGAATAATTTGGATTTGAATATATTTAGTTACATTTGTTTATTTATCAAATATTTAATTGAATCCACAGATCGCGATAGAGAAAGGTTCGGCAATAACAATAATGGACAACTCGGGGCGGTCGCGCTGGCGCGTGCGCGTGGGCGGCGCGGGCGCGGAGGCGCAGCTGCCGGGCGCCGTGCTGGCGCTGCCGCCGCCGTGCGCGCCGGCGCGCGACGCCGCCGCCGCGCTGCGCGGCGCCTACGACAGGGTGAGTCGGTCCTCGTAGCGCTAGTAGTGTATGAGGTTAGCGCATTTTTCCAAACGAACACTTCAGTTATGTAATGTTGGGTTAATGATTTTGTATCTTTTTTAAAGGTTATCCAACTATGGCAGAGAAAACAACTAAGAATGAGACAGAACATGATATTTGCTACGATTAAAGTTGTCAAGGGTTGGGACTTCCCACAAGTAAGCTACCTTTTTCTATAATTTCTTTATTTTCTTGGTTATCTACAATTAAATAATGTTTTTTTCCTTTTCGTTGAACTTAAATTTATTTATCATTCTTTTGTTAAACAATTATATATATTGTTTTACTTACGTACACTACAGTTATAGACATTATATTGGTAAAAATGTTTATCTAATTTTCAGTACTACTAGTAAATAATAGATAAATATTAGATAAACATTTTTAATGATATTTATTCAAATTTAAATCTTTCAAATTATTTTCCTTTAAAGATACTCCTATATAAATAGATCTATATATAATTTAACCTTTCTATTTTTCTCCCTTTAATTTTATCTTTTTATTTCTCGTCCAATTTCTATAGTTCGTAGCAATGGGCGCGGAGCAACGTCAAGCGATACGTCGGGCCCTCAACGAGGACGCGGAGAAACTGCTCGCCGAAGGAGATCCAGCTGACCCTCAACTGAGGAGGCTGCGGAGGGAGATCGATGACGTCAATAGATTGTTCGACGAGTTCGAGAGGCGGGCTAGAGCTGAAGGTAGGGTTTTGTACTTCCTGCAATTAAGTGGCTAGAATATAGTGTCGAGACACTCGGGTTTTTTCAGTGCTATAATATGTCCAATACATATTATTTATAGCAGTGTAGGCAGAGTGTCAGTGTATCTAGGAGGATAATTCTGAAGACATTATGCGTTGTGAAGCGGAACTTAACGCCGCACGGAAACGAGTCATGTCAGAGTTAACCCTGCAATATGCATGATAGAAACAAAAATTGGTACAGAGTATTCGAAAATAACCTTTTAAATACGTACATGCGTTGCAACCATCATGGAAGAGAATCTATAACTATAACGTATAGTATTTAGTTAATTTAATTAAAGTATGACGTTAAGTAAACATAAATTAATAATTATTTAGCACTCGTTTTGTTTTAAACGTTAGCAGCGTCCATTTAAATCGCGTTTGTACAACAATTGAGTCCTTAGTCGTGATCAATTACCTTAATTTAAAGCGATTTTGTATGGCCTTCGCTGATTTTTACAGTACACTCGTTATAATGCTATTTTAATGACAGTAGGAAGTTTTATGTATGCCTCTACGTTGGATGTAAGGTTTTTTTGTGGTTTGTAGAGTATTTATTGGTAGTAGGTTCATTTAGTGATTTATTGTGGAAATTACAAAATAGTAAAGATGGATGCTTATATTGGATTTGCAACTAATCTGATATGATAATTTGATTTAAAAATTAAGAAACATTAAAATGGATAGCTTACAGCGTAAATTATCTGTCGAAAATACCTAATTATTGACTGTTTATTTTTAATATTACTGATGAAACGTTTAGAAGGAAACTTCATTAAATCCTCTCAATGATAAATAATTGAGTTTTAAATATTAATTTCTTTTACAATTAATTTGGACACTTTCTTTTATGACTCTCTCCTTCAAAAAAGTTAGATAATCTTAAAAATAAATGAATAAATCAGCTTCACGCTGTATCCCGCACACAGCAGGGTGGGTAGGCAGAGGGAACCTAGTGTTAAGACACTCCATTCCCCACTTTCTGCCGAATACGGGAGGCATTGCGTGTTGAGTGGCAGAACTCAACGCCGCGCTTCGCCTCGACACCAGAGCGAAGAAATGAAAATATAAATTTAAGTAAATATTTCATCTCCTCGAGTGGGGATCGAACCCACAACCAGTCGGTTTTACAGTCACACTTCGTGCCGCTGCGCTACGACCGGCCTCAAGATAATCTTGTGTTAATGAAAAAGGTTTCATTGTAACTCTCATTACGAAATTACAAAAAGAAAACGCATACGAACCCAAATTTTATCCAAATAATGTTGAAATTCTTAATTGAACAAATAAAAATGAACTTGAAGCATGTGACCCATTATCCCGTTATTACGTCACATCACTAATTACTAGTGTTGTACCTTGTCCAAATTAGAAGCCAATTGTGAGTAATTGGAAAATTGTCTTTTTTTTGGGGTCACATGAGTAATAAAAGACAACAATCGTCTTTTGCTAAAAACTCACGGCACTTATTGAAAATTTCTAGTTTAGTAAACATTGTTCATATTAATAGAAAACGTACAAAATCTTTAATGTAGCAGGGCGAAGTATTTATACCTTTTTTTCTAAATAATATGTTTTTTTGCTGAGTGTGGAATAACACCTAATAATTATAAAATATAATTTACCCTGAAACTTCTTTTTGCTTTAATAGATTTATTTCCAAAGATACATTCTTTAGAGAAGTCATTACTTACCAATAATAATACCGAGCGTCATTTTGTGTGTTCCTTTTAATTGTTTAATTTTTCTCATAATACTAAACATATCTTTAATTGTAATTATTACACTATATAGTGTTGCCATAATAGTTAGGATTCGTGGTTTTTTCTTACAAAACCGTAACTTGAGCGTGTCGATCCCCGTATTACGCAGAAACCACTGGCATGTTGACAAGCGTCATATTATTAATCTTTTCTATATATTTGTATTTTTAATTGTTCTTTGTAGTTAGGCGTTAATTTATGGTAAAATCTTATGTGAAGGAATTATTTTTATTAAAACACATGTGAATATTTGTTTGATATGATTTGAGTAGACGTGGATGTCAATTTCACTATAAAACACAAAAAGCAACATGATTTTCCACTTTATTCTCTCCTTATCGTACAAATTACTCTAAACAAAAAAAAATATACTAGAAAATCCTAATAATTCGCTGTAATTAATTTCCTACAGCCTACGCTACTAGGCTTCAAGTACGTCATTGTCTTGTCTGGTATTGCAATTGTGCAAGCGCATTGTTTACTTATTGCTCTATTGTTCTATTAAGATACAGCTAGTCATAGCGGAGTATGGACGGGCTATCGTTTACGTACAGTACGGTCGACGAGTCGTGGCCGCTCTGAAGTTAGGTTATCTGGATTTTGTCATTGGTAGCATTGTGCATTCGGGAGGAAAATAATGGAAAGTAAAAAAAATCTTAAAATAAAATTGCACGCCATCTACAGGTAAACTACAGGGCGGTCAATGTATTTGTATTTGATGGTGATTCAGACAATGTTTTTTGAATTTTGATTTGAAAATCAGTTTTACATTTTTAGAGACTTTAAAATATTTCTTCGCCTTAAAAGAACTCGCGAAAAAGGGTTTTAGTTAATACAATTCTGAAAACTTCGGCATACCTTTTTTTTTACTTAAAATTGAGTTTATTAAAACTTAAATAAGAAACAAAGTATGTAATTGAAATATTATTTGGAAATATTAATAAAATAAATTTTCTAAAGTACACTCTGTAATTCGGAAGTATGGTTCAACCCCTCCACATCACCTCATTTCTAAACTCGCATACCTAAATCAGTTAAATAAAAATATTTTTTATTTTAAATAAGCAAAAATATTATTTCATCGAAGCTCAGATTAAGAATAGCGTTTATTTCTGAATGCTGTTGTTATTCATTCTTTCTGAATCATCTAAGAGCTATCGCTTAAGCTTTTAAGTCTCGACCGCACCTGAGATAACAATCGTCGTTTTAAAATGGACATTTTCTATAGATTTTAAAAATAAAAACACGTAATTTTTAATTAATTTTCCAATGCTAAGGATTAACGATTAAGAACGGTTAGTTAATGAAAGCGACCTATGGGAGTTATTTAGTATATGTTATAGAATATTTGAATGAAAGTATTTAGTTATTAGTGTAATATAGGTAATAATAATATATTGGTTTTTATTAAGTGCTATTTTGATTTTTTGTGTTTTCTTTGATCAATGCATACGATGAATGTGGGTTCGATCCCCTTTTCTGGGTAATATTTATGAAAAAACATTTCTCTTGTTTGGATAAATCGAGTGCGTCATTAAATTCTATTCTGCATTATAATTCTACTTCTTTAAACATGAACAGTACTATTTAGTTATTCGAATAGAAAGTTGAAAAAACGGAGTGATCTTTCACTATATTATCTTTCTTGTCAAAGAACAAAAAAGGATATCGAAACAATTTTCAATAAACAACACTTTCTTAAAATAGAAAATACGCTTTAAGTGAATGTGATTAGTACGACAAAGTACTTCGTCCTACGGGAGCTGTCAGTCACGATCACTATGTCGTAGTAAACAGTCATTAGTGATGCCAATTTAAGTTTCATTTGAGTTCAAGACGGTGTAGTGTTGTGTTTTTTCTATACATGGTTTAAATTTTGTAATCTGTGGCGTCCCTTTTTTTAAACAAGTATAAAAAAAATTGTGAATTAATTTTGTGATGCGATTTATTTTTCATTTTGGCTTATAATAATAATAAATGTTATAGATAATAAAGTGACTAGGTTTATATTTACCGTAAGATATTTTATATAAACATTTTTTTATTAATAAAAAAAATATAAAAAATGATACAGTTCTATTGTAGTGGATAAACATATAAACGACTCATAGTAATTTGCATCTTGTACAATTGAAACAAAACGTGTAAATGATACTATGAAGAAAATTAAACGGATATTTTCATTGAGGAAGGGCGGTGAGTATAATAAAACGAAATAAAAAATATGATTAATAATATACAAACACCTTAAATTCTATTTTATAGTTTTTTATTTACATTTCTCTACGCTAACGAAAACGAGAAAAGAGAACGAAGTGTCTCATGTAATTATAAATATTTTGCTGAATTAATTTTAAAAGGAACTAATTACAAAAAGCTTTTAATTGCAATTTTGTGTCACATACTATGCTTTGTGTTAATTTAATAATGATTTTAAGACTAATAAATTTAATTAATCACATTATCATCATTAATTTTTAAAAATATTTAGAAATTCAATTTAAATTAAATTAAAATTAAATCAGCTTCACGCTGTATCCCGCATACAGCAGGGTAGTCAGAGGAAACCTAGTGTTAAGACACTCATTTCGCCACTTTCCTTTTTGCAGGCATTGCGTGTTGACTGACGGAACTCAACGCCGCTCTGTGCCTCGACACCAAAGAGGAGAAAGAAAATATACATTTAAATAAATATTTCATTACTCGAGTAGGGATCGAACCCACAATCGTCGTGTTATAGTCACACCCTTGCCCTTGGACCACGACGGCTCAACTAAATAATACCTCATAATCAATTGTAAAATATATGAACCGTTCATTAATACTTATTATAAGACCAAGCTAATTTAAATTTACGTTATTGTTATTGACAGATTTATGGTACTACCTCCATATAACCATTTTAGGGGTTTATTCTTTCGGTCTTTATAGTACATGAATTCATTAATTTTAACAAAAAAAGATAAATTCGTTCAGTCCTCCAATAGAAAGTTTATTATAAATGTACGAATGTACCTGTTAAGACGGCGTGTTGAGTGGCATAGCTCAACGTCGTGCTTTGTTCACCGGAGGAATTGTATGAAAATAAAAAAAATATATTATGTCAATAACATCTTTAGGAATCGAACTTGTAACTAATTGGCTATAACAGTCGCAGATCTTCAATACCGTAGTATTCAATATTAGTTTAATAGTAATTGTTTTGTAATTTAATACAATATATACTTTGCGGTCGCTATCGTCGTATTTTTAGTATGGAGATGTTTTTAATTTCCTTTTACTAACGAACGAACTTTCGAGGCGTATTGAAAATAAGTATTTAATAAGAATAATACATTTTTTTTTAAAAAATCGACTTTCAATTTATTGATTGCTAAAAAATTAATTAAAAAAAAACAATTGAATAGTGTTTTCTCCCGAAAATTTGCTTCTTCTTAAATTAATAATACTTTCTATAAAGTAAATAGGTACATAAATTTAATTAGTAAGGCCAGTCGTGGCGCAGTGGCACAAAGTGTGACTGTAAAACCGACTGGTTGTAGGTTCGATCCCCACTCGAGGAGATGAAAATATTTACTTAAATTTATGTTTCCATTTCTTCGCTCTGGTGTCGAGGCAAAGCGCGGCGTTGAGTTCTGCCATTCAACACGCAATGCCTCCAAAATTCTGCGGAACGGGAAAGGAGTGGCTTAACACTAGGTTCCCTCTGCCTGCCCTGCTGTTGCGGGATACAGTGTGAAGTTAATTTAAATAGGTACATGTTCTTCTATTTATAGCACGATATCAAACTATTAGTTTATATTTAAACGAGAAGTTTACTATACGACCGTTGTCCCGACCTCGGGTTAATGTGAACTTGCAATTGTAGATGACATCATCCGAAGTGGAATATATACATGTGAATATCACTGTCAAATGGATCGTTTTGATATTTATCTTTCAAATTTTACATTTGGACATTTTTGAATATTGAAAATACTAAATGATACAATAATAAATCAGCTTCAGGCAGAGGGAACCTAGTGTTAAGACTCTCCGTTCCCCATTTGCTGCCAAATTTGCGAGTATTTACATAAATATTTCCTTTCCTCGAGTGGAGATCGAACCCACAACCGTCGAGTTACAATCACATCCTTGTACCCCTGCGTATTTTACTTTATATTAGATGGCTGTATACATGGGCGCATCTAGTGATATTTTACGGGGTGGGGGCTGTAGCTTTTAATGAATTTATTCGTGTAATCGTTACTTTTTAAGTATTCAAGGCATTTTTTTGTTAATAAAATTTCTGGCACAGGCCTATTCTGGGGTGGGAGCGGCCCACCCCCTTAATCCTACGCCTGTGGCAATTATTGGATCAAATGCAATGTATTGATTGTGCTAGTATTTACTATCTTAAACTCTTATATTATATATTCTTTAAAGCTACCATAGTCATCGTCGTAATAAAATAATTAACGTTTTTATAAATTGTACTAAATATCGACTTTCGCTTTTGTACGCGTATTCGTCAATATTGCTTTTTTCTAAATTGGTTATTTTCTATACATTCAATCAGCTGTGGAATAGGCAGAGGGAACCTCCGTTCGCCACTTTCCGAAGATTTTGAGGCAAAGTTTGTTGATAGCCGGAACACAACGCCGGTATATATTTTCTATACAAATGGCATAAAAAAATCTTTAAATAAATATGGCATCTTTAAATAAATATGACATCTTTATAAAATCTATAAACTACATGTACTTTAAATGACCCTGATGTCCATCTATTTGAATTAAGCTAATGATAGTCTGTATTTGTGTGTCACCTCTTATCTGATTTATGGCGTCCTAGGTTACACTTGTATATCAATTCTTCGAAGATTTACGACGCAACTTTAAATTAAAACAACGTATTTCTTTATCGAAGTTCATGCTTGAGGCTTTTCAAGCTTATATATTTTTAGGTAGTAAGTAAGCTTAATATAGACGTGGCCTCAATTTTGGTGCTGTATTAACACAATTCGTCACAATTATATATAGGGAATAAAACAAGAAATTTCGCAATTTAAATCGATTTTTCGACAAAAAGTGAAAGTGAAAATCACACAATTTTGATGTTGAAAATTGGGTAGAAAGTTGGGAACGGAGTATCTTAACACTAGGCTCTACTTGCCTATCCTACTATGCGTATAAGTAATAACATACATATTTCCACGTCCATAATATGTTAAAAAAAATGTATCTACTATTTCACTCTCTTTTTTTCATTACATTCGCGAAAGACATCAATCATAATTATTACATTAAATTTAACTAAAAATCAGTAAACAAAATAATAGTATAAAATAACGGCACCGCACTCGAGACGTCTCTTTAGCAGTGTCAACTTTTGGCATTTATCATCCTGTCCGAATCGATAGTTCGTAGCTGGAGTTTGACGCCAGTGATATCATGTAAACACGCTTCTTAAGATGTTCTTTAATGTGCATTTGGTACGGCATTGCGGTACTTTTTTTGCCTTTGTTTCGGTTGATATTTAAAAGTAAAGATCGAAAATCATATTATGTTAGTTTAGTGAAAATGTTTTTTTAAGATATTCCGCTCCCTACTTGAGGCATTGCGTACAGCGGAACTCAACACCGCTCTAAAATATTAAATATTTCAACTCCGTTGAGTTTACAATCGCACGCTTGTGCTCCTGGGCCACTATGGTCTCAAATTATTTATTTCTGTAGTACAATTTTATTTTAAATATTATGTAAATTTAACCCCGCATTTTGTTCAATATTATATTATGTCTATTTCCAAATTAAAGGTACCACTCATGTCTAATATTACCCTAATAAGTCCTAAATCTGCGTACGAACATGTGGGCTGGTCGACTATAATTGAATTTAAACAATTTATAGTATCTATCAAACGTGATGTCATAGCACTTTTTGTTCAATTCCATTGACCTTGGCGTGGTCCATGATTGTTAGTTATAGCTGCAATTTCTAATAAACCCGAAGCTGGCCGAACTGTGGGCGTCTCACAGAGTAGATTCAAAGAATAGCGATATTTGCATATATGAGATTTGTAATGTTTTGTTGTATTATTTTGTATATGATGAGGACTTGTGTTTGTCTGTCCGTGTATTTAAAACAGTTCTAGTTTTGATACCGTATACCAAATTCTGACATTGTATCAATATTTGAAAGGTATATAAAACTTCGAATAAATTGTACCGACATTTATAATTTTTCCGCTCATCGACACATCATTTTGAGAACCTTCATTTCAACAAATTTCAAAGTGAATTAAAAAAAAAAAAAATAAGCCCATTAATAAAATTTGCGACACCACTTGTTTTGGTTGCTTTTTTCACGCAAACTCCTTAGAGAGTGCGATACGAAGGTTAAATTTAGATCTGTTTCACGATTGTTTCACTGGAAAATTAGTCAAGCTGCCATTTTTACTCTGTGCCACTGTGTCTTCCACTTCACACTCAGTTTAAACACCAGATACGACCAACACTGTGCTGAAAGACGTTCATAATTTTAAACTAAACTGGGTTTAAATGTTACGTAACACCGTAGTCTACTCGGAGCATTCTGTGGAAAGGATTTGGTTCGACTATCAGCTGTCAGGTTTTTATTTGTCTCCAATGGCCGTTATAGGTCGTTGCCGCTCTATTGTCGCTTATAGATGCTTTGTTTGGCATTGTGATTGAGATTTTGACACATTTGTGAAGTTCTTTTTTTATTTTGGGTTTTTAAAAAGTGATTTAATTGGATTTCTTAATATCTTTTTTATTTAGAAAGTGTTTGGTGTATACTAGTTGTTGTGTGTATTGGGAGAAGTGTATGGTGTTGTTTTATAATAATTATTATACGTAATAGGAAATTAAAGTTATATCTCTAAGATTCTTTAAGAAATATTAGTCATTTTTTTTTATATTTTTTCTGTCTGAATTAATATTAAACAATGTTTCCTTGTTTTACAGAGGATTCCAAAAATGCAGCCCGTATATTCACGGAACAGTCCTCCAACCTCCTGGAGAGGCTGGAAGTATTCGAGCGTCAGCTGCACGAGCGTATCGCAAGCCATATTCCACGTGACTTGGATAGCTTGGAACACCTGGTGCTGCAGCATAAGGACTGGGAGACCAGCTTGCACTCGCTGTCCACCGATGTGGAGGAAGTGCAGGCTACTTTTAGAGGTAACTTAATGACAGAATAGAATGAAATATTCGAATATTTATATAAGTTTTGTTTTTTTTTTACTTAAAAACCTTTTGTAGATTTTTGGGATGTCAACGAGTTGACTACTCTTCTGTACTAATTTTACTAATAACATTGAGGCTGTAATCATTTTCTTTTGTATCTAGATATGTCCATTTAAAAACAAAAACATCAAAACGAATTAGATTCTCTTCTCTGCAAAATATGGAAGATTTGTTAGAAAAAATCTATTAATTAAAATTTAATTTGACGTGACGTTTTTTTTAATAAAATTTAAATTTTATATTTTTAATTTTAGGTATAGCCCTAAAGACACCAGCAATGAAAAAGAATCTCGACAAAGTGATGGGCAAATGGAACGACTTGCAATCTAAGAGCCAACTGTTCGTAGAAAGGTATGTATTTTTTAAATATAATTATGTTTTAAATATGCCTTTTTTGATAAATATTTCGCCATCACTTTACATTGAAACATAATTTTAAATTGTAAAATTCAAATAGTATATTAGTGTTAATGGAAATAGCATTCTCAATTTAAGACATTTTGATTCACATTTCTATTTGTCTTTTTTACAAATTTTTATTACAGATTAATATTTTTCTTAAATTTTGTTCCAGGTTGAAGTACGTAGAAATAGTAGTAAACAGTATGGAGGAGAACAACCAAACGATATCAGAATTCGAGATCAAACTCGCTCAGTTTAGCGATCTGCCCAATGATGTAGAAATACTTAAAGATGTAAGTAGTATTAAGAACTGATTTGTGCCCTTGTAATAATGTTTTTAATATTAAATGGTTGTAAGTTTCAATATAATTCATAGAACGTTTTCATAATTTAAATATAACTGTTTTTTTTTATTTGTTTATTCGATATGAATGTATAATACCAAAACATCTGATGTTTTCATATGTTCCTTGATAATTTCGAAAAAAAAATCATAAATATATTAATTACAAAGTTAATTATTGTATATTATAAAAAAGTTTTACCCATTTCTCCTTCAGATACACGAAGACCTCCTCAGAATGCAAGTAGCAGTCAGCAAGCAACAAGTACAAGTGGACCAAATGAACGATGACGCAGAGAACTGCCGTCGTCTCGTGGAAACCTCCAGATCTTCCCTTCCCCACACTTCCTTACCCAGATCTGGAAAGCATGTGGACTTGGAGAGGGTGGATAAGGAAGTCTCACAAATAAACCATAGATGGAACAACGTGTGTAGTCAATTGGCTGAAAGGTCAGATTTTTTTTTGCTCTTATGTAAAATAAAATTTGGGTGTTGAGGCTCTTTGTGTATAATCAGTGGTTGCTTAAGTTCGGCGTTGAGCTTCACCACCCAATACGGCAAGCCTCCAGAATTTGGCGGAAAGTGGGGAACGAATTTTAATGACACTAAGTTGCCTCTGCCTATCCTGATATAGCTAAAAAATATGAAGATTTACTCTAATATTATCAGTTATTCATCAAAGATGCAAATTCACTCCGAATTATTAGTCAAACGTCAGTTAATGTTTGTGTACGACATATAATATCTTTAAAAGATATTGAATTGACAAAGCTACTATTAATATAACTTCTTAATATGTTCCAATCCTTAACATTTGTACAAAATAATCGATATTAATCTACATATGTATGTAACATATTTCTGATGTATACTGTAGATTACGTAGCTGCGAGGCGGCATATCAACTCCTGCGCAACTACAACGCGGGCTTGGAAAAGGAAGCGGAGTGGATCGACGAGACCTACAGTAAGGTGATGGCCCAACCGCCTATAGAGATACGTCCGAAGGAACAGTTGGAGCCTACTAGGGTTTGTTGATTTTTTTTTTATGTTTTCAAGAGTCACTACAATCGTGGCATACTGTATCTTGTTCAAATTTGAGGATTTTTGTGATTTAAATCTAGTTTTTTGCTGATTTGGGTGGCGGATTTTAAAACCCGATTTTTTTTGTTACAAGAACGAGGAAATAATAATACTAAGTCATTTATTCTTCTGAGTGGAACCCACAGCCGTCAGGCTAACAGTCAGATGTTGTGCCGCTGCACCACGACAGTCTCCGTTTCTCACATTAACACATGGATACTAGGTTCCCTCTATCTATTCTGCAGTTCAGTTCAGTATGTGAAAGAAATGTTATCTTATCACATTTGTTGTAAAATAATTTATAAATAAGACCAAAATTATACAGAATCTTCTGACGAGTGTAGTGGAAAGGACGCCCAAGATAGAGAAAGTGAACGTGGACGGCGGCCGGTTCATACGCGAGGCGAAGGTAAATATCAGTGGAACAACGTTTGTGTATAATGGTTATATAGTCTGTGGCATTTTGTGGTATTTTAATAATAATATATATACTTTGTTTCTCCTAAAATAGCGTAATATTTACGTTAAAAAAAATTATATTTTAGTTTAAACTTTTGTGTGCAATGGCGGCTTTATGATCGCGGCCGCGTGATCTCTTATAGGCTACTATAAGAATTATAGAAGTGATTAAACATATATTATGTCTTTAAACCGATTGAGATTTTGTATAAGAATTTAATATTAAGCTTATCTTTGACTTCAAATTAGTATTTTCTGAAAATTAAAATGAATAAGATGTTTTTGTTCCAATGTTTAAAATGCTTTTTTTTTTGTTTGTTTTCTTTTTTTTTTTGTTTACTACATATTTTATATCGTTTCACAAGAAATGATTATTATTAAGATACCATTTTGTTACATGTTCTACCAAAATATAATATTTACATGTCATTCTTCTGTCGATATTCTGAATGATTATGAAAGGTTTTTGATATAAAGAGGTTATAAATGTCCAGCGTCTTTCCCTCCCATGTCTCGTTGTTTGGGTTTGGTCCAGTCTTGTCCGTTGATGTTTTTTTTATTTTATTTTGCATGTGCTTGTACTTTTAAAAGTGTATTACAGATTTCTATATAGAATATCGATTTTCTATTTGGATTATAATTTAAAAAATATCGATAAATTGAAATCTGTATGTACAGTAGTTGTAATGCTATGCCTATATAACATTTATTTGGCGTTTGATGCTTGCTCCATTAATATGCTTTTATACTAACATAACAAAACTCCTTTGAAAGCGGGATGTTTGTGTGATGTACTTGAAAAGCAATATATGACTGCTCTCTTATCAATAAGTCTTAAGTTCTTATCAATATGTTTTATTGAAATGTAACAGACGTACAGGCAATATAACAATATCTATTGCATTTAATACCTTATATTGTAAAGGCTTCTCAAAGTTCAAGTTAAAAATAATGGTTTCAATACATTATTTGGTGTAATTTAAGTAAATTAAGTATAAAAAATAAACTATAAGGCGACAGAGCGGAACAGAATATAAATTCAATCACCGCATCAAGTCATTTTCTAAGGAACAAAAAAGGTCGATGATCTTTGCTTTTGCATGTTTGTATGTGTGTGTTTTTCACAAAAATCAAATACTTCTGAGCCAATTATAATTTTGTATCTATAAAAGTTCTGTGGGATTCAATACATAGTTACCCAATCTTTTCTTTTTTGGGTTATTGGGCTTCTATATAGAAAGTAAGGAATTTTGCTTACGGTTACAAGATGCACGTTGGGTGTTCAAAGCCGCACTGTTGCACGCACTGTAGCATTTCCAGCATGATCTTATCCCTACAAAAGTAAGCTGGACAAAAATGTATAAGAAAAAAAAACGGAGTATCTTACCACTAGGTTCTCTCTAACTACCATGATATATACGGGGATGCGTGAAGCTCAAATATAAGACTATTGTAAACCAAATATAGTTGTGAACGTGTTTTGAATGACGTTGTGTGTCTGGGTCTGATTGCTTATTTTAAATGTAAAAATCTATAAAATAAATTGAGAGAGGAAGGAAGTGTGCTCGGTAAAACGCTTTGATTTAACCGATGACTGTTTTTAAAGTTTCATCATATAAACTTAAATTATTTGAACAATTTAATTTTTAATCAAAATTCCTTTAAGAACAGTCCTGGAACTAACATAACACGCCTAACCCAACCCTAAATAGATACACTCGTCGAGATGTCAGAGATATGTGGAATGGCTCTGCGAGGAGATCCATCCATCACTCGATACGAGGCAACTAAAGAGGCAAGCGGAGGTAGACCTTGCTGAGAGGCTGAGAAATAGAGGCAGATCTGACCTCCCAACATCTGGTGCGGAGGCCGTGGCGGGAGAATTGGATGAACTGAACGTGAAACATCAGAGGCTGTTGGACCTCCTGTACGAAAGACTGAGGAGAATAGCCGCGGCCAACCCTGGGGATATTGTTACTTTGGTAAGTTTTATTTTGTTTAATATTTATATTACTTATAAATTGTAACGATTTTGACAAATTTTTAACTAACTTATGTACTTAATTTTATATCACAAACATTATCACTAAGAAATTAACGTATTACATAACTTAATATAAAATAGTTTTTGACAATAGAAAAAGTAAAAAATCGATTTTAATTCAAGTATGTGTATTATTAAGACACGGCTCCAAGCTCAAGGCGAACTATACCATAACTATTATGTCAATCTCGCTTAATCCGATATACATGCGATTATAATTAATAACAAACTATCGAGATAACATCGATCATTCGATGCAAGATTTGCAACCTAGAAATGATAATAATGAAAATCGATTAATTATAACTGACTGTAAAACTGACTGGTTGTTGGTTCGATTCCCACTTAAGGAGATAGAATATTTATTTAAATTTATATTTCTTCGCTCTGGAGTCGAGCAAAGCGCGGTGTTGAGTTCTGCTACTCAACACGTCCCGTGCCTCTAGAACTCAGCAGAAAGTGGGAAACGGAGTGTCTTTACACTAGCTTTCCTCTGCCTACCCTACACTATGCGGGCTGGTTTAAATTACTTTTTTGATTAATTATAAATCTTTTTAAATTAACAATAAGCCTAAGGCCATATCTGCAATCAATAAATTTAAATGTCCAAGAGCAAGCTATCAAGTTCACACACGTATGTGTATTTCACTTAATACTAGAAATGATGTCACTTTTGATTATGTCATTTTGTCAGACCTCGAAGGAGGCCGGCCACTAGCTTAGCGCCGTTGAATAATAAATTAGGCGGCGTAAATAGTTTTAAAATATTTCTGTAGTAGGTATTTGTAGATTGAACTTAATATATTTTATATTTAAAAAATATCTTGACGCTGTATCCCCATATCGTTAGGTGGGCAAAGGGAATCCAGTTTTAAAACACTCCATTTCCCACGCACCGACACGTTTTACAGATTGGTGTATTTTAACGCCGCGCTTTGTCTTCATAATCAATTCAGAGATCCCCAGAGACTATGTCACTGCACCACGACGGCCACATATAATTATTAAAAGAATATATATACTCACAAATATTTCAATGACTAAAATAAAATAAAAAATATATTTTTATTTCAATGATTATAGAGATATAATGACTAAAGAGTAAACTTTAGCAGGTGTATGTGAATTAACAATATTATAATCTTGTAGTTGTATTACTTGAGCTACTAATAACAAGTTGCGTTTTCTTATTGATTTAACAAATACTTCTTTTATGACGTTAATAAGTTTAATTTATTTAATATCTTTCCCACGAAAAAAAAATTAGGTTTTTTAACGGTATCTAGTAAAATATTTTTTAAACAATCACAGAAATAATACCACTCCTTGAAACGAACACGCAATATAATCTTTATAAGGCGTTCTGCACCCACGAAGTTAGTTTGTACATATATAATGTACGTGGGCCGATAATGTTTTATTGCTAAACGCGCAATTGACTTTGTAGAAGGTGCACTATGACTACTAAATATGGGCGACTGACTTAAAAACAGTTAGTTTAGCTTTTGTTTGAAAATAATAAAATTTTGTCAATAGCTTTCAAAATATTCGTGTAAATTTCGATAATTTTTCTTTCTTTTTTGTTGAAAGCTTCCGGACAATTTCATTTTAGTTGATTCGATATCCGTCCTTGCCAATGATTATATTTAAATTTGTTCGCTGCGTCGAGTTTTGCCACTAAATACTTTTTCTTCGTTTGGCCGGAAAATAAAGAAGGGAATTGTAGTTTAAAGGCACTAGGTTTAATTTTTCTACCCGCCTATGCGTATCAATCTGTGAATGTGAAGGAAAACCAAAGAAATCCGAAACCATGAGTTGCTAGTAAAAAAATATATAAGTGAAGATAACAGGTTGAATATATAAGTGAAGATAACAGGTTGAATATATAAGTGAAGATAACAGGTTAAAGTTGAAGTTTATATTGCATACATTATATATTTTTATATATAAGCTGTTTTGTTTCTAAAACAATGAAGTAACACGTTCAAATCATTTTATTGCGTTCTGGGTAATTAAGATTAGCTTTATAGAATAAAACTTCCTTTACAGAACGTGCTTTATAGAGTGTTAGTTGAATACAATTTCTATCCTGTTCATATATAATCTATTACTAGTGTATTGTTTGAGTTACTATACCTATTTATAAAATATATTGTCGAAACGTTTTTGTGTTTACTTTTCATGCAATTTACCTTTCAAACGAGTTAGTTAATTTTAGTGAACGTTTTTATTTAAAAAATATTATTTTGATTCTCTCTTTCCGCATGACATGATGCAATATTTTGAATTTGGGCAAAGGAATATTCGGTTAGAGAATGGAGGTGAAGAGTCTTGACACTAGCTGCTCTCTTTTTTATTGCTATGCGGGAAGCGAAGAAACATACTATACAGCCATTAAATCTTTCAAACTTGAACATATTTCATAAAACAAGTATGCACTTTATATAGAACGCAATTAGTTCAGATCGATAAGTAAAGCCCTAACATTTAACCCTCCAAGGGCAGATGGATTAACGATTCACTTTACCAAGGAAGCCTTATTGTTATATTAAACCTCTCACCACGCTATATATTGATCGTTTATATAAATATGTAAATTGTTAAAATATACATTGTTGTTACATGTTCAATTCCCTTAATAAATTGAAAATTTTATTGACCCAGCATGGAGAAAGAGATCTAAAATTAATCCATTATATCATGTTATTAATACCTTAAATTTTATTCCCCAGAGTGGGAAATGAACTTATAACCATGGTATCACTTAAAATATTTCATATTCAATTGGTAAATAGCATTCCATATAAAGGAGTCTTATCTTAAAACGATAAATTATATCAGCAACAAACGCTGTATCCCGCACACAGTGAGCACCTGTGAGTGCAGTCAGTTGTAGAGTAGCGTCTGTTTTACGTCTTCCACTAATAATTGTTATTACTTAAATATTTTAATATGCAATTGATTTTATATTCAACACGCAGTTTTAAGTAGAGGGATAAGAATTATTTCAATAATACATGAATTGATTTCGTCCTCTTGCCCACCCGAATTGTAATATTTGTAAAGAAAATTATTATTAATTTATCTCTACTTTGAATTTTTTTTAACAATATTTAAAAGCTTACAGTGTTATAAATACTATAAAAGACACTATTTTGTAATATACAAGTACGAGGTGACAGGGTCTGACTGCAATCGCGATGTTTGTTTGTTGGTTCTATTCTCACTGGGGTAGAGTTACGTAAAGTGTGGCGTTGAGTTCCATTAACACACTCCTCAACACGTAGTATATTGAATTAAGGCGGGGGGCGGAGAACTAAGTGTTTTAACGTCGTCTCTATCTTTACTTAGAGTTATAAATTTAGCTGAAATTACAAATAATTTCTGATATCTGTAAATCTTACTGTAACAATAGTTAACATTTTCACAGTGCCTTAACATTCCGTGGAAATCCGTTATTTTAATTATACAAAGTGACGTAACGCTACAATAAAACATGCAAACTTGTTCCAAAGGAATTCACATCAAAGCAATAAATATTAATATTTATGTAGAAAAAGAAGTAAATTACTTTATTTCTTGTATTAAACAAGACTTTTTGTTCTAATTACCTTTTTTTTTTATTTATGTAGTATTACAAATTGTAGTAAAAAAATATATACAATTTATCGCTTATTACAGTCATTAAAAATTGGAAGGTTTTTTTTCTCTTGCTAATTTTGATACAAAACAGTTTACGTGTATTTTATTAAATCTTTATAACGATAGGATTTAGTTATGTAAGTATCTTCATCCGACGGCAGGACGTAAATGGGGGTAATATATTATAAACTAACACAAGATAAATAAATGCCTTTTAGGGATTCGCAGAAATAAATTTGTAATCAAAATCTGTTTTTTTTTTTTATTAAAATATATGTTGGCAGTCGTTTTTATTAAACTACTTGCTTACTAATAAAGCAATGAACAATTTTAAATCGATAATAACATAATTATAATTAACTATAATATATGACACACTCGTTTGTATACATATTTATAAGGAAATTTTAATATAAATCGCTATATTTGTAACGAAGATGACGTTCTAGAAGCAATTATTCGTAATAAGTTTATTTTTTTATCCATTTGCCCTTGCAATTATATGCATTAAATAAAAATACCATTTATTTCCTAATGATTTACCGTCGTCATTTTTTGTATCGATGTAGAGATGTTTAGATTTAAGTCCAAGTGTCCATATTATTTATCTTTGTAATAAAATACTTGAAGTGCTTACATTGATTCGTGTATTTCTTTTTGTTTTCAAACTTAACTGTCAACAAAAAATTGTTAATTTCAATACAAAAGCTTAAAGCAATCTAAAAATACTTTATAAGTTATTATCAGAAATATCCGTAGATTAATATTGTATTTATTTTTATTATAGTAAGAAATTACGTCATTTTATATAGTTGCAGTCAATCATCAACAGATAGCTTGATTTGACACGATGACTATTCATGTCCGTTTTTCAGTACTCAGTACCGCGCGAACGATCTCCAACGACTGACGTTTGCCGCCATTACGCGATTTCGCATTCGAAATTCGAACGAGTGAAATTCGAACAAGTTAATGCTGCCAGTGTTGTGCATTTAAGTTCTAAGAAGGTTTTGTGGCCAAGGAGTTTGAATTGCTTATGTTTTATTTATACAGTGTGACCTTGCGGTTTAATATCAGAAAAATATGTCGATAGAATATCTTTATACCGTTTGATTATGTTTATGTTTATTATTGAGTAATCTAAATGTGTACTATCTATCACTCCGCGGTGTCTTACAAATATAACTTTAATTAATTAAAATTTATTTAATTTGAATAATAAACATTTAAATTAAATACATTTTAATTATTTAACACATATTTTTTTTTTTACAATATAACAATCTTCAAATATTACAAAGCAAACATGACTTGAAAGTACTTATAAATAAAATTCAGTCAAGATCATTTTATTCTAATTCAATAATCAACAATATCATTGGAAATTCTAATATAATCCATTTTTCTCCTGTTTCTTTTAAATGCAGCAAAAAGCTTAGTAATACAAAACCGTTGTCAACAAATGATTTATTCTAGAAAATTTTCGTTGAATTAAGTCAAACAAAGTTTAAATGTATAAAAAGAAAGCTTGATAACTACAGTTTATAATGTAAATATTATGGAAACCGCTTAAACCGTTCATGTTATATGAAGTGAAAATTATATAAACAATTTGATAGCGTGATATAGGCTTATCGCTTTGGTTATTAAAGAACGATAACACTTTATTGACACCTTATTAATTTGCTAATAAAATATCAAAATCTCATTCAAAAACTAATGAAATTTATAATTTTTTTAAGTCAATAAGTTCGATCTTTTCTTAAAAAGCTTCTACCATTTCACATTTCCATTATGTTTGACACATCATATAGAGCTAGCTTTCAAACTTTGTGAATCTTAGGGACAAATCTTTTAGATTTGTTTTCTACAAATTAGTCATACTGACTTTTTATCCATTTCAAAATATTGTCGAGTAAACTTAAATAAGCACGATATACATAGAAAATAACATTTACTCACTTCACCTTTTCATTTTTTTAAATCCACAATAACAATAAACTCACTTAAAACTTCCATATTTACATTATTCTAGTCTGATTGAAGTATGTATGTACTCTTTATATTCCAAAATTTACAATATATTTCCTGTTTAAATGAAACCGCGTCCTCTAAAAGCGTTCAAAGTAATTTTTCAGTTCCATTAGTAAGAAGATCCGCAGCATGTTTTTTTATGTTTCCGCGACGCTTAGTTATATTGGAACGGAAATTGTTAGAACATTATGTTTTATTTTTTATATTTATATAATAGTATGTATATAAAGTAACATAATGTGAAGTTATTTAGTAGAAAACTGCAAAAAAATGCAAATTTAATTCGCGAAATAAGAAAATACAAAGGCATTGGTACTTAGTGACATATCACTCCGCACTTCTACTTTTAACTTTTAGAGATTTTAGTTAACAAATGAAATGAAAAATAAGAACTCCTCTTATTACTTATTTAAAGTTTGTTATCTGGCCGATAGACATCCATGCTCTATGTATCTTAAACAATATTTTCACATTGTACGGACATACAAATTTATTTTATATTATAATTATAATAAAGAAATTATAGTCGATTCAAATCGCGGCGTTGTTTTCCGCCACTAAACACGCAATGCCTTCAGAATTCGGCGAAAAGTGGAGAACGGAGTGTCTTAAACACTAGATTTGAACACTATGTTCACTGTGATATTATTATAAAGCTAATTATATTTTATCCCTTGCCGTTTAAAATAACATTGTTTATCTTTACTTAGCGTCCTCGGCGTAGGTAAAAATGTTTTTATTCATATGACCTTATAGAAGCCCCTTTATCACCAACACGTAAATAAATCAACCAAGTGACCTCATTCTGTTACTCAAAAACATTATAATCTGTTATTGAATCCCCCCCTATAATATTTTAGGTTCATAAAATGTTAACTGTTTTTTTATTTAAGTAAAAGTAAACTTTTGCTTTTATCATTTTTCGATTGATTTCTGGTTATTGCCAGTTGAATCGCGGAACTCAACACTGTGTTTACCTCGCCAGAGCGGTTAAATGAAAATAATTTTAAATATAATTGCTTGCGCGAGTTGATATCGAACCCACATTTACCACTTTTTCAATTTACAGACCGTCTAACGCCCCGAAGGCTGTAATTTTTTTTAACTTCTTAAATCTTGTTTCATATATTATATTCATATGGTAATTTGAAATTTCAAACAATTTTTTCTTGCGTCTAAATTATAAATGATTACTATTTAGTTATATTGGTTTTTATCAGTTTTTGACATGTCGTTACAACATGTTATCTTAATTAACTTAATAGATTCAAATTTGCTAACATGAAATATTACGATTCATAATTTATTTAATAAACATATAAATTACAATATGAGCGGTAAAGTTTGCATATCACTAAACTTATCTACTAAAAGTCGAAACTATTATACTTACCAAGGCCGTCGCGGTGCGGTGGGACAACGTTTGAATGTTAGCGCGGTGGTAATGAGTTCAATTTCTAGTTAGGAAAAGAAATTAATTATAACCGAACCGAATACCGTAAATTTATAAAAAAGGTGTGTAATTGATGCATATAGTAGATAACATTGACCTGGTATTTAAAATGTCTATGCGACAATAGCACGCGCTATTTTAGTTATATTATATACCATTAAAGCTACCTTGCTGGCTGGTTATTTCGTGAGCGGCCAAGTTTTTCCTCAAATAAACGTATTTATGCTCGAAGCTATTTTGAACGCGTGTCCTGCATTATAATTGGACTGTTGTCACCTTTAATCACCTTTTATAAAATATTATTCATCGAAATTTGTAGAGAATGTTGTCTTTATTTTAAATATTTCTATATTTGTGATTTTTAAAGGCTAGTTTGAGTACGAAAAAAAAACTAGATACCTAATCTAGGATAAACTAGTCTTATAAGTATAGAATTTAATGAAATAAATATAATTTGGTGCTCCATTTCATACAAAGCGACATTTGGCAAGTAATCGTCGCTCGAGAATCAATGCCGATTGCCAGATCTCCTATTTTTACAGACGACATTTGAGTGTCTATGGTGTGTGGCGGTTTATAAATTGTTTTTGGATCTTTAACAACAACACCAATACTAATAACAATACCTTTTTAACTATGGATAGTAGATTCGAATCTAGAATTGATATTTTACTGTATTAATTACTTATTGGTATTTGTTGTGTGTTATGTATGTATTGATTAATTTATTTATAAAATATAAGAGGCCATCGTAGCGCAGCGGCGCACATGAAATCATGAGGCAAGTGCACCGTAAACATGACAGTTGGGAGTTCGATACCCACGCAGAGACGTGAACTATTTTCATTTCCTCACATAGTATCGACATAAAATGACAAATTACGTGAAAAATAGAACAAAATAATGATAATAAAATAACATCATCATATACTTAAATTTGTTTATTTTGATGGCTAATATTCTATACCCAAACATGTCAAACGTAGAACGTATGGACATGTGGGTACGTCATTTAGAGGTCGTGTAGGTGGAAAGCGAAACAGTAATTAATAGAACTCGCATAGAATATCCTTTTAAAGAGGATTTTTTATTACATGTTTCCTATTTATATTGCTATATATAACGTTTAGTTATTGTTGGTTTTCGTTGTTTGGAGTTAGTTTGCTAAAAGTTGTAGCAATTTTTTTCTTTTTTGTTGAATCAATTCATTAGATCGTTACTTAATCAAATGAACAGAGATAGAGAGAACAAAATACTTTCTTATTATTAGTCTGCATTATAATGTTATTAAATTTATTGTATCTGTAAAATTATTAAAGTAGTAGTAGTTACGGTGACAACAATTTTTTTTTCTAAAAATCCTTGTAACCAGCATATTAACTGTTTATAAAATTGCATAGAAAGAGTATCGAATCCACTGCCTACAAGACGAGGTCACAATTAAAATCAAAGTATTGAAACACAATATTTATAAACAAAAACATTAACACTATAATAAAACATCTATATTATATGGCAATAAATTTCAAGTTTGCTGTAAAGACCGTTGCGCGTCTTAATTCGGTCAACGAACTCTACGGACGCACTCGCCCGTTTTTGCTCGCCGGTCGCTTAAAAGATGTTGTGAATTTTATTTCTTAGGCTATTTTTTTATTTTTTTTTTCTTACATTTTTTGCATATTTTAAGAAAAAATGCTTAAGTACAGTTGTGTGTACAGTGAAATTAGAAGAAGCGTAACTAAATTTTCATTTCTTTTAAAGGACTGTGCGTTCATATCTATATAGAGAAAATACGTTAATGTATACGTTATCTGACCAGAACAAGCGAAAATTAACATTACAAAAAAAATTGAATGCAAATAAAGAGAGCAAAATGAAATTATTTGTTTTTATATATTTTTTATTTTATACAACGATTTTTGTAATATAATGAAAATCTTAAATGAAATAACATCATGTTGCGTAATTTACAACATCACATGTCAATTGTCAATAATAGCTCGTTTGTTCGTACAAAAAATATTCTTATAACATCTTGCCAAAAATCAGTTTAGGTCATCGACTGATTATAGCCATAGCGTCGATAGCCGGTAATGTCATTTGTAAATAAACGAAAGAAGAGTTTCGAGTGTTATGTTAAATTACTTAATACAATACGTTTTTCATTTTAAATTATCATTTTAGCGTTTTTTTTTGTCGTTTATTTTTTATGATAATTGCACTGTATCCTTAAACCCACACATATTTTTAAATATATTTAATTCGTGTGGATCGAATCGACAACCATCATGATAACAATCTGTCAGTAATCCACTGCGCCGCGACGGCCTCAAATAGGAAACATTGTAATACAATAGTCACAATATTCTAATACAACATACACTACATACTTTAAAACCAGCGCCCCAACCGCATCGGAGGTTGAATATGCACGAATCGTATTACGATAATTTTTCTAATCTTTCATACAAAAACTAACATAATCGAGTTCCTCGTTTCACATTGTTGACTGATTTAATATGACTCACGGTATATATTTAGCTATTACTCTATATGCGGTTTTGTAAATATTTGGACTCCCCGTTCGTATGCTGTGCTTAGTTTTACGGTGTTCTTAATCAAGCATTTTGTTAGCGTTTTATAAGATTTTATTGATATTTATTTTAGTTTTTTATATCTGCGCGTCTATTTTTGCGTCATGTAAACATTTATTAAGAGAGAATAGTGATAAGATTCTCTATTGGTCACTCTTCTCGCCCATCAACTTTTCCGTTCCATTTACTTTTTTATAACGTACAGTACAATACGGTGTTATTCTTACAGTCATCAAAATGGACTTTAATATTATAGATATTATTAAATCGAATCAAATCAGCTTAACGCTGTATCCCGCACTCAACAGGGTAGGCAGAGGAAACCTAGTGTTAAGACACTCCGTTCCCTACTTTCTGCTAGTTCTGGAGGAATTGCGTGAGTGGCTGAATAGACATTATTTTATCATAAAATTGAATCAGATATATATAATCGAACACTTAAGTTCTCTTTTCATAATTATTGTAATATCACTGAAGTCAATCGTTTCAGTGTGAGGTCAGTTTGTGAGTCATGTAGAGCACATCCTGTACATAGATTTTTACTTAAGAATGCTAGTATTTTCGATTTAGCTCATTGAGGTAACTTTAAGTGTGGAAATATAATCTTATGTATATTTATATAGGTTTATTTAATAGGTTCATAAAAAAATATTCCCTTTTTTTTATTAACGACAACTTATTATAATTTTTCTTAGAGAGCCTTTTTCATAGAGGCCGGTGCTGGCGCAGGTGCACAAGCGTGTGACTGTAAACGCGACAGGTTATGAGTTCGATTCCTACTCGATGAAATTAAATATTTAATTTTCATTTCTTCGTACGAGTGTCGGAATGTCTTAACAGGAGTGTTAAGACACTCGTTTTATGACCGTGAACGTAAAATATTTTATTCTTACGACATAATATTATGACCTTATAAATAAAACTTAATTCCGGTTCTGATTCATAAAATTTTACAAAATGACCTGTACTTGGAAACGTCATCATCAATAGCTGGCTGCGGTAAAAAAGTTACTACGTCAGTGTAAGGTTATGAGGTCGCATATAGTAAAGCGTGACCCTAACTTATTTTCATTTCAACTTTATTCCTTTGAAATACAGTTTAATTTCGATAGTTTTGTTTCCTGTGTTGCTTTTTAACCCCTAGTCCGCTTGAAGGAACCGCACCGGCGCATCGAGATGCGCGCGCACCCTCCAGTATCGAGTAGGCCAGTCATTTTCCTAACCTCTATCAAACAGCTGTTCGCAAAACTTAAATTAAAGTGAATATAATAATCATCGCAACAATCCACATACGCGACTACACGCGTCGAAAACCATTACGAAATGATTTAAATTTAGAATCTGCGTTACTATTTTTTTCAGTTTACGATTTTCATGCTTTCATTCAGTTTCCAGCCAGCACGTTCGGCGTTTACTCGTGCGGCATATTTTAAACTATTTTTTTTTTGATCAAATTTAGATTTTACTTCGCGATTATATTATCAGTATTCACTATTAACTAGCAGCTATTGTTATTTATACACTTCTAACTACATTTTATTATTGAATAATTTCTAGGTTACGTATATTGTGGAACAAAATGGTGTGATTTTGTAATCTTATGTATTTATTTTGTGTGAAAACTTGTGAATCATGAAACTTTTTAGTGGACGACTTAAATGTTTTTAGTGTTGTGTTATATTTTGTGTTAAAATGGAGGAGTACGAGTACGACTTCGCGTACGAATGCCGGGTTGGTATTACGTATTGTTTATGTTATACTTTCTACATTCATGCTGCATTCTAGTGCAATTATTTAACCGTATATTGGAGATCGAAAATGTTTAGTATGCTGACATCATGATATTAACGACTGACTCATAATAGAGTCGAAGCGTGCTAAATCGTATAGCCAAATAGTTCATTTGTTATTCTTTAACAAAACATAATAATTAAAAAAATAAATAAAAATAAAAATATACATTTATTATTCATTCAACGTCTAATAGTAGGTACGCTAATATATTTTTTTGTACTTTTATATACTTTACGCATATCTATAATGTAGAGAAATATATAGGCTACACTTTAACATAGATGTGCATGACCTAAATCTCTCTGAATGCAATAGGACCGGATTCAATGAGTACCCATATTTGTATAACAGGCGACCAGTGCGACAGGCACAGCCAGCACTGACCATTCACTTTGTGTGAATTGAATCAATTAAATATACGTTTATAACTAGATTTTGTTAATATGTAACAGTATTATTGTTATAGTTGAAACTAATATTTATTTGTGTTATGTAGATTTCTCTTCACAAAGACTTAATAATAATTTCGTTCTATTCTAGTGTATTACATTATATGCGTATATTGTACTTGAAGATAGTAATACAATTTTCACTTGCCTACTTCAAATAAATATGTTAACACATTACAATGTTTATTAAAAGTAACAAATATCTGAAAGACTTTTGGATTAAAGCAAAAAAAACTGCAATTTTCGTCTTATGGTTCGCGTATTTGCAATCGTTTTTACCTTTCTATTTTCTCTTATACTAAATAGAAAAACCATTTCCTATTTATTTCTTCTTTCATTTTTTGCCCTGTTTATAAGTTTTTACAAAATTGCATTTTAAATTAATTATAATTAACACTGTCTTAATTAAAAATTGTTATTATTTTTCAGCGCCTCGTCGAAGCGATGGCGCCGCGCTCAGCGCGCTCGTTCCGCCAAGAGTTCAACATGCAGGACCTGGCGACCACCGAGCACACGTATACACATTATACTACCGAGAAGTAAGTAACTAGTATTAGTGGAAATGTAACTTTACGTATTTAAATGTAATTGTTGTATATTTAGTGTAATTTTTCTCCAAAAAATTTCATTTTTTTCAAATCATCGCAGATACGTGAGAACGTCACATTCTACAGAGCTTGACGGCCACGCCCCAATTAAATCAATGACTAATGGCAAACTTAAATCTCCGATTTACGACGACAGACCCGATATACGAAATTTAAAACGCGTCCATAAAATGTATGAAGGCCCCAACATTATAGAGTCGAGAGGCATCGTTCACCCCGAAACTAGGGAAATTCTCACAGTCGGCCAAGCGATCAGTATGAGAATACTTGATGTTCGAACGGGAAGATTATTGTCATCTCCTAATACAAGACAAACCATAACTATTGAACAAGCTGCCAAAGAGGGTCTAATAGATCCTAAATTGGCTGCGAGACTCACTGGACCCTGCGGTATGACGGAAGATGGAAATGAAGTTACATTGCTAGAAGCAATTCAGAGAGAGCTTTACGACGCAGAACAAGGGCTTACAGATCCAGCAGAAAAGCGAATTAAGGTGACTGTTGAAAGTGAAAAACCTAATCAAGGAATGAGTATTTCGGACGCACTCAATCGTGGTCAAGTAGATTTGCAGAATGGTCTTTATAGATTACCTAACGGAAGCTACATAAGTATAGCGGAAGCGTATCAACGCGGTTACCTTATTTATAATGAGATTATCAAAATAAAATCGAGCGCTTTGTCTTTGTCAGACGCGATTAGTCAAGAACTTGTAGATAATAGCGGTTGGATATTGGATAGAAATTCGGGCGATAGATTTGAGCTGGAAGTTGCTATTAAAAATGAATTAATAAATCCCAATTTAAGGGAAGTTGTAGATCCCAAAAATGATACTAAGATAACGCTTGCTGAAGCGATAGAGAAAAACATTATTAATACTAAGCATTCTAAGTATGTACATAACGTAACGAAAGAAAAAATGACTTTTAAAGAAGCCTCGAGTAAACGTTTTATTTGTAAACCCATGACACTTAAAGATATTTGTGATAATAATTTAATGACGAACGACGGTAAGATTTTGTCACCAACTAATAGGACTCCTTTGAATATACTCGAGGCTATCTCTGCGGGCGTACTAGATAGCGATAATATTAAATGCGTTTCTGACACAACAACCGGTCAATTGTTATCTTTGTCAGAAGCTCTTGGAGCTCGGATTATTCTTCCTGATAATAAATTTCGTGATAATTTAACAGGTGAAATGTGTACTATACCCGAAGCGGTAGACAGAGGTCTTATAACTTCTGTGTCACAAAGGTCGATTTTTGATATAGACGGTTTTAGAGATCCGAAAACAGGTGAGTTTGTATCTTTCAATACAGCTCTTAGTAAAGGTAACTTAAAGTACGCTAACGGTGAAACTTTCTTGAAATCTGAAAGTGGTGACTTCGTATTTTTGGAGGATTGCCCTAAAGTTTCAATTGTTCGACCTGAAGTACTAGAAATGTTTAATCGTAAAATAGGTATTATCGAAAAAGGGCAAGAACTGTCAGTTTTAGATGCAGTTTTCAAAAATATTTTAGATCCCAAAACAGGATACCTATTGGATTCCACAACCAAAAGACCAATTCCATTCAATAAAGCTGTAGAAATAAATATGATTACCCCTGAAGGTGCTGCCTTATTAAACTCTCTTTTAAATATTACACTAACACTACAAACGGTGACAAAAACTGTTAAGAGATATGTAACTGTAACAAATACGTCACGAAAGTCCGAGACGATTATAACCTTTGCTGAAGCTATCCGACGTGGTCTCATTGATGAATCTACTCAAACATTTACCGATCCTACTACAGGTACTGTATTCCCCATACAACAAGCGTTAGATGATGGGTTGCTAGGTGTAGATCAAGACGAACCACGTGTTACTCAAATTTCCGATCGTATAACGAAAAAGGATTTACTTCCTGGACAAGTAGTTGAACTAAAAATTACAAAAAAATCTTTTATTAAAGATCTACCTCCTAGTCCAGAAAGTAAATTACATCACGATAATAAACCTGAGACCGTAAAAAGTCCAGATTATACCATAGCCGATTCATTACAACCCCGTAGAGAAATAACCCGTGAAGTAAAAACTGTAACATCAAAATCAATTGAAAGCGACCCTTCAGTAACTTCATTTACAATAAGAAAGAATACTATTGAGTTGCCACATGGCGGTTGGACGCTTAGCGAAGCTATCCAACAAAATCTTTTCGATCCTAAAACTGGTATATTTGTTATTCCTGGTACAGATCGTGTGTTAGACCTACAAGAAGCTGTTAAGCTTAATATTATCAACCCGGAATCAGCTATTGTTCTTGACAGTAAAACCGGAAAAGAAACACCTTTGCACAGAGCTTTAGAATATAATATAATTAACCATACAGGACATTATAAACATTCTAATATAGTGTTAAATATGCAACAAGCTATTGAACGCCAATTTATAATATTTGTCACTCTTACAAAAACCAGTTCTACTCAAAAAGTAATCACAATTACATCTATGGCAGGCATGCCTGACAGGATGGAAATATCTGAACTAGAACATGCATCATCTGCTAAAGATTCTGATGACCAGTCTATATTAGAGCCTGTGCAAATATCTTCAGGTATTATTTATGATCCTGCTACAGCACTAGTTATTTCAACAGTGTCAGGAGTGTCAGAAAATATAATTGACGCTGTTGATCGTGGTATAGTTTCCGATAGTATTGTTCATGTTATAGATCCTGATACTGGAAAACAAATAAGCTTAATTCAAGCTTTAGAAAAGGGTATTGTAGATAAGAATACAGGAGAATACAAAAACAAATCTGGGAAAAGTTATAGTCTCTCTGATGCAGCGAAAGTAGGCTTAATAGCAGTCATAGGATCACCATTAGTTGCTGCTTCCAAAATAATTCAAGTTGTAAAGAGTACGATGGTAGTAGACCCGAATACTGGCGAAGAATTACCAATGGAGGTTGCTTATGAAAGAGGACTTGTTGATCCTGCAACTTACCAAAACTACGAAGATTCTATTAGAGGAAAAACACCAGAGCAACTAGAAACATCTGACAAAAAGAGTAGTGTAACTACAGCTGAATCTAGCACCGTTACTGTTTCAAAAGTAATTATGACTTCAGTTATAGATCCTGTTACTGGCGAGAAATTAACAATAGAAGAGGCAAATAAGAGAGGTATTGTTGATCCTCTTTCATATAAAAAGTTTCAAGATTCTACAGTTGATACCCCAGAAAACAAAACAATTAATCAAGAAAATGTTACACAAAAGCCTGGTTCCAGTAAAACTCCAACGACTCAAGCCTCTAATAAATCTCTATCGGTGGAAGCTGCAGTATCGAAGGGTTTTATAACCGTTGAATCGATTCAGAACAGCCTTTCAGCTGACGATAGAAAAAAATCCAAAAATGTAGTTGCTGATAAGCCAATTCAGTCATTAGACGTTGTTCAAATACCAAATTTCCAAACAAAACCATCTAGACCGAAATACAATATTGAAATTAGTAAAGCTGATGTTTATTCTGTTGATGTTAAACCTGTAGTATTACAAAAACTCCGTAAAAGTGTGGTTATGCCCTTAGAAGCAATAGAAATGGGCCTAATTGATGAAAATACTGCAAAAATTTTAGAAGCGATAAAATCATATAATGACGGACGTGGTCTACCAATTTCACTTGGTAAAGCTATTGAAGCTGGTTATGTAAATGAAAATGATGGCAAAATTGTTGATCCTGTTCATGGTGACATTATTTCCATTAAAGAAGCTTTGAATCGTGGTATATTGGATAGTGAAGGACAAAATGAAATATTATTACCCATAGCAAGAGGTTTATCTATTCCTGAAGTTTTAGAACAAGGATTATTAAACCCTGCTTCAGGAAAAATAATTCATCCAGAAACAGGAAGCCATTTAACTTTAAGAGAGGCAATAATTTGTGAAATAATCGATCCTTTATCGGTTATCACAATAGCCCCAGGTCAAAATATAACTCTATCGGACGCTATAGCAAGAAATATATTAGATATAGAAAGAAATAATGTAAAAACGAATCAAGGTGCACTTGATTTAGTTTCTGCTGTTAATTCCCAAATATTTCCGAATATAAAACCATGTAATGCCAAAAATATTCCACCAGCTGGCATGACTATATCGGTTGCAATAAAACAAAATACAATTGATCCTAACACAGGTAACATAAAAAATCCACTTACTGGAGAGATAATTCCGATCGACAAGGCTATCGAAAAAGGTCTAATTATGAATATCCCCTATCCACAGTCACCTTCTACAATAACCATTGAAGAAGCTATTAAAGATGGCATAGTTGATCTTAAGGATGGTATATTTGTTAATACGAAAACAAATGAAAAAATTCCTATAGATAAGGCTATAGAACAAGGTTTAGTGTCAATTAAACCCAATAATAAAAAATCTGAATCAGAAGGAGTCATAACAACAATTACAGAAACATTTACTTCACAGCACACAATTACAACTAAAATGGTGGAACTACTGGCAGATTATGTCCTTATAAGCGCAAATGAAGTACAAAACTCTAAAACTGGGGAAATTGTTTCTATTGAAGAGGCCCGAGAAAAAGGAATAATTAAAGATGAGCAAATTAGTAAAGAACAATTCTTAACAAATGATGAAAATATTAATTTTCAAGAAGCCCTGCATTTGGGATATATTGATATAGAAAAGGGGACTTTTACTCATCCAAATACAGGAGAAGTTGTGACTATTGCTGAAGCTGTCTCTAGTGGTATACTGACGACTGAAGTTTTAAGAGAAATAAATCTACAACCCCAAGAAACAACAGAAAAACATTCAACAAAAGAAATGCTCCACTTAAATGACGCATTTGATACTCTTTTTGATGATAAAACTCAAAAATTCAGAGATCCAAAGTCACCTAATAAAGTAATGACTTTTAAAGAAGCTCTTGAAAGAAATGTTATAGATCCGAATTCTGTACTTTACAATGTCAATGCTGGAAAACCAATAACATTGCAAGAAGCTTTAGATACCGGATTGATAGATAAAAAAACAGGAAAACTAAAAGAGCCCCAGACAGGTAAATCTGTGGATATTAAAAAAGCCGCTAAGATGGGCTTATTTGCTGTTGTAGCTGCTCCAGTCTTAGCGGGAATGGCGGTAGTAGAAGGTGCAAAAATTGTTGGTAAAAAAATTATAAAACCGAAAAATGACGAGGCTATTTCTACTCAAATTCAAAAGCAAGTTCATAAGGAAAATGTTCCTATAAAAGATATTCAAAGGCAATCAAAATCATCTGAACGGGCAAAAGATATAATAAATAATGAATCTGCTTGTAATATAATTTCTGAAGAAGAAAGTCAATTAAAAGTCAAAGGCAAAGATAATATTATTAAAAGTAAAGATATTAAACTTGAAAAATCTCCTGATAAGGAAGCCGATAAAATTAGTGATGTTGGTATTAAGAACCTCGAATTTGAAGCAGAAAAATCTGGGTCTCCTATTGAAATGTCTCTGCCACAAACAACGCCTAAAGGCGACAATATCGCTGACTTTGTACAACTGAAAACACAACAAGATGCCACCACATCAGAAGGCACTAACGGTTCAGCTTTAAATAAGACAGAAAGTGACTTCGAAAATCCATCTGTTAAAGAATTTGTTAAAATTACACCTGATGGTAAGGAAATAACTACAGTAGTAAAAACAACTGTTACTACAAGTGCCCCTGAATTGACTGAATATATAAGTGAACTTAATAGTACAATAATAAATACCACTGCTTCGAAAATGACAACAATAGAGGTAACTCAAAATTCTTCCAAATCTTACTCTATTTCAGAACAATATAGTATACCTGACGAAAAAACCGTGCAAATAAGTACTGATGAGAATCCAGAAAAAGTTGAAACATCTGTATTGAATATTAGTAAAGATATGTCTAAGCTTCCAATTAGCGAAATTGAAAAGCCGCATGAAGCCAAGGAGGAAAATCTATCTCAAGAAAATGTAAAGGAAAGTGTTTCCTTGCCTAATAAAGAAAAGCCTGAGTCTTCTAACAAAAATATTGAAGACTCTGTTCCACAGAATAACCAACTATTAGATGACAGTTTGCTAGCTAACCAGCTTAAAATTGCTACAGGTGTCATTTACGATCCAAATACTAATAAGGTGACCGTCGAAAATAGCGGTGAATGCGCAGATTTACTTGGGGCTATTGATAAAGGAATTGTACCTAGAGAGTCCATATTGATAAAAGATCCTAAATCAGGAGAACAAATTTCATTCAAGGAAGCTATAGAGAAAGGAATAGTAAATAAAACAACTAATGAAATCGTTAACGTTTCTGGTAAAAATATTAGCTTTGCTGACGCTGCTAAAATAGGATTGGTAGCAATTGTAGGTGCTCCAGTTTTAGCAGTATCAAAAGTTATTGATGCTATCAAAGGAGGTATTGAATCTAATGATAAGAAAGATGTAAAATTACATCATGTTAAAGAATCTCAAGAAAAATTATTAAGTCCAATTAAAAAGTCAGCAAAACCTGATTTATCTAAAGATTCTACAGTTTTAACAACATCAGATATAATAAAACAAGACATTAATTTAAGCTTAGGTCAGTCAGAAGATATTACAATTATTGATATGAATAAAAAACCCTTTGGCAGCGATGTTCCGCTTGAAACAACTGTAAAGGGACCACAAAACCAAAGCCCAGCTATAACTAACGATGGTAAATCCATGTCTGCCATGCTGATTGATGCTGAAAAACAACCGTTACGCGCTATTGACGAAATCATTGAGCAAAATGTAACTAAAATAAAATCAGAACCAGTAAAATTACTTTATGAAAATATTACCTTAATTGATGCAATTGCTCAAGGCAAAATTGAACCAAAGATATGTAGAATTATTATCAACGGCATAGAGACTCCATTAACTGTACAAGATTCTTTAGAACAAGAACAAATCAGTAGGTTTACGCCGGTTGATGTAGTATCCAAAAATTGTATTATAGTTAGAGAAAGTAAACCAAAATATAGCTTATCAATATCTCAAAAGCTTACTCCAGAAGAACTTTCAGAAATGGGTGTTTACGATATTGAAAAACAAATATTCTTAAATCCAAAGACCGGTGCAAAAATTTCATTTGAAGAGCTTGTATATGGCCTTCAGGTATTTGATTCCACGACAATTCTAGTTAAAGATTTGAATAGTAAATCAGATAATTACATTTCTTTCGAAGAGGCAATTTTGCGACCCATCATTGATAAGACAACTGGCCATATGGTTAATCCTAAAACCGGCAAACGTTTATCATTTTTAGAGTGCGTTCAAATTGGGTGGATAGTAGAGAGACCTGAAGATGTGTCTGTAGTTGAACAAGTTACAGTTGAAACAGCACTAGAAAGGGGATTATATGATCCCAAGACTGGTGAAATAAAAGATATTAATACAGGTGAGCTCGTACCGATTGGTGAAGCAGTTCAAAAAGGATTAATTGATCATGAATCATTACTTATTAAGGTCCCTGGTTCCAATGAAATTATTTCTTTATCAGACGCCATTGACCGAGGAGCTGTTGAATTAAAAGATGGTGTCATTATTATAATGGAAACTCAAGAAACAATTGAAATATCTATAGCATTACAACGTGGATTAATAACTGTTTTAAGAAGACCCATCTCTATAGAAGCAGTCATTTCAAAAAATATGTACGAACCAACATCCGGAAAAATAAGAGACGACGTAAGCGCACAGTTATTACCTATTGATAAAGCAATCGAAAGAAATATTGTACATCCTACTATTTCTGAAATAAAAGATACCATGTTAGATAAATACGTTCCTCTTTCTGAAGCTCTCGACAAAAAAATTATTAACCCTGAAACTGGTAAAATAGTAAATAAAAAAACTGGAGAGTATGTTCCTTTAGATGATGCTCTCAAAAAAGGACTTATTGCCACTAAAACCGTTACATTTACTTTGTTTGATATTATTGAATTAGGTTATTATTCTCCAGACTCTTGTAAAATTTTAAATCCAAGAACTGGTGAAAATATAACACTGAATAAAGCTATTCAAGATAAACTTATAGATCCATCCAATGTTAAAATAAAAGATGATAAAACTGAGACTGTAATTTCTTTCGAACAAGCTGTACAATCAGGTTTAATAGATTTAGAAAGTGGAATGCTTACTTCCCCCTTATTTAATCTTAAAGACGCATGTGAAAAAGGCTATTTACTCAGCGATCAGAAACCGTGGTCTTTACAAGAAGGCTTAGTTCAAGGTTTCTATGATCCTGAAACTGGCCTCTTAACTATTAATGGTGTTACTATGACATTAGAGGATGCAATTAAAATTGGAAACATTAATCCAGAAGTTTTAACAGTTAGAAATTCCGTATCAGGAGAAATAATTTCGCTCGCTGATGCCATCAAAGTTGGTATAATTGATTCTAAGGAAGGAAAGGTTAGGGATCCTATTCAAGGTGATAAAATTTCTCTTACGGATGCATCAGATCGTGGACTAATAGTGCCAGCTAAACGAAAGCTTAGTTTGCCTGAGGCTGTATTTAAAGGTTTCTATGATCCTAAAACTGGTAAGTTCTCAAATCCACTAAACAAAGACAAAATGCCTACTGATAGGGCAATAAGAAAGCGTATGTTAGATCCACAATCAACTTTGGTTCACGTTGGTGGCAAAGTTATACCATTTGAATTTGCAGTTGATAAAGGCATAGTTGATGGTAGAACTGGAACAATCATATTAGGAGATGAGAGAGTTGACTTCCGTGAAGCATTTGAAAGAGGTATATTAGTAGAAGTCCGTAAACCACTTTCTCTTATGGAAGCTATAGAAAAGGGTATATATAACGAAATCACAGGCCTATTTATGGATCCGCAAAGTGGCAAAAAATACACACTTGCGGAGGCGATTAAAATGAATTTGGTAGATCCACAATCAGTACACATTCAGGACAATAGACTGGGTAAATGGGATAAAATCACACTGTCAGAATCTATTGAGACAGGTGTTATTGACGATAAATCTAGTAAAATAAAAAATATAAATAGTGATAATGAAGAGATTAGTTTAGCTAAAGCTTTTGAAATAGGTTTACTTGTTGATAATAAAGCTCCTATAAGCTTACAAAGGGCCCTTCATCAAGGCCTATATGATGACACTACAGGTAAAATAATTGATCCTTTGAGTACGCGAAAAATAACTTTGCACGAAGCTATTCGTAAGTCTATTATTAGTCCAAAATATCTTTGCTATTTCGACAAAAAGTCAGAAAAACCGTTAACATTATCAGAATGCTGTCGCAGTGAAATAATTGATAAAAGAAATGGCAAATTTATTGAGCCTGGATCCGATGTCCACATACCTCTCTCTGAAGCTATGAATTTAGGTCTTATAGTGGATATAGAAAGTGCTGGTTTTTCTTTATATGATGCACTGGCAATGAATATGTATGACATTACGGAGCTTATGTTTGTTCACCCTGTTAGTGAAAGAAAAATATCTCTCAAATCCGCTATTTCAGAAGAACTTATTAATCCAGAAGTATCACTCATTAAACATATTCCATCAAGTAAATATATGAAATTAATCGATGCAATAGAATGCGGAGTTATCGATATAAACAATAGTGTGTATATTTTGCCTAACGGAAATCAAATTAATTTATTAGATGCTAAACATCGCGGTCTCATAGTTACTTCCAAGAAAAATCTAAGCCTCGAAGAAATAATTAAGAATGGTCTTTTTAGAGCCGACAATGGCAAAATTGTAGATCCTAATACTAACGAATTTGTAGATCTTAATAAAGCTATCGAATCAAACCTCTTAAACTCAGACCTTACAGTAGTTAAAGACAGTTCTACAAATAAATTTAAACCCCTATTAAATGCCATACATGAAGGTGATGTCGATGTCACTAAAGGTAGGGTCTTAGATACTAAAGCGAAAAAAACGTATAGCTTAGATATCGCATTTGATAAAGGCTTACTAATTACCGTAATACAACCTTTGACATCACAAAAAGTGTCTAGACGTTATATATCAAATAATTCCGCGCCGAAAGAGTCAGTGCTCCGCGAATTTACACTGGATGAAGCGATAAAATATGAATTTATTAATCCTGACACGGCACTCATAAAAGATCCTCATAAAAACAAATACGTACCGTTAAAAGTTGCTATCAGGGAAAATATTATCGACAATAATGCTAAAGGTTTGTTCGATCCTCAAAACAGATCTCGCGTGCTTTGTTTTACTTTTGAAAACGGTCTTATTGTTTATGTTAAAGAACCTTTAACGTTTGAGCAAGCTATAGAAGAAGGTCATCTAAATATAAGTACAGCTCGATTTACTGATCCGCAATCCAATGAAGTTTTAACAATCAAAGACGCAGCCATAATGGGCTATATTGATCCAGACACTGCGCTCATTAAAGATAATCTTAAAAAACGACTAGTTAAACTTCCTGAAGCTTTCCGTAAAGGCCTAATGGATGCTGAAAAGGGTAATATTTTAGATACAGAGACTTCTAAACTCAACACTTTAAGTGCTGCAATTGAAAATGGCCTTCTTATGACGCCCAAGAAAAGCTTTACACTTATTGAGACGCTGAATTTCGGAATTTATAACCCTACCACGGGGGCTTTAAATGATCCCTTCATTACCACTAGCGTGATAGATAGAAAGAGATTAACATTGGGCGAAGCCATTCAACAAGGCATTGTCGACGCTTCAAGTACGGTAGTCAAAGAACCAGAATCTGGAAAGATATGGCCATTGGTACAAGCAATAGAACAAGAGCTTGTCAACCCTGTCGAAGGCAGATTGGTGATAGACCCGAAGAAAGGAATCAGTCTCGATTTAGTCAAAGCTCTTAAAAAGGGATACTTACTGCCAGCAGAAACGAGGGTAAGTTGTAATTTTTATCTTATAATTTGTGCTTGAAACAAGCAAAGGTGTTGCTTTGAACTTCTTATATTTCCACTCTTAGTAGGTAATCTATTACAACTAAGCGTTTGGCTTACAACATTGGCATGGCACGACACCCACATGACATGAGTCAATGACTGGATTATAGGCGCAATACTTAGCTCAACAAAATTGTATAGAATTTTATCCATGTGATAAAATTTAATATAATTTCAGAAGGAGTTTACATTTTAAAGTTAATTAATTATTACCTATAACTAAGTCAATCCATTTAGTCGACCTAATTTGCCATCGTTTAAAAGTAGTTTAGCACATACATAGATTATTTAGATGGTCGAAATTACATTTCGATATCATAATCTTTTAGGATACTCAAATCTAATGCACGTGATTCCGACCAGATATTTAAAATATAATTATTTAGATAAAAAAGCTTTTATTTCGGTTTCTTACTAAAGTAGATTTGTAATTTTTTAAAGTGTTTTGTGATGTTTCTAGATGCTTATGTTAGGTCATTTCGCTAGACACTTGACCGTTTTCTCATATGGATTTGAATGAATTTTTTATACTATATTCAAAGACATTTTTTTAATAATAAAAAATACTATAAAGTGCTTATGAAAACTGTCAAATTCAGTGAAACGAGTGATTATGTGCTTACCGACTTTGTAATAAGGCTCGATGTATGTTGTTTTTTATTTCCAGCCGTTGCCTGCGATGCTAAAGAGCCATTTTGAGCTAAATCGTGAATGCTTGCCTTTGAGGGATCATATTAACGACGATATTAAGAACCATCACCGTATCGCCAATTACCTAACCCCCATTCATATTGTGCTAAGAACTCTATATGGGAGAGGTCGAAAGGGACGTTAAGTCTTGACCTGTGTCGTCGACCTCTCGCTTTCGTACGTTCGCTTCCTCATTCAAAAGCCAGCTAATTATGACTGCTGGTTCATTTAAATATTCCGATTCCTAAATCACTTGGTATTTTCCTTAAGTTTTGTGTTCCGATATACTCATTCCTTGGAAATGTGCTCACAAAATTTCGGAATGCATGATTGATTGTAAGCTATTACAATATCGATTGTACGGCGGTACTCGCGACGCAAACATTCACAAATATCAAATGGTAATACATTTTCGACAAACAAACACACCAAAGGTAGTATTGATTGATATTCATTATGTTCTTAATACAAATTCGATTCAGTGAGAACTTATTTCATTATCTTTAGTTTCGTATAATGAGCTTAAAAGATACAGCGTTTTTTTTTAAGTAAATGAAATAAAATCTCGCCATCGAATTAAATAAATGTAAATTCGTTCAAAACAGATGTATACTATATTCGCCTTACATGTACATTCTTACTCTATACTCTTGTATTATATTTCGTTTACAAAAACCGTTTGTTTTAGAATTTCAGATTTTTTCCCAAAAGGTACTTCTTGTCTTTTATTACTTATTTTAACAACTTACTTAATAAAAAAAAATACTTATACAAAATAATTGTTGGAGATATCGATGTCATTTTTAAATTCTATGTCATGCAAATGTCAAAAATTTTAAACTTTATTGAATTTTTGACATTTGTATTGTGTCACTGCTTGCATGTAACGCTTTTCTGCACCTAGATTGTATTGTATTCTACGCAACATCTGGACTGGTTGTGTTGTCATCTTCACGCTCTTTGTAAATTGGCCTCTTTCGTGTCTATAAACTTCAGGTTTTGTCTTTGCTTCTATGCATAGCGGTAATATAAGCTTGTTTTTCAGGTTTTTTCATACCACTTGGCTAGAGAGCTAAGTAGTTTTTTAAATGTATAAATTATAGTGTTATTTAAATATTCAAAATTATTTTCAAGAGCGTGTGATGGTGCTTTTTTAAATCTCACTATTTGTAAAATAAGAGCACTGTTCATTTTTAAAAAAAATTCTTGTAAGTTATTGTCGATCCTATAGTAAGTCACAGCACTAGATAGATGTTTTGAAAAAATCATTGTGTAGATTTAGATATTGCACCGTTAATGCCTAAAATAGGCTTGTAAATTGTAAATAATTTAGCACATCTTTGAGGCAAAGCGACTTATCTTGAACTCTCGATGTTTAGCAAGCAGTAGAAGAGAAATACAGGCTTTGCGATGAGACCCTATCAAAGTTATTGGAATGGATCGCGGTCGTAGAAGAACGTTTAGCCAATCAGGAAGCCGTTAAAGAAGACATGGATGAACTGCGTAACCAGATTAACATACTTAAGGTACATAATACCATTTATTACTGACAAACTATGTAATTATACTAATTAGAGAATATATTTATACATTAATGCAATTATGGTCATTTGTAAATATGTGCTATATTTTCCTTTAGCTTATTAAGGATGATCTCGAAAGTCACCAACGCCAAGTATCAGCTTGCGCAGATCAAGCCAAGCAGCTCCTAGTTTCAGGCAGTGATGTACTCGCACCTCATGAGGTATGTTAGAAAATGTGTTAAACTTATATACAGCAATAGTTAGTTACATATAGTACATCAGTACATTTCTATTTGTTATGAGATGTTCTATTTAGCTCTATTTATATGTGTAAAGTAACATAAGTATACTTTAATTTGAGGTTGCTGCTCTTGAACGCGGAGTAAGGCAATTGAAACAACGCTGTGATAAATGTATGGATAAATGCGATAGGATGCTCAGGCGTCTAGTTGCAGCCAGAGACGAACTTGGCAAATTCACGTATGTATATTATTTATAAAAATTAAAATTAAATTAAATTAGCTTCACGCTATATCCCGCACACAGCAGGGTAGGCAGAGGGAACCTAGTGTAAGACACTCCATTCCCCACTTTCTGCCGAATTTTGGAGGCATTGCGTGTTGAGTGGCAGAACTCAACGCCGCGCTTAGCCTCGATACCAGAGCGAAGAAATGGAAATATAAATTTAAGTAAATATTTCATCTCCTCGAGTGGGGATCGAACCCACAACCAGTCGGTTTTACAGTCACACTTTGTGCCACTGCGCCACGACTGGCCTCGTGGTCGTATATTATTTATTTGTTTTAATAAACTTTGATTATCAGTGTATCGAAGAAAACTATGAATATAGTTAATAAATATGTTCAATATCATTTCAACACTCATTTTATACACACTTTTAGGAATGAATTGAACACTTTCAACACTTGGATGGAAAGTGCGTACCGCACTCTAGAAGACAAGGAAGTGGCATTATCTAAAGTGGAACATTTAAGCGGTCAAAGCGACGATGTACGCGAGTTCGTGTCCGACGTCATCGCTCATCAAGCTGATCTTAGATTCATCACTATGGCCGCTCAGAAGTTTGTTGATGAGAGCAAGGTACTTATTAAGTATTGATAATTAATTAAAATATTTTTGAGATATATTTAAGAACCGAAAGGTTTACCTATCGTGATTTTTCGTTTTATTCGTAATTATTATTAAAAAAGTCTTAACAAAATAAAAATAGAAATTAATATTTTTATTAAGTAAATAAATTTTTAAATTAAAAACACCTATTTTTTTTAAACATTTACACATATCCTACATATAGCATGTTATAAACAAATTAAACTAATTTCTTAAATTTTATCAAATTTGCAGGAATTCCTATCAATCCTCAACGACTATCGTACAACATTACCAGCTCGTCTCTCCCACATCGTTCCACCGGCGGACAGTCTAGTAAGAGAGCACGCAGCTTTAGCGAGAAGAAGACATTCAGACTTAGCCAATAGAGCTCAGAGACTGCTCGATAGACTGAGAACGGCGAATGATGGGTCTGCGAGATATAGGGAAGCGTTGCAAAGAGCTCAGAGATGGATGCAAACGGTATGTTTTTTTTTATTTAATTTTCTTCTTCGATATAATTAATATGATAATGAAGAAATGAGACATGACATGAATAATTGTGATTTAGATTTTCATTTGGTAGATAATGTTAATACTTCTAACACTATTTATTTTTATTTTCAATGAGATAAACAGTCTCACAGTTGTAACTTCCCATACGTAAACAATGTGCGGAGAATGGAGTGATCTATTATAAGTTAATTTTGCTATTAATATTTAATATGTTAATGATAAAGAAAATACATGCAATAATTAATCTATAATACCTAATAATAAAGCAATTTTTTCCTCGCATGGAATCTTAAAGACAATATTGACACATAAAATTAAATCTTATACATACAACATTCATTTTCCTTCAGGTTGAACCTCAAGTCCGAGCAGTATTATCAGAAGCGGTGGGTGGGGAACCAAGAGCAGTAGAGTCACAACTCGCCAGAGCTAAGTCCCTCCACACTGATGTATTGGCTCAGGGAAGACTCATCGATAATGCTAGAGATGTAAGTTGATAAGAATTTTTGGTTCTTTGGGTTTTTATTTTTATTACTAGATTACTAGTTTAGACTATATCATTCATTTTTATACATTTTTAAACTACTAAATATTTTTGAAATACTACTTTTAAATTTTTTTATTTAAAAACTACCTTTTCGGAAACACCACACAATATTGCGACTCTATATACCAAATTGGCCAATATCGTTCATTAAAACTCTGAAATGTAATAAAAATCTTTCTTTATTTTTCACAGGCTTGCGACCAACTAGTGAAATCCCTAGAAGGCAACTTAACACCTTCGGAAATAAGACAGCTTGAAGTGCCGGTTCTAGAACTTTCCGAACGTTACAATGAATTGAGTTCGGCCGTCGGATCCCGTTGTGCTGAATTAGAAGCCGCATTACTACAGTGCCAAGGATTGCAAGATGCGGCTGAAACGCAAGGGCAATGGCTGACGGCTGTTGAAAGTGGTTTTAAGTATGTTGTAGTGTAAATTTTAGTTGTTTCCCACTTTTCATCGTTCGTATTGAGTGGCGGTACTCAACCATCCACCTCTTTGCCTTATTTTCAGAGCGAGGAGATGAAAATAATTCTTTCCCCCAAGTGGAAACCGAACCCAAAAATGAATATAGAACTTTGTTTTGGAAGTTATGTTTTAATAACTGTCAGTAAATTGATATAAAATATCTCTCTATTCTTCTCAGGAACCAACAGAAACCAGCGTCCCTAATCCGGGAACGTCTCGACGAACAAATCCGGGAGCAAAGGCTTAGTCATTCCGAATTAGAAGCGAGAAGACCAACACTGAATAAGTTGTTATCATCGGCCCGAGATGCCGCTCTAACGCCCAGTAATGTTAGGATTGCTAAAAAGTTGGAACAACGGGTTGAGGATATTTATAATAGGTATTTATTTGATAATTTTTATTTAATACTATTGACCAAAACAAGGCTGCACATGCTTTAATTTTGTTGTTTTATTATAGCCAAATTATACAACATTTTTATACAAATTGTAATTTATATGTTACTGTGAAGTGTCATCTAAATCCACTCACCGCTGCCTACGAGGCACTAAATAAATTTCCTTCAACCCCCAGATACGAGAAGCTGCTAGAGCGCTCTATCAAACGCAACCAACAGCTCGAGGAAGTGTCGCTGGAGCTGTTACAGTTCACGCAACAGGTGTCGGCCCTGGAGGCGGCGCACGCGCAGCTGCTGGACATGGCGGACGTGCGCGACGACCGACTGAGACTGGCGGACCTGGTTAATGCTAGGTGGGTGTATAAATTATATTTTAATTGTTGTGTAATTTTAAAGTGGTCAAGAAAGTGCCTTTATTTTACTATTTGGTGAAAAACATAAAATTTAAACGAAAATAAAACATCTGAGCCTCTCTCAGTGCTCCTCATCATCAGCCATTCGTATAGTAACTAAACAGTTTGATGGTGCGTTATTTTTTTTATATTTGACTCTAATTTAAAATATTTATTCTAGGGATAAGCAAATGCCATTGCTCGAGGAATGTCTCAGAAATGGGAAACAGTTGATCTCGAAGAAGGATGTCACCGATACACACGTTGTACGTGATAGAATGAAGGTTTGTTATATTTTATCAAAATGGTATTTTATATATTAATAAATAAAAAGATAAGTATAATAAGAATCTTTTCTTATTATACTATAATTTCATAAACTATACTTGATTATATAAATACAAATATAATCAAGTACAGTTTATGAAAATAAAAGAACTTTTAGTTAAAAAGTTAAAAATAATAATAAATTTAATATTAATAATTTAATAGTATTATTAATTTTGGGGCATATTGTGGCAGACAAACAGCGTGTGACTACAAACGCAACGACTGTGGGTTCGATTCTCACAAAGGGAAAGGAGACACTGATACAATTAATACGTGTTTTTAAATAATTTTAATGTTTACAGGCTCTTGAAAACCAATGGCGCGATTTCAACGTGTCGTTGGAAGAGAGACAGAAGCTCACCAAACAAAAAGCAGATCAGCTTAACCAATATGAATCATTGAGAGTACAGGTAATGTATTATTTAAAATATTCAATATATTTATAATATTGTATGACGTTATTGTAGTTTAGCTATAATGTTACGAGCTAGTATAAACTTTGAACGATTCGATCCCCAAGACTTATTTTTCTTTTGGTGTTGAGTTCCGCCCTTCAACAAGCAATGTCTCGAAAAATTTAGTGATGCGTTGAAGGCGAAGTGTCTTAACATCAGGTTCCCTTGATCCTACTATATGCGGAATGCAGCGTGGAACTAAAAAACATGCATTTAACACTATGCTGTGACTTGCTGCTGGAGATTCTATGAGAGGTTTTCCAAATTCGACTAAAACATGAAAAAAAAGTGTCGCGCAGGGGCGCAAAGTGTCACTGTAAACGCGACTGGTTGTGGGTTCGATCCCCACTCGAGGAAATGAAATATTTATTTAAATTTGAAATTTTCCATTTCTTCGCTCTGGTGTCGAGGCTAAGCGCGGCGTTGAGTTCTGCCACTCAACACGCAATGCCTCCAGAATTCGGCAGAAAGTGGGGAACGGAGTGTCTTAACACTAGGTTCCCTCTGCCTACCCTGCTGTGTGCGGGATATAGCGTGAAGCTAATTTAATTTAATTTTATGTATAATTTATTCTATATTGCTATTTTCAGGTCCTAGAGTGGCTACAAAGTATGGAGAATCGTGTCGCGCATTTGCGTCCCGTTGCAGTTGATTTGGAAGTCATCAAACATCAACAAGATGAACTTAGACCGCTCGCTAAAGAATATAGAGACTTCTCTGTTAACATTGATAAGGTAATATTTATTATATGTTGTTATTATTTGTAGAGCAAAAAAGGGATTTCAAGGCTATAATGGCCCATTGAGACATCATTTGTCAGTGGAGGTGATGGTTGTGAGTTCAATTTTCAATGGAAGAAAAACATTAAATTTTAATTATTTTAATTTCCTGGCTCTGTTTAACAAAGCGTGATGTTGGAGCTAGTGAAAAACATTTGGCAGAAATTGTTTTATGGATGGAAAACAGTTTGAATTTGTAGAAACAGTTTGTATGATTCAATTTTATTATATAAAGTTTTTTATGTTACATTACATAAAAAAAATATAGGCGTTTATAACTTCTTATATAAATATAAAATATGTAATAAAATTATACCAATAATATAATTGTCCGTAGGCGAACGAAGCAGCCGCAATATACGACGCGTTAACTCGCGGGGAACGAGCCGACAGTCCACATCGTAAACGACAGCTATATAGCCCCACTAAGAGACAAACACCTAGTGAGTATAAATATTTTTATAATTTTCAAAATAAAGAAAGATTATACGCAAAATAGTAAAGACAATTTAAAAAATATGGATTTGAATAACAAACAAGTGAAACCAGACTGCGTAAGCTAAATGAATGTATCTAGTAACCAACAATGTATCATTTAATATAATTGGTTTACTAGTTTTACGATTACAATACATACATGTTAAAAATATAATGTTCCAGTTAGGCAGCAGAAGAATTTTTTTTATTATATATATATAATTAAGAGTTAATATTCATAAACTTTCAAAACTATCTAAGAATTTAATTGTTACTACTATAAATTGAATATTTCGCTCCTTTGGTGCAAAAGTGCAGTAGGTTCATTTTCTATTAAAAACCAAAGTAAACAATAACATTGATACGGGAACACTATTTACAAACTTTGATGATGTCTCCTGAAATACTTCAAAAAGCTATAGCATATAATATAATATTTGTATTAATATTTTTCTGATTTCATAATTTAAAATATTTTTTCCACACAGGTCGTACAGATGGTCGTTCCCCATCCCCGGGCAAAGTCAGGGCGCTAGTTAGTCCAGCATCAGCATCGGCGTCGTCAGGATTCTCTTCTAGAAGATCCAGCCAAGATGGTTTCCATTTGGATGGTAGGATATTTTTAAATACTGAAATAGGCTTGCGTTTGACCGCATCAATCCTGATGAACGTTGAAAGTTATTGTTTTGTTTTTATAGGATGAGCTTATTATTGTTTTCATGCTTTCAAAACGTGGGGACACAGTGGAAAATTAAATTATAAATATATACAATATACATATACGTTACAGAACTATCACCAGTACAGCAACAAATATCGGATATCAACAATAGATACGAGCTACTAGGAACAAAACTGGCGGACAGACAAACAGAAATCGATACTGTTAGGGAAGAAGTCAAGAAATATTTGGACAGCTTCCGATCTCTCAATATCTTTTTGGATAAGGTATGTTGATGGCCACTTTTAAAGGCTATTTTATCCCTAAGACAACAATGCGAGCTTTACATACATTCGAAAATATATTTGTATATATTTTTGTTTATTTTGTTTATTAAAAATATATTTGTATGTATTTTGCAAAATTAATTATGTAAATTAAACGAAAAAAATGGACAATCGACAATCATAGTATTAAAAACTAGATTTTTTTTCCCACCATTTTGTTCTATAGATCTGATTCTATTATTGTAAAAAGAAACTAAATAAATATTTTCTAACAGAAATACTTAATACTTTAAATATTATTCTATATTTTTAGGTCCAAAGACAATTACCAAAAGAGTCCATTCCCAATACGAAAGAAGAAGCTGACAAAACGATCAAACAAGCGAGAGCAGCTCTTGAAGAGATGTATGAAAAACAGAGCATATTAGATTCTACTAAAACACAGGTAAGGAAATAAAAATTATACGAAATCAAATGATGAGTGTAGGTTTCATTACAGAGAATATGTATTTTCATTTAAAATGCCAATGATTTACCGATCTCATTTTTTTGTGACTAATCGCAAGTTTTTTACTCATTAGTTAAAAGAAATTAAAATGATTATATTATATTTATTTAAAACTTTTTTTTATTTATAAAGAATTTCTTAGATTGGGGATGTCTTAATTCATGATTTTGATATAAAGTTTTCAGTCGTAACTAATTATGATAGTCATCTAATATATAATTTCTGGTTGAAATAATTTATAATTAAATTGAAAAAAAAAAATGTAAATGATTTGTAAAAAAAAAACCTCAATAATGTTGAGTTTTCGGATTTCGTAAAAGAGGGATATAGTTTTTTTAGTGTTTTATACTTATCCAATTTCAATTATATTCTATTAAATATGTACTTTATGAGCAGGTTCGTGAGCTTCTTCGTCGCAAACAAACAGTGGAAGGTGCCGATAGATTGCACGATGAGAGTGAAGAAGTGGCTGCTAGGTGGAAAGCACTACATGATGCTTTTAAGGATAAGTAAGGGTTTTTTTATATATTTTTTTAATATTCGTGGTCGTGGTCATTTTAAAGTTACGATTTCTGAACCTTGTGCAAAAGTTTTCACGTTTGAAATTTCAAGATCAAATCTGCGCAGCCGTCTAAAGCTAACTTAAGGCCTTAACTTTCAGTTTAGTTGAGGTAAATGTTATTGATTTTGCATTTATACTTGGATTTTTTTTATTATTCTTTATACAATTTAATTTAAATAATGGCGCAATGAAACAGCACCACACTATTATAAAATATACAGGGAATGTACGGTATTATTATTATTATTATTACTATACTTTATATATTTTCATTTTTCAATGAGAGAGAGGCAACAAGCAATATCTATAATTTAGAAAAACATGTTAGTACATTACTAATTTCCTTTTTTCCAACAGGATCCGTGTAATGGAAGAGATGAAAGACTTCCACGACACTCACAGCAGCCTCACAGTGTGGCTCGGCTCTAAGGAACGTATGCTCAGTGCTTTGGGGCCTATTTCATCCGACTCCAGAGTTGTTCATACGCAAGTACAGCAGGTAAGGGAGAATTAATTTACAGTTTATTTATTGAGTAATATTATTGCTATTATTGAACCCGACTCTCTGCGTACCCGACTGTTTGTGAGATACAGCGTGAATTAAAAAAAAGCGCATTTTTTGTCTTTCCACCAGGTCCAAGTTCTCCGCGAGGAGTTCAGAAGCCAGCAGCCTCAACTGACTCATTTAGAGGAAGTCGCACATACAGTATTACAACGTTTGCCAGAAAACGATCAAGATGCGAACAAATTGCGCCAAAAATTACAAGTTGTTCAAGATAAATGGAATGATCTGCTTACACAGTTAGTTTTGCGGTTTTTTTATTGTTTTTATAGTTGTTGTGGTTATGCCTAGTTGTAGTATATAATTGCAGTTGAACAGTTTCTGACTGTAAACATCACAATTGTGAGTTCGATTCTAAGTAGGATAAAAAAATTTTTTATTTGCTCTGTGAACAAGATAGTGAGTTTCGTCACTTAAAATCCGTCTCGGAAATTGTTGTTGTTGTCTTAACACTAGGTTGTCTTCTGCCTTCTGTTAAAACAGCGTGCTATTTATTGTTAATTAAATTATTATAACAGCGTAAAATAAGAACAATACAAAAGAAAGAGAAGAACTAATACCAATATAACATTTTTACAAATAGGTTAGAACAACGCGCAGACAGCCTGGGAGCAGCCGCCGATACATCTCGCGAGCTCGACGCGGGTCTCGCGAGACTGAAGAGCGCACTACACGCTATATCTGACAAGCTGGACGACGTCGCTAACAACGGGGAACCCGCGGATCAGATTAGGGAAGTTGAGGTAATGCGGGATTATGTTTATAGTAATCGTGGCATTAAGTTGTGAGCTTCCTCGTTCGGGCCACTGAACACGTACGTACGCCCACAGAACCTGGAGCGCCAGCTGGAGGGGCAGCGGCCGCTGCTGGCGGACCTGGAGGCGGCGGGCGCGGCGCTGGCGGCGGTGCTGGCGGCGGCGGGCGCGCGCCACGACGCGCACCACGTGCAGGCGCAGCTGGCGGCCGCCGCGCGCCAGTACGACCTGGTGCAGAGGAAACTCGACACCATCAAGGCCGAGATCGAAGGAGCTATTAAGTGAGCGCCATTTTTCTTTTACTTTTTTGTTCTTGTTTTGAGTTTCGTTTGTTATTTCGTTAGGTGCTAGTTTTTTTGTCAATTTAACTGTGTAATTATTACTTTATTAAAATTGCACATGTTATCCCGCTACTAAAATACAATTATTACGTTGTACGAAACTTCAATGTTTTACTACATTTTTACTCTAAAAGATTTAAAACGACGGTAAAATAAATCTTTTTTTGGTCTATTAAAAAAATTTTACATAATGAAAATTTAAAAACATAAAAAAAATCTTAAAATTTCGGCACAAATTTTGGATGTCATGTAGTCTATTGTATATGATACTAGCGTGTCGACGAAACGTGTCGGCCAGATGGTGAGATGATATACTGACATGTCGGCCAGACTATAAAATTTATAGCTAGGAGAAAAATGTCTGCCTCAACTTGATACTCTACTATCGGTAATTTGCAAATAAATTGACATTGTACATTTGTATTGACTTACTTTCTTTTATTAGGGACGGACGTAACCTCGAAGAGACCGTATCCCGTACTCTAGGATGGCTACAATCTGAGTTGTCATCTCTACCGGGACGATTGCAAGTGTCAGCTGATAAAAGCAAATTACAGCAACAGGTGGCGAAACACGAACCACTGTACCGCGACCTCACACAGAGAGAACATGAAATTATTATGTTGTTGGATAAAGGTATGGACTTTTTTAATAAAGAAAATTATATTTTTTTATGTAAATCGTTATACATACATATACATATAGGTTTTGTCCAATATACATTTTGCATAAATTACCATTGTATCATTTTTTATTAACCAACCGACTTCTGTAAGAAAATCAGGTTATCAATTTGACTGTTATTGTTTTTTATTTTGGAAAAAAAAACGCTTTATAGGTGGACATTTGAAAGTTCTAATAATAAGTTCAAATGCATCCATATATCATATACATATATTGTGGCATGCTATGCAAAAAGCAAATGGAACAGTTAACTTTATAATTTGAGTTGTAAAAAACAGTAACAAAACAACAAAAAACAGTAACAAAAGTAATATATATGACTTTTTTCTTTTGCTCAGGCCGTGAAATGGAAAAGAAACCAGCGTTCCAGGGTCTCCGTAAGGACTTAGACAGGATTCAAACGCAGTGGGACAAACTGAAGCGGGAAACCGTCGATAGATACACACGTTTGCAAACTGCTATGGTGAGAATTTATTTGTTTTTATTGAATATTTTATAAATGTTTTGTTTTTTTTAATACTATTTTTTATAAACAAACTAAATGACTTTGTTATGTTACTTAAAAAATAGAGTTAATTTTTTATTCACACTATCATCATTAAACAATGTCATATGATTTAAAAAATATTTTTCTCTAATTTTATATTTTTTTTAAACAGGAACATTGCCGTAAATACACGAAAGCTCAAGAGTCTTTCGTGCCATGGCTGTCGGATGCTGAGGACAGATTGAATAAACTGCCTCCAGTTGTGTTCACTAAGAAAGATGTGGAAAAGCAATTGAGAGAACTACAACAGATTAGAAATGATGTTTGGAAGAGGTGAGGTTTTATTGTATAATATTATTATTAAAACCTAGGTTTTTTATCTGTTGCTATGCACGCGTATTGAAATGGAAATAGCGTAGAATTCTTAGCGCTTAGGTAATTCTGACTGAAGGTCCAGTGGGTAGCAACGAAACGATTTAAATAATGTATTCAAAACCATTTTAGAGGGAACCTAATATTAAGATACTCCGTTCCCATTGAGACATTTCCGTTCCCCCCTTTCTACCGAATTCTCAAGGTATTAGGCAATATCTCGAGAATTCGAGGGCTGAGTGCCGTAGCTTAAGGCCGCGCTTTGCCTCGTTACAAGAGCGAGGAAATGAAAATTTTAAATATTTATATATACATATATATAATATTAATAAAAAATGTAAATATTATAAAGGCTTCTTAATTGTTCGTAGATCTGGTGAATATGAGAACAACCGCACTCTTGGAGAGACCTTCATCTCAGCTTGCGACGTGGACCAAGAGATTGTGAGGAAACAGCTCGACGTCATGAAGGACAGATGGGATAGAATTAACAACGGTTTGTATAAATTTAATGAATTAAAATATTATTTAATAACAATTAATATAATGTGTATAATGTAGGAATTAGCCTCCCATATTTTCCGTTTATTTACATTCTCTATCTCTCTCAAACACGTTATTCCTTGCGTCTTCCATCTCACTCGCACAGGAAACATATTGAGTTTTACCTACACTCTCTCATATCTTGCATCTTCTTCTTATACAGTCCTCCTATATAATATAGTCCCCCTTTCTCACACATATGTCTATGAGAAACAGACTTCTCTAAATAAAATTCAACATTGCCATATATCATACTTCTTCACCCACACAATATTTTTTTAACTATTATATTTGTTTAACAGAGGTGCTCCAACAAGTGGAGTACCTAGAGTCCACGTCTCGCAAGCTGGGCGAGTTCCTAGACAAAGTGCGTGCGGTGGAGGCCCCACTGGCGCGCTGCGAGGAGCGCCTGGAGGCAGCGCTGGGGGCGCCGCCCGCCGCCGCGCGCGACGCCGTCGCGAGGCTGCTGGACCACGTGCACGGGCTTAGGGCTCCGTTACAGGTGAAAGATGATTTCTTTTTTCTTGTTTTTAGCTTTATGATTTGTAAGGTATGCAGAGATATTATAATGTTGGGTGTAAGAGTGTTTTCCATCCGAATTTGAGATTTTGAGTTCTTAATTGTAGAATTCGGTGCTGCTTGTCTAAGTACAGCATTGAATTCCACTACTCACAATAAAATACCTTTTACCAAAGCTGAAATAAGAAAATAATTAAATCATAAACCCATAATGTGAGGTTTGAGCTTCAACCGCCACGCTTGACGGAACGAACTATTTTTGTCACTTGCCCAGTGCAACTAGTTACCAGTAACTAGACATATATGGTACTAGGTACTGCACAAACTTACTTACCCAAAACAATCTTCCAGAGCGTCAATATATCAGCAGACGACATCATAGCTCTTGCAACGGAATTCGGTGGCCCAGAAGCCGGTGCCAGAGCTCGACCGGTCCTAGATGAGACCGTCAAGGCACTCGCTGAACGTCTCCAAGATCTGGAGGCGAAGACTGAGGACGCTAGAGAGAGGCTGGCTGGTGCGGCCGCTGCTTATTCGCAGTTCCAGGTTATTATTTATCATATGCATTTGTTGAGTTAGTGGAGTGTTACAACGATTGTGGGTTCAAGTGTAACCGGAGTGAATGAATAATTTTATTAATATTCGAGGGAATGAATAATTTTATTTTCCCGAAAATTGTCGAGTGTTCTTCTATTCTCTTTACGTTTATACTTGCAGTTAATGAAATCAATGAATTATTTTGAACGTTAAAATATATTTGGTATATATTCTTGACACTGTTATTTTGTATATATTGACACAATGTATGAAAATAAGGATTTTTAATAAAGGATTTATCCAATATTATAAATATTATTTTCTTATTTTAGGAAAAAATAAAGACCGTATCCCACGATTTATCCGATCTGGACAAGGAATTAGACAACATGAAGGCACCAGGTCGTGAAATTAAAACGGTGAAGGCACAATTGGACGACGTTGCCAGATTCTATAAGAAAATTGAGAATTTAGAAGACATGGTGATAGATTCTGCAAGAACGGCGGAGAATTTGGCTGATGGTGGACACGGAGAATCTGATAAGGCAAGGGATCAGGTGAGGCTTATAAAAAGGTTTTTTGTAGAAAAATTGTTATTATTATACTACTATTATAGTAGATGGAAACTGTCTTTTTCAAAATTTTATCTGCCATTATAAAAATCAATGAAATAACTGATTGAACTTTCATAATTATATTTTTAGTATATTTCTAAATATTTGACAAAATCACAGGTGGAAAACATCCGCAAGCAACTCGCCAAATTGGATGAACGCGCACGAGCCAAGGAACAAGATTTGGACGATACATTGAGCAAATTGGAGGCCTTTTATAAAGCTTATGATTCAGTCATGGATGATGTTGATGAGGTAATTTAGGCTTATTTAACTTAATTTTATCATAATTTTGTTATTACTTCATTTATTTATTGTAGATTAAAATTTATTAAGTATATAAAATATGTATTGAAGAAATTGATTTGTGCGTGATTTGGCTAATTAGCCTATATATTATTATTTGCTAAAATATTCTAAAATATCTTGTTATTGTCTTATTTTTCTTCCAAATAGGCATCAGAACAAGTACGAAGTCTAAAACCGGTTTCCTCAGAAGTCGAACAAATTCGTACTCAACAAAAAGACTTTGCGGACCTAAAGAAGCGCACGTTAGAGCCGTTAGGCCAAAATGTATCGCATTGCAATAAAATAGGCCAAGGATTAGTGAGATCAGCCTTACAGGGAGTGTCTACACAACAGCTGGAGAAGGATCTGGAGAAGATGAATGATAAGTGGAACGCTATAAAGGACAAGGTAATTAATATATAATATAGTTTCTTATAATACATTAGAACTTTTCACAAATATTTAATTGTTATATTTTGTAATAATACTCTAATAAACCATGTTAGACTATGGAACCGAATTTAATATTCCTTTTACTAAATAGAGAAAATAAATATCAGAGTGGAAATATACCAGCAATCGTCGCGGCACAATGTCTGACTGTGAACGTGACATTTTTGGGTTTGATCTTGCATGGAGGAATTTATTTTTATTACCTCTGGTAGCAACACAAAGCAGTGACTTAAGTCCGTCACTCAACTCCTTATATCTCGAAGATCAGACACGGGAATGCAGTGTCTTAACACTGAGTTCCCTTTACCCTGCTGTTTTTGGGATACAACGCTAAGCTGCAAAAATATTTATATGTAGATTCTAAAGTATTTTTTTTCACCTAGATGAATGAAAGAGAACGTCGCCTCGACGTTGGTCTCCTTCAGTCCGGCAAATTCGCAGAAGCCCTCGCCGGCTTAGAGAAGTGGTTGACCGACACTGAGGACATGGTCAACAACCAGAAACCTCCGTCCGCCGATTATAAAGTGGTTAAAGCTCAATTACAGGAGCAGAAGGTAGGTTTCTACTAGCGTAGTCACATTAACTCCTTAAATGAATAAACTAAATTTAGTGAGGTTCCTAAGGCCAAATTAAAAATAAACTAATAAATTCAATTTTTGTTTGCTTACTGTTTACACAGATAACATGTTTTCTAGTAAATTAAATAATTTGTTTTTATTTCTTTAATGAATAAAAAAATGAATTGTAGTACAAAATTTTCAATTATCTCCTAACAGTTCCTCAGGAAAATGCTAATGGACAGGCAAAATTCCATGTCATCTCTGTTCGCCATGGGCAACGAAGTAGCAGCCGGATGTGACGTCACAGAACGTAAAGCTATAGAGAAACAATTAAAGACACTAATGCTGAGATTCGATCAGCTAACTGGTAGTGCTCAACAGAGGATGTTAGATCTGGAACAGGCCATGAAGGTAGTTATTGTTTACTATATTTTTCTTTTTCAAATGGGGAACGGAAGTGCACTGCCTAACCTTGCTATATGCAGGATACAATACATAAAAAATATATGTTGGATAGACTGAGTAAAAGTGCTTAGTAGTAGTTCCACCCAACAAAAGTATTAACATTTTGCTGAGTGGAATTTAAACAAATTTTTCTTATCCAACATGACACTATAGATATAATGAAAAAAGAAAACAAAATCAAATATAACCAAATAACAATATTTTTTCCTTCCATAACATCTTTATAGGTGGCTAAACAATTCCAAGAGCAACTTCAACCGCTCGTCGAATGGCTCGACGTCACTGAGCGTAAAGTGAAGGCGTTGGAACTGGTGCCTACCGATGAAGAGAAAATACAGCAGAAGATTAGAGAGCATAAGGTAAGTTTGCTTCTAAGATTGTTGAATTCAAAGAAAAACATTTTTTTATCGATTTCTTAGTACTTCCGGTTATATGTGATATACTACCTAGTTAAAAAAAGAAAAAAACAATAATTACCAAATAATGTATTTTCAGAACCTGCACGATGATATTCTATCAAAACAACCACCATTCAAGCAATTAACAGAAACAGCTTCCCAATTAATGGGACTTGTGGGTGATGATGAAGCTACGACTTTGGCAGATAGATTACAAGCCGCTACCGATAGGTAGGTTTTATTATCTATTATCTCTTTTTATTATCTTCTATTTTATTATCTCTTTTTATTATTTTTCTAACTTATTTGCTTTATTTGGTTTTTTTTTCTTCTATTAAATACCACAACCCAAATAGACAAATTCGAAGTTTAAAAAATTTAAGCTAAAGTTTAACGCAGTGGTACAAAGTGTGACTGTTAAACCGACTGGTAGTGGGTTCGATCCCCACTCGAGGAGATGAAATATTTACTTAAATTTATATTTTCATTTCTTCGCTCTGGTGTCGAGGCAAAGCGCGGCGTTGAGTTCTGCCACTCAACACGCAATGCCTCCAAAATTCGGCAGAAAGTGGGGAACGGAGTGTCTTAACACTAAGTTCCCTCTGCCTACCCTGCTGTGTGCGGGATATAGCGTGAAGCTAATTTAATTTAATTTTTAATTTAATCATTCATAAAAAATATAAATGAGTTTAAAAAATTAATATAATAATCTAATACGTTTCCATCAGATACCAAGCGCTAGTCGACCACAGTCTCAACATAGGCGACCTATTAGACAACTCACGCAAGGGTCTCCGCCATCTTGTCCTCACGTACCAAGACTTATCCGCGTGGATGGACACCATGGAACAGTATTTGGCCAAGAGAAAGATATTGCCGGTTCATATGGAGAAGTTACTGAGGCAGATGGATGAATTGGCGGTATGTATTATGGTTAAGTGAATGTAAATAATAATAGTGGAAAATATTAAAATATTGTATTTCTATATACTGCTTGAAATAATGTTTTTATTTTATTTTGAATTATATTAATTGAAATATTTAACTTATAATAAAAAATTGGTTTCGATTTTTACTTTGGAAATCAATCACTAATTACAATCATAGACCAACCTATAAAATAAGGTGGATTATATTTTAATACGAATATAATGATTTAATATTAATTTAACTATTAATTAATATATAATACAGGAGAAAACTGAAGAAATAGCATCAAAACAAGAACCAGTAGACAGCACTGTGGAATCAGGTCTGGAACTAATGAAGCATATATCAGGAGACGAGGCATTACAGCTCAAAGATAAATTAGATGCACTACAAAGAAGATATAATGAATTAACGTCGAAGGGAGCTGAGTTACTACGTATTGCTTCGGAGACGTTGCCTCTGGTGCAGCAGTTGTATGGAAGTCATGCGAAGTGAGTTTGAAATTAATTAAAAACATATGTTTTTTTATTATTAATAAGAAAATAACAGTATATTATTAACAAGCGATATAAACGCCTACTTAATTTTTTTGTTATATTATAGAAAAATTATACAAAATTCTTATATAAATTGTATGTGTTGTATTGATGTATGAACTATACACTAGGAGAGGGGGTAAAATTTATAATTATAAAATTAAGCAATCATGGCATTGACTTTTATCACTAAGTAACGCAATAATTTAGTTCTGGCAAGGAAAGGAGAATGTGATGCGTAAAGTAAAAAAGTTTACTTTTTTTCTTTTAACTTTCTTATCAATTTAATTACTTTATTTTATTTTAACAGGCTATCTGATTGGATGTCAAGCGCAGAAACATGCCTACAGTCTGTAGAACCGCGTGAAGAAGACATATTGAGATTGGAGGCAGAGCTACAGGAATTTAGACCTCTATTAGATAACATCAACCTTGTTGGACCTCAGTTATGCCAGGTAAATGTAAAATATATATAATATTTTGAGTTCTCTTTCTACTACTCTCTATGTAGTACATACAGAGGGATAACGCCTCACTCTAAGATATGAGAAATTATTATTTAAATTGAAATTTTACTATTTTACATACTGAGATACAAATTAAAAATTCAAGTAAAAATAAGATTAAAAGTAGTAAAAAATTAAAAAATATACAATTTAAATAAAATAATATTATATTAAAAATAATATTATAATATAACACCTCAGTGAATGCTATGAGATGTAATATACTCATCCGAATAATATGATGTCTTATTTTTTTTGATCTGATAGATAAAGCGCAGTGTTAAATTCCTCCGCTCGCAATGTTCTAAAAATTAAAGAATAACCGGGAAACGTAGTGTTTTAACAATCACTTTTTGTCCTACCAGATTTCACCTGGGGAAGGCGCCACCCACGTGGAGGGTGTAGTCACCCGAGACAATAGACGTTTTGATGCCATCGCGGAACAGATACAGAGGAAAGCGGAAAGATTGCTGTTGAGTAAGAAGGTAATATGTCTATTAGTAGTTTTTTGTAAGATTTCGTAAAAGAACAAACAACCTATGTGACATAGGTTTTGTATCACAAATGTTACTTCATTGTATATTGATGGTAATTTTTCCCCAAAAATTTTTGTTCTTAGGTGTAAGGACAAAGTTTCAAGTAAGAGTGACTGACCTCAGATCAGGGTCACGTGTTTAGTAAAACTATGGACTCCCAAAGTGTTTGCCTATAGCTAATACAAAGTGTGTGTGCCAACAGCGCTCGCTGGAAGTGGTGGGCGACATGGAGGAGCTGACGGAGTGGCTGCGCGGCGCGTACGCGGCGCTGCAGGGGGCGGAGCGCCCGGCCGCCGCCGCGCCCGCCCTGCGCGCGCAGCTCGCCGCGCACCGCCCGCTCGCCGACGACGTGGCGGCGCAGCGCGCGCGCGCACGCGACCTGCTCGCGCAGGCCAAGAAGGTATATATCTTTGTGTTCATTACACCCTATAAGAAAAGAATGGTTGTATTAAACTCGTTTTCATTTCAACAATTTTCTAATAAAAAACGCAGTATTGAACTCTGCTATTTAATATAGAATGGCACGAATTAGCATAGACATATACTTCATTTTTTTATTCTAATTTCGTATATAAACAGTCAAAGATATGTTTTTTTTTTTGCTATAAACCGTTGCGTAACTTCAAAAATAACCTTTTTTTCACCAGGTTCTTCGCGAATGCCAGTCCACCGACGAAGCCGCTATAATAAGAGAAAGGAGTGAAGAACTAAAAGAGATGATGGAGGAAGTGGGAGCTCTTAGTGCAGCAAGATTGGCCGCGTTAGAACAAGCATTGCCACTCGCTGAACACTTTGCTGATACTCATAATGGGTAAATTTAATATATATTTTATAGAAAGAAATTTATAATGTTTATTGAATTTTACAATAATTCTTTTAGTAGCGGTTTCTTTTCACTAAATTAAGGAATTTTTGGGTTTAAAAACTTTACTTACTACTACTTTAAACTTTATTTTGGGCTTAACTAAATATTTGGTTTTAAAACTGTTAAAACATATTTTAGTCTTAAAAAACTACATAGAACATTACAATATAACAATTTATTTCCACAGCCTATGTGCCTGGATGGATGAAATGGAGAAACAAGTAGGCGCCTTAGCGCTACCCGCCCTCAGGCCTGATCATATCGCACAACAACAAGATAAAACTGAGGTATTTTATTTAGATGTATATATTTTATTTTTAAATAATTGTGAAATTTTGGCAATAATATCGTAATAGTGAATTAAATAAATAATAAAAAATATATCGATGCATATAATAAAAATACTACTTATCACTAGATAATTAAAAAACCTTACATGTCAATGTAAGAAAACCTAAAAAAAAAAATGTTTGATTGTTTATCTGTGATACGCGCTAACATCAGAAACGGCTTTAATTTGCAAACTTCCATTAATATTTGGGGTTGATGTATATTAAATGGTTCATAAATAAAAAAAATAAAATCAATATCAAGCGAACAAAGTCGCGAGTGGGTCGCTAATTTTCTGTATAATTAAACTATTTTCACAGATGCTACAACAATCAATAGCTGGCCACAAACCGCTAGTCGACAAACTGATCAAAACGGGTGAAGCCCTCTCAAAGCTCTGCGGTGACGATGATGCCTTGAAGTTACAAGACACAGTGGAAAATGACTGCGATAGATATAATGCTCTTAAGGCAGAGTTGAGGCAGAGACAGCAGGAATTGGAACAGGTTCGATTATGTAGAATTTAGTGTAAAAAAATATAATTATCCATGAAATTAATTGTATGTTCCAAAATAAATATTACAGATATTTTTATTTCTTTTACCTACAGTATGTAAGTAAGCGATAAAAAATAAATCTTTAAAAAAATCTATATCAAATAAAAATAAGTTCTACGACCCACTAATAAGACACAAATTCCAGGCGCTACAAGAATCGTCAGTGTTCGCGGAAAGACTAGAGGGTATGGTCCGAGCGCTCTCAGGAGCAGCGGATCAGTTGCAACGGGCTGAACCTGTGTCTGCCCATCCGCATAAGATACAGTGAGTTTTAGTTTATTTTTTTTATATTACACTAGCTTTTACAACCGATTTCGCTCTCATGGTCAAATGGAAATAACTTAGAGTTGTATATGACACATGACTCTTTGTATTAATTAGTAATTCCGACCGCATGTATATAATTACATCGAAACGATTGATGTATATATCATATAGCCTATATTCGATAAATGGACTATCCAAATGCAAAATAGTTTTCCGATTGGAGCCAATAGTTTCTGAGATAAACGCTTTCTACTAAATAAACTTTTCAACTATAATATTAGAATAGATGTTTCATATTATAAAGTATATTTTGTATAGTAGGTAGACAGAATAGACAGAGAGAAGAGAAAGTTACAGAATTTATTTCTCCATAATACAATTAAAGTTAAAGTATAAATATTTTGATCTCAACAAAACTAAATAAACTAATTAATAATTAAAACAAATAAGTTACATACAAATACGATCAATAACACTAATTCGTATCTACATGTAAAACACTGTCTTAGTTATGAGCTAAAATCCAATTGAACTAAATTATCACTACATTTTTTCTATATACCTTCCAAAATACAGATAATATATAAAGATATAAATAAATAACTATTATTCTTCCCATCCAACAGAGACCAAATAGAAGAAAACAATGCGCTGATAGAAGACCTCGACAAACGCCAAGAGGCGTACCGCGCGGTGCAACGCGCCGCCAGCGATGTTATGGCCAAAGCTAACAAGAGCGATCCGGCTGTACGAGATATTAGGAATAAATTAGACAAGCTTAATAAGTAAGTGAATATATAAAGTATTTTGTACTTTCACGCTGTATCCCGCAGACTAGCAGGATACAAAACAGAGTAGGCGTTTTCTATTTTTTATCTAATTTTTGAAAAATTGTGTGTTGAGAGGTGAAATTCTCTCATGAAAGTTGCACTTTGTTTCGTTAATAGAGTGAGGAAATGAAAATAATTTAAATATGTTCTTCGATCAATCTTCGAACATCTTTGTGTAATGTATTTACTGTCCCGTATGTGTCCATTATTAAACTAACTGTTACATCAACAGGCTATGGGCAGACGTACAAAAAGCGTCAACCGACCGCAGCACGTCACTAGACGCGGCGCTGAATACCGCTCGCCAGTTTTGGCAACAGCTAGACACGGTGATGGCGGCGTTGGCGGAGTTAACCGACGCACTGGCAGCTCAACCCCCGCCAGCCGCGCAACCCGCGGCGATACAAGCGCAGCAAGTCGCCTTGCAGGAGATCCGACATGAAATTGATCATACTAAACCTGAGGTCAATATGTTTTTTATTTTATAGAATAATTATCGTTAGCTTTGAGTGTCAACTTGCTAGATCTGTTTCCGTTTCCGATCCAATGTATTTCCCCTTTTTTTTTATTTATTGTAAATTTATAAACAAAAATATATTAAAAAAGTTTGTAGTAATACACGTTACAAATATTAATCAATTTCAATTTAAAACTCTTATAAGATAAGCAAATTTTCAAAATACCAATATATAAAATAATATAAAAATTAAAATATACATATTTAATAAAAAGGTGGAAAAAGTGCGTAAAACTGGTTCAACACTCATGTCAATATGTGGGGAACCTGACAAACCGGAGGTCAAGAAACATATGGAGGACTTAGACAGCGCTTGGGACAATATAACAGCATTGTACGCGAGGAGAGAAGAAAACTTAATAGATGCTATGGAGAAAGCCATGGAGTTCCATGATACTTTACAGGTGGGCTTATGATATTTTTTTTACTATTCGAATTTTATTTTTTTTGTTGCTGTTAAGGGTTTTCTTTCCACAGAATATTTACTTTTGTCCATGGAAGCTTAAAATGTTAAACTACTTTTTTAATCAAATTCAAGACTGAACGCACAAGACGGCTACGTCATGATTGCGCTAGAACGATGTTCTTATAATTGTAGATGTTTCATAAAAAAATTTTAAGATTATTTGGTTAATAACCAAAATTTTAAAGAAAATAATCTTGTAACTTTATTAATTATTTTTCTTGTATATTTCTTGCCTTACTATTTTTTTCTTTTATCCGTACATTTGTGTCAAAATATTCCATTCTCTACTTATTGGTGAATTTGTAAAAAACTAAAAACTTATTCCCATGTGCGATTGTAAAAATATAACTAATACAAAATCATTTTTTTCATAATCTAGAACCTCCAAGAATTCCTGGAAACAGCTGAAGATAGATTCTCACGTATGGGCCCTCTCGGCTCCGACATAGATGCGGTTAAAAGACAGATCGCTCAGCTGGCCGCGTTCAAACAGGAAGTCGACCCTCATATGGTGAAAGTTGAAGCTCTTAATAGGTAAATTAATTTGTGTAAATGTTTAAAGAAAATATAATTTAATTTAACATAACCCTTTGTCCCGCATAAAGCAGAGTAGTCAGTTTTCCACTGAGAGATTGAAAATATTAAATAATACTTTTCCCCATGGATTCAAATCCATAACCGTAGTGCGTAGTTGCTGTGCCACAAAAATAGTAGTAGCAGTATCCTTTAAAGTTTTTAACCTCTGGTGATGGTTTTACAATAAGTTAACTATACTTTTATTTATAAAATTTACAATAAATATTTTATTTTCCCCAATCTATTTATTGACGTCCTGATTATGATATCACTTTATAATCGAAGTCATATTTCATTATGTAGCTAAATCTAGAACGACATACATTTAAATGAATATAATAATAAAATCATTTAAGGTAGTAATAATATTAATTATCTGTAGCCTTTACACTTTAAAACACTGTTGATGCTTTTATAATAATTTTAAGTTAACTAAAGTATTCATTTTAATATTAATAGTAATGAAATTTTATTTTCCCCTATTTCTTTGTTGATTCCCTCTTTATATTGTACCCGATATTATGTTGTTTGCCCCCATAAATATTATAGATAATGATTGTTGTTCATATTTATTGGTATTAATCTTGAACTAATATTTTTTATGTTCCGCGCCCGATGCTATCACAGGAGTTTGATGAGGCAAGGATTTGATATTCCCATTTTGAGTGTGCTTCTGTTTAGTTGTCGTCGATCATTGTAGTGAATGTGATAATGTATAATCAGAAAAAAAATACAAAAAAATTATGTTTTCATATGAAAAAAACTATTTTTATATATTTTCTTTTAGACTTTTAGTCTTTTAAGACATTACATTATTTTTTCTGGCTATACATAAATTTATATTTGTATTGTGTCGTTTAAATTTTATTTTGAATGTACTACATGTGGATTCTTCTACTTATAATTTTAATCAAGTATTGATAATGTGTCTTGTTTTTTTCTGTTTATTTTAACTAGGTTTTTTTTGTGTATTTACTACGTAAAATTTTATAAATTTTAACTTTCTATCCTTAACCTCATAAAAAATATAACTTGTTTTAATATAATATTCTTTTTAACTATGGCTGTAATATATGCATGACTGTCTATTGCTATTAGATAGATGTAATATACCGATGATTTCAAATATTTTATGCTATGTGCCAATTTCAGCTTTACTGTGTCGATGTTTTTTGTATTATTTTAAGATTATAAGACAACATTTCACATACAAATATTAATTTATAACCCATGTTTTCTCTAAATGTATTAAATTTTATTTTAATTAGATTTTCTACGTTTTCTGAAAATGTTATATTTTTTTCTTTCCCGAGTATGGAATAACACAAAAAATGTTTAAAAAATATACTTTGTCCTAACTTGTGTATAACTTCCGACAAAATATATCATAAAACTTAAAACCTTTAAATAAATCTAATTAATTAATTTCTAAATAAATAGGCAAGCCGCAGAACTGACAGAGCGTACATCATCCGAACAAGCATCCGCAATTAAGCAACCTTTGGGCGAAGTCAATACAAGATGGGCGGCGTTGTTGCGAGGCATGGTGGAAAGACAACAACAGTTGGAAAGGGCTTTACTAAGACTAGGACAGCTACAACATGCCCTACGCGATACCTTAGCTTGGATCAAACATACAAGTGATACTTTGGATACTTTGAAACCGGTATGTATTTTTTTATTAGATTTAAAATAACTCTCTATGTGCGTTTTGTGAAAAATAGTGGACATAATATAAAAACACACACTTAATAGAATAATAAATATAAACAAATATACAGCTATAATATGTAATTTCCTCCGTTTTCTTCAAGGTCGCCGGTGACCCACAGATACTAGAAGTGGAACTTGCTAAACTCAAAGTATTAGTTAACGATATAGCCGCTCACCAACCCAGCGTGGACTCTCTTAATGAAGCCGGTGCCCAATTAGTACAACAGACTACAGGTAAAAACACTTTTTTTTTTGTTCTTGATATTTTTTTTATTGAGTATTATTACGTGTGGAGTTTCTTATTCTATTTTCGGGCAATTTTAGATTTAAGGTATTTAAAATGGCCCTTTGAAGATGAGGAATGATATTTTAAAATTTAAACTTTATTAGGTTCGGAGGAAGCTGGTGAAACAGCCGAGAAATTAGCAACATTGAATAGAAAATGGCGCGAATTACAACAGAAGGCAAGAGACCGTCAAGCTGAACTCGAAGACGCTTTGCGTGAAGCTCAAAGGTTAAGAGAATCGTATTTATTTATTGACACGCGTGGTCTTAAACTTAAAAATCCTAATTTCATCTAAAGTTTTACATTTTTTAAACATCAATTTTAGCTAAGTAGTATGGATTTTTAATCGAACGAACAATGAGTAATCTATTCTTTGAGTAGTATAAGTATACTATTGTTATACTCACGGTTACAACAAACTTATTTCTGTTGTTAGCTTTTCTTTATCTCTATATATCTCTCTTGAAAACAAAGGAACCAATACCGTAGCATGGAATAATACTATATTCTAATACAAATATTAAAAATATGTGTTTAATCTAACCATCATTCCTTTTTTCGATATACAGCTTTAACGCAGAAATCGGTGATCTTCTATCCTGGTTATCTGAAGTGGACAGCGTCATAGCGGCTTCCAAACCTGTGGGTGGGTTGCCAGAAACTGCCACGGAACAGTTAGAGCGATTTATGGTTTGTACATTGATTTCTTGTCTTTTTTGTGTTCCAGGATACCTTTTTTGAATGATCATGATTTATTTTGTTTTTGTATATATTAAGTATTGAAGTATATCTTTGTATTTATTGTTAAGTTTATCATTCATTATATTATGGAAATGCTCATTGATCTTAATTATCTTTATATTCCGTAATCGCGTATTTAAAGAATTTTGTACGTTTCATAAATTATTATGGATCTAAAGTCTTAAATGACTGCTTAACAAAAATAAGAGTCAATATTAATCCCAAATTTTATTTTCCTAAACAGGAAGTCTACAACGAAATAGAAGCAAATCGTCCTAAATTAGAAGCAGTGTTACAACAAGGACAAGAATACATCAAACGTCAAGACAAACCGAATCCCACGTCTCAGTTGCATCTTAATTTGAACAATCTCAAGTCCAGATGGGATAATGTCACCTCTAGGTAAGTGTGGTGTTGAGTTTTATATATATAGTTATTTATTAATTGTATGTGTTATTTTTTAAAATCATTTACTAAATTTAGGACGGAATGTCTAAAATATTAAGTTAATACGGTACCTGTCTAATTAAATGTGATAAAATCGTCGTCGATAAAACAACAATGTAGAAATATTACAAGAAAGACTGCTATAGTCCATTTTTAATAAAACCTGTATCAAAGTATATTTTAACACGACTAATATAAAATTTTATATTGAAGACCAGCCAGAATTTGGAGATAATTTACACCGTTCTCCTCATTTATATAATCTAACATTACCCTAATGCTATAATATAATACCACTGAAATCATATACAGGGTATACATATAAAGTAAAACCCTGTACAAATATAAAAAAGAAGAAATATAAATAAGAACCTTGATACGTGATTTTCCTACATTAAATTTACCATTTCTATCCAAACAGAGCATCAGATAAGAAGATAAAATTAGAAATAGCTCTAAAAGAAGCAACAGAGTTCCACGACGCGTTACAAGCGTTCGTCGACTGGTTGACGAGCGCCGAGAAGACGCTCACATCGGCCAAACCGGTGTCCAGAGTTATGGAGACTTTGTTGAGTGAGTGTTGTTGGTTATGGTTATTTTTTTTTTTTCATTTATAAGATGATAACATTTTATCGAAGAAAATAATAAAATTTTATTTATTATATAGTATACATATTTAAATTCATTTGTACATTTTACTTATAGTTTATTTTTTATTTTTTTAATCTATCATTAATTCATATATTAATCGTATTTTTACAGCTCAAGTGGAAGAACACAAATCATTCCAAAAAGAAATTTCCACACACAGAGAAACAATGCTGCAATTGGACAAAAAGGGCACCCACCTAAAATATTTCAGTCAAAAACAAGATGTTATTCTTATCAAGAACTTGTTAGTCTCCGTACAACATCGATGGGAAAGAGTGGTGTCTAAGGCTGCTGAGAGAACGAGGGCTTTGGATCATGGCCTGAAGGAGGCTAAGGAGTTCAATGATATGTGGTATGTCCTAGATTTTAATTTCCGCCCAGTTTTAAAGGCATTCTTTGGCAGAACTTTGTCTTGTAACCAGAGGGAATAAGTAAAATATAGTTTCCTAGCGTAGAAATCAAGTCCATAACCATCGTGTTTACAGTCACAAGCTGTGCCGCCTCGTCACGGATACACTTTAATAACTCAGTCCGAGTTTAGTATAGTAGTCATGGATATGCCAAATGTTGGTTCTAATTCTTATTTGAAATGTGATGTTATTAAAAAAAAATAAAAAATTAGCTTCACGCTGTATCCCGCACACAGCAGGGTAGGCAGAGGGAACCTAGTGTTAAGACACTCCGTTCCCCACTTTCTGCCGAATTTTTGGAGGCATTGCGTGTTGAGTGGCAGAACTCAACGCCGCGCTTTGCCTCGACACCAGAACGAAGAAATGGAAATATAAATTTAAGTAAATATTTCATCTCCTCGAGTGGGGATCGAACCCACAACCAGTCGGTTTTACAGTCACACTTTGTGCCACTGCGCCACGACTGGCCTCTAAAATCTGAGTCTTTTGTTTTTCAAATCAATTTAATTTATTAAAAGAGTCAAATCAATTATGACTGTTCAATGTTATCTTTCAATTTTCTTTATATGTTGTAATATTATTATTGTATAATAATAATCATACACAGATATATAATAAAAAAAATTCGTATTCAGGACCAACCTGATGAACTGGTTAGGAGATACTGAACAACAGTTAGATCAACTCAACTCGGAGACCACTATCAACGACCCAGAGAAAATTAAATTGAGGTAAGTTTTACATTTTATTATATTTGTTAAATTAATGTATTGTAACTGAATTAATTATTGGTATCAAATCATTGATGATGAACTGATTATAAAAATATAGAAAAGCTTTTGATGGAAATAGGCATTTTTTCTTAGAACAATAATAAGATATGTAATATATTTTTTAATTCTTCCACAGATTAAATAAACACAGAGAATTCCAAAAATCCCTAGCCGCGAAACAGCCAGTTTACGATCAAACGAGCAAAATTGGGAAACAATTGAAGGATAAAGCGCCAAAAACAGACGAAATCACGCTACGTAACATGTTAACAGATCTGAAGACCAAATGGACCACAGTTTGCTCAAAGGCCGTCGATAGGTAGGTCAATGATAATTAATATATATATTTATATTACGAAAAATTCAGTCTGCGTGTTACGTTGATTGAGAGACAAAGGTCTGAGTCGTGTAGTTGTAATTATCGACATTTGCAATTTTGCAGACAACGCAAGCTGGAGGAGGCGTTGCTGTACTCGGGGCAGTTCAAGGACGCGATGGGCGCGCTGCTGGAGTGGCTCGCGCGGCAGGGGCGCGCGCTGCGGGCCGACGCGCGCCTGCACGGGGACCTCGACACCGTCATGGCGCTCATCGAGCACCACAAGGTACGTGCGCGTGCGCAGCGGCACAAAGTGTGACTGTAAACCGACTGGTTGTGGGTTCGATCCCCACTCGAGGAGATGAAATATTTACTTAAATTTATATTTCCATTTCTTCGCTCTGGTGTCGAGGCCAAGCGCGGCGTTGAGTTCTGCCACTTAACACGCCTCCAGAATTCGGCAGAAAGTGGGGAACGAAGTGTCTAAAAAAAAACACTAGGTTCCCTCTGTCTACCCTGCTGTGTGCGGGATACAGCGTGAAGCTGATTTATTACTCTATGCTATTATTCATTCTTTTCTAGCAATTCGAGGAGGATCTTCACAATCGTGAACAACAAATGCAATCCGTCCTTAAAACTGGCAGAGACTTAGAAGCTACTGTAAGTACCTATTAATAAATAATAAACATACATTTATCAAAACAAAAGCATCAGTGTTATTTTATGGAATATTAATAAAATCTTTTTATATATTCGCATATTATTGCCCCTAGACTGTAGTGACGCAGAGCTTCAAGCATTTGATTGTAAATTCAATTCCTACTCAAGGGAATGACTTATTTTATATTTTCATTTTTCCGCTCTGATGACTAGGTAAAATGCTGATTACTAATTCCACCACTTAAAACTTAATACGTGGAGAATTCCGCAAGAAGTGGAAAATTATTTGAAAACTTGGACTTCTCTAGTCTTCCGTATTTCAAGAGAGGTCAAGTTAAACTCGCTTGTATTAAAAATCTTTTTTATTATACTTTTAATTTTTATGTGTTTAACGTAAATTCACATTCACACCAGGTACCACAGGAAGACGCTCTAAACATAAAACAACAGTGTTCCGAGTTGAAACAAGCGTGGGACAACGTACAGAGCCTCAGCGAGAGGAAGGCCAGTCAACTTGAAGCTGCTCTCAAAGAGGTCAGTTGCTTTGAAAAATAAAAAAATGTAATGGATTTTTTTTTATTGTTTAATCACTACGGATTAGTGCTTTCTAACTATTACAGGTCTTTAAAATACTTTTTTTGTGTAGATATTGTTTAGTTAAAGTTATTTTATAGCATTATATAGTTAAAGTATTTTTATATGAAATTAAATGACAATAACAAAGAAAAATATTAAGAGAATACATATAAGCATTTTTCTGTTGTATTCGTCATTCTGTTGTAAGAGGTATAGTTCTTAATAAAATTATTTATGAATTAAGCAAATTATAATTTATTTTTATACATGTGCATAATATTACTATAATATCGTATAAAAAAAGCACAACTAAAACTATAAATCCTGTTATTTTATAACAAAATTAAACCAATAACTTCAATATCAGGCGGAACGTCTCCACAAATCAGTCAACATGCTCCTCGAGTGGTTATCAGACGCGGAAACGAAACTCCGTTTCTCGGGACAGTTGCCCGAAGGAGAGCAGGATACGCAACAACAGCTGTTGGAGCACGAGCGCTTTGCTCGGGAACTTGCGGAGAAAGAGCGGGACAAAGATGACACTATCGCCCTAGCACATTCTATCCTGGCTAAAGCTCACCCTGATGCAGTAACTGTTATAAAACATTGGATAACTATTATACAGAGTAGATGGGATGAGGTGAGTTTTCTTTGTCTATATGTTTTTTTTTGTTTTTTTCTTATAGTTAATAAATATATATTTTTTCACATATCATTATTAAATAATAAGAATGATTACATTCTGAAAAATGTACTTTTTCTTTTTTTTCCAAAAAAAAAAATTAAAAAACTAAAAAATAAATTAATTTCAGTTTATAAAATTATTTAGCAGAACATAGAATTGAATTGCCACTTTTACTCGAACTTATTATATTCTGATTTAATCTTGTGCGATTTGAATTCCCTTGAGATGTAATCAAATACTTACATAATATAATTGATTAGAAAATACCCTTCGATAAATGTCTTAAATTTGATACAATTATCTTTAATTGTTATCTAGCTAAAAGATAACACTGTTTTGGCATAAATTTTTTCGATCATTTAATATTTTAGAGTCTTACATAATGTGCCGACATTATTTGCGTTTTTACAATTTTTTAATAATGTATAAGTAAAATGAATCCAAATAAACCGAGAAAGTTAATGGTGTCAGTGTTGCCTGTTATTCGAATTTTCAGCAAAGTTTCAGCTGGACAGGTCATATTTTAATTTTAAAAATAAAAAAAGGAAAATGAATTTCCAACTGATGAAATTTATTATATCAATCATTAAGAATTCCTAACTTTAAATTATAATGTCAAATTTTCATTCATTTTTGGTTAATCGGTCCTTAACATACAAAAAAAATACTTGAAAAAAAAAATCTTCATAAATTGTTATAGTAGTATATAACAGTCCATATATTTATAAATAATCGTACAACAGGTATGGCAATGGGCAATGCAAAGAGGCACCAAGCTGGAAGCTCACCTCCAAAGCCTGAAAGACCTAGATCTAGTGCTAGAAGAACTTCTCCAATGGCTGTCTGGACTAGAAACTACTTTGATAAGTACGTATTGTTTTACTATTAGACTATATTATTTAATTATTTAATACTTGCTCTAAAGAGAACAATTTTGTGTTTTTTTTTTAATAATATTTTTATTTATTTTTGAACTTTATTTATTACTATTTATCATTTAGTGTCTCTTCTCGTTTATAATTATTTTAGGCAGTCTTTCTGTTAGTAATTAGTAATTTAACTAATTCTAATAATATTGTTATTATTATTTTATTTTACTATTATTATTATTTTAGCCTTGGAAGCAGAGCCTCTGCCAGAATCTATAGAACTTCTAGAAGGTCTCATAGAAGATCACAAAGACCTGATGGAACACACACAGAAAAGGCAGAACGAGGTTGATCGAGTTTGTAAAGCTTATCAGGTTAGTGAATTTAAAAGATTTTATTATTATTATTATTTATTAACTTAGCTTTCTAAAATGGACGAAAAATTTTTGAATGTACAGTTAGAGAGAGAGTTATTATATTTTGTATTATTGTTAGCTATAAGATATTTCTATTAAATGTTTGTTATAAATTTTCATCGCATATTTCCGTCCATTATCATAAGGAATTCCGTAATTGCTTCATTCGTATAGTTATTCTTGTTAAGAAGGAAGTAAAAAAAAACAATAAAAATAAAGAATTGAAAGTGTTAAAAAATGGACACATCTAGGGCATGATTTTTTCATACTATTTTTATTCATCTAATAGGTAATATATTAAGTTATTATTTGTCATATACTAAACCATAATTAATCGCAGGTCAAGAGTCAAAGTCAAGGCCGTGAAACTACGCCTCGTAAGATTTCAGCCAAAACCGCTACAAAGGGAACACCGAGGTATTTTTATATGTATAATTTTACTATAAGCATAGCATAGTAAGAAAAAAACATTCATTTTAGAATTTCTTGAAAATCTATTTTCGTATATAATTTGAAGTGTATAATTTTTGTATAATTTTGTTTAATTTTAATTCTGTTCTCACACACATCGTGTTGTTATCACCAACTTTCAGCCGTATTGTTTTGTGTTTGTCACAATTGTGTGTAAAATCACGCTTTTTATTATTGAGATGTTGATATTTGAATTTAAAAGCTAATTTTAAAAAAACTGTGTTTAACAAAAAATAATAAGCTATCATGCTTTATAAATAGTTTAATTAGTATTTGAATATAAAAATATAGATAAAAACAAGATCACAATATATTATTTAATTTTGGTTATAAACAAGACACTACTTTTGTAAAAAATAATACATTATTAAAGTGACACACTGAAGAACAGAAAATATTTTAAATAATCTGCTAAATTTCCAAACAGAAGATTTTAATATCAACGAAGGTTTTTAGGATTTATCATTAAGACATAGTCAACATCTCAATAATATCATATTGTTTTGTTATTTCACCCCCATTCTGCCATTGCATGTACAGTCGCGGCTCCCAACACGATCTTCATAGAGAGAGATCGGTCTCTCCTGATTATTACGGCAGTAGACGTTACAGGTTTGTTTTTTTTTAATTTATTTTTACTTTCGTTTAATTAAATTTTAATTTACGTCCATTTTTAATTGTTTAAATAAAGAAAAAGTTTTCTTTTTGTCTTTTTTATTTTTCTTTGATCAATCTTTTAATTATTTCAAACATTTTAAGAGTCCATTCTTTTAAATTTTAATCATAAAATCATATTTTATAAAACAAACTCACAACCTTCTGGTAATAGTACTGAAAAAATTAATAACATTAAAATCAACGCTTTTCATGTTAATATTTTGTTGTGCTTAGAGAATTTATGAAAAAAATCTTGTTTGTTTACGAAATAAAAAAAGAGGTATATATTGTTTTATATATAATTATTTTAAATATATGGCATTTCAATAATTCTCTGTGCACAAACAAACAAAACTAGCTTTGTCTCGCTCTAACATATGTAAATGTGGCTTTCTGTCTCTGTCTCGTCCCGCGGCAGGTCCAGGATACACGGTCGTAGGAGAGGAAGGTTTGATGGCTTTTTGTACTAGGATTGCGGGTTTTTTGTTGTTTGTTTGTTATCTGTTTTTTGTTTTATAGGCTGTGGAAAATATATTGAGACTACTATTATTATATTATTAAAAAATGTAGAAGCTAAACTGACTAAAAGTTAAATTTATAAGATATTAATATAATTTAATTCAAATATATACATATATTGTTCAAGATATAAAAATAAAAAAATATCGTATATATACTATCGTATAAAATGAGTAGAATGTTGTTTATGGTTTTTTATTTAAGCATTCTTTTGCCATCTTGATATATTTTCTACAAACTACTGAGTTTATATTATAGAAATGTATATGTAAAAGTAGTTATTGGGTAATACGTATTATTTATTAGTTAAATTTGCATTTTGTGTCAATTTTGTGATTTTGCATGGGAATATTTTAAATTTAGTTTAAATGTAATGACAACGGTTCTGGACCTATTCGTGAGTTGCGTGTTCTAGTATTGTTTTATGTTGCTTTCTTTTAATGGGTATTAAGTAGTTACTTAACTTTTAAATAAAATTCTAGAATTATACCACTTTTGCTTAGTACTTATATAATTATATAAACAACTCTCTCGACTAACACTCAATCTCACTAATTAACTATCGTTGCCTTAAAGGGTTTGTATTGTTACTTTTTTAAATAATATAAAAATAAAAATAACAATCTATATTTTTATATTAGCTAATATTGCTCAAGTAGTACCTGGCGTCGTAAACAATTTTTTCTAACTTCTATCCACGTCATCCTTATCTTTTTTCTAAATTTTATTTAGAGCCTCTAAATCTTCCTATTATTTTTAGTATTTAATATATTTAGGAATTTCTGGTTTCTTATATATCGCTCATGTAGAGTTTCCGTGTCTTTATTAGTAACTCTATATATTCATAATTGTGATTCGATTTTAAGTGTATATTAGTACATATGTTTAAAAATAATAAGGTCACTATACTTCTACATTGTCGATAAACTTAAATACACTTCTATGTAACTAACAAAACATAAGGTGGGCTAATACTGTAGTAGCGTTTATTTTTTACAATTATTCTATAATTCTGCAAACTAAAGAGCTAAAAAACTCCATTAAACGACTAACAATGGGCACAAATTCGAACTAAATTACTCCACTAAACGACTAACAACGGGCACCAAAAAGGTTTGTGGGTGTGAATCTAAACTCTCATGTAACTGTGTGCTCTAGTCGCGTCAGTCCCGGCCGCGACTCGCCCGACCGCCTCCCGCATTACGGACCAAGGTTCCCGCCTAAAGGAAGGTAAGTTGACAGTTGGGATAGATAAAATAATGTTTTTACCGTCAGTATATTACATGAATTGTAATGAAGATAGATGAAATTATTATTAGCTATTTTTGGGACATTTTTTTCACATAAATTTCGGGGTTTTAAGGAATTATTTGAGTACTCATGTGGATAGTAGTAATTAAAGATACTATTATTTGATTACTCGTCACTTTATTAAATTAAATATGCAAAATTATTCATATTTTTATAAATATGTAATTTTTCAATAAATAGACTTATTGAATATTGCTTTTTAAATCTATATTATGACTTTTCCTTTATATATACTTAATACCTATATTATATATGTATCACCACCAGTGTTTAATTTTTATTAGATTATATGCTACATTTTTTGTTTTTGCTGTATGTTAAATGTTGGTATGACATTAAAATATATGTTATTAAGTTTTTATAGTGATTTGTTTAGTATATGCATGTCTTATGCTTGCTTTTTTAGGTTCATCTTTATATTCTATATTAATAAATATTTTTATAGTAATTCTATTCTTAATAAATCAATATTCATTATTAAATTGTAGATAAATTTTAATCATTTCACTTATTTTAAAACAATCCACAAATTTTAATAGTAAAAAAAATTTCATTTCCTTTTACCAATTTCAGCATTGCCAACCTAAACAAAAAAATCAAAAAAATTGTTTATTATTTTACCTAAGAACACCAAAATAAAATATTACCACCTATAAAAATGTAAAGATATATTTATTTAAGTATTTGTAAGTGAATGTAACTTCTCAAACAGCAAAGGCGCCGAGCCGGAGTTCCGGTCGCCGCGCGTGAAGCAGCTGTGGGACAAGTGGCGCACGGTGTGGCTGCTGGCGTGGGAGCGCCAGCGGCGCCTGCACGAGCGCCTCGCGCACCTCCGCGAGCTGCAGCGCGTGTCCAACTTCAGCTGGGACGACTGGAGGAAGAGGGTGAATAGTCTACTAAATATTAAAACGGTGTATCCGATTTAAACGCACTTTTCACTAAGTTATTTTGGTAAACTTCCGTGAAAAAATGTATATTATGTTGATAATTAATATATAAACTGAATCATAATTAATTTAATTTTTTGAAATATTAAAAAATAAAGTAATTCAGTATGACTTAGTTAGATAATATATACTAGATAATATATACTTACTAATACATTAATTTTACCCCCAGTTCCTCAAGTTCATGAACCACAAGAAGTCTCGTCTGACAGACCTCTTCCGCAAGATGGACAAGGATAACAACGGCCTCATACCGAGGAACGAATTTATTGATGGAATTACTAACACCAGTAAGTATTTTTAAAATATCTTAACTTGTTATTGAAATCAATTTGATCTTTAGCTTATATTATATCTATTTGGAAGTTTTAAATCAAGTTAACGTATCAAATATTTTTTATTTCCACGCTCTGGTGACAGGGCGGGACAAAAGGCGGGGTAGAGTTCCGCCGGTAAGTGGGGAACAGAGTGCCTTAACATTAAATTTCCCCGTCTTCCTTCCCTTTTATATGTGGGATACAGCGTGAAGCTGAAAAAAAATATAATAAGTAGGCAATAATGTGAGATAATGGACGAATAAGCAGTCTTATAAGTGAATAATGTTAGTGATACGACTGTTGAGTTATCTTTGTATAGAACAGAAAACACTAACTAGCCGGCATTTCATACTTATTACTACATTTATAATTAAATTTTTTTTTCTTCAATATTTATGTGTAATAAATAGTCGTGACGCTATGGATCAGCATATGACTGTCATGTCAATCATGACGATTTTCAGTTCCATTCCCACCCAGGGGAATGAATTATTTACCTTTTTTCATTTTAGTAAAATAAATCATGAGGTTGAGTGGTGGATACCACTTGCGTCTCTAAAATTGGGAGATGCGTGGGGAACGGAGTGTCTTAACATTCGGTTTCATTTACCTAGTTTACAATATGCGGGATAATGTTTGTTTTACTATAATATCTTCAAGTACTTTAATTTACTATTTCTTCCCAGAATTCGATACGTCTCGCCTAGAAATGGGTGCCGTAGCGGATCTATTCGATAGAAACGGTAGCGGTCTTATAGATTGGGAGGAATTCATCGCTGCTTTAAGACCCGATTGGGTAAGTATTAGAAATAAGGTTCCACTCGCTGTAAACGAAATATTTAACAATACAGTAGAAAACGTATAATAACATTAACGTAGCGAGATTTGATCCCGTTCCTCTAGAAAATTATCAAAGCGCTCTGACCAAAGAGCTGTACGTTCCTATACTTTAAGAATTTAAAATGTAAATCTTAAAAGAACTGTTCCTCCTAGGTGGAAAGGCGCGGCCCGCCCACCGACGCAGACAAAATACACGACGAGGTCAAACGCCTCGTAATGCTGTGCACCTGCAGACAGAAGTTCAGGGTGTTCCAGGTGGGAGAGGGAAAATACAGGGTGAGTTGATATGATGTATTTAGTTTTTTTAATATTTAAATTAATATAAGTGTAGTATTAAAATAGTCCCTCGCCACATAATGGTTTTTATGGTATAGCTTTAAGTAAGAACTTTTGAACTTTGAAATTTAAAAGAATTGCTTTCAAATGTTGTAGAATATTAAAAACAAAAAAGCAAAGTCAATTATTATTATTACTAAAAAAATCACTTTTCAATATTGTATAATAATTTTATGACCCGATGGGTAATATATTACAAAGTAGGTCGTCGTGTACTGCAAACTCAAAGTTTACAGGTTCGATTGCCACTCGTAGAAATTAATAATTTTCGTTTTCTCGCTTTAATAACAAGACAAAACGCCACGTTGAGTTTCACCATTTAACACGCAATGTCTCGAAAATCTGGATACGCCTGGGAAATGGAATGTCTTAGCCTTAAGCTCTCCTGCTATAGGCGGGGTACAACGTAGAGATAAACAAAAATATATTACCGTTCTCTCTACATTTTTACAAATTTTATTTTGTTCCTGTAGTTCGGTGACTCACAAAAGCTACGTCTCGTTCGTATCCTCCGTTCCACTGTGATGGTGCGAGTGGGCGGCGGGTGGGTCGCCTTGGACGAGTTTCTGGTTAAAAATGATCCGTGTCGAGGTATGTTTGTTTTATTACTATTATCTACGAGACACACTGATACACACACTCATATATACATAATAATAAAAGAAAATAATATATTTTATAATATGTAATAAAAAATTCTAATATGACTAAATGGGATCAATTTTATATTTTTTTTATGAGGGAAAAAAATATATAAATTACAGCTTTATTACAGATAAATTAAATAATAATAATAAATATTAATAAAGAAATTAATTTTGATAGATAACATATAAACAAACTAATATATATTTCATAGATAACTTATATACATGGAAACAAGAAAACATTAGTATATATTTAAATAAAAAATATTCTACATGTAATTTATGACAAAAAATATTTTAAATATAAGCTTCCTTTATAATGAATAAATTCAAATTATATCAAGAAAAGATCAATCTTAGGGTTGTGGATTCCTTTCCTGCAATAAACAAATACTTATTCCTTTTCATTTAAGTAAATCTAAATATATAGATATGTGTAAAGTTCATAACCTTATAATATACTGTCTATACTATATATAGCCCAATTATTTTTCCATAAATTTTCTCCAAATACTTTCTATATAAAATTCATTCAAGAATTTTATTAAAAGAGTTCCACCCCAAAATATATATTTTATATTATCATAAATAAAATACACCTTAGTTTTTATCTATAAATAATAATATATATATTAGTATTTATTCTATTTTCATCTTCCACCCGTATTTAATTAAACAATGAGGTCACATTACACTACTCACTATCATTTCAATATAAAACAGTGTCACGGCTTTAAAGCTGTAAAGTTAGAGAACACAAAGCACCAAGTTACACAAAAATTATATATAACTTATTAATGGCACTTAAATTGTCTGCAAAAAGTTAATTTTTAATAAATATGTATCTTGCAATTAGCTATTTACTTTGAATGATTAAATACATTTTTGAAATAAAATAAATAAATAAATAAATATATATATATAAAAATCTATTCAATTTTATTTAGTTTGGCAATTTAAAGTCATAGCAGTTTAGTTCCAATAAATACTTTGTGTAGGCAATTCAAGTACCAACAAAATATTGTAAGAAAATTCAATATACTATTCAAAACTGATACTATGAAGATATTCAAGGCAGCCTAACCATTATTTTTTTATTCTTGGTGGTGTTTAAATACTTTTAAAATGGAACAATGTAAAAATACATATATAAACAATATTATTTATTACATATTTTTTATTATATTTTTTGGTTAGGCTGTTTTCATTTTAATCAGAATTTTTGGGTAATTTATTGTTCATACTTTTACTGTTACCCCAAAATTCTATTTATATCAAAGATTAATGATTATTTTGAAGAGTACATACTTATTTCTTTTCATATATATTTTTTGAGTGTGTCCTTTTCAATCTCAATAAATATGAAAGAATATTTAATTAAAAAAAATAAAGCCTTGTAAAAACTACAGAGAAACATAATATAGATGTATTATTAATTTAATATTTTTAAAACTTTTAAAGTATTATTCTACATTTTAGTTTTCCTTGGACATACTTTCCAAGGAAAACTCTGTCTATATTTAGTTTTTGCAAATTTTCTAAAAAAAAAGTATTATTAATTTTATATTTTACAGAAAGGCTTTATTTTATTATAATTGAATGGACTTTCTACTGAAATATTTTGGTATGAAAGTTCTACTTATATTTTATATTCAAAGTGTCAATCAAAAACGTTACCGTTCCTAATGTGTTAACCCCCATAACTCGGGAATATACAGTGAACAATAACAAAAAGGTGTTGACGGGCCCCCAATTTATTATATGTTTTGTGTGTTGAGTGTTTAAATAACAAAATAACAATTTAATGTCTATAATTTATTCAAAATTACGTTGTTACAATACAAAAGTTAATACGAAATGCTGGCAACATAGTAAAAAAGTACAAAATTACTAATAGAAAAATAAATAAGTTTTTAAAACGCCTATCACAGAAAAAATTAAGTAGCGGCAAGATCCAAATGCATTATAATGTTAAGCACTTATACATCAAGGTCGATCGTCTCGCCCAAGTTAGGAATTTTTACATCTCCAAACATACCTGAGCCGCCTTAAAGCTAACAATGACTCATACTTGGGCTTTTAATATAATTTAGCAAGATAAACAAAGGGAATCTAGTTTTAAGACGCTCCGTCATCCATTTTTTTGTAACTCAACGCCGCGTTATTTCTTCGCACCAAAGTGAAAAAAATCCGTCTGTCGTGTTTACAGTATACGGAGGTCTTGCAATTTTACGACTCAAAATACACTTGAGTCGCTTTAAAGCTAACAATGACTCATACAAATTTGGGCGTTCAATACTATACATTGAACATTTAACTTTAAACATACAACTATTCTATTCTACAACTAACATGGACATTTGTGAAAATCCTAAACGAGGTCAAACCTACACTACAAGCATTAGATAAGGTTACCATAAACGGAATACACTGCCTCGCTAATATTTCGAGTACAAAGTTAATACTATTAATTGAAATCTTAAAGCTAAAATGTCGAAATTTCTCATTCTATAATAAAATGTAAATTATATGACTAATATTTAAAAAGATTTTAATGTTTAGTCAACTGTAGTCTTCCTGATGAAGGAAGTCAAAGATGATATTTCACTTCTTTCATTTGGCATTCGGCTAAATTCTATTTCCTCGCTCAGATTTTGGGTGTCCGAAGTGTTTTCATTGACTGGCCAGCGTTTATGGCTGGGAGCATAAAGCACGAGTAGAGAAAATATATAAATATTCCACATTCCATAAACACCAGTGAAAAATGCAGAAGTATATTCCAGTTCAAGAGTGTCATCCCATTTCCATTGGCCCTCAGCGACTTGTCCCAAGATAAATCCAATAACAGTAAGAGCAGCACATAATAGTGTAGCTAACATCAAAAATTTGAAACGGTATATAATTCCTTCATAATGCAAGCGGCGCACCGAGCACATTGTGGGTAGACTCTGGCGTTTTTGTGATATATTTATGAATACCTGCCATACCATGTAACATAAGAAAAGAAAGTACACTCCTGTAGATATTCCAGCCAGTATTATAAATGTCAAAGCCAAATTTGTTCCTATGTCTGTAACCCAGATAGAGTAAAATGGGTTGCGTAACTGAACTCCCCTTTCACACATATCAAATATAAAAAGCGAAGTACACCCCATTGCTACAGCACTCAAATGACGCCAGTATTGTTTCAATGAACTTTGAGTTGAAGTATCCTGTATTAACATATGTTCTCCAGCGAATATAAGCCAAAATGAGAATAACATAGCATAGAAAACTCCCTGTCTTATGTCTCCTAACAGTAGCATAAATGGCAAATCAAATTGCAATGTAAGATATTCAATTGGTGCATTTAAAAAGCACAAAGCAATACCCAAGCTTAATAACATCTTTTCCAGTAGCACTGGTTTTCGTTCCAACATGTGTATTCTCCGCCAGAACCAAACTAGTATTGCTATAATACATGGAAAGAATACAGTTTTCAACGAGAGCCAAACTTTTGTGAAACCTCCATTTTGATTAATAACAGTCACCCACATGTCTTGTATGTGACCAATGTGAACATTCATATCCGGAGTATCTACCGGTAACCTTATGTTCAATAAATAGTAGTCATGATACAATGAACCAAGTTCAAACAAAGGGATTAGAGAGCAATTATACAAATACTCTTCTTTTTTGTGATCTATGTCGCAGTCTAAATTCCTTTTTTCTATAGATTGTGTATACAACTTCCACCCGTCGTCCGGGTCCTCTTTGTTCCGATACGCCAAGCGCGCGTCGATTGTTACTGTACTACGAGGCTTCACTTCCATTTGAGAATGATAACGTATATCTAATTGCAAGACGCCTATTAAATTTTGCTGCCATCTAGAATAGTCAAACGTTTCGCCTTCGCGAGGCACGGGCATTTGAAAAGCAAATACTATATCACGTTCAGACAGGTCGTAATGAGTTAATCCAAGGTCAACGGTCTTACATTTTCCTTCTCCACGATTGTAATACCATTTAGTTGTATCATTTTTCATTATAGACATATCTTTACACACAGTCCCGAGAATAATTTGTGTATTTGCGGGCATGGGCGCAACCAACCCACCGATCAAAAAACATGTTATTTGACACAGTAAAAGGAACGTCACTAACACGGCAAGCTTTCTTCCGCTTAAGTTTTCAATTATTGTTCCAGTCATTGTTAAAACACTATATTTAAAACGTTTTCACATAAAATACCATGCTCACAGCAATCGACCGGATTCCATTGTTGTCTAACCACGGTCCGCGACACCGAGTACCGACGCTAATTGACGCGACGAGTTTGACATGCGCAGTAACAATGTTGCCAGCTACAAACGCGAACCGTTTTTTTATAAATTAATTTTATTATTTTTATTTCAAATATCACTAAAATTCAATAAAATTTTAAAATAATTAGATTTATAAATTCATATTTATCAATATTTTTAAATCAATTAATTTACAAAATATTTTAATTCATGCTACCTTCGATCTACACGGTTTTCTTATTTTTTAATAACTTTAGCTAGATTCAGCATACCTAAGGCTAAAGTAAGCGAAATTTAGGTCCACAATAATTGATGTTGCTACTAATTTACTAATTCGTATTCGCTTTACCCAATCCGATTTTCCTATCCCTCATTTTTTATATTTTTTTATTACGTTTGATCCCTATGAAACCTTTATATAACTAGTATCGTTAGTGCTACCGCTGCCTGACCCGAGCAAACCGGAACAGCATGAGGCTTGTTGTCCGCTCGGTAAGAAAATACATGAGCTGCAATAGAGTTTAGACTTGTATAATTTAAGTGTTTGTTTAATTACATTTATGGAGTAAGAAATGATTATCAAAAATATCTCCATTGCAGTTCGGTATTATTTGGTGTGGCTATGCTGTTTTAGTTAATTTTGCCGATTACATTATGTTCTGCTATATTTTATAAAGGGTTAAATATCGAATGCTTTTAAAAAATATTTTAATTTATATATAATTTATAAACTAATTATTATAAGCTGTAAATAATTATGCTATAGTCTATTGTGTTTATAGTGGAGAAAATAAAAAAGGTAATGATTATTTTGCTTTCAATTTCTTAACTTTTGCATGTTTTATAATTTATTTGCATACGGTATTTATATTCACTTTTTAGCAATTTTATATATAAATCAAGCGCAAGAACACAAATTCATTTTAAATGTGTTGTAAATAATATTTTATGCAATAAATATAAATGTATTGTAATATTCACAAAATGTTATTCCATTTTTTTTTCTTTTAATCGTGAGTGAGACTTGCTCTTGATTTATTTGATGCATATATTTTGGTGAAAGAATAATCTAATTGTATTTTACAAATCCTATCCTAACTGCACACTTACATTTGAATTTGATTTGATTATTAAAACGTTATGTTCGTTTTGTTTTTGTTTGACATGTTCTGATTTTCTTTGTTGTTTTTTTTTCTCTTCCTCACTACCTTTGCACGTTCCCGTTTTTTTTAACACTTTCGGTGTTTATTTTTATCCATCCTGTTACCAAACGGTTTCTTTTACCCATTCCAACCCTATCCTATAACGATACCCGCACACCGGACGCCGCCCGCATGCAGCCAAGGGTCGCACCAACATCGAACTGCGAGAACAATTTATTCTGGCCGATGGAGTGTCGCAGAGCATGGCTGCATTCAGACCGCGTACGCCTCGCTCTAATACAAATACACCTCCATCCACCGGACCTATTACCAAGGTAAGTGGCTAAAAAAGAGCTACATCATTTTTAATATTTAAAACCTTTCTACAGGTTAGATATAGTTTTAATTTCGCACATGTACAACATTATGCGCACAGTAGTTGATAGAGGGAGCAATTCGGTTTGGGATGTTTTTTTTCGCTTTTTTTGTTGCACCTTGTACATGGATTGTACGATCCATTTGCAAGAGGCATTGTCGTGACTGCAGCATGTTCTGAGCTCGTAGCGTTATCGTATTGCATTAGTGTGCTCAAAGCTAAGAATTGAAGCACCAGCTCGTGTAGTGTTCGGTGTTGTTTGCTAGTTTTACCTTTCATTGGATCCACTGCATTGGAGAGGTGGCACGTCAACGCATTTGGATTTTATGGTAAAGTATTTTGTTCTTCCTTCCTGCTATATCCCTTCATACCTGCAACGTAAAAGAATTCGCGTGTCCGTCGATTAAGCGTGTGGACTAATCGTAACCTCGTCTAGTTAATCGCGTTTCGGCAAAAAGATTGGCACTATGAAAGCGTTTTGTTTGTAATGGATGTTCCTTCCCTCCTTAATGCAAGGCTTCCGGTTTTATATTGATACGTTTAGCGGAGGAGTTTATGGAGCAGCTAAGGCCTATATTTGAGGCTCTCAGGCAACGAGAAGAACTTCCATGTTCGTATCCGCTGCACGTGGGTTCGACACATGGAACTAAGCAAGCTTTTATATACGGCCATTCAAGATCACAAGGCTCGACGACGCCCGGCGCCCATCACTATACACATCACCACGGATACCAGCCGTCGCCTGGATATCACTGGGTAATTTATAGGCTATGCCAGAGTTTTGCAGTTGATTGCACCTTTGGTAAAAGTTGATAGCAGCCATTGAGTTTTTGTTTGTCTTTTTGTAAGTCAGTGTTTTAGAAATAAACGTTCGTCGTTATATATAGTAACAAGTGTCAATTGTGTGTTATATATATAGTAACAAATGTCCATTTAGTTAGCATGCACATACCACACATATTTGCTAAGACTTCATTTGGCATTTTTCTCTATAATTAAACGTGCCATCTAATTCATATAAATAAATCATTATAACGCTAATGTTTTATTGAGTTTTATTAATTTTAGTGTGTACATGATAACTTGGTATCAAAAAATAATTACATATTTTACGACTAGGTAAGAGAGCGTACCGTTCGCTCAGTGCCGATGTCCGCGGGAGGAGCTGCAGGTCGAGCATCAAGATCATCACTAAGTGCTGGAACACCTGATTCGCTTAGTGACAATGAAGCTGCAAGTGGTCTTGGTCAAAGATATAGGAAGCCAAGTGTACCAAGGTGAGCTTAAAATAAATTCGAAATCTCTAACGAAATAAATGTAATTATATAAATAATGAAATGAGCATTACTAATAAATATGTGAACAATATTTCAGATCAACATTAACTCCTGGTGGATCACGACCAGGTTCTCGGCCAGGGTCAAGAGCAGGTTCGAAACCACCTTCTAGACATGGATCCAATTTGTCTTTGGATAGTACAGGTAGGTGATCTTTTAATTTGTATGTTTTGAACAACATTTTGCCCAATTTTATTTGTATATTTTATCTTTACCGTCAATACACTTTTGTTCAGATGATGTTCTCACACCATCACGTATACCAATGCGTAAAGTGACGAACACTCGCACTTCAATAGCTCGGGCAGCCGCCAATGCCAGTAAGTTAGGAGTGACCACTCCCAATGGAGGCTCCCGACCAAGAACACCTACCGGACTCCTTACACCAGCGAGTGGAAGGTACGTAAAGAAATAAAGACAGTAGAAATTTATTTCTCCCCCTAGATAACTTAATTTGAAATAAAGTGAATATATCCAATTAAGATTAAATTACATGATAAATAAGTAATACCCTTTTGTACCACGCGATGTTACGATCGCAGCATCATACAGTCTGTGTTCTTCACCTCAGTTTTATTTTTTCGTGTGAGAAACGTAGAATATAAATCAATAATTATAAATACACGGTAATACAAAAAGTTTCACTGGGTATGGGCAGGTATAGCGGAGGGATGTACCGCACGTCCAGTATACCCACATTGTCCCCGGTGCCGGCGTTAGTAAGGTACAGACGCTTGAGGATTTGACATATGCTCGTGTTTTTTGAAATGGTGGCCTTGTGTTCGCACTCTGTTTTAAATGATAAATTGGTTTTAGGTTATGATGAATTTTATATGTAGACTTAGAATTTGAAAGAACAAATTGCGATCACATTTAAAAAAAAAACATTTGGAAGCACGTCACCAAGCTTTAGGGGTCCGAGTTTTGAGCTACGTAGTGACGTCTATGAGAATTGTGCACCTGTCTCAATATTTTTCAAGATTTGCTTTGTCCGAGTTGGTCTATTTTTGCGTCTGTTATAGCGGTGTCGGTTTCTTTTGGTTGTGGATATAACTTACTTGAAAAATATAATTAACGAGGAGCATGCACCTAGGCTAACTAAGACACATAAAAAATCGTGTTGTTTACTAACAAATTATATTTATGAATATATATATATATACAATATTGAATGAATATTTTAAATAAGAATATTAAATTATTTTTTCCTTTCCACATGCATTACAAATTGGATACGTACGAACAGTTCAACACATTCACAGCCATCCTCAATGGCGTCTGAACATCCCAAATCCTTATCCCATACTCATCCTGCATTCCAAATACAGGGTTCCACAAAAATACCCGTATATACTGGGAACCGGTCGCAAAGGACACCCTCTATTGAGCGACGAAATAAGTCGTCTAGAAAATCCCGTTCAAGAGAAACTTCTCAAGATCCTAGTCCTATTTCCAATGATCCTAAATCTGACCAAAGAAGTCCAGAAGACGATTCCTCTCTGTTCAGCATTTCGGGAATGACCAGTGACAATGAATATGAGAGTAATATAAGCGAGTCGAGTGGAGAAGCTTCAAAGCCAACCCAACGAGACATCAAAGGGTACAAGCTTGTTACTCCTAGCTTTATGTTTGCCCCAAATATTTGAGATGCTCGTTGATTTTACTACATCACTTCATACATACCATTTAGCTATTTTATCTTAGACATATGCAAATCGAGTCACTTCGATCACTTGTTTGACGATCACCACACATTTTTTTCTCTCATCAAAAACATTTTAGAACATATTTTTAAATATTATTATATTTATTATAAATTCTTTAACATTGCTTGACGCATTTTGAGAAATATGCTTCCGTGAATAACGTTTACAATGTCGTATTTTTACTATGCCTTTTATAAAATCACAAATATATGGACTGGCAACATTTTGCAATAGTGCATTTATTATATTAAAAAAGTGTTTTTAAAAAAAATACAATTATTATTAACATTGTTGTTTGTGTTTCATATTATTCTATGTGGTGATTTATTTGGTGATGTGCGACTAATTATTATATATATGTATTTGCTTTGAATATTTGCTATCTGTACTTTTTCTATATTGTTACTGCACATGCACTGTTTTATACATTTTGTATTCACTTTCAAGCACAAGATTTTACTGCCAATTTTAGAAAACAATAAAACTATAGACTTCTTGAAATTCACAATAGATTATATTTGTGTAGGTACTTGTAATTATTATCATGATAAAACTAATATATTAAGCTTTGAAGTCTAAAAACTAAGAGATACTAAGAAGCTTATTTCAAAATATCAAAATTATTAATTAACTAGGCACAGCAGCATGTGCACTAACACTAACATTTCTTGTCTACACCCTTGTCTAATCTGTCTGTCTGTCCGCTTCGCTAACCGTCTTAGGAGCGGGTCGTTTGCCTCCACCGAGGGACAAACACCCGGCAGGAGTCGCATTCCGGTGGCTAAGGACTCTAACCAAACTCACTCTAGGTAAAACTATTACGTAGTTTAGTTTGATGATTTGTTGGTTGTTCTTTCTTTCTATTATTTTAAGTCTGTTCGTTCGAGATTTGGATTTTTGTTAGACGTAGCTTGTATTGTTGCATGGTAAAAGATAAGAGAAAGGATTTATTTTAATTAGTACATTTAATGTTAGGCAAAGAACGCCGTCAGGCAGCTCTACGCCGGTGCGCCCGGGCACGACGACAGCCGCGTCGCGACTGGTGCGCCGCCCCTCCGACGCGGCGGACGGCCCCGCCGCCCCCGCCACGCCCCTCTCGCGCCGCACCACCCCCGCCTCGCGCACGGACAAACGCGAACCTTTCCGACTTTAAACGAATACAAATCGACACCATTCCCGTCAGAAATCCGCCACCTTGATTAATCCCTTTAATGTCATATAACGGCGGATTTTTGACATTTTTTTGTAAGACGCAAGGCGCTCCGATCCGTCACTAATATAACCTAATGCCGATGCAAATTGTATTTTTTATTTTTTAAGCTAGTGTTTGCAAAGATGAGACGGAGCGTCTAGCGTTTCTGATAAATTGTAACTACTAACAATAAATTAACTCGTGATTTGAGCCAAGCTTGTATAAAAATGGGCGAAATTGGCTTCTATTTAGTAACAAACAACTCTAGATGTAGTAAACCATAAAGTCTGCACTTGTTGCCTTGTATACTTATTTTCTATGATCCCAGCCAACTTTACACTTTAAATAATTTTTGTGCTGTCCTTCATTACGTTTGAAAATTCTATCAATTACCTTTTTTCAATGTGAATATTTCTTATTTATTGTCAAAGTTGCCATAATTTTAGTGTATGTTATATACGTATTAGTCTCGACTGGAGACCGGAAGTGTGATTTTGTAAACGTTTTTTTTTATTATTTTCTTTAGGGACCATTTTGTTTACGGAAACTGACGTATAGGCGATTGGTGGTAACGGGTTCCGCCAAGTTGTTCTCGCTTGTAGCAACGCCAGGCTACGAGTGTTGATAAACTAGCGCAAATCAGTTTCTACCAATCATATAATCATATAAGGTGATAATAGATATAGCGGTTCATTTGTAATGCACAATCATTTTATTTTTCTTATTTCATTTTGGTATTTATTCGAATTTCATATAGGAATATAATATGATCATCGGAAATCATCTTAGTTTACATTATGTATATGATTATTTATACACTGTTTTGCACAATGTTAATTGTGTAGTATCGCTATATTGGTCAAAGTTTTACTGACGACTTACGCCAGAGTTGCTCAGTAACTTCACTTTTACCAATATTCGCCAATAATAATAAATACCACAGCGGACTTTTTATTTTAAGTAAATAACAAAAGTACACTTTGTCAATACAAAAGACATTACTTTATAAATGCTATATTAAGAATACTTTTTATATATGAAAAAAGAACGCTTTAAAATATATGTAACCTTCTTTAAAAATGTTAACCAACACTCACATATTCTTGTTAATTTTATTATAAATCTGACTCTAAGAATAAGCCTTTATTATTAGAAATATTGTAAAACTATTAATCTGGTCATTTTTTTTATTTAAATCATTGTTGTATTTGTTAAATGTAAAATCGAAGCAAATATACTAAAAGCTTGCAATATTTTTTGTATAAAGTAATGATTCTAAAGAGCTACAGTTTTTAAAATCTCAATTGATTTCAAAATAAAAAGTAACAAATTATGTGTTGTATTTTTATTTATATAATTTCCCTAATTTATATAGATATAGAGCAGCAACATGCACTTTTCGTTTAATTAAAATAAATATAAATATACTAGAAAAACTGGATTCTTTTAGGATATAAGTAGAGATCAGTCCTTTGAATTCCATAGCCTAGTTTTAAAAACCAAAAATAATTGTAAATTAAATATATAGTAGCTCATTATTTTGAAGATACTCTAATGGCCCAAGAGCCAGAGGTGCTATTTTAAATACATTATGTCTAATAACTGCTAATATTACTAGTATACTGATAGTATTCCCTGATAGTACTGGTCTTGTACAGATGCGCAGAGAAACTTTAAACTTTCACATTTTATAACATAACGAATGTTTGACTGCATGTGGCTCTAGCACTATAAGTTTTGGTTTTCTAGGCCTATTCTATGTATTCATAATTTCAATACATAGAATTGGATACCCAGCTTTGCAGACAGTCTTAAAAGATAATGAAAATAAATAATCGAACCTTAAATATTTGACTTTAATTTTGATTTCAATAAAAATGAGAATTAAAACTGCCATAGATCACATTTTTATTTAGTTATCAAGTCGTGAGAATGAAGCCAGTCGTGACACAGAAGCACAAAGTGTGACTGTAAAACTGACTCGTGAGTTCGATCCCCACTCGGGGAGATGAAATATTTACTTAAATTTATATTTTCATTTCTTCGCTCTTGTGTCGGGGCAAAGCGCGGCCACCAGCACACAATGCCTCCAGAATTTGGCAGAAAGTGGGGAACAGAGTGACTTAACACTAAGTTCTCACTGGCTACCCTGCTGTGTACGGAATACAGCGTAAAGCTGATTTTATCATATTAAAGTAAATTAATGATTTAAATTATAAAAAATAATCAAAAATTGTATGCTATATGTATTGTTTATTAAATTGGACAGTAGCCGAAAATTGGTGTTGTGGACGTTGCATTTAATTTTATTTCATTTTAAAGAGCCAAGATTGAATTTACACGTGGCAACATTAAACAATAAATTGTCAGTTTGACGTTTCAACAATAATAAAGAAAATTTTACATATTGTGTTATTTTTAATTGAAATAAACAATATACATTCTACTTTATACTTACTTTTAAGTTCATAAAATAAGTAAATTTGCTCTATAACCTAACATGGTGGGCTACAACATGGATGGGCCAGCTAGAGATCGAGTCATGAAATTAATTCAAGAAAAGGATAGAATTGAAAGTGAGATTCGCGAACAGAATTTAGTTTTAGAAGCGAATAATATTGGAATGCACGATCCACTCGTCGATGCGGACGGCTTTCCTCGCAATGATATAGATGTTTATAAAGTTCGACACGCGAGACATCGTATTATATGTAAGTTAACTTATATTTTTTTACTAGAAATGACTAAGCAATTTTCGCCATGTATACATTTTTACATGAAGGAAGAAGAACCAAATATTAGTTTTCATCTCTTTAAGAGAGTAGTAAGGTTGCTTACTTAATGCATAAAATTTTTCACAAACCATAGAAACTATGGAAAAATCAATCTTTATACACTATATAATTAATATAATTTTTGAAATTTAAATCATTTCCTAGTTTTCTGTATTAGTTCATTCTTTTTCTTATTGAACATATGTTTAATATTTTTAATTCTATTATAACTTCAGGTTTACAAAATGACCATAAAACATTAATGAAACAAATAGAACAGGGCCTTGGTGAAGTGCATTCTGAATTTCGAGGCTCGAGTGGAGAAAGGCCATCAGTATCACATCCAACCTACACAAATGGTTTTGCTTCAAGCAATGGTGTAATGCATGAAGATAGTAAGAGTTTTGCTAAAGTAGGTGTGGTTCAGGAAGGATCACCTGCAGATTTAGCGGTAAATAATAGATTTAATTAATTCTTTAATTATGCATATCCATTGTATATAGCAGGGTAGACAGTAACCTTGTGTTAAGATACTGTGTTCTCTCTCTCTTTCTCTGGCTCCTTTAATTGTAAACTCAACAGACTCACTTACTAATTCAAGCATTTTCCTTTGTGCCTAATATGTATATATATATATATATATTCATTCTGTCATTTCTAGTAAAAAAATAAACCAATATATATATATATATATATATTGGTTTAATACTAGCTGTATATAATGTACTGTAAATATATCTAAAACTGTTTTACCCTTGTAGCCAGGTAGACATTGCATGTTGAGTAGAACTCACCCCCATAATTTGTGTGGCATGAGCAGGGGAACAAAAATAACAATGTAATTAAAATTTCCCTGAATGCGTATCAAAACCATAACCATCATACTTTTTAGGAAACATACATAATAGGTGATTTAAACCCTCAAACTTCTTGGAAATCATAATTTTTTTATATGTTTCCTAAAATATTTTTTTCTTTCCTAAATGTGGAATTATTTCTAGAAAATAATATAATTAACGAGGAGCATGCACCTAGGCTAACTAAGACACAGCAAAAAAATCGTGTTGTTTACTAACAAATTATATTTATGAATATATATATATATATATACAATATTGAATGAATATTTTAAATAAGAATATTAAATTATTTTTTCCTTTCCACATGCATTACAAATTGGATACGTACGAACAGTTCAACACATTCACAGCCATCCTCAGGATCGTATTTACACTTTAAAAATTATAAAAACCACAACCATGTTTACAATCAGACGCTGTGCATGTTTGTCAACAGGACATTATCTTATCTTCTTCTATGTTAATTTGATCTGTTGATTGAATGGACTCTATTTCAATTTTCAATTATTCTCTTTACAGGGTCTTTCTGAAGATGATGAAGTACTTCAATTTGGTTCAGTCAATTCCAACAATTTCTCAGATATAACACAAATACACAATGTGGTAGCACATTCAATCGGCCAACCTATTCAAGTGAGGGTCAAACGAGGTTCTCATGTCCTCGGTATTACAGTTACTCCGAGACCCTGGGCTCAACCTGGTTTACTTGGATGTCAAATTAGAAGACTTTGAGATATAGTTGTTAGTATGTTTTTATTTTCTTTGATGTCTTTATTGATTTTTATTTATAAATAAAAAAATATATATCTTTGGTTGTTTTCTTTAAGATCAGCCTAATATTTTTTTACCAATGTCAGTCATGCTTTTTATTATTAAATTAAATTATTTGAATGTATGCACATTGGAATGAATTAAAAGTATTAACTAAGATAGACAGATAGAATAGAATAGAATAGAATAGAATAAACTTTATTGCATACATAAAAAACAAGTAAATATATAAAATTAACAACATAGAATAAAAAAAAAACATGTATGCAAAGGCGGTCTTATTGCTTTAAGCAATCTCTACCAGACAACCTTTGAAACATTACGGATCGCTTGTAATGAGGAAAAGGGGGATAATGTCTCAGTGCAAATTTTTAAAGAAATTAAATATATAATAATATGTTTAATGTTTATATACTATACACATACATACATACATACATATATATACATACTTAAACGTGTGTAAAAATATATACACAATATTAAATAGATAAGGATAAACTACTATTCTAACTTAAATAAATATTCTTTTAGACCTTTTTTTAAAAGTGTAAAGGGATTTGGAATGTCGGAAGTTAATTCCAAAGAAACGCAGATTTCACAGTAAACGACTTGGAATAAAATAGGGTATGGGAAGTTGGTAATTTAAGGAGATTATCACAACGGGATCTAAGGTGGAGTCGAAGAAGTGAATCGGAACCTAGGTAACACAATCGATCTTTTAAATATGAGGGAGAGAGAGAGTTGTAGAGGATGGAATAGAGGAGAGTCAGCATGCGGAAATTTAGGCGATATCGGATAGGAAGCCATCCAAGCTGACGACGATGATCAGAAACATGATCAAATTTACGTAAACCGAAGATAGATTTATCTTACAAAGATTTTGTAAACGCTCTAGTTTATTTAATTGTTCCTCAGATAAGTCTGGGTAACACGAGTCAGCGTAGTCTAAAATCGGTAACAGTAGTGAATGAGCTAGAGCAGTTGGTCTTTATAGGTAGGAAATATTTTGAGCGATCCGATCGTGGCAAATAATTTACGGCTAACCTCCGCTATCTGTACTGACCAAGATAGGGAATTGTCTATAATAATGCCAAGGTTTTTTATAGATGGACTCGGGCTCAAATCGACGCCGTCAAACTGGATAGTTGGGAGGCTATTCTGGTCAAGTTTTTTTAGTTGCTTAGAGCTACCAATAATACTGACCTGTGACTTGGCAGGATTGACAGTTAAGCCGAAGGATTTGCTCCACCTACTAACATTCTGCAAATCTTCGTTTAGCTTTTGAATAGCCTCACTAATATCATCCAACAGAGCGGCTAGGTAAATTTGAAGGTCGTCAGAATATAGATGAAAGGAAGAGGATATGTTTTAGGAAATGGAATTAATAAAAATGGAGAAAAAAAGAGGAGAGGGACACCACCTTGGGGAACACCAGCGGAAGGAGAGCAAAAGGAAGATGACTTGTCGTTGGCTTGAACGTACTGCTGCCGATCATACAAATAGCTTCTGAACCACTCAGTGGCTTCAGGAGAGATATTTATTGAACGCAGAACAGCAACTAAGAGATCAGTATCAACGGTATTAAAGGCGTTACTAAAGTCCAGCAAAGCAATGACAGTAAGATTTTGTTTATCCATATTAAATCTGATATCGTCACAAACTTTAATCAAAGTAGTGACTGTGCTATGGCCGTTACGGAATCCAGACTGGAACTCGGATAATATGCAATTGTCTAACAGATACTGATTTAGTTGCCGAAAAACAATACGATCCAAGACCTTTGACAAGGAAAATATAGAGATAGGACGGTAGTGGGAGAAGGATTTTGGGTATGGGAATAATGCGGGCAATACGCCACATACTGGGAAAGGTGTTATGGGAAAGAGAAAAATTTAAAATATGGGTAATGACTGGTGCTAAAACTTCCAAGGGCAAAATAATCATTTTGCGGTTGATGCCTTGTAACCAGAGGCATCAGATTTAATGGCTAGGATACTGTTTCTTACCTGGGATGGGGTTATAGGAGCAAAGTTAAAAGGAACGATTGTGGGAGACGGCAAGGAGTTGATATAATTCAGTGTATTTGCCTTAATTCTGTTGTCCATGGGTGTTATCGAGACAAAGTGTTTATTCAAGGCATTAACGTCTAGATTGCAATTCAAATCCTTACGTTGCCGGCCAATGCCTAGCGATTCCAGAAATTTCCACAACTTACGTGGGCTTAAATTTTGTAAGCTCAGTTCAATGTAATTACGTTGCGCATCCCTGCGAACTCTGCTACATCGGTTACGCAAGCTCTTATACCTTAACAGATTATGATCGGTGGGATTATGCTTATATTTGGATTTCGCCACATTTCTTTTAGTCATCAGTGCCTTAATATCTGGCGTAAGCCATGGAGCGGGTAAGTGTTTTAATTTAATTGGCCGAAAAGGAGCGTGCTTGTCATAGAGCTCAGTTAAAATGGAATTAAATATCTCCAACTTGTCATCGATGGTTGTCGTGATAAAAATGACGTTCCAGTCGATGTCATTGAGATCAATCAAGAATTCATCATTATTATTTTTTTTAAAACTGCGTCGCATGACGACAGATGGTTTGAGCTTAGGGAGACGAACATTATAAGACAAATTCATTAAATCATGGTAGGAAAAGGCAGGAAGTTGGCCATGAATCATTACATGGTCAACAGACGAAACAATCATAAGATCAAGTTGGGACGGGGCGCAATTCGGAAAATAATGTGTGGGATTTGTAGGAAGTAATTTTAGGTTGGAGCTATTAATGATGTTAAGAAGTTGTTTTGCACGTAAATTATTTTTAATAATACAGGTATTAAAGTCTACAAGAATTATTGTGTGATCTACGCTTGGATGTACCAAGCGTAAATCACAATGCTCCAATAAGGTCTCCAAAGTGTGAAAATAATTTATATGTAGTGAAGAGCTATAGAAAACCCCAAGTAATTGTCAACTAAATAATCGACCAAGTAAAATTTCAATAAAAATATGTTCAGCAGTTTCAGAGTATAGCGTTGGAGACTTACTAACAATTGTGAAAGGTATGTGATTGCGAATATAGATGGCCACACCACCACCACCCTTACCTGTACGGTCATTACGTATGAGATGGAAGTTAGGTATAGAGAAGGAGGAGGTAGGAAGACAGGGTTTGAGGAAAGTTTCTGAAATTAAAATCGCATGGACGTTGTCACAATCAAAGGAAGCTAATATATCAGGAAAATGTGCAGGAACGCTTTGAGCATTGATGTGTAGGACATTGAAATTCTTTGGAAAATTGGAAAATGTGTCGACAAGTAGATTGGACAGAGGAACGGGAGTACTGTGAAAACTACTTTCAGATGAGGATGATAAAGAACAAAATGAATCGACATTTGAGTTAGATGAAGTATTATTATCATACATATTACATATACTATTAAATAAATATAAAAAAAAGTAATATAAATATAAATACAAATTTATATAATATAATAAATGTACCAACTAGAAATATATAATAAAATATATTCACCCTTCATAGAGCACAGATCATATTATTCACCCTTCACCAACACCAAAAAATTATAGAGATAGGAGATTACTTACAATATATCTTACAGGAGACACCAATAACAATAAAAAAAAATCTTGCAACCTCAGACTACTTACACAAACAAAAAAAGACTATAATAAAAAAAAGACAAAATTAAAATAAAGCTACTTCGTATCTACACTCTACTATGTAGCAAAAATCACAAATTCAAAATAATAATAATAAATATTGACTGTGGTAAAAAGGAACATAAATTAATTTGCAATCTGTAACCGACACCAACAGTCAACTGTCAACATTACATAGCAATAATAACAAAAACAAGAAACTGTTTCTGTCAAATTAAGATTCCAAGTTAGAAAATAATTAATAAATAGATAATTTATTTCAATAAATCAAGATTTAATACAAACTACCACAGTCAGATATAGATAGAAGAAGCTACATTATTTAAAGTAAGATAGATTATATATCAAAATATAATTGTAAGCTAAATAAGTAGTAAAACATTTATAATAATATGTATATAGAAAATAAAGCAACAATCAACATAATTTATGAGAAGTGAAAACAAACTACCACATTCAGACATAAATAGAAGAAGCTACATTATTTAAAGTAAGATAGATTATATATCAAAATATATTTATAAGCTAAATAAGTAGTAAAACATTTATAATAACATATATATAGAAAACGAAGCAACACTAAACAAAACTTATGAGAAGTGAATACTCACAAACAGTGGACACTATCTTTACTTTTTCACGACCCTTTTGGGCCTAATTTGTGAGACCTTGCTGTCGTTACAGCGTCTACTGCAGCCACAGAAGTTATACATCTTCGAGATCCGTCATCCTCAATAACATATATATTACCATCTTTGGTCCTGCATTTATTAATACCATAACATTGACGAGCCAACGTAAATGCCTATCCTTAGTTAAAAACTCTGACATAGTGATGCCAGTTTTCTTGAGGCCAGTTTTAGCAAACCAGATCTTATTTTTAGATGTAGCATCTTTGAATTTAATCAGCACTGGCCTAGGCTTATTGATATTGATGCCCAAACGATGACAGCGACTAAAATGATTTGCATTGATATCAGGCATTCCAATATGGTCAGAAAATACTTTAGCAGCAACTGAGGCTACATGCTCATTTTTGCTCTCCGGTATACCATGCATCAAGATGATTTTCCTCCTTGACCTCATATCCAAGGCATCGCATTTACTAGTGAGGAGCTCTAGCTGTTTATGGAGGCTATCCAGAGCAGTTAAAACAAAAGTTCTGAATGTGTTAAACTGAGCTGCAATATTTGATGTTGTAGGACTCACCACAGGAATGGATGAACTTTTTGCTTGAAGATTTTGCTGGAACTCAGCCATTCTTTTATTAAAAACTTCACTTAATTCATTGATTGTAAGCTTCATAGACTCCATAGTTAGTTATTTCTCACAGTGAACATATTTGATTATTTTGTTTGTAAGTAAATAGTGCTTTTAATAAAGGATAATATGTATGCTGGTAGGTGGGATGATTTTTATTGAATTACTGCACTTAAGTACATAAATAATCAATATAAAAATGAAATAAAGGCAAGAGCAACAAAATTCGCGTGTAAGTATTTTGACGCCTACCCACCGAAAAAAAGATATAATAATTTCTCATAAGTTGTTCTATAGTGTCCAAAGGATAGCTTCCATATTTTTTCTTTTCATTTTCTATTCATTAAGATTATGCTGCACAATTAGTTAGGCAACAAATTCAAGATACAGTTTCAAACTTTCAACTCTCATCTTCAGCATTATGGTTACTCCAAGGAGGGAGATTTACAGTCTGTCTTCTAGTCAGTCAGATTAGAAGACTAAGACAGTATTGATATATGACTTTTAGATGTTTTTTGCATTTTTATTGAAAGTTAAAATATATTTTATATTTTTATTTTCTTTATAAAAATACATAATGGTATTTATACATATTGTAGGATTTATATATTTTGATTCTGAGCAAGCAATCCATTTTATTTTTAACACAATAACAGAAAAGAATATCATTAGTTATAACATAATAAAATAAAAAGTTATAATATAATCGATTATACTAGAGTAATGGCGCACTAAACACGAAAGTGTGAAAAAACGGAGTGTCTTAACACCAATATTTGAATCCGTTTCAATTTATTGCTTAATTGAAATATGAGTGTATTTATGTGTATATGTAATACTTAAAAAAAATATTTCAGGGAAAAAAGTAAGTAAATCATATTACACTATTTCATAAACATCAATAAAAAATAACATTATATTATAAAATTATTTTATATGAAAATATTTTACTTATGGTTAACGTTTTAAAAATAAATTCGGTGATTTATAACCATAGTTTTCATCCGCTTCTTTCTTTCCGCTTCCATTTTGTCCACTTTCTTGATGAAATCTGCATCTTTGTAAAGCTTTTCTTTGAAAGTTTCTGGTTTTAAAAGAATTTCTTTTCTTTCTTCTGTCAATTCTTCAGGGTACATGTATTTCATGTTGAAGTCGAAATATAACTTGTCGTCAACAAGACGATAATCAGATTTAGTGATAGTGCCTCTGATGCAATCGTGATAGTGACACACCATTTTTTCTTGTTCGGCTGTTTCACACGAACCTGAAATTTTTTTTAACCTGAATTTATATATATTTTTGTACAGCTTTCCTCAAAGATCATATCGAGCCTGTAAAATCATAGAGAATATATGACTATTTTTGCTTTACCTATACTTATTCAGATGAAATGCGCTAATTTATGATCCATCGTAATATCTAATTTCGTCTACCTACGACCTACCTAAAACTAAAATATTCAAATACACAAGCTTCTACCAGTGAGGATCGTATTTACAACAACAATATTTATAGTCAAATCAATATGACGATAAGCTCAGGAAGTTATTTTTAAAAAGTCAATTAAAAAAATATATACCAGTCCGGGTCCGGACACACGCCTATATCTATGTACCTTCTGCTAACAATATAACATTCAAAATATTAGTTATTCAAACAGATGTCTGCCACCCCTTTGTGATCGATTCGGAAGTCAATTCAGCTGAATAGAAGGAGACGAAATATAAATAAAAGATTTTCTTTAAATAAAAATAATAAAATATAAATAAGTTATCCTGCATCAAATTCAAATGCTTTTATATCCATGTAATTTTTTTTTGCTGTATGTTTAAGAATTCTGGGCACTTTACCCTATTAACAATGTCTTGACTTACTTTAGATTGGGAAATAAATCCAAAGGCTAAAAAATATTTTTTTACCTGGTCTCTGAACTCTAGCTGTAAGGATAGCTCTTTCTGGTGCCATATTCTTGAAGAAGACGAGGTAGCAAGCGAGCATGGTGCCGGTGCGAGCGCGTCCAGTACGGCAATGGACACCTACCGCCTAGTACACAGAAGATCACAGATTCAAATATAAATTTAATATGCTTAGTTTATACTTTTGTAGATTTAATGTAAATGGATTCAGATTAGGGGTAATGGATTTTTTATTTACAATCCTCTAGGGCCCTAGGGTAATGATAAAAATGCGCTTCAAATCTGCGCTTTTTCTAGGTTCCACAGCGAGGAAAAGAAAATAATTCGTTTCCCGAGTGAGAATTAAACCCGTAACCGCCGCGTTTACTGTCAAGCTCTATTTAACTTGGACATTCATAACAATTAAAAAATCAAATCATATAAAATATAATTGCGCATATTTTATTACTTTTAGTTTTTTTTAAGTTAAATCAGGAAACAACATGTCGATTTAGGTCACTTTTAGTTTAAAAGTGCGACATGTTTAAATATATATTTCTTAGATGTTACAATGTAAGAACACTTAAATGTAATCGATAACGAAAATCACTAGTCTGTTTCTAATTAGACACAAAACTGACATCAGCCTCACCTCGCCTGTGATCTCCGCATTTTTACAAATACCTATAAATTTTATAATCTGCTTCAAAGTAGGCGCTTCGAACTCTTTAACTGGAATCCTAGTCCATTTTATTTTTTTATTACATTCCATTAATGGCGGTATTCTTTCCGGTGATAATGTAACTAAATGTTGTATTCCACAATCGGATAAATAATTTAGGTTGCCCACATTTTGGGGACACGCCATGCCAGCTATTTTGTTGTCTACAAACCAAGAAAAATTGCATGGTGGGTACGAGTCCTCCTCTATTTCAGGTGCCTTTTCATCCTCAATGGGCAACTGATCAAATCTATCTGCGTATTTATATAATATTTTCGCTAATTTCACATTTGTACGTTTCTTCATAGAACTCATTGTTAATAATCACTTTATAGCACTATTAGGCAAAGGTCAATTGATTAATAAAGATTTCCTGCGGCCCAGAATTTTCTATTTTTATACACTTTTTTTAAATCGGTTTAAAAAAAACTAAAACGAAATATGATTTAGCTCTCACTTTCTTTCGTCACTTAATGATTTAGAGCACTTGCTCTGCCAATTATTAGGGATTTTGAACTTTGTTAATTTAATATTACACTGAGCTAACTTGTCGGCGGCCATTGAGGTCGAGTTGGATGGAAGCCAGATCGAAATTTTGGCACGGGGATTGACGTTAGATGGATGTATGGAAAAAATATTTACTGTAAATTCATTTAAGGGATATCTTTATATATTTTAACTTATACTTACCTAAAATATAAAATATGCTATAATAGACATGATTCATTAATGTAGCACTTTGAAACAAGTTTATTTTTATTCCACTTTCCGTACTGTAGACAAGACTGTATATACTCAGTTAATAATTAAATTAGATACGGTAGACCCTCAATCTTAAGCATATATTTTACGTAGGCAAACTGATGGCCCACTTCGAAATATATTAATTACAAATAAGAGATACATAAATAAAAAATATGGTATAAAAAAACTAAATCAACTTTATTTTTACCTAAATATCTTAATATATATTAAAAATCACACTATACTACATTAAAAATCACAATTTATGCAGTGCATATTTTTAGAAAAAGTAAAAAAAACTTGTATTTCAATTAATGTATGCAATTAAGTAAGTATAAATTTACTTCTTTACGTCTTTCCAAATAATATTACAAAAAGTAAACTATTTTTTAATAATCACATATTAATAGAAAACAAAATTACATGATACAAATAAAATTTTAAACTAGGTATTTTTTATGTTACGTATAACGTTAATTCTTAAATAAAATTTCGTGAAGCAAAAAACATAATAACCTTGAATGAAAGAATAATAAAGTGAAACTGAAAGATGTAATTTTGAAATGGCGGCAAAGTTCACAGCGTAAACAAACCGGGAGAAACTTTTATTTTTTAAATTTACGACGAATTAGACGTTGGCGTGTTATAAACAGGTGCTCTACTCAAATTGATTCAACAGATAATTCAATGTTACTTTTCAAAAGCGAAAAAATATTTTACAAAAATTACATTACTTAAAATATATAATAAAAAAAGACACTAGTCAATACGATGTTAGATGCCTGATACAAGGTTTTACGGATACGTAGAACCTTGACTAATTATAATAAGAAGGTGCTTCTTAAATATAAATCTATTTTTACTAAAAAAATATTTACTAATGTTGGTATCAAAGAGCTTTCTTTGTACTTTCTTTGGCGAGTGCTATAAACTCTTCCATAACATCTCCGCTCACACCAAACCTGAGTGGATTGTCTTCTGTAAGGTGTTCAAAATATTTGCCAACTGCTTCTTCTTGTTCCTCGAAATCTAATGATCCTGTAAAGATTAATTTTATTACGTACAATATAATATTCAAATTTAATTCTCATATTTTTTTCCAAATTTTTATACAATTATTTTAATACACGTGAAAATCTGTATGACAAAAAAAATATTATTCAAAAAATAATTAACGATATAGATATTTATTTAAACATAATATAAACCTCCATCATGTGTCAAATATGAAATGTTAAATTAGGCATGCGTTATTTTGGCTAGTTATTTTCATTATATACTTAGAGACCAGTAGTGGCGCAGGGACACACTGTGTGACTGTGAACGCAACTGGATGTGGGTTCAATCTTGATTCCTTTAATTCAATGTTGTTTCTCGCCACTCAACACGCAATGCCTCCAGGATTCGGCGGAGAATGGGGAACGGAGTGTTAACACACTCCGGTTACACTGGGTTACTTCTGCCTAACCTGCTGTGTGCGGGATATTTACATTATACAATATATCCCTGGCAAAGTAGATTGATTTTATTATTTATAACACTTAATGATACAGTACCTGGCCGAATCATCCGAATGACGTTCATCGCTTGGTCTGGCAAGAAACGGTGAAAATGAATGAGATAGCACGCTAGCATCACACCTGATCGACTCCGACCTTGACGACAATGGATACCTACTATCTATAACGTAAATAATATATAAGTTTAATATAAAACACGCTGTTATTATAATTATAGAACGCACGTGGCTGTAGAGCTTAAAATACGAGCTAATATGTTTATAGTTCATTTTTAGTATTCATTTTATTACTAAATGAAATCAAATCAGCTTCACGCTGTATCCCGCATACAGCAAGGTAGGCAGGGGGGAAACTAGCGTTAAGACACAACTCCCCACTTTCTGCCGGATACTGGAGGCATTGCGTGTTATATTTCATCTCCTCGAGTAGGGATTGAACCCACAGCCAGTCGGTTTTACATTCACACTTTGTGCCCCTGCGCCACGACTGGCCTATTACTAATGGACTTTACATAACATTATGCTTTAATTTTTTACTAAATTTGACAGTTTATAAAACAGTTAAAAAATTACACGTAATTCGAAACGAATATAAAATTCAGATTTACCTCTCCATTTTTGTCCGATCGTTTGCATACATCGATAAACGTTTTAATTTGCTCCACACTAGGCGATTCAAATTCTTCTATGGGTATCTCAGTCCACCTTAATCTCGCAATGGTATCTACGGGAGGCTTTTTACCAGCAGTTAACGTGACTAGATGTGTTACTCCTTGATTGACCAAAAATTTTAAATTTTCTATGTGCCTTGGAAAAGCCATCGCTGCTAACTTTTTTGGAATAACCCACGAAAATTTTAAAGGTGGATACGCGTCTACTTCTATTTCAGGAAAAGGATTTTCCGGTATTATAACTGTTAAGTCGTTCCTAATTTCCTTCCTTGCACCTGCTAAATATTTGTCATCTTGCTCTGTGATCTCCTCCATTCTAGTGTATACCTGATATTCTTCAGTCATGGTTACGTTTTACTATTTTAAAAAATCTAATTGAAAATATAATGGGATTTATATAATATTGTGTTTATTTTTTTAAATATAAAATTGTAAACAAAGCACTCCTCGTGTCTACAATTACTTTCACTCTTGACCATCTAGTGTGGATTTTGTATATTGACTGACGACGTATTACGAAAACTTGGCACAGTCGTCTTCATTCTGGAGGATGTAACATTTATTTCTGGAGGCCTTGGCCATGATATCTATGCTAAAAACAAACTAATTGAACCATTACATTTGGTCTTTATTGCCAGGAAATAACGAACTTTTGAGCAGATAATTTTGTTTCTTGGCTGTATATTGTTTACCTGTAGACACGCTGTCTTAAAAACAAATGAGTTAAATTTTATGTTCCCGCGTAAATTTAATTTTGTCTGTGACGCTACGATGAAAATAAATAAATTTCTGTTAGTACATACTCAAATTGATTTAACACATATCACTTTGATTAAAAGATATGTCAAAAAGTTGAAAGTGGATACTTAGCTAGCTAGCTAGACTTTTGGAGGCATTGCGTTTTGAATAGCGGAACTTCACGCCGCGCTTTGCAGAAATGGAAATACTAAGTATTTCATTTTCTCTAATGGTAATCGAACCCACAACTGGTCGCGCTTAAAGTCACGATTGTGCCCCTGCGCCACAACTGAACTCAGGTGCCTATATTATTTGTGGGAATAATTAACAACAATTGTTAAAACATTGAACGAACTGTATTATCACTGGGTTGTCTTTTCACGACACGTGGTGCGGGGGACACGAAGTTCTAAAATTATGAAAAACCGTAGGTGTTTGAGGATCCTTGACACCGATAATGTCATTGTACGTTTGCTTTTACTTTATCTCGATATTAATATGATAAATTAATATATATGTATGATAAATTTAAATATTTTAGCTTCATCCCATATTCTGCATATACATATCTACTGTTAGAGTACTTCATCCAGTTTTGAATGCATTAGGTGTTGAGTGGCGGAACTTTACGACTTCGTAATGGTTTTTTATTAGAGCGAGGAAACGAAACTGGCTGTAAACGTGACGGTCATAGGTTCGATTCTTATTCAGAGTGAATGAAATATTTTACTTATAATGCGTCGAGAATTCGGTAGAAAGTAGGGAACGAGTGTCTTAATGGGAACGGAATGTCGTAACACTAAGTTCCCAGGTTTACATGACTTTTCCTTGCTGTGAGGGAGACAGCGTGAAGCTAAAACAATAAAATACTATCGTAAAAATAATATTCAAATATCTTTTAATATTTTTTATATTATTATCTTTTATGCACATTGCAATTCAAATCGAACGCCACGCTTTCAAGTAGCATTAAAGTAATGAATTTTCAACTTGTTTAGCTTCAAGCACCACCCGCTAATACTATAGTCGGTTAAGACAACATAGACACTGTTCTCCACCATTCGTTTTACTAAAATGGTCACAACCATTGAGTGTACACTACCACTGCGCCGTTAGACTCACTTATGTATTGCTATTTATTATAATGAAAAAACAAATATTGAAATAAATAATAAACAAGCGCGAGTCGGTTTCGCCCACCGAGGGTTCCGTACAAAAATTGGCCTTTTTCTGAAATTCAAGCGCAACCCCCACCTCCCCCTTTTAAGGCTATTTTTTAGGACTTAACCACAAATAGGGACCGTAGATCTAAGTATATAGTATTAATTTCAACTCGACATCTTTCCAACCTTTCCTGAGAGACAGACAGACATACGGGCGGACAACAAAGACAACAAAGACATCTTATAAGGGTTCCTTTTTTCCTGAAAAGGTACGGGACCCTAATAAAACAGTACATCAGTAAGAATAATAATATTTAATTACATACATCACAAGTATACTAACTATAGTGTAAATAACGGTATCTCCTAATATATATACGCTATAACAATTTTGGACCGTAAACATTTGAGCCAATCATGATTTTGAAAACTGGAAACTCTTAAAACAAACAAACTTCAATCACAATTATTTATAGATTAATACAAAATAATGTCACAGTAGGTGTAAAATATCACTCGACTTCTATAATAATCGAATAAATATAAATGTATTGATTAGATTATTATAGAAAATGTAAACATATCGAAAACATAAAATCGATATTGGTTTCATGATAGATTGGTAAAGTAACTAGCTTTCTTCACAATCAAAAATTAATATAAAAAAATGATGACTTGTCATGACTTTAATTTTTAACAAAATTGCTTTAAATTTGTGGTTTAGAAAAATAGTACATGTATGTATGTATGTTCCGATTTCAGTCACTTTTTCATTAATTAACATTAAATTACTTTTCTTAAATTCCCATGTTTTTGTATGTTTCCAATGATGATTTTATACTTATATAACATGTCAATGAATGATGAATTTTGTATACTTACATAACATATATTTTATTTATATATATAAAAAAAATTAAACGTTTCGATTACTCTACTACAGTGCCAAATTGACAATTTCATATCAAATCATAAAAACAAATACACGCACTGCACGATATGGCGATATGCGTGCTTTTCAATAATGTAGGTATTTTTTGTGTAATTGCAATGAAAAAACAAAATAATTTACATAAAAAAAAACCACTGGAATGTGAATAAATGCGATGTGATTTTTTTATATAATAATAATAATAATAATATACGTACAAAATTATAAAGGATATTTCATATACAGTGATATGTGCAAAGATTATTATCCTTACGCTACCTAAAAAAGCTTACATACATACATTAAATAATCTTAGCCAACTAAAGTAATAACTTCATTCACTAAAACTACATTCATACTGTTACTTCGTATTAAAGTGACTTAAGTATTTTTGTAAAATTTAAATTTGCTAAAAAAACTCACAATAAAAAAGGTTTAAAGTAGGCATTTTAAGATTCTACTGTGATTTCCCATGAAATGTAAAATTCTTGAGATACGCCACTTTTTATTCTGAGTGTACTATGAATATAATATGTGATATAAAAAATAATATAAAAGTAATATATCTCCTTGTCTGTGGTCCTAAGGTGGGTGTATAGCATTTTAAATATTTAACTTTTTCACATACCAACGATTTTAAATACCTTCAACGCTTAGCAAAACAGAGACAACTCTTTGAATAATTATACTAATTAAATCACCAATTCTCATTCAACTTCTTCACGAATACCGTTTCATTTAACTATAATTATTTAAAAAATGATTAAGCAATAACAATATATATGCTAAAATATAATACACGCACTACGAATAGAATATACTAAAGGGGTACCGCAAGGCACGATATTAGGCCCAATACACTTTCTAGTGTACTAAATCGAGTGCAAGTTACTTATGATAAATATTAAATCGGCTGTAACACAGAGATTCAAGGCACAAAAATGTATTGCAATAGTGGAAAAAAAAAACTTTAAAGACAAAGTGTTGCTAGTAAATGATAAAATTTCACACTAAGTATGGAATAATTTCGATAAACACAGAAATAGCACCTTCCATTGGAAGAGATATAACTAAATACTAATCTTAATATTTATTTATTCGATTACAAGTAAAATATGAATTGAATTTTTCACAAATTTAGTGCTATTTTTATATAGTAGTGTGTATATATTTGTATTTTTTTTCTATAGGAACTTCCGCCTAAGCACTACTAGTTTTAATTCATATTTCACAGCAACAATATTTTTTTTAAAACGAACTCGTAACAACATAAATGGATGGAATTTGACACGTATTTATTAATACAAAACATTCTTTGCTATGACTAATTTATTGTCGACGATTTAAATAATTTAATTTTTACGTTCAACATTTATAACATATTATTTATAATTTCAACGGAATATTATTTACTTCATTCTATACTACTAAAAGTAAAATTGTTTTAATTTTAATAGAAAATTTTATAGCAGATTAATAATAGTTTCTATTTGATACACAAATAAAATAATAAATAATGATGAGATATACACTTTTCTTACGTTTACGCTGAATCCCGCATGTAGCACGGTAGGCAGAGGGAAAGAACCGAGTGAAAAAACACTTCTTTTCCCACGCAACGATGCTCAACGCCTAATTTTCGAGGTAGTGCGTGTTAAGTGGCAAATAATTGATTCCACCAAATTGAAATCGTATCATCTGTTTTGTAAATAAATATGGTTTATATTAGATATTCATATTTATCAATTAAAATTTTAAAAACTACAAATTAGTTACTTTCAAATATATTTTGATACATAATTTTTTTTCGTTATTTCCAATTAAGTATATTATTTTATTGATTTGCAATGAAATCTCATCATTATCATTACGTTCATTAGTCTTCAATTATTTATATAACCCAATATATATATTTTTTAATTTTCTTTCAAAAATGATATGAATTTGAACACAGTTTCACCTGTTTGAAAAAATAAAATATTACATACACTTTAAGGAATGTTTCCGTTACCTAAAGTTATACTATTAAATACTACTACTAAATATAAAAAGTAGTACCAAAATCTTTTTGTAAGCCACATAAGTAATATACAGGAACCATCTAGTGTTGCCAGTATTAATATTTAAAAAATATTTGAATATAATGTAGGTATTCTATAATTAGTGTGGAATGTTAAAGAAAATCACATTCAGAATTGAATATGATATAAACTACTTAATTGTGTACATTTATATTTTAGATATAATTAATTTTATACGTTTATAAGCTAACATGGAATGTACCTGGCAGCACTAGAACCCAACACCTTGGAACCTTCTTAATCACATTTGACACATTAAGTACGTCATTGACCGCTTATCATTTCATCCTAAGTCAGTATTTAAAAACTGACAGCAAATGTACATTAAGAAAATAATTGACAAATAAATTCTTTGTTATTTAAATTTCGACACCTGGCAACACTAACTACTACCATCACTAAATTATTAAGTACGCAACAGCACTACATAGCATGATTTCAATTTTAAAATCGTTACATTAAAGCAGACAAAAAATAATAATACATAATTTTTTTCAACTGGCATCATTAATGCACGTAGCGACACTGCCGGTACATATACAATACGTATTTTAAATATAATATTCTCCCACCATCCTTGCGGGGTAAATGTACGGAACGGCATTTCGGCTTGTTCTTCTGTAGTGACAGCTGTAAAATAGCATAGATCGTCCCGAATATACATTTCAACGTTTACGGACACGTTTGGCGTCAGGTGTTCTTGTGTAACAGTTGTCAGTTAACAAAAGTTTCCCAACGGGCAACACTAAAGTCTGTGCACCTGGCGACCCCGTCGGTACCTGTGCAGTATGTACTATAGGTGCAGTATCTGGCCGTCGTCTTTGCTGGGCACGTGCGGGAAGGGCGCGTCGGGCTGGTCTTCTAGAGTGACAGCTGTCAAATCGACCACTTCGTCTTGGTCGTCTTGGTCGAATCTGTTGGAGAAAAGTAAATGTTAGACTAAATGTATTTGTTTTTTTTTCAAGACGTGGCATCACTTTTTTTTCATTCAAATTGTAAAATTTTAGAAATCATTAATGTTTTAATATTTTTATTGTTGGTAACACCTGAATTCATATCTATATGCAATAATACTTGTGGGTTCGACCTACATATCGAAGTAAAAGTTTTAGCGATACACATTATTTTTACAAGGAAAGAAACTCCATTCTGCGTTTTCCGAACAATTTTGAGACATTGCGTGCGTGGGTAAAGTTTTATTATATTTTGTAAGTTATGTTTTTCTTACCTATCCTCATCTGGTTCACTGGGTGGCTGTGACGTCCGAGGGTCGGGGGGCGGGGGTCCAGCTCGTTGATTGGCGGGACGCACCGTGATGATCAGGTTCGAGGAGTTGGCCACCATCATGTCTGTGACCTGGTGATTAGAGAAGAAATATATTATTAATATGTCTAAGAATGTTTATGTAAAATACTGTATAGCAACGATTAGGTAAATAAATATATTAAAATTTGCATAAGTAAACATGAAAATTTTATATAAAAATGTAAAGCTAACCTAAGCATTACTTTCTTACCTTGTTGACGAAAGGAAACTTCTGTCCTATAGCTCCCAGGCAAGTTAATTAAAAAAAAATACTAAAACTAAAAAATCTCAACTGACCTGATCCAAGGTCTTGTTGGACACATCTATGCCATTAACTTCTAAGACCTCGTCGTTAACCCCCAGAAGCCCGGTAGACTCCGCTAAGCCGCCAGGCACTAGCCGCGATATAAATATACCTGGCGACCGTTCCACACCGTTAGGTGTTACCCGGACCGATGTACCGTCTCTGGAGAAATAGAAAAAAATAATTGTGATATATGTTATATTTAAAACTGCTACTACATACTTACTATATTATATTAAAAATAGTGCAAAAATATCGTATTTGATTATACTATGTTTAGATACAGTTTTTGGGTCTATCAATCAGTCATTTGGTTTAACGAAACCATTTGTACTTCTGAGTAAATTAGTCTCAAACTGTATGCAGGTAAGTTGAGATTTTTTGATTTAGTCTTTTCGATAGAGTTGTAGATTCGTTTACTTGCATATCGAGAAACAGCCCCAGCGGAAAACTAGTCTTTCTTCTTTTTCACCTTTCGCCATCACGCCTGGATAATTCTAGATGTCAATCATGTCGTATAAAACGTTCATTGAAGCTGATGTATATTGTCAGCTTTATGTCCAGCTCATTCTTTTTCTTTAGTATTTTACACAATAGTTTGTTTATTTACTCCATGACTTGTATTTTTTATAAGAAAAAACATATTGCTGACAGTCCCTGATAGGAGGATGGAATAGAGAGATGAGAGATGTATTTAGACCGATTCAATAGAATGTAGAGAATGTTTATTTTATTAAGCTTCATCCCTGTATCCTGCACAAAGCTGTAGGTAGAGGTGTCTGGGAAACTAGAGTTCAAACACTCCGTTCCCGTTAAGACACTTTTGTTCCCTACTTTCTTCCGAATTCTGGAGGAATTACGTGTAGAGTTGGCGGAACTCACGCCGCGCTTTGCTTTGTATTTGTGTGATATTAGTAATAAAATAGTAATTTAATTACCGACACATATGACATTACAGAACAAAGTGTTTATACTAAATACCTTATAAAGAATCCTAAAGGTCGGTCAGAGCCGTGCTTGAGTAACTTCACCCTTCTGCATGTTTCCGGTACGATATCTACATCTATTATGGCTGATACCTAAAAAATATATATTTATTCAAATTATTATTTTATAAATAAATAAATAAATCAGCTTCACGCTGTATCCCGCACACTGCAGGGTAGGCAGAGGGAACCTAGTGTTAAGACACTCCGTTCCCCACTTTCTGCCGAATTGCGTGTTGAGTGGCAGAACTCAACGCCGCCGATTTATTTATTTTTATTATTTTATAAAAAAGTCCTTTTTAAACAGCGGCTTTCAGTTCTGCTACGCATGCAACTCGAAAGTTCAGTAGTGAGAGGAGAACGGAGTGTCTGAACACTAGATTTCCTCTCATTTACCTGATGAATTTGGAAAAAAGTTAATTTCATAGCCTTTTACAAAGCAAATTTAATCGTCAGTTCATTTATGAAATTAGATTATCTCAAGTGCCAATGTTTTTCAACTTTCTCATCCAATTTCGAGGCATACTGTGTGGCAGAACACAACTCCGTGAACTCTTCATTTTTATTCTTATTTTATTAATTATTAATTTAATTATTAAATAATTAAATGTATTAAATGTCTTATTTGTCATGATGTGATTATTCACTAATGTATATATTGTATTGTGTAATTTCGCATAAAATCTAGAGAGGTGCTAAACAAAAGTTTTACTATCTTATTGCTAACTTATATTCACTGTTGCGGAATGTGAAAGCATAGCTTAATTAGTTACAACGCGTGAACGTATTATCCAAAAGTATTAATTTTCAATTTTATGTGTGGAAATGGCAAAATTTAAAAATATTACGCAATACTTCGTGGAGAGCGGAGAGTCGCGATACTAGCTAGCTAGGCATGTATGCAAAAAATATATACGTTGAAAAAATAAATAACAAGATATTAAATAAAATAATACATACCATTCTAAAGTCGTGTGGATTCGATATAGCCAGTCCTTTATTTTTGGCTGGCGTACCACTGAGTATTGACGAAATAATGTTTCTAGGCCGCATTGTTCCATATCCGTTGAGTTCTTCGAGACTGTCACCTAAAAAAATAATTTAAACGTTATTGTTTTCTTTATTTGTCAGGTTTATAGTTTTTTTTAAAGTCATATATTGTTTCTGATAGGCATAGAGATGCCAAGTCTTAGTTTCGATGATATCTATGCATGTCTGTTTCCTATCAGAGTGTAAATTTATTAATTTTAATGAATTTAGTTTGAACTATATATTTAAGACTTATATTTAATATATATTCTTTAATATATTTAGTAACAAATATTGATACACAGTCCAAAATATTTTTATCTAAACATTAAAAGTTAAAATTTTAGCCGATTCAATAAAACAGTTATTTTGTAGCAACTTTGTAAAAAAAATACTAAAATACCTTTTTCTTTTTTCTATTTATTAATTGATTGAAATAAAAAAAAACCACTTAATTTTAGGGAAAGTTTGCCAAAATGAAATAGTGCAAATTGTATTGCAATCGGTTAGGCTGCTTCTGAGATTAGCGTGCACTGGCGTACAGACACAAAATTTAAAAATCTTTGTTTTGAGTTTTATTGTCTTGTTAAACGCTCTTAATAATATTATTTCCCGTGTCTTCCATGTACAGCCACCAATTAGTTATTTTATTATAAGTATAAATAAAGATATCGGTGGTCACCCTATTTGTACAATTTTATAAAAATATAATAAAAAATGTCAAAAATTTAACCAAATTATACATCAAATATATATTTTATTGACAATGTGAATATTGGTTTTGAAAGTTGGATAACCTTATATTTGAAATTATTTAAATAGTAACATTGCAAATACACCATGTGTACTTATTTGCAATGTTGGTAGTTAACCATCAATGGCCGTGATCCATCGATACGTAGGAGTGTACATAACGAAGGTCTGTTTAGTTAAATATTTGTAATAAGAAAATATATTTTTTTAATTTTAATAATTATAACTTTTGTAAAATGAACACAATATCAAATGATATTAGCTTCACGTTGTATCCCCCTCACACAGCAGGGTAGGCAGTGAAGTAGAGGAAAAATAGTGTTAAGACACTCCGTTCCTCACTGTCCATCGAAATCTGGAGGCATTGCGTGTTAGGTGGCGGAACTAAATGTCGCGCTTTGCCTCTGCACGTCACGTTGAACACAATATTATATAGAAAATGGGTTTTTTATTTAGTTTGATTCAAATTATTTATATATTTATTGTTACAGAAATCGAGCCAGGTCGCTTTTACTAAGGGTGCAAAGAGACATTATATTCGAACAAATAAAACTATAAAAACAAATTGTAATAAAGCTTTAGCTTCACGGTGTATCCCGCACACAGCAAGGTAGGCAGAGTGTCTTAACACTCGGTTTCCAATTTTCGCTGATTTCTTAAGACCACTTTTTATTAAGTAGTAATAAAACGATCTTTTTTCATTAACTATGCCCAGATTTCATCATATTTTTCACGTTCAAAACCTATATATATATAATATGTACATACATATTATATTATTAAAAAAAAAAAAATTATCGTATAAATAGATACACAAACCACGTTAATCTTTTTTTTTCTTATTTTTTTTAAGAAAAATAAATAAACGTTTACAATAACTGACCTGCCGTTACTCACCAAGACAAGTGTCGATGCAAGTTACCAAATCGAGTTTACGTCTAAGCAGCATTGAGTCACTTCTCTAAGTATTTCCTTTGTAATCCGTATTTGTGTTTTATTTATATAGGTCAGTACAAGTTTTGGTTTCAAGCGCGGACGTTTAAAAGGAAAAATAATTAAAAATTATAAACTTCTTCGTCTATAAGACGAGATTTTTTCGGTGACAAGTTGTGGCTCTATAGGAACGTATGACTTTGTCGGCTAGGACGCTACGACATGAGACGCGGGTTCGAGTCTTGCTAGGTTAAAATTTCGTTGTTGTTGCGCTTCCTATACATATTTGTCTTATTTAGAGTTGTCTGTGTTTTTCTGTATACGACAATTACGTATTCAAAACTCACTCAAAGTAAAATTTTCTTCTTTCACATAAAGGTTAAAAACAGAAAAAAAAAAAAACAAGAAAGTAATATTTCGCAAATTATAGCGAAATATATATAACGATGCGTGTAATAATTAAAAATCGTATAAAAAAACTCATAGACGACAAAGCAAGTCGAAATCTTACTATGCCCCAAATAAGACATTTAAGACATTTAGAAGTAGTTGGTGCAAAGTGACCTAACCCATATTTTAGGCTCTCTGTCATTCTAGTTCTTAACTTTAGCGAGCACTCTAGACTAGTGCGAGACTTGAAGGCAGTACGTATTAAAAAGTAGAACATAATATTAATATGAATTTTTTTTAAGTATTTTTTTTAAATACAATCATTTATAAATGTCAAAATCTTGGCCTCAGTATTTATTGGCCTGGATAACTGATTATTATTATATTGTTTTTAACTTTCACAAATATTAAAATTTAAGAAAGAATACGATTTAAATAATTATTAATCAAATCAGCTTCACGCTGTATTCCGCACACAGCAGGTTCCACACTTTCCACCGAATTCTGAAGGCATTGCGTGTGCAAGTGGCGGAACTCAACGCAGCGCTTTTCAGTTTGCGTAAATTATTTTAAACGTTCATAAATTTCATCTTTTCTATTAAACATTATTAATAGAAGAAAAGGAAATGCCACAGTTATTCTAAATACAGGTTAAATGGCGCGCAAATCCTATGACGTACCTAATATGATAACAGCGGGTAATGCGATTTGCGAAATGCAAGCTCACGCCTTAATCTATATGTTACATGAGATTATGTAATAATGTATGAAAATGTATGTTGTAAAATATGTTATCTCCTATTGTTGTATTTTGTATAGCGATACCGTCATATTTTCCAGTTTTTTATAAAAAAACAACGTGCGGAGCATGTACTCCGCTCTATATTCAACGCCCAATTTTATAGAAAGTGATTGTGGGACTCAACGCCGCACTTTGTGTAATTACCACAGCGAGGAAATGAAAATGATTAATTTTCTCGATTGATAAGCGAATGTCACAACAGTCCCGTTCAATGTTCTGTTCTGCTGCTACGCCCTGCCTCGTTCCATTTACTCAAACTTCATCTAACGAGATGAAAATAATAATAAAGAAAAAAATATGACAGTATAAAGACTAACAATGAAACACTGGGAAGTATTCGAAAATAAACGCAATGGTGGAAGTTTGATCTCTTATTTCAAATGTTAATTTAAAAAACAAAACGCGGTGTTGTGTTCCGACTACTGGCAAGCAATGTCTTTAAAGATAAGCCGAAAGAAGAGGAAGGGGCGTTTTTCTCTTACCACGTAAATACCACCTAAATTAAATGATAGTCATATAAATACTTATCTCTGAGCTACAATTACATAAAATAGATCATGCGCTAAAAGCTTGTACAAGAGATTGTTTTAAACGTTACTCAACTGCGGTTTGTGAAGAGAATAATGACAGTACTAGTACTCGTAGGAGCGAGAGACGTTTCTAGAATACTGCGTGGTGATGGATATTTAATTATATTTGCAAAGTAAGAATTCAAGTAAAAAGTTAAGAATTTTCTTTAGATTTATAAAACAAAATCAAAATATTCCTTTTTAGGATGTTACAAGTATTTATTAATCGTCAAGGTAAAAAAGTCAGTAATGTCAGTCCCACAAAAATCTAACACTAGATCAAAAGGCAGTCATGTTGAAATTCACTATCGGAGCTGATTAAGCAGACTATTTTTACTACTTGGCGATAGTTAAGATTAACAGAAGAGTCCTTAATAGGAACGAGAGGTAGGTACTTCGTCCTAAAATACATTTAAGAATAAAATGATTAAGCCTTAAATATAATAATCAAAATGGGCAAAAAAGTTAAGACGTAATGACGCCATATCCTTTAACCTTCACGTCATCGAAAGATGTAATGTCAGGATTCCGAGTAAAAAAGATTCGTAATGATTGAGACTTTTAAAGACAACCTGAATTGATTAATATTTTTCTTTCCCAAGTGTGGGATAACACTTTAAAAATTGTTAAAAAGCCTTAAATACTTTTGTAAAAAAAAACCACAATTAATCCTCTATAATTATATTAATGTTCTCCTAATATTTAAAAAAAAGTTCTCTACGAAATAAAAAATTAAAAGTAGCATTTTGATTGAAGCAAATAAGATGGACTTCAGCGGCAACTGATAATAGATAAGAACATTATTGACCTCTTTAGTATAAAAGAGACTTGATTGTTAATAATTACGTGGTAGGTGTATAAGGCTAACTACGTGTGCCAAGGCAAGTAACGCTTCGTTACCCATTAAAGGAGGAAGCACAAAATATACATATAAATACTAATAGGAAAAACAAATCTCGTAACTCAGTGATACAGCATCCGACTATAATAGCGATGGTTGCGGGTTCAATGGCGAAAAAAATATTTTACGCTGCACAATCTCTAATCTACATTTCCAGACTCAGCAATTCCAGTCAGTGTGTTTCGATCTCGTTTTTTACCCTTACCGATTGGTTTCTTTTATTTATTTTACCCTAGCGTAGAATATCCTAACCAATAAAAACAACAAATATCAATCAAAACCAAACTTCTCAAAATAAATTATAGTAATATCTATAGAAAAAAGTTTTAAAAGAAATGTAAAAATAACAAAAGGTACGGACCATAAGTCTGTAGTGTAAGAATTAAAATTAAAAAAAAAAAAAAAAAAAAAAAAAAAAAAAAAATTATGTGTAAATTCCAGTTTTTTCGTCCGAGCATAAGAAAAATAATAGATCAGTGATAATTTTGAAATATCCTTATAACTTCCTGTTAGTTATAGTTTAATATATGTATTATAAATAATGTTTAAAAAAAAAAAAAAAAAAAAAAAAAAAAAAAAAAAAAAAAAAAAAAAAAAAAAGTACTTTAAACCGTCATCTAGTTTAAAAGTATCTGATATATCAAGAAAATTTAGTATCAAGGCCGTGCAACTTAGGTAGATTAAATGAAGGCTCTCGAATCTGCTCTTTTGTCGAGAAAAAGTGGTTTGACCTTTATTGGATTTTCAAGTATGGATATGCTTGCGTTGGAAATAATTTCTATTTCCTATATAAAAAAATATGACTAGATAACATGGCTCAGGGAAGTCCGATTGCTATAGTTGTCTGTTCAATTCCCATTTGGAGAAATTCTCGGTTAGTAAGATTATGTATTTAAAATGAGTAAAAGTGGTAAATGTTTTTATTTTTACACTATTTTTTTTTTACGTTTTTCCTACCTACGAAATGCAAGTGAAATATGAAGAGAAACAATATGAAAAATGGTACCTAATTAATCCTCATTCCCCGCCCATTCTAGATGTATTGGTCATTGAGAAAATATCTAAATATATATATATACAAAAACTTATTTGATTTTTCAGCCTTACTCTCTTTATAGCAACTCAGACGGAACAAACTTAGTTTTGAGACACTTTGTAAAGAGATAAAGCAATCATTTATTTCCCCAAATCAAACAGACTGGATCGAATCCACAACATACCATCTTCTACAATCGGACACTGTCCCATTGCGCCACGATGGCGTTTTTTAATACAAATATTATCATTTTATAATACGTTCGCGTTCAGCGTTCGTACCCACATTTATAAAAGCGATGCGCTCTGTTGCGTATATGAGCTCAAATTAACAGTATTTTAGCTAGCCTCCCATCAAAGAGAAATTATTACACAACATTGTAACGCTGGTGTGAAAATATTTTTAATATTTCTATAAAACCAAAAATACTTTTGCTTAAATTACGATCGCCTTCGCTTAAATTACGAGCCTTTTAGAATCGATGCATATTAGAACAATAAGTGAGTTAATATTTGTGAAGAATATTTTTCTATTTATAGTCTGTAAAATGATCCAGGGCTGAATAGCTACACTAACGCCGGTTAGATTGTTGCATGATTGATCGTTACTTTGATCAAGCTGTGGTAGGTATCACGTGTATTTTTATTCTACATGAGATCGTCGTGGCACATCAGCACAGTCAAGGTTGTGGTTTCGATTCCCACTCGGGGTAATGAATTATGTTCATTTCTTCAGTATGCTAAAAAATAACGCACCCAATGCTGTAAAAAAAAAAATGGGAAACACGGCTTGGGTTTTAATAAAAATCTACGCCACATGATTATTTTCTCCATGAATGAGGTTAAATATTATGTAAATATGTCGTTCTCGCTGATAAGTAAAAAGTACTTCATACATTTCAGATAGGCTTAAAATAAAGGTGAAAAAGGTGATGTAAAAGTACTAGATTGATAAGATAGTTATAACTAGTTCTATTCTTGTACTATGCAAAATGTGCTGTAAAAAAAGTAAATTGACACTGTAATACTGATAAAGCATTCCACATATCATACAGTCTGTATTATATTTTTTATACGCTTCTCCTGCTTTCACCAACCGTTCTTCAATTTTTGCTAATTATTGTTCCCCACTCAAAGGGGAAAACGAAACGGGCCTTATTACTAAGACTCCGCTTTCTATCTGTCCGTCTATCACCAGGCCGTCTATCTCATGAACAGTGATTTTTGATTTGATTTTTTACAGATAACGCATTTTTGTTCCCGCTGTAACAACAAATACCAAAAAAAAACAGAATAAAATAAAAATCTAAAGATGTTCCCATACAACAAACATGATTGTATTGCCAATTTTATTGATAATGGTACGGAACTCCTCGTGCGTGAGTCCGACTCACATTAATTTCTTAAAACATACTGGTTAAAAAAATTAGTAAATGAGAATTATCGAAATATAATCATCATTCACCATATTTTTCTTACATATCTATTTTATATAAAAAAATAATAAAACGTGCCATAACTAGAGATAAATATAAAAAACGACAAAAAAAAATAAAAAAAATAATTATCCTCTTTCTAAGATAGTCGGATAATAAAAAAAACACAATAGTCAATTCAACAAGTCAACAATACAATATAGGAGTGTCGCATTCTATGCTAATAGGCCGCCATAACGACGCTCATATCCGATTTGAACACCATATCTACATCGACCTTAGCCATTGAGTTATAAGGGTCATTATTTTTTAACACGTATCGTACACCTTACTAAATAAAATTTTATATTTTCATAATAATTATGCAAACAAGTTGTTTTAAAAGGCCTTCGTGGCGCAGTGCCACAACGTCCGACTGAAAACGCGACAATTTAGGTTGGTATTGTATATATATGCGGGATAGAGTTCACTTATGTAGAAGTCGTGGCCCGTGACTGTGAAATCGACTGGTCGTGGCTTCGATTCCCACTCGAGGAAATTAAATATTTATTTAAATTTATATTTTTATTTCTTCGCTCTAGTGTCGAGGCAAAGCGCGGCGTTGAGTTCCGCCACTCAACACACAATGCCTCCACAACTCGGCGTAAAGTGGAGTGTCTTAACACTAGGTTCCCTCTGGTGCACCCTGCTGTGTGCAGGATATAGCATAAGGCTAATATATATATATTTATTTATGTAGGATCTCAGTGTAGACAGTGAAAACCTATTGTCAAGACACTCCATTCCCCACCTTCCAGCGATTTTCATACCTTACATTGTGTGGTGGTATATAAATGATGTTTTGTTTGTAACCAGTTCAAAATATACAGTGTTAATGAACAATGGAATATTTGTTATAAAAATGTAAACAATTGTGATAGAAAAAAATGGAGCTACATAAATGCAAGTGCCATAATGAATTAATATGTAAATAATATGTATGTTTAATTAAATTAAGAATCATGGAAATATGATTTAATTGATTTGTAGATTTTCTTATTATTTTGTTGGAAAAACTATTAAGACAACAACAAATTATGCTTTGATATGTACTAAAGAAAAAACTATACAAAAAGTTAAAAACTAAATAGAAGTTAGTTATTATTAGAAAGTTCTTTTTATTATATACAAAAATATTTTACATCTAATTAAATTCCATTTAAAAAGTTAGAGACACATTTTGCATCTTAAAGTAATTAACAAAGTCAAAAAGTGCATGAATAATCATCTTGTTGTTGTTATGCAGCGGTACATAACCTGACTGTTCATGCAGCATTTTTGGGTTTGATTACAACTTGGTTGAATTAATTATTTTCATTTCTTCTCTCTGATAACAAGACCATGTGCGGTGTCGATTTCCATTTCTAAACATACAATGTCTGTATCATTGATTGAGACTTGGGGAACAGAGTGATTTAACACTATTTACCCTGTGTTTATTGAGGCTAGTCTCATCTCTCCCATATCCAAAATGAAAAAGACATATTTCCTGGTCTTATTTTAAAGGGCAACATTAGATTCTTATTTATTGGGAATATATATAAGGGTACAAAAAATTAAGCCTGAAGCAAAAAAACATCTTACCTTTCCTTTGTATAATAACCCTGATCAAAGGCCTGGCTGTTAACAGAGCCCTAGCTAAATTATCATCATTGTTTATCGGCAATAGATCTCCGTCCCTTGGATCTGTATAACTTATTAGGAAGGCAACATCATGTAACCTGTATAACTTCTCTATTAAAGCCTTAAAGTCTTCATATTTGAGTTTCTCTGTTTTGCTGAGTGAAAATCTTCTGAATTCTGCATCAAACTGCAAGAAAATTAATGAAATAAAAACTTTTTCATATAATGAAGTGATGACAAATTGATCTTGGTTAGTCAGAAATAAGATTTCCTAATTATAAAAGAAATAAACAAATTAAATATCTTCAGACAGAACTTTCAGTTGAAAATGAGAAACACGTATTTCTAAAGAACACAACTTAAAAATTAAAAATGAATTTCTGCTTATTTTATATTTTTAGAATTAGAGTACATTTACATACAGCAGAAGTATTTAAAAGTGATATATTAGTGAAAGTCCTTCCATATCTGTTACAAGATTTGATTGTGTCAAGTTAATTTTTTTAATGCATTTCAAGGGAGCAGATAACTAAACTGCTATCTAAACACTACACTTGTGCCTCTGCACCACAACTAGTAATATATTTTTTAAATTAATTGCTTAACTGTGTGATGAGTTAGTCATTGTTTAAGCAAGATATTGATAACAAATCCATCTGTGAGCAGGTACACAAACCTAATGAAAATGTATTTTATAACAAAATTTAAGTATTTTTTATTAAATTTTATTGATACAATTAAAATTAATCTTAATTAAGTTCTTTCAAAAACTGATTACAAGTTATAAATACCATCATCATGTTCTAAAGTAAATTCAGTTTTAATATTTGAATAGGAAACAATGTTTTTATTAATAAAAGTATTCTGAGTATTTACAAACATCTCAACTGACAATAAGTTAAATATTTTAAAATAAATTTTCTTTTTGTGTATATTAAAGCTATTTGGATATAGTAAACAAGTAACTGAACAAACGTAACTCTTAATTAGTCCGTTAGATTCTCAATTAGAGCTCTTCATTACATCCATTACTAGCAAATTAACAATGCCTTAGACTTGGAGATGTGATATTTAACTTTTTATACTCAATATTATTTTATAAACACATCATATATGATTAAAGATTTATTTTCTTATGTAAAAAACTTACAATTAAAGTTTTAACTATTCGTTATAAGTAAGGAAATTAGAAATTTGCTCCCACATACCTTAGTTTTGACTTCAACATTTTGACTGTCGATTCGAGCTGCGATTTTGTTCTTCGACATCTCGAAAGCATTTATTAAAACACCGACACGTTTACACTAATACATATATATTGAGGCACTTGTTTTAAGAAAAACACATTGTATAAAAATGTTTAAAAAGTTTCAAATAAATGAGGCTGTTTGTTCACCCGACACTACACTCGCGTCGTAATTTTTGGTCCGTTGTGTTTCGTTTACAAAATATTTCGTGCATTAGTAATAATTGACTAATCGTAGCGATATTTTGTTTGAATAGCGACAGGTCTCATTGGTTGTTATGCGAAAAGGAGGTTTCATAGAGAACGAATAATTTTATTTCGTTTTGCGCAACTGCTTCCAATGTTATCTATAATATGAATTGTTACTATTTATAAAATGCTTCTTTTTTCTTATTGTCTAAATTATCAGTTGTAATAAATAAGAAGATATAATTTATTAATTATTTTGAAAATCATTTTATATTCAAAAATATATAAGTTTGATTTTTGAACTAAAATATTTTAAAATTTGACATTGACATTTCAAAATTAGTTCTTTTTGGTTATAAATCATACGACAATGACATAAAAACAATACTTAAATGCTTATTATTATATGAAAAACAAAAAAGGAAATAAAAATGAGTTTAAAAAATGCAAACGCAGAGCGATTTAATCCATGTCTCAAGGTCGGTTGGGGTGGGGTCTAATTGTTATTGATATTTATAAGATAAGATTAAGGCATATATTTTTATTTTTCATATCTATAAAATATATTATATATCTTTATAATATGTGTCTTTTTGTACATGTGTATATATATTATTTTTTGTATTTATAATTTTATTTAAATATATTATTACTAGTTAATAGTAAGTGTAATAAACTTACTTATATTCTTGCATAATTTATATCAATATTATATAATTGTTTATTATATATGTTTCTCATACCCTGTATTATGTTTCATATTTTTATTTAACATTTTAAGGAAAAATAGAACAGATATCTGTTTGAACAAACATTATATTCAAATTTTACATCATGTAATTTTTTTTAACTTTACACTATACTCCGTATGCCTTTACTAGACATAAAAAGCCTAATGTTATATATAAAGAATCATAAATATTGTTATTTAATTTTAGGAGCAAGAACAATCTTATCAATGTCTTAATAAAAATAATTTCGTCCAAGAGAAATGTGAAGAATATTTTGATAACTACAATACATGTAAAAAATTCTGGGTATATAGATAGTATTTTTTATTTACAATTTTTTTTAGACTCGCAATGTATCCTGCATATATTATTGTTTCTTTACCCAACCACTATAAGTATAGTGGGTGAGTAAAGGAACAATGCTTCAATTTGCCTTGTTACCTGAGCCAGGAAATGAAAATATCAAATATATTTTTTTTTAAATGAGAATCAAACCCACAACCTGTTGCAGTTACAGATGCATGCTTGTGCTTCTGCTGGCCTCCGTTTACTACTCTAAAATTAATATTTGAAAATATATATCATCCTGCATGCCGAGTAGGAAGAAGCAGCTTAGTGTCAAGACACTCCATTCTTAACAGAGCTTAGAAATTAATATAATTTGTTCCCCATAGTCAAGACCGAGACTATAACTGGTGAGATTACAGTCAAACCTACCTACTACCTATTACCTTGACCACTTCTAAAATTAATATATAAATTTTCATTAGCTTGTTATTTTCCATTGGTTTATTATAAATATACTGTTAACTTATAATGTTATATACATAACATATTTCAGGGTAAAGTAACTAAAGATAGAAGAGTGCGAGGCTTAACTCCATATTTACCAGATGTTGCAGACAGGGAGCAAATTAAAGCTGAATATATAAAGAAAATGACTGACAACACCATTTGATTACCAGAAATAATATATTTATTAATTTAGTTTGCTATAATGATAGATTATAATAGGCTATATAGGAACATTTGTTGAAATTGAAGACATGAATGGATTAAATTAATATGGTTAAACAACAAAAACATTTCGTATTTTTTTAGCTTCACTCTGTAATCCGCACATAGCTGGGTAGGGAACATGCCTTATCAGAGCGAGGAAATGCAAATTAAATATTTTTTTTACTTGAGTGTGAAACCAAACTCACAGCTGTCGCATTTACAGTATTACGCTCGTGCCCCCGCGCAACGACTGGCCTTACATTTTTATGATCCAATAGTTTTAATCAGTCACACTAATAGTAGTTATTTTATACAAGTTTTCTTTAATAAATCTAAAATTGCGACATTCTCCTACATCCATTCAGGTCTTCAATTATTTTTATTTATCAAATTAAAAAAACATTGTGTAAATGTTATATCATCCAACTTCTTCAATTCAGTAATAGTTGTGCTATATATACATCATGATTTTTTTTGTTATATACATTTTATATTATTTACCTAAGAAATAAATTGATTTTTAAATGCATTTGTATAAAGACTGAAAATATTTTTTCTGAATAAACCAATTGCACAATACATCAAATATTTTGATTTAACCCTTTTTATTTTTTACAATATTTGTTTCTGATTTTTATATAAGATCTTTATGACTTAAACATACTTAAACACAAAAAAAAAAAATTTTTTAATTATAAAAATATCACCATTTATTTTTTTACCTTTTATCACTTACAGATTTTACAATATTATAAACCTAATTTGAATTTATTTTAAAAAGATCATAAAAAAAAAACCATATAATAAATTAAATAAAACAATATAAATGGTTGAAATAATTTTATTTCCACGTGATATAAATGTGTCGCGAAGCAAGGACAGTGTCCGTCGTGTGTAAAAGCGATATCATAACTAGCTATTTGCTACAGTTCTATCACATTCACTTCAAGGCAGATTAGGAAGAACATGTTTCAACATCAAAATACGTCAAAATTCTGATACGATCCGGCTCGAAGGACCAAATTACCTCAAAATGAGAAATTTTCTTATTATAATTGTTTTTTGTGAAAATATAAGTATATTCTCCCCATTAAATTATATCTAAATACAATATTACAATTCACAACTCACAAGTTACAGATCCATACATTAAAATTATTTAAATAACCAGTTTTACATATACAAATATATTAGTAGTTTTAAATATGAGATATGAAGAAATATTTGTATTTTAAACTAAATATTATTATATCTATAGGGATATGTTAATATTGAGTTTATAATATGACATAATAAATAATGAATATAAACAAAGATATACATTTCTAAAAACATATGTAAAAACTACAAAATTGAATAAAATTTAATACGACGAAAAATAATATTTATATTACTAAAATACTCCTTGTATTTACAAGAAGTATTTTAGTAATTCAAATATTATTTACTGCGATAAAAAGGAATACGCACAAATAAGATGCATAAGGTGTTACCGTATAACACTGGAAATCGGATATTTCCAATAATTATCTTCATATAGCAAAAGCAAAAATACTCAGGTAGTTCGGTTAGGGTATCCTATGTTACCTTTGTTCTACTAAGTGAATGTTTCCAAACCAAAAAATACTAATGCTTTAAGTATTCGAAATATCCGATTTTCTCCGAACTCGAAAGCACCTTACTAAATTATTAATAAATTATTATAATGCAATGTCCAATCAAAAGAAAAAACAGATTCCATATTAAATTACGTAAAACTAGTAAAATGATGAAAAAAAACATACATTCTAAATATATAGAGTTTTTTTATAAGACCTAAAGGCCTGTTTATAGGGTTCCGTATCTCAAAAGAAAAAATGAAAACCTTATCACTCTGTTGTCCGTCTATCAAGTCATCTCGATCGCGTGGATATATCAATCTGAAATTATTATGTCCCTCTAACCTACGGTCCCTTGACAACAGAAAAAATCAGCTCGTCGTAATCAAAATCTATAGGGTACTCCCCATGGATCTACAGTTATGAAACTTGGCAAGAAAAGATCTCACATCTCTCTCTCTCACATCTTGCCGTATAGATAAAATAAAATATTAAAAAAAAACATTATAAACTTATAATTAACTGATCAACTTTTATAAATTATACTCTCCGTTAACATATATATATGGATACGGAGCCCCTATAATTGATACGGAACCCCCGGTCCGACTCTTATTTGACCGGTTTTTTAATTTTTTTTTCTTCTTTATAGTTCTTAGCGAAAATAATACATGCTGTATTAAAAGAAAAAAAAAGCATTATACTTTTAAGTAATAATTTTAGTATTTTTTTAACATATAAAAAAGACATAAGTTAGTTTTTTTTATTTTATCTGTAGTAAAAAATACTATGATAAAAAATATTTTAAAGCAAGTAAGTTTATAAGTTGAAAATATAATACTGGATGCTTTCAAACGGAAGGATGTAGGTATCTACTTTCATGTAGGACCTAAAATTTATGTTACGATTATTTTTAAGTGAAAACTTGATTTCACCATAGCATGGTATTTCTTTTTCCACCCGAAATCGAGACATAGCGTGTTATGTTGCGTAACTCGACGCCGTGTTCAATAACTTAAATAAATATTTTATACGGTTAAGTTATTTTTATAATGATTATTATTCTTTATTGTAAATTAAGGGTTAAACAAGGTTAAATAATATATTTTTTACACATCAACAAATACTTTATGAGGTAAATTCAATGACATGAAACTCCACTCTACACTCCTTTTGTTTATATGTAGGCGTTATGAATGAAACGGCGGAACACCACGCGTATTTTTTTCCCTTAGTACGATTTGTACCCGTAACTAGAATCAAATCTAGATAATAAAAAGGCATTTTTTATATAATTTAAAAGCAATTTTTTTTATACATGTCGGTGGTTAAAAACGTAATACTTAATTCCAATTAAATATAGTTACTAACTGCGAGTGAGATTGATGACAGGCGGTACTTTTCTAACTAAAATGAATAGAATCTACATATTTTTAAATTATTAAGTAATATCAAGAATTAATATCAAAATAACTTTTTGAATATTTTCTATTTCTAATAACTATTGTAATAGGCGAATGTTGTTATCGAGAATATAATAATAGAAAAAAATACAAAATGTAAGCTATTATTGAATACTACAGATTTTTCCGTTAAACAGGATATAGGGTAAAAATTATACTTTGAAATTTAAAGAAAAAAAAACAAAAAAAATTATATCACAATAATAAAATATTTAAATAATGTAAAAAATAATAATAAATAAATAAACTATAAATAATCATAGAGAAAAAATATTGAATATTTTTATAATCACACACTTAATCATATTCAAAACTCTTGAAAATTTTGTAATATAAAACTTTATATAGATAATCGAGATTGTTTATGTAATCAATTAAAAACAAATATTACAATGGAGACTCAAGTATCCCACTTGCCGATATACGAATTCAGGAATAATAATAACGTGGACCCTTCAATCAAATACAAATTAAAAAATTATATCAAAAATATCACTAAATAGCATTCAATTTAAAACAAGTATTTTGTCTAATCTTTTCTTCATACATGTGGTTACCCGGATATTCATTTAACCGAATGTTAAAAGCACTGTTAATCGGATTTCTATCATATTTAAACGAATCATGCATCATTAAGAATCGCAGTATTGCTTTATATTCCTTTACATAATCATATAAAAAAATGACACAGAAAAATAATCTTAAAAACTATTATAATAAAAATTCTCTAAAAAGAATTTAAAAAGAAAACCATAGACAATGCGCGCTACGAACAGACAAAAAAATGTGTACACAGATAATTAAAAATAAACCAAGATTGCCGAATTTGATAGGGTAAGGGGAATTTTATCAATAAATTTGAACCTTTTTGTAAATGTACACATTTTAAAATAACATAATAATATAAACAACAAAAGTGCTGAAATAAATATAGTTATTAAGGCATTATTGCTATATTGCTTTTTTTATTAAATGTATAAAAAAATATTATGAAATTATGACTTTATCATTATAATAACGAGTTTTAGTTTGTATGTATAATCAGCACCTATGTGTTGTATGCCATGATATAAATGCTGTGTCGACTTTTTTGGATTAGATTTTAGTTTCGATAATTATTGTATAGAGCGGAAATTGAACCCACACTTCTTGATTAATATGCAATTACTCCAAATAGCTATAAACAGCATCATATTATATCTGCCCTTTTTTAATTTCTATGCTTTCTTAGCTGTTATGCTTTTTATCAAAAAAATAGAAAAGAACAAAAACAGAAAATTATAAAATTGTTTATTTTATAATTTGTAACTGAAGATCTGCAAATACATTATAACGTGTTTAAAGTTTATTGTACGAATTTGAATTAACTTAATTTCATATTTTTCAAAACATATCCCAGAATATTTGATAATTTCAAAGAAAAAAAGACTAAAAAAACAGACAATAAAGATTAATTTTAAATGTATCTTTTTTTTCTATAAAAAAAGTCGACACGACAGCATATACACAAAAATGAAAGGCATAAATTATGTTATTTAACACGCATTGTCGTCTAGGAGTCAATCTGACCTCTGCTTTATGTGGAAACAGCTTATTCTGAAATGGTCGCACATCTGACGCACCTGCAATTTTTAATATTACAAAATTAAAACATATCACACAAATATTTTTGGAATAATAAATTAATATTAAAAAAAAAGAGATCTCAAAAGTCTTCTGAAGAGCAACAAAAAATTTGCATTTTGAATAATAAATATTATTTATTTAAGTAAAATAATTCAAATTCATAATAGATGAATGAGTGAACATCTATCAATTGTTCATATAATAAACAAATATAACATTTAATAGTGATAACAGACAAATGCGTCTGTCATTTATTCCTTTAAATGGAAATAAAAGAAAGTTAATCGATCTTTGACATATTTTAGTATGACAACTCAGAAGTTTACAAGCTTATTAATAGAAAATTCAAATTAAAAAACACTTTTTAAAAAGTCGTCGTGGCAGAAAAAAGCCATTTTAAAATAAACGCACCACGCAGGCGCCGTAGTGCGCGTGCGCGGCGACGGCGGCGGCGGCGAGCGCGTAGAGCAGCGGGCGCTCGCAGGCGGGCAGCGCGCGCGCCGCGCCGGCCGCCGCGCACAGCGCCCACGCCGCCCAGCCCACCGCCTCGCAGCGCTGGTTGCTCATCTGACTCACTATCAGGCGACACTGACGGACAACATTGTGTACAGTAGTAGCATCTCGTCAATTTTTTTACCTTTACTGTGTAAATTAATGTAGCTTTATTGCTGTAGTGAGCCACTAGAGGAACATATATATATACAAATGATTTCTATTTCCCCGTATGGCAAGTCATTATACGAGCTCCGCCAGCCAACACATTTTCTTATAAAAATACTAAATCATTACTATAAAACGTCCCAGAAACAACGTTCTGGATTCACTACCGGGCAATCGGCCATAGTGTGCACCGTAACGTGATTACAAAAAACACAGTGAATAGTGACCAAAACAGCCTTAATGATTCATTTCTCCACTTGAGGAATATTTATATTACATAATCATCACTTTAAATTCTATAATGGCATATATAAAAAAATACTTACAGCAACATTACTAAATAGTGTCCCAATCAACAAAAACAATATTCTGGGGTCACTATCGGGCAGTCGGTCGCTAGTGTGCACCCAAAGCGTAGTCACTAAGAACACGCTGAGTAGTGACCACAGCGGTCTTATTGCTTCCGTGAAAGATCTCATTTTGCCTGTACGCAGTTTATATGATCTGCGGAATAAAAAGAAATTAGTAATCATTTTTTTTTATTTATAGCATGGTCGACGAGTTGTGGCCGCCCTGAAGCTAGCTGTAGGTGGCTTTATTATTTATAATTTCCGCAATTTATAAAATTCAATATTTATTTGTCAATTGCAATTATAATTTACTTAAATACCTACAATTATAATAATTATTTTTTCGAGATATCTTTACAAAGATATGTCCAAATAAACCAAATTTTTTATATAATTTTTTCTTGTTCTAAAACTGTATAAGCATATATATTTTTTATTGAGAAAGTAAATTTAATCAATAAAAGCAACATAATATACTCACTGATAGGTATTATACAAAGAAACTGGTAAATTAGTGAATACTCCGGTACCATAAATTAACCATTCAAAGGCATTAGCCAAAGTGTAGCTTCCAAATATATATTTCTTATAAAAACCGGTCCCTCTCACACCTGTCCATAGAAACACGAATGTTGATGTCTAAAAAAAGCCAAATTGAACTATTAGTTTTTTTTTACCTACACGCTGTATCCCGTAGGCAGCCCTGCTCCTGTATAGCGGTAGGGTAGGGTAGGCAGAGGAACCCAGTGTTAAGAAACTTAGTACTCCGATTTTTGAGAAAAATAATTTTTATAAATAAATGTTTTGGCTTGCATAGCATGTAATTTGAACGTATACTTTTTGAGAAAATGTAAATTTTAAATAATGCAACGTTTCCGGCCGCAAGCGACGGCGGCCCAGTGGGGGCGCCCTTGCCGCCGATATCGTCCTCGCATGTAGTACTTGCACTTTCTCTAAATTATTGAATGGATAAATTATATTAATTATATAATTTACATTGATTATCCATGACATATACAGCATAATAAAAGAATTATAAGTGGTATGCGGGCGAAGCCGCGAGTGGGCCGCTAGTTATTAATATAATTTTTTAAATAATAATAATATTTATTAAATTAAAATTTTAGTACATAACCATAACTTAAATCGGTAATAACTGCATTAGTATTAAACTGTGTTGCAGCTATTAACACCCACCTCGCAATCGTCCTTTCATATAATAATTTATAACTAATTTTACAAACAAATAAAATAATAACATAATATTTAATGAGAACCAATAATGAAATAGAAAAATCAAAAGTCAATATTTAAAAATATATGCATTAATTACTCAATAAAATATATATGTATATTTTTAAAAATATTTAAATTAAAAATATTTATTTGATATATGAAAAACATAAATTGATGAATATATTATTATTTTGACCTCAGTGTGTTAAGAATATATTTATAATGACAAACAATGGCATCATTCACACTATTGTGCCGTTCAAGTTTCGGTCTAATCACTTATATCACAATGTTTCTCGTAGCGGCGCGCGGCACTACAGCGTGGTGCCCCCCTTACTCACCCACATACTAAAATCGTAGCCCCACGGCAAAAACAACACACCAGTATTATATTTCTCCCAGTGACTGAGATAAAAGTTTAACAACAGATTCCACATGACGTAATACATTCTGAAAACAAAAAGACAATACAAATATATTTAAAAATATATATATATATTTTTTTAATTTTAATAAAAATGTTCGACTATTACATTTGTTTTAACTTTAGTCTCTTTCCCGCATTCAGCATGGAAGGCGGAACTCAATGGCACGCTTTGCCTCGAGCAAGGAAACGAAAATATTAAATATTTAATTTCCCCGAGTAGGAATCGAAACAACAACCTGTCACCTCAGATTAAAGGTCTAAAATTAGAGAAAACCTAACTTCTTAACACTACCACGGGAAACAAATGGAAATCTGTATAAAAACCACACCAATATAAACAAAACAAAATCTAAATTACCTAATAGGTTCAATAGAGAAGTCGAGGCGGCCGAAAATCGAGTATAAGCACGCTGGTATAAAGAAGACCGAGTAGGAATCCAGTCCATGGTCGAATAGTTCTCCCAGAGGACCTGATGTTTGGGTTCTACGGGCTTGCTTGCCGTCTATGCCGTCTAAAGTTAAAAAAATATAATAGTTTTAAATTATAAAAAATATTCAAAATAATCTTTATCAGATTAGCTTATTAAAAAATTATAGATCGTGATTTTTACAAAATTTAGTATCTTTTCATATCTTAATTATTTCGCAGAAACAGAAAATTGAAAAAAAAGAAAGGTTAAATTATAGATACTTATATAACTATAAACTATATCAAATCCGTTGTTTGTGAAGTCGATGCCAATATGGGTATATTTTAAATATATTTATTTAGCTTTTATTTGGTTTATTTACTAGTCATCTCTTGATTTATCTGTTCTTTTCTTGACTGGCTTCGACTTCAAAAACTAACATGGAAGAATGTCAATGTACGTATAACTTAATTGGCTTTCACACGTAATACAAGAAGCATGGGTTCAAATCCTGTTACATTTAGTCTTGTGGAAGTATTTCAAATATATTTACATAAAATCTTAGCAACGCGCATAGCATTTTAAAATATAATAGCAGCGTACTTAAGTAAATCTTTAAATTTACTTAAAATTGGCTGATTACGGTAACATTTTGGTAAAATCAGAAATTAAAGACTTTTTTAAATTAACAATTTCCACGTAGCTTGAATTGAACGAATGGCTTAGTGGTCATAGCGTTTAGATGGTTTCTGAGAGGCACGGGTTCAAGCCCGCTACGTTCAATATTTTATACGTTTTATAAAAAGTATGGTTGTTTCAAATGTAAAATAGCATTTTAAGAAATATCAATAAGACACTCAGATTCTTAGCAACTTAACATTAAAGTTATAAAAAGAAATGAATATTTAAACAAAAGACAATACATACCTAAAGTATAAGCTAAAAACAAGAATACAGCGAGTAGGTACCACAGCGATTGTGGGATGACCTCCGTGTGACCTTTGAGTGGCTCTGAAGACGTTTCGTTGGACACTTTGGAGCTTGCCGCTGAGTAATCATAGTCGTAGTATGAGAGAAGAAGGAAATCCAACACGGTTAATAGAAAACCGGCGAATGTCAGTACATTTGGTGCTACCCAGCGTGGAACCCACTGAAATAAAGAATAAGATATGTATGTATAAATATAATAAATTAGGAAATCCGGTGAAAAGTGGAGCGTGGCGTGTCTTAACTCCTTATACTAAGTTTATGCCAACAGATAAATAAATAAAGTAAATTAATTGTGATCCAACTTCCACCCGGTGATTAAATTTCTACAGATAGTAATTAAATTTCTTCGCTCCGGTGACAATATAAAAAGCGCGGCGTTAAGATCCATCAATTAACACAATCGTGAATATTAGGCAGAAAATGATGAACTGACACTAGGTTCACTCTTCCTGCTCTGCTATACATGTACATATGTATACGGGATGCAGCTTTAAGCTTTAAACAAAAATCTTCGGTGGAATTTAAATTAAAATTTTTTATTGCTTCCACAGTCAAAAAAAAACAAAAAAAACGGTTTTGGCACGAAATATCCTTTAATTACCGTATTATTAAATGAATACCATTCTAAATGTAAGTATAGCGAATAATGTATGTACTCGTATGTATGTCATTATCTTTTCCAACAGACCATTGAAATCAGTAAATTTCCTATTGTAATGCTACATAGATTTTTTATAAATGTTTTTTTTTCATTAATTTTCGTTATTATGTATTTTAAACGTTTTTAAGGCCAGACGGAGAAACCTAAGTGTCAAGCCACTTCGTTGCCTGTTTACTTAGCCAATTTAGTGACATTATGGTATCAAGGTAATTAATTTTATAAATTAAGTTTATTCTTAAGAGGGATTCGGAACCTACAAGCTTTAGTTAAGAAAAAAGTGGAGAAATTAAAACTATATCTAAAAAACTAGTTAAGACTTTATAATAATAACCGTTTGATACCACTCGGAGAATTCATTTCATGAATTCAAAGCAGAAAGCAGATATCTTAACGCTAGTTTCACATTGTTTACTTAGAAAAATAAAACACGTGTAAAAGTTAAAAGAAAAACTATATTAAATGAGAACCCGTCGCAACGGCACAGCGTCTGACGTTGTAGGTTCAAATTCCCACTCAAGGAATGAATTAATGTCTATTTCTGACAACAAAACAGAGGACAGCGTTGAGCTTCGTCACTCGACACACAATGACAGAGACGGTGTCTGTCATATTTTACATATAATTTATTATTCTATTTATAGTAAATTGATATAAACAAAATGGTATAATAGTAGAAGTACAGCTGAAGCCATTATCTAAAACATGACTATTCTATTTTGCTATATACAATAATCATATGTTGTTCAACGAGTAATTGCAGTAAATAGATGATACCCGCCCTTTGAGGACGTCGTGGCGCAGCGGCACAAGGGTGTGAATGCGACGGTTGTGAGTTCGATCCCTCGATCTACTTGAGGGAATAAATTATTACTTATTAATATTTGAATTTCTTTGCTCTGGCATCAAGGGAAAAGCCCGGCGCGGCGTCGGATTCCGCCACTCAACACGCATTGCTTGGCCAACATTGGTATATGCGGGATATAAATAAAAAACAGTGGACTAGAGGGTTACACTACACAAACAATAAACAAATGGTGACATAAACGGGAACAATCTGACTTACATATGATGGTTGTGGATTCGAATTCCTATTGGAAGTAACATTTAAAATTAAATTCCTTTCTGAATGATGGAATAGAAGATGGAATGGAAGATATAAAATAAAGTATCTTAACAGTAATTTTTATTCCATGTATTTCTGTTAATGCAACATAACATTACGGAATGATTCTTATTTAATTTCCATGACTTTACAAGCAATCACTTTTAAAAATCTATGCGCTTAGAAAAATACAAATTATTAAAACAATAACACATATTTTTTTTGTGAACATAGAACAGATAATAAGTTTACTGGCTGAGGCAGATGTCATGGGTTAAATTTGGAGGACAGATGTATAATGTGATCACAAAAATAATTATACAGGAAATATATATTAATTTTTTTTTTTTATAACAGGTCTATTAGTTTTCTAAACATAACAAGATCACTCATGTTTTAGGTCAAAAGGCCACACATCGTTTACTATATTGGTACTTGTAAATAATCATCATTTATAAGTTTATATTATTTTTCTAATACTAATTAATATATATTTTAACTTTATATATTCTTTAGAACAAAAAATTTAAAAAAAGGTTTTTGGCTAATCTCAGGAACTTCCCATTCCTTTTTCCTCAGTTCACGATGGCAATGTCTGGCGAAATATTATTGCATTTTTAATAAAAAAAATATAAATAACTAGCTTTAGGTAGTATTTTTTATGGTTCTTTTTTATTGTTACAAGTATTTGAACCTTAATGTCTGCATGCTTATTATGATAACATTGCTTTATTTCCTAGGGGTTTAATATAATAAACAAAATTAAGAACATTCGAACTTTTTCCCATAGTAGTACGCAATCCCCTATTAGCAGAACAGGTGAAACATCATACACATATCCATGCTCCTGGCTTTGTCATTTCTGGACCTGGTCTGAATGTTAAATCCAAGTCAATTAAAACATGGGTGTATCTAGAGATATTTTCCAAGGGGGGCTTGGCCCCCAGAGGCTTTTTAGAAGCATTGATAATTTTATCAAAGTTGGGTTAATGCATAGTGTAAGAAATATTTTTTTCAGCGGAATTGTGGCCTTTCTTCAGAATAGGGTGGATTAGATTGCTCTTCCAAAAATCTGGGACTACTTCGATTGGTTAAGGTGTCATCCGGCCTACTTGACTTGTAATTTCCAAAGACAGAGTTAATGTTAGGTATTGATTGAGCTCTGGCAATGCGGGATAGCCAGTGTTATTATTCCAAACTGGCAAGTTCTAAATGTGTAGCTCTCAATCTCCTCAAAGATTTTAGCAATATGCTTGGACCTTGCTGTAGAAACTAACATTTAAAAACAAACAAATCAAGCCCACAGGCCACAACTAAAACATATACAGACAGAGTTCTCTACTATGTTAAGAGTATAATATTTTTTTGCTAAGAATCATTTAAACATATTTTTTAAATATAGTAAGTATTATAATTAACTTTTTATGTAATATATTAGTTTTTTTACCCAAAGTTATTTAAATTTAATATTTGATAAATTCACTCTTAGTACTATTAATAACATTTAATGGATAATAAATTCATTACTTCTTATTTAGATTTTATAGTTAGATTAAATTAATATCAAATTCACATACAGTCCGGCTTAGTCCTATTGTGCCACAATGGCCTTTATAAAGTCATATTTATATTTTATAGTAAGAATAAATTAACATGAAATTTTGGGTGAATTTAATATTAAATCATTTTTACTGTAGCAATAATAGGTAGTCAATTCTGACTCATATTCATGAGTAGTTTTAAGACATCATTCTCCACATTTAATACAACATTTTTAAATATAAGAATGTATTTAACAGGTATTCCACACTAAGGAAAAACAAATATTTTTTTAAAAAAATATACTAGTAACATACTGCAGTTTGATCACAGCAGGATTTAAAGTCTGTTGGAAAAAACTTTATGCTCAGCATTATTTATGTTTTCTAAACAGATACTTTACTAGACTGTTTCATGCTGTTTATGTAACTGTTATTATATAACTAATTCATTGATTAAATTCTTACCTCTACTACTTTATTCCAAAATGGATGCATAACATACACGCTGAGTGGGCTTGTGTCTCTCGACATATACTGAAAACAATTAAAAACTTATTACTTATTTTTTATTTTGAGAAGACAGAGGAACCTTAGTGTTAAGTCTCTGTTCCACAAAGATCTCACAAGATCATTCATTGCAATCTAAGTGGTGGAACTCAATACTGCAGTCCGCTGTCTTGATACCAGAGTGAGGAAATGAAAATGTTTCATTCCCCTAAATGAGAATCACACTCCATAACAGTTGCAGTTACAGTTAAATGTATTTAAATCACTGTATGTAAAAGCATCTATTTATTGCTTACATTTCCAATAATTTTACTGTAAATTCCATTACATAAGTTTAGTAAAAATAATATATTTCATCTGAGATATCAGCAGCAAATACATTATATAATTTATAAATGGACATATTAATTTATTTTACATATTTTTAATACAAGAACATTAATTATATACTGTTTTCAGGATCATTTTTTATTAATTATATTAGTCACATTGAAACTAGTTACATACGCATTAGTCAAGGCTGTTTTTAACTTTGATAAATTGTGTTTATATAAGATATAAAAAAAAATTAAAATGATCTTACATATTGCGATTTGTCCATGAATATAAAGGAAGTGCAGTGGAATGTCGCGTAAAAGATCGATTTTTATAGGTTATGTTTTCTAATTAATTATTGTATTTAAATGAATAATGGAATTTTCTTTAATTATATTTTTTCTTTATTGTTCGTAAACATATTACAAATTACCTTGTAATTGTCGAAACCCTCCAGATGCTCCCGGCTGAGATATTTGTAATTGAACATTTTCAGTTATTTTTTATTTTATACACGCCAATAAATAAGAAATATACACTTTATTATACGTTTTTTGTAACGTAATTACACTTTTTATGATACATTTTTACAATATTTACAATGTATTATGACAAGCAGCAAGTTGCGGCATTTAATGAACTTGAAATTAAATTGAAATATGAAAATTGAAAATCTTGCATTGACCTGACAACACTGTAGTCATATGAAATATTGTTTATTTATATTATAGCAACACTTGTTAATTAAAAAATGACTTATTTTGCATTATTTATTTAATAAAACAATATGTACTAAATTAAATTAAATATATAAGGACGTAGACGTCCTTAATTAGAATTAATATATATTTTTTTAAGTAGTTTAGAAAGGTGATCGAAGTAGGAATTTATTTAAGTATTTGTTTAATAAAACAGGTACATATATCGCAACAATACCGAGTAGCAGTAGTAGCAGCAGAAGCAGCACTAAAAGAAATCGCCAGGGCGCAGGGGCACAAGCATGTGACTATATATGCGATGGTTGTGAATTCGATATCCATTTCCATTCGAGAAAATGATATTTCACTTTAAGAACAAAAAAGTCTATGCCTGCCGCTTTCTAAGATTAAAATAGTGATATTTTGGAATTGCTCAATTATTTTGTAAGGCGTATGTAAAGTGCCAACGAAAAATTTTGTTAATAATTTGATCTGATCATGTCTGCAACATTAACATTCCATAACGAGTACCTAAGTTAATAGAGAGGCTAGCAAAACGCATCTTTTCCCTCTGAATTAGAAAATAGAAGACGAAAATGTTGTGAAAAAATTCTTAGATAGAAACGGAACATGAAAAGATGTATTATTGAGTTGTTCTGTATTGGCTGGTTGGTTGATTGGCTGGTTGGTGGATGGTTTGTAAATAATAATAAATATAAAAGTAAATAATTTTAAGCCAAAGTAACAAGAACATGGTAAAGTAATTGTTTCGAAGAGCAGTAAAATGGAAGTCTGGACTTAATGGTGATAAACTGAAAACCTAGTCGTCTGCCACTCAATTTAGTTTTATAAACGATGTGCTTATATATTGAGTCGTGTCAATTCAGCATCTGACTATATAGACGTTAGTTGTGTGCCAAATTGCTTAGCTCTGGTATCTAGACAAAGCGTGGCTATGATCCGCTGGTCAACCAGACAATGGGTGTAAAGTTAGGCGGAAAGTTGGGAACGTCCTGGTGTTTTAAAACTAAGTTCTCTGCTTATCCTGCTATCTGTGGGATACACGGTGAATCCCAAAAGTTATATTATATGTCTTCTATTGGCACATGAATACACCCCTATAATTGATAATGTAAACCGTGTTCGGGCACTTAAAGGTTTAAGTTGAGACACTCCGTTTCCCCCACTTTCTGCCGAATTCTCGACGCATTGCCTATTGAGTAGTGGAACTCAATTTTGTTTTTAATTGATGAATATTCAGGAAATTGGTCAAAATTAAATAGGTATAATAAAAGAAAAAGTATTTTGGTTGTTCAAAATAATCCTTTGATATAGTAAAAATTCACCGCATGAGTCAATGTTATTGTTGATTAATATTACGAAATTATATAAAATACCTACTTACGTGTGCTTGGAATTTTCAAGATATTATTATCAATACTTTCCGCCACTCTATTTCTTTATAATGCACGGAAGTAGCTCCTTACTAGGAGCGATGATTTTGATCGTGCGATGAGGGCTGCTTACTATTAGTCATTTCCAATCTATATTTTGCTAATAGAACGACAAATAAAATGCTGGTTTTTTAACATGGTTCATCATATTGATAAGATAAGACAAATCGATACTACTCAAATTGGTTGAGGTGCAGTAGGTGAGAAAGTGTCCGTACACGTATATGTGTATTTACATTGAATATACAAATAAATATCAAAAATGTTTCATTGCAATCACAACGATGTATTGACCAATGGTGAAAATTTGTTAGATGCTGAAATGTCAGCACCCGCTCAAGTGATTGAAGAAATCGAAGAATTGAAAGTTCCGGATGACAATGCTTTTCCTAACAATGAATTGAGTGAAACACCCATATATAATACACGAGCCTTAGATAAATATGCAAGTACGTATAAACTGGAAACATTTGAAAAGAACTATCTTGCTATTTTCAATCAAGAGAATGTAGATGGATTTAAGCCTAGAGTGGGAACAGAAAAAGATGTGGAGGCGCTTGATAGAACTTTCTCAAAATTGGGTTTTGAAGTTCACGAACATAAAGATCTGACAAAGGACGAAATCATGGATGAACTGAACATATGTAAGTATCATAGTTTTATAGTCTTTGGTTCTTTCATAATACAGTATGTTACAATTAGTTCTAGTTCAGGCTACAAAACGTTACTTCAATATCTTCAATTAAACACAGATATGAACAAACAAAATAAATCTATATTTACATATAAACTAATCGCTCTCTATTGTTTATGGATGGTTTGTTTAGAAAATGTCTATTTCCGCTAATATTAAAATTAGCTTAACATATTTAATTACAGTTTAGCTATTATATTTTGGCAAACTTCCCTAAACATTTAATATGTTTATTTTATTTAAATCGTTCATAAATAAAAAAAAATCTATATACTTCTTCTTTCTCTCGTTCTTCTTCAATAAAATTTTTCAATATACTTCGTCTTGCCATAAATATTGTTATAAAGGAAAAATAATATTGTACGTAACATTCATTACTATTACAGTGTGTTACATTAATATTAAAAATCTTTAAAATTTAAATTAAATTAGCTTCACGCTGTATCCCGCACACAGCAGGGTAGGCAGAGGGAACCTAGTGCTAAGACATTCCGTTCCCCACTTTCTGCCGAATTCTGGAGGCATTGCGTGTTGAGTGGCAGAACTCAACGCCGCGCTTAGCCTCGACACCAGAGCGAAGAAATAGAAATATAAATTTAAGTAAATATTTCATCTCCTCGATCGAGTGGAGATCGAACCCACAACCAGTCGATTTTATAGACACACTTCGTGCCGCTGCGCCACGACTGGCCTCCAAAAAAATCTTTAAAAAATATATGAAGCTTATTTAAAGTGGTCTCCATTGGTTGGAATACAGTCAATCGATAGCAACACGCATCACGCACTCTTTGTTTGAGAAAATTCTTCACGAATGGTATTTTGATATACTTTTGCCGATGTTTTACCTTTTTCACAAAAATATGGCTCAGTCACTCTTTGTAGCATGCGTGTTATAGCATGTTGTAATTCGACTAAAAGCCAGTTAGTTATTCAGGTTATATGTATTAAGCGTTTCATCAAAATTATTATATCCATAGCCAATAAAAACTAAAATTAAATTTAATTAGCTTCCAGCTATATCCCGCACACAGCAGGGTAGACAAAGGGAACCTAGTGTTCAGACACTCCGTTTCCCACTTTCTGCCGAATTTTGAAGACATTGCGAGTTGAGTGGCAGAACTTAACGCCGCGCCATCCATAGCAACTAATTGCTAGAATATTAGTTTTTTATTCCAGAATTTTTCAGAAGTTTAAAAAATCAAATTCCTTACAGAATTACTCGTTTTTTATACTTGTTGGTATGCATGCATGGTAATAGCAGTGACAGTCTGCTGTTAATGGACTGTGGGAGCGGATTCAAATCACCACGATAGAATAATAAGGGAATAATTAGTAATAAGGGATAATCTATACTTTAAGAATCAATTGAGAAATCTTAATAGAAAAACTTAAAATTTAAATTGTTAATTGTTTGAACAAAAGGAACTATTAATCCTAATGAACTGTTGCGCTTGTCTTTTTTTTTTAGTTTTATGTAGTAGGTTTTTTTTAATAATATTTTGTATGAATGCTTAAAAAGTCTTTCTCTGAGTCTAGCTCTCTCTCTACTCTTACCCGAAAATATAAAAAAAAGGATAATATAACTAAATATTTCTTCTAAATCATTGTTACGTTTTCTATCGGGAATGGTTACATATGTAATTCATACTGCCACTATGTTGTCCGTCTGTCAAAACCATTAAATTTTAAATTGAGATCGCATCTCCACATATCAAGTATACAGGTCCACGGTCTCTTAAAGCACAAAAATCAAGATTGTAAGTCAACCCAATTAAAATATTCGCAACAGCATTTATGAATCGTCTTGGCTGCATTCTGTTTGAAATTCCCCGCGTAATCAAAACCTACTAGGTTCCGTGGAAATTTGGCATGAAGTCAGGACTTACAATAGAAGTCTCAACACTAATTCAAAAAGTAAAAATGTATATATTTGGTAAGGGTTGCTGGAAGTGATCACCACAGGTGAACTTTCAGTAACTACTACCTACTGTATGATTATGAAAAAGCCGTTTAAGTGCCAGTCTTGACCACTGTTGGTTTCGTAAAAGTTACAATAACACAAATTTGGAATAGAATTTAATTGGAATAGAACTATAAATTTCGCACAAACGAAACAAAAGTGCTTCTTCTTTTTCGTGTCAATGCTTGGAAATTCATATCATATTTTGCCAGTATTTAGCCACGTTGACTGCGGTATCTGTTGCCCTGATCGAGTCGTCATATGAACAGGTGTAGGGACATTTGGGGCAGGAGAGTAAGTGTGCCATCGTTTGTGGGTTCGCACCACAGTCGCAGGTTGATTCAACCTTTAGTGCGTACCCCCATTTCACAAGATGTTCATTGCATCGGCCAACCTGGCTCCGTCCCAAGGTCCCGAGAGTAGATGAGTGTGGGACATTCATTTCAGTTAGATTTCTGTTGTTAATTTTTTTACAACTGATTAAGTATTTATATAATTTTAATAGAATTAAAGACTGTAAATAAAGATACCATTTCTTGTCATCGTTTAATGCTATGATAACATTAGATAAGATAAATCGATACTTCGCTTGCGTAAAACAAATAAAAGATGATGTCAGCGCAAAGCAAAACAATGTAATGTTGTTTAGATGCAGGTTTTTTGTACATAAGATAATCTGGTATTAAGAAGATCAAATATTCAGATTTATGGCCCCTTAGAGCAGAAAAAAATATTAAGCTTCTATGTCAACGCAATCAAAAGATACGAGCATTTATGCATCATTTTGCTACACTTTGTATGAAATTCACCGCGTTATCAAATCCTATAGGGTACTTCCCGTGGACCTATAATTGTGAAATTTGGTGAGAACGTACAATACAACACAACAAGTCATAGAAAAAGTAGATAGAAAGAATAAGCCACAAAAAAATACAAACTTTTAATTTGTAGTCTTTTTTATTATATACAAATATATATTACAACTACAACAGATTCCGAAGATGTGAGCGCACAATCATACAGCTTATACTGTTTATTATTCTTTCACAGTTAGTGAGAAAGATTTTACCGACTACGGCTGTATAGCGATAGCAGTCCTAACCCACGGGACTCACGGTGGACTTCTGAGGGCGAAGGACATGCAATACAGTGAAACCGAAATAATCAAACATTTCAAAGCTGTTAAAAATCCTACGCTTATCACTAAGCCGAAGATTTTAATAATACAGGTTAGTTCACTCCGGTACCCTACCGGATACCCGGTACCCGGTCCGTACCCACCCCAGGATAATCGGGTGGCACCCTAGAAATTTAACTTATAAAAAATGTGTCCCAAATTAAAAAAGACTACATTTACACGATCATCTGTTTATAGTTAAAGTTCAGAAGTAAAATCTGATCTCTAGATACGCTAATATAAATATATATACGTATACTACTAGGGGCGACCTTATAAGATATCTCTTAAGAGCAAAACTCTAATTCCATGTGTAAAATTTATAGTATGAGACTTTTGTGGACGGTTCAGGCTGCATAAAGCCATTTTTAAAATAAATTATGCAACCATTCTTAAAAGTAAATTATTAGCAAGTACTTTCTATATGTATGTGGGCGATGAGTAAGAAAATTAAAACAAATATATTTTTTTTTAATAATAATAATTTATTAATTTAATTATATAAAATGTATTGTATATGTGTAAGTATATGTGTTTAATTATATAAATAAGTACTTCATACTTGTAGACTGTCCGAATTGCAGACATAGTATGATTAATAAAATATTTTAGGAATTTACTGTACCGTATAGTACGTTGGCTTAACTAATATTTGATGCCAAAGGCAAAGGGCGGCGTTGATTTCCCGCACACAATACGCGGTGTCTCGATCGTTTTGGCTGCAAAGTGGAGAATAAAGTGTTTTGACAGCTTAATACTAATGAGTTTCCTCATTAGTATTAAGCTGTCAAAACACGAAAAGAAAGAAAGTAAGAAAAGAAAGTCGATTAATATATATTTTTTTCAAAATCATGTCAGGCTTGTCGAGGCACGAAATCAATAAAAGGTTTGATGGCAAAATTACCAGTTAGAGTCCATAAGGATGTAGATGAACACGATGAATCCTACACTTTGCCAATAGAGTCGGATATATTAGTTTTACACAGCTCCTATCCCGGAAATCCGTCTCATAGGTTAGTTTAGTTTAATTACCATTTTTTAAATATAATTTCTTTTCTCAGAGTGATTGATCAAAGTGGTGAGTTAGTGGTACTTTATGTAACATGATTAATAGTTTATTTTCACGCTTTATCTATAGCGTAACCAGAGGGAAAGGAGCGCCAAACGCTATGGTCTCTGCATACGTCTTTCGCCTCGTCCACTGTTGTCAGCTCACTTACACTACACTTTCTCCGGGGAATCTTCCTCTTGTATCATCCTCACCACCTCCACTCCTCATCACCTCGAGGCTGACCTACATTAGGGGGGTAATCTAATTATTTGGGGGAATTCTTTATTATTCTCAATGTGTCGAAAATTGGGCTTTCTTAATTATGTTCCCTCTGCCTACTCTACTTTATCCGGAATGCGTGAAACTAAACAATAAATATAATATATTTAATAATAATTTCAGAGTAAATTTATTCGGATCGTGGTGCATCCAGATATTATGTGCTGAAATCAACAAAAGCTATCAAAAATTGGATCTCGAATCAATTTTAACTGATGTCAAGATGAAAGTGGCTATCGACATGGGGGATAAAGTATACAACAGATGGAATGAGGAATGGGATATAAACAAGCAAATGCCAGTTGTCATGTCCACGCTGATAAGAAAATTGTATTTCAGAAATTATGGGGATAACTCAACGTGCACTGATAATAAAGTTGAGAGTGAGGTAGAAATGCCTCCATCTCCTATGTCAGTGCGATTCGAGCCATGTATGTGTTATTTAGATCGTTTTGAATATTTGAAGAGATGTCTTAGGTAATGTATTAATTTGATTTTGTCAATAAATTTTATTTTCTCTACGTAAGCATAGCAAGGATGGGAGCAGGGTGGTCCGTGCGCAAAGTAGTAGTGTAAATTAAGTTTTAAGTAAACTAATTAAGCAACAACTTAAGTCTTTTAGAAATTTATTATGTAGTTCGTACTTTGATTCATTGATAAAGACTATTCTCTTCCAAATTATATTTTTTGGCTTATCCTAATACTTGTGGATGAACTCCAACTTTCGATTTTTATAGATCGGTGTTAAGAGGTTTCTTTCTAGCAACGTGACCCCGAAAATTAGCATCATCCAAACGTCGCCTGATGGAAATTTAAGACATTTTTTGATACCAATAGCAGAATTTGAATAGCATTGCTAGATAAAGCACAATAACAATAAAAATGTTATATCATAAATATATATTGAGGCCAGTCGTGGCGCAGGAGCACAAGTGTGTGACTATAAACGCGACTGGTTGTGGGTTCGCTCCCCACACGAAGACATGAAATATTTATTGATTTATATTTTCATTTCTTCGTTCTAGTTTCGCGGTAAAGCGAGTTAAGTTCCGAACAACATGTAAATTTGAGTTTAAATCAATTTCCAAACGGGCCACGATGGCGCCGCTTAAATTTCGCTAATGACCTAATACGTCTTAATCAATCAGCTTTATATTTAATATCCTTGAAGAATATAGGCCAATGCAATATCCAGTGCCATAATCTCTAAATTTAGCTCGATTCAATCAGGGCTTTATATGATGAAGCCGAGAACGTTCATTTTGTATGAGATAGCAAAAAAAAACGTTATAAAATAAACGACCTGGGCATGAAGTAACGAAACTGTTATTTTTCCTATCACTTGAAGGCCGGATTGAAATACATAACAATATTAGACCAGCCGTGGCGCAGGGGCACACATTGCGAATGTTAAACTGAATGCTTGTGGGTTCGATCCCCACTCGAGATGATGAAGTATTTATTTATATTTATATTTCCATTTCTTCGCTCTGGTGTCGAGGCAAAGCGCGGCGTTGAGTTCTGCCACTTAACACGCAATGCCTCCAGAATTCGGCACAAAATAGGGAACAGTTTTAACACTAGGTTCTTAGCTGATAATAAAGAATAAGTTAAAAAAAAGTACGGACCACGTGTGTTCAGTTAAAATTAAAATAAAAAAAAATAAAAATAAAAACACTAGGTGCCTACCCCGCTGTGTGCACACAGGATACAGAGTAAAGATGTTTTTTTTTAATATTAGACGCTAGCTAGCTAATTATTTACTTGCATTAAATTGCTTAAGTCGTTTTTGAGTTTACCGCGAACAAACGTACAGATAAAAAAAAGAAGATTTTCAAAGCATTGTTTTAGTTTCTATTACATTAATATATAACCACTCGCTTAACACCTTATATCTAAGTAAAATTATGTAAAATTACAATATATTACTTATTATAAGTATGTATTAATATATATGATAAGGAAATTAGATACAATAATAAAGTAAAAAAGTGTACGGAGTGTCAAGTCAAGTGTCTGTAATAGTGTTAAGTAATAAAAAAAAAATATGAGGTACAAAACTTCCTATTGCCTTGTTATGTGCGGGATACACAGTGTTAAGCTATAAAAAAATACTGAGCCGTTTTGTTTGATTAGCTTCACGCCGAATCTCGCATATAGCAGGGTAGACATATTTTCGTAAATTTTAATGACTTACAATTTATTGCAAAATGGTGAGTGGAGTGGGAATCACAGGAAAATACTAAGGTTTATTTTCAATGTCTTTTGTCCTTATTTCAACGCTGCTCCGTACATTTTATAACTTAGTTATATAAATATCAATGTTTGTTCGCCATTCAAGCCGTTATTCCAGATTAAGATTGACTGTACTATATTTTATAATAGACAGACGAATAGGCAATGTTAATAGTTTTAAATTTTATTTTGTCTCGTCGTTGATTGCTAATCTGCTTTTCTTAAGAGAATGTAATTGATTCTTTAAGCATCAATTTATTTATAGATTTGTATCACAACTTCTGAGTTCATGTGTGGCACAACTTCTGAGAGTAGACCCGACGTTTGTCAATTCGATTTCCATTTGGAGAAATTAAATATTTTAATATTTTAATTTCTTCGCTCTGGTAACGAGGCAAAAGCATGACGTTGAGTTCCGCCACTCAACACGCTATGACTGAAGAAATCAGGTGAAAGTGACGAACGGGAGTCTCTTAACGGAAACAGATAATCTTAACATTAGGTTCCCACTGCCTACTCTATTATGCGCGGGATACAGCGTGAAGCTAAAATTCTTTCATTCCACTATATCTCTGCCAATCTGCCTGAAAAAGCATATAGCTGTCATCTCAACCTTTTTTGTCTGCCACGTCGACAATGATGCATATTTTAATATTGAACTTGGCTTCTTTTTCACATTTAAATGATAAATAAATGTTTCTTTTCTTGTTTACAGCTGTTTATTAGCAGATCACAATACAGAAGATAAAATAGCCCAATCTTATCTCGACATATGCGACACATTCAGAGATGGACGACAATTCAATCATTCGAAAGAAAAAATGGTTCAAGTAATCTCCAACCACCTCGCTAGTACTTACGTAAAGTTTGAATATTTTAAATATTTGTACATAAGTCCTTCTACATCTGTAGAAGAGAAACATTTGGAATAGTTTGGTTTAGTTTTGGAGCTACTTTTTAAGTTTTTTTATTTAAAAAAGCTTTGCAAATAAAAGAAAAAAAAATAAGGATAATAGAGTGCAAACTTAAAAATTGAATATTCTTTTATAATTTTAACATGATCCTGAAGATAAGATGTCCAGAATGTATTATAAAACATTTTAAAAGAGACTTACTTATTGGCAATAACGATTTTTGGACGTACTTACAGAACTATTCAAAATGTTTTTTTTTTACTTGTCTTTTACTTGTTTAAATATAGTATCTGTAATTTATAAAAAAAAATCTTTAAAAATTACTCATTCCTTATTTTAAGACTAGTGTTACTAATTTTATTTAAATTTTCTGAGATTAATATATTAATATAGACTCATTGTGATATATTATATTAAAAATATATTTATTACAAAATTTGTTTAAGGCGTATCGAATGTTAATGTAATTTATTGTAAAGAATAAAATAATTATTACAATATTAAAAGTATGTTTTAATTATTTTTTTATTATAGGTCTGTGTAATGAAATCAAACTGACCAAAATATAATATTGTTATTATAGTGGTACAAAGTGTGACTGTAAAACCGACTGGTTGTGGATTCGATCCCCACTCGAGGAGATGAAGTATTTACTTAAAATTATATTTCTATTTCTTCGCACTGGTGTCGAGGCAAAGCGCGGCGTTAAGTTCTGCTACTCAACACGCAATGCCTCCAAAATTCGGCGTTGAGCGTTGGGCGTTGAGTTTCGCCACTCACGTAATACTTCCAGAATTTGTTGAAAAGTGGAAACGGCTATATCTTAAAAAAGGATCCCCCTAATAGAGGTTAAAAACATAGCCATAACTTTTACTATAACATACTGCCCAATTGCGCCACTGAGCCTATAGGTATTAGCTAGTTATTAAAATGTTCGTATATCACTCTCTCGTATTTTACCGAGGCTGACGTTCGCCCTTCATTGTATATATTATGTTACTGAAAGGGACGACGCGACGATGCCAATTCTTTTATCTTAATACTAATGTATTCAGTCAGATTAATTATTGTATCATTTCTGTCAGTTTTGACTTATTTTTTATTTCAAAGAACTATTTTCAATTTGTCACGTTTGTTTCAACTGTGTTATAATAGAAAATAGAAGTTTCTAAAGCGATATTTTTTTTTAAAACAGGTTTTATATGTGGGAGATGTGCAATGTAAGAGCATAGATAATTTCGAGTAAAGATACTTTGTTCTTCGATTTGATAATATTTTTTTATCGGTGCCCGTGATTTGGCGTGGCTCATAAAAACCGATCCGAATTAAATATATGACGGTCGTCATCGAAAGAGATGGTCCCGAGATCCTTTTTACATTATTCTTCTTTTTCTGGATATTGGTCCAAGGTTTTACATCCAAAAATAAAGATTGAAATACCTAGAAGGATTAAGGGTTAACGTGGTGTAATAAAGTACTATATAAATTTGCTGTCTAACACAACATTTAAAAAAAAATCAGTCTGATACAAGCTATTACACTCCTACACTACACGCAGCTTTACCCGGTTATCATTCAATCAACAAAACCCTACTGGTCGGGTTCGTTTATTCCAGAGATCTTAGCGCTTAAACAAACACATTTTTCAATTTTATTATATTAGTATACGTTAATAAAGAGTATAGATCCCGTTAAAATATTTATTTTGGAAGCTATGACAGAATAAAAATTAGATGTGATCAAGATAACCTCTAGTAAATATTTTAACACATACTTCATTCAAAGAGACATTAACCTAATCTGTTTGAGTACTAAATTAATCTTAAATGTTTCTTAAAATTAAATATAGGTAAACATTTCCCCGAGTGGGGATCGAATCCACAATCATCGCCTTTACTTTGTGATCCAACCCTAAATCTTTGCCGTAATAGAATGAATATTACAAGAACTTCGTGGAAAATAGAGAACAGAAGTGTAGGAAAGCGGAACGATTTTCCAAATTTTCTCTGCCTTCCCTGTGGGAAACAGCGTCATGCTAAACGAATTATTATCACGATTAATTATTATTTTTTCTTAAAGTTCCATAGGTGCAGAAGAAAGTGTCTTTTGAACAAGTTGTAAAGCTAAAAATATAAAACCCCCTAAACGAGGTTAAATGTTGAGGTTTAGGTGCAAAGTGATCTCCGCAACCAATTTGCAAATGGTAACCACAAACAACTATACATCAGAATTCAGGAATTTGACGTGGCCGTAATCGTAAAATACCTGATCGACTCATCATTAGTTCTAAATTGTTTACAATGTAAGGCTGGTACACAATTCTATATAAATTGAAATACGAAGAAGATAAAGATATTGTGTGCATGTGTGTGTGTATATGTTAAAAATAATGGGGAACGGACTATCTTGACACAAGGTGCCCTGCTATATGCGGGATACACCTGAAGGTGGTTTGATTTTGATAAAGATACTGAAAATCATTCGGCGCCCAAAGGTATAAATTAGGATTTAACTAACCTTTTATGTGTATGTATGTTTTTTTTTATTCTACGATAGTTATACGCTATATAACGTGTAGTGGGGCACAGAGTATCTTTAAGCCAGGCTTCCTCTGCCCATCCTGTTGTGACACAGCGTGAAGCTGACTATTTCTAAATGATTAACTTGCTTCAACTTGGATAAAGAGGCTGACAGAAGAATACGATTGGGCAAAGAAGCATACAGAAAAAATATTGCCTAAAATCTCGGTTATTCGACCGATCTTCCGGTCATGACGTACGTGGCGGTGACATGGACTCTAACAAAAAGCATCGTCCACAAATTTAAAGTCATTCAGCGCGCGATAGACGGAGTCTTTGCTCGGTGTATCTCTAAAGGATAAAATCTGAAATGAGGAAATCCGGAGGAGAACCAAAGTGACTAACATGCGTGGCAATGTCCGGGCCATATTTGTCTTAGAGCGACGGTCGCAGGGGCAGACGGGTCTTAGAGTAGAGATGTTATACAAAAAATCCGGTATGACGACCTCCTGCTAGACGGACCGACGATTTAAAGGAGTTGTTGTTGTTGTTGTGGAAGCGAATGATGCTCAAGATCGAGTATGTCACAAATTTGAGCCGAAAGTGAAGAAGGGACTGTCTTGACACCATGACACTCTTGACACTCTCGTTATCCACCACGCTATGCGGGAATAAGCAACTAGACAAAAAAATATTTCCAATATTTCTAGTCTAGACCTAAAACATAGAGCATGCATAATGCACCCGCTAATAACAGCCAAGGTGACTCCGGTCCGTAATGACATCAGGTGTAGGCGCGGCCGTGGTGCATGAACTTGAAGGTGACTCGTGAATAGAATAGGTGGAAATACGTAACGCATTACGTATTTCCATACTATCGATCGAAAACTGGAATATAATATTTTTGTCATGTTCCTATCGATAGAACGAGGACGGGAAAATGCTTTATGAGTGTATTTTTTATTTCACGCTGTTCGTACAGCTTAAATAAACACCACCACATGGTTTCATGCGTATATTAAGATAAATCGAGAGAAACTCCTATTAAGACACTAAGTTCGCCCATTTTGAAAACATTACGCCACTTAAAAAGTGGCGTAAGTCAACGCCGTGTTTAGTCTTGTTACTTACAGTGAGAATAAGGAAAATAAGTCATAATAAGGGAATCGAACCCACAACCTGTCGCATCTGCATTCGCACGCTTGTGTCCCTGCGTCACGACCTCAACATGATTATTAATAGATATATAATGGAAATTAATAAACTTAATTGCATATATGCATTGGAAGCAGTCATGGCGTAAAAGGAGTGTCTAATTGGTGCATCCGATGGTTGTAGGTTCAATGTTCACCTTAGAGATAGAGAGAGAGACCCAAAGTGTGACTATAAAACCGACTGGTTGTAGGTTCTATCCAAACTCGATGAGATGAAATATTTACTTAAATATATATTTCCATTTCTTCACTCAACACGCAATGCCTCCAAAATTTGGTAGAAAGTGGAGAACGGAGTGTCCTAACACTAAGCTTTCTCTGCCTACCCTGCTGTGTGCGGGATACAGCGTGAGGCTGATTTTTATGATGCTACATCGGCTAGCTCCGGCGCTCAACAATATGAAATGTCAATACGAAATGACGAAGAACTACCGACCAACATATGTATGTACATACATCATATAAGTAAAAATAGTTTTATAAAGTGAGCTAACACTATTTGGGACGTACATACAATGTCATTCATTATGCAGTAATATTTAACAATGTATGTAAACGGTATTAAAAATACATCAACACTAATATTGTCAATACTTCTAGGGCATATGTAAATGCTTGTTTATTATATTATATATTTTACATGTGAAGTCTTCGTGGCGCAAGGGCACAAGCGACAGTTTGGCCCTCAATTTCCACTCGGTGTAATGAAATATTTAATATTTTCATTCCTTGCTCTGTTAACGAGACACGAGGAAGCGGCGTTGAGTTTCGCTACTCAACACGCATAACGTCGATAATTCAGCGTAAAGACGGGAACGGAAGAGTCTTATTGGAGAGCAGTGTTTTAATATTGGATTCCGAGGTCCCGCTATATGCAGGATACAGCGTGAAGGCGGAAAAAAGCGATTGTTGTTGAGCAGGATTCAGGCCTACAACTATTGTTATGTCTCACACAAGTTCATCACGTCACAATGACGTCAGGTATTTGTTATTTATAATTATGTATTCCGAAGAATGTCCACGTGATTTTGTCCTTGCTTTATGATATCATATCAAAGTGACGTCATACAAATAACATTTATAAATAACAAAATAATAATTTTAAAGGATACTTTAAATATTAAATTAAACACTAAAGGATAATTTAAATATTAAATTAAACTAAATATTAAATTAATTAAAATTATTATATGCATTATTATGTTATTGAGCAGTTTTTGTAAAACCATTATCAATGGATACATGCAATGCTAGAGTGTGCTGTGTGTTGCTAATAATAAATTTGTTTTAGAAAAACAAAATCTCGGGATTCAAACCTATGCCTTTTGGAAGCATACCAAAACAGAAATAAACATATTTGTTTGTATACACATAAAAAAAACACATACATATAAAAAAATAAAAAAGCATATGAATCATTACAAAGTGTAGATTAGATCATCTTTGTACGGACGACCTTACACGACACATTTTATTTACATAATACATTTCGTTTAAATGTGTCTTTTTTGTATGAAATCCAAAAATATTTTCTATTTATATATAAGACTTGAGTGGACTAGTGTCTTATTGTACGAGTATACTAGCGGTCCCCGTGCGGCTACGCCCGCTTGAAATATACGAATGTTTATTTAACTGTATTTATGAAAAAAACTGAGACCACACCTCGGCAAGCGTAATGTGGGAAGTCCTCCACCTTGATGGGGTGGCGATATTCGCAAAGTGGCTGGCATCGGCTGGATGAGAAGAGCTCAAGATATAGCTCAGTGGCGTTCCATTGGCCAGGCCAGTGGAGTAGGACAGCCTGATGATGATGATGGAAAAACTGACTAAGCGCGATTCGCACTCTCCCATCTTGAGTTGTACTAATTTCAAGATTGTGATGAGGAAATACCTTATGTTTTAATGACGCGGCGAATAAAGTTAACAAACTAAAGTTTACTGGAGTTTGCTTGGAATAAAAGACCCAAACGTGGCTTCGCCTGCTTAAACTTATTGTTATATAGGCTATATCTTAAGAAATTACAAAAATTGTAGTCTCTGCTATTTATAAGCTATATTACTGTTAGCTTTTACCTTAATACGTTCAGTAGTTTTTGTGCGAAAGTGGAACAAACAACCTTAACTGAATTTTACACACCTTTACAATAAAAATATTTAATCGATCATCTCACACCATTTTCATTATATGTCAGTTGTAAAGTCAAAACTAAATGTTACATTTCGAAGACTGGTCGAATATACCTACTTAGATTTGAGTCCAAGCAGATTTACATTTTATAGTCTTCGCTTGGAGATAACGATCCTCTCTGTTTAAATTTGTAAACAGTACCACTCGATAAATAACAAATTGTAGCCACCTGCTCTAGACTGAGTGAGTCAGATATGTCAAAGATTATTATTATTATTTACGTGATTAGACATTTATAGGAAAAACTTTGACTTTCATATTATATTTAGTTGTGGCTGAAGCTTTGTTTGTATGAACATTAAGATCAGCTTCACGCTGTATCCCGCAAGTAGCAGAGTAGCAAAGTCAGGGTTTAGTGTTAGGATTTTCCACTCCTCACTTTCTGTTGATTTCTGGCGGTATTACGTGTTGATTGGCGGATCTCAACGCCGCGCTTTTGCCTCCACGAAATGAAATATTTAACATTTTTATCGAAATTTCAGCCATATGCTTGTGTTCCTGCGCCACGACTAGCCTAAAATAACATTAAGATGTAGAATTTAATATTCCGCTTTGTCCTGTTTCCGTAGAATTTTCGAGGTATCATCGACATCGGGGCGAGGAAATTAAACTATTGAATATTTTATTATCCTAGGAAGAAATCGAACCAATAACATACATTTACAGATGAGTCGTGACGAACGTAGGAAATGCGATGCGACTGTCATTATGCCGATATTGGTTTCAGTTAACGGTTTAATAGAGAAAAGCCTCGACCAAAATCTTAAGAGGTTATCGCTTAGCTGTTGGATCACCAACCGTATGCAGAAGGCAGTTTTACTTGAAGAGGTTCCTCTCCCTAGAGAACTAGCCACCGATGGCTTTGACCCTTGTCCCACCATCTGTGTTCTGTGTAATGTTCTTTTGAATTTTAAAATATTCTTCTTATAAAATAAAACTATATATTGTAATAGTATTTAATTTTAGCATAAACATTGTGGTGACACAAACAGACGATTTATTTGAATTGAGTATAAATTTAAATGACCTATATTACTCATTGTAGCAAATGAATTCGTTGAGCAAACACCTTAATTATGCAAAATACGATATATTTTTGACTCGGTAGTTGATCTCTGGTGTTGATTCATAGCATTTATGTCACTATTTTCTCTCAATATATTTGTGATATATCGCTATTCCTTGTTCCTTATAAGATTAAATTAGTATTTTTTTCAAATTCCAAAATTATAGTTTCAAAATACGCGTTATTCGCGATATAAACGGCCATGGAATAAATATAGAAAGAAGTAAATATAGAAATTTTTAACAAAAAGCTTTGTTAAAAACAAAAAAACATGGGGCCGTAGATCGGAGTATACGGTTTGAATTTCAATTCAATATCTCTAAGCTTTCCTGAGATAAAGGTTAAGACAAACAGACACACAGACGGACGGACGGACAACGTGATCTTATAAGGGTTCCTTTTAAAGTATGGAACCCTAAAGAGCGTAACTCGCTAAACATTTGATAAAAAACTTCCTTCCTTAATATTTTTTGCCTATACATAAAGAATTTGTATATACTTGTATCTATATACATAATTGTGACAATAAAATATTTTTAACATTGGAAAAAATAGTGTTCTTAAAGCGAATCATTTTAAGGTATTTACATGAACGTTTCTTTTTCATGTCATTTTTGTTTTTATATTTATATCTCCTACGTTATTGAGAAAAGTGACAAGACACTCCGTTCCTTACTTTTGAGTCTATTAGACGTTTATTGGAAAACTGCGTACGCGGCACAGTTTGCAACCAATTTCCACTAATACCAAGTAAAATATTTTCACTTTTAAGTTTAAACTATCCCCCAAATAGAATTTGAACCAACATCGTGTTCAGCTAAGCATGTCCCAACTACACTACAGCCTGGAGTTTTATTATCAAGTTATCTACGGAAGCCTAATCTAAGCGTGAACTTGTCTTATATTTCTTGAATACGCGTAAAAAATAAGACTATTTTGTATGTAGCTTTTTTTAAAATAGCACAATAGATTCAAGCTGTGGTGGAAAAACCACATCCACAGCCATTGTTAACATTAAACTATTGTGCTAGAATATTCACTTATGTATTTTCAAATGTATACATGACGTACGTTACAAAATACTTTTGGACAGTAATTGCGATATAAAAATAATTGAAATAGTAAAAAAAAAAATAAGATAAATATTTTAAATTTTAAAAAGATCAGTTTTAGTAATTTGTATGCAGAAAGGGCTTCGCTTACTTTCTAAGGAATATTGTCCCGACAAAAGAGTATGAAATTTGTCATAGGTACTTACTTTCTAGGGAAGGGGTGAAAATTGTTATTGTGAATGTTAATCACTATTGATGTTTAGTTTCACGATGTTTCCCGACCATAGCAGGGTAGGTAGATGGAACCTTGTGTTAGGACACTCCATTCTCATTAAGAAACTTTCCTTTCCTCGTTCCTCGCTTTCCGCTGAATTGTAGAGGCATTACGTGTTAAGTGGCTGATCTCAACGTCGCGCTTTGCCTCGTTACCTCGTTAGTGGTGAAGAAAATTAAAATAATATATATTTCAAAAGTTTCGTTTTTATTATTATTAATATGATAAGATAAGATAAGATAAAAAGTCTTTATTGCACACTTTAACAGGATTGATATTATTAACTCAAATGTAATATATTTTTATTTATTGATTTTGAATTACATATTGTCAAGGCAGATCTTTAGTTTTATTTTCTTTTATTTAAATAATAAAAAATACATATAAATTTATTCTCTTGTCTAAATCTATGCATACATTAAGTTTTTAAGATAAAATCTTCAAAGTCTAGACTATCACGTATCGCTTAGTATTTAGTGTTTTAGATAGTCATTCATTTGAACTGTCAAAAGTCTGACCTATGTTGAACCCTGACAAGAAGAATGAGTTGGGATATCTATTTACGATTTACTACTTTCACAATTTCTTGGTTTAGTATAAAGTATATATACAGTGGTAGTAGATTCAAATCCATTTCTGTTGTATTTTGTTATTTTGTTGTGGAATTATATAATAAATAAATTATTCTCATTAATTATATACCCTTTTTTTACCCTGTGTGAAGTTTCACACATATTATATTTTGAAGTATTTAATTAAAAAAAAAAACAGCAATTAGTTCATTGTTGCACTAAGTGCCAAACGTAATTTAAATGATAGTAAATTATGATATTTGCTTCTTTAATATGATTTACAATTGTTCCACCATGATATCTTCACCAAGATAAAAGATAAAATATTGGCTCACTTTAGTACCTTAGTTTGTATCTCATAAGAAATCAGGAACTTCTGAAGGAAAGACAAGATAAGTGCCTTATTACATTTTAATTTTATCCTGTATCCTAGTGGGGATGCCCTCTCTAAAATATATGCACACAGATGTAAACAGTTCTCCCTTCAGGTAGAAGAACAGAACTGCTTTTCTTAAAATGACGTAAGCACTGTAAGCAAATATAATCTAGCCTAAATTCAAGACATTTTGTTTTAAGTGGCCGAACTAAACGACATGATTTGCTTTGCTTGCTCTAGCGGAGAAGCGAAAATAATTAATTGCTTCGAGAGAGAATCGAATCCATTACGGTCTCATTTATAGCCAATACCAATACTTATAGCAAAAATACCAAAAACAACAAAATATATAACATAATTATTAGATTTTCAACTGAAAGCTATAGATTATACATCGTACTAATATTATAAATGTAAAAGTTTGTAAGGATGTATGTTTGTTCTACTTCCATGAAAAACTACTGAACGGATTTAGATAAAACTTTACGTCAGAATAACACATTGGCTACAATTTATGTAAAGTTTTGTATAATTTGGCTAAATTAAAACAGTTAGTTTTGGCGTTTAGGTAGTTAGTTGATTATATTTCCTTTATACATTTACCGACTTGAAGTGGTCTTTGAGTATTCAGGCGTGGGTGTAGAAAATATTTTTAAAGCTAGCCAATGTCTTAAAGGAGTAGGTATATTAAAAACAACATTGATGCAGCGTTGAGTTTCTTTTATTTTACAGGTAGCAGTTTCTGTTTAGGCTAATTACAAATTTAAATATATATATATTTTAAATATAACATATCTTATGCTTTTCGTCTATGTGGTCTGTTTCGTCTATTATTCGTAAAATTATCGACCGTGAGGACTTCACTGTGAAAGCCTGTTTTTACTTTCTTTTTAACTAGTAATATATTGTAATTAACAACGTGAAACTGAAATATTTATTAAAAACCATACAAGCGCGAGTAGGGCTCACCCACCGAAGATTCCGTACAAAAATTGGAGGCTTGAAGCTTTTTCTGAAATTCAGACCTAGCTTAGCCAGATCCCTGCTTTAATACCTAATTCTGCCACCCTTTTAACGCCATTGTTTTTGAGGACTTAACCACGAATATATTATTTTCAAATTTTTTCTTTAACTAGTGCTATCTGTAGATGCTAATTGCCAAATTTCATAATTCTAGGTTAACCGGAAGTACCCTATTCATCTTGATTGACTTTATGGTGTAGAAATCTAGGTATACCGTTTGAATTTTAACTCGATATCTACACGCGTTCAGGGACTAACAAACAGACAGACAGACGAACAACAGAGTGATCTTATAAGGGTTCCCTTTTTCCTTAAATGGTACACAAACCGTAAAAACAATTATTTCATACCATATCTGTCTTACCTATGCAACTAATATTATCATAAAAGTATAATAATAAACAAAATTAAAACGATAACTCTTCTTAAATGATATTGATAGTAGATAACTATTTAATAGACATATGGGCCGAGTATAAGCTCATAACAACAAAGCGGTGTTGAAGTGAAGCAACTGATATTACAGCAGGAGATGGTTGTCCGTTTTACTTTTAAGAAAAAAAGAAAAACGAAGAATGTTACTAAAGAATGAATAGCTGAATTATCAGTTTGAAAATGTTTTATTACATATGGTGGAATTTAAATTATATTTCAGGAACAAAAATTGTTTAAAAATTCTGTTATTTTATATTGTGCACAAACGAAAAGTGAACGGTAAGGTGCAGAGTGATTGTAAAGAGAGTCACTGGATATCGAAAAAAGGAAGCAAACAGTTCAAAACTGATCAAATAACTGTAATTGCTTTTATAATATAAACACATGTCTCATATGCACTTGACATTCGGATATTTAGATTATCAATCCACTCATCATTGGTTAGTAGTTTATTTAGTAGGAGTTAAATAAATAATCATCACCAAAACAAACCTTGATATGGACGTATTCAACGAATTTGCTATTGTAAGCTATTAAATGTTTGTGTTCGTCGATTTGGTTAAAAATAGATATGTTGGATTATGATATTGTGGTACATACCTACAGATACAAGATGAATGTGGATCCAAATTAACCAAATTTTAATACTTATATCTAATATTGGAGCTAAACATAATTGTTATAACTCCCCACTATAGCAAAACAAAGTGCAGCACTGAGTTCCAGCACTGAATGATTTGAAATTGGGTTAGGTTTCAAGAACGGAATCTCTTTGCACTAGGTTCTCTTTGCTCTATACTATACGATTAAGATTTAATGATCGAGAATCAAGAAACAAGGATGGATTATGAATTTATCACCATCGCAAACAAGGAAGGAATTTATGATTATCCTCACCAACGACACCTGCAGCCTCGGTGAATTTCTCCCTCTCGGTAAAAGCGAGTGGGTAATATGCGTACTACCTTCTCCTCCTGGCCGAAGATGAGACGGAGCGGGCCTGAAATCGCGCTGGACTTCATTGCACAGATTCACAGAAGGAGATCATAGCCGTCCTCTCACTATCCAGCATGTTCCACACAAAAGAGTGAGAGGTCTTTATCCCCTATAGTTGGGTATCACCAAGCGGGGTAATCGACCAGAGTATGATGCGCAGAATCTGGCTCTCAATCTGAATGGGCGCATTACACTCACGACACACGAATGAGCTTGGATTAATATGGTTTGACACATGATCTTGAAAAGTAACATAAGACATATAAAATATGCTTCCTTAACCGATTGTTATACAGCTTTGGCTTCTTAATTTAAGCGTAACGTTAAAGACTGAGTTTTTTAATTGCTTTCAAAAATAAATTCATTATTTCTGTCAATTTAATATGAAATGATAAATGACCTGTTGTTATGGCATGTATAGTTGCTACGTATGTACATACGCGCCTAATTTTATTTATATAGGTACATTATGGTTCGACAGTATGTCTGTTTGTGTTTTGATTTTTAAAAATAAATTAAATTAAATCAGCTTGACGCTGGATCCCGCACACGGCAGGGTAGGCATGCAACCAAGTTTTAAGACATTCCGTTCCCCACTTTCCGTAGAATTCTGGAGGCATTGTGTGTTGAGTGGCGGAACTCAACGCTGCGGTTCGCCTCGACACCAGAGCGAATTAATGAAAATATAAATTTAAAATCATCTTTTATTTCTTCGAGTCAAGGCGAAGTTCAAGCTTAAAACATAAGTAAATAAGAGATGAAATTACTTAAAATAAAATTGTTCTATGATTTAGAATGTGAAGCTACTGCCTACGACTACTATATTGTGCCCTACTCTCCGCTTTTTAGCTAGAAAAAGAATATAATATAAAATATAATTAAATAGGCAGTTCCACAGTATGAACTCTGTATTTTTATTATCGTAACATCAAGTCTAATTGATTTATGGGTTCGTATGAAGGGATTTTAACAAGAGGACTTCAATCAGTTTCATCTAAATGAAAAGATAAAAATTACGGCCACTCTCTAATATTGAAGTGTTAATTTATTATGATATTTAACAATTTTTTTAACCTTTACGCATCTTTAAGAACGACATGGGCAGACAGAACATCCAGCGATAAAGAGATAGCATATTGTGCAGCGGAAGTCAACGCCGCGTTTTATATAACCTGACATAACCTACATAAACATATTCAAACTTGGAGTTCTCGTAATATAATTTTGTTAAAATCATTTTAATTTAATTGAAAAAAATATTAATAGTTGAGGGCTCTCGTGGCGCAGATCGTGGACCCGTTTACACGACTGGTTATGGATTTAATTCTCACTCGAAGAAATTAAATATATAATATATTAATTTTTCTTTCCCTTAATTTTTTGAAACTTAACATATATAAAGACATTACCTTCATAATATTTACTCTTCTTTGTCCATTGCCTCTTAAAATACCAAAACTCGAGATTAAGACTAATTGGCAAACATCAAACATTTTTATGACAGCTGAATTGGCGGGAAAACAATAAGTGCACAGATAATTAATTCGACCGTGAACAAGTTAGCACTCGAAATAGTTTGCATATGCGTAAACAATATTTGAAATGTCTGTTTGTAATCTAGGTCTCCCACGTAAATGTAGGATACCTTGATGTTTCCTTCATGTATTAGTGATTTAGTATTTGTCTGTCCGCATTATTTTGTAATAATTTATATTAATATTATAAAACATAAAGTATGTTTGTTATTTTTACGATACAAATTAGCGTAGATTTATTTTAACTTCACAATGTATTCTATATATAGTGGGGTAGGTAGAGGGTACCTAGGAACTTAGTATTAAACACTCCGTTCCCATCTGGACAATTTCCATTCCTCACTTTGCGCCAAATTCTGGAGGAATTACGTGTTGAGTGGTGAAACTCAGCGCTTCACTTTGCCTCGTTAGGGTGAGAAAATGAAAATAAATATTTCACTTTCCCCAAGTGAAAACGAACCAACAACCGTTGTGCTTACAGTCGTACGCTTGTTGTGTGTTGCTCTACGCTATTACGGTCTAGACAAGCGCGAATCGGGATGCCCCCACTGAGGGCTCCGTACAGAATTTGGAGGTTGGAGTTTTTTCTGAAATTCAGTCTTAGCTTAGCCAGAATCCTTTCATCTGACCTCTGATCTCACTTGAACTAGCGGCTTTAATACCAAATTTTGCCGCCTCTTCAAGGCTATTATTTCTTAGGATTTACCCACAAATGTATAGTTAACAGATTTGTTTCAGAACTAGTACAACCTGTAAATACTAGCTGCCAAATTTTACAGTCCTAGGTAAACCGGAAATACCCTACTACCTACTACTAACTTCAACTCGATATCTCCAAGCGACTTTATAACGGGTTTTTAATCGTAAAATGTTTTTATAGAAAAACTGGTCTTATTTGAAAAACGCAACGTTAAATTCTTTTTCGATGTGTATATACAACTCTTCGTGCACAAAAGATGATGTTTACACAAACAAAGTCAAAGGCAACAGTATGTATGTAGTTTTCAAAACGTGGCGTCTGAAAATAACACCATCACATAGTGATTACAGATGGAATACTGTAATTGGGTTGAATGTCGGATGTGGGGGCATTGTAGACTAAAGACTAAATAATTAAATAATTTACAATTAAAAAAATATATAAAACTTACTAAAAATATTTATACAGGCAGAGATACAAAAAAGAAAATATGGTAAACTTGTATTTGATTGTCAAAAAAAATTAAGTAAAGTCTAGGTATTATGTTCTGCCTAGTTTGACATATGAGATAAAGTAGGAGGTTAAAATAATATTAATAAATAAAATAATCATTATCAAGATATCTTAAAAAAGGAGATATGTTATTTATCGAGGTAAATAACATATATCTTCGCTAAATAATATTTAATAATAATTTAAAAATAATATTAATATATAAAAAGAAAAAAAAACTTTGTAAATTTGAGGCCACCAAGGCGCATAACGCGATGGTTGTCAAATCGATCCGCACTCGGAAAAATGAATTATTATTTATTAATATTTTCATATCTTCGCTCTGGCACCAAGGCGAGTGAGTTCCGAGACTCGCTTCGAAAAATTTGGCGGAAAGTGAGGAACGGAGTGTCTTAACACTAGGTTCTATCTACTGGGTACGATGTGTGCGGGATACAGCAAGAAGCTGATAAAAAAAAACTTTGCAAATATAATTATTTATTAAATAAGATTAATTTTACATTATAATAAAATACAACAACTAAATTAAACATTTAACCACGATTCCTTCTACCACCCCTCAAACTATAAAATAGGGCGTTAAAAGGTTAATTCCTTCATTTCAATGAATTGACAGACGTAAAAAAGAAAGTGCAAGATAACGTGAGATAAGAATAACCAAAAATATACAATATATTTATTTTGTTTTGCACAATCGTATCCGTCCGTTAAATTGAAACTTTCTCCTATAGCACTCCTTTAAAAAGGATTAAACATATTTTTTTAACAATACACTTAAGCAATATTGAACTTTCAAGTTAATGTAATAAATAAGTAGGTGTTCAGTTTATTACGATTTCACACTTAAATATTTTTTTATCGTTTTGCAATTATTATGTGTTTTAAGGAGAAGGTGTAAGGATTCTTGAGCGGTTATTTTAAATTTTATTTAGTAAATGTGCGTTTTCTAAGTGTTCGAAGTAACTAACTTTATCACGAGAACACCTTTTTACAGGTACCAAATGATAACTAAAGTAGAACTCATGAAGAGATCTCCACTTGCTTGGGCTACAGGTGCCTAAGTATTCTTTTACCTCATACAATAAGCCACAGCGAGAACCAATAGCTACTGACATTAGTGTGTTCAACCACATAACTTTAACCTTATTATACATAGTAGTATAGAATCCTTATTAGTCATTTCTGCTATATGCTCGTAAATAAGAATTGGGTGACCATCATTGGTACATAAAAAATCAAATCAGCTTCACGCTGTATTCCGCCCACAGCAGGGTAGGCAGAGGGAACCTAGTGTTAAGACACTCCGTTTCTCACTTTCTGCCGGATTCTGGAGGCATGCGTGTTGAGTGGCAGAACTCAACGCCCCGCTTTGCCTCGATACCAGATTGAAGAAATGGAAATATAAGTTTAAGTAAATATTTGATTATCTCGAGTGGTCGAAGGCACAACCAGTCGGTTTTACAGTCATTTTGTGCCGCTGCGCCACGATTAGTCCTCAATTCATTGGTCATTTCATTTCATGTATCATATTAACAGTAGTCTATCTATAATTTGAATACACAGCTGCTTCAAATTTTTTTTATATTAACTGACATTGCAAAAATAAAATTTTAATTCCGTATCTTCAACAAATCGACATGCCAACATTACATATGAAATAATAAAGATGTCAACAAAAATGTAATTATTTTGAATATAATTTCATCGAGTCCTTACATTGATTGGTTTGACCACACACGTCGTTTCTTATTCGTTAAGCAAAGTGAAAGTATCAATTTCATGTATTAAAAAAAGGATATTAGTGCAGTGGCTCGTGTAGTCCAAGAGGTGACTTTTCAAAATTAACTTAGAGTAATATTTTGTTTTGGTCAATGTGTTCACACTGTATGCGTCGTAGAGCAGGGTAGATAGGTGGTCTAGACACTCTATTTTGGTATGTCCAGAACCACAACTTGGAATTGAAAATAATTAATTCCCCCAATTGAGATTCAAATCACAATCGCGTTTACAGTCAGATACTGTTCCACGACGCGACGGTCCCGATTATGAATATTTTTATATATTTACATAAGCTTGTTCTATCATAATTAAGAATTACAATACATTTTCATTTGCTCGTTCTGGGAAGACAAAGCACAGCTTTAAGCTACTCGATAGGCAATGTCTTGAAATTGGGCTAAATATGGAGAACAGAGAGTCCAAACTTTACATCTCTCTCTACACTGGAACCTTTCAATAATATTTCATAATATAAATGATAATTATTTTGTAAGAATTTGAAAATCACTTTGCTCAATTAATTTTCTATATTTGTGACGTTGATTTAAACATTAATTTCTTCCAATTTTTTTTCTATTCCGCACATAGCAGGGTAGGTAGAGGGAATTTGGAAATTTACAGTTACGACATTTTCGTTTCCCAATTGTTTTGATTGATTTCTCTGTTACGGACTCCAACATTGTGCACCAGACACCAGATCGAAGAAATTAAAATATAAAATATCTCATTTCCTGGAATGTCAATCGAATCCAGAACTACTATTGCAATCAATCGCAACCAATTACAAGCTTGTGCTGCACCACGACTGACCTGAAGTGTTTGTAAAGTTTTTCCAAAAACCACTATCACCATATATATTTGGGCAAGATAATGTCTTGACGGCGGTTTGTAAGCCACAATTCGATATAAGAATACTTACATCGAATGCCGATCGTTGTGCTAAGGCCTAATTTTAGATTTGAACACTCAATGCAACACTGGCATTATGATCCACGTCTAAAATGAGCCAGACACCTATTGAAATGTTTGATTATATTTTCGAGATATGAAACAGAATTATATTTTTCTTCTGATTTAAATAGCTTTCTGTTGCGTGGTTATGGTTGAACGTTTCGGGTTCAAAGGAAAAAGTCCTTTAGGCCTAACCATAGCTGTGCGTATCAAGTATTCAAAATATGGGAAACTAACACGCTAGACATACGGGATACAGCGTGAAGCTGATTTATGATTTATTTATTTATTTGTATTCCGCACACAGCAGGGTAGGCAGAAGGAACCTAGTGTTTTTAGACACTCCGTTCCCCACTTTCTGCCAAATTCTGGAGGCATTGCGTGTTGAGTGTCAGAACTCAACGCCGCGCTTAGCCTCGACACCAGAGCAAAGAAATGGAAATATAAATTTAAGTAAATATTTCATCTCCTCGAGTGGGGATCGAACCCACAACCAGTCGGTTTACAGTCACACTTTGTGCCGCTGCGCCACGACTGGCCTCAACTAACTTTGGACTGTGATGAACTTTGGATGGATAGAGTACTGGATTATTGGATGAGACTAACCAACGCTAGATGACACAGACAGGGAACCTGGTGTTACTTTAACTCCGTACTTTGTCGCCCCGGTTCCTTCGATTTGAAATCGAACCCACAATTGTCGTGTTTGTAGTCAGACGCTGTGTGTCAAATATTTTTCAATAAAGTGTCTTCAGTATGAGAAATCCTCTAAATATAATTATATTAAACGACTTATTTTATTATTCCCAGAATATTTGTCTCGTCTTGTTTCACGCAAATTGTGTATTCATCACGGTTGTTATTTAATATAATAATGATTCATCATAAAGTACTAAAACAATTCTCAAGAATAGGATAGGATTCATAAATGGTATTATATTATTTAGTTAAAATTAGTTGACGTCATCAAAACGCATATTTTTATATGATATATTACTATAACTATATTTAATACAGACATTTTTTTTTTAATTATTAGCGGCCAGTGGTGTAGTGTCCGCATGATACGATTTTTATAGGATAATTTTGGATAATAAAATTAATAAATAATAGAAATAATAGTGATCTATTAAAATTTACATATAAATTATTTTTATACCATACCTTTTACAATACTAAATATTATAGATTTTTTTAACCCTCCGCCGCAAACAGTTATTAGTTTGACTAGTCCGATATGATATAATATCTATGTGTATTTGTATGTCGCATCGTAGCTCCCAAACGTACGAACGAATTTGGAACTAGCTCTTTTGTTTGGAAAATGGCTAAGTGAAATTACCCATTATTTAAGAAAATATGTTTAGTCACTTGAAAATCATCCGCTCGTGCCGCCGGGTTTGGCCGCGTTGGCTCCCGTAAAAATGACATTACTTAAAAAAAAGATATAGCCTCACGCTGTATCCCGTACACAGCAGGGTAGGCAGAGAGCACATAACGAAAAAATGGTAATGTAAATTTAAATAAATATTTCATCTCCTCGAGTAGGGTCGAACCCACAACCGGTTGGTTTTACAGTCACACTTAGTGCCCCTGCGCCACGACTAGCCTCATTACATTACTTTAGGTTTATTCTATTCTTCATAATGTGTAAATATGAAAATATGTCTATGAAATAAGCGATTCCTTAAGTATAGAACATTATTTCGCATTCAATATTGTAGAGCTATATTTGATTTATTGCCATATTGTTGGTTCACCTGAGTCTTTACGACTGGCGCTCTGTTGCCAACGATCGATTTATTTATAGACGATGATGGTATGCATTTCGCGCCCATTGACATTCCAAATTCAAATATGACGTATTGTTTTCTGGAATTACGAAAGTAGACACCCAAACAGCCATGAGTGCACAAGATTTTTTTTTCAAACCACATTTAACGATACACAAAATTATTTTCGCAATAAAATTCAATTGCTTTTGGACTGGCTTAATTCAGTTAAAAAAAAAACCAATGTCCTGAATATGTGGTGTTGATTTAATATTAAAAATAAACTCTATTCAATATTGAGGCCACGATGTACTTATTTAGTATGGACAATGTGTTATTGCTTATATTTTTCAAATGTTTTAGGCAATATATAGTAATTTATTGTCTATTTTTTCTAAGATGTCGCCAGCGAGTGCACACAAACTGTTATAATAAATAAAAAAAAAAATTATAGCTACAATAAAGGATTTGCGACTATGCTATACTAAAAGCGTATTAAAGATTTAAAATGTACTAAAAATGTCATCGCGTCGCAAAGATTCTAATTTCAGTCTATTTATATTATTATGGCTACTGGGACACAAGCACGCGAGTGTAAACGCGATTGGTTGCGGATTGAACTCCTACTCAAGGAAATGAAATATTTTATTTACATCTTCATTGACACTCAATTTCTCCAGATACTGGTTGAAAGTAAGGGCCGGAAGTTTTGAATGGGAACGGAGTGTCTAAACGTTAGATTCCCTTTGCCTACTCTGCTATGCGCGGGATACAACGTTTAACTAAAAAGAGGTTCTGCTAATCCCTAAAACCACAAAATTTACAATAAACCTCTTATTAACTATGTAATGACAAAATAATTATTTATTTAGTTAGCTTTTCACATATCTCGAATGTATGAAGAAAGTTGTCCATCTTCTCTCTTTAGAAATCAGTGTTCTCCATTTTTCAACATTTTCCAAGCATTGTATTTATATTTAGGAATTAGAGGCAGGACCTAACGCTTAATATCACAATCCCTCCGACTGTGTATATAATCTACAAACATCGCGCTTACAATTGAACGTTTACTTATATAGAAAACGTAAAAAAATTGAACGTAGCGGGACTCGAACCCGCGCCTCCTGAAAAATAAGTACTTTTCCTAAGTGTGGAATAACACTTTAACAAAAATGTTTAAAATAATTAGACATTTTACTGTGCCACAATGAACTCCCAAAAATATCATTAATTTTAGATATGAAGGTGACACCTTTGATTGTCACAAATGACCAGACAGTGCGGCCTACACTGATTGAAAACCAATTGAAATGCATGTAATCTAACTGCTAACATCTGTTTATACAAACTGTATGTAGCATTATCATTTTAGAGGACGACTGCTGAAATTCTTGAAATTATATTTTTTATTTTTATTTTTAGGGTTCCGTATTGAAATTATACCTATATTACAAAACATATGTTAAAAACAGAGTAAAATAAATATTTAAGGAGATTCTCACGAGTGGGAATCGAGCCCACAGTCATCGCGTCTATAGAGAAACATTGTATTGTATTAACTGTAATATGTTGTATTAATAACACAATGGCATCAATTGAATTGTCTAAATCGAATTAACTACTTATTTATTGTTACTTGGCTTAGTAATAGAATGAAACTAAATAACATAGCTGCTAACCGTTATCTAGGTTGTGTAAATACAAAGCATCTGTTTTTAATTGGTCTGCGTAACGACCGCCATGTAGTGACACTATTTGTAATGCTTGCACTTGGACTAGTATTGTATTTTTTGTTTTATTATTGAAATTATTTATTATTTTAGAGGTCGTTGTGGCTCATAGGCTACAGGCGACTGTAAACGAGGTTGTGGGTTAAATTTTTACACAGGGATATGTGATATATGTATAACATTCTCATTTCTTCGCTCTGGTCTGGTCTAAGGCAAAGCGGCGAACATTTTGAAATTCAAAAACAGAGGTGTACTTAACTCTCAAATAAATGTGAATATATTGTAAAATACAGATGTAAATGATTCTTCTTGAAACGAGCTAATACTTTATATTTCTCAGGAAAGCTGTACTCCTCACTAAGTATATTGATAAATTATACTATTTAATTTATTATATTAGTATTAGATGAGTCATCTTGTTTCTTTTATAAATATGGATATTACTTCCGCGTGGCTTCTTATAATTATAAACAATAATCATAAACTACTCAATGTAGACTAGTCGAGTTGTTACCGTTGCTTTATAAATAAATATATCACAAGCATTACTATAACTGAGGCCAGGCGTGGCACAAAGTGTGACTGGTTGTGTGACTTGGAAAACCGCCTGCTTGTGGGTTCGATCCCCACTCGAGGAGATGAAATATTTATTTAAATTTATATTTCCAACATTATAAGAAAAAAATATATATTAATTTTATTTACAAAAAAAATGTAGCGACATTTGAACTAGCAACCTTTCCTACATAACACATCTAACTAAATTAAATACAGTCCAGTAGTATAAAAATAGCATATAAAATTATAAAATAGCTGTCGTGATGCAGGGGCACGGCGTCCAAATGTTAATGTAATAGTTGTGAGTTCGATTTCCCGAGTGAAAATGGAGTGAGTTCTTTTATAAGACAAAACGACGTTTACGTTAGTTTCGTCGCTCAACACGCAGTGTCTTGGATTTCAGCAGAAAACAGACTACAGTGTCTGGACACTAGGTACTCTCTGCATACTCTACTGTACTGTAGAAAGCCATTAAGCTGAAAAATAAGTTTATAAGTACATAATATTTGAAGATATGTAGTTTATTAAAAATTACGTTTAAGAATCAAGCGGCGGCCTGAGAAATCCATCTGCGTTTACTTTTAAGATATAATTAAAATTTGTACTTAAATGAAAAAGTAAAAGCCTTTCAAATAATTAGCAGGTTCATATACGTTAAAGGGTTAAGTGACAAGTCGAAAATGAAATTCACATTCATTGAGGACAATCAGTCTGGACCATTTTTGTTGCACAACGCTTATTTGTGCCTACTTATAAAATTTGTTTTATTGTTATGCTGTACAGCTTAGTGTAACGACACTCAGTTCTCCATTTTCCACCTAATTTTTGAGATATTACGAGCAAACGCGTAGGAAAGGATTACGAGCAAACGCGTAGGAAAGGAGGAGGAGGCAATCTTTCTAAGATCGATTCTAATCTCATTAAGACACTTTCGTTTCTCAATTTCTGCTCAATGAGAATACTAGAGCAAAGAAAATATTAATATTAAATATTTAATTTCCTCGAGCGGGAATTCAACTCACAACCTGTTGTGTTATAGCTTGTGTAGCTAGGTAGCTTGTGCCGCTGTACTACGACTGGCCTCTTTATTTTTTTCTCTAAATTATATTCTATTTATACAAGTGTATCTTAGTTATTGTTTATACATATATATTGTAATAAATCAAAATTTCATAATACAACTCCGTCAACAGAGTACACTATAAATTTTTTAGGTCACCATATTTTATAGAAAAACAATATAGCAATAAATAACATATTGACCACTAAAAAATAATACGCAAATAAAAATCAACTTTACGATATATCCTGCACACAACAGGATAGTGAGAGGGAACCTAGTATTAAGACACTCCGTCTTCCACTTTCCGCCGAATTTCCGGAGGCATTGCGTTTTGACTAGCGGAGCTCAACGCCACCGTTTCCATGTAATATATAAGAACGTTAAAAAATGCTATAGTCGTAAGAATGCCGTGTGGAAATAAACACTTCATTCATATTTAGAAACAACATTCATTCAATGAAATACCAATACTTTGTAAACAGGGAAAATAAATTTAGACGTCCCGAGAAGTTACTTTGGTATGTTTGTTTTTCAACTCGTTTGTTTCTAATACCTATAAGACTCGTCATGAATAACACAATCGAAAATTCTTATAATAGCTTCAATTTAGCCTCTAACCTATATATATATATATATATATATATATATACCACTATGCCCTGGCAGACAAAAATATATATATATATATATATATATATATATACCACTATGCCCTGGCAGACAAAGCGCGACGTTGAGTTCCGACGATCAACACGCAGCCTCGATAATAAAGCAGAAATTGGAAGAAGAAAGCATTGGGTCTGCTAAGCCTGTTATGCAAAAAAAACGTGAAGCTGCTCTGACTTAAACTTCTTTTGTAAAAATTTTCGGGTCGGTCGGTCGTTCAGGCACGCTGCCCGGTTACACAAACACTGTGTTATGGACCCCAAAATTTGTATTATGTATTCATACAACTGAGGTTAATAAGCATTTGCGGCTAACCCGTGCGGTTCCTACGCGAGAAACTTAGCGTAACCTTAAACTATTAACTCGATGTGGAGCTCTCATAAAAAATGCGACATAACCATTTTTTTTATTACATCTTCTTTAATTTTTCTGGAAACGTAAGTTTAAATATAAAAACGAGTAATGAATACAAAACGAATCTATTATTTCATATCATTAATAATTCTCCAGTCGTCATAGTAATGTCGCTAAATAAAGTGCAGCCAAAGTTCCATCGCCTCCGCCGCTCCGAGGTTTACGGTAGAACCTCTTGTCACCTATAGTCCTAACCGGCGGCGGTTGAGGAAGAGCACCCTGGTAAATCCCCATCTCACCATATTATTTATATCATATTATTTTTATCATTAATTCTAGTATAATACGATTATCTAAATTATCTTTCTTACCTCACTGCCTTAAAATGTACAAAAGTCACCTTAGCATGTTTTTCTTAACCTTCAAGCAACAGCCATTTCATACACTAAATAGTTACAGCTGACGACTAATTTATGTTAATACACTATTATTATCACAATTAGATGACGTCATCCGAGATGTATGTGGACGCAGTACATCACAGGTTGACTACCAATATTTGTATCATTGTTTCTTTGGTAATTTTAAGAAATGCGTAGAGTCTCCAATATCCAGAGAAAAAACTGCATAGCACTACACGAATAGACTTTTCCCATCGCGCTGCAGGAGAAGTATGGAGCACTTCCTTGGACTTCTGAAACAAGTGAAGTTAAACGACACTCTTTTGAATATGTACTAACGTTCGTCTCCTTTGTCCGAACTCCTCTAACCTAACCTTTAAAATTATCCAATAATATAAAAATAGAGATAGATAGAGAACATCTCTAAAACGATAGTAAATTAGATAGAAAAGTAACTTTAAAAACGTGAAGAAAAAATAAACGATAAATTTATTCTATAGTTATTTAAACAGATGACGCTACCAGATAACAACGTTGTCCGAACTCCAAAATCACCAGACCATTAAACTGGCAAAAAAAAATTGGTTAAAAGATGCCACAACAATCAAATTGAAACATTCTACGTACGATATTGTATTATGATGATTAATTTCTTTGTGTCGATTAGATTAATTTTACGCTCGATTTAACGGAGCTGCACTGACGCGGGGAAGTCTGGAAGTCCATATAAATTACAAATAGAGCATTCTCTTAGTTCGTTATTTAAATATAATATATATAATAACTAACTAAAACGTCAGTTTCTTCTTCATTTCTAGTTATATTGACCATATGGCGAAGCCCCTATCGAGAAACATTATCCCGAATAAGATGGAACACATTGTACAAGATGTCAAATTTACAATAGAAACGTATTTGAGGTTATTATTTTTTAAATGTTTAAGGATCATTCCTATCCTTTTCTCTCTTGAATCTATTGATTAACAAATCACGAAAGTATGGTAAAATTTGACTTAAAGCAAAAATAGTACCTTTAAAAGAGTAACTGTTAAAGCGGCTGGTGGTGGATTGTCCTCACTTGAGGAAATAAAATACTTGATCAGCTTCACGCTGTATCCCGCACACAGCAGGGTAGGGAATCTAGTGTTAAGACACTTCGTTCCCCATTTTCCACCGAGTTTTCTAATATATGTAAATAAAAATAAATATGAAATATTTACTTAAATTTATATTTTCATTTCTTCGCTCTGGTGTCGAAGCAAAGCTCGGCGTTGATTTCCGCCACTCAATCTCCTAGAATTTGGTGGAAAAAATTTAAACCTCCAGAATTTGGTGGAAAATGGGTAACTCTCGGTTTTAACACCAGGTTCCCTCTGCTGCTGTGATACACCGTGAAGCTGATTTATTTAAAACGTTAAGACTCTCTGTTCAATTCTCCACCTTCTCCACCTTCCGCTAAATTTCATTGTTGGATGAAGTAATTTAGTTCCACCTATGGTATGGAGAGAAGGGAGGCAATAATAGGGATCAAGCCCATAATCAAGCAGCAAGTTAGCAGTCAAGCACCTTGGCACAGTAAAATATATAATGTTGAAATAAAAGTGGCAAGATTATATTTTAATGGGCAAAGTCGTGTTATTAGAGCTTCGTATAAAAAGCTGCTCTGTCACGACGGGGGAGGTAGTTGATTACTAATTAGTTATTTTAGACACTAACAGATTAAAATTAATGAATTCTAAATGTTATTTGACACTGTTGTAAACTTAGAACACAGTGATAGCTGTTCTTAAACCGACTTAAAAAAATGATGATCTATTTTTAGCATTTGTGGTAAATTTCTTGTATGTTTGTATGTAATTATTGTCCACAAATAAGTTATATCGAAATATGTTTTTTATTGAAATTAAGTATATTCCATCTTAGGAAACAGTCTCTCTCATGAAACTTTTTGAGATGCTAGTATTGACGATTTTTTCGAAGGAAAATGTGTGGTTTCTTGTAAATCTCAGCTTTTCTTGATAAAATGATTTTCTAACACAATCTACTCCGGACGAGTAGCCTATAAGATAAGCGTGTTCAATCAGCTTTATCATATTAGTATGTACCTATGTAACTGTTATCTCAAACTCCTTTTAAAATATTATTTAATAAATAATGCCTTGGCTCGTAATGTGTCTAGTGGGTAGAACCGTTTATAGTTGTGATCGTGAAGAACCCAAAATCTTTTAGAGATTCAGAGGTAACAGTATTAAGAATTTTATATTATGCCATTAGAAAGAAGGTATCGCTTTAATAACATATTTGCCATCAGAAGTTGTTCTTGTGTCAGTTATTTAGATAACTGGAAACTCGACAATATGACATTGTCATACATAACTCGAAGCTCGTCCGAAGAAAAGCCAAGAGCGCGTCCTATCTTCCTCTCCACCATAACAGCGAACTAGTTATAATAAAAGGAAGAAAGAGTACGGGCACCTCCCCGCCCTACACCGTGAATTCCTACCAGACTGCGGCTGCAACAGTCTTATTGAACTCTCCGGGACGTTTGTGTGTGATCAGTCTGAAGGTACTTGTTACGCTTGTTTATGTTAAGATTATTATATTAGAATTGTGATTCGTGATGTTGATTGATTTGTGAGATCAATATAAGTCGTTGGAACGAACGCACTGCCGCAAGGCGGCCGATATGTTAAATAAACGCACGGCACACACCCCCCAGTCGTGTCTCGAACCGTAGGCGGACACTACTACATACACCAGAGTTCCAGGACATAAAATAGCACCACACACCCGCATGAGACGGGCGGACACTACTACACACACCGGAGCTGGGACATAAAATAGCACCACACACCTACTAGTCGTATACCAAGTCGTAGAAATGGTATATCAATATATCAATGGCTAACGCCATACAAACACAGCTTACGTACCGCGAGCGTACTGCGAGACGGCATCAGCCAAGACATAGTTAATGTCACTGCAACAGTTCGCATAAGCCCATCACGTCAGCTTCCGCGACGTCAAGCAACATTCAATATTATAACATTGGTCAAAGATAACTTTAATCCATAATATGTGTCGCTCCTACACATATAATTCCTTTATAAGGAATTCGATCCTAAAAGATCGTGCCATCATAGACTTCGAATTATCATATTATATTCATTATACATTTGGTACGAGTCTTTATGTGCATCATATTTATTAGTACCGTAGTACTTTACGAGTTCGACTCGACCGCTGCCTTCCAGCATCACCACCACCTATATATACAGAACGACGGTCGCGACATTCGGGACGACAATACACGAACTCGTCTCGACTATTATGTTATCAAAAATATATAGATTGTATTATTCATAATTAAGTACGTTATTTATGTGTATTGCCATGCATATTTTATTTTATTTATTTATTTAATTTTAACTTATATCGGAGGTACATACTGTTACACCTAGTACCGCTAAAAATATGAATATACGTTTAACTAAATGCAAAATACAAATATTTATAGCTCATTTTAACTCCAACAAGTTTCAATCGAGCATACAAAACTAAACCCGACCATAATGACGTGGACTACAATTAATAAATAAATAAATCATCTTCACGCTGTATCCTGAACATAGAAGTGTAGGCAGATGGAACCTTATGCTACGACACTGCGTCCGTGGGAGAATGTGGCCGAATTCTGGAGGCATTGCATGTTGAGTGTCGGAACTCAACGCCACGCTTTGCCTCGACACCAGAGCGAAAAAATAAAAATACAAATTTTAATAAATATTTCATTTTCTCAAGTGGGGATCGAACTCACAACCAGTCGCATTTACAGTCACACTTTGTGCCACGACCGGCCTCATAATACAATTTAAATTTAGAATTATAGATATTACAATGACATTACAACATCTATTAAATATGAATAAATTTATATAAACACATTACTATAAACGACGGCTGTGAATCATACAAAAATTAAGGCATTACGTTACATTATGAGAATAATTTTAATATTAAACGTGAGTAATTCAACGTAACCCGCTTTCGCGTATATTTTTGTCGTACATTTATAAAATATATATGTTTCTTGTATTTTTAAAAACTTTAATGTGTTATGTGAAAAAAAATAATACTTCTACACTAACTTCACGCTGTATCACTTGCGTGGTAGAGAGAAATGAGCGCCAGACGCTACGTTCTCTGCATACCTCATTCGGCCCATCCATTGTCATCAACCTCTTCGTATTTCCTCCAGTAAGTATCTTTTATACTGTATTTTCGACAGTCAACCGAGGTACCTCTCTTTCCGCTCACTTTTCTTTCATAAATCTTTCTTGCCATTCTCTCGTCACTCATTCTTTCAACAAATATTTCATTCCCCGAATGGAAATCAAACCCACAACCATTGCGATTACAGTCGCAAGCTTGTACCACTGCGCCACGACAGCTTCTATTAGTTGTTAAATAATAAGCAAAATTTAATGCACTAAGCACCTGTTCAGTAAAGGATTCAATGCATAACATTTTAATTAAATACTTGAATATTTTATTATTATTAAAATATTCAGTCGAAAATGTCACCATAATGGATTACAAAAAAATCAAGTGTTTATTAACGATAGAGATGCATTAATATTATGATTTTTTATTTAATATTAATTTCGAACATGTCGTACCTATTTTCATTTAAAAATCAAATCAAAATTAAATCACGTTCATGCTGTATTCCGCATCCCACAGCAGGATAGGCAGATGGACTCCATTCACCACTTATCGCCGAATTTTGGAGGCATTACGTGTTGAGTGGGGGAACTACGCCGCGCTTTGCCTGGACACCAGAGCGAAAAAATGGAAGTATAAATTTAAGTAAATATTTCATTTCCTCGAGTGGGGATCGAACCCACAACCAGTCACGTTTCAGTCACAGTTTATGCCCCTACACCACGAATGACCTCTTTATATTTTCAATTTTTTTTTACATATATATGTTCATAATATTTCACAAGCGCATTTTACAGGCACCCATTTACAGGCATCTGGCAATACATATAGCGATATTAAACCAGGTGTACGAGCGCGGCAAATTTAGTTCAAAACGAACGCCCGCGTCAAACTGACGTTCTGGACGTATCGAAAAACCGCGCGAAGTGACAGTTCGTATTCGGAAATAAAATTAGCTACCAGTGCCTTTTTTAAATGATGTAGATGATTTTATTTAATAATATCTATTAATATTCGAAGAATTTAAAAGGCTAATAATTTTTTTTATATATATTGTTTATTATTTTGAACTCTTCGGCTGTGTTTAGTTCTAACAAAAGCTGTCATGACGAACACGTAAGTATTTTATGTTTGAATTTATGAATGTCTTGAATATTGTTTGAAAGTTTTTTTATGCTTATATTAGCTCAAAACAATAAATATTCGATGAAAATAATAAATATATCTTCGGGAGAAAATTGAACCCACTATCATCGAATTTAATAACATAGATCCCACTAAAATTTACAAATAATAATATTTATGTTTTTTTCTTCAATTTAAACATTGCATTATATAGTCATAAAAAAGATTTGTTAAGATTCTATAACGTTATTAAAGGTTAAATGTGAAATAATAATATAAAATATTCATTGTATATGATCTTATCTTGTACGTATTTTGGGAATTGTTTAAAATTTTAAATTTCAAAATTACATCATAATTATTTATAAAACTAACTTGCATATAATTCATATAAATGAAAAAGAGCTCGTGATTAGCTTCCTGCATTGTTATCGAACTAATTAATAAAACTATAAGATTTTATGTACTAAGTACTTAACATTTAAAAAAAATGCATATATTAGGGAAAAAAAATTTTTTCGACTTAACGCTGTCTTACACACATAGGAGGGTAGGCAGAGGGAGAAAGTTCTGTTTCCCACTTTTCACCAAATTCTCGAGACATTGCGTGTTGATTGGCGGAACTCAACGCTTTGCCTGGTTACCAGAGTGCAGAAATTAAAATATTAAATATTCCAGTTCCCTGAGTGTGTGTCACGTTTACAGTCGCAGACAGACAGATCTACGCCACGACACATTTTTTAAAACAGTTAAAATGTTTACGGTTCCAACAGAAATATTTAAATATTTACATTACAGTTGTATACACTTCGTTGAGTGTGTTTTGAGTGGTGGAACCTAACACCGCGTTCTGCCTTATTATAGAGAATGCATTGAAAATAATCTAAATATCACTATTTCCTCGTGAGTTAGAGGTATGCAAACCACAACCATCGATTTACAGTCAGATGTTATTCTTATTCTACTGGGTCACGGGATCCTTAAAAACAAAAATATTTGTTCTAAAGAGGTTAAAACCTCTGTAGAATAAATACTTTTGTTCTTAAAGCCTATTCAAAACCTGTAAATCCACCTAAGCTCTTACTTGAGCCTACGGCGAAAAATTATAATCACAAAGCGTCTGGATACCGATCGGTGCACTTTTTTAGTTTTGTTATCGTGAATCTTAAACGTTTTGTTAGACCATTGGTGGTCCAGGCTAAATCAACACATAAATAAATAAGTCACGAAGAAATGTCATGAAAAATATTCCGAAATATATTTTTACAGTAAAAACATTAACTACTATATTTTGAAACGTTAATTTCATTTTAATGCCTATCGAATGGCACTCGAGAAAATGGTTACATTCGGAAATAATGATATATTAAGAACATCACAAGCTAAGCGCGGCATTGAGTTCTGCCACTTAACACGCAATACCTCCAGAATTTGGCAGAAAGTGGGGAAAGGAGTGTCCTAATACTACGTTCCCTCTGCCGTTGCTGTATGCGGGATACAGCGAGAAGCTGAAGAACATCATAAGGCTCTAGCTTCACGATATATCCCGCATATATAGTAGACTGTGGGAACCTAGTTTTAAGACACTCCGTTCTCCACTTTTACTTCTGCCCAATTTCGAGGCATTCCGTGTTGAGTGCAGAACTCAACGTCTCACCACATTCTAATCTCTAGAACTTTAAACACTGTATTGATTTTTTTCCTTGCAGAAAATACATTATAAAATCAAGTAATAAAACTGTCAAAAATCAAGTTTTAAATTTAATTTCAAACTTCAAACTTAAATTATTCGTCGTTATTATATTTCATATATACTCACATTTATGTGGATATTAGAACATATCCATAACAATCGATTTGTTTTCTATTGGAATCATTCAAATTTCATTCTCGTATAAATTTACATGTGTTTAGTATCGTTAGTCTGGTTTATTATTAATAATATACCGTTAATACGACTTAAATTCATATGTCACAGTTTCAAAATAACATTTTATTTTAATGTCTATGTAAGTCTGGGTAGTATTTGTAATTAGGGTTCCGTCCTTTTTGAGAAAAAAAAGGAATCCTTATATGATCACGCTGTTGTCCGTCTGTCTATTTGTCTGTATGTCTGTCTGTCAAGACCCATTATCTTAGGAACGCTCTGAGATATCGAGTTGAAATTCAAACTATATGCTATTTTTTTAAAAAAAAGATATAGTCGTTTATATCTCAATAAAACAGCGTATTTCGCCATTACAAAGGGAATCAAAATTAATAAGGTACTTCCGGTTGACCTATAATTATTATATTTGATAGCTACATCTACAGGTAGTACTACTTCAGAAAAAGTTCTAAATAATATAATAAGTTCTAATATTTGTGGGTAAAAAAATAATAGGCTTAACAGGGAGCAAAATTTGGCATTAAAGCCGCTAGTTTAAGTGATGTATCAGATGAAAGGGCTCTGGCTATATCTGAGCCTGAATTTGAGGAAAACTAAAGACCTTATATTAATTATTTTTTGTACGTAACCCTCGGTGGGCGAGAGTAGAATTTTTACTATCTAATATGTTAAGACGTCATTATGTTTCCTAATATACCTATTTTAAGTAATTTAAAAAAAAATCTTTGCCAGCACATTATTTCTGCATAATTCCTACTTAACGTAAAAGTGAAGAAAAACTTTTCCTCTAAAAAAAAATTTACTGTAACCATCGTGTCGTATCAACTACATATATCAGTATAGTTAGTAATACTTATGACATGAAGAACATTGTTTCTTTCTTAGAAATAAAAAAAAAAACAATAAACATAAAATTATTTATTGTATTAGTATGTAACAGATAGGAATCTGTGATTTAAAAGACGATAACGTATCAATAGTCCAAGTAACTATAATACAAGGACGGTTTTAAAGTTAATATTTGCTTAGCTAATGTGCTGAGATTAAGCAATTTTGATATGTTTTTGGAAAAAATCTTACGAAAGTTAAAGGAAAAAAATTAAGTAGTTTATAATCAATATAACAGTCTCGGTGTTGAGTTCCGCTGTTGAAAACACAATGCTTCAAATTCAGGCGAAACGGGAAGAAAATAATGCCTTAGCACTTGGACCTATTCTTCACCCAATTGAGTCTTCACAAAATAAAATGTATAAAATTTATATGGTTCAAATACTTTATCTATATGAACCACTGACAAGTTTTTATTGCACAGATAAACTACCTACTAACTTCATTGCTGTAAGCTTCTGTTAAAATTTATTTAATTTAAATGTTGGCACTTTGCTTTATAATGTAATCTCAACTCGTATATTCCATCTTATATATAAAAAAAAACATGGACAGTCTTAGGTATGTAAGCGGCTTCTCAAGACTGATTTCGGACTTGAGAGCGGTTTTTAAATATGGGCCTATATTGAATTAAAGTCTAGGCATATGAACTGAATACCGGGATTGTATTGTTGCTTTTTCTAATATTCTTTTCCCAGTACTAAACTGTTATCATAACACCTAATTTTATCTCAGAATTCATTAAGATGGTTATCAGCTTATCACTTCAAAACAAAACTACCTTGACACGGAGTGCCAAAGCCTATAATAAATATGCAAACATTATTACAGGCTTATGTATATTTTAAGCACTTCATATTACTATTATTTTTTTTCTGGTTTCAAGCTGCAGCCCACACGTTGCAGGGAAGGCAGAGGGAACCTTCGAACCTAGTGTTTAGACACTCCGTGAACATTAAGATACTTCGACAGCACATAATTCCGTCACTGTGATACAGCGTGAAGTTAAAAAAATCAAGTAGAGATCGAACCTACAACCACTCGCGTGTACCAGACAGTGCGTTTTTTAAAATACAACATTGTTTTTGAAAAAAGTGTTTTATGTTCTAAAAAACGATCCAACTGGAATTCCGACGATTGAAATAAAAGAATGAACGAGACACGTTTAAATTTCAAACGGTGAAATAACGTGGCCTTTGGATGCTTTGTATGAACTCATTCTTATGATTTATTTGTGGACTAAATAACTGATGCACGATTTAGACTATTATTAGATATCTGAAATATTTACGATAGCGTCACCTTGTATCCCGCACACAGCAAGGTAGGCAGAGGGAACGTAGTGAGAAGACACTCCGTTCCCAGTTTCTCACTGAATTCGGGAGGCACTGCGCGTTGAGTGGCGGAACTAAAACAAAATATAATATATTATTATTTGTTTATCGCGTCGAACATATATCGAAAACTGGCATCATAATATAGACCTTTAAATTCTTCTTAATAAGATTGTCGCTTATTTTCGATAAATAAACAAAAACCTACATATAAAATAATGAGGACGTCGTGGCGCAGTGGCACAAGCGTGTGGTTAAAATCAGCATACTAATATTATAAATGCAAGTTTGTTTGTTACGCTTTATCGCCGAAACTATTCAACCGAATATCACGAAATTTGAACACATTTTCTTAGAAGTACCAAAAAGTACATAGACCTTTTCATATTGAAACCTTTGTAAAAACTGTGTTGTATTTGAACTCAACTCACTTAATATTTATAATAGTTTCTAACAAAATTAATTTTCCTATAACTCATTCCTTCGATTATAAAACATCATTCGATTTCTCGTCTTCGTCTATAAATAGGAAAATAATCGATTTTTTATTTGAATCGTAGATTTAATGTTCTGTTTTGATTTCAACTAAAGGGCTTAAAATAAAAACCTATTTTAATTTCTTCATAAGAATATACTTGACCCATATTGTTTTTTTTTCACTGCCATTTAAAATACACATCAGGTTTTGTAATATAAATTCATTTGATAGCAACGTGAGGCCATCATCGTAAAATAGATCATAGTCTGTCTATACATGTTTTGGGTTTGATTCCTATTTTGGGATATATGGACTTATTTTAATAATTAAGAATAAGATTTTTATTATTTTGTTTTTGAGGCCGATGTCGCATAAGGCATAAGCTTATGACTGAAGAATGAAAAGAGTTAACATTAGGTTCCCAGGTTGCCTTTACCTATTGCTATGTGCGGAATGCAGCATGAAGCTAAAAAATATTAATAATAAAAAAGAAAATCTTTAAATTATTATCATTCCTGCTTTGGTGAGACAAACTGCGGATTTAAGTTTTGCAACTCAACGCGTTATGTCTCGAATGCTGAATACTAGATTATTTTTATCTATCGCGTTATATACGTTACACAACATATTAACCTTAAATATTAAATATTTTTATTTAAATCAAGAGTATACTTACTAAGCGCGGCGTTAAATTCCATCACCTAAACCTTTAATCTATACAAACTGATTTTTCATTGGATTTATATTACACCTACGCCACAAACTACGTAATCAAACAAATCTCGATAGTATATTAACCTCTTTAAAACATAAAAATATACTTAGACCGCTACTTCAACGATATTGTTCTTGAAATAAAAATAATAGTGATCATTTTTATAGTGATGTTTATGTGAGTACCTACTTCTGTTATATTTGCTCTCATAAAAATAGTTTGTTAGATTAGTAAACGCATAAATAAACATATGCTTTACATAAAATTTCTAATCTGTTGTCTGGGACGGTTATTATTTCGATTTCAATTTAAGAAAATGAGTTGTTATTATTATTTTTTTGCTCTAGTTACAAGATATAACACGGTGTTGAGTCCCGCCACTCAACAAGCAATGTCTGAAATTTGTACGGAGAGTGGGGCTGTCTCAATACTAGGTTCCTTCTGCCTACGGTACTGTAGTGTATGTATCCTACATACAGCGTGAAGTTTGATAAAGAAAAAAATGTCATGTTTTTGACATTTTAAAGTGTTATTCCACATTTAGTAAAGATTTTTTTTTTAGAAAACATAAAATTTTAAAGTAGCGGGATATGAACCCGCGTCTTGAAAATTTTCGGTTAGAAGCTTAGTTAGTCAGAGCGCTTGGACGGTTTCCAAGAGGCGCTTGTTCAAATTCCGCTGCGATCCAATTTTTATGTTTTCTAAAAAAAATTTTTTTAATTATTTACGGTTAGAGGTTCAAACAACTGAGCAAAAAGTATTTTTTATTTTGTTTTTATTTCGATATCGCACACACAGAACATATTTGTTCCACACGAGATAAATATTTAATGATACCAAACAAAATAACTTATAAATTAAAATTAAATTGTACGTCATTTAAGACAATGCTCATTCTGCTTAGTTTTATTCAAATCTGTTTAGCAAGTTTCTCGCGATTTTGCAACAAACATTCAAATATAATAGATAGGTGGTAAAATGTGTCATTGTATATTTACGTATATTTTTTCTACAATATGTTCGCTTTTGTTGATACAATTGCTCAAACTGAACAAAAGCCATGTTAAGTTGCGATATAACTCTACATATAAAAATTTTAAGCGAAATACGATTATATGATAATCAATTTTATTTTAATTTCTCCGTTCTATGCAAATAAACTAAATCAGCTTCACGCTACATCCCGCTCAAAGCACACACTCCGTTCCACACTTTCCGCTGAATATTTCGAGGCGTAATATTTCGTGTAGATTGGCGGAACTCAACGCCAAACTTTTGCCTTGGTGTCAGACCAAAAAAATTAAAATAATAAGAAATATTAATTCACTTCCTCAAGTGGGTATCGAACCCACAACCAACGAGTTACAGACACCCCGTGCCCCTACGCCACGGCGACGTCATTATATATTTTTATTTAGACCGTTATTGCTTATTAACTAAAGTAAATGTTTACATTTCGGCCATTGACCCTGATTTTAGTCTGCAATAGTTTTTGCGGCAGTTTTTATTATTTGGACGCGATATTGTAGAGATGACTCAGTTACATTGAATTATTGAAGTAAAAAATGAGGTAACGATCACTTTTCTCTTGTTGAAAATAGAATTTGTAATCTACTGATATTATAAATTTAAAGAATGTGTATGGATTTTCTTAACTTTCCGCAGTATCCCGTCACTTAGCAGGGTTGTCGGTGGGAACCTGAAATCTAATGTTAAGCCTCTGCGTTCCCATTAAGACACTTCCGTTCTCCAATTTGACATAGCGTATTGAGTGGCGAAACTCAAGTGTGTTTGTTAAACTCTTTAACTCTTTAACTTTAATATTTTAGAAAGATGTCAGCTTATAATATAATTTTACTATATTTAATGTAGGCTGACACTGAAACTAACCTTCGAACAACGTCTTATCATTATGTTATAACAACATCATCATTCTGCGGTAGACTAAATATTGACATAGGATATTTTAGAATCACCCACATACTTCTACAGGTGTCGTGTGGTCGTGGTTTAATCTTTTAAAAGATATATATAAAAATTATAATTTACAACTAAATTATTTTTATGAAGTTCTGGTTAAGGTTTGAGGCCAGTCGTAGCGCAGCGGCACGAAGTGTGACTGTAAAACTGACTGGTTGTGGGTTCGATCCCCACTCGAAGAGATGAAATATTTACTTAAATTTATATTTCTATTTCTTCGTGAGTTCTGAGTTCTGCCACTCAACACGCAATGCCTCCAGAATTCGGCAGAAAGTGGGGAACGGAGTGTCTTAACAATAGGTTCCCTCTGCCTACCCTGCTGTGTGCGGGATACAGCGTGAAGCTGATTTATTTTATTTAATTTTTAAGTTCTTATAATTTTTAAAATTATCTGTGAAGTATCTGTCTGTTTAATAGATTTAAAATGATAAGTCGCTTTGCTTCTTGTTTATAAATAATTGACTGGCGTAGTGGTGTAGTGGTACGGCGTCTGACTTTTAATCGAGAGAATAACATATTTAATTATTTCATTTCTTCACTCTTGTGGTAAGTAAGGCAAAGTGCGGCACTGAATTTCGACAGTCAACACAATGCCTGTCATATAAGCCGGAAAGAAAGGAAGTGTATTAATGGAGAACGGAGTGTTTTAACACTAAATTTCCACGTTTCCTCTGCCTAATCTGCTATGCGCGGGATACACCATAAAGCCATACTAAGATTATCATGGACATACCAACATAATTTATTTAAATAAATATCTATTTAAAATATAATTTGTGTGTTCTCAAGTATGATGTACTCTCTATGTAAATTATTATGAAGGATGAAACTAAAATATTGAAATATTCCATTTTGAACGATGCACCATGACAAATTAACACAATTGTTTATATAACAAACAAAATTAACATGAAAAACGAAACCGAATGGAATTCTTGAAAGAAAATGTCAAATAAGTAATGAAGAAGGTTCAAATAATTTAAAATATACCAAAATATTTTGGTAGCGCCAAGGAGATTGTTGGACTGTAAAAAGGTATCAGTTGTTATGTAGAGCCTTCCAAAGTCTATATATCAATTAAAGCTTAATGCTTAAGTAAAGATTTTTTAGTTCATATAAAGTGTGCAATCAGCCATAGCCAGTCGTAGCGCAGGGGCACAAAGTGTGACTGTTAAATCGAGTGGTTGTGGGTTCGATCCTCACTCGAGGAAATTAAATATGATGAACGAAGTGTGTCAACACTAGGTCCCCAAGAGTTTATAATATCTATGAGTTAACTAAATAACTGATTTTGATTTATTTTTATTGAAAAGTGATTATTAATTAAGGTGTGATAAGATCTTATTTATTTATTTTTATATACTTTATTGCATATAACAAATAAAATGTACAAAAGGTGGGCTTAATGCTAAAGAGCATTATCTACCCCATTTCTAGTTCGTTTACTTTTTAAAGGGTAGAAGGTTTTGAATTATCTTTTAATTTTTAATCTATTAAACTTAGATCTTCCATTCGTACGAATGCATGTTTCTGATATATTTATATATTTCTATAAATATATAATTTCTTTTATTATCGTAATTTGACCGCTGAGTCATATCTAATATACTCGATTGTTATTATCAATTGATAAATATAATATTAACTTTATATTGACCCCATCATATATATATATATATATATATATATAAATATATATATATATATATATATATATATATATATATATATATATATATATATATATATATATATATAGCACAAAGTGTGACTGTAAACGCGATTAGTCGTGGATTCGTTCACCACTTGAGGAAATGAAATATTTATTAAAATTGATATTTTCATTTGCTTGCCCTGGTGTCGAAGCAAAGAGCAAAATTACGCATAATGTTTTGAAAAAGAAATATTTTCGTGAGTCATAAGCGTATCATGAATGACATCAAGATGTCTCATAACCACTTGAAATTAAATTCGAATTACCATATAAGTAAATACGACAGGCTATCAATACAAATATATTAATATTATGGAATGACTTACAAATATACTTATTTATATATCTATGAAATTGTTAGCTACTAATTAAAAACTTAAATTAATAAATATATTAAGAAAAATCTCATAGTATGTATAATTATCCGTGGAAAAAGGGACTATAAATGTCCTGTACGATCGAAAAATTTAATTTTTGGACAAAAAATCGGGACTGCAAGAAAGTATTTCCTTAAATCCCACGGAAATATGGGGGCGAAGTGTCTTAGCACTATGTTCTATATATTATATTCTCTTTGTTACGCTATAAAAATATTTGTCTGATATAAAAGAAAAAAATCTTACAAAATTTGAGACACATCGATTTTGAAGTCTTGCACTTCTATTTTCCACTGTCGCCTAAATATTTTACGATGGTTCTCGAATTCCACATGTGAAACCTAAACAAAGGGTGTTGTAAAAATTTTTAAAACTTAAATCATTCAAATTTTTTATTCTATCGAATTTAGATTCTTATTTGGATATGTTTAAAGTTAAAATTGATATAGCTTATAAAATACGACGTAATCTTAAACTAAATCTGACTTTTAGTGCTCGATTGATTTATCACAACGATTTTATTACGAAATCCGCTAAAGTAAGATGACACTACAGTCATTTTGAAAGTAACTAAATATATATACTTTGGTCTGTAATTTGTAAGACTTAACTTTTCTTTTTACCTAAACTTACATACGTATTAAATAAGTTTTATTTTAATTTAATAGTGTATGTCCTGTTGGTGATCAAAAGAAATAAAATAATAAAAAATAAAATTAAATCAATTTGATATTTGTGACAACGTGAATGTAAGCGGGTTCGATTACCACTGAAATCAAACTGTTGAAAAACAATATTTTACTAGAAAATGCTTTAGATTACAACATTAACAAACATTCTGTGCTATGTTTGTTTCATTTAGGTTAATATACTTAACAATATACTACTTGTAATGCGATTTTTATATCTTATCAAAATCTTTTTATTCTGATTTCTGATAAGAAGTAGAATGAAAAAGGTACTTTTTGTGTAACGCGTAATTTCATTATTGTACCTCCATAGAGCAATTCCGTACATCAATTGGAAAAATAGAAACTGAAGGAACTTGGAAAGCTAATTTAAATCGATTGTATTATAAGTATACCTATATAGGCTTCATTTCCTTGCGTGAGAATCGAATCTACAACCTTGGAAACTTGGGCCACAATTGGCCCTTAAAAAAAATAACTGAAATAATTATATTTAGTGACATACATATGTTCTACATACGCAATATAATAAATGTGCCAATTCACACGACTGTAAATCTGTCAGTGTATGAAAAATAACCTTGTGAATAAACTTTTCATAGTAACGAAACGCCTTTTTTTATTTTTATGTTTTTCATCAGGATATTATAAAGGCAGACAGGAAGAACGTTCCGAACGAATTCCGTACTCCATTTTCTCGAAGATTCGAGACATTGTTTCAAACGACAGAATTAAAATACTAAATATTTTACTTTCTCGACTGGAAATCGAAGGCACGACCGTCGTGCTTAAAGAACACCCTTGTGAACTTGTTGAACTACCGGCCAACGACGGCGTTAAAAATACATTAAATAATAATAGTTTTAAAGTGTAAACTTAGCTTAAGTTGATGACATATTTTTTTATCTTCACGCATTTTTGCATTTGGCGGTGTAGCGTGTCCAATATCGGTGAATGTAGCCACGTATGGAATATAGCCTAGAATATATTTTTTAATCAATAATGGGAAATGAGTATGTTAATACTAGGTTCTATCCTACTATGGGCAGGATACAGCGTGAAGCTCATAAAAATAAGAAACTCCACGTTTCATCACGCGTCGCAAGGTGGCGCTCTAAAAGGAAACTTACGTATAGATACTCTGACGGAACTGATCGCCGTAAAATATCAAATATTTTTTTTGTAATTTATACATAAGCATAAGGTAATAAGCTTAGCTGAGGTCATCGTGACGTAGTAAAACAGTGTCTAAATTATAAACGTGGTATTTGTGAGTCCTACTTCCACTCGTTCTATTCACCCAACATTTATTTCCTTCAAATTAAAGCACTGCGTTAAGTTACGTCACTCAATACGCGATCCCGGTGGAAAGCGGAGATCGGAGTGTCTTACCACTCGGTTCTCTCTGCTTGCAGGTAGTAGTGTCCTACACACGCGAAACTAAGAATCAATAAATAATAAATTCATAGTATTTCAAATACCATTTAGCTAAGTGCATTCCAAATTGAAACGTAAATATTAGTACCGCGTGTTTTTCTTATCATCTTTATTATTTTGCAAATAGGTCAATGTGCTGTAGACTGGCTATGAACAGAAGTAACAGTTTAAAGCTTAAACTATTGATGTCAGACACCAGCTTCACGCTGTATCCCGCACACAGCAGGGTAGGCAGAGGGAACCTAGTGTTCTTAGACACTCCGTTCCCCCCCAAGAATATTATTTGTAAGCTTCAGAATAGGGTAAAATTTCGAGCTTTACATTGTTTCCTTTTTTTAACTTGTTTATAAAATGATTGAAGACAACGACTTTATTATTCACATGGTTATTTTATACAATTTCGAGATAAATAACAACAATCAAGTATTAGTTCTATCACTCAAACTCACGGCCGTAAATGAAATATATCTACCGTTGTTCTCCCCTCCAAGATTTTTTTTACAAATAAAAGGACATAAAAAATAAAAGAAGATACTATTAAACAAGTAAATATAAATATAATATTTGCAAAAAAAATATACAGGTGCATTACAAATTTTCACTGATAATTCATTACACTGTTCTCGAAGCAAAATTTTTAAATTGGCCATAACAGTTGATAAGAGCGCAGGCACGTGTATCGATTACTCATAAAATACCTATAATAACAAATGTACTTACCCGAAGTAAGGAGTAAATATTATATTTTTAATGTTAAATGTAAACTCGACGGTTGTGTGTTCGATTCTCAATAGGGGTTAATCAATCATTTTCATTTCTAGAGTCTTTAGAGATAAAGCTTAAAACAAAACAAAAAATAAATTTATATAATCTAAAATAAATTATTTTGTTACAGAATGCGTTTCCTCATCCTGGGCGCGTTGTTAAGCGCCGCCACAGCGTATTACCACCCTGACCTACCCCGAGGTCCGTACTGCGGTATCGATAGAAAATGCTGTAAGGACAGAGAAGACGGATGCTCTCATAGGATACTCGGTAATGCCGATTTTTTCAGCTTTACGCTGTGTCCTGGATACGTAGCAGGGTACCTAGAATTCCCAGGCAGAGAGCACGTGGGAACCTAGTGCTAAGATGTCTCGTTCCTATTACGCCACTGCTGTTCCCCACTTGTCACTGAATACTGGAGTTATTGCGAGGTGTGCGGTGGAATATTAGGAAGAGAAAATAGAGGCTAATACACTATCTTAATCCTAGGTACCCAGGTTCCCTCTGCCTATTCATCTTTGTGTGGGATACAGCGTGAAAGTTAAAAATAATATTCTTTCTAAATGGAAACTACACGACACTGCTCCAAAGATACACACAGCGTAAAATATAAATAACTTAAACTTTCCCAAACCTATGCCAAACTCCGTTACACTTAGCCGTAGTAGTCCTGGTGTAAAATGGCGTTCTAAGAAGGTCAATAACTTTGAATACTCTTGAGAATTGTAAAGTAACAATGAATTTACTAATATTATATAAATACATGTCATACATACGTATTTTATAAGCTTTTCTTAAAAGTTGTATATAATTGAAAAATAAGTAACTAGCTCCCGTAACAAGACAAATAGCGGCGTTGAGTTTCGTACTTCATTACGCAATATCTTGAAAATTGGGTACAAAGTTACGAACGAAATGTATAAAGGTATCGTTTGGTCCCATGCTCTATAGGAGATGCTACGTGAACTTGAGAAGCAACAAGCCACTTCCAGTAGATTTTCTTTTCTTACTATATTATAATTAGTATAATTATTTGCCTCCAATATTAGGCGGAAAGTGGAGAATGAAATGTTTTAATACTAGGTCCTTCTGCCTACCTTGCTATATGTGGAATACAGCGTAAAGTCGATTTATTTTTTATTTTTTTTTATTTTACACTAAAGCAAGAACCAATCCCCAGATACCCTGTGCTACTGTGATGAATTCTGCAACCGCAACCACGACGACTGCTGTCCTGACTACGAACCAGTGTGCCAGCCGGCGCCGACCCCGCTGAAGCAGCCCTGCCAACACAACAGGAAATATTACTACGAGGGGGACACCCGCATGGAAGATTGTAATACGTGGTAAGTGTCTTTCACTGGTTTTGGCCATCTTTTAATTGAGATGACTAAATAAAAGCTGAAGCGTAATAAAATATATTATTAACTTAGCTTCACGCTGTATCTCTAGCTGGGTAGTCAGAGAGAAGAGAGTCTCTACATACCTCAAAAATATAAATAATTACGTTATATTACTATTAAATACAATTATATTATTTATTTCAACTTAATATAATTAAAATATAGATATTTTTTTTAAAAAAGATTTAAAAATAATTTACACCGTCAATAAATAAGCGAGTTAAGCCTATACTATAATTTATTGTCGCCGACGGCGTCCGTGACGTCACACCATCGTAAGCAAGATCGAGACATAGTCATAATAATATACCTAATATTAATAAGAGATTTGTCCGTCATCTTCCATCGCGTAATAAACTAAATATTGCCCGTCGTGGCGCCTTATGCCCCATAAGGGTGTGACTGTAACGCGACGGTTGTGGATTCAACCCCCACTTGGGGCAGCTTTCTCTGGCACCAAGGCAAAAACTTCACGTTGAGTTCGCCACTCAAGACTAGACTATTTTTTCTCATATGTAGAGAAATATAAAAAAAAATATCATAACTTATTATTATAAAATCACCTTTACTGTGTGTCCCGCAAACAGCAGGGTGTCAGAGGGAACCTAGTGTCAACACATTTCGTTCTCCACTTTACGCCGAATTGCATCGTGTGTTGAGAGGCGGAACTGAACGCCCGGCTTTTTCCTTTTTGGCAGAGCGAAGAAATGAAAATATTAATAATTGATTCCCTCGAGTGGAGATCGAACCCATGACGGCGTGTTATAGTTAAACCATTATGCCTCTGACCTACGACGGCCTGATCTAAAAATGAAAATTCTTTTAAAAAAGATGCTATACTAGTTAATGCAAATTAACGCAACAAAAATAATAAGTTATCGTCTTCTATAAAGACCTATTAATTAAAATTCCAGACGATATCTAACCTTGAATTGAATTTACTACTGTGGCCTTCGAATTTTTATCTAACTACTTTGCACATATGGTCATATTGATTAGTAGTATTAGAGGCTATGATTCCACAAAACGTTACGTAGCTTATAAAAATTGTTACACCTACAAAATGTATATTTTTTTATTTCCCACTTTTGTATCCTGCATATAGGAGAGAAGCCGGAGGACCTGGGAACCTAGTGCTAAAACACTCTGAAGGCGTGTTGTGTGATGGAACTCAACGCCACGAATTGTAGGGCAGGTAGAAGGAACCTAGTGTAGAGACACTATATTTCCAAAGCACCGTCCAATTTTCGAGACATTGCATCAAGGCCTCAACATCTCAATTTGTGTACCAAAGCGTGGAAATAAAATAATATATATCTGCGAGTGGGAATCGAACTTACAAGCACCGCTTTTACAATCTCAGAAGTAAATGTGTTATTTTATTATCACTGTTTATTGCTTAAAATTTCAATATCTAAATATGAGGTGAGGGAAACAGTGTTTGGGCACTCTTTATTTCTCATTTTACAGACATTGCCCGTTGACTAGGGATTCAACACACAATTATTTATTTAAAAGATATTGCTGTGTTAGGTACAAACAAAGTGAAACCAGAAATGAATGTTGATCATGTGGGTGGATTCTAGATACTGAATAATGTGCTATGTGGTTAAGTAATTAGGTCCAAACGCAGTCAAATACTTCCCTTCATGTTCACAGCACAAGCGTGCAACTGCAACTGTGACCACGACAGGTTGTGGGTTCAAGTCCGCGCACATAGCATGGTAGGTGGAGAGAACCTGGGAACTTAATATTTAGACACTCCATGTCTCGTAAGACATTTCCGTTCTCCCGTTTCTGCTGAATTGTAGTCAACGCCGCGCTTTTTTTGCTTTTTTTTGTCTTGTTACCAGGAATGGAAAATATTAAATATTTCACGTCCTCAAGTGGAATTCGAACCCACAACCTATCACGTTTACAGTCTTGGAACACTTTTGCACCCAAAGTAATAGCAACGACGAAACAAAATACCATAAAAAACCTACATTATTTTTAATTGTTGTAAAAGACCATGGATTATACTAAACATATATTTTGACCTTAAAGTGTGAAGAAGGATTTAAATAAATACAAATATAATGAATTATTTATAAAGTTTTGTTTACGTACTTGTTATATGAATTTACATTTCTATTTTGGCCCTTTTTGTGAATGAAGGCCAAGCGGTTCCATTGTTATCTATTATTATTCATATATTACGGGATATTTCAAAGATGGCAATCGTGTTTCTCAACGAGAATGATTTTTTTTTATTTGTGGTTTCTATATATATAAAAAGGGTATGTAACAGTATATTAAACTTTTAAGATATGCATGAGTCATGGTTGTACAAGTTCCAACTAGTTGAAAAAGGTTAGGAAGTATAGGGGAGCCCTAGAAGGATTTCTTGAGAGTTCTATAGGAACTGGAAAAATGGCATTTTCTGTTTTAACAAATAATGTCTATACAACCAAAGATAATGGCGACCACTAATATATTATATTTTATTTTTTTATTTATTTCTTTAAGTAGACTATAACAAAATATTAATAATTTCAAATTCTAGGTGCAATCATATACTCATTCGAGTTTTACATTTCTATGAGCAGAAACATATTACAATAAGTAATCACTATTATAATCACTCGCACTAAGAATAACAAATTTGAAGTTAAATCACTAAAAAGGTAAAAAGGGTACATTTAGTACAACTTTATACAATTATATATATACTTTGTTTCTGTCTTTTTGTCAATTCCCCCTCGAGGAAATAAGATATTTATTTACATATATATTTTCATTTCTTCGTACTGGTGTCGAGGAGAAAGCGCGGCGTTGAGTTCCGCCGCTCAACCACGCAATGCCTCCAGAAATTGGCGGAAAGTGGGAAACGGAGTGTCTTATCACTAGGTTCCCTCTGTCTACCCTGCTGTATGTGGAATACAGCGTGAAGCTTAAAAAAAATATATTAACAATTTATATATGTGCTTGAAAGTCTTTTTAATGATACGTTCGTTCTACACACTACATTCTATGTATAATATTGGCCTTCGTGGCGCAGCGGCATAGGATCTGGCTGTAAACGCGTCGGTTCGATTTCCACTCGTGAGAATTTATTATTATTTTCTCTCTCTGGCTCAAAAGACTCTACTCAACACACCGTCTTGTTTCTGTTTCTCAGAAATCTCGCTACGTAATTTTTTTTATATGTTTTCTAAAATGTTTCTGTCTTCCAAAGATGACATTTTCATGAACATATCCTATTTGCCATTTATCCATGAACCATTGTCGCAAAATAGCACTATGGCGTCACAATATTCGATAAGCAATTAAACGGCCATACGAATTAGCTCCAATTGAACCTAATTCAAAACAAAAAAAAAACAAAATTCAGGGACGAAATCATTATTGTAAAACACCAAATAAATTCGCTACATCGCTTTTCATTGCTCTAATAGAGCGGACCGCGTCTTTGTAGTTTCAAGTTACATGTGGCGCCGTCTGATGAGAAGTCTAAAAAAAATTATAAAAAAATATGTAATATTCTCACTTTGTCGCTCTGGTGTGAGGCAAAGCGGGGCGTTGAGTTCCGCCAATTAACAGGCAATGTTTCAAGAATTCAACGAAAAGATTCACGCAGTGTCATAGCACTAGATTCCCAATTTCTATTTGCCTACCCCGCTATGTACAGCTTCCACTTGAAGTTAAAAAAGGGTATATAATCTGCTGAAATATTTCTTAAGTACAAAGCTTTAATTTATATTATCGCTTTACCATAATTTGTCATACTGGCCCACACAAACCCAAAACCCACGTTTTCAGTCGTGCACTTCCCAACATTCCCCATCACGGTTCATTATTATTTCTTTGGCTTTCACGCTGTATCCCGCATATAGCAGTTGAGGCAGAAGGAGCCTAGTGTTAAGACACTTCGCTCCCCACGTTCTTTCCTCGAGTGAGAATTAAACCCACAACTTATCGCGTTTACAGTCACACGCCTGTGTCCTTGCGCCACGACTGGCCCAAATTTCTCTAATCATATTTAATAAAAAAATACATTGTTCACACTACAAATAATGATTAATTATTGGTATATTATAAAAAATAGTTTGATTAATCATTAAAAATAGTATCATTGCCGCGAAGTGCATGGCGACGCGCCAGAAGATTGATTGCACGTAACCCGGGTCCATAGCCAGTACCCAGTACAAATATAAATTGTTTGTTACCTTGCTGCCTTTCACAGTACCATTGAAACGGTCACGATTCTCTACTATATTTATACAACTGTAGTATAGTAAGAGTTACAGTTAAATGGCTAGGACATTCTATTATACCAGTAAAGTTCAAATATTTTACATTTTCTTTTGTTTACCTCTTGTTGTGAAAATTTAAATGAAGTAACGATATTTTATTGTTAAAATTAAATTAAAATAAAAGTAATCTAACCCAAAAATTTATAATTTATTAAAATTTACCGCAGAATCTTAGGATAGATTTATTATTGGCAGTTCTAAACAAAATAATAATAATAGTTTTTTTATCATATTTGTTTCTTTTAGTTACTTCGAGATACCTATATGTACATAGCATTAAATTTCAAAAGAATTATATTAATTTAGAAAACGTATAAAAATTTGAACGCAGTGGGACTCGAACCCGCACCTCCTGGAAACCGACCAGAATTATATTAAAGTTAGGTAATAAACTCACTTTTACCGATTCGTACGCTATTCACATGGTGTTTGAAGATTGGGAAAACCACGTACGTCCATCAATCGATCACCAACCAAAGTGTTTTAAAAACAATTTTATCAACATTTGTATTCACGATTGTACATCGTAGCTACTTCTAGAGAAATTGTATTAAACGTTTTAAATTCATCTGTTGTTCCTTAGTTTGTTTAACTTTTATCCTGTTTATTTTGTGCCAATTTCTTTTATTATAACTTACTTGGTTTTGAAACAATGCCTGGCTCTATACAAAATAATTTTTGGTACAATATCAGCGTTGCCAGATGTCCCAATTTCGGTGGGACGTCCCGATTTTTAGCCAAAAATTTAATTTCTATTTTAATTAAATTAAATTTCTCGATTGGGACTGGCATAGTCCCGCTTATCATTTCCACGCTTAGAAAAGACAAAATGCGGTGTTGAGTTCCACTCAATACACAATGTCCTTTAAATAGTAGGAAAAGTGATGTAGAGTACATATGTATATAATATTTACAATAGATTTACTCGAAATAAATTCTATTAAAAATATAATTTATATCTGCAACTTAAATTGAGCATAGATAATAAATAAATATAGAGAAGTCACGGCCGTGGATGACATTTGAGAAGAATGTTAAAATGTATAATATTTCAAACGTCGATGACGTCCACTACTGACGGAGGTCAACAACATTTTCACTGTAACAAATAATATTATCTTTTTATATAATAATTGTATATTTTTTTTATAAAGACACATTTTTTTGTAAAGATACTCAAAAAACTTTTTTTAAAATAATTATTAGACTATAATTGTATGGCAAATATAAACTTTAAATTAAATTGAAATCTATTAGGTAATACTAAATAGTGTTTTTTTTTATTTAAAAAATGACTTACATCGCAGGGGCGGTAAGTCCCCTATACTCGTATAGCAACCCGTTAACACACTCCATTCTTTGTTTGTTGTTCAATTTGGATAAATTTCGTGTTTAGCGACCTTTGGCTTACCTGACCTCTCCGTTCACGTATGAGACTATTGTTTATTATAATAATTTGAGTAGTGATTAAATTTTATAGAACAACTTTTATACATTAAGACACAGAGGCTTTAATAGGTTAGTAAGTGCATAATATAATTTCTTAATATACTTTATTTTATTGTATTAAAATACAATTTATTTTTAATGACACTATATTTAAGTGGACAAATACTTGTGTATCAACCTTTACGAGAATATTGCTCTTTTTTAGTGTTTATTTTTGTTTTTCTTCGTAAATGCATCTGTTGGGTTCTTAATGCATCTACGACTTCCGGGGTCCTTGGGTGGACCTATTGTGTTATGGTGGCAATATAATAGGTTAATCTTATTTTTAATGAATGAATAATGAAATACAATTAGAAGCCCGTCGTCGCAGAGATACAAACGTTTCATATCCTCGAATTGGGAGTTGGGATTGAACCCACAACTTGTTGCGAATTGACACACGGTTGTGCCACTGCGCCACGAATAGCCTCTAAATATTAGCTTCATGCTGTATCCCGCACACAGCAGGGTAGGCTGAGGGGCACTAGTGTTAAAAAGTCCGTTCCCCACTTTCCGCCCAATTTTGGAGGCAGTGCGCAGTGAGTGGCGGAACTCAACGCCGCTTTGCTTCGACATCAGAGCAAAGGAAAGAAAATAAAATTTTTAATTAAACATTTCATTTGCTCGAGTGGGGATCGAACCCACAACCAGTTGCGTTTACAGTCACATGTTGTGCCTCTGCGCCAAGACTAGCCTTAATAATTATTATCCATTTTATATAATATTATAATATAATAATTTATTAGTAAAGTTTTTGTGTAAAGTTAAATGAACAATTAATTTTAAACGGTTGCATCACTCACTAATCACTATGACGACACACGACAAAAGGTCAGAAAACTAATCTACAGTTATAAATTTAATGTATCTATCTACTTACATTTATTTTTTTTACTTGTTTTTAGGGTTCCGTGTCGCGATACAAAAATACAGACCCCTTATAGAATAACTTTGTTTTGTCTGTTTGCCATCTAGACTCGTCTGTCCGTATGTCAAGACTCACGAGGTATCAAGGTGATTTAGAGTCAACTTATTTAAAAGATGTGAATTGTTTTTGATGCACTACGTGATTAAAATTTAAAAGACACTTCCTATGGACTTTAAAATTATGAAATTTAACACGAAACTAAGCCTTACAATATAAATAATGGATAGAATCCGAATTAAATTTTAATTTATGAAAATAACATTTTAATTTATATTTAGGTACATTACAGGAAATAATCATTAAACCTATATTTGTAGATCATTTCATACAAAATCAGTGCATACGACCGCAATAAGTTTGTTTACTTTTATAAGTTGTATTGTAAGTCAACCGAAGGTCGGTTGCCTTACAATCCTGAAATTAATGCGAAACCCTCGATGGGCGAATGCGACTCGTACTTGACCGGTTATTTTTAATTTGGCATTGATACGAATTGATTGTAACTAATCATTCTTCAACTAAACGATTTTAAAATTATGTTGATCTTAATTTATTTTCATTGCATCGATTTCCGTACAAGTGTTATTTAAATTATACGTAAATACTGTATATGTTGTTTCATAAAAAAATGGTTCGATTTTCCCGAAAGAAATGAACTATTTTAATTTGCCCGCTCTGGTATGTGGAAGACTGTAAAGTCTCAACACAAGAGTCTTAAAAAAAACGACGTGAGTGTCTTAACAGTGAGTTCCATCTGCCTATCCAGTTGTAGGGAAATCCGTGGAGTTGTTTGAGATGGTTATTGTTTCAATTCTTACTTTATGGAAGGTTTTATATATGAAATATTTTATTTAATTCCAAGCTGAGCTATTGCGGCGCTAGGTTACGCATATAATATCTGTAACCAGAAAATATAGTCTCATACGTATTGAATTCAATTCAAAAATAAAATTGATTGGCCTTCCACAGAATTATGTATTTAGTAGGCTTTTTGTTCGGTTCGTATCGTCTCATATATAATTCATATAAATTTACTAAAGATGACATCACATGTTGAATGTTATTTATTCTTGCGTTTCCGGTAAACAAAATACTTGAATATTTAAAGATCTCTAAAACGAAAACTTCATACATTATAAAATGTTTAAAAGTTAATTAGACAGGCTTGTGATTTTATAATTTAAAATATACAATTTCGAAGTCAATAAAAGCGTTGCGGGTTCGATCCTGACTTAGGGTAATAATTTCTTAAGTGATTTTCATTTTTCTACTCTGGAAGAAAAGTGGAATTGAGTTCGGCAGTGCAACATAATGTCTAGAAAATTTGTAAAAATGGAGTAGAGAGACTTTTTTTGTTTATTTATATATAAAAATTTTGAAGATAAGATAAGATTATACACATTTTACTAAGTAAAGCAGAACATTTAAATGCTAAATATTATGTTGGTACAAGAAAACCATTTTATTTTGACATAAAAATTAAGAAATTAATATTCATCTCAGACTTTACGGTTGCATTTTAATAGTTCCAATGTCCTCCATATTATGAATTCGCATATGAAATAATATACTAATGTTCTCATGACCTAGTATGTTCACGTGTGGTACAATACCACATTTTTATACCCGTTTGTTTTTTTTTACGTTTTGAGAGAAAAGAGTGATAGATTCATGAAACTAGTGATAAAGATAAACATATATGGCAGCTCCTCGAAATCAAGGAGGCCAGATTTTTTATTAATTTATGCGGTATCTCGCTAATGGTAGGGTAGGTTAAATTAACCTGTTTGTGTAAGAAGAAGAGAGAAGAGTGTAAGACATATCGGTCCCCATATTTGCCCAGTTTTCGAGACATTGGGCGTTGAGTGACAAGACTTAACGCCGATCCTTGTATTGTTAGGTTAAGAAATAAAGATAATTCATCAAAAATTATAGAATCTAGGACTTTTAATTTCAATGTCATCAAAATTTGTAGTATTTAGTATGCGATAACGTTCATCGTAATGCCTTGACGTGAGTATAACAATACGAATTGAAAAACACTTAAGTATTCTATTGAGGCTAGTGTTTAATGCCTAAGATCTGTTTACTTGTAAGGAATATGTTATTGAGGCCAGGCGTGGTGCAGGGGCACATATGTGCAACTGTAAGCACATTAGGTTGTAGGTTCGATGCCCAATCGGGGAAATGAAATATATAATAATTAAATTTCCTCGCTCGCTAACGAGGCAAAGCGCTGCATTGAGTTCTGCCTGAGATGACAAAAGTCGGCAGATAGAAAGGACCGTGTCTTAACGTTAATGGAGTGTTTTCACAATAGACTCCCAGGTTCCCTCTGCCTTCCCTGTAATGTGTGGGACACAGCATGAAGCTAAAGAAAGAATATAATATCATGCCTATGTAATATATTGAAATTTACGATAATTTTATGTTACTTCTAAATAAATAATAATGGAGAAAAATAATAATGGAATCGAACTCGCTACCGCCGTTTACAGTCGTAATTCCCTGCGGCGACAGCCTCGCTGCCGGCGAAGTCACGATGGCGTCGAATTCTTCTAAATTACTTGAATTTTATTAACCAAGTAGGGCACACCGACACCCACGTAGTATTATATGTCGTGTTACAATGTAAACTTATATTCTGTGTATGTAATAGAATATGTAGACCATTTGTTATACAGTCCGCTGAATCATTAAGAAAAAGATCAATGACAATTATTACAATTGATGACAATCCTAACGATATCTCGTTCTAAGAATAATGTTTATATAATCTAAATGACATGTACATATCTATAATCTATATATTTTATTTTGCTTCACATATCTTCCATATAACACTGTAAGAAGAGAGAGAGAGAGCACGTTATCAACAACGCTCACGCTTTATCTCGTAGTCGGTTTCGACGACAATACGTTTTTCAGTGTTCCTTACCTTTTAAGGAAAAAAAGAACTTATAAGATCTTTTTGTTGTCCGTACGTAACTCCGACTGTCTGTCTGACTCAGGAACGCGTTTAAACATCGAAATAAAATTCAAGCCGTATACTCAGATCTCCCCCCATGATTTTTAAAAAAAAATGTATTTCTACATTTACTTAAACAAAAGATATGGCCAAAAAAGATTATATCGCAAAAAACGCGTATTTTGATGCGTATATTATCAATACTGCAACAAAAACCACATCAAATTCTCTTCCACAATTTCAAAGCTGGGAAGCAAATTAGTGGAATATACATCCACATATTATAAATATATTATTAGTTTATTAACTAATAAATAAAGGTATAGGATCAGTCGTGGAATTAACAATGCAAAATAATTACTAAATTAATTTTAAATTTTCATATTCATGTAAATTCCTGCCGTTGAAAGATTAATGTGCATACCTGCATATACAAAACATGAGTAATCATTCTATTTACGATACATTTCCTTAAAAATAACTAATGACTTCATAGGGACTTGCTTGGTCAGTTTTTGCCTATATACGGTGGATACTACGAATTTGGTATCAAATACAAAACGCAATAAAAGTTTATCTGTAGCCCAGTGGTCGATGTTTGTTAAGAATAATAGTTTTTGTTAGTTTCAAGCGAATAGCAGTGCAGGCAGAGAGAACTTGGAACTGCTATGAATCTCCGCCAAACTCAGTAGGCATTGCGTGTTGGCCGTGGAAGTAACCAGAAGTAACCAGACGTCTTGTCATGAGAGCAAATAATTAAAAATATTACATATTTCATTCCTCCGAGTGGGATCGGAAACCACCATCGTCGCATCGCTTGTGCTCCTGCGCCACGACGGTCCTATAATCTTGTTATATAATAATTTCTTTATATATAAGTATCGAGTTTGAATTGGATATATCCTAATGTGTTACAAGGACTTGCCTCAACTAGAATCTAATAAAATCAACCCTCTTCAAGTTCTTAAGTGTCTACTTTACACTATCTAGTTCAGATTATAGCATAAGGTTATTTTATAAAATAATTAAGTTCACATATTTATTATAATAATATATATTAATAAGATATGGAATTTTCAATGACATATTTGAAGGTTGTGATAACGATTATTGTTGTTTGAAGGTAGCGGATTCGATATTAGGTTTCCGGCTCTTCTCAGCATAACTGTCTTCCGAGCCGGTGGCTTAATGTTTATTCAAAATTAAAAATAAAATAAAAAATTAAATCAGCTTCACGCTGTATCCCGCATACATAGCAGGTTAGGCAGAGGGAACCTAGTTTTAAGACACTCCCCATATACTTCCTCATATTCCGCCGAGTTCTGGAGGCATCGAGGATTGAAGAAATGAAAGTATAAAGTTTATGAGACATTCCTACTAATAAAAAAAATATTTTTAACACACATATAAAGTATCTTTTTGACAAAATTTTATCCAAATCTATTAATTTTGGGTTCTTTTTGAATCGTACTCCATTACATACCAAAGCACAAACCAAACAACCGATTCACTAAACCTTGAACAGGATCGGTAATAATACGCTTACTCTTAGATTAATTAAAAGTATAGAGCGTGCGTAACATTCGTTGTTTTGGTATTTCGAAATTATAAATTTTACGGTACCACAGTGTGTATTGCTTTATTACACGCTTCTTTTTTTAACTTAACTCATTTCCCACGTACAGCAGGGTAGGAGTTAGGAAGCTTCGTCGTGATCAAGGAAATTAAAAATAATTTAAATTTAGTTCTCTCGAGCGGCAATCGAACCCACAACCATCTCGACTACGTTAAGACACCCACTGAGTATGACTCTCTAATGTAAGAGGTACCTATTACACTTTTCTGATCTGGCATCTTAGATATATATTGGACATTATAAAGACCTTCCTTACTGAGATGATTCTTAAAAATAAATAATTAATATGAAATGGTTTTTAAATTTTTCTGCATTTAAAATTATTTCAGTTCTGAAGCATAATGATTAGTCACTCCGTATTTCACTTTTTGCATTTAACAAATAAATTCGTGTAAAGATTTTTTTTTACAGGACAATTCTGGGGTAGGCTTAAAATAATTCTGGGATGGGCATGGACCACTACGCTCTCCATTTATTCCTACATGTTTGACCGCTATAAAACTAGCATCGAATGTTGTCTTATAGTTCTAAGTAACGTCCATATTTTAAATATTTCTATAAATATTAGGGAAAGTGAATTATGAAATCTATCGTTGGCTAATAGAAACGATTCAAACAACATTTTAATATATGATTTGTTATCTGCTTTAAACAATATACATTGAGGCCATTCTGGACCAGTGGACTAACTAAGGACGTGAAAGCTGTAGATTCGATTCCCGCTCGATTGAGTATATTATTAATTTCCATTTCTCCAATTGCATAAGACAAAGCAGCGCGGCAGTCTGCTGATGCGGAAGATAACTCAAATTGAAATAATACAAACATACCTATATGAAATATTTATTAACCGTGAGAAAACTTTTAATTACAAATATAGTAGTATTAATTAATTGCAAATTATTACAGTAAATATATTACATATCTACATACATACGCAGCAACAAATCGTTCAATATTAATAACATTCCTAGGATTAGATGCGAACTATTTTAATTGATTACATCGACTCAAGTGCGTGGCAATTGAATTTATCTCGTGAGCATTCCTGTGGTCTTACAATTGATTTGAAAATATGTTTGTTGAACTTTTGTTTTTATGTAGATATGTATGTTAGGTTAATACGTTATATATAATGTTATGTTAAAACTTGTCTAGGTTATGGCATTATTTTAAAAATTGCTCATATTTTTTAATATTTAACAAAATCAAGCTTTTTGAGGTCAGGTTTGGTTTTGGTAACGATGCAAAGCAAAGAATTCGACGCCAGCTGTCGAACACAATGCCGCCTTTCAATTTATCAATTTAAAATTAATAAAAAAAATATTATATATAAAAAGAAACACAAAAAACCCCTTAGTAAACTTTAATTGTTATGGCACATCGTAAACTGAACTAATGACCTACAGACAATGGACACGTGCCCTAATTCCTAAATACCACGACTTCATAGTATATGCTAGCATATCAAACTCTTCCATTTATAGACTGACTTACATAGAAAATTTAAATTTGATTAGGGAAAATATGGAAGCACTATTATAGGATTTCTTAAAAGAACGCGAAAAGACGACATTTGCCATTTTTTCAATTTACGTCTTTAAAGTTTGTGGCCAGTAGTGGCGCAGAGACACAAAGTGTGACTGTAATATCGAATGGATGTGGGTTCGATCCCCACTCGAGAGAATGAAATATTTATTTACATTTATATTTTCATTTCTTCGCTCTGGTGTCGAGGCAAAGCACCGGGTTGAGTTCCGCACTCAACACGCAAGGCCTCCAGAACTCAGCGGAAAGTGGGGAACGGAGTGTCTTAAACTACCCTGCTGTTCCGTCTGCCTACCCTGCTGTGTGCGGGATACAGCGTGAAGCTGATCTTTTTATTTTAAGTCCAAGATAACAATAATAAAGATGCGGGCGAGTGGTAATCGAACACACAGCCTGTCGCGTTTACAGTCACACGCTTGTGCCACTGTGCCACAACTGGTCTCAAATATTGGAATATGAATAAAAAGGTCATCTCAAGATCGATCTCAGAGTTGGATGCGGTTAATAAGTACGGACACATCAGGCAGCATATAAATAAACCCACTAACGAAGTATCAATTAGCGTCTACAAGTATGACACTATTAATAGATAACATTCATTGTTACGTTTATCAAAGACATTTGTTAACTTTTTTGGTGATGATATGCTCATATATACATACATTCATATTTTTTTTATTGTATTTTATCAAAGAAAATAAATCTTTACTTTTAAATTTAAATAATGTGGTCGCAGCGTTATGTTCCGGCGGAATATCTTCAGGTTAAATTCGTTCTGCGTACCCTGTTTTAAGTGGCTTATTTTTGCAAGATATTACATGTCAAAGGAAAGAGCGAGGGAATGATTATAATTCATTCCATTGATTGGGAATCGAACCCACAGCCGTCGCATATACAGACGCTGTTCCGCTTCGCCACGTAGGTTTCGATGTTTTTTTATTATACTTGTATGTTTTTCTTTCACAGTACATGCGTCTCTGTGGGAGATTCGCCCTCATTGACGTGGAGCTGCGAGAGTGACCCCTGTATAATCAGTGCTGATGTCTTGCGAGGTGTCAACAGAATAGCAGGGTGGCGGGCGAGCAACTATACCCAATTTTATGGAAGGAAATTGAAGGAAGGCCTCGTTTATAAACTGGGTGAGTATTATTTTATATTTATTGTTAAAAATAAGGTTTCAGGGTTCTTTCTGGCTTCGTTGCTGCGTACGAAGTAGGGGTGTACATTAAAAAAGTTGTTTAAAAACTCAAAGCGCGTCGTTGAGTTCCGCAACTCAACACGTAACGCCTCCATAATTTGGCGGAAAGCGGAAAACGAATTTGACTAATAGGAATAAAGTGTTTTAACATTAGACTCCCGGGGTCCCTCTGCTTTGTGCGAGTTTCACGCTGAAACTAAAAAAATAGTACTCTGAAAATAAATTCTTTGAAATCGTTCCATGTAACTTACTTGTATAAAATAAAACAAATTCATAATGAAGAAACAACATATCAAATACGGATTTAAATAACAATGTGAGTGAAAGTAATAGAATGTAGAGAAAGTGCCTTTAGATCTAGATGCTGAGACTAAGCTAGGCTTTGAAATGGTCTATTTAATAATAGTAAAAGCGGATCGGAAAGGTGATGATATGCTTGCCTTATTTTATAAACATACTACATTTATAAGAGATCAGTCGTGGCGCAGGGGCACAAAGTGTTACTTTAAACGTGACAGATTGTGGGTTCGATTACCATTCGAAGATATGAAATATTTATATTTTCTTTTCTTCGCTCTGGTATCGTGGCAAAACACGTAAGGCCTACAGAATTTTACGGAAAATGGGTAACAGGGAATGCCTTAACACTAGGTTCCCTCTGCCTACCCTGCTTTATGCGGAATACAGCGTCACGCTAAAAAAAAACTGTATGTATAACATTTGTATGTAAAATATAGTGTTGAATGAATATTCAATTGCCACCTGTCAACAGGAAGAAAATAACTAAACAATGCTAATTATAGTGTACTCATCTATCTATACATGTAATAAAATTGTAACTGATCGCTGTCTGTATATGGAAGATTAATAAAAAAAGTGTTTGTTACGTTAAGTAATCTGTATACCTTAACTCATAAACATTATATAGCTGCATATCATATACATGTACGGCAATTATTATAGCGCAATTGATTGTAAATGCGATGGTTCTGGGTTCAAATTGAACGAAATCGAAAAAAGCTGAACAAATTGTGTTATTGCACACAAAATTTAATTTTTTTTATGTTAGGGCAAAAATTGAGAAACTGCTTAAAAATAGTACAAATACGCGTCATTGTGTTCGGTCACCCAATTTGCCATATGTCTTAAAAAGGCGAAAAACGGAGAGCAAAGTGTTTTACACTAAGTTCCATCACGACTAAGCAAGATTATCTCTGTTAACTAAACAATTTCTTATCCTCATATAACAGGATAGGCAAGGCGAGGATTTTTTTTGTTCAAACACTTTACATACTTTGAATGTATAAATTTCGGTACGGCAATAATTTCAAAGAATTCCATATCATTATTTGTCATCGTTTCAAGATAAAACACAAGAAAATCTCTTTATCTTTAAAAATGTCTAATTAAAACAAATTATATTAAGTTAGTAGGTCATCTTCATAAATAATGTTGTCTTCTATGACAATTCATGGTTATATATTATGTATGTAATATCTTTGAGTTTAGTCTATCGTTTCGTAAGTGTGTCAGTCAAATTTTAATTATTAAGACGCGCGCCAGCGTGTCCAGCCAAGTTAAAAAGTTGGAAACGTGAAATTTGTACACAGACCATTTCAAGTTACTTTTAAGGTCTTCATCGTAAACCAATCAGGCTATGGGTATGCATGAAATTTGTTAAGACCTACTGCCCCTAAACCATATATCAATCTAATAACCCTGTACAAGCCGGAGTATACTAATGTATAAATACAATAAAGCCTTTACGTAAAAAATATCGAGCGAAAATGAGAGCTTGAGTTTTGTACCGAGTGAATGCAGAACTCGGCACGCATATAGATCCTCTTATAGATCTTCCTATTCTCTTCTCGGTGAAGTCGGGAACAACGCATTACTTAACATTTAAGTTAGCTTCCATTTCACATTTATACGTTTTAATGGGATGCAGCGTGAGAATCAAAAAACATTTTTTAAAAGGTGGAGTGGGATAACTTGAATGTACTGGTTGTGGGTTACATCTCCCATTCGGGAGACTAATTATATTTAAATTATTTCAATTCGCGTTAACAATCGCCCTTGCGCCACGACTGCCTTAAGTCTAGATTTTTTTTAACTAAAATACTTTATACCATTGTACGTTAAGTTAATCATCAACTTATTTCATTAATTTAAGACTGCCTAAAGGTACATTGGTTAATCACCTTGTAAGACCAATGGACTTCGATTCCCGATTATTACATATATTTTCGTGATTTACTATTATGTCTCAGTAGAAGCATAAAATATATCTACAATTTTTATATTCCTTTATAATATTAGTTTAATAAAACATTTTGTACGCTCTATAGTTAGCATTGTTTAGTTCATTTCTTCCTGTCAATATGTGTTAATTTGGTACTCCTTCAACGCACCGAGCTCCCGATATGTAAACAAACAAACCGACAAAAAAATTACATCACTATATTTCAGTTTATCATCGAGCTAAATAAATAAACTGTACTTACAATGTATTGTGATTTTCTTTTTTATTTGTTTTTGAATACATAATTAAAAAGAGGACAGTTAAGTAAAGTATTTTTTTGTTTAAAACATTTTTCTTGTTTCACATCCCTCGCACAGCAAAGGTATAATAAAGGAGGCAGTAGACCTAAGAACATATTGTAGAGAGACTCCTTTCCCATTATGATACTTCCGTCCGCCACTCTCCGCCAGATTCTGAAGGTTTTGCGTGTTGAATGGTAGAACTCAACGGTGGTCTTTGACTAGTCACCAGAACGAAGAAATGAAATTATTATATATTTCTGTTATATGAATATATACAGTTCATTCTCCCGAGAGGGAATCGAATTAACAACTGTAATGTTTACAGTCGCACCTTTGTGCCTCTGAGCCACAACGGGCCCAAAAGATTTGATAATTAATATTAATGCCGTCACACTTTGACAGCATCTACGAGTATATGCATGTGACAGTTGTGTGTTCGAATCCCCAATCGGAGGATATTTTTATAACCAAACTCTGGCAACAAGACAAAGCGTCGCGTTGAGTTCTGCTACTAACACGCAATGTCTCAAACAGTGTCTCAACACTAGATTCCCTTTCCCTACCTGTACATGTGGAGCGTGCAGTTAAAAAAAATATTTATTATAATATACTACATACATTGGATACTATTATACATTGGATAAGTAAGTTCATTCTCATCATAAATAGTTTATTTAAACATGACGCATAAGTGAACCTTTTGTAATTAGAGCGGCGAAACGTCTGTGAGTTAAATATGAACGCGTGAAATTTGAGAACCCACAACTACTGTGCCCCGGTGGCCGCCTTACAGCTTCACTACAATGATGTCAAAAATAATCAGTTCTTTAGTTATGTTGCTTCGCATATGTACCTTTCTCATATAGTTACACTTTTGTAACTTCACACTGTACCCCGCACATGGCAGTGTAGGCAGAAAATAACTGGAAATCTAGTGTTACGATACTCCGTTCCCATTAAGACACTTTCGTTCCCTCCTTTCCACAGAAATCTTGCGGTGTTGCGTGTTGAGTAGCGGAAGTTAACGCCAAATTTTTACGCCAAAATATTACCAAAGCGAACAATATGAAAACAAATATTTGAATACCCCTAGAGGGAATCAAACACACAACCGTCGCGTTTATAATCGCATAATAAAATAATTTAAATTTATTTATACCCTCCAGTGGATCGAACCCATGAAACAACCACCACCACTAACCACCACCCACGAATACGAAACTTAATAATTAATATATAAAATGTATAAAACCACTTTGCCCACAGGCACACGCCCACTGAACAGAGAAACTAGACACATGGGCCCCATAAGGCACGACAAGGACATAGCCTACCCTACCCACTTTGACGCCCGCCAACGCTGGCCGCGGTACATTTCTCCTGTTGTCGATCAAGAATGGTGCGGATCAGATTGGGCAATATCCATTGCTACTATCGCTTCAGACAGGTAATGTTTTTAAATATTAATTTAATTTCGATATATTCATACAGCAACGCCATTGACTGTAAGCGCGACCTTTGTGAGTTCGAGTCCCACTACGGGGAATTGTATATTTAAATTTCTTCGCTTTGGTAACAAGAGAAAACACAGCGTTAAGTGCACGTAGCATGTAATATTTTGATAATTGGACTCCCTCTAGGTTCCCACTCTAGCGCATTATGTAAAACGACGTAAGGTTTTTTTTTTTTAAATCCCATTGGAAATTTTTATTGCGTTGAAGAGTCCTTTATCGAGAAAGGCTAGGCTAATTTAGAATATTTCTCCGCTATAAAAACTAGACAAAGCGCGATAATGGGAACGGAATGTTTACACTAGGTTCCCAGGGTTTACTCTATCTACCATGCTATGCGCAGAATACAGCGTGAAGCTAAAAATAATACTAGCCGTCTTAAAACTGTCACGTCTGTATCTGTATCCACGCCCACTCGACCGCAAGAGATCAAGTCGATCGTCTTCCATACTAAGTGTATTATAAACGCACGATTGGATTTACTTGAGAAATAATACCGCTACATGGTTAGTGTTATTGTTTTATTTTAGCACTCTTTTTCTTGATAGTGACGTTTCGAGCGTTGTTTTTTTTTCGGTAAAATTAATCTATCTATTCTTTTTAAACTGAAATATAATCTTTATTTGACTACCACTGCTAAAGAAGGCGGCTTCCGGCAAAGTCCGTAATTTTTTTTGGGACACATTTTTTCCGTGTTAAGCGACGGAACTCAACGCCGCGCTTTGTCTACTAGAGCGTTTAAATAAAAATAAATTTAACCATAATCAATCCTCCACATGGAGACCGAAAATACAATCACCATTTTACAGTCTCCCACTGCGCCACGACAGCCTCAAATATTTCAAGTTGTTTAGATATGTATATGTAATATGTATATACAATAAACTTGTTGTTTCACGCTGTATCTCGCACATAGCAAGGTAGGCAGAAGGAGCTTGAGAATCCAGTAGTAAAAAAATCCGTTCCCATTAGGGAACTTTTGTTTGTCACTTTCCTTCGAATTGTGAAGACATTGCATATTGAGTCAAGAACTCTACGCCGCGATTTACCTTGTAACTAGAGCAAAGAAATACAATTATTAAATAATTAATTTCCCTCAATGGAAATCGAACCTACAACCGTAGCACAGTTACACACTTGCCATGACTGGCGTCTACCTACATACATATCTATATATTGTATATATATAAAAACAAAATAGAGTCTGAACAATGTTAATAGGCCCATTCTATGTAGAACACAAAAAGGGAACTTCGTTCTGCATTTCACAAAAGCTAGAATTCAAATGCAAAGTGCTCTAGAACTAAAAATAAGACGTTGTGAGAGCCACTTGAAAGTTCTTAAGCTTTTCTCGGAACGAGCTCTGAGTGTTATTGTGTTTTAAACATGGTTGTGCATAATTTAAATGTATATTATGGCAATATTAGGGCTCAGCACAAGCGTGTGTTGTTAAACGTGTGGGTTCGATTCCCATTTGGAGGAATGAATAACTTAATATTTTTGTCTGGTAACGAGACAAGGCAAGGCCTTGAGTTCCGCTACTCAACACGCAATGCCGAGACAATTCGGAACGGGGTGTCTTAATCCTAGTTTCCCAGGATCCCTCTGCCTATCTTGCTACGTAAGGGGTAAACTTCTAAATCAATAAAAAAATACAATATTGATACAAAAGTCTATCATGGCGTAGTAGGAAATTGTCTAGTAGCCGTAGTTTCGAGATTCGTTTGGAGTAACGTTTACATTCAAATTATTTTGCTTTCCTCAGTTTGATAAGCAAAACGCGACGTTGAACTGAACACGTTATGTCTCAGAAAGTGAGAGATGGAGAATTTGAACTCTTTGTTGTGTTTTTTCCTATTTATTTTCGTATCGTTACATATGTATCGTACTCTTAACCGTACATGTATTTTATCTTTACAAATGTCACGGATTTTGAAAGAAAAGAAGAATTTTACTATAAACTCAACTTTTAAATTAAAGTAACAGTAACTTAGTTATATAACTGTCGAGGATGCAACGTCTGTGCGTTTGTGGGCTACGGTTCTGTTCTCGTAGATTAGTTCTCTACCTATCCGGCTTATACAGAATGTAGAGTAAAACCAAAAAAAAAATCGGTCGAGTGCGAGCCCCAATATTGTAAGATTCCGTTACCACCTTTGGGTCGTCTCTAAAAAAGAATAAAAGTAAGTTAGTTTTCCCCTTTGCACTCTTAACGATAATAAATTAAAAAAATATATATATTATTTATTTATTCGATAATAACGTTCCTTGTCCTTTGTACCTTTATAATAATAAACCTTAACCTTTATTTATTATTATATATATTATTAGATTTATGACAAGGCTTTGTATGTACTTCAGAAAATATCGAAACATATCTTGTAAAAACTAAATAACCAAATTATACCTACATTTTTGTATACTTATAAATTACTACTACTACTCAAAACGACTGTGAATTAATACATGTAAAATTATAATAAAATTATATACTAAATTCATTAACATAATGTGGACCACTCCTTAAGACATTTAGGTTTCAATAGAGGTTTAGAACGGACCTATCCCATAATATTATAATTGCTAAATAAATCTGTCAACATTATAGTGTTTCGAGAATAAATCACTGAGTCGATTTTGATGAAATTTAAGTTAGAGAATGTTTAAATGTTAGAGAAGGATCTTGTGTAGATAATATATGTATTAAATTTAAAAAAATAACATATACACAAACTGTTAGATTCATTACACGCTGACTTTTTTAGTTTTCATTCAAAAAAATATATATATTATTTATTTTCGTCTAGTTAGTTTATATGAGCCAGCAATAGTCAATACTTAATATATTTCAGCTTCACGCTCCACTCCGACAACTGAAGGCATTGCAAGTTGAATGGCGGAACTCAACGCCGCGCTTTGGTCGTTACCAGAGCGAAGAAGACAAATAATCATTTATTTTTCTTTTACAGATACGCAATCCAGTCCAACGGTGCAGAGAGCATGGTACTCAGTCCTCAAACGCTGTTGTCTTGCAACCGTCGGCAACAGAGCGGCTGTGAGGGCGGACATATCGACGTCGCGTGGAACTACGTTAGGGGACAGGGGTGAGTTTAAATACAATAAAGAAAATTTATTTCAGAAATTATATTATCAACTCTTGTATAAATGCTTGCGAAACAATCTATCTAGAAACAATACAATTTTTAAGAAAAAAAACTCGCATCAAACTATCCTTGAAGTGCATTTTTTTCAATAAAAAAAGAATCATCGAAATCGGTTGGCGTGATATAAGTTATTCTTATGTGATTTTCTTATACATAACATTGTTAGGATAATATGGACCAAAAGTAAATGGATCAAATTTGGACCACACGGAAAGCACCAGATTTTTAATTTAAAAAAAATCATTAAAATCGGTTCATGTATTGTCACGAAAATTAGTTGATTCGTGCAGGGAACGAAGTGTCTTAACACTAGAACAAATTGTATTACAGGGAGGAAATCCTAATCATTAGTTACTTCGCTGCCTCGTGGTGAACGAATGTCATCAGTTTGATTCCAGTCAGACCAAAAGTAGCACAAATCTGAAAGATAACAATCTATTCGATGAAAATGAATTGTTTGTTAAGTACAAACTTAACAAACAATTAATAATACGTACATGACTTGGGAGATTTCATAAAAAAAAAAAAAAAAAATCAGCTTCACGCTGTATCCCGCACACAGCAGGGTAGGCAGAGGGAACCTAGTGTTAAGACACTCCATTCCCCACTTTCTGCCGAATTCTGGAGGCATTGCGTGTTGAGTGGCAGAACTCAACGCCGCGCTTAGCCTCGACACCAGAGCGAAGAAAATGGAAATATAAATTTAAGTAAATATTTCATCTCCTCGAGTGGGGATCGAACCCACAACCAGTCGGTTTTACAGTCACACTTCGTGCCACTGCGCCACGACCGGCCTCAATTTCATAATAGTTACATAATTGTTTTTTTTTACAGAATAGTAGACGAAGAATGCTTCCCATACAAGGCTAGGGTCACCAAATGTCCGTTCAGAAAAAATGGTAACCTCATTGAGGACGGTTGTAGAATACCTGTGAGGCAAAGGACCTCTAGATACAAGGTAGCGCCTCCCGGCAGGTTGATCAATGAACGCGATATTATGTATGATATCATGGATTCTGGTCCCGTGCAGGGTAAGTTATCATTAAGCTATAAAAATATGCGAAAAGAAAAGTCAGGCTAAAATTAATATCTTAAAATGAAATAATGTGTAGTTAAACGATTTAACTTAAATCGCACGTACCTATTTACTCCATTTAACATTACTAAAATGTTGATTAAACCATGGCTTTGAATTTTGCCAAATAAAATAAGATAAAAAATCCCGCCACATAGCAAATGGCTAAGAGTTTTTTGTTATTTTCTATTAACATCTATTTATACCTATTGTTTTCTTTCACCCAATTGTATGTTTTTATTGTACCCAAATGATACTGGCAGACAAAGCACGGTGTTGAGTTCCACCCCTCAACACGTGATTTTTCAGACATAATGCGGAAAATAGAGAACGGAGTGTCTTAGTAGGTTACCGATAAGTTCCCTTCGCCTCCCCGGCGGCATACAGCGTAAAACTGCAAAAAAAAACAACAACTAATAAAAAATAATACAACATAAATATAATCGTAAAAAAAATATTTTTTATCAGCTTCGAAGAAATGAAAACATTAAATATTTCTTTCCCCCGAACTGTAATCGAACCCAGTCACACAAAATAAATAAAAAAACAGCAACAATTCTATCTATACTTATCCATAATCTATAAGTCATATAATCCATTCACCATAATCAAAGCCTAATGATTGATAGTAATTATATGATGATACAATCAAAGTCATTGAATACTCAGAATTTATTGCAATTAACGACAAATGCTTATCACCAAGTGCCTCCCGACCTTAAGACTGAGTGGGTTGTTTATGTATTTATTATATTTTATATATTATATACTACTTATATAGCTATATATGTATATATTGAAAACGGCACTCCATCATGGTACTATGGTAGAGTTGAGAATTACGGTTTAACAATATATTTTTAAACTACTTTTTATAGTCTTAGTCTTGGGGCACATCGTGACACAGAGGTACAAGCGTGTCACTGAAAAGGTGATAGGTTGTCTGTTCAATTTCCGTTCCCGTTCAAGGAAATGAAATATCTAATACATTATCATTTCTTAGCTCAGATGTCGAGGTACAACGGAAAATAGAGTTCCGCCACTGTTTTGCATTCAAAATTCGGTGGAAAATGTGGACTCAAGTGTTTTAAATGGCAACGGAGGCTCTTAACACTAGATCCCCAGGATCCATCTGTCCACTACTACTGCCCAGCGTAAAGCTAAAAAAAATATTTTAATAGATATTTGATACGAATATTATACGAGTAATCTACCTATGTAATAAAAATCTCTCTCGTTTTAAGATCTTATATTATGAGTAGAAATGTAAATAAAAAACTGTCTCGAATCAAGAAAAAGAGAGTCTCGCCACAAGGCTATCTCTATCAACCATGCTTACTTTGATACTATGTTTGTGGTGTCGAGTTTTGTTTTGACGTGATTTCTTTGAACTTATCTCAGAAACATGACCGTGTTTTGTATTTGTGCTGCAAATGTAGCCTGACTGTAATGTAATGGTTGTGGATTCGATTCCTAACCCGTGGGAAGATTGTGGACATGTTAATAATTTTCATATCCCCTTTGGCGTGGCGAGTTCCGCATCTGTCTCGTGTGTCTCGAAACTTTGAGGAAAAGCGGAGAACACAGTGTCTTTACTCTATGTTGCCTCTGCCTACCCTGCTTAACAGGAAAGAGCGTAAAGCTTAAAAGAAAGGAAAGTTATTTACTTAATGAAATAAACTTGTTAAACACAGGATTGAAAGCTTCCCATAGAAATATTTGCAAAATAGAAGTTTCATGTATCGTAATAAACTTTTATCATATCAGGTATCATATTATATTGTAGTTTTATTTATATTGAAAGAAATAACACTTAATAACGTAAAATATTACCCTTGTAAATATTTATATTTATGTAACGCCTTCGTGGCGCAGTGGAAGCTTGTCTCTGGAAGTCCCATAGCCATAGTTATGGGTTCGATTTGATGATAATTATATATTTGTTAATTAAAATTAATTAAACCTACTTTATAAAAAAAAGAGTATGTTCCGTCACGATGAAAAGTAGAGGACAGCCATTGTATGTTTCGCGCCGGTTTTTTTTATTAAAACTGTCTTATGAATCGATTTACATCAACATAGAATGTTAGCCTTATGCTTATTGGAAGATACAAACGTTTCTTCCAAATATGTATCTATTTTTAATAACATAAAAATAGAGGCCAGTCGTGGCGCAGTGGCACGAAGTGTGACTGTAAAACCGACTGGTTGTGGGTTCGATCCCCACTCGAGGAGATGAAATATTTACTTAAATTTATATTTCCATTTCTTCGCTCTGGTGTCGAGGCTAAGCGCGGCGTTGAGTTCTGCCACTCAACACGCAATGCCTCCAGAATTCGGCAGAAAGTGGGGAATAGTGTCTTAACACAAGGTTCCCTCTGCCTACCCTGCTGTGTGCGGGATACAGCGTGAAGCTGATTTATTTTGATTTATTTATTTGATTTAAAAATACTTTTTTTCAGCTGTCATGACAGTGTACCAAGATTTCTTCCACTACCGCGACGGCATCTACCGCCACAGCTACTTCGGTGACCAGATCATGAAGGGGCTGCACAGCGTCCGTATTGTCGGTTGGGGTGAAGACCGCGGCGAGCGGTATTGGGTAAGAACAAAATAAAGATATTATTTCATTTAAAATATTATTGCAACGTGCGCGGAGTTAAGCAAAATAATATTTAAACACTGAACACCCAATGTCTTGAAAATGGGGCGAAAAATCCGGCAACGGAGTGTCTTAACATTATGATGCTCTGTCTAACCTTTTTGATTCAAAGTGAAACTGAAAATAATAGGTTTCGTTTTTACAAACACGTACAAATCATCAACTGGAAAGTGGCTTACAATCCCCATAAATAGTTGTATAAATATTTTGATTTATTTCTATATTTTCCTTCCATTGCCAGTGGCGCAGAGGCACAAAGTGTGACTGTAAAATCGGCTGGTTGTGGGTTCGATCCCCTCTCGAAGAAGTTAAATATTTATTTAAATTTATATTTTCATTTCTTCGCTCTGGTGTCGAGGCAAAACGCGGCGTTGACTTGCGCCACTCGACACGCGATGCCTCCAGAACTCGGTGGAAAGTGGGGAAAAGGGTCTTAACACTAAGTTCCCTCTGCCTACCCTGCTGTGTGCGGAATACAACGAGAAGCTGATTTGACTCAACAAATAATTTCCAGATCGTAGCAAACAGCTGGGGATGTGACTGGGGCGAGAACGGCTATTTCCGAATCGCGCGCGGCTCCAACGAGTCGGGCATCGAGTCGTTCGTGGTGACCGTCCTGAGTGACGTCACTAGCGCCTACCTCAAGAAATAACACGCGCCTGTCCTTATCAAACCCCTGTGCGTTATCAGCAAACTGGTGAAAACCAATCGGGGTTGGATATTACTGAATAGTACGACTGACTTTGGATAGTGCCTTTTATGATATGATTAAAAAAAAACTACCGAATAATTTATGGTGTTGATGAGATATGACTTTCAGGTGATACAAAATTCGATGTTTGAAAAAATATATAATAGTATCGAAATTATAAGAAAAAATGATATTTTCAAAAGCAAATTAACATTATAATATACACTTTGTACAAGGATCTATATTAACATTAACGTTATTATCACAATAGGAGAAGATTATGGTAATAAAAAAAATGATGTATTATATAAAAAAATCTGTTTTCAATACCACTTCTAACATAAAGCCTTGCTATCATCAATGTAATTTATAAGTGTAAGAAATAAAATTCAAAAGGAATGTTGTATGCAAATAAAGTATTATACAGATATTAGACACGGTGATATCATATCACACAGCTCTAAGGATTAGTAGACATTAGTTACTCAAACATTGCGATCGGCATCTAAACTATGCGGCCTTAACTTACATTATGGAAAAAAAAACAAAAACGTCAACGTCAAAATATGACAAGGTCATAGGATGTGCCAATATAAAGTAAATATTTGTTTTTTTTTTATAAGCTCATTTGTAGCAATAGTACAATTTGAACAGCTTGTCGATTGTCAATTTTGATTGCCCACTTCTTTTTTTTTAATACATTTTAAATTCTTAAAAATTACATTTTAGTTTTGCTTTAAATAGTTTAATACCTTTTTCAATAATAGTACACATTTAAAAAAAATACTAAGCACATGTTAGTGATAAAAATCTATTTATCTATTTTTCTAGTACTTATACGTAAGGTTGTTGTAAGTCGCTGAAAGCTATAATTTAAGGAATAAATGTTTAAAGTTAAACAAAAAACAGTTATGCACAGTAGATATTATATTATATAAATAAAATTAACTGCCATTCTCTTTAATGTAAGTTTCATTTTGGTTTATTCACATATTGTCAATTGTATATTCACGCTTTCTTCGTCATATAGCAGGATAGGCAAAGGGATCGTAGTAACTAGATTCTTCATTTTTCAAATTAACATGTTTAATTACATATTTAGGCTATGTTTTATATTTGTATTAAATCATTTCTCTCACTTTTCCATTCTCACTTCATACATTCGTCTCATAACAAGACAAATAAAGAACACGCAGTGTCTCCAAAAATTGGTCGCTGCGTGGGAAAAGAAATGCCTTAGCAATCCTGCTTATCCTACTGTATGCGACATTCTTAAATATATAAGTGACTAATATTAATGAATAAACCAAAACATCACAACAAACACTGTCAAGCACTAGTCTTAGGTAAAAATAAAAAAAAAATATTTTTAAATAAATTTAATCTTCTGATTATATTATTTTAATAGACAATAAAGTATATTTTTTTAGATTTACATTTTTGATTGTAATTGAAATGGAATGCACAGATTACATTAAGTATAAAGTATAGAAATACAGACATTACAGAGGAGACTCGATTATTCGACTTTCACTTAAAATGTTTCGAAATTATCTATACATGTATGTTTGTATGTGAGACATGTGACATTTTATTGAAAAATATATTTTTTTAAAAGGAGGAAAACGACTAATATTACAATTTAAAAAATATATTGTGTTCATTTTTCGATTTAAGTATTTCCTCACTTCATACATTCGATTATTCATTTACTATACATATGTATATTCGAATGCTTCAGCATTACAATTAGTTTAGTTAATCGAGTTTCTACTTTAAAAAAATATTATGCCATTTTTTAAACAATTATATTATCTGTATTTTAATTATAAATAAAAACGTTTTTGACTATAATTTGCCAAAAGTTATTTAAAAAAAGAATATAACTACTTTATACTTAAAAATGGTCGAACCGCCTGGACGAATCTGCTATGGATAGTAATTAAGCATTAACAATTGTATTTATTTTTAATAAAATTATAATATTGTAACAAACTTAAATAAATTAATAAACATTTAAAATTACAAAAAAAAATTACGTTTTATTTTATTTAAATGAAAAAATATTCTTTTTTCCGCTTCAAAAAATATCCTGCATATAGCAAGGTAGGTGGAACTAGTGTCAAAACACTCCATTTTCCGCTTTATCGTACCAGAGAAGGGAAAATAAAGATAACTTACTTCCCCAAGTAAAGTTGGAATCTACAACTTTGAAAGTTTGAGATCTTTCACAATTCTTAGAAAAATATTAATAGAACACAAAAAAATAACTTCATAAAATAACGTACTAGTAGTTAACATGCTACAAACAAAGAACATTCAAACTTTTGGAAAATATAATCCGGCCTCATTATTTTACATTATATGTACTATTTTTTATTACAGACCATACTAATATTTAAAGTTGTATAAATATATAATAAGTATAATAATAGATAACTAACTGTCTATAAATTCGATAACTAACTATTTGTTGGTTTTGAAAAGCTTGATGATTTGCATTTTGCCGCCTTCTCCACATTTGCTGCTCTTACCTTAAATTAGTTGGATATTTAAAAAAAAATCATATATCTATTAGCATAATATATTGTTTTATTTGAACATATTATATAAATCAAATCAGCTTCACATTGTATTCCGCACACAGCACAGTAGGCATTGGGAACCTAGTGTTTTAACCCCCTTTCCGCCGAATTCTGAGAGACATTGCGTATTGAGTGGCGAAACTCAGCGCCGCGGTTTACCTCGACACCAGACCGGAGAAATGAAATTATAAATTTTAAATAAGTATTTCGTTTCCTTGAGTGGGGATCGAATCCACAACCAGCCATATTTTGTGCCGCTGCGCCACAACTAGCCTATTATTAGCAGTTTAATTAAACATGGAATCTATATTTAAAGTAATTAATTTCCATTTTCCTGTTCCACAAAGCACCACACTAAATTCTATTACTCAATTCGAGACAAGAAAAAAATAATAATCTCCCAAGTTAAAGAAAGCCATTCACACGTTTACATATTTAATAGGTTAACAATATATAAATTTTAACATGAAATTATTAATAATTAATTAAATTATGATTTATAACAATCTATGATCTCTAATAATCTATTTTAATTATTATTTATTATTATTATCTATGATATCTAAAATTTTTGGGGTAAAGCATGTGGAGTGCATTTAGTCTTCTGGGCCCCAAAATCGGAATGGAACTTACAACCATAATATTTACAATCAGATGCTGTTTCTTATAACAAATAATTTAAATCAGTGTTTACCTGTAAAGATTGTACTCTCTTGTGTAAAGTAATCATGGTGTTTGTCAATGAAGTAAGCTTCTCCTTGTTAGTTGCTATATCTGCTAGCTAAAAGAAAATGTATAAAATAATAATTATTGAGTTCTTTTACTAAATAAAATTTAAGGCCAAATTATATTGGCCATAAAATAATTTGTTAAAATTTTACATAGAAACTGAATATCAAAAATCTCAGCAAATGCTTTTCTAGAATATTATCCCACATATAGAATAGGGTGCAAATTGTATTGTATAAGAGTATAAGAATTTCAATGTACGTATGGTATGGTATGTATGGTTTAGTTGGTAAGATTGTCCAAACAATCTCTCTCTCTCTCTCTCTTTCCATAAATATTTGAATGTAGTATGATTTGGACCCTAATCATACTACATTCAAATATTTATGCATTTTCTTTATAAATATTTTTATTTTCTAATTGTGGAATAACACTATAAAAATGGTAAAAATATTAAAAAAATAGTATTCTCTCTTGGCAAACGATAATTCTAAGTAATTATCATTGGGTAGCAGAAATTTGTAACAATCGCCCTACAGATACTACCAACATAAATAAGTTGTAACAAGCGTAAGAAATTCAACATAGCTCGATGAGAGTATATGGCTTAGTTGTTAAGAGAACTTGGACAGTTTCCAAAGAGTCAAAAAGAAAGAAAAAAGTTATAATTCCATTGTTTATGTATTTTCAAAAAGATTTTTTTTCCTAATTGTATAATAACAATTTAAAAATGTTAAAAAAGTCTTATAGAATATTTTAGACTAAGATCCCAGGGTCAATAGATTTACATAATTTTAGCACTGCTGAAATTTTGACGATTAATAATCTAATAATGTAGTTAAGACAGTATACATACTCACCACTTTGAAAGTTGGTTGTTTGGGGCCCTTTCACTTGTAAGGTTAAATCAGCAACAAATAATGTAAACAATGTATACTTACCCTTATATAATGTATATATACCCTTTATGTTTGCCTTTACTCCTGCCAGACATTCTAAAGATTGTTTAAAATTGGGGCACAATGTACATATTGTGCCCCAATTTTATACACTAGTAAGCTTTAATTTTGTATATTATTTCAAGACACCTCATAAGCACCCTGATCAATTTGTTGGATCAATCATCCTCCCAAAGATGTACTTTTTTTGGCACTACCTCTGAAAGGGCCCCACTTGAAGTCAGTGAGTATGCATACTGTCTAACTACATATTAGAATAATAGTCCTCAAAAATTCAGCTTTGCTAAAATAATGTAGGTATGGTGGGCTTGGGATGTTGGGCTATTTAGTATACAAAAACAAAGACTATTAGTCTTTGCACTCACACATAACTCTATGTTTTTTTTTTTTAAGCATAAATTCATTCAATTATTTTTACACTGAATTATAAGATAAGGGGTCCAAGATGGACGGCTTGCTCGTAGCGACCCCTGCCAGCCCTTACGAGGGCTGCAACATTCCATCCGCCACGTGCATCTCGAGAGAGCGCACTGATAGGGCGTCCCCCCAAGGCGACGCGCACCAGTGCGTCCCCGCTGGTGTGACAAGTGGCGACGAATGCGGCGTTGGGGACCGCCACCCAACACGCCATGTCCGGAACGGCGGGAGGTGGAGAACGGAGCTTGGTGTCAAACAAGGTTGCGCCATGTCAGCTTGGTTGTTCAATTTGTATTTGGATAGCTGTCTCCAAGGAGTGAAACAAAGCGATATGGGAGTGAAAGTAGGTGACCTGAATGTGAATTGCCTGCTGTACGCAGATGATGCAGTGCTTATTGCATCATCAGAATGCGAGTTGCAGGCATTGGTCACCACTCTGAAAGAAGGGTGTGAATATAATGGTCTAAGCCTCAATGCGAACAAGACAAAGGTTCTGATTTTTGAAAGAGATGAAGAAAGGACGGAATGCAAGATCAGTGTAGATAGTAAGATATTAGAACAAGTGAATGAGGTGGTATACTTGGGAAGTATGTTCAGTAGAGATGGAAGATACGAGATGGATGTGGAAAGGCGTATTGCTGCCGGTAACAAGGTTAACGGAGCCTTAGCTGCATTGATGAGACGGCGAATCGTCAGCACAGCTGCGCGTTTGGCCGTACACAATGCAGTTTTGGTACCGACTCTGTTATACGGCAGCGAAACGTGGGTATTACAGAAGAAGAATGAAAGAAAGATGAATGCTGTGGAGATGCGATCTCTTCGCAGGATATGCGGAGTCAGCTTAGCTGATCGAATCCGCAATGAAGAGGTACACAGAATGGCAGGTACTAGCGAGGATGTCACGGTGAGAATGAAGAAGAACGTGGTCAGCTGGTGTGGGCACGTCGAACGAATGAGTGATGAAAGAATGGCAAAAAAGATTTATGATGGAAAAGTGAGTGGTAAGAGAGGTAGGGGGAGACCTCGGTTGACCTTCGAAAACACAGTATCAAAGATACTGGAGGAAGGTCACGTAAAAAGCATGAGTGCCCCCGGAGGGCATGTATGAAGAGGTTGATGACAGTGGACGAGGCGAAAGAGGTATGTAGAGACCGTAGCGTTTGGCGCTCCGTTCTCTCTGACTACCCCGCTAGGGATAAAGCGTGAAGTTAGTTTAGTTTAGTTTAGTTTAAATTTTAAGATATCTTAAGCTTGAAGAAACTTACTAATGCATCTAACATAGCATCATTTTGTAAATCTTCGAGCCTCCGTCGCTCTGAAGACAACATAGTATGTACAGCTTCTTGCTTTTCTCTAAAAATTCAAATAAAAAATATTTTTAACAATTAAAATAGTGCTAAAATGAATGAATAAAAGATTTATACTACAATTTCAAATAATTTATACTTTTTTAGAATAGTTACTTACGTCAATTCCTTTAAATGTGTATTTAATGTGACTAATGGAGGTTCATAGATTTCCATAAGTCCTTTCGCTAGTAATTGCACAGTTTTAATGTCTTCTGGCTTAGCAGGGCTCTCATTGGTACTGTAAAGTTATTAGGAAAGTTATTAACAAATATAATAAGAATAAACTTTCTTTAATACAGTATTTGAACATTGCTTACCTTTCTTCTGTCGTTTGAGACATGTTTCTTAAGTATAATTTAATTTTTATAAAATAATTTTAATTATAAAATTTACTGTTAGGTATATAATATTCTAACTTAATAATAACGAAATTTGAACACAGTTTATAACTGTAGCTAACACAATATTAAAAATTAGAAAATTTAAAAGTCCAAACTTTATTTTGACAGTGTATAATTCATATTTGACGTAATCAATTAAATTATACAGATAAACACCATAATCTGAAAAAACCATACCATACCAGATAAACAAATGTATAATTATTTTTTATGATAAGTATGAAATTTAGAAAATAATCAATTATTTTAAAAACTGTAGGATAGATTTAGTTTTTTTTATTTTACTAATATTTAGAAGTTATTCTCTTATTTCTTAGAACCTAGGTTCGTAGAGGGAACATAATATCAAGACACTCCGTTTTTCATATTTCATCGAATTCTAGAGGCATTGTGTGTTGAATGGCAGAACGCAGTTTTTTCGCATTCAGTCTTGGATCGTTTATTTTATTACCTTTTTTTGTAAGTAACCTAAATGCAAAAACTATAGCAAGGACTTTTTTCTTTCTATTTTACATATACGCATACAAATAAACCTACTGAATGACTGCGTCGAATTTTACAACGAAATATTGTATATCATATTGCGTAGAATGCGGGGTCATATATTTATCAATATTATTGTCAATAATATTGTGTGTGCCTCTGTGGCTTGCCTTATATTTAGTATATCGTTAATTATATTATTATTGAACTATGCTAGCAAACGAAACTGGTTAATCATATCAACGCTAGATAACTTATTTTGTAAATGATTTATTTAATTCAAAAGGTCATTTTTTAATTTAAAGTCAATATTATTTTAAAATTCAAAATATGGAAATAAAGATTAATAAAATATTTTAATTACAAAAATAAATATTTATATTTAATATGACGTACTTCTTTTAATTAATATTATCTGTAAAGATATGTATAAAATGCAAATTTGTTTTCCGTGAAACGAAATAAGAATCTTATGGCCGCTATATTTCTTGTTTATTTGACGTTCTCTCATTTTCCGTTGATCTAGGAGGGGATTTACAGGAATCTATCGCGTAAATCGCGTGTACACAAATCAAAACTGTGAATTAAGGATAATCAATCTGGAAGTATTACAAGTTAACCGCGGGGACGCCGAGATGACGTCCGTGGTAAGGAGACGAGAGCAGGACGACTCTGGCGAATACTCCGATGCATCCCAAGATATCGAGCAGAACCACTCAGGGAATGTGAGTTTAAGATACAAATTGACCATTAGTGAATTATACTTTCATTTTGGCGCTTAAAGTATCACGGTCGCAAACTTTCTCCCGCGCAATCGCGTGTTGGAATGTCCATTTCTTTTCCCAAAATTGAGGTCACGATTTGATGACCATTCACCGCTAAGTTCTGCTATTGTTATACTACACCTTAAACCCATCTAAATCTCATAGGAGTGCAATAGGAAAATATTTATTGTAGAAGTAAAGTTTGTGTGGTGAAATGCAATTATTAAAGGTTGCTGTGCATTTGCAGGATGGTGGTCAACATGAATCTGATTATGATTCTCAAGGGAGTGACTCGGAACGGTCTGATGGGGATCCAGAGAAACAGGTGTGTAGATTTAGAGTTTAGACTGGCTATCAATTTTTCTCTTATCAATTATTTATATGTAGAACATAACAATATATAAATATAGCATAAATCAAGAATGGTAATATTGTACACTTCTATTTATATATAAAGTACCAATATTTAAAACAATCACAAGCACAAACTTGTAATAAATTAAAAAATCAAAAAGATACCACAATGCTTGTTGTTTTAAACAAAGTCAAATTAAGACATTATCCACAAACAGTTTCTGAAATGAAGTGGTGAATTGAATGCAATGCAACTAAAACAATATGTCAATAAAAAATATTTCTGTGCTGTATTTGTTGCTCAGTACATAATTTTTTGTACTAATTATTTAATACATTTTTATAAGTGAATGAGTATGTAAACTCATTGTTTATAAAGTTAAATAATATAATAAAGTTATCATACAATGTTCTATCTTTATATTTATTAGCATATAATGTTCTATAATATAAAACCCTTTTAAAGTCAAATATATACAGTTTATTCAAAAATTGCATTTACCTGTGACTTGGCTCGCTGATCTTCACATGATACCTTAAAAAATAATGGATTGAGATGAAGGTACCTATAGCCATCCCCAATAAACAGAATATCCTACACAAGAATATTTTTTTTCAATTCAAATCAGTATGCACTGTGCATTCAACAAAACAAACATTTTACTTCTTGTCGAAATTAATCCTCTTGAATATCAGATTAACATACTAAAGGTACATAAAGTGAATGTCTTTAATGTGAGGTGTATTTATTTATAAGAGAAACTTGAAAAAAGGAACAAAAATGGATGTTTCGTCTAGGCAAAGTCATTTTATTTACACATATTTATTATTTATATGAAAAAAATATATCATTTTAAATTTTCTTTATTTATTATATTTAAATGATTTAATGACTTTTATGATATTCATTTTGTTCTAAAAAACATAATAAATATATATATACATATATTTTCTTTAGACAATTAAAATACAGTACAATGTTACAGGAAACTGAGCGCCGTGTAGATGACGACGAGGATCGAAGCAACCCACAATACATTCCCAAGAGAGGCACTTTCTATGAACATGACGATAGGACCGCTGCTAGGTAAGTTGTTTATAATTATATAAACTTTATAAATTAATGAGGCCAGTCATACCGCAAGGGTATAAGCGTTGGGTTTGATTCCCACTCGGGGAGAATTTGGTAATGAGGCAAAGTGCGGCGTTAAGCTCCGCGGCTCATTATCACGCAATTTTTGAGAATTCATCAGGAAGTGGGGTCGTCATGTCGTAACACTAAATATATGTAAAGAATATTTAGTGTTATGACATTATATGTATAGTACAATATACGTATAGTATACATATAATAAATGATTAGCTTTATGTATATTTTATAAATCAAATATCAACATTGGTCGTATTTTTTAGTCCGATAAACAAAAATCCTTATAGAAATTACGATAATGTCATAAAAAAATCATATTAGAATATTACAGATTAAAGTAATAAAAAATCATATTAGAAGTCATTTTAGTTGTGAATCAATTCTGCTTATTAAATCAATTATCATGCAGTTTAAGCGGGCGAAGCCGCTGGGGAGCCGCTATTATAAAATTAATTTTACTTCAAAACCTAAACCTTCTAAATTTACTTATATATTTCCCACGAGCGTATATCGCCCCGCGACCATTGCGCTTATTGTGAGCAATTGTCTCACTGCGCCACGACGGCGCTAGCTACCGCAGACAAATAAAATATATAAATATGTAATATAACCCTACTTTCTACTTTAACAGTTTTTATATTAAACATTAGAATTTAAAGTTGCACTTAATGACTATGCATGCATAAATAATAGATTCATACCACTGTTTTCATATACCCATTTATAGATATGTTTATAAAAAATATATATTTAGGTATGTATAGACTTATAAAAACACATTTTTATCAGAGAAGGCGGAGTAGGCGGAGGGAACATAGTGTCAAGACACTTCGTCCAACTTTTGTTGACTTACGAAATTAAGCACCGTGGTATGTTTTGATGACCAAGCTGGGCAGTCCGGAAGTGAAAATAATTCATTCTACCGATTGAGAATTGAACCCACAATCGACCACAGCTGGTCGCTTTGTTGGTGCGTCATGGATAAATTATTTAAAAAGTTGTTTTTTTGTTTTCACTGAATTGACCTTATGACTTTAAGGTAAAATGATTATGAATTACAAATCTGTGAATTATTCATATTAAATAATAATTTGGTTGATTTGATTAGACGAAGCGCAGCGTTGAGTACCACCATCCAAAATGTTGTTTTAAAACGGCCAGCAAAAAGGAAGGGCGGGTTAATGCTTAAAATCAGCTTCACGCTATAGCGCCTATACGGGATATATCCCGTATACAGCAGGGTAGGCAGAGGGAACTTAGTGTTAAGACACACCGTTCCCTATTTTCTGCCGTATTCTGGAGGCATTGCGTGTTGAGTGGCAGAACTCAACGCCGTGCTTCGACACCAGAGCGAAGAAATGGAAATATAAATTTAAGTAAACATTTCATCTCGAGTGTGGATCGAACTCACAACCACAACTGGCTCGGTTAATGCTTTATTCTATACTACTAATAATAGAATATTTATATCCTCTAGTTTAATCCCTTGACTTTATAGTTTTAAGCTGTCATTAATGAAGCCATACTATATTTAGTATTTGTGTATGTTTGAATTTAAACATGTTTTCAAACACGTGATATATTATTGTCATATCATATCATCATCACACATGAGGCCGGTCGTGGCGCAGGGACACAAGCGTGGGACTCAACGCGACGGGTTGTGAATTCCATTCCGACATAAAAAATTTAATTATTTCATTTCCTCACTCGGTGGTAAAGAATCAAAGCGCGGCGTTGAATTCGCGGCGCACCTTAACACGCAATGCCTCAAAAATTCGGCGGAAAGTAGGAAACGGAAGTGTATTAATGGAGAATGTAGTGTCTTAATACTCGGTTAACACTGAGTTCCCAGGTTCTTATACTTACTATGCCATGTGCGTGATACAGCGAAAAAAAGTTCATATCAACTAGATTAGCGTGCAATGAACCTTTTCGAGTCATTTCGTAAAATTAGCTACAAAATCTTTTTGTGTTTATAAATTATCCATTAACCTAATATAGCTCAGTTTAATTACTTTTTCTTGCATAATAATTTATTAATTAATTTTTATGTATTTCCTGCATTCTGTGAAGCAAGTTATTCGCTTTCCACTTACACGAGAGCCATTGCTATGTGCTGGAATCGAACCTATAACTATCGCGTGAACCAATACCGACCACTACCAAAATGAAAACCAATATTGTAAATATAAATGTTGTAAGGAAAATAAATATTTTTTCAACTCTCTCTATATATATATATATATATATATATATATATATATATATATATATATATATATATATATATATATATATATATATATATATATATATATATATATATATATATATATATATATATATATATATATATATATATATATATATATATATATATATATATATATATATATATATATATATATATATATATATATATATATATATATATATATATATATATATATATATATATATATATATATATATATATATATATATATATATATATATATATATATATATATATATATATATATATATATATATAGTTGTTCTAAAAGACATCCACATTGAAAACACAAAGAAATGAAGCCATATTTTTTTAATATAATAAATAACTACAAACTTATGAACAACGGCATTGTAGTGCAACCAAAACATATATAAAAAATAAAAATAAAAATTAGCTTCGCGCTATATCTCGCACACAGCAGGGTAGGCAGAGGGAACCTAGTGTAAGACACTCCGTTCCCCACTTTCAGTCGAATTTTTGGAGACATTGCGTGTTGAGTGGCGGAGCTCAACGCCGCGCTTTGCCTCGACACCAGAACGAAGAAAATGGAAATATAAATTTAAGTAAATATTTCATGTCCTCGAGTGGGGATCGAACCCACAACCAGTCGGTTTTACAGTCACTCTTTGTGCCACTGCGCCACGACTGGCCTCATATATAATTATTATTATTAAGATTTATGTACAAGTACACATAAACAACATTTTATAAAACGTAATATGTACAGAGCAAGCAAGAAGCGAGTGTAAATACTATAGATTTATTATATATTTATCACTTTTTATAAAGTTACTTTACATTTAAGTACATTAGAGGCCGTTGTGGCATAATGGTGCGACTGTAAACGAGATGAGACGGTTGTAGGTTTGATTTCCATTTAGGGAAATGAAATATTGAATGTTTTCCTTTTTTTGCTCTAGTATGTAATGAGGCATAGCGAGGCCTTGAGTTCCAACACTCAACACACAATGCCCTCAGAATTCGGCGGGAAGTGGTTTACAAACATCTCTTGTCGTGGGAAGTGGTTAATGAAATTGGAACGGAATGTTTTATCACTAGGTTCCCATCTGTCCTCTGAATCCGAAGTGCAGCAAAAAAAAAGCAGTCTTACAACACAAAACACAAAAAAAAAACATTTAAATTGACCACTATTATCTTCATTAATCCTTTCAATACAAATTATTAGTTGACTACCTCAATTAGCATTTTGTTGTGGAAATCGGAAATTTACATTTAATATCGTTTAAACTTTTTTAATTATATCAAATTTAACTCTGTTCTGTATTTCATAGAGTCCATTTTATTTCTTATACCAAATCAGCTGTAAAACGTAGAACATTGACCGAACTGTCCATTGATGTGTTAAGTCTGTAACGTAATATACATCTATTATGTAGAAAGTTGCCATTTAGTATTTATTTCTATTCTTTCCACGAAAAATATTGTTTAATCGTTTTGTAATTATTATTGGCAATGAGGTTTAACAGCCAATAGTCAGGTTTTTTTTTTTGTGTTTCATCTGTTGAAAGTTGACAGTTTTTTTTGTTTTGTTTCTTTTACTGTTTATTTTTCTTGTAAATTATGATTTACTATTTTTATTATAGCAGTCGGATATTAAATAAAAAGAACTAAGTATAAACTGTACGTCAAATTTTTTTTTTAATGAAGCCAAAAGCATTATAATATAATATTCAACAATACTATATACCTGATATTAGTTTTTTATAAATGTCAATGAAATGGAATGAAAGACAATCAAAACCTTATTTACAATTTTAAATAATACAATTTATTATTCTATTTTTCATGTTTATAGGTAAAAAATGACAAAACTATAATAACTAAGCTTAACAATTTTTCTTTCAAAAGTGGCGAAGAATCAACCAACACGACGTCAGAAACGCCATCCGAGAAAAAAGAAGGTAGTGAAGCCCCAGTAGAGCGTCGTCGCCCGCCACGCAAGTCCGAAACACTCAACAAGTGGTCCCACGACAAGTACAATGAGAATGAACAGGTGAGTGTTTATAGGGATTTTGTTCTTACGGCTTTAAGAGTTTTTTTTTTGTATAAATAAAGAAAGCCGGTTTTAAGGCTGTTTTTTTTGGAAAGGGAACGGCAGTACCCAACGCCGTTTTGTTTAATCAAACTAGAAACTAATATGATATAATAAATATTTCCCCTAGTTGCCATTGAATCAACTAATGAAACATCTAATCCAGGTTTTTTCGTCTTTTAATTTAAATAAATATATGTATTCCGTATGCTTGCTGCATACGGAATATATGTAATATTAAGGTAAGCAGAGGGAACTTAGGAACCTAGCATTGAAACACTCCGTTCCCCACTTTCCGCCATTGTGTGTTGAGTGACGGCACTCAATGCCACACTTTTACCTCGTTACCAGAGCCAGGAAAATGAAAATGTTAAATTTAATTTTTAGAAAATATATTTAATATTTTCACTGTGGTTCCACAGTGTGGAATAACACTTTAATAGTGTTAAAAATATAAAATATTTTATTTCATTGAGTGAAAATCGAACTCAAAACCCGTTAACAGTCGAACGTGCTTGTGCTCCTGCACCGCGACTTATCATAAATAATTATGATTTTTTAAATCTTAATATTCAGAATAGTTTTCTTTGTATATTAGGAATATGTTTTTTATATTTATAGAAAATATATATTTCAGGTACCTAAGTCTCGTGACGAGCTGGTCGCTATATACGGCTACGACATACGGAACGAAGACGCGCCGCCCCACGCGAGACGTAACAGACGATATGGGTGATTGTTTATTTTTTTTTATTTTCAAACTTCTTTTATTCGAATTTCTTTCAGTTTTTCCACCTTTTTTAACAAGTTTTGTGTACAATTAAACTAGTGTTTCATGATTTAGGTGATGCGATGGAAATGTGTATTTTAAATATAGATAATGCTTTATTTTTTAAAGTAAAAATCGAACCCATAACCAACACATCACCATAACCAACGTTGATATACATATAAACGTTGATATAAAAGGAAAAAAAAGAATATCGTCAGCTGACGGTTTACGTCACATAATTACTAATAGTGACGATAATTTTAATTCTATCAATTTTTTGTTTTAAAAATTGTTTATTTATTTCCTTTTGCAACATGGAGATACCGAAATTGGCGGTTAGTGAGAATTATAATGTCTTATGATATGCATGATGCATGTCTTGTTTGCCTTTTTTGTATTTTCTTAATCTCTGTTAGATAGTAATCGCATAGTCGATCTTGAGATGCCGTTTTAATTTATAGATTATAATTTATGAATGAAAATGACATCTCAAGATCGATTTCAGTTGAGAGCGGTTTATAAGTATGGACCTGAAACTATTTGTACCGCTACCAACAGCTATGACGTTTATCATATAATTTGGTGGGTAGTTCACTGACGTTACTTGACAATAAACTGTTGTGAGACAGTATGGACATAGTGCCTCAGTAGTGCGGGTTCACTTCCGTGTGAGTTCCCGACGATGGCGATTGTGAAGTGCGACTACGCCATTACATGTATTATTTAGCTTTTAAAATTTAATATGTAATATTTTAAATTTGCTTTATGTATATGAATTAAATATAATTGTTTATATTTGAAACATCGATTATTTTTTTTGTAAAGTTTTTCTAACTTTATTTTTTTTTTTATAAGCATGTTTTTTAAATATTTTAAAGCATATAATCGTAAATGATTCGTAAGTTTATCAACGCTATTTATTAATTATAATTTTCTAAGAATTGCATTTTTTTTATTGCTGTGCCTTAAAAATCTCTTTCTTACATTTGAAACCATCACCATAAATGCTTAATAGAGGAAACGAGCATTCCTTTTTTTTACCTTCACGCTGTATTCCGCACGTAGCATTTCATTTTCCAATTTATGCCGAAATGTGGAGGCATTGCGTTTTGAGTGGCCCACGCTTTGACTCGTTACCACGAGCGAGGAAATGAAAATATTAAATATTGCATTTCCTCTTACTGGCCTCTTCTATATGTTTTCGCCAACTTAGGAGAAACTATTAGAACAAACTAGATAAATCATCAATTCTACTGGCCCAAATTATATTTTTAATGCTTTTTTACTAATATTCATTGACAAATAATTTCTTTTTCAATTTCCAGCCGTGGGCCGAACAAGTACACTCGTACGTGGGAAGACGAGGAGGCATACAAGAGGCAAACGCTTCAAACGCCACACAAAAAACCACCTAGTCCTGCCGATTTCCCGGAGCTTAACGCTGCTAATAAACCTGGGTTAGTAAACATGACCTATTACTATATTTTTAACGTTAAGACGAAATCGCTACGCAACGTCTCGAAAATGGGTTGATGCGTGGAATACGGAGTGTCTTTACATTAGGTCCCCTCTGCCTATACTGTAGATATAAATAAATATATGTATGTATATATGTACATATTTTTAATTTATTTTTTTGTATTGTAATTTCAGAAGAAAATCCAGACCTCGCCCACGTTCCAAGTCTCAACCAGCTTCAAACGAATCTTCAGAAAATGGCAGCCAGCTGCGGAGAAACGCGTCAATAAAAACACCCAAACAGAAGCCGGTGAAACAAAACACTCCGAAACCCTCTCAAGGGCAAAAACAACCCTTGACGAAGAGTAACGTGGAGAAATTGACACTAGAGAATCTGACCATTACTGCTAATATTAATAATAAGTAAGTTTATTTTCTAGATAGATTAGTACTCTTAGTGAAGCTAAACTAATGTTTTTTTTTCTTAAGTAGTCCTCGAATCTGCACTATAGCAGAACTTAAAGAAGAATTAAGACAAGCTTAAAGTGACTACTTTTCTTAAATTAAACAAAACAAAATTTTAGAATTAAAATTCAAAAAATATGTTTGTATATATGAAATAGTAACAGATCCATGTTACTATTATGAAAAGTTAATGCTTCATTTAATCTCAACTTAATTAACAATGTAAAAATTATTCAATAGTTATATTTTATAAAAACAGATATATAAATCCGTTGCGGCCGTTGTCAGTTCGATTTGTACTGGGGGGAATTAAATATTTAATATTTTCATTTTCTGTACGCAAGGCTCCAAAAAATTCGGCAGGAAGTTGTAAACGTAGTGTTTTAACACTAGGTTCCCAGGTTCCCTCAGCCTACCCTGTTACGTGCGGGAGACAGAGTGAAGTTAAACAAAATATATATTTCAGCCAAGGTCCACCACAACGGAAAGTGAACGCGGTCGCCCAACAGCGGCCGGTGCCGACTGAGCAGAGCAAAAAGAAACCTATGCCTGTACAGGTTTGATAATGTTTTATAGTATTTAGTTTAAGGTAATCGGTTCGAATACAAATTTTTTTTCGGCCATTTTTTTTGCAAGCAAATATTTAAATAATCTTATTGTATTTTGAGGCCAGTCGTGGCGCAGCGGCACGAGGTGTGACTGTAAAACCGACTGGTTGTGGGTTCGATCCCCACTCGAGGAGATGAAATATTTACTTAAATTTATATTTCCATTTCTTCGCTCTGGTGTCGAGGTTAAGGGCGGCGTTGAGTTCTGCCACTCAACACGCAATGCCTCCAGAATTCGGCAGAAAGTGGGGAACGGAGTGTCTAATAAACTATATTTACATTTGAACGGACGGACGGAACATTTAAAACAAATTGTTTTCTTCTGCCTACTATGTAGGACAAACTAAAAAAAAAACCAATATAATGATTCAAATATATTAAAACATAATTGTAAGTATAGTCCGTGGTGTGTTTCGCAGAGTCAAAATCCACCGTCTCAGAATATGCAGAAGCCGAAACCTCAAACACAGCAGAATGCTAATGCAGGTTAGTTATTAAGATGTTTTTTTTTTTGTGTAAACGTTTCTCTATATAAATAGAGTAACAGTATCATAGTAGTATATACAACATAGTTACATTGGCATTAATTCATTAGAAAAAAGTTATAAGATCAAAACTAAAATACTGAGTGATTTAACAGAGAGAAAAAAAAGTACAGTTTCTTTGAATCTTGTAGCTGAAGTTAAGAAAAAACAATGTTAATGCCCTCATTTAGTAAGTAAAGGCCTATTGCATAAATCTGCAGTCATCTGTTTTTGTAATGAAAGTTGTTAGTAGAATAGATTTCATTAGGGTTGTCTAGAAAAATCGTCCCGAACTCACTTTTAATAAAATTTATGGTAATGCGTTTTTCTTGAAAAACGGCACTCTATATGTTTTTTATGTGAATCCAACATAATTTTTAAAAAAATATATAATTCTAAAATATCTCTTTCGACAATAAATCAATCTGCAGTTTTATTACATTTAGAAACAATGCATCATCAAAAATAATTTGATTGCATTACTTTGTACCGAGCTGAAAAATATCCATCTACAGTAAAAAGTAGACAACAGATCAAAAAATTCAAAAGAAACAAGCAGATGACGAATAGAGAGAGAGAGAGAGAGAGAGAGAGAGAGAGAGAGAGATAGATAGAGAGGTATAGAAAAAGATAGAGAGAGAAATATAGAGATAGAGAGAGACAATTCATTGAAATGCGCATGCGGGCCCTACCGACTGACGAAACTATTACGGCATGCGGGAACCGAAATCTACCGCGCCCCGTGCTGTGAACGACCCGTGAAAATGAGCCCAGAAGTATGAAATGAGGCCTAACCCCAAGGTTGCAAGATAAACTTGACTGATTAATAAATAAATACAAGTGGATTTATTAAAACTATATTAAAATAATAATTTTATTTACGTATAGGTTAAACGTAAATACGTTAAACCTTATTCAAAAAACCAATTATACATTGGTTTTTTCTTTCTAGAAAACCGTGGTGGCAGCAAACGTTACAGTAGTCTACGTCAACGACCCCTAGCGGAGACCTACTCGCCTCAGCAACCACAGCCACAACCACAACCGCAAACCCAGCAACCGCAGCAACCACCACAACCACTACCAGCGCAACCACAGCCGCAACCGCAACCGCAACCGCAGAATCAACATAGATACCATGGTGGTTAGTATTTATTTGTGGTTTTTTTATTTATCTATTTTTTAGCTTCATACTGTATTCTGCATATAGCACTATAAATGCAGGATATGCACACAATGCACATAGCTACTGGATAACTTAATGTCAAGACACTTTGTAGTCCATGTATTGCCATTTTTTGATATCAACGCCGTACTTTATTTTTGTACCAGAGCGAGATAAAAATAACTCATTTCCCTGAATGGGAATCTAACCCACAAGTGTCGTGTTTATAATCACACATTGTGCCACACTGCCAATCTTAAAAGTTTATTTTCACCTCATCTTACAAAAATCATCACCATTCTAATAATATTTCTTATAACAGAATTTCAACCGAATCAAGCGGCGCCATTGCAGTCCCAACCGCATCAAGGCAGCCCTGCGCCACAAATGCATCAACAGATTATACAACACCCTGTATGTATTAATATAAAAAAAATAAACCAAAGTGCTTAGACTTTTTTAGATCCATCTATATTAGATTTTTTTTTCTGTTTCGAAAACTGGCTATGAGTGAATAAGAGAAAGAAAATGTATGTTCGCACATATCTCTCCTGCTCCGACAAAGTAATATGCGAAACATAACTCTTTTATTCTATCGTCGCTAACTTATATCTCTTTCAACTTTCGTTCGCCTCGCTTGATCACATTATTCGTAACGCTCTTGTCACGCATTTACCAGCTCACCGATCACGTCAAGCATGCGTTGCCCACTTTCCGCCAAAATCTTGCGTGTAGAGTGGTCACCAGTATAAGAAATGAAAATATTCAATATTTCATTCCCCCCGAGTAGGAATTGCTTCACAACCACCATGTTTACGTCAAATTATATTTAATTTTATATAAAAAAAACAGCAGGTGCATAGAAATGCGGTCAACCAACCCCCTCATGGGCCTTCACCCCCTCATCAAATGCCGCCGCAGCCGCAGCATACACAACAGGTTCGTTGTTTTTTATTAAAGCTTTACTTTGTATCCCGCACATTGCAGCGTAGGTAGAGAGAACCTGGGAACCTACACTAGGTTCCACACTCGGGAAGGTAAGACACTACCCCATTAAGTCATGTCCGTGCCCCACTCCACCGAATTCTGAAGGCAATGCATAGTGACGACCAGTACCAGTACTCAAGGACGCGCTTCGTATCGTTATCAGGGCGAGGAAACGACAATATTAAATATTGCATTTTATCGAGCGGGAATCGCACCCATAACATCCTGCGCCACGGTCTCATATCGTGTCTCTAAATGAAACAAAATATTTTTTGTTTATTTCAGCAAGTAAGGCTGGGTATCCTCGAGCAACAGCAAATGGTGTCGCACCCCCATCACACCATGCACAATATGCCGCAGCCGCACAACATGGGTAAATTATATTATTTATTAATTTTATATCATTAGTTCTGTCGTGGCGCAGAGGCACAGGCGTGCGACTATAAACACGACGCTTGTGGGTTCGATGCCCACTGCGGGTAATTAAATATTTTATAATATTTAGTTCTTCTGCTTTGTCTTGTTTGAAGGATGAACATTATATAGTTATATAAAATTATTTTGTTATTGCAATATATTATTGTAACTCGTTTTGATAGTACTTTAGTAAATACTTTAATATAAATAATGTATTTTATGTGATGTAAATTATGGTATTTGTTACATTTATATATTTATTTTTAATATTTTTCAGCCCAATTACAACCAACGCAGGGTTACGCGCCGCCCGCCATGATGCCCGCTCAATATATGCAAGTATGTATATATTTTGTGTTTGCCACTACATTAATTTAGAATATTTTTAATAATAATAATACTAACAAATACACTGTTATAATAATGTATGAAATTAATATAATTTTTAATCAGGATAGTAGTTATCCTGATGTGATAGTAGTTATCAAGGTGTGCTTTTGCAGGCAGGGTAGTGCAGGGTAGATAGAGAGAAACTAGTGTCACCTCACTTCGCTTTTTAACGTTAGAAAACGAAGTGTTTTAAGACTAGGTTCCGTCTATCTATTCTGTTTATATATGTTTTTTTAATTTATGACCATTTACAGCAAGGTGGCAGCAGTGGTGTGTTCAGCGCGGCGCCGCTGTACCAACCGCCTGCAGCTTATCCACATCAGTTATACCAACATCATAATTATGTAAGTATTTTGTTAATTTAGATATTTATTTTTACCTGTGGCACAAAGGACAGCATCGTTCTCCCTTCGTCGTCTCATTAACATCGTCTCGATACTATAGCCCAAGTGCTAATAGTAGCCTAGTTGAATATTTTGAATGTGATTTATTTTGATTTCTTCAATCCTGGTAGTGAAAGTGCAGCACTGAATCTTAAGTCAATACTTATTCGGGCGAAAAGTCGAGAATGTAATGCTCTCTAACCCATTTACTTGCCTATCCACTCTGCTATATACGACATAAATCGTGAAATTCAAAATATGTTGTTTATACATTTTTTTGTATAATTTATACAGATTTTTAAACAATATATACAATTTGTTTCAATCCACAGCAAGGCACCCAAGCCGGCGGTGTAACCTATTACACCTGCACCGAACAAGAAACAGCTCAAAGACCACAGAGACGGCCAACGGCAGCCATTCCCATTGTTAGACCGGCCAATCCAGCGCCGACGCCCACGCCCACGCCCACGCCCAATGCCAATGTCAATGTGAATCCCAATAATGTGACTACAACTGTAAATGTACAGCCGAGTCAAGGCATACAGGGACAGAGTGAAAGGTAATTAATTATTTTATGTTATTGTATTTTTTTAATCTGATAAACAAGATACCAGGATACCAAATGACAGGATACAGAGATACTAACTAAACCCAATTCCAATATTCATGCGAATCCCGATATGTGACTATGGTATAGGGTGAAAGGTATTTGTTTTTTAAACACCTATATAAGGTGTTGCGTTGCGTTGCGCGATACAGCGTAAAGAAAAAAAGTAATTATCCTAATATCCTAATATCCTAGTGATGTGACTACGACTATTGATGTACAGTGGCAATGTGTAAGGTTATCATTTAAAATTTCACGCTGTATCTCTGAGTTATTTCCATATGAACAACGAAGAAACATAAAGACTTTTCTAGTATATTTTAATTTGCAAATTAGTTAACTTTATTTACATGAACTTTACATGAGATGCCGAAAATGTTCGTTATTTTGCGCAGATCATTTGTATAAAAAATAAATTTCCTCGATTATTTTAATTTTTCATTCAAGCATTATGTTCCGTCACCCAACACATAATATCTCCAGAACTCGGAAAGTGGGGAGCGGAAATGTTTTAATGAGAATGGAGTGTCTTACACTAGGTTCCCACGTTCCCTCTGCTTACCCTGGTTTGTGCGGCTTACAGCGTGAAGTTAAAATATTACGTTGGTAGATAATATATTTAGCTCTATATGATAGACAAGCATCATTTCATTTTTTAAATAAAAATGTTCTTTGACTTCTCTTGTAAAGTTCTCTCCGATAGAGTTAACCGGTTTAGGAATGAAAATAGTTATAGTAATTAAATGTGAATAAAAAATTCTACATAACTTTTTTTTCAACATCTTGTAAAATTATTAAAATAGGCTAAGACGTACACTTTGCTTATTTTAATAATTTCAGAGGTCTTACTAATACAATAGTAACTACTAAATCAGTGATGCTAATATTCTATTAGCACTATTGACAGTGGCTATTCTATATATATTCTTATTCTTCAAATATATATTTTTTAAACTAGAGGTTTCTTTAAAAAAAAGGAGTAAACTATACTTAATTATTCTCTATTATAATTTCAGACCAGCAAATTCATCAGAAAAAGATAACATAGACAGGATCGTAGAAAACATGTTCGTTAGAAAGCCCTGGCCCGCCACGCATGGCGCCGGTGAGTTTAAGATATTTTAAATATATGAATTGTACATTTAAATTTTATTTCTACTATTTTTTTTTTCCTGTATGAAAGAAAATCGGCAAAAATTAATATATTATCATTAATATCAATTAAATATTATATTGAAAGAGATAAAGAAAGGATGAATATGTAAGATCTGTGTAAATGGTAACATATAGAACAAGTGAATGGAGTGGTGTACTTGGGAAGTACGTTCAGTAGAGATGGAAGATACGAGATGGATGTGGAAAGGCGTAATGTTGCCGGTAACAAGGTTAACGGAACCTTAGCTGCATTGATGAGACGGCGAAACGTCAGCACAGCTGCGCGTTTGGCCGTACACAATGCAGTGCACGGTGACGATCTCTTCGTAGGATATGCGGAGTCAGCTTAGCTGGTCGAATCCGCTATAAAGGGATACACAGAATGCCAGGTACTAGCTAGGATGTCACGGTGAATATGAACAAGAACGTGCTCTGAATGATTATTACTGACTGAATTTAATTGATATTAATAATAAGAAAACAATAATGTGTAAAAAAGAAGGTTACGGAGGTTACGGAGGTTACGGAGGTTGGTTGGAGGGTTTTAAGTTCGACATTTTATTTATATAAAATAATTATTTTAATTACCTATAAAAATAGGACTGTCGTGTCACAGATGCACAAGCGTGCGACTGTAATCGCGACTGGTTTTGGGTTCAATTTCCACTCGTTTAAAAGAAATATTTAAAATTTACATTTTGTCGCTCTGATAACAACGTGGCAAAATGCGGCGTTGAGTTCTCCACTTAACACGCAATGCCATTTATTCGGCGGAAAGTGCGAATGGAAGTGTTGGAGTTGGAGAGAGTTGGAGAAAGGGAACCTGGAAATGTAGTGTTAAGGCTCCCTAAACATTACATTTCCAGGTTCCCTTTGCCTACCCTACTGGTGCGTATGTGCTTCATAGTGTGAAGCTATAAAAAAAGAAAAAATACTTAAAATTATAAATGAAAGAAAACATTTAAAGATAAAAAATATTTCATTAAAGATTTACTGTTGACGAAGCTCACTTGGCAAGCGTGGTTTAATCGTTTCAAATGAAAAGGATTTTTCCAATTATTTTTTTTACAAAGAAGATACAGTTCGAAGAGATTGTTTGAGTTATGTTATTGTTAATTTTAATGTTAGTACAGTTCTGTATTGTTGGTAGTTTTGATTGGTAGTGATTTAGTTTGGTGTAATATCGTTTTTTTTTTTATAATCTACAAAATCGATCTTATTAGTTATTTTTTCTGTTTAACTTTGTCTAGGCAAACAAGTTAAATAATCAATTTCAATTACAATTACCACACAACTCTATCCGTATATATATGGCCCCGGGGATCATAATACAAGTAATAAAAGGGGCCCATATTATTACGAACATCATAGAATCATATTACTATTAACATAACTTTCAACTCACTGCAGCTATGACTTGATGTTCACAAAAATATTAAAATAATTCAGCACATTAAAAAGTTTAGTTTTGATGGGTGCAGTTTTAAACTGCTTCGTAAACAAAGGAATAGACAGCCCATTCTTTATCTCAGATTTTCTTGTGTAATTTTATTATTGTCATTTTAATGTTCCATTTTAAAAAGTTTTACACGATACTGTGGTTCTTCATAACACATTTCAAGGGGGGCCAAGATACCCGCGGGAGCCACATTACCACCTTCTCCTATATAAAATTTAAATTGGAAACATTTGAATTTGTAATTATTTATTTTAGAAAATATGTTAAGTAATATAATTAGATTTGTCAGTATTTATTGAGATATAGAAGATATTTATTAGACATTTGAATACAAGTATTTTTTGGTTCTATTAAATAATAATATATTATTATAGTGCAATTTGTTTTCTGTTATTATAATTTATAATATAGCATATTAAACACATCAGGCCTTCGTGTTGAAGGGCGACAGCTATCAACTGTAAGCGCCGTGGTTGTAAGTTCATTCCCCTTTCATTCGTTTCGAATTCCTCGAGGAAATGGTCATATATTTTTTAATACTTACTTTTATTTCTCCGCTCTAATAGATGACATTTTAAAATTGTTAAAAGTATTTAATTAATATCAGTCTTTGTGTAGCGGAACTTAGTACAAAATCCAAATACAGTAGCAGTACAAATGTAGTATAAGAATGTCAACGTATCCTGATGAGAACATATGGCTTAGTGGCTAGATCGCTTGGACCACTTCCAAAAGGCGCGGGTTCAAATCCCACTAAGTATAAATTTGTATACTTTTCCAAAAACAGTGGAGTACAGTGTTTTTACAGTATTTTCCTTCTACCTATTCGGCAATGCGGAAAAAAGGGTGAAACTATTTTTTTTAACACATCATTTGAACTATGGTATTGACTAACGATTTCAAAATATTATTTTATACAAAAGAAATCATATTTAATACATCAATTTACAGACCCTTCAAAAGAAAAATCCGAAACTCGAAACTCTCAAGAACCACAAAGTAAAGAAACCTCACAGCCCAACAGTTTAACATCAAGTTCAATATCAACAGATTCAAAAACGGAAAAAACGGACAATGCGGATAAACCGGATAATGCGGATAAAACGGGTAATGTGGAGATTGCAGACAAAGTGGAAAGAACAGAGAGTGACGCCTGACCGCTAATGTACAGAATGTGCAGGAGGTAATAGGATTTTAGTGCCGTGTGAGTTTTTTCTTAATTCTATTTTTATTCAGTACTAGTGGCTGTATGGTGTTATGTTTTGTTGATTATCTGTGAACGTGTAATTTTACTTTCAGTTATATATTTTTTTTACATTCAAAACAATTATTTTAAATTTATTGTCGCCGGTATTGTCATTACTAGGTAAGTAATGCAATTTCAAAGTTTTTTTTCACCATTTTAATAAAAAAAATATAATATGGAGGAGACAAAAATTTGCTTAACTATTTATTATTATCTATGCACCTTACTCATAATATGTATTGAGATATAGGTGAATAATCTATGATCGGATGCGATTTTTTCTTAAATCGTTCTTGTGTTTTATTGATTTGTAGATGTTTTATGAAAACTTAAATATTTTGACTTTTTAGTAATATATTGTAATATAGTAAACATATATAGTCACTAGTATTAAAAAAAACTATAATACAATAACTCTCACGGCGGAAGTGTTTCTTATATCAATGACGTTAATACTTAAAATTGTGTGTGTCAAAAAGAGAATTAATTTGAATGAAGTGAAATAGACATTCTGAGTATCTGTAACTAAAGTTTTATCATCTATTTTTATTTTGGATTTGACGTTGACTGATGTCAATTTGACAGTTGTGAATTTTATTGCAAGTGTTTTTAATAAAAGAGGTTTTGTACTTTGTATTATAAATATATATTTATCTTTTTCTAAAGTTCAGTTTATTTTTCGCTTTACAATGTACAGAATAGAATAACACAATATGGAACTTAGTATTAAGACACTTCATCACCCACACTGCCTTAGTCTTACCAGATCATGGAATATAGTAAAAAATGATACATTCTTGAAAATAATTCAATTCCCGAATCGAAGCCACAATCATAGTGTTTACAGTGAGACACGTCCCAATGTGCCATGATGGCATCACTAACATGTTTTATATATTAATAAAATTCCTCTAAATTCTTCAAAACCTCTTTTATATACTCTTGTAATTAAATTATTAAATCGAAAAATTGTATAAAATAAACTCGAATGTGAAAAAAATCTAAATTGAGTAAGTAATATTGAATGATTGTCATATTTAATATAAATAGATTCTTTTTACTATGTGGCTGTGTCCTATTAGCGTTGAGTGCTTGTTTTTATTACGGAGTGCTTTAATTATTATATCAATACATTAATACCAATACAATAGCGCCAATACATTAATACCAAAACATTATTACCAATACGTCGTGTATTGGTTTTTATTATATATATTTTGATATTTAAAACTCATTATCCAATTAAAATATCAAAATAATATACAAAATATATAATTAATGTACTTTATTAATATTTTCTTGGATAATATATTCGAAAGTTGTTTTTTTATTTAATTATAGTCAAAAGTGTACATATAAAAATATTTATTTATGAACATTTTTAATACAGTTTTAACTAGTATATATATAATAATTAGACACTCCTTTATATCTGTGTTTATGTTTGGTTCCAACATTTGTTCCAACATTATAATGATGGATCAAACATTCGTTCCAACATATGACTATAAATACAGATAAATAAACTCATATCTTATATTAGGAATTTTTAACCATTGTGGCCAAATATTTTGACAGATAATGGTCTTTAATACTAGATTTGATCTTTTTTTTTTTGTTTATTTTTATGGATATATAAATGTATAATCTGACAGTTTTCGCGAAAATCGCTTTTTTACGTTTTTTGCTCAAAACTGCGATTTGTCTACAGAATTAAATATTTATGTTTTTACGTTATTCACTTTAAGTGTTGCCAACTTGGAAATATATATTGTTTTGCTTTTATTAATAATTACTCTTTTTAGTTTGTTAATATCATAAATTATTTGATTTCTTTAATATGTGAACAAAACTACGTGAAAATGTGAATTTATTTAAAAAATAAATATTTATGATTTTATATTTAAGATATAGATTATAAACTATATATCGATGTGGGTTGTTTCTATTTTTTAGGAAACATTTTTGTATTACATAACGCATCAAGTATATTACCATTAATATTGTTTCTATGATATTGCCTGTAATCTTGTTTTTTGAATTTAAATAAAAAACTAGGCAATTAAAATGTTCCTAGTTGGTTACTATGTATTGTATGTCATTGGTTTTTTTCTCTAAACAGTATAAAAAATTCAGTAGGAACAGTGACCTTAGTAAAGCGGGAAAAAAAATATTGCGGGGCCCGTTCCTTAGTAATCGTTTATCAAAATCTCCCAAGTCAATAAACATTTTTGTTTTACGGGGAATCCCATAAAGAAATACAGTAAAAATGTAGTTGTCACTTACGCGGTTAAATTACGGGAAAACGTTAATGCTTATTAAAATAAAAAAAATGCGTTACATAATACTTGAATGGTCCCTTATGTCAATAATTAAGTGTAAAAGAGATGGCACTATTTTTTTGTTTGTCATATACATATATATATATATATATATATATATATATATATATAAGGATTATTAGGAATTGATATATTATCTTGGACCATATTTAAAGAAAAACTATTTTATTCTATTATATTTTGTTTCTCTTTATATTATATTTGTTTCTAAATGCTTAAGAAATGCCAAAATAAATAGATATGATTGTTTTTAAACCTATATGTAACTCAAAATATTTTTGAATTGTAACTCATTTTTATTTGTTTGGTTTTTATTTGTATTTTGTCGTTGAACAACATCTAGGAAAATGCAATGATGGTTTATTTACTTAACTGAAACAGTTATAGTTACTAAATAATAATAACATTAAACTGTTAATTATGTTAAAAGAAAAAGTATTCTAATTTCCTAGATGTTAAGTTCAAGGCAGCTTGTCTTACGTAGAGAAATTTCCAAAAAATTGTGAGAAATTATATTTAATAATTATATGAAATAACGTTAAATAAATATGGTTTTTACTAGTCCTTATTTAAGTTCACAACGACGGTTTTTTTAAATTCACTGTTTTCACAACTGGCAGAAAGTTGTCAATGATAAGTCTAGTATACAGATATTTTCTAAAAAATATAAAAATAAATAAAAAAATGCTTTTTGTAAACTAGGCTTGGTTATTTATTAAAATAAGTAAATCTTGTAATGTTGGTTTTATTTTTTATTGCCTCGGTAGTTTTTACCGGGATCGGCATAGAGAATCCATACTACTGTTGCTGTAAAGCAGGGGTTCCCAATCTTCTCTTGATCAAGGACCACCTTTATGTCATTTTTCATAGCAGAGATCACTATTTAGGTATTTAAAAAAAACAATAATATATAATCAAACTGTTTTTTTACTAACTATCTCCGGTGCTTATCCGACAATTGTCAGATACCGACTACTTCCGAGACCGAGTAGTCGTATGGATTGGAGAAAATGACCAGTTCGGTCGAAAAAGTGTCTGTTGCGGGGTTTCGCTGGGGTCGGTTCTTAGCCCGATACTGCGGAACTTCGGCTATGATTGGCCACTGCATGGTTATCTTCCTCCCGGGTTAAGTGTCGATCGCATCGAAGCCAGATGAAGAATCTGGATCTGATCCTGGATGAACGATGGTCGTTTGCGTCGCACTTCGCTCAGCTTGCGTCGAAGCTAGTAAACGCCGCCGGAGGCCTGGAGAACCATGTCGGAAACCTTGACGGCGTGTCGATATCCATGGCTCTGTATGATGCCCCTTTTTGGGCGGATTCTCTCACCGCTCGCAATAAAACGCAATTGCGTAATGCGCAGCGGGTCATAGCGGTAAGAGCGATTCGAGGGAACTGTACCGGGTGCTGGAGGGCGGCGACTCTTGGCGAGCGATCCGCCTTAGGCCAAGGGCTAGAAGAAGGCGGTGTGCGCATCTTTTGCTCCCACTGTCCTAGAGGAGCTGCCTCGGGGGGATCATAGTGATGCAAGTCATTGAGGCTACGGGTGTCCTAGGAGGAACCTCGAGGCGGCCCAAATTTGCGGGCCTTCCACCGAGGCGTCGTAGTAGTATGCGCAAACGATCCTGCGGTTTCTCATATTGGTGGAGAGGGTTTCCGCTGTACCAGTTGCAGTAAAGTACTTGCCTCCTGGTCGTGCGGTCTGTGTAAATGCGAAATGCATTTGCGCAGAGATACATTAAAAAAGTTGAAAATTGTTTTTTGGGTGTACACTATTGGAGTTTTTACCTAGTGTTAAAAATAATATGGTTAATAATAATTGTTATAGGGTTATTTCGTTTTTGATCGTACGTTGTGGCACAGCATATTATTTTTCAGTCTGTTTCAAAGTACCATTGTCAGAAACCTAAAATGTGATTGTGATAATTGATAATTGATTTAAAAAAATAAGTCCCGCTGAGTTTCTAGCGCCGGTTCTTCTCAGGTCCGAGGCACTAATTTTAGTGAACTGGTGGTAAATTATTTGACGTTCAAAAAATTAAGCATGTAACTTCTTATTTTAAATAAAATTATTTGACTTTGACTTTTCTAACAACTTGAGTGAAATGAAAATATATTTTTTGATGATGAACGCATCTCACACATTTCACTTAGATATAAATAAAGGTAAATAAAAACAATGCCATTAGAATGTATGTAGCTTATTTTATTACATAATCACAATCTATATTCAGAATATCTGAACGTTGCCTTATATTTAATATTTACAAATTAATTACTTAAAAATAATATTTTACTATTAAAATAATACAATAATTATTATTAATTTAAAATTAAAGCAATTTGTTCTTAAACTAAATCGTATAACGTTTCATAAACTTACAACCAAATGACTTGAATTAATGTACTACTACTATAATATAATAATGCTGTATGTACTTAACCCTTAAATGATGTATTTTTTATTTGAATATATTTTTTAAAATTGTGAAACTAAGTGATAAACCACTCTGTTATGTACTTTTCATTCATTTACAACCATTTTTTTTATTTTGGGTGATTTTTTTTTATTAATTATATTTAATCATTTAATTTTGAAAGTTAAAGATTTTTTTATACTTAGTGGAATTGGAACATGTAATATCATTAGTTATACAAAAATAAATATCCATTTAACGCTTATTTACTTATTAAACCGGCAGTTTAGAAACATAATTAAAAGTATTGCTTAATGATAATGATTATCATATGAAATATATGGCAACATTATAAAAAAGTACAACTGACGTTTAATAAAATAATCGAATAAAAATCGATTATCCTTAAACTAACACGCATTCAAGGGTATATTATAACTATCAGGAACTACGCATTGTTCTCAACATCTTTCTTCTGTTTTTTCCCGGCTAATTCGGCATAAATGTGTTCAAGACTTCTCATTTTAGTTTCAGGTACACAGAAAATTAAATAGAACACATTGCTTAAGCAAATCACGCTGAAAATCCAGAAAGTAGAGTAATATCCAATCCAAGAGTTCAAAGGAGCGAATAACTTTAAAAGGGCGAAGTCTGTGGCTAGCGATATGGCTATTATGAGTGTAGCCACTGTGCCTCGGAGCTGAAAAAGAAAGGGACATATTTAAAAGACCACAGAGAACAGTTGTGGATACGATTCTTGCGCGGCGGTATTTAAAGTTCCCATCCAACATGTCTCAAAAAAAAGGAAGCGGGCGGTGCGTCGCGAACAATGTCTTATCACTAGATTCCATCTGCCTAGCATGTTATATGCGGGATGCTAAACAAGAAAATTTATAAAGCCGTCGTGTAATTTAACGATAGTCTATATATAAGTAATAAATGTTCTGTATTTTTAGCTTATCTCAGAACCAATACTTATTGAGAAATACAACTATATCAAGTAAATAGAATCAAATGATATTATCGATAAACCGATAGTTAACAAATATGATTACGATTTCACTATTTTCTGGACATTTTCGAACTGCACTCTAATTATGTAAAGAAATTCACGGTTTTCCTACATAGCAGGGTATGCAGAAAGGACTTAATATTAGGACACTCTGTCCCCTAATTTTCGGGTCATTACACGTTGAGTGGCGGAACTCAACGGCTGCGCTTTGTCTTCTTACCAGACCGAGGAACCGAAAGTAAAAGTATATAAGAATAGTCCGAAAGCTTTCCCGAGTGAGGATTCAACCGTTGTTGCGATTACAGTTACCCGCTCTGTCGCAGCGTCGCGACGGGCTCGTTTCTCGATTAGATATTTGAAGGATTGACTTTCTATTATAAAATTAAACTTATTGCGTCTGCGTTATAACATCGATAACACGTTATATAGAAATTATGATCCTGTTTCACTATTTGGTTTACAGTTAGACACTTCAGCTTCACGCTGTATCCCGCACACAGCAGGGTAGGCAGAGGGAACCTAATGTTAAAGCACTCCGTTCCTCACTTTCAGCCGAATTCTGGAGGCATTACGTGTTGAGTGGCAGAACTCAACGCCGCGTTTAGCCTCGACACCAGAGCGAAGAAATGGAAATTAAATTTAAGTAAATATTTCATTTCGTGTGGGTATCGAACCCTCAACCGGTCAGTGTTATAGTCACACTTCGTGCCGCTGCGCCACGACTGGCCTGTTCACTGTTCACTTGACTCATAAAAAAAAGAACTTACAATCTAAAGAAGACAACAAAAATCTATCTTAAATTTACCTGAAAGCTGAACATTTCGGTCATAATAACAAAAGGCAGCGGTTGCAAACCGGAGGCGTCAGCAAATATGCATATGCACAAAGCCACAATGGGCACCCATCCTGGCATAAAGATACCTATACTTTGCAGGTAGAACCATACGCCGAGTAAACACATACTGAAGCCAGCTACCACGCTCGTTATTGCTAGGAGTGGCTGAAAATATGAAATAAATTTTATTAGAGTTAAAATTGTTGTCTATAATAAACCTAATGCTTATAATAGTAACTATTTTATATTTTAGGTTATTTCTTTGAAAAGATTATATATTAAAATGCTCTAATATATAATCTTTGGTTTATTAGGTTAAATTTGGTTTAAATAACATAAGACATCAAATCAAACCAGGGGAAATAAAAATATGATAAAAGAATCGTTCTTCGAATGTTTAGGGAATCCAAAACAACCACCGTAAAGTATAATAAGGCAAGGTAAAATGGTTGTCTCTATTATTTTCTCAGCTTGAGCACGCTGTATCCCGCATATAGCAGAGGAGGCAGGAGGAACCTAGTATTAAGACACTCTGTTTCCAACTTTTCGCTGAAATCTCGAACGTCCCTTAGCCTTGTTACCAAAGTGAATAAAATAATTCGATTCCTCGAGCGTGAATCGAACCCTTACGTTTACAGTTCATTTTTCAAGGATTCATTCATCATCTTCAAAGAAGACAAAGAAAAATTGTCTGAACAAAGAAAATATTAGCGTTAAAGTATCAAATAAAAAAAATGCAAACCCACCTTCCTCCCAGCTCTGTCCACAAGCTGACACGCCAAAAACGACCCGATGATTTGTACGACGGCTAACAAAATCGATTGTTTATTCGGCGACAAGGCGATGCTGGTACCAGGTACTTTTCCCGCTTCAGCAAATATATGGCTGGCGTAGACCAGGACCGCTATACAGCCGCAGAATTCACGTGTTAGGTTCACAGTTAGTGCTACCCAAAATGCTTTTCTTGTCACTTTGTCTGAAACTATAAAATGATTCCGTTGTAAATTCTCTTATTTCAAAAGCAATAAAAATATCAATGTTTTAAATAACAAAAATGTTTTATAAATATATAAATGTTTCGGATTACTTGAGAGAAAGAAAAGGAAGTATTTTATTCAGCTTTACTTTAAATAATTTCTTTACAACAACACTAAAACAGAAACAATTAAAGACTTTTTTTTCCATCAATCGATGACGCATATGACCGGCCAATTGACACCAGAATGCCATTTGACACCAAACAAGTAGAGGAACCCAATTAAATATGGAATTGAAAATGATGAGCTCAGATATCAAGGACTCGGCGAGAGGTCGCCGCCAATTGATACAAATAAATTTGTTTTGAAAACAATTTTTAGGGTACCATGCCTTAAAACTCAAGACTCACGCGTACCTCCGTACGCGTGAGTCTTGAGTTTATACCTCTGTCCGTCTGTCAGGATCGTTTATCTCAAGACCGTGTAGAAGGCGTAGGAGTATTAAACTGAAATTTATATTAAATATCGAGGTATACGAACCTTTGATGATATTAAGCTATAGAAAATACTAAGCTTCTAAATCAACGCAATCAAAAGATACAAGCGTTTACGCATCATGCTGTATTTTGTAAGAAAATGACCGTAATCAATAATTCAAAACCTTTGGGTCCCAATTTATGGGTACTTTCCAAGAATATAAATAAAAAAAATCGGAAAATCTCCCTGAGTAAAATATAAGTTTGCGAAGTAAGTACTTCAAGAGTCATGTTTCCGTTGACCTCTAAATCGTCAAATTGGTACTGAACTGTACCGGGCGAATGCGACTCGCGCTTGACGGGTTTTTATTTTTGTTTACATCCGCATATTATGTAGGGCGGGAGTGTTTGATTTAACTTAGCTGGTTTAGTGAAATGTAGGGCGACAGTCTGCGTAGATATTTTAATTGACAAGTCTTAGTAAAATTGATAATTGTATTGAAGGTTCCAGAATCGATTCCAAGGACCTATATTTTGAGGGGGGCTTGAATGGTGGTGAGTTTGTATGCCATCAACTTCCTTAAGACCTTAAATCAACACTTACTGATTTAAAAAATATATTGTTAAACGTTAATGAAAATGTTGTATTTTTTGTAATATAGTACCTATAGTTTTAATCTATGTTGTAATTTTATTATAGTAACTCAAATGTTGTTTTGTTTAAAATATTTGCAAACAAACTAAGATACTGAAAAGTGTACAATTTGGTAACTTTTTATTATATATCAAAATCAGCTTCACGCTGTATCCCGCACATAGTAGGGTAGGCAGAGGGAACCTAGTGTTAAAAACTCTGTTCCCCACTTTCTGTCGAATTCTGGAGGCATTGCGTGTTGAGAGAAGAAATGGAAATATAAATTTATGTAAATATTTCATCTCCTCGCGTGGGGTTGAACCCAGAACCAGTCGGTTTTACAGTCGCACTTTGTGCCGCTGCGCTGCGAATGGCCTCTATTATATAAATAGTACTCTCTATGATATATATGCTGTATTCATTTTAAAAGATAGGGTGAGGCTTTAACGTAACGGTTTTGGTTTTGGTTCAATAACCACTCGAGAGGATGAATTTTGTTTGCTCTGGGACCAAGGCATAAACCCAGCGTTGAGTTACGCCACTCAACACGCAATGCCCCAAAAAATTCGGCGGAAAGTGAGGAACGGAGTGGCTTAATACTAGTTTCATAGTCTGCTCATTGTGGGATACAACGTGAAGCGCAGTGATTAAATATATATATATACGTATTATTCAGTTTTTTTAAGGATTTTGTTTACGTTTTCAAAAAGTATTTACAAGACTTTTATTTTTTATGTTTTTATTTATGGCGCGCACATAAAATACGTTTTCAGATTATTTATTTATTACTTTACTTATATTATTATTTTTATATATTATTATATTTTTTTATTTATTTTTATTGATTAAATATATTTTTACTTATTAAATATATATTACTTACATAATAATTTGGGAGAAAACTTCGGTTCGCTAGTGGTCTGTGTTTCGGTGACGAGTCGGTCCACTTCATCTATGATTGATTTGTCGGTTGGCGGCAGAGATCTGAGCCAGCCGAGGACTTTTGCCGTTTCCTTAAATAATGATCACAAATGAATTTAAAAAGAGAAGAGAAGAGGCGAGTGAGAGAGAGAGAGAGAGCATGTGACTGTAAAGGCGACAGGTTGTGAGTTCGATCGCCACTCGAGAAAATGAAATATTTAATATTTTCACAGACAATAAAAGCGATCTAATAAAAGAGTGGGGGGAAAAAGATTTTCCACTTTTTCAGTTGCGCAATTATGTCATTTTAAAAAAAATATATCATTAAATTGGATTCATTGTTGTGAATGTCATTATTGTAATTACAAAATGAGACAAATGACATTACATGTTATTGAAATGCAACTTGTGTTAAATGATGCAATCTGTCTTCAATATATGATTTAGTGATATTACTATTATTTATTAACATTTTTAGCTTCAGGGTAGGTAGAGGTAACCTGCGAGTCCAGTGTTAGGATACTCCGCTTCAAATTAAGATATTTCCGTTCTTCACTTTCCACCATTCTTGAGGCGGAAATTTACGCGAGATATATAACTAGATATTTTGACATACTTTTATTCAAGCAACTTACCTCATTTTTACCGCATTTAATCAAGTAAGACGGTGTTTCAGGAAGTTTGAGTAAAATGCAAAAGTGAATTAGAGGTATCGCCAAGAGGATCCATAGCACTGTGTGGAATGGTAAGAAGTCCCCTAATATGAACACGAACAGGTTACCCATCGTCTGGAAACAAAAAAACATTTTTTTCTATATCTCGCATCTACAATATTCAGGCCATCATAGAGCAGTGGACTGGAGCGCAGTGTCCACATTGGGTTAAAATTTCTTCTAGGAAAAATAAATATTTCCTTTTCCCCCTCACGCTATGACAATGTTCGGCGTTGCGCTCCGCTATTCAAATAAAATATATACTAAAATAATATGATATTATGGCAACGAAAACTTAACGTTCTTTTGAATATAAAAAGATTACGTTCCTTAAGATATTAGTGTTAAGACAATCCGTTCCCAACTTTCTGCCGAATTCTGGAGGCATTGCGTGGTGAGTGGCAGAACTCAACGTCGCGCTAAACCTCGATACCAGAGCGAAGAAATAGAAATTCAAAACTTAAGTAAATATTTCATCTCCTCGAGTGGGGATCGAACCCACAACCAGTCGGTTTTACAGTCTCACTGTGTGCCACGACTGGCCTCAATATATACTTATAACACAAATAAAAAGAATATTAACCTGAGAGAATATAACAAACGTCCCCGTCATACCCCTAATGCTGTCCTCACTTATCTCCTTCACGTATAGGGGACAGACGCAGAAAGCTCCGCCTGAACCAAAACCGATGAATGCGCGTGCGCCGATCAAGGCTATAGGATGCGCGCATATTAGCTTTATTGTCCAGCCGATCTGTAATATTGGGTAAAATCAATTTTAAAATCCTCTAATATGTGGCAAGAAGATAGATTTATATCATATTCAATATTATTTACGCTTTTTGAAAAGAAAGGATATATATATTTTAAACTAAATAACCGTGGTAGCTCTGACCATAGGTACAGGGGGTTACTAACAATTTGTGATCAATTAATATAGCCTTCCTCAATACATGGACTATTGAATATAAATTTGAATAAAATATTTTTTCAATTCCAGTAGTTCCTGAGAATAACACAACTAAACATTTCGACTTTATAATATTAGTAGCACATTTAGATCCAAAACAGCCATTAATGCCTATCCTGGTTGGGAATCCACAAGTAAAAAAATCATTTTACAAGAAATTACCGCTATAGGTATAGACGCGAACAGCAAAGCATTTTTTCTTCCAAACCTATCAGCTGCTACTCCATACAGAAAAACTGCTATGGGTGCAAATATAAACATGATGGATGCCATCCAAGATACGTCTTCTTCACTTAATGGGCTTTTTGATGGGGAAGATTCACTCATAAGTAGGGCTTTATTAGGTGAAATCCATCCCATGGCCGTCCCGTAGGATAAGATGGGTAAACATACTGTAACAAACATAAACAAATATATTATTTTATATAATACATAATTTTTATAGAAGTACATAGAGTTTTAGTATTCTCTTGTTGTACTAGCGACCCACTCGCGGCTTCGCCCGCATACAACCCAAATAATACTTGTATTGTGCTGCATTTGTCGACAGACAAACAATCAACAACAGACAGACATTCAATCATAACAACTGGTGTTCATAATTCTTAGAACTATGTGGTTAATTCATGTTATCGGCGGCAAGGACGCACCCTGCGCGAGTCGAGCGTTGCATTGTTTTTATTTTACATTTTCACGAAAAGTATACGTCCAAACTATATGCTATTAAAGCCATACATAAAATTAATATTTTTGTCATATATTGACATATATTAAACTATTATTGCAGCGCACGCGCTTAAAGTAATGTGGTAGGTTTCGTTAGTATTGTTAATTCGTTTTTTAGTGTTAACTAAAAGTAACACTGTAATGTTATATAGACTATAGCATTTCTTAAGAATATAGCCTTCATACAAAACAAAAAAAGTAAATCGGACCAGTAGATCCAGAGATCTTAGCGCTTAAACAAACAAACTCTTCCGCTTTATCATATTAGTATAGATTGTATTATCGTCAGATTGAAATATGTGTGCTAATTTTCAAACATATTGGACGGTAAAAGAGGATAGTAGTAACAAACAGCTTACAGGGTACATACAGGTCACATAAATAAAAACGTATAAAAAATCTTAAAATAAAGATAGTTTAAAGTCTCACTCTAAGCAAGTATAATGTTGTACTAGTCCCCTGCTACTTTCTTTAAGTGGACATTAAGGCAAGTACTTATAAATCGCTCTCAATTCTGAAATCGATCTTGAGAGCTATCTTGAGATGCCGTTTTCAATCATAGATTATTAAAACGGCAATTCAATATAGATCTCAAAGTTGCCTTCAAGTAGCTACGTCTGTCAGTCACTTAGTCACGTAAGAGTTTCCTATATATAATCCTTGACTGATCTTCGATAGATCGATCGACTGATTCTCGTCTACTGCTCAAAAACATTTAAAGTTCAGTGGCGCAGCCCACACGATATTACCATTCCCTGGTATTAGATTCGAACTTATTATAAAAAAAAATTTTTTCATCTTTAATGCAAATTTAATTTAATAAAATTTTCAAATTTAAATTTACAGAAATAACGTCAGTGAAAGTATCAGTAAATATTATATTTGTATGACTAAAAATTAATCTAAGAACTGTAATTAAAAAAATATAAAAAAAGTACTAAAAAGGGGGAAATACCTATAGCTATACAATGGGTTGTAAAAATGCACACCGATCACTCATTAACATGCCCATTTCATGAAAATGGCAAATTATGTCACTCGAGTGCGGCCAGTCGTGGCGCAGCGGCACGAAGTGTGACTGTAAAACTGACTGGTTGTGGGTTCGATCCCCACTCGAGGAGATGAAATATTTACTTAAATTTATATTTTCATTTCTTCGCTCTGGTGTCGAGGCTAAGCGCGGCGTTGAATTCTGCCACTCAACACGCAATGCCTCCAAAATTTGGCAGAAAGTGGGGAACGGAGTGTCTTAACTTTAGGTTCCCTCTGCCTACCCTGCTGTGTGCGGGCCACAAGTGTATGTATAAATAATTTATTGCTTACTGTTTTTGTTCTTTTAATAGATTTATATATTTTTATATTTTAGTCATCGTTTTTATCGTTTAGAAAATATTTTAGTCATCGTTTATATCGTTTTTTTAAGCGACTTCTGTTAAAGAAGGAGGTTATCAATTGGACTTTATTTTATATTTATTTTCGTTACGTCTGTTGGTTTGATAGGCTGAATTTGATGATTCTTACAAACTTTTACTTAATTTCACTTGTCCCGTTGTCTGTCTGTAATCTTGCAAGTTAAATTGATCTACTTCCCGGTTTCCGATTGAGCTGAAATTTTGCATGCGTGTATAAATCTGATGATAATGCGATATTATTATGACATAGAGCTGATATGGTGATGGAGCTGGAAGGTGGCAATAGGAACTCCGAAACTCCGCAATGTGATTCGATCGAAAATCTTTGAATTAAGAATGCTAAAAAAGTGAAAAATAAAATTAACTTAATAAATAATAAAAGCGTGTCATGTCATTTTGACGGTATAGTTAAGAACATTCAGCACCTTCTGTTCCTCTCGTTATGAAAATTTTAACACGCTTTTATTAGGTTGGTATTTCTTATTTGAGTTAATTTATTTTTACCTTTTTAGTTTATTTTAGTATTTTGACGAGAGTTTAGTTAGGTTCTGATTACGGGATCTGGTTGCAAGCGGTTGTTTTGTAAAAAAAATATAAAATAATATAAGTGGTATGTTAGCGCTTATGTGGCGTATCCCGCACATAGCAGGACAAACTAAGGGAATCTGGTAACCTAGTGTTAAGACACTTCGTTTCCATTAATTCTGGAGGCACACACAACACAATGCCGCCAGGTCGAGGAAACGAAAATATTAATTATTTCCTTAAGTGGAAATAAGTCCCACAACCTGTCGCATTAACAGACGCACGTTTGCGCCCCCGCGCCACGACGGATATATTAAGATTAAAAGTCCGAATTGAAAGGTAAATTTACCCAAAGTAAGTTCAGAAATCGAACACCCACTCCATCATTTCACTAAAGAACGCTCCTCATTTTATAAATAGTACAAGGAAACCCCGTGTTTATTTACAAAGAAATGCTAAGCACGTGTCTAAAATAATATTATTCTATAGTACTTATAATTATTTGCAATCTTACTTCGTGAACGAACTATTTGGCATCGTCTCGCGAAACATGAAGTTATATTTTTTGTATAGGGAATTACGTCTATACTTACAATAAAGTCGCGTCGGATCGGTGACTCTACTTTTTAATATTAGTATAAATATTATTTTTTAAATTATATCATTATTTGAAAACGAAGGTAAAGCAGTTCAAGCGGGTTTATATATTTTTTATTATTTGACAGTTTTGTATGTCGAGATAGTAGGTTCTATCCGGGTACGGATCAAAAGGGCTTACATTCACGCTTGGAACGGTGAAATTATTTAAAATTCTAAAATTAGGTCAGAAAATAGGTATAAATTATAATAATAATTTAAAAAATCAGATTCACAATGTATCTCGCTATATAAAGCAAGGTAGGCAGAGGGACCCTAGTGTTAAGGATACTCCGTTCCCAAACTTCCGCCGAATTTTTCGAGGCTTTGTGTGTTGAGTGGCGGAACTCAACACCGGGCTTTGTCTTAGTACCAAAGCGAAGAAATGAAAATATTAAGAAATATTAATTCATTCCCTCCAATGGGGATCGAACCCACAATCAATAAAAATAATAATAATATTTTATACTTAAATTAAATGTACATTGCAGAAAAGATAAAATCTAATTATAGCATTCACGATCCTCTACTATAAATTTTCTTAATAGTAAATACCGCATCCATTATCACGTGCATCCCAGCCGCGATTTCTAATTAAAAATAGATCTCTCAAGGAATTTGTCCGCAAGTTAATTTACTTTAATTTACGTTTGAGGAAAATAGTTCTATAATTATTATTTTCACTTATTTATATTTTTTAAAAGTTTATAGTGTTGTGGGTTCGATTCCCATTCGGAGAAAAGAATTATTATTTATTAATATTTTTATTTCTTCGCTCTGGTACCAAAGCAAAGCTCGGCGTTTAGTTCCGCCACTCTACCGGAGTGTCTTAACACTAGGTTCCCTCTGCCTATCCTGCTATATGAGAGATACGGTGTGAAAAAATTATGTAAATAAATAAAAAAAAATATATTTTTTTTTAATAGACACAATTTTTTATAAACACTTTATTTTTATAATATATATATATCATTTGTTATCATTATATTTTATCTTGATTACAATAAAAGCTACTTTCAATTAATATGAGATTTCGTTAGGAATGGAACTAAGATAAATTATAGCAATTTTTTTACTGTCTGAGTATACGTAATTAAATAGGCTAGGCGGAGGGAACTAGCGTTGAGAAACATTATTCTCCACTTTCCACCCAAATTTGAAATAAATTTTCGAAAGTAAGACTCATCGTCACGAAATAAACTTTCTTTTAATTCAATAAGAACTTTGAATTGCACGATTATTATACATTTCAAATGAAACTCTATCCAACTCTTTAGCAAAGTGTTCGAAATGTCGGGTTTTCAAAAATATACGGTTAAAGAGATTGATTAAAAATATTTAATTAAATTTTAAACTTTTAATTTAACAATATAAAAAATAAAATGTCATAAAAAAAACAGATACCTACAGATTATTGCAGCGGCATCTCGTACTATACCATTCTAAGCAAACCATCCAATTTTCTCTGTATATTATAAAACAATTAACTAGATTGTATTATATTCTTTTACCCTTACGCGCCTCTAAAAATTTTTTATCGCAATTTGTTTAAGGACTCTGGTTTTAATTTTATCTCATATGCCACAGAACGGGAAAAAGTAATCTACAATATCTAAAAAATATTTATTTCACCGGTATGTAAAGACAAAATGCGGCATTGAGTTCCGCCGCTTAATAGGAAACGTCTCGATAATTAGTCAAAAAATTTATTAATGTGGGAAAGGGCGTCTTAACCGCAGGTTCCCTATCTTGCTATAAGCCAGATACAGTGGGAGGCTAAAAAAAAGAAAAACAGAAATACTCACCAAAAATTGATATTAAAATTTGATTATGTTTACTTCCAGTATTCACTATTTTGTCCGTATTAACTTTATACATTTTGTTCACCATTTTGAAAAATCACTACTAATATTTTAAAGCACAAATAAAAAAATTATATATAAATAAAAAAATACTATAATTTAATTTAAAATATTATATTTAATTTAACAATTATAACTTTTTAAATCTCTTATTTGAACGTGCCGCACCAGCGCTAGTGCCACACGCGCCTGCGCACTGACGGGGTAGTAAACGATTCACTTATATATATGACATCGATTTTTAAATATAATATCGATTTGGCACTATTTATTTTAATTGGGAAAGCATTTGCGCTGGTATTTCAGTTTGTTTTTTCCTGTTACTGTAATACATAGGGATCGAAATGCTTAGTTTATAAATAGTTTTTATAAGATACGTTCTAAAACGCTTATGCGATTTTTGTTTATTTATTTCCTTGTGATAATTTGGGATGTATATTTTTTGGAGTGGCACGTATCTCGTCATTTAGAGACATTAGGTGTATTTAGAGATATTAAGTGGAGCAAACTTACGCAAAAGTATCGTTCCCCATAAGTTGTCGTTGTTTTGTAATCATACACTATCTCAATTAGCTATAATGTCAAGATAAATAAAAGTATTTCGAGTTGCTGTTTTAAAAAATAGATAAAAAATGGTCGTAGCGGGATTTGAGCGCGTTCCTCTTGCCACTAAGCCATACTTTCTCATTAATCCATGTCAAAATTAGTATATGGCGTGGACAATCCCTTGAGCGGAACAAGAGGCGCGGCTGCAAATCCTTGTGCGATATTTTTTTATACGTTTTCTAAAGAAAGTATATTTCTCTCCTAAATGTGGAATAAAAATAGTTAAAAATATAAAAAACAATATTTGAATTGTTTACAGTTTCTATAAGACACCACACGGCGTTTGAATGTGCAACACACCAAAAAAAAAGGAAAAGTTGTCTTGACACTAGGTTCTCTTCGTCTTCGAGCTGAAGGATAAAGTGTGATAATAATTTTGCCCTACATTAATAAATTATATATAAAATAAATTAATAAATGAAATGTTTAACACATTTTGTTAAAATTATATAATTATTATAATTTTCTAAATAGTTTTCCTTAAAAGGAACATAATAGTGACGACAGCTTCCAAGAAAATCTTTTTAAGAAGCGTTTATTAATTTCTGGCAATCGTGACTTAATATATATATTGGGTACGTACTTTTTTTTTTTATCATTATTTGTATGTTATGTAGGATTACATTATAAAGCAATATATTTGCCCTTTAACCCCTTGGGAGGCTCGATTCCCACTAGGGAAATCGAATTATTTAAATTTTCTAATAAAAGACAAAGTGCGGCGTTGAGTTGCGTTACTCGCCTCTAAAATTAAGTGGCTACTTCTATCTATATGCGGGACACAGTGTGAAGCTAAAGAAAATTATTATATATTTGCCAAAAAGTTTAAGAATTTATTGAATTAAAATAAAAATTAGCAAAGAAATATAGTTTGATTCATATATATTTAATATTTACTATTTTAATGTTAACTCAGATTCACAGATTGTTAAAGAAACTTTAAACAAATAGGTTTAAACCTTTAAAATCTTAAAGATTTTCATGTCATTGCCTTAATATATAATTTTTTATACAGTTTATCAAAAATTTTTGATCGCATCCCGACTAATTGATTAAACCTAAAGTTAAAATAATAAACAAAACTTTAACAAATAATAAAATAATTAATATAAATTCAAACTAAAGTGATTAAACATTGATAATATTATTAATATAATATAATAATAAAAATACAATAAAAAAATATCAATAATTTTTATTTTAAAAAGTATTTAAAAGAAAGTAAGTCCCCTAGAGGAGTTCCCGTTCAATAAGAAAACAATGTGTTATCTTCACTCCGAGACAGTGACCGCCCGTGACACGTTGATAGTGGGTCTTTATATATCTATAGAGGTCTGGAGTTCTATTTCCGGGTGAAAATGTAAATAGTGTTTGTATTGTATTATTAAAATAGTGTTTGCATTATTATTGTGAGTTCGGTTTCCACCAGTGATAATGATTATATTTAATTTATTATTTTTTTTTCCGTTCTGAAGAACGCAGCGTTAAGTTCCGTGACTCAACGAGCAATGTCTCGAAAATTATCGGGAAGCATTAGGTTCCCTCTATCTAGTCTGCTTTTATAATTAGATTCGGTACTATAATTTTTATCACATTTTATTTATCACCATTAATAATATAAATTCAGAAAAAAAATTAAACTTATTCACAATTTTCCGAGGACTATAGCTACAGATTAAAAATGGCAAGGGCGTTTTTTATATAGATTACAAAAATATACAAGAAGATTTAAGTGTTCCTCACAAACTGTTTGAACAATTTGAAAACGTCCTTTCTCAAAAGATCAAATATAAATTGTTTGTCTTTTACAAATAAGTACCTACTTGTCCCTTTTTTTTCAGCTCACGTTTTACCTTGTAGTAGGATAGACAGCGAGAATATAATGTTAAGACACTACGTTCTCCGTTTTCTAAATTTTTTACATTAATTGAGCGAACAAACTCAACGCCGCAGTTCATGCTTCTATAGCGGGAAAATGAAAAAAAAAATTTCAATTCCCCGATAGGAGATGTAGAGGTTTTTTAAAAAAAAACCATTTTACGTCTTAAAGTCCAAGCAAGTACAGCTGGGGGCGACGACTAGTATGTATATACTTAATAAGTGTGTTGAGTAAACATTCAGGTATCGGTAATTCACCTGCCACAGAGAGGACGTTAACCGTACGATTCGTAATACTAGCGACCTTGTAGAGACCTCGTTCGTCTTCCTCAAAATTTACCTTTGAATTTCTATAGGACGCCTTTATGGCACAGTTTTTGAGTGAAAGCAGACGGTAGTGGGTTTGAATGTTTTCCGACGCCGTCTTGGCACAGCAGCACAGTTTTTGGCTGTGCTTGCAAGGGTTGTGGCTTCATTCTCACTTGTGGGAAGGAATTATTTATTATTCTAGCTCTGGCATCAAAACACAACGAGGTATTGAGTTCCACTAAGTCAAGATAAGACGCAGTGATACGGAGAGTCTTTACGCTAGGTTACATTGTTACTAAAATGAGAAATATTTAACGGTTAGATTTAGTTGAAGCAATAAGTTTCGTTACGTAATGTTGCTAAATGTCCATGGTAAGTAGAGGATGGAGAGATTTACCACTAGATTTTATCAAGACATATCGTAAGATGCCATTTTTTATGTTTTTTTTCTATATACTCCGGAATGTATTTATAATTTATTTAGAAAGTTAGTAACGTAGGTACTAAAAATAGCCACTGTGGAATGGAGGCTATCGTATTTGTAGTTGGTAAATATCCGACTGCAAATGAGACGGTTATGGGTTCAGGGTACAGATGTATTTAATGTGTACATTTTCTTTTTCGCTAAATACACGCGAATAAACAAAATATTTATAATATCGATGTAAGTAGTTAAATTCAATTTAAAAAAATCAAACGTACATCATCAAAATGGGAAAAGGGAAAATTTAAAATAACTAGTTCTCTACGTAACGTAAGTGACATAACAATTAAAAAGTTTAACGTCATTCAATGAGTCGTTAGTATTATTCATAAATTAGTAAGCATAATAGACTAGTTTCTGCTCGCGCCTTCGCTAATAGTGACAAATGAAAATGACCAGTGATATATATAAAATAAATAACTTGAGGCCAGTCGTGGTTGTGTGTGGGTTCGATTCCCATCTGGAGCAGATGAAATATATCTAATCTAATCTAGCTTCACGCTTTAACGGAGAAAAAAGCAATCAAAAGGAAGAAGAATTTTTTTTATATAAAAGTGTTATTCCTCACTTAGGAAAGAAAAATACTTATTTAGAAAACGTAGAAAATTTGAACGTAGAGGGACTCGAACCCGCGCCTCCTGGAAACCTACTATGCGCGCTGACCACTAAGCCATACGTTCTCATTAAGCTACGTCGAAATTTTAATACGCTTGTCACAACTTCAAATAAGTTATTGTTTATTGTTAGCATATTTTATTCAGAAATTAAAAATCCCTAACGTCCCTCCCTAATCCTAAAAGTACAAACTCAATACATTCATTTCTGACGTTTATATCGAAAATTCGTAGTCTATCCGTGCCATTCGTTCTTTCCGTCCCCTCACTGTAGATCCTTAATAAATGACCTATCCAACTGATCTAACATATATATATTTTTAAACTCGAACCAGTACTTCCTAAGATTGGCGCACCCAAACAAACAAACTCCGCTTTATATTAATAGTAGATACCTTGATTTAGTCATCATGGAATATTTTTATAGGTTCCGTATAAAATACGGATAATTGTTTCAGGTGTTTCAGGTAATTATAATATTTTCTTCATATTGGTGATTTAAATAAATTATTCTATTGTGTCAAAGTTTGATGTCATCGTGTCACGCGGTGATCGTAGAGTCTAATTTTCACTCGCGTCACGTAATTTTTTTTCAGTATAGTAGGGAAGGCATAGGTAACCTAGTGTAAAAGCCCCACTGTTCCTCCAATTTTCGGAACATTGCGTGGTGAATGGTGGAACTCAACGCTGCGCTTTGCCTTTTTACCAGAGGGAAGAAATCAACATATTAATTTCATTAATTTCCTCGAGTGGGAATTGAATCCATTACTATCACGATTACAGTCAGCCACTGTGCCGCTGCGCTACGTAGGCCAAATTTTATATCATTATTTTATAAAAAAAATATTTACGTTTAGTTTCCTAAATACGCACTAACTATATGTACATTCGATTCGTAAAGAATAAACATAAACAAAGAACAAAATAATTAAAAATAATTTTATTTTTCACACATGTTGCAGAAAGAAGCTACATTGTTTTTTTTTTTCAATTATTTTGTACCTACTTTTAGAATACATAGCATCGATAGTGGAATTTAACGCCGCACTTTATATAAATAGATCGGGGAAAATTCGTAATCTATAGGTAAATATAATATATTTGTAATTGACCACTGTCTGTACGTGAAAGATATATGAGAAAATCTATTTTTAGGGACATTTACAGCAAAACAAGGATTTTTTAGTCTCAAAAACGGCTTAAAACATTTAAATACAGTTTTCACTACTGTATTTTTGCAAACTTCCCTTAAAATGTTGTGTTTGTTCAATCGGTTGATAAATAAAAAGTTGTCAATATAACATTTTAACCCCCCATTTTCAAAATAATAATGTTACTAAAAGACGAAAATAATTCAAGTTAGTAAATAAGTAATTGTGAAGTTCAAGCAGGCGAAGCCACGAGCGGACCGCTAGCTATAAATATAGTTAATACTCTCCTAAGTTTGACATCCACCTACAACTGTCGCGTGATCACATCCATGGTCCAACTGCGCCACGGCGATAGACAAAATATTATATATAGAAAATCAAAATCATTATTAATCGCTGTCCCCGCACACAGCATGATAGGCGGAGAGAGTGCTAAGACACTCCGTTCCCCACTATTGTACATTGCGTGTTGAGTGGAGGATTTCAACGACGAGCTTTGCCTTGACACCAGAACGAAGTAATGGAAATAAATGTTTCATTTCCTCGAGTAGAGATTAAATTCACATTCAATGTCAATTGGAAATAAAATATTAAATATACTCCACATGTAATGCCTACAGAATTTTGCGGAAAGTGGGGAACGGAGTGTCTTAACACTAGGTTCCCTCAGCTTATCCTGTTGTGTGCGGGATACAGCGTGAAGCAGATCTCTCAGTAACCTTTAGGCACAAAGTCTAGGACTAAGTCTAACGGGCCTAGATACAATATTTTGCCGTTACAAATACAATGTATATCTTTATTTGATTTATCACCGATCGAAGGTCAGAAGTTATCGGTCATGTTTGAGGAAAACTCGCCGGGAATCACCTTAGCTACAGCCTTACGGTACTGTACATGTTACGTATGTTACTAGGTTGCATATTTTTTTGCTTTTCCTAGATTTCCATGGCTTAAAGGAAAGATTTAATTTATAGATAGAAAAAAATGAGTTTTCTTAATATTGTTTTTCCTTATTGTGTTTTTTTAAAATCACTCTGTATCACGCAACTAGCAAGGTAGGCAAAGGGAACCTAGGAATCAAGTGTAAGACATAGAAATGTAGTGTAAATCTACGACTCGTTCCTATTAACTTTCTATAGATTTGTTAGATAAAACGCGAGATTGAGTGACGTCACTAACTGGTAACTACGCGATAACTCTTCGCATGGAATTTGTGATGGGACAAAGGATATAAATGCTAAATTTCTATTTTCCTGGTCTCTTTGTACGTAATTTCTGAATGTGTGAAATAGATAGTAGAATTTAACGCCGCATTATATCTATATAGATCAAGAAAAAAATCGTGAATATAAATAAGAATAATCACACTGTATCCCGCATATAGCAGGGTAGGCAAAGGGAATCTGGGAATCAGTGTAAAGACCGTTCATTTCCTATTTTCCATTCGATTTTCAAAGCATTGCGTGAGTGACGGGACTTAACGTCGCGCTTTGCCTCGTTACCGTAGCGAAAAAAAATAATATATTAAATATTTCATTTCTTATTATTAACTTTTTCACGATGTATCCCGCACATAGCATGGTAGGCAGAAGGAACCTAGAATTAAGACATTCTGTTCCCCACTTTTTACCCAATTATAGAGGCATAGCCTGTTGTTTGGCGGAACTCAACGCCGCGCTTTGCCTCGACACCAGTGCGGAAATGGAAATATACATTCAATTAAATATATCATCTCATCGAGTGGTGATCAAACCCACAACCAGTCAATTTTACATACTTCATACTTTGTGCCCCTGCGCTACGACTGGCCTCATTTTCATTTAATATTTCCATTTCCTGGCTAGACAATTGTAGAGAACGGAGTAACATTTCACTAAAAACTCTCCTGTCTTTCTAACTGAACATATAAAATAAGAGCCAAAAAATATAATAACAAGATATTGAGCCACGACTTCGAATGAGGTGATATTGTGCCTCGTGGCCCAGAGGAACAGAATCTTTCAGTACGTGTACTGAAAGATTAACCCAGAGAAGAGAAAACGAGTTGCGTGTAAATGGGTTCGATCAAGGTGACGATTATATTTAAATTATTTTTATTTCCTTTTCTTTAAAAAAGTGTATTAGCACTAAGACGGAAGAACATCTAAGACTACTTATTATATAAATTACCAGCTGATATTCTATAATAGAAAAAAAAAATCGTTTTATTACTGTCAGCCAGCCTTGACTGCCATTGAACTATTTGACATCGTCGATTCTCTCGCCACCAATACTTACAATATATATGTATATTATAATGCGCAATTATATCATATATTGGTTTTTTATATTTTAAATGAGGCATAGCGTTTAGGTGTAAGCACGAGGGGTGTGTGTTCAATTTTTTTTGTTTTAGCTCTGGTACGAGGCAAAGTGGCGGAAAGAATATTTATTAAATCAGCTTCACGCTGTATCCCGCACACAGCAAGGTAGGCAGAGGGAACCTAGTGTTAAGACACTTCGTTCCCCACTTTCTGCCGAATTCTGGAGGCATTGTGTGGTGATTGGCAGAAATCAACGCCGCCCTTTGCCTCGACTCGACACCAGAGCGAAGAAATGAAAATATAAGTTAAAGTAAATATTTCATCTCCTCGATTGGGGATTGAACCCACAACCAGTCGGTTCCACAGTCACAGAATATTTATTAATTTTATTATAAATTGAATTAACATGAATTATTTCAATTTTATTAATTAGCTGAACAATTTTCACCCCTAATATTAATAATAATATTAATTTTATTTTGGAATCACCACTTATTATTTTATTATATTCACACTGTATTCCGCACTTAGTAGGATATACAGAGTGAACATGGGAACCTAGTGTTTAGTCACTCCGTTCCTGTTAAGCACACTTCCGTTCCTCACGTTCCGCCGAATTTCTGAGCCGCGCTTTGCTCGTAATAAGATAAAGTGCGGATATGAATCTCGCCACGCAACTCCCAATGTCTCAAAAATTGGATGAAAAAGTGAACAGTGTGTCTAAAAACTAGGTTCCCTCTCCTCAAAAAAAAGAAATTAAGCTTTGTTCGTCAAAGCCGAGTCTTAATTAAACATATGCATATCCATTCCAAAACCTGCGATAAGTACTGGGATTAAAGATAAACATCTGCCGTAAGGGACAACCCTAACAAATCCTCTTATATGTATGTTATGTAATACTGTCGCTATTATTATGGTGAGGTAACGAGTTTGAATAATACAGGTATACCCAATTAAGAGGTGTATTTTTTTTAAAATACGTGGTCTTCTGGTTTGACAAAATAAATAATTTTGGAACCTAAAAATCTTGCTTCACCCTGTATAGTAGGGTAGGCAGGGGAAACCTAATACCAAAAGTTAACACATTCCGTTTCCCACTTTTCACCCAACATCCGAGATACTCCATATTGAGTGGAACTCTACTGAAGAATGATTCCCTATTGGGATAGAACCCACAACCGCCGCGTTTATACGCTAACATAATACCGCTACGTCCTCAGAAAATCTAAGATCAATGTCCCCAAAATGGAACGTTCTCGCTTGGAAAATATAAAAGAGGTGTAATAAAGGAGGGATAGAGATAACTCGATATCAAAAGTCTCCATTTTTTTTGATATGTATAATCAGATGCTGCTTTACTGCAACATAATGTATCCTTTATACTGAATAAACACAATTAAATACATATCATTATGAACCATACAAATCAATCATCCACGGACTTCCGGAATCGAACCCACAACCGTCTAGCGTTTGCAGTCAGACGGTCAGACGGTCAGTCAGGGATTATAAATTGTTTTATATTTTTGTTTATTGATAGCGAGGTAAAGCGCCGAGTTGAGTTACACTAATCAACATATAATGCCCCGAAAGTTGGAAATGGAGTGTCTTAACATTAGGTTCCCTTTGCGTAATTTGTTATATGCATGAGACAGCGTGATGCTGGAAAAAAAGAAAAATAAAATCATATTTACGCTTATCAGTGCACTGATAACAAAGTAGTTCATTTGGTACAAAGTGATATTATGTTTTTAATTATGTTAATTCAGTTTTGCTCTAAAAACTGTTTTCCTTGAGGAAAATGAGGGAATTCACCACATTCTAAGGCAATTTAGTTACAAGTTAAGATCGTGACTACTATCTAATCTTATTTATGTAAATTAAGTGACGAAAGACTTGAGACCTTGGTGGCGCAGCGGTATAGCGGCTGGCTGTAGGTGATTTTGAATTCGATTTCTACGTGGTGGAATGAATTATGTTCATTTTCTCGCTCTGGTAACAAGACAAAGTGCGGTGTTGAATTTCGCCACTCTTGTCGCGAAAATTCATCGAAAATGGGGAATGGAGTGTCTAGGTTCCCCCCTCTCCCTGCTATACAGGAAACATAATGAGTTTGAAAAGAAAAGAAGAAAAAGAAATTAAAAAAGAAGTAGAAATGTCTATTGTGGAAGACTTTTGTAAACAAAACCATTAAAATGGTTGTCATGATTACCTTAATACTTATTAAAAGATTTAATGACAAAACAACAGTACACAGTATATTATGTTCTTAGAGGCCACCATTGAGGTCTATCATGGCGCAGTAGCAGAGAAGGATGTGGTTCGATTTTCACTCAAGAAAATGAAATATTTATACATTATATAAGCTTACTTTTTATATATAAAACTTTTTTCGCGAGTAGTCGTGAAACACTACAAACGTATATATAACAGCTATTTTTAGTTAAATTCAGATTTCCTATTTATATACGTTTTTAACAACATATTGTGCTTATGTGGACAAATCTACCAACCAGCAAGAGTTCCAACAAGATTTAATAAGGCGCTTTATTTTACAACGATAATTTTATTAATTATTTTGTTTGAAAATATCACTTTTTCTTTTTAGAAATAATCTTTTTTGCTTTGACTGTATAAGGTTTTTTTATAGAATAGTTAAAACGGTGGTTTAATTTATAGAGGGGGTGATAATATAATGTGTTCATAATTCATTCCCCTGAACGGGAATCTAACCCAGGACCGTCGCGCTTAGAGACCTCGAATAGATAATTATAATAATACAGATTCTCTGTTAGTCCCGAGGTATTTGATTTCATCACACACCGATAGCCTTTTCAGAGAATCCTATGCTAGTTTACTATTCCAATATTTGTTGAATAACTTAAAATCAACAATCCCACGTTCATTTTCGTTCGTTAATCAGACTGAAATGATAATTTTGTTTTGAATATAATGTTTTCCTACAAAATATATGTAAGCTGCCTAACAAAGTATTGTTAGAATATTTTATTTGCTTTACGTTGCTATTAATAGCAGGGTGCGCAGTCCAGCTGCTGTCTTTGGGAACCTGTCTTTGGTATTAAGACTCCGCTCCGCTCCCCATAAAGAAACTTCCGTTTTCAACTTTTCGCCGAATTAACAGCGAAGGTTGAGTGGCGGAACTTAACGCCAACCTAGTAGTAGCCTAGTGAGCCTAGTATTTTTTTTTAGATTAAATTTTTATTTCATTACTCTTATCCCAAATTCAGCCTACTAAATATAGGCAAAATTTTGGGAGCTTCTCTAATGTTTTTTTATACGGCGAAACCTGGCTTTGTTTCGGACTTTCTAAAGCGGTGGAAATCATTTTTGTATAACCGATAATAACCGCTATGGCGCGCGCTATGGCATGAAGCTAGCTTTCTAGCTGTGTCAGGATCGAATCTACCTAAAACCATTAATATACACAGCGCCACTGAGCCAGGACAGCATTTTTCTGTGGTGCCGAGGCAAAAGCCCGCCGTGAAATAGCGGAAGTGTCTTAACACTAGGTTCCTTCTGCCTATCCTATTTTCGGGTACAGCATGAAGCGGATTTGATTTATTCACTTATTTTTAAGGCTATGTAATCTGTTAAAATTGTTAAATTAAATAAGAATTGTAATCGAGCGAACACCTGGTACCCAAATTATGTGCATAATTTGAAACTTTTGTATGTAGACTATAATGGAACAAGCATTAGGTATTAGCGTTGAAAATGTTTTACACGAAGAAAGGGCGGTTGTTAATATTTATAATTGTAGATAATTTTTTAACCTTTGTTTTAGTTTCAGTTTAGTTTTAACAGGGTAGGCAACGGGGACGTAGTGTTAAATCACTTTGTGTTGCGTGGCTGAAAATAATTCTTTTTCTTAATCCATTAATTCATCCGTCGGGTTTATAGTTTGACGGCAACTGTGGAATGGCCTACCTGTGGCAGTGTGTCCAGGTCGATACTACCTGGGTATCTTTAAAACCTAGTTTTTCTCTACCTTAAAGACCTGCATCGCACATATAGTTCCTCTGGTGTTATCGTGGTGTTTTTGTGGGCGGCGGTGATCACTTACCATCATTTGAGTGTTCTATCAATGCGAATTGAACCCACAAATATTAAATATACAATTAAATGTTTTCTAATTGTATCACAATAGCGTATATACAAAATTCACGCTGTATCTTACACACAGCAGATTAAGATTTATTTTATTTACTTAATACTAGGTTTTCTGACGACAATTACTTATTATTACAAAAACTCAGCGCTGCGACTTAAAAGCGCAGCGAGCAAATGAAAATAATTAATTATCCTCAAAGGGAATCGAACCCACAACCTTCGCGCTTAAAGCCGTACGCCGTACCACTGCGCCACGACGGCCTTTAAAACATTAATGTTCTCATTAAATTACATTGAGATGACTTATTAATCATATTTTAATAAAACGTCGTCTTGCGTCGTCACTCCCCATTATATAATCTTTATTGAATATTGACGTTGGAAATTTCATTTCTTATATTTTCAAGAAGAGTGTTTAACTGTTTACCTATGTAATTTTTTTGACCCACCCGTGACCGGTTGAGACGGAACTCAACGTTTTGTGGGTCAATTTCGTCTCAACATGTAATGTCTCCAAAATCGGGCGGTGTGTGAAGAACGTAGTGTTTTGACACTGGATGTAGGCAGCAAGCTATATCTATGTCGAGTCATTAAAAAATTATAAAATATTTTTTATTGGTAACGCCTGTATAGTTAAGAGCAATTAACATGAAATGTTAATTGCTCTTAAATATATACAGTGTAAAAGTGTTGCAAACAAAAAAGTTCCTGACTTAATTTTTTTTTCATTTTAAATTAAGTTATATATAATTAACAAAGTTTTTACACATTAAGTGTGAAAATAACAATTATTTATTATAATATAATATTGTAAAAAATTTTTCAAATTTAAATAAGCAGTAGCACTAGCAGTAATAAGTAATCAATCTATTTTTTTATTTCACTATGTATCCTGCACAAAGCAGGAATCTGGGAACCTAGTGGTAAGACAATCCGTTTCTATTAAGACTTTCACTTTCTACTCTCTACCGAATACTAAAACGCACGTCGCACTTTGGCTTGTTGGCAGAGGAGGAAATGAAATCTTTAATATTTTGAGTGGAAATCGAATCCACAACCTATCGCGTTCACAGTCTTGTGGCCCTCATTATAATAAATAACAAGTCAGTAGAGAATTAGTATTCCACAAATTACCCTCGACCTACATATATCAGAAGTTGAGATATCAAAATAAATGACTTCGTAATACGAGCTGACGTCATGTACTGAAGGGTTATTAATCATCAAGAATATACATGTTAAAGTGTTTTGTTTGGGGGTGACGTGCTTATGCCTAGTGTGGGCCTTAAAATAACTAAAATAGTTAAAAAAATGGAGAATTTTTTCTAAACTGCAACAAATATGTAAATAATTCCAATATTTTATTAGAATCAACAATATACAAATAAAATATTAGAGATAGCCCCGACGGCTCATCGTCTGACTGTAACACGACAATTGTGGGTTCGATTCCCACTCTAGGCATTTATTTTTCATTTTTCTGGCTTCAAGCCAACATATGTATGCAATATTTTATCTGTAAATATTTTCGATCCTATATATTTGTCAACCTTGAATTTATCTGAAACATTTGTAAGAATAAATATTTATTTCAATATGACTCATATTTTTAGCTATGCTTAAATGTGGATTGACATTTCAAATGAAAAAAATGTATATTTTACAAAGCCTAACTAATTAAAAAAAACCATCTTTCCCGCACACAGCAGGTTAGGCAGAGGAAACCCAGTGTTAAGATACTCCGTTCTCTACTTCTGTAGGTATTGCTATTGTCTTGAGAGCCAGAAATGGAAATGTAAATTTAAAATAAATATTTCGTTTCTTCAAATAGATCCCTATTTGAGGGCGAACCAACAACCGGTTTACAGTAACACTGTGCCCCTGCGCCACGACAGGCATCGAAAGTACATGATGTGTGATTAAATTTAAGAAAATGTATACATATTTTCATGAATTTTATCTACTTCACATTATATACATTTAACATCTTTTGTATGTCCCTCAACGGCTTCTTGAAATTATTGAAAAACATTTTTAGAAAACGCTTCAAACTTTAAAAGGATTCCAACCTGCACGTCTTGGCCACTAAGCAATACGTTTATATATACAATTAGTAAAATAACATTGTTTTATTTCAGTAACGTTTTTTATCTGTTGAAATAGGGTTTGTAACTCCACACACGTGTATCGCTCAAGTGTCGTCAAAATCTTCATTTAGATTTGGGTAGAGCCCCATGTATTAAGACATGATCTTGCTTCTAATTACTAAGGAGTAGTTACTTATTAAATAGATATTAAATTAATAAGTTTACTGTATGTAACTTTATTATTTTACAGTAGCTATAGCGGTTTATCTCCTTAACGAGATATGTTGAGCAGGGAACCAGCGTGGATGGACAGCCGTAGTCACCTTCTGTGACACGGTCATGTCACAGAAGGAGCAATACATTATTTGGCTGTAGAAATTTTTGTTTCGTCGAACGCGCAAAACTCACGTGCCCATTCCAATACTTTGCAGTGATCCGCGGTCACGTGTAGTCTGAGATGACCATAACCCGTGACCACGTGACTACGCCAAAGTTTTTAAGACATGGGGCTTCCAAAACCGTAATGTGAAATGGGAGCTAATTTAAATGTCAAGTTTGACAAAACAATTGGATCAATCGGGTTAAGCTTCAAGTTCTAAATTTCAGCCAACATCTTTATACGTATTTTCAGTGTGTACCCGACTTTAAGGTTGATGTTTAGTTAGATGATGGTAAACAGTAGCCAAATCATAGGAGATAACCGCGTAAGCACGGAAAAGATGTACCGGCTTTTATTAAATTATTTTTACTGTGATTGTATTACTTTTATCTGAAATAGCAACAATTTTTTTTTAATGTACCTTACAGTAAGACAGTTATTGGGGTAACAACATTTAAGGTTAATGTTGAATTTCTCGATTTTTAACATTATAAATTGTAACAAATTTGAAGTTTATATTTTTAAAGTGCTAAAAGTGACACCTACCAAAATTTTGTATATTATGTATATATAATTTGGTTATCTTCGCTAAAACTTACGAAAAAAGGAAAAACCACTAACGTGGAAAATCTTATTCAACTTGTAGGGATAGGCTTCATCATACATATGTATAACATTTTAATCTCTTACTGTACGAGTATATAGCAAAAGTGAAAAGCAAAAGTGAAAAAAATATTATATTTTTTTTCACTGTTGTTGATATTTAATAGGTATGACAATTTCGAAAATTCAATAAAATAAACAAAAATGCAAAAATGTACATTTAATCAACGTTAAAATTTTCGTTCTTCCAACTGCGAATCGCAATTGCAGAAGTAAAGAAAGAAGAAAAGTAAGTGCCGCCAAACTCCTTATTTGCATTGCGTGTAGAGTGGCGGAACTCAACTACTCAACTAACTCAACTCAATAAGCAAATTTCAAGGCTGCAGCCTTGAAATTTGCTTATTTTTATATATTGTATTCTGTACTCTAATCCCAACGGTATCACTTAACCACTAAACCTATTGTACACTTAATAAATTAGTTATTCCATTAATTGGAACGAAATATTTAATTTTACAATAGACTTTCGAGAGAGGCATCTTCACTTAAATTACGTTTTGGCTATCTCTTATTAGGAGCGGGGCTTTTTGTTTAATTAAGTTGTATTAAGACACCAAACGATAGTAAAATATTGTGGAGAGCTACACTGGTACTGCTTAAATATACACACTTGTAGGATTCTGTAGCAAAATGGCAAATAAATAGACTTCATATAGATTCGTTACGTATGTATGTATGTGACAGTCTTATTATTTTTTGTAACGGATATAGGACTATAGTGGATTTACGGTGAAGTTATCATACATAGTTGTAGAATATAACTAATCTTTATAAAGGTATTAGGGGCGCAGGTTTGAATAATCATGGGGTTTCGCGATTTTTACACATTTTAAATAAAACTATTTAATTGGATTAATTCCGTATATCTACAATTATTTATATCTGGAAACACTTTGCAATACAGTAGATCGCATATGATGATCGACATGCGATCGATCCACACAGGAGATCGTGGATTATAGTGGCAACTGTCTCTAGGTCAGCCTCAATTAAAAATTCATTTAAAAATCCATATTTTTAAAAAACTTATGCGCGGTGTTGAATTCTGCCACTCAATATCCAATAATCCCTGCAGAATTTGGCGGAAAGTGGGAAACGAAAATGCTATATATGCGGAACTCTTTCAATACTTGTGCTAAGAAATGGACAGGAGTGTAAGAGAGCACTAATACAGGATTTTTCGAAATCCCGACGGGATGGAAAAGGAGGAGCCTTTAATTTTTTTATCTAGGTTAACTCAACAAATGTTACAAATACACTTTTTTTTCTTTCTCAAGTCGGTTGAAAAGAAATGTAACGACGAGGGATGTTACTTATGACACCAATTTTAACAATGTTTTTTCCTTATAACTATTACAATATAATTATATTTTTTACCAAAAAAAACTTTTTTAATCTCAACCGGATCCCGTAATAAATAATCAGAAGCTAACGAAACTTTCACTAAGCAATCAGAGTGTATCCTTTCAAATTAAAAAAAGGATCATCGGAATCGGTTGGCGTGATATTGAGTTATTGGTCCATTTGTCGCGCTTTATGCAAGCTTAAGACTTATGTTATTTTCATAGATACCATTGTTGGAAATGGACCAAAAAAATGGGACCACACGGGAAGCACTGGCTTTCAAATAAAAAAAAAAATCATTAAACCGGTTCACCCATACAGCGTAAAAAAAAGGAAAAAGAAAAATATATATAAAAAATTAAGTAAATTGTAAAGTCCTTATAAACTTTGTTGCAAATCTTAACTGAGGCTTGCAGGTAAAATCTTACAACATCTGAATACTTTAGAACTTTATTTACACGTTTCTTAACTTATTAAGTGGTTATATTTAACAAATTTTAAATTTTACTGTTATATATTACTCCATTTTATATGACAAAAGTGCAGCTTTATATCATGAAGTTGTTTAGTACGACAACCGAACAAATAGACAAACATACAAACATATAAGCGAAAATTTTTATAATTATAGATTCGTACTCTGTTACTTATTTTATATTACTGTAAATAGATTTTTCGAAAAAATATTTAATGTTTAAATAAAACTTTCTTTAGTTATTATAAAAATCTTTAGTACAGATTTACTTTTAAGACACGCCATTTAATAAAATCATGTTCCTAAACTAGCATCAAACCCACAATCATCCTGTCCACGGCTACGATTTTTGAAAATATTTTTTATAATTTAGCTATAATATAACAATAACATTTAGTAGGTGAAGTCGCGGGCGAGTCACTAGGCATGTATACTGTAAGTACACTATACATCTAGAAATTTTTCATCACTTCCATAGAAGTCTCTATGTAATATAATGTTTTGTAAATTAGTTTAGTTATAAACCTTGTTTTACATTAAAACTTTTTTAAATTACAATCTGTATATAGCTCGTACGTTGATATAAGCAATATAATGAGTTATTGATGCCTTAGTGGCGCAGCGCAACTGCGTAGGCCGTGAAACGCGGCGGTTTTCAGTTCGATTCGGATTCGTCGGCGGAATGAATTCATTCCCATATTAATCAATAAATATAAAAGATCTGGTAATAAGGTAAATAGTTCTATTCTTTCTAATAAAGTCTGTGCCAAGGAAAAGCGCGTCGTTGAGTGCCTTCAGAATTCTATGGAAAATGGGGAACGGATTGTATTAACACTATATAGCGTGAAGTTAAAAAAAATATTCTAAAATAACCAACAAATTTTGCATAGTTTAGGCGTGCAAAGCCACCGGTGGGTCGCTAGTTCAAATTAGTTATCAGTGGAAAATATATAAGCCTTCATTATGAAAAGGTCAAAGGGCAATCTAACCTGATATTATATAGATAACAATAATATTATAAATTGCTTTAGTTCGACCAGACACTTTGCAAATAATAATTTACACATACATTTTTTTATGATATAGGTATCTAATTTCGTTTTCCACCCCTAACTCGATTTAATGATAAGCAGCTCCACGTTTTCTTTCCGTAAGGAAGTATGAGCCTTGGAAACGTAATATTATGACACTCTGTTTCCCACATCCCTTTCAACTCTTGAGATGTTACATGTTGAGAGGCGGAACTCAAAGTGCTTTGTCTTCTAGAGAGAAGTGAAAATAATTTAAATTTAGCAATCATTTATTAGATGTTGTCGTGGCGTAGCGGCATAAGTGTGTGATTGTAAACGCGAGTGTTGTGGGTTTGATTCTCACTCGGGGTAATGGAATATTGAAATATTTTCATTTTCCTCGCTCTGGTTACGAGGCAAAGCGTGACGTTCAATTGTCAAACGAAAACTACACGCAATGCCTTGAGATTTTGGCGGAAAGTGGTGGAGGGAAGTGTCCGCCCTGCCTAGTCTGTTATGAAAAGGATATGGTGTAAAGCAAAAAAAAATACACCTCGCTGACCGTCAGACCCTGTCTCCGTTCATCACAACTGCTTCCGCTTTAATGATAAGAGAACAAACATCTTTGAAAACCTTAAGAAATTATTTTTAAATAGTGCTTCGTAATGTTACTGCTATATCTCTATCTTTGTATAGGTAACAAATTTACCTCAGGCGAATGTTAGGTATTTGAATTTGACCAAAAGCTAGTTAGTCACTTAATATGTAATTTAGCCAATTTAATATGCCAATGTAATTAATAGTTTATCTGTAATATAAATTTCCAATTTTCCTATTTTTTTCCCTTCATTTGTATTGTAAATAATTTGTCTGTCTATATCCATCTGTGTGTGTAATTTAAATATGCGAGCGTTTATGTATCGATTTTTGCCATCATCGAACCTCTCCATCTTTCTTGGTATCTTTTTCCACCTCCTTAATATCTTTGTAAAATTGCTTATATATGAAGAATTATGTATATGTATGATGAAAATGTACTAAATTAGTAATATGTTAAAATTATTTTAACACCTTCCTACTGATAGATATAGCGCAGAGTTGAGTTACGTCACTCAGCACGTAATGTATGAAATGTGGGCAACGGAGTGTCCTAAAACTAAGTTTACTCTAATGTCTTTCTATGTGAGAAAAAGCAATAACCTTTATAAATATATGTATAACATAAAGTCGATGTCAATAACATCTCATAGTTTGTCGTACCTGTGAACTAAATTTCACCACCGTATATTGTAATCCTTCTCCCATATAAAATTGTATAGAAGAATTCCAGTCAACGTACGATATCCCTTTATAACATACCATGTACTCTTATTGTTATATACACTTGGGTGAGCGTGCAAAATTTTTATCTCACGTTTCTTAATATTTTGTAAGTAAAAGATCAGTGACTTCTTTCTCCATGTGGTCTGTGGCAGGTTGTAATATAATAGTGTTGGGAAATTTATATTTTCTTTTTGTTAATAAAATATAGCTTTTTATATTTTGTGTATAGATATATAAAATTAATAACTAAAAAAATAAATTAGCTTCCTGCACACAGCAGGGTAGGCCGAGGGAACCTAGTGATAAGACACTCCGTTTCCCTCTTTCCGCCGAATTTTGGAGGCATTGCTTGTTAAGTGGCGGAACTAAACGCTGTGCTTTGGCCTCGATATATAAATATATACATATGTCTGATACCTAATATATACATATGTATTTCTTAATATATCATATGTATTTCTTAATAAAGGATGTCTCAATGACGTGTTTTATAGTAATTTCTTCCAAGTTCTAGAGTTAAAAGAAAAGTTTATGCAGTATTCAAATAAGATTGTTGAAATACCTATACTGTAAACTATTTAACAATAAACTTGTACTTTACTTTGTAAGTAGGTTACTAAATCCTTTCGTTCTTAAGTACTACTCTGGGGAATGAGTGATTTTATTTTCCTTTCTCCAGTAATAAAACAAAACGCGGCGTTCATTTTCGCCACTCAAATATTTCAAAAGATGATCTCATCAACTCAAAAAAAGAAAGCCCGTAACTTCAATTCTTTTATCTATTTATATTTATTATTTGATTACAATGCTGAAATAGAAGGCTATCTAATAACAATCTACTCTACAGTCGAATGTTTGTTTGTAATTTGTATTAAGGTGAAATTTATCAATCCATGCAAATCACGAATTCAATCATCATATTGAATCAACGTAAAGTTTTGTGTAGCATTGTATTTTTTTTAATTTCACACTGTTTTCCGCACATTGGAGGGTAAGCAGAGAGAATTTATTATTAGGACACTGCGTTTCCCATTTTCCACCCATATATCGACGTATTACGTGTTGAGGGACGGAGCGAAGAAATAATAAATATTTCATTCCCGCGAAAGGGAATCGAACCCACACGACGACATCTAGTAATACCCTCTAATTATTTTTTTTCAAACAGTAATTAATTTTATTTTGTTATTTAAAATTTCAGCTTTAGAATAAGGAAGGTAGGGAAGGTGGATAAATAAAGGTAAGCCGTTATAAAAGCGGGAAAAATCTCCAAACCCTAAAAGTCCTGATTCCTTACAAAAACAGCACCTTTTGAGTGAATATAAGCGGAAATAAAACAAGGGACTAAAATTTAAATATTGTTTACCGTTGTTTAACTTTAAAGATTTTTTTTTAACCCTGAAAAGTTAGTAATTATAGAGATTCATCTAATTAAGTCACCTGACGAATTTGTAAAAAACAAGATCGTCACGTGACGAAGACTCAGCGTGTTTGTAAACAAGACAGTTGTGGGTTCGATTACCACTCATTGACAAGAATTTTTCATTTTCTGTAAAAGTATACTTCAAAGTATGCGATTTGGGGGAGAATGGAATTTGTGAACATTAGGTTTCCTCTGTCTACCCAGTTCAATGCTTTTTCTCCATTCCACCCAAACTTGCGTAGTCTCTGTACTGAGCTCTCATGGCAAAGTGGGGAAATGTAAATATTTCACTTCTCCGAGTGAGAATCGAACCAGCAGACATAGTTTTTTATAGTGAGACGCTATTCTACCGCGCCACGATGTCACCAACTCTCTGTAGTTTGAATGTATAAAATTATATGATAAGAGTGCCATTTTAACCCTTTGAGGTATGGGATTAATATATTGTGCAGACATACAAAATATTGTGGAAGGAGTGGAAGGTTCCCAGGTTCCATCTGCCTGTCCTGGTGTGTACTGTATACAGCATTTATTTCATACATCTATTTCAGCATTACTCAAAAGACCGTTAAAGGTTCGGTCAATATACGGAAGCGCACCTTAAAAGATGAAAGAAAATATACAAGAATATAATATATCATGTTTTGTTTGCTAAAGTCCACTAGCAAAAAGGGGCTTTTAATCTTTAGAGGATGAATTGAAGCGTACATAATACGCGTTGGCGTTGCCATAGCAACGTGTATAAACATAAAAGTGTAAATATTGTCAAATGTAGAGAGGCGGTCGTGGTGTAGGTTCATAAGTGTGTAACTGTAACGCGACGATTGTGAGTTTGATTGCCACTCGGTTGAAAGTATTATTATTTATTAATATTGTCAATTTTTTGGTCTGGTCGAGCAAAAGCGCGGCGTTGAGCTCTGTCGTTCAACATGCAATGCATCAATAATTCGGCGGAGAGTAGGAAACGGAGTGCCTTAACACCAGGTTCCCTCTGCCTACCCTGCTATATGTGATATTATTGTCAGTACATTAGGATAGCGACTGCGACACATTAGGCTACACACATATTTAACTAAGAAGCTCTTAATACTTTCAATGCTGAAGATGAACTAAGTTTTACGTACCTCAATGTAAAGTAGGTATGCGCTGAGAACATAATATTAAGACATGTCTTTCTCTTTCTTTTGATTAAATTCAAGACAGCGTACAGAGTTCCTGTTGTATCCCGCACATTGCAGGATGGATAGAATTTAGTGTTAAGGAACTCTATTCCACTTTAAGACACTTCCGGTCTCCACATAATAATCTAAATGTAACCGTTCCTGATAGTCGTTATTGAAGTCACTACTGTCGTGACTACTATCGTGTGACTACTGTAGTTCACTTCACACTGTGGTACTGTGATCTTAAACTAGATTATATATAATATTTAAATATATCAAGCGCTTTCGTTGCTAAACGACTAATAGACACGCACATAGGATACTAGTAGACTTAGAAAGTAGTTGTTGGTTAGTGAGTGTAGGGAGCACTACTGGTAAAAGAAGATAATCAGCTTCACGCTATATCCCGCACACAGCAGGGTAGGCAGAGGGAACCTAGTGTTAAGACACTTCATTCCTCACTTTCTGCCGAATTCCGGAGGCATTGCGTGTTGAGTGGCAGAACTCAACGCCGCGCTTAGCCTCGACACCAGAGCGAAGAAATGGAAATATAAATTTAAGTAAATATTTCATCTCCTCGAGTGGATCGAACCCACAACCAGTCGGTTTTACAGTCACTCTTCATGTCACTGCGCCACGACTGGCCTCTTCTTATCTTTTCTTAAAATCTACACAAACAAAGTTACGATGGACGACAAGTATAATATAAATAAAAATATAAAACATTATCCCAATTCTCACAGGAGATTGAATGGACACATTGGCAATGAGGCAAAAGCTTAGCTATAGAAATGTTTATAATAAATTTAATATTTTTTCTTCAAGGAATAAGAAAAATGGACAGAGGTTGACACCACTTGATTTACACGGCCGTAGTTTTTCAAAAAAAATGGAACATAAAAGTGGGACCTCTGTACAAACTCCGGAAAAATATGACGAACCATGGCAATATTTATATAAAAATCATTTAACGCAACGTTGTATCGAGGCTCAGCTGAAATAAAAATGCTTTCCTTTTTTCATTACAAAGTATTTTTTTAAAAGAAAATACAAATTTTATAATGATAAATATATATTTTTTTATTTCCTGGATATATGTAATAAAAAAGGAAGTATTGTATACACATCAATCAAATAATCATTCAGGTTAATTAACTCTTGTGATATTTAATTTTATCTGTACCTTGTAGTACTGTTAGATGTTAGTTAGCCAACCGGTAGTATGTGTCGGAGCCACGCGCGGTGCGCTCGTGCTTGACGTTACTGTAGGCGGAATATATACGGACTTTTGCCTTGAATTAGAAAAAGTTATTTAAAAATAATAAATGTCACTTTAGGCGGGAAACTATTTAAGTGTGAAATTTGTGTTTTTTCATATTCGTTTAGTTAGTTTTTCCATTTTTTGAAATTTATTACAATTTTTTCTCTTAGATTGGATTTTGGTAAGTATTTTCTTATAGCTAGATAAATAATTATTATTGGAATTTATAAATTTTCTTGTGTTATTGTATGTTATTATGTAGTTATTTTGTGTTCTTTTTTAAGTTTTATTATGTATTTTTAAATGAGCAAAGAATTAAATGAGATAAGCAGAGTGAATAAGATCTATATTTAAATTAATTGTTTATATTGTAATTGTTTTTATTAATCGTCGACTTTTATCAACAAGGTCTTACCTTAACTTAGCTTCACGCTGTATAGTCAGAGAGAACTTAGTGCCAAACGCTACGCTACTAATAAATATATATAAAAAAAGTGGTTGAAAGTGGACAACAGAGTGTCTGAACATTAGGTTGTTTCTGCATACCATGTTTTGCGGGAAAAAGCGTGAAGCTGTTTTATTTTGTCAAGTAAAATCTTCTGCTCGATAGTTGATAGAATATGCTATCATTTCATTTATTTAAATTGTCATTTTTTGTTATAGTTGGGCTTGAAGTTGATCTATACGGAAATTGAAAAAAATAAGTTTTGTTAGGTTTTAATATCAGATATTTATAAAGAAAATGTATGAAAAAATTAACGTAGCGGGATTTGAACCCGGACCTCTTTGGAAACCGTCCAAGAGCAAAAGAGTACCTCTTTTAAAATCCGTTCAGTGTTATTCCCTATTCAATAAGTATACTATCTGCTTATTTCTATAACGTACTTTAGAGGCGGCATTAGTAGGGTCGTTTCAAATATGATGAAGTAGCGAGAAAAGCTCCGACATTGGAGCACCGATTAGCATTTCAAAATATAGGCATGAGGCGTGGCGCAGTGGCACAAAGTGCGACTGCGACTGGTTGTGGGTTCGATCCCCACTCGAGGAAGTGAAATATTTATTTACATTTATTTTTTCATTTCTTCGCTCTGGTGTCGAGGCAAAAGCGCGGCGTTAAGTTACTTCACAAATCCCAGATACTAATACCAAGTGATGGGCTAAGTAATTTCTTCTCTTTAATGCATCAAACATTTTTTAAATATCTCACGCTGTATTCGGAATAAATCAGGGTACGCAGAGGGTGACTTAGTGTTAAGACACTTCGTTCCCCACTTTCCGCCGAATGTTTCGAGGCATTGCGTGTTGAGTGGCGGAACTCAACGCCGGGCTTTTGCTTTGTTCAAGATGAAATGAAAATATTAATAAATAATAGGTAATTCATTCCCTTGATTTTGGGATCAAACCCACAACTATCGCGTTACAGTCACCTTCGCATCCCTGCGCCACGACGGTTTATAGATTCTTAAATATCACTATAGAAATAACATTAATAGTGCGTAACGTTTGGTTTAAAATATGAAGTAAACTTTCAAAAAGCATAAGGTTCCCAATATAAATATACAATCAAAGTAATACTAACAGATATATTTTTTTTCCATCTTTTGTATGAAGATGTTAAAAGGGCGCGGAACAGATGTCTCGTCCTCGTCCTCGAACAGATCTCACGTTTATCCCACAAATTTAAATTGTATTGTTATTCCACTATACTACAAATGCTTTCTATTTATCAACATATACTTTATATACAAGGATTTTATATATTACATTTAATTTTTAAATATTATTTCTGTATTAATAATTTTAAATCTACATGGAATGTTTCAAAAAGTAGTTATTGCGTAGGGTAAGAATCAATAATATTTGATTTGTAAGTTAAGTTTAACATTTAACTTTTATCTAGATATATTCTTAATATGAAGTCAAAAGCAAAGACAAATAAAATTATTAATTTATCGTATAGGTACTTAGAGAGTGTATGGGTTTACCTCCTTAGGAACCTTCTTGCTGAAACGGAAAAACCGGAAACGGGATTTTACATCCTTAAGTCCACGTAAAAATAAGATGTGGGCGACTATCAATAAATATCCATACAATTATACAGCCTTATATTGCCTTATTGAAAATTGTCACGAATATAAAAAAAGTTACTTGAAAAAACTTTTGTCAAATGAATCCATTTGTCAAATGTCCATTCGAGCGTAAGCCAAAATAATTTATGAAGCCACAAATTTTTCTAGCTTAGGCTTTCTTTTTATTAATTGTTAAAAAAATCATGTTATATGTTTTTTTATGTTTTATAATTTAACTAGCGACCCACTCGCGGCTTCGCCCGCTTTAATTACTGAATTATTCATGTAATGTACCTATGTTTGCAAAACACTTAAGATTACCAATGTGAAAATTATTTAAACCTTAATGCAACCCACATTTTCGTAGTTCCAATACGGGTGTTCCAAATGTTTAAAAAAACACACCTAAACAAATGCCACAAACAACAGAAAACTTTAACGAAAGAAATTATAAACAACAGCACACTTAGATACTATTCTCTTACCCAAAAATACTTAAACGAAAGATGTAACCAACTATGTCGCGTTGAAATACATTATAATTATTGGGTAGCTCCAAAATACGTGCAAACGCTTCTAAATTAACTTTGCTATAGAGCCTGGCGCAGAAATGAAGCATTCTCTCGTCCATCTCCGTAGTAGCTCCGAACGACATCTGGGCGTTGACACAGTATGGAATTGGAAGGATTATCAAATGCCATCTAGGCGGTCAACTCAGTCAGGAGAGACCCTCGGTTTCCTGAGGGAGGCCCATCTTAAACGACCAAGGTTCAATGCAAGGCTCATGAGTCGGATTTAGAGGAGGATAGAAAGTCCCTAGGAAATAGTCTTACGTCTGACAGGCAGGCAGGCAGGCAGGCAGGCAGGGAGGCAAAGACATGCGTGACGTGCTGTGGGGTTCCGGCTCTGAGCACTTAATGAAGTAGACCCGGGTGCCAGACGCAGTCGAATGCGTGGTACGTCGAAAAAGACTATTATTGCACTCTCCTTTCGGTTGATCACTGTTGCGGCATAGTATAACCAGAGTGGTATACCCGCTTGCCAAGCTGCTCGCTTCGTGGAGAAGTGAGAGGAATATCTTCTCGAACAGCTTGGCGACCGCGCTAAGGAGGGTTATAGATCGGTATCCTTCAGGCTGCGGGGTCTTCCCAGCCTTGGGCAATATGATGAGCAGGCCTTCCTTGCATGCCCCGGGGGAAAGAAGACAGGTGGGTGCGGCGGATCCATTGTTATAAGCAAAAGGTTGCGGGGCGCGGGGGGACGGGTGGTGGACGGCGAGCCGTTACACAGCAAGATTTTTTTAGTACCGTAATTGTAATTTTAAATCTGTGGTACTAATCTTCTAAAGTACTTATTGAAATGAAATGAAAACAGTAAACAACATTTTGATCTATATTAAATGGCCAAAAGGTAACTAAATAAATAAATTAGCTTTACGCTGTATCCCGCACACAGCAGGGTAGGCAGAGTCAAGACACTCCGTTCCCCACTTTCTGCCGAATTTTTGGAGGCATTGCGTGTTGAGTGGCACAATTCAACGCCGCGCTTTGCCTCGACACCAGGGCGAAGAAATGAAAACATAAATTTAAGTAAATATTTCATCTCCTCGAGTGGGGATCGAACCCACAACCAGTCGGTTTTACAGTCACACTTTGTGCCACTGCGCCACGACTGGCCTCGTAACTAATATACTTATTTATATACTGAGAGTAAGGGATGATATAGCTTTTCTCTAAAACTATTTGTAATTTCGAAATATTGTAAAGAGCAAAGTTTATCTTTGATTAACGTTAAAAATTAATAACTTATTTAAAAGGATAAGGATTAATATCATTATGGACACACATCCCTTACAATAAGAAAATATATTTAAATTGCCGTCTAATTTTCGTCTCCTCTACGCTTTCATTAGTAAGATTTAAACGATTGTTATTTGCATTTCTTGTTCTACGACCTATGAACGACTTTTTCGTGGCAATTAAATTAAAAAAGGAAATGTTTAAAAAGGTAAAAAAATAATAAAAAGAAGGAGAGTAAACAATTTAAACAACAGGATACTTAAACGAAAGAAATGATAAACAAAAGACTACCTACTATTCTAAAAGATGAAACTAAATATATCGCGCTGAAATAATACATTAAACTCTAATTATCCAATACGTACAATCGCATCTAAATCTACTTCGATACAGAGACAGGCGGGGAGAAGGGCGCGGCGGACGCGTCGCGTGGCGCGGACGCATGGCGTGTGGTGAGCCGTTTCGCAGCAAGGATATTTTGATATTGTAACAACTTCTAAAGTACTTATTAAAATGAAAAACAATAAAAGACAGTCTTTATCTCCATTAAATGGCCAACGTAACTAATATACTTATTTATATGCTTTATGAGTAAGGGATAAACGAAACATGAGCCAAATCTGCGGTTTATAACGGGCGTGACGTGTCAACAATTAAATGCGTTTTTCTCTAAAACTATTCATAATTTCCAATTAGTTTAAAAAGCAAATTTTATCTTCGTTTAACGTAGAAAATTAATAAAGTATTTAAAAGGATAAGGATTGATATCATTATGGACAAACATCCCTCACAATAAAAAATATATTCAAATTATTATTTTTAGACAGAAATATGCTCACTGTATGTTATCCTTAGAAGATACAAATATGCTGTCGCTGACTTTTTTGTAGATCTTATTAAGAGGAATAATACTCTAGTACATTGTTTTCTTGTAGGACTTACCATTAAAGCAGCGCATGCGTGAAAGTTTCTCAACGGGTAGGACTTTATGCACATTTATCATATTTATGTCAAATTACATTAAAATATATATATAATAAATCATACACAAACCTTCTCTGAGAAATACTCTACCTCATGGTGAAAACCGCATCAAAATCCGTTGGGTGGTTTAGAGGAAGATCGCTTAGAAAGGCCAGACAGAGAAAAAAAGCGTTTCTATTTTATAATATTTTTTAATTTAATATAAAACAATGTTAATAAAGGAATATCTTTAATTTAAATTTTCTCTTAATCTGTGGACTTTGTATTTGTACGAGGATGTATATTAGTGTAATGTATAGAAACCGAATACGGCGTTGAGTTCAGGTACTTAACATTCAATACATCAAGATTTTGGTAGAAAGTGGGGAACGGAGTGTCTTAACACTAGGTTCTCTCTGTCTATCCTGATTTATGCCGAATACAGCGTGAAGCTGAAAAAAAAAGTAAAAACTAAATTTATCTTAACATTTTTAAAGTATACACTTAGAAGAGAAAAATGCTTTTTAAAAATAATATAAAACGATGCAGGTTTTATATTATGCTTCCACTTGATCAAATGTACATAAGTTATATATAAAAATTGTGCATCTTCTCACAGGTTCTCTGAAGATAGTTAGGTAATAAATAAAATACAAAATCTAGTACCTAATGGTACTAACATAAGAAGGCTTGTGATAAAATTATTTTAATAACAGCATTTTCGCTTCTCGATAAGACTAAAATAGTCATTTTGCTGAGCAAGCTGATACGTTTAATAACTACAGTACATTCACTGTCTATATTGCTTTTTAAATTGTTAAACTATGGCTGGTACACTATTGTTATTTAACTCTTTGTCAAGTTCACGCTGTATCCCCCACACAGAAGAGGGAACCTTGTGTTAAGACGTTCCGTTTCCCACTTTCCGCTAAAAAATATTTTTAAAATATATAAAATAATATAGAGTTTCTATTGTGCATTTGAAGGTTTAAATTCAGTGCTTAGTTTGTTTAGTTTTTTTATATTAATATATTTGTTATATTCATATATATTATGAGGAGAATCGTAGCGTAGCGTGCGTCTGTACAAACGACCGATTGAGGGTTCAATTCCCACTGCAGTAAATTAATGTTTAAAATATTCATAATTAGTAGTGGGAATCGAACTCCCAACCGCAGTCACATGCTTGTGCCCCTACACCATGACCGGCCTCATATATGTATCTACATCTGCACCAAGATAATGTAAATTTCATAATAAATAAAAACAGTTTAAAATTACTAAGAATGTAATTGAATTTGATATGAAAATAGGTTTTTATTTGGCTATGTAAATAAAGTTTTAATATACACTTTTAGTCTGAAATCGTTACAAAATGTAAATATTTTGGCGGTAGATTAGACGTATAACGGCTTTATTCATGAATCTGTGGTACTATAATGAAGCTGAAGAGTTTGTCTGTTTGAAATCAGTAATCTCACGAAGTACGAGACCGAATAGAAAAAATATTTTCGTGTTAGATATCATACTACACTAATCATTTTGATGTAACTATAGGACACTTGACTTACTTATTTGGCCACGCGGGATTTTCGAGATTTTTTTTAACTTTACGCTGCGCATAGCAAGGTAGGCAAGGGGAACTTGGGAACCTAGTGTCAAGATACTCCATTCTCATTAAGACTCAAATTCACAACCTGTCACGCCTACAGTAGTACGCTTGTGACACTGCACCATGGCTTGCCGGCGATTATTTTAATTTCTTCATTATCTCTGATCTTGTTATAAGGCAGATAGTGTGTGTATCCCTTCCTATCCTGTTATATGCGGGAGGAAAAATAAATCTTCTTTGTGGTGAAACAAAATACGCAGTATCTCAAATTTGAGAGGAAAGTAAAGAACTGCTATATGTGAGTTATACAGTAAAGCTGAAAAAAATATTTTTGGGAAACCTTGTAAAGTTATACTGTATCTGGTTTTTAACCTTAGAGTCTCGTGTAATATTATATTTAATGTTTTATTTTTGTAATTCGATCCTATTCAATATATCTGGTTTCTTTTGAAATATGTTTTTGATGTTGACTATATTTTCTAAATAAAAGGAATATGGTGGGTTTGATTTCTTTGTATTGAGAATAGGTTGCTAACCTTATCTGTACGTAAATACAGAATAATATTAGATGATATTAATTTTAATTTTTTTTAGCTTCACGCTGTATTTCACACACAGCAGGGTAGACGCAGGGGAAATTGTAAGCCTAGTGTTAAGATAATCTGTTTCCGCTAAGGCACTTCTGTTCCCTGCTTTCCGGTGATTTGAGGAGATATTGCGTGTTGAGTGTCAGAGAGACCAGAGCGAAATGAAAAAAAAATAAATAATATTTCATCGATTGAGAATCAAACCCACAACTTGGTTCAATGGCTTTAACATATTAATATAGAATAAATGGGGCTTCATCTGCAAAGACCGCTTCGCCGATAACGTAGTAATCGTCATAAGTAATTTCATTTGATCACAATTTCCTTTCTTCAAATCCTGTTGTCGTCAAAGGCAAGGAAATCCTTAAAATTTATTCTGCTACATACGAAAAATGCGTGACTTAAAGAAACCAATATATATATATATATATATATATATATATATATATATATATATATATATAGAATTGTATTACATGTAAGTTAGGATGGCTGCAGTTGTAGAGTTAAAAAATATTCAATTATGTAAATAGTTATTTTAATTAAATTAAAAAGAAAGATTTTTGTCTGTGAATGTAAGTTTGTTACGCTTTCGCGCAAAACTACTCAACCGATTAGGATGTAACTTTGTACACATATTGTTAGAGATTCTATGGCTATAATATAAAAATAATTTTTATTAGAGCGGTGCCGCGTTTACTACGTATACTGTAGTTTAAATTTGTTTATCTTTACGCAATACTCGCACTCGCGTTCTTGCTAGTAGATAGATGAGAGTCTAGAGATAAGATAACTTTGTTTAACGCCGCACTTTTTCTTCTTGAAAAAAAAAACAAAAGTAAATACAAACAGTTTACTTTTGTTTTTTTAGCTCCACGCTGTATCGCACACATAGCAGTGTAGGCAAAAGAAAACTCGTTGGTTTCACATTTTCCGATTTTTTCTACCAGAGGGAAGAAATGAGAATATTTTTTTTTTTCTAATAGGAATTGATTCTATAATAGTCGTTCCACTTACATTTGTGCCTGATTGGCAATATATTAATTTAAAGTTGTAGCTAGTATAATAATTTTCAGAAGAGTCGAACCTTGGGTATTAGAGCGTCGCTATTCAATTTTTTATATGTTTTGTTTAAATATTTTTCTATAATAATATTTAGTGTCGACTAATACTTGGACTAACACTTGTAATAAAATGTAAATCAAATAAATATATAGTCATAGATGAAGTTGCAGATGATAACGTTTTGTGTCGACACGAACACCGAGCGAAGAGACAAAAATATTAAGTTAAATAGATAGTCACTCTACCTCATGACTGGCCAAAAAAAATAGCCTAAAAATCGTGTAGATGAAAAACTTGTTTTGTTATAACATTCTGGTATAGTTCAGTTAGTAAAGTGATATTTTACAGAATACAACTCGTACATAAAGTAGAATATTTGAAAATCGTAAATTTATAAAAGAATACTCGAGAGGCCAGTCGTGGCGCAGTGGTACAAAGTGTGACTGTAAAACCGACTGGTTGTGGGTTCGATCCCCACTCGAGGAGATGAAATATTTACTTAAATTTATATTTTCATTTCTTCGCTCTGGTGTCGAGGCAAAGCGCGGCGTTGAGTTCTGCCACTCAACACGCAATGCCTCCAAAATTCGGCAGAAAGTGGGGAACGGAGTGTCTTAACATTAGCTTCCCTCTGCCTACCCTGCTGTGTGCGGGATATAGCGTGAAGCTAATTTAATTTAATTTAATTTTTTAATACTCGAGAAAGTCATGTCCATGGTAGGGGGTTTTTTCCATTGAATAATTATATATCTAATTAGATTAGACAAGTTTGTACGGAACAGTTAGTGTACGAATCTAACTTAAACTTGGACAGTTTTATATTTTTTAGTTATTTGTAGAAAAAACGAAAATGTTTGGATTTAAATTGTCAGTCAATATCTATCTGTTAAGTTATCTGTTTGTTTTTGATACATCTAATTTTAGAAACAGTTGAATGGACTCCGATAACACTTTTACTTACGTAATTTTTTTACAACAAATTTTAAATTATTTAGATTTTTTTAGTGGTAGGCAGAGGGAACCTAGTATAAGACACTCCGTTCTAATTAAGACATTGCCGTTCTCCACTTTCTATTGAATTCACTAGAGCAAAGTAATAAAAATGTTAAATATTTCCCCCAAGTGCTACTTCAACGTCTAATCAGTTGAATCGTCCGGAATGTCTATATATTAATATATATTCTTTATACATGGGTCCTTGTATAAAGTTAATACAAGATATTGCTTGCTCGAGCTGCTTGGGCACTCAAGCAAACGGACAGATAGATTGCGCTATTCTTAGCACACATCGTTATTAAAATTGCTTGTTGAAAGTGGATAAATTTATGTATATTATATGACAAATGGTATCACAAGAGAACAGTATAGGATTGTAGGTTTCATTTTAGGTAAGGAAGTTTTAGGGGTTTGTACCCAAAGGGTAAAACGAGGCCTTGCTGCTAACATTTCTTTGTCTGTCTGTCTGTCACCAGGCTGAATATTATGAACAGTGGTAGTTAGACATCTTTGTCTGTCTGTCTGTCCGCCACAAAATACGCAATGCCTCCAGATTTCTTCGAAAAGAGGAAAATGCAGTGTCTTAACACTAGGTTCCCTTGGTCTACCCTGCTGTGTGCGAGATACAGCGTGAACGTGACATTTTCTCCGTAGGTAGTCAGTACTTCCCTCTAGGAACTTAGTGTGAAGAAATTCCGTATTTTTTCCAGCAGATAAAAATTAAATTGATTTTGATTTGAACATTAGATGCCAGTGCATTATTGAATAAATATCTATTTTGTCGCATCGTAATATCCAAATTATAAAAAAATCAGCTTCACATTTTCTTCGGTATAAATTTTATAAAGACATTTTTTATAGATACTGAGAAAATAAACTTAGATGTTAAGGGTTGTATCATAACTCTCTTGCTGTAAGGTCTAGGCAAAAAAAATAGTGTTTTAAGTAATAACAATACAACCATACAACAAATCATTTAAAGCTAGGTTAGTCTTTCTTTATTTTATTTACAAAATTTAAATTCCGTTTTGAAATTTCAATATCGGCTTTGGTTTCTAAAAAATAAATAAATCAGCTTCACGAGCACTATATCCCGCACACAGCAGGGTAGGCAGAGGGAACCTAGTGTTAAGACACTCCATTCTCCACTTTCTGCTGAATCCTGGAGGCATTGCGTGTTGAGTGGCAGAACTCAACGCCGCGCTTAGCCTCAACACCAGAGCAAAGAAATGGAAATATAAATTTAAGTAAATATTTTATCTCCTCGAGTGGGGATCGAACCCACAACCAGTCGGTTGTACAGTCACACTTCGTGCCACTGCGCCACGACTGGCCTCTTTGATTTCTACTTAGTATTATTAAAAATCCATTTTCAAATTTTGCCCCATTTGCATATATTTATTTTGCCAATATTAATTTCATAAGCTTATCATTACCTGTAGAGTCACCGACAAGGTTATCTTATTAACATGTTTCCTAATTTGCATCGATAATATTTATATCTATGACGGAATGAAAGCTGTTTCTATGTACGTCACGTAATTTACTTTTTTTAACGCCGCGTCCTGCACGTAGCGAGGTAGACCATTTCGCTTTCAATTTTCCACCAAATTCTGGAGACATTGCGTGTTTAGTGGAACTCAACGTCGTGCTTTACCTTGTCGCCAGCGAGCGAGTGACGAAAATTTTAAATATTTCACTTCCCTAAGTTAGAATCGAATCCTGAACGGCCCTGATGCGCCACAACGGCTTTAATCGAATTACAATAGATATGAATACTTACACATACTTTCGTTATAGAAGTTTTTGAGGGTGTATATTTCTTATTGTAAGTAATTTTAAAATTATATTAATAAAAAAATAACCTTTTTTTTGCCCACATAATGAAATGATCCTTTTTCAAATAAATTTTTTTTTTATCAAAACTAACAAAACAGTCCTTAAGCATGGAGTTGACAAGTACAATATACTCATAGGTACCTCTTTGATATATGTTTGAAGTTTTTATTTTTTATTTTATTTTACTATGTTTAATTTAATACATAACTTTTCTAATTGGTTTATGAAGTTATTACCGGCTAAAAGAAATATTTAATATTATCACTTCCTCGCTCTGTTAATTAGGCAAGCACGGCTAGGCTGAGTTCTTCCACTCCACTAACTTTTCAAGAATTCGGCGGAAAGCGAGGTTGGAAGTTTCCCAATGGGTACTGGGTGTTTTATCTCTCGGTTCCCAGGTTTCTCTCCTCCCCCATGTGCAGGATACAGCTAAAAAAGTGGCAGACAGAGCGCAGCGTTGAATTACGACAAGCAGCATGCAATGTTTCTAATTTGGAGAGTAGACAACGAAATAAATGGATACTGAGCTTCAACTGAATTAGATATTCATTATTTTTTCAATCGAAACTAATTTTGAAAGCTCCCAAAGTTTAACCAAATTTAACAACTATTCCAGCGATTTCGCATACATTTTGAAATTGTTTTAACAGAAACTTTACTTTGTAAAGAATGATAAAGCAGTGTTCGAAAACAAAGTGCGTAGGTAGAGTGCGGTCGACGAGTCATGGCCTTCCAGAAATTAGTTTTCTAAAGTTTTACATATTGTTCAACCGGGAAGAAAACAATCAAAAGTAAGAAAAAATCACATAGGCACAGTCCTTGACGACGACGCAGTTAAATTCAGTGCGGCCACGACTCGTCGACCGTACTATACCTACAAAAGCTCGTATATTTTTACCGTGTTGTTTACAAAGGTGTTTTTACTCTTTTCATTTCATTAATCTTGTCCCGCTTGAAAGAGCTTTATTCACTGATTTATGTATCAATTGTTGCTGTAGGAAGATTACTTGGTAAGTGCAATATAATGTCATTTAAAACTTTTCCGCTACGCTTTCTCTCGTTACCAGATGCAAGAAATACAAATATTAAATAATTTATTCCGCCGAGTGGGAATCGAACCTGCAACCGTCGCGTTCATAGTTATATGCTGTGCTATTGCGCTACCTCAACGGTGACCTCAATATAACTTTAATATAATGTGTTATACTATTGGTACTATAAATATTTCTAACGTATGCGTTAGGAATATAATTTTTCCATCGAGTTAGTATATATTTGGAAAAAAATATTAACTTTTTAAGATTATATATTGAGATTGGGGACCCGACCAAAAGCTTGTATTGAGATTTACTGAGTTTTCAGTAACCTGGTATCAGGATCCTGTCGAATAATAACAAAAGTGATCTACTAGGACGAAAGTGATTATTAAAAGCGGACTGGAAGTAAAACTAGATTTTAACGAACGAAAACGAACAGTAAAAAAACCCAGAAGTTTTCGAAAAAGCACTTATTTGCAAATTGATTCAAGTTCGCTTTTTTTAAAAATGGTACAGTAGAATATGATACAATATTTTTAGATATTTCAAGAAAAAGTAAAAAAAATAAAATATTTTTTATGGGAAAAACAACGCAATTTAGGAGTAGGAATGGTAAGTGAGTGAGTAACCGTCGCGTCGCCCCGACCGGGTGTAAGACCACAGGGTAGGCCTCCATCTTACAGGCCGTTATATGGTTGGTTGAAGTACCCATACACAAAGTGTCTATTTCTATTTCCACGTTTTCATAAGACAACACGTGGCGTTGAGTTCCGCAATTCAACCCGCAAAGTCTCTAACTTAAAGCTTATCTGGCAAAAATCTAAAAATGCCCTAAAACTAAGAACACTTCACCCGTACACTATAAAAGAGTACCATCATATATTTTTCGTAATTTCCACGTGTTTACATAACAAATACATTTCAATACGGAGGTAAATCTGTATTCTGTTTATTTGGATGAAGCCCACAATTTTTACTCTTCCAGCATTCTTTACACGTGACTGGAGTGAGAGATGAAGTTTCAATAATGTTCTTTCAAATAAAGTCGTACGTATTTTTTATTTATTTATTTGGAAAAGCATTAACCTGTTTTATGTTATTATATTTATAAGTATTTCCGGGATTATAAATATGTTTTCTTTGAGGCCGTCGAGGCGTATCGGCATAGGGGTTTTTTTTATGGCGACGATTGTGTATTCGGTTATAATGACAAAGCGTGGCATGGGCTGGTGTCACTCATCATGCAATATTTAACTTTGCATCATAGCCAAAGCGAAGAAATGAAAATATTTAATTCCCTCGAGTGGGAATCGAATCGTCAACTTGTTGCGTTGACAGTCGCACACTTGTGCCTCTGCGCCGTGACAGGCCTCAATGTTTATATTATTTTACCTAAATATATATAAATATTTCCCTTATATAATTCTGTCTAATAGTAAAACATTCTATAACATCCTTTGCAAAGTTTGAAAGTATATCGGTGGAAAGTAATATAAAGAAAATTAATATTAAAGTACAAGCAAACGCTTAGTAAAAACAATGAAACTTTCTTTCCTTTTAACTAAAATTTCGTTTACTTACAAAACTTGTGGTTGTACAATCAATTTGTAAAAAGTAAAAGTTCAATAATTTAGTTGAACGAAAAATTATGACATTTTTTCAATTTGAACGTGATTTGGAACTAATATTACATTACTTTTTTATCGTTATCTTCATTTATTATGTCAATACCTACCGCACGAACAGACCGAAGAAACTACAATGTTTTAAGCATAAACATTGCCCCTAGTAGGAATCTACAAACGTCGACAGTTTGCGCTAATTCTTTCTTATTGCGCTACAGTGGCGTTTTACATATTTAAGAAATCATTATACACAAAAAAGATAACCATAAGAGGCTAGAAGAAGAAGTATAACATAAATATAAACAAAATGAGAAAGAGATTCACGCGGCAATCCTACTGCGGAAGAAGTGGCGTATCTTAACTGGAGGAGTGTTAAGATACTCCGTTGCCCGCTTTCCGCTTACTTCTGGAGGCTTGCGTGTTGAGTGCCTCGACACCAGAGCGAAGAAAAGGGAACATAAATTTGAGTAAATATTTCATTTCCTTGTGTGGGGATCGAACCCACAACCAGTACAGTCACTCTTTTTGATCCTGCGCCACTGGCCTTAAGTACATCATATGTCCACTAATCTCTTTATAAAAAATATACTTTTTTCATATTACAGTTTTAATCTATGGGCTAATGAGCCATGTTCCACGAGATTTATTACGCAGTTGTATGTTAGCACGTGGATATTAATATATTATACAAAACGTCCATTATCTCAAAATTTGCGTGGGAAGAAATAACAAAAAGGTGGAACATAACATATTGGATATGAGAAAAATAATGGCTAACATAATACTAATTATATATTTTTTTAGGGTTCACTTTCCATCTTCCGCCTATAGCAGGACAGACAAAGAGAACAAAGTGATTTTCTTTAATTTTTGAAAAATATATATTTTTGTGCTAAATAAGACAAAGCTCTGTGTTCAGTTTCGTCACGCGACACGCATCGCCTCTCAATAAAAACAGAAAGCTCTTGTGGCAAAGAAACTCTGCCCAGTGTTTTAACTGTAGGTTCCGAGGTTCCTCTACCTTCCACGTACATTGGGATACAACGTGAAATGAAAAAAAAAGAATTGAGAAAAAAACTACAACTAAAAATTTTCACATTGACCATCATTCATATAATATTTTTATAATCTATGGATAAACAAATTACTTTTGAATATTTGTCAATGATAAGACGGCTATTAATTAATCATCTTTGCCTCCTTTTAAACTTGCGGAACTTATTGACGCCAGTTTTTCTGACCCTTTTCCATTCCCTTAATTTTTTAGCCTTTTTCCAAATAGCATCCTTTTCCCTTCCCTTCATTTTTTTACCCTACAGTTATGATTGAAAAAACCGGTACTGTTATTTTGAAATTAATTCTTAGAAATCATTGATTATTAGGTAGAGAGCTCGCCCAATTCCGCTTAAATTAGTGATATTGTGTTGAGTAAAACACAATATCACTAATTTAAGCGGAACTCGAACGCCTGCTTTGGCCATTCTTGCTTCAGCGGGAAGTTGCTAGCAATTTATTGCTTAGTGAGGATCGAACCCAAAACCATCGCGTTCACAGTTAGACACAATTCTATATCTCTATCTACTCTTTAAGCTTGTGTCACGTGTCACCTCGTCGCAAGCGAAATTGCGAACGACAACTAGTAAGCATTTATAAAATGGATGTATATATGTATATAGAAGTGCAAAAAAATGTTATAAAAAAATATATAAAAGATGACATGAAGGATTGTGTAGAAAATAAAAAAAGATCTCTCAATAAATCAAACCGAATAATTCATTTTAAACGTGCTTTTTATCTATCGATAATAATATTATGATTAGTGACGTAATCCCGTATGTGTATGACGTATGACGCCGATTTTCGTCAGATCGGTTAAACAAATTTTATTGTTAGCTAAAAGCTCGAAGGCTATCTACCAGTGTTTGTTTTTCTCTTTAGTCATTTTCCGTTTTTATGAAGGTAATTAGTGTATGGACACTTCATTTGTGAGTGAGCATTTGAATGAAACGCTGTGGTTGGGGTTGGGTTTGATTTCCACTATATTTAAATTATTTCTGTTTATTCTCTCTGTCAGATATACGGAGTGTGATTTTTGTACGCCATCATACGCTAACTTGTTTTTAAATACACATTTTTCATTATGTTTAATCTTATATATTAGTTTATTTTAAAAGACTCATCAATAATTTTAAATAATTATTAATTCAGTAATAAAACAATAACTAAACAATGATTTAAAATGTCATAGTACTACATAATATTTTAGGTTATTTGGTGGAACTTTTATTTCAAGTATGCTTACATATTACAGTAGAAAAAAATATGTTGAAGTTGTAATGTCTTTATATTATAATATAAAAAATACAAAACATTTTTTTCAATAAGCGAGCGAAACTAACATTGTGATTAGAAGCGAAGCCCATTTCCATATAAATATTTCTTAAGTTTATCTCTTTTTCGCTTCACGCTGTATTTGGCACAATGCAGGGTAGGCAGAGACATCCATTAAGACGCTTCTGTTTCTAAAGCTGACACTCAACTGACCTAGGTATAAATTAATTTTAGCTAAAAACAAAACACATTCTTTCCAACATTTTCTAATAAAGCTGTTTATTCTATACAAAAATAACAATTTGCGCTATTAATCATATTTGTTGGATTTTCGGCGATAAACTACACCAACATCTATTACGAAGTAAACACAAAAGAAAAAGTATCGCAACCCATAATTATGTCAAAATACGACTGATTTAAAACGCCGCGAGTCTGAATAGTGTTGTAAATAGAACGAGGGTATTTTTAAACACAACGTGTTGTAACTGATTTCTTTTTGTGGTTTCTGTAATATAAGGATACACTAGGGCTTTTCAGGTTGCTTGGCGACGTTTATTATAAAGATATGTTAGACAATAAATTCCATATTAGAGGCCGGTCGTGGCGCAGACTCACAAAGTGCGACTGTAAAATCGACTGGTTGTGGGTTCTATCCACACTCGAGGATTTGAAATATTTATTTACATTTATATTTTCATTTCTTCGCTCATATTTTAAGGCAAAGCGCGGCATTGAGTTCAGCCACTCATCACGCAATGCCTCCAGAACTTAGCGGAGAGATCTGGGGAACGGAATGTCTTAACTAGGTTCCCTCTGTCTACTCTGCTGTGTGCGGGATACATCGAAGCTGTTTTTTTTTTAAATATAAAATATTACAGTTTTATATAACTAAATGGAGCAGGGGATATGTGTATGTATTTTTATTTCAAACGGAGAGTCTCATCCCTCCTTGTGTCCACCTACTTGAAGCTACAAGCAAACAAATTACATCTTTCACCTAGTTTTAGATTTTTTTTTCGTATAGCAGTGTAGGCAGGGAGAATATAGCGTTAAGTTAACAATTCGTTGTTCCGCCCCAAATTTGAGACATTGCCTGCTAAGTGGCTAAAGTCAATGCTGCGCTTTGCCTTATCAGATCAAGGAAATGGAAATAAAACGTAAATAATAAAAAAATCATGTGAATAGTGATGTGGTACGTAAGTAATCTTGTAATTAATTCTATCTTTTATTTATTTATTTTACAGTAGACAAGTCTATATATGGATAAGATAAGATACCATTATACTACCTATAAAATGGCGGCTAAGCCTAAGAAGCAATTTATTCCAATTAAACTTCTTCAGGCTTAATTTCAGGTTTAGGTTTAGATTTCATCTATATATATGCAAACCTGTAAATTGAGATAACAAACTTACAAATTTAGTTTACCTTAGTAACCGACATGGTATTAAGCAAGCTTTTATTATCATCATTTGTCTATCTAACGATGTTGAAAACGTGGAGGGGGTAGAAGTTTAGTGTCTAACCGTAAAACACGACAATGCCGTGGGTTTGATTTCCATTTGGGGGAATGATTTAATTTCGTCAGTCTGGTAAAAAAACAAAGCGCGGCGTTGAGGTACCCGAGGAGGTAACCGTACGCTACGTATAATATAAATAGGTTGTAAATAGCGTATAAAAAATTCGACGTAGCTTGATAAGAACGTATGGCTTAGTGCTCAGAGAGAGCGCCTGGTCGTTTTCCAGGAGACGCGGGTTCGAGTCCCGCTACGTTAATTTTTTTTATACGTTTTCTAAATAAGTATTTTTCTTTCCTAAGTGTGAAATAACACTTTAAAATGTTAAAAATATTTAATAAATAGCAGGCTCTCTTGCCAGACGATAATTCTTAGTAATTATCTTTGGGTAGCGGAAATTTATAAAAATCTCCCTACAGAGATACTAACAACATAAACTTCACAAAGATACGCCGCTACCCATGCAAGAATGTATGGCTTAGTGCTTAGAGCGTCTGGTCGTTTCCAGGAGGCGCGGGTTCGGGTTTTTTAAATAATTATCCTGTTTACAGACACGAGCTGTGCCACAACGGCCTCTATATGTTTAATACTAATAATAATAATTGAATTTGAATACATACTTTGAATACATCTTATGAATTTAAATTGCGTTATTTACTTACTTACTTCACTTGAGACACGTGGACGGATGCCCGGAGCACAAATGAAATAATAGTGGGTAAATACGAACAAATGAGATCATTTGGCCTTTAATTGCTATCTACGGTGCGGTCTGTATGGAGAATTTATTGTATGGTACTTTGAAGTGGTGAGCTTTTTTAACTCAAGCTTCTTAAGCTGGCTTTACAAAACAGCGTAATAAATATTATTTATATTTTGAGATCATCGTAATATTCACTTAAATATGTATTTCCATTTCTTCAGTCTGGTGTCGAGACTAAGCGCGGCATTGAGTTCTGCCACTCAACACGTAATGTCTCCAGAATTCGGCAGAAAGTGGGAATGGAGTGTCTTAACACTAGGTTCCCTCTGCCTACCCTGCTGTGTGCGGGATACAGCGTGAAGCTGAGATCATCGTGTTGGAACAGGACAGCGTTCTACCAATCTCCCGGGTCTTCCATTGTATTGAAGTCGGCAACCGCAGGGGTTTTAGTGCATAAAAATCCTACATAATCTGGCCATCCCCAAGGATTGGATATCTTTGGAAGATTTCTCCTGCGAAAAAAAAAGACAGCGTCTGACTGTTATGATCGCGTTTTATTCCACCATTGTCCACGAAACTCAAATTCAGTTAATCGGAGATGAGTGTACATTATCACTACATTTTTTTCTACCCTGTTACATTGGGATAAGGCGTGAAACTATTAGAAAAATATATAAACACAAGAAATATATAATATACGAAATAAGATCGTAATTATTATTAAGCAACACATATCCTAAAAGCCTATTAAGTTGTAAAGCACAGTCAATAATATAATAGTAAAATTCGACCTTTACACGACAACGTTCCGTTACGTTTTATGTATTATTTTCATATTATTCTGTTAGGCTTTGTTTACACTGAAAATTGACTTTTGTAGCTTCACGCTGTTTTTTGCAAAAAACAGGAAAAGTAAAGATAATCTAGTGACAAAACACTCCATTTTGCGCTTTCCTTCTGTGTGACATAAAACCTTTACCCTATTACCCTAAAATATTAATTTATTTAATTACGAATTTCTAAAGATTCTTTCCAAACGAAAAATCCTTTCTTGAGAGAGTGAAAGTTGCCTAAAAGGTTTTGTGTTCTAAAGACTTTTAAAACTTTGAGGAATTCCATGTAATTTGAGATTTTGTTTTACACGATCGGTTCCAAATGAACACTCGAATTGAGTTGTGGCACAGTAAGGATATAATATTCTATATTGCTGCAAAGCTATTAACTGCACTAACAAGCCAAAAACTCTTTAACGTAAATAAAAAGAACACATACTACAGAACTTGGTATTTACCATCCATCTAGTAAGTCCAAGACTTCATCAACCCAAATCCCAATCGTAAATCTCCCAATTCCTATGAAATATTTATTTAAATTTACATTTCTATTTTTCCACTCTGGTATCAATGCAAAGCGCGGCGTTGCCGACGCTCAATATGCAATGCCTCCAAAATTCGATGGAAAGTGGCGAATGGAGTGTCTTAACACTTGGGTTTCCTCTGCCTACCGTGCTGTGTGCGGGATACAGCGTTAAGTTAATTTAACATATCATTAAAAATATGAAATAAATTAATAGTAAGAAGATTTTAAAATATAATATTATGGTTATGAGAGTTTAGCATATTTTAGTATAGATAGATGTGTTTATAAAGTAAACAAAGGATAAACTTGTTCAACACATGTTACTTCAAAAGTTTAAAATTGCTTTCTGCTTTGAATATTCATTGAAAATAATTTAATTGTTGAAATATAAAAAATGGTGTTTTGATATAGTACATATTGAAATTAAAATATTTAGTATATTTTTTTAATATAATAAATAAAATAAAATTTGAAAGTAAATCAAAATATAAAAAAACACAATGTAACTTAATAGTGTGACGTTAATTAGAAAAAAGAAATATAATAACAACAAAATCATTTGCTGTCAAACTACTAATGAAATAAAAAAAAAGCAAAATAAACAATATAAATATTGCGTACAAGCTGATTCCAAAATGTATAGAACCTTTATAGCTTCTTGGTTTGGTGGATATGCTGCGACAATTAAATTAGTTCCGTGGGAAACGGAGTGTCTTAACACCAGGTTACCAGGTTTTTAAAAAAAAAGTCCCGCTGAGTTTCTAGCGCCGGTTCTTCTCAGGTCTGAGGCATTAACTTTATTGACCTGGTGGTAAATTATTTGACGTTCAAAAAATTAAGCATGTAACTTCTTATTTTAAATAAAATATTTTGACTTTGACTTTGACTTCTGCCTAACCATCCCTGTGCGCAAGATACAGCGTGAGTCTGACTTTTTTTATTTTTTTTTTTTCAAATTACATATTTCGTTCTAATTCTTAATTGTAACTACAGCTTTAAGTCATTTCCATCATAGAACTATAGAATTCACTTTAGGATCACTCAAACGCGGCGAAAAGATCATTTCGCCTTTACGACGCCGTAAAATGCCTCCAAATTACATTTACACTAAATAATAATAGCTTTATACTGTCCAAGTGTCCATTTCTAATACTTGTGTGAATATATCATTTTGACTGTAAAAACCGCCTGGTTGTGGGTTCGATTCCCACTCGAGGAGATGAAATATTTATTTAAATTTATATTTCCATTTCTTCGCTCTGGTGTCGAAACTAAGCGCGGCGTCAAGTTCTGCCACTCAACACGCAAATGCCTCCGAAATTCGGGGGAACGGAGTGTCTTAACACTAGGTTCCTTCTGCCTACAATAACAATACCTAAGAAATTTTCAAAAAACAACAATTTTCTCAGATTATATGCATTTTTCAGATGATGATGATCAGCTGATATCTTCTGTAATAAACATACTAAAATACAGAGGAATATAATTAAACAGGAATGATTTTTTGCCGTTTCTATAAATAATGATACGAAATCTTCGTGCGCGAGTCCGACTCGCACTTGGGCGATATTTACAAATTCTATATGATTGGTGCTTATTTAGTATTTTATAATATAGTACGGGTTCAGTGGCAAAAATATAATGAAAATTTTATAGGTAACCAAATATGAAGCAAAACATACTTAAATTATCTCTTTAGTCAATGACCTCAGTTTTCGTACCCTAAAACTAAGTATTTTACTGATACTTGAAAGGCAAAAAAATATATTAATTCCATTACCGTCATTTAGAAGTCCTTTTGTTGCCTATTGTTCGTTCAAAGTGCGTTGTAAGTCACACCCTCGTCACTGGTGTCACCCGATTGAACGAAATCACTTCCTTTTTACAATCTATATTAGATTTTAGGCAAATTCTTTCCTGAACATGTGAAATTGGTTACTTTCAGTAGAGAATTATGGAACTGTATACGTAATGGTTGTAGGTTCGATTTTTGTAAGGTCAATTTTACTGTTTGCTTAATGGCTTCGCCCGCTTCAACTATATAATTATTAATTTACTAATCTGCATTATTTTCGTTTTCTAATAATATAGAAAAATGAAATCGCAGTCAATTCAATAAAACAGTTATCTATAGCTGCTGGATCCTTATAGCTGGATATTATAGGAGGCCAGTCGTGGCGCAGTGGTACAAAGTGTGACTGTAAAATCGACTGGTTGTGGGTTCGATCCCCACTCGAGGAGATGAAATATTTACTTAAATTTATATTTTCATTTCTTCGCTCTGGCGTCGAGGCAAAGCGCGGCGTTGATTTCCGCCACTCTACACGCAATGCCTCCAGAATTCGATAGACAGTGGGGAATGGAGTGCCTTAACACTAGGCTCCAATGCCTATCCTGCTGTGTGCCGGATACAGCGTGAAGCTGATTTATTTGATTTTTTTTTATTTTTTTTTTGCAAAAGCTGTAATGTTCTAAGATCGTAAACCCGATATATAAATTTCTAACGTAAAATTCCTTAATGTCGGGGTCACTAGCAGTATATGATGTAATCAATTCAATTGATTGAAAGATCACTCACAATGGCCAAGTTTGTCACGTATCCGAAAAAAAATATTAGAAAGAAATTTCTTTCAAGATAAAAGGGGATTTGAAGAAATGTGGCGCACAATTTATTATCCAATTTGGCAGCTTTTTCGCGGCGTCGCCCGCTTACGATATTTTTTGTAATATTATTAAACTGCATATAAGGAAAATTTATTGATTATTTTAATTTGGTTATGTAGGTTGTTGTACACTTATTAAATAGTAATAGAAATCTTTCGAAATTTTATGAATGGTATTTAAGAATGGTCGTATTCAATAAAAACATGTTTAGTAATTTCAAATCTATCTAGGTGGAAGGTCGGCACGCGAGATTTGAATTAGTTAATCTACTAATTCAAATCTCGTGGGAAATTCTAGATGAAAAGCAGCCTGTTGCTCTATAATTTCTCCTACCTTTCACTAAAACTCTCCGGAGATTAACCTAGACATGTAGAAAGACAAAAAAAATAAAAGTGCTGTTTAGGTATCGTTTAAGTAAGTGATCATAAATATTAATATATATTTTTTAACTTTAAGTTGCATTTTACATTAAAACCAAAAACTTAGTGTTACGACATTCCGTTCCCTCAAAGTTGGCATGTTGAGTACCGGAAAGCCAAAGCGAGGAAATGAAAATTAAAATATTTAATTTCCTCTAGCGGGTATCGAACCCACAGACCGACAAGTTAGTAAACTGACGTAAATAATTTTCGACATTATTATAAGCTTATTATCAAGTTGTTGTATGTACACTTTGTTGTTCTTTGTTCCTAAATAATGAAATTCTAATTTCCATATTGACAAATTGGGTCGACTTTAGGAGAAACTTCTCTAATTAAATAAAAGTTTTCATATATAGAAGTAATTATTTTTTAACCTAGCGCCGAGGTGGTGGAAAAGCGTTACATGGACTGAGGGGTGAGACGGGAGAGAAACCATTTTTAGTTATTGAGAATCAAATCAAATTAGCTTTATGATGTATTCCGCACAAAGCAGGGCATGTACATAGTGTTAAGACTCTCCATTAGCCATTTTCTCTCGAATTATTCGTGGCATTCCGTGTTGAGTCGTGGGACTCTATCTGGAATTTTACCTTGATGCCAAAGCGAAAAAATAAAAGTATTTATAAATAATCAAAGATTTCTCTCTAGTAAAGATCGCACCCACAACCGTCGCGTTACAATCACACTTTTGTGCCTCTGCGCCACGACGGCCTCTTTAAATGTCGATTGTTCTAATACTTTATTTATAAAAAATATTCTTTAAATCTATTTTGGATATCGAACTAATTACCACCATCGTATTTTCTCACCAAACCGGACTCCATTTCAATTCCAAAACAACAAACAGTCAATGTAAACAAAACTCAGGACTAATCAAACAAATAGTAGCCACTATGAGAAAAATAACATACATATGTGAAATCCAAAGTTATTGTCCAAAACTTATAAACTTTGGGCAAAATTTGAGAAGGAGTTCATTAATATTTTTTAGTATCACGCCGTATCCCGCATATATCAGGATAGGCAGAGGGAAGTAGACCTAGTGTCAAGACCATCCGTTCCATGTTTCATTTCAAAAGCAAAAAAAAATCTATTAGACAATCGCTATAAATGTTATACGCAGTAGCGAATACTTAATTTATTACAACATAAAAGTCAGTGGACTGTTCCACTTAATGACTTTAATATTTATATCACCAAATGTAATTAGACTATCAGAATAGTCTTGTCTATATAAATCACTATTTAGTTTATTAGGTCCATACTATAACGTACAGGCTATATGTACCTGTATATAAAAATCTTGGCCTGTCCAGAATTATCAGTTAACTTATAGAACGTATTATAAAGGCTGTAGGAAAGGAAATTATTTCTCCGCATTTCTCCTCGGTTTTCTCCCTGAAACGACACCCTCACACACCTGCATTTTGAATTCTTAGGAAGAAGTGTTAAGTAGTTTATTCTCATTACATTAATCATTTAGATGAACCATGTAGCTACCATCTCCCGTACTTCCAGTAATTTCCCTCTTACCTATAAGTAAAAGGAAAAACACACTGAAGCGTAAAACCAATTTATTATTTTGAATAGTAAATAGAAAAGAGGATGTCAAATTGAATACTCTCTTATACTAGAGTAACTTATTTATGGTCTTCCATCCGCAACGTTCTTACTAGATTTCTTTGTAAAAAATGCAAGCAAAAAATATTTAATATATCACAGCCCGAATTGACATCTGTCACGTTATATTTGCTTTGTGCGGGTAAAAGTGTCAAGTTTACGGCTTGAAAGGATGTAATATAGAATGTCAGTCCGTCGTGGCGTAGCGTCACAGTGTCTAGCTGTAAACACAACGTTTGTTGATTCGATTCTCAGTTGAACTTAACTTTAATTTTTTTCTCTGTGGTAACTAGTAGTAACAACTTAAAATGCAGCTTTGAGTTCCATGTAGAAAAAATTATATGTAGAGAATGGCACTCCTTCCGTATGATTCTCTTCTTTAGGGCATTTCTTAACACTAGGTTCCCTGTGCCTTCCTGTCCTGTTATGTTGGAAAAACAGGGAATCTGTTTCTTATATCATATGTTTTATTAATCTTGCTTCACGTACGAGTATTTCCAGTGAAATATGATTAGACCTTTATTTTCTGTTTCCACTTAATGCCGTGAATGTAGAGGTGAAATCTAATTATATTATGATCTTACAAGAGCATAGAAATTATAATTTTCTTCGTGGTTCATGGTGTAGTGAAGAAGTGTCTGACTCTAAAAGAAATGGTTATCGGTTCAATCCTAGCACAAAGAAATCATTATATTTAAATATTTGTTTATTTTCTTCGGCACGATAAAGTACGGCGTTGTGCTCTGCTACTCAATACCCAATTTCTCGAAATCGGTAATATAGTTAAACAATTTCTTCTTTCTTGGTTCCTTTCTGCGCAGAAAACTGTGATTTTTCATAAATAGCACGTTGAATAATGTTTAAAAAGACGTATTCAGTGATTTGTGAAACAAAGTCACTGAAAAGAAAACATTTTTTAATTGTTCACATTTTCTTTCAATATCTGTACAATAGAAGCTTGTTGCTTATTAATATTTTTTTTAGCAAAAACATCTCTCGCGCAATATTATTAAAATTCGTCATAATTTAAAACAATAAATAGATATACATTATGTTATATTTTTCTTAGTTTTACAATTTATCTATCCTTATCAGTATAAATATGGAACCGATTATCAAACGCTACTTACTATCTCTGCATACTTTTTCGCCTCGTCCACTATCAATTAGCTATTCCTACATGTCCTTCGTGGGGTCCTCACGCTTTTTAGATAACCGATCAGTTTCATCGATATGGTGTTTTTGAAGATCAATCGAGGTCAAGGAGAATTCAAAAATAAATGTTAAAAACGATATTAAGTGTTTAAAATTAAAAACCAATGCTCTTTGTTTAAAGTCCGTCAATCTTCACCAGTTGTTATGTTCTATAGATAGGGTTATGTTCGGGGAAGTATGAATGATCCAAATAGAAACTAGATTATCTGATAGAAAACCAAAGCTATCGAGATAGCCCAAAGAATTTGAATATTTCCGGTTTTCAAAAACATTTAAAGATACAGAGTCAGACTGTAAACGCAATGGTCTAATTTATTCCCCGCGTTCTGGTGAACCAAAACACGGTTAAAAAAAATATTTTCCGTCAGCAAAATCTCGAATTCGGACAGATAGCGGAGAACGAAATGCTCGTAAACTGTGATTTAGGCTAACGACAACCTAATTAGATACGCGAGTATGTGTGGAGATACCTTCTAGATAATGCTTATACTTTAATATATTTTCTTTACTATGTATGTATATTAATCAGATTCACGCTGTATCCCACAAACTGCGTGGCAGGAAGAGGGAACCTAGTCTTAAGACACTCCGTTCCCTACTTTCTGCCGAATTCTGGAGGCATTACATGTTGAGTGGCTGAACTCAACGCCGCTCTTTCCCTCGACACCAGAGCGAAGAAATGAAAATTACAATTTAAGTAAATATTTCATCCCTTCGAGTGGGGTACGAACTTTGTGCCCTTGCGCCATGACTTTGGCCTCGTGGTCTAAACTATTAATATTATATGTACGTATGTAACATAAATAATTTAGTTTAGTTAGTAATTACTTTAGCAATGACAACTTAAATAAAGCTCATGAAGATTGATTAGATGAAATAATGTGACCTACAGAAACTTAGCGTAGAAAAAACAGACGCAGGATATTGATTGTATTGCAATAATTTGTTTGGAGAAAAAATAAATATAAAATAATTGAGGCCAGCCGTGGCTCAGGGGCACAAAGTGTGACTGTAAAATCGACTGATTGTGGATTCGATTCCCAATGCCTCCAGAACTCGGCGGAAAGTGATTGTAGTACATTTCGTAGTAGTTTTATTTGCTAAGACCCAGTGTACTATATATGGGATAAAAATAAAAATGTTAATTTGTATACACAATATTGTCAAACTTAAACACCCATAGTAGTATAAGACACTCTGCTTCCCATTAAGTCTCCATTTACCATTAACCACCGAATTCTTTTAACCTTCAAATCCGCACTTTGCCTCGTTACTAGAGCGAGGAAATCGAACCCACGACTAGCGGTTACATTCACACCTTACACACTTATGCCCATCGGCCACAAAGACTTCATGATATTAAAGTGATATAAATAATTCCTATAAATTGAACCCAATACCCTCTCTATACGAATGACAACTACGCCTACAAATAGTCTTAAACTTACACTCGTATGTGTATATAATATAAGTCATTAATCATACATTATCGTGTTTACGACTCAATTCAAACGAAACGTCTCTCATATGTTGATTGATGCTGGATATTTTTTTTATTAGTACTTACTTTTAAAAAAAATATTTATTATTATACATACTTGTACTTACTACTTTATATAGTACAAGTCGTTGCTGGGAACTTTGTTTTCCTGAACTTTAAGACGTAAAATAGTAGAAGTCGCTGTTTCCCGTTTCCGTAGGAACTTCGACTCTCTTTGTATATGTACTTGTATATATATATATATATGGGAGTCGAGAAGAGAAGGGCAGGCAGAGTGAACCTAGGAACCTACTGTTCAGACACTTTCTTTTTATTGAGGCCCCAAGGTATTAAATTGTAAATATATATTTCCGAGATTTTATCTCCACGTGTTTCGTTATTTAATGACTTGACGGATAGTAACAAAATAATAGCATTCGATTAATAAACAAATATAATAAACGATGTATAATATAATCTGGGGTTGGTCGGCTAATTTTGTACGTTTGTTATAAAGTAAGTAGGTAAAAGTCAAATATTTTTAATCAAAACTAGCTTGCTACTCTTGGCCTTGTCCATATGTACTACATAACTATTTATTTTCTTTTCTGAATTGTTTTATTATTTAATTACTTTACCATTTAAAGACAATATCCATACATTGATAGCTAAACTTTCAACAAATACAGTAGAAAGAGAAGACTTATTTTGTAGCTATACTATCGCTTGCGATTTTCTACGTCACATTTTTATTTATGGAATAAACAAATAGTAATATTAATTGAAGTTTATCAAAGTAAAATAGCGAAAACTACATATAAATTCGCGTAACTACATAAAATTAGTGTGAACAAACAAACAGACAAATCGAGGAACATTTTAAAAATCATTATTTTGGGTACTATTATACTAATAAATGCCTCAATAATAGTTCATGCTTGTTGTTATTTGGTCCAACGTCAATGTAGCAAACTGAACCTGGCTACGGCTATGGATAAAACATAGTCATAAATATCAAAAAGTATGAAACCGTTTAAATTCGTAATTTATCTTATATTAATGAATGTGTATCTTTTGTTCCAGATTGAAAATGATTTAAACACAGCTATAAATATGCTGAAACTAATCTCCATCGCAATATGTCTGTCATTAAATATAATACACACTAACGCTGTTAAAGAAGAGGGGACTGAAAAATATACAATGACATATGAAAACCACAACAATTTATTAAATCATATAAGAAATAAGAGAACTATAAAAGAAGAAATTGAAAATACTAATGAAAAACAACAAAAAGAAGATAAAACGAAAGAGAATATAACAGAATGTATTGGAGATCCAGAATTTTGTAACATGACTAGAGAAGACTATATAGCAATGCTAAATGATTATATATACCCACAAACGTACGAATGGGTCCTTATAGGCACTCACACAGCGGTGTTCGTCATCGGATTGGTCGGCAATATACTAGTGTGCGTAGCTGTGTATAGAAATCACACTATGAGGACTGTAACAAATTATTTCTTAGTAAATTTAGCAGTGGCTGATTTTATGGTATTGTTGTTCTGTTTGCCGGCGACCGTTTTATGGGATGTAACGGAAACATGGTTTTTAGGGGACGTTTTGTGCAAGATATTGTTGTACTTCCAGGTAATGAGTGTTCATATTTCCTTTAGTCATAACATATGTTTCCTTAGCGGCATGCTTGTGAATATGAAATATGAGTTTTCAGCTTCACACTGTATCCCGGATGTGGCGAGGTAGACTGCATGAACCTAGTTAGCTTACTCCAAGTGGAAACCCGTGACTATCGGCGTTACAGTCAAATGATATGCCCCTGCGGCATGATGGCTTCTAATACAAGAGATGTAATGATTTTCAGAATTTATGATCAGATATTACATAGTATAGCTAATTATGATAGTACTCGTTTTGCACTAATTGTAGAGATAGATGAATTCTTTAAAGAAAATAACACTGTGAAAAACACACAAAAAAATATTATTTTCTTCCAAAGGATTTTATTCGCAAAGTAAGCGCTTGTCGCTATTTAAACTTGAATTGTGATTCTTAATTAAAATGTAAATCACAAGCCTAATTATTCTATTGTCTGTATTTATTTTATCCCTATTTTATTAATTGAAACTTAATAAAAGCACGACCTAATTTTAATTTTAAAACGCCATTTTGTTTCTTCAAAATAAATATTTCTTAAATAAATCAGCTTCACACAGTATCTGGCATACAGCAGAGTAGGCAGAAGGAGCCTAGTGCTTAGATACTCCGTTCCCTCACGTTCCATCATTTACCGCCGACTTTTTCGAGGCATTGCGTATTGAGTGGCGGAACTCAACGTCGGGCTTTTTTGCCTGTCAGAGTGAAGATATAAAAATATTGATAAATAATAATTCCTTTCTTCGAGTAGTGACCGAACCCACAGCTGTCACGTGACAGTCACACCTTTGTGCTCCTGTGCCAAATCTGATTTTGCACGATAGATAAAAAGAATTTAGTGACTCAGCAATCTATTTTTATTTTTTATATCTATTAAAAATATCGTGCTCACGGTAGCTAATATAAACGTTATAATTCTATTAAAATGTAGCTAGTAGTAATGTATGATAAAATTTATTAAAAAAATAGTCGTATTTGAATTCAGAATCTCAGTCAATTTCCTCAAAAAATGATACTTTTTCTATTAAATATATGTCCTATATATGTACTGTAAAAAACAAAATAAACAAAAAATCATTTATTACAGTCAATGTTAAAAAGTCCTCTTATTTATATAAAAGGAGCATTAAGCATATCAGTCAAAGTGCTACGGAATAAAGATTTCTTTCGACGCAGCGACTAATGGACACGTTTTCTTTTAAATAATTCTTCTAAAGTCAAGTGAAAGAACATTGTTTACTTCAAAAGTTGGTTAATTATCCGCAACAGGTTATCGTGGAGTAGTGGACTATCAGATTACATACTACTACTACTACTATCTAGTAGTAGACTTGAGATATTTTATAAAGACGACAATAGAAAAATGAACATATTTAGATGAAATCTACAACAACCTTGTACTATTTTGTTAGGCATCCAGATTGTTCAACCACCACAGTGTCTAAATTACTACAATGGTACGGTTAGACTACCACACTATACACTATACACTCGGTGTATTTTTTTTTATTTTTTTTTTATGGAAAAGGACAAGGCAAACGAGCGTTCGGGTCACCTGATGGTAAGTGATTGCCGCCGCCCACGGCCCCGTGCAACACCAGAGGAGCTACAGGTGCGTTGCCGGCCTTTTAAGGTGGAGAAAGACGCGCTTTTTGAAGGTACCCATGTCATATCGACCTGGAAACACTGCCGCGGGTAGGCCATTCCACAGTTCCGTGGCGCGTGGAAGAAAGTACTGTGCGGTTTCGTTTCCTACGAAACGTGGAAAGTGGATTGCCACGTATCTAGGTGGTGTGGATGATATTTTAGCCGATGACGTACGGTGCGGTTAGAAAATTCGGCGGCCGGTAACAGGTCAAACAGTTCTTCAGAACACTCCCCATGGTAAATGCGATAGAGAACGCAAAGCGAGGAAACGTCTCTACGCAAAGCCAAAGTATCAAGCCTTTCACACATCATTGGGTCCCCAATGATTCGAATGGCTCTACGTTGTATGCGATCAAATGGTTCAAGCTGATACTGGGGTGCACCAGCCCAGAAGTGAGAACAGTACTCCATATGAGGCCGAACCTGGGCCCTATATAGGGCCAAACGGTGTTTTGGCGTGAAGTATCGTCTCGCTCTGTTGATGACCCCCAGTTTCTTCGAGGCCAACTTGGCCTTGCTTTCCAGATGATCGCGATACTGGCAGTCACTCGAAACATTAAGGCCCAATATACTGATACTGGGCGCGGCTGTATGAGGAGTGTTTTGAAAGACTGGCGATATGATAAATGGGATTTTTTTTATGGTTAACGCCGCAAACTTGTGTCTTCAGGGGGTTGAACTGAACTAAGTTCCTTTCACCCCATGAGGAGACTTTGTTGAGGGATGCCTCAATAGAAGACACAAGTTTATTTCAGCACTGTTCAGCGTTTTCCCGAGAAAGACTTGCTCGGCCGGAGTAAACAGCGTCCACTGTGCTATCATCTGCATAGCAATGAATGCTAGAATCCTCTTAGATGTCATTGATATGCAAAAGAAACAGCGTAGGGGACAGCACGCAGCCTTGGGGAACGCCATCGTTCACGGGCATATGTTTAGAGCAAAAACCGTCGACAGCGACCTTGATGCTGCGCCCAGTGAGAAAGCTGGCGATCCATTTGCATAAATTCTCGGGAAGCCCATAGGATGGAAGTTTAGCCAGGAGCGCCTTATGCCAAACTCGATCAAAGCCCATTCTTACTGGGCTATGCAACACCACCACAAGTACTTCATATTCAAATGAGACTCACTCTTATTCACCAATTTGAATAGAGAGATCTACTTATAGTGGAAAACTAAAACGTATGAAGTCGTCGATCGGTTGACCAGTTATTTGACTCCTACAGGAAAGTGTGTTTCTATACTACAGTTGTATTTGAGCTCCTTGCATCTTATTGCACCCTGGTACTTTACATCGTAGTGCAAGATGTTGTTAAAGCGCACAGAATTTCTGTCGTGGTCCAAAATATTCTGAGTCGGTTTATGATAGCATCAACTAATTCCTCTATTTGTAAAGTTGGATCGAAAGAATAATAAATTTTATTAATGGAAAATATTATCCTTGCTTATTAACTTGTGGCGCCGGCGCACAAAGTGTGACTGTAAAACTGACTGGTTGTAGGTTCGATCCCCACTCGAAGAGATGTAATATTTACTCGAATGTATATTTCCATTATTCACTCTGGTGTTGAGGCAAAGCACGGCGTTGAGCTCTGCCACTCAACATATAATGTCTCCAGAATTCGGCAGAAGGTAGGGAACGGAGTGTCTTAAGATTAGGTTCTGCCTACCCTGCAGTGTGTGGGATACAGCGTGTAGCTGACTATCCCCAAATGTCTCTTTTATTGATTTAGTGATGCCACCTATAGTTCTTACACGTTTCATATAGGCAAATTGATGCGCATTCATCATAAAGAAAAAGCGCGGCGTTAAGTTCCGTCACTCATTACGCAATGTTCCGAATACAAACCGATACTATGAAATTTACATAATAATGGAAATAAAAAATAATGAAAATAAATTATTAATATAAATGAAAATAATAACTATAGGCTCTTAGTTATTAAAAGATCGGTTTTGTTATGTGAATGAACGTTTTATATCAATTTCGGGGAATTTCATAATTATATCATTGAGGAAATAAATTATAAATATAATTGGATATTTGTTTTGATTACATTTTTCTTATCCTACATTCTTATACACCTATAGTTATTACATGGGAAAAATATTTAATGATATATATAATTTTTGCTTTATATATTGCTAATAAATATTTCTTGAGGTCACCTTTGTACATTGGTGGCGGGACAGCGTCTGTAATCACAATGGCAGTGAGTTTGATTCAAAATTAAAATAATTCTTTGCCACCTGTTTCTCCCTTGTTTTGGAAGGTTAATGACGGCGTTGAGTTCCGCTACTAATTATTACCGACACATTAACAAATGGTATAATTGTTGGCAAAATGGGAAATGGAGTGTCTTAATGGAAAGTCAAATAATTTACCATCAGTTCACAAAAGTTTATGTCTCAGATTTGACACTACGTGCCCTAGTAAAAGGAATCATGCTGCCAAAAAAAGACTTATGAACAAGCATTTAAATGTATGTATGAAAATACATGTATACTTGTTTGCTTAAAATTCGAACCTACGAACGACTATCGTGTATAACCTGACAAGTTTTTACCCAACCACAAAAGCCTTATAATTAAAATATTGAGAGGGCTACGTTTAATAGTCGTTTGTATATAAAACCGGTCAAGCACGAGTAGGACTCTCGCCTGAAGGGTTCCGTAGCACTACCTATAAAAACGAGTAAACGAATCACGTTTGTCATATAGGAGCCCTATTAAGTATTTATTAATTCTGTTGTTTAGATTTGTTGTTATAGCGGCAACAGAGGATGATTTTCTGTGAATATTTAAAATGTTATCTATCACGTGTCGCATGACAGACAATACCAAAAGTAAAAGGGTCCAGGTTTACCCTTTGAGCACGGAACCCTAAAAAATAAACTAAGTATCAATTAAAATTTAAAAATAAATATTGAATAATATTTTCTTCATTAAAATTGTAAAATAAACTTTGAAGAGTGAAATGAAGGGATGAGTTTATAAAAATATTGAGTCAAAAGGACGCCGTTAACGATTTCTACTTATCAATCTATTTATCGTCTTAATTGCTTCGAAACCTTTAAATTACTTATAAAAAAAGATCTTGAAGCCATCATGGCGCAGTAGAACAACATTTGACTGAATAATCAATGGTTGTAGGCTCGAATTTCAACTTGGAGAATTCATTATTTTTATTTCCCTTTCTATTGACGAGGCGTTGTTAAGTTTCGCTACTGGACACGCAATGTCGCGAATTCAGATTTAAAAAATATAAAAATATTAGTTAGATGATATTTATCAAATAACCACTATATATATATGTATATGCATCTTAAAGACGCACAACCAACCTTTTTGGTTAAAATAAAAAATATATTATTATTAACAATTCTCTATATAATAATAGTTTTATTCGCTTACAAATTTAATAATATTGAGTTTTTTATAGTTACTTGTGGCTATTTTTGTATGCTTTCAGACATTTTTGTGTACTTAGGATAGACACAGTGCCAATATTAAATACTAATTTAAAATACTTTCCAGATTTACACGAGGTGCGGGTTCAAGTCCCGCTATGTTAAAATTTTTATACATTTTCTAAATAAGTATTTTTTTAATACTTTGTCAATGGATTTAATTTGTAACAAAGTATAAAAAAGAGTATCGTCTGTGTAGGCCGTCGTGTCACAGTGATAAAGCATCTGTCCGTAAACGCGTTAGTTGTAGGTTCGGTTGATCCACACACAGAGGACAATCAAGAACTGTGTTGAGTCCGTCACTCACCACTGAGAACGCAATGTTCAACGCTTACAGCTTAAGTCCAACCAGAAGTAGCCAACAGCGGAGAACGGAGAGTAGTAACACTAAATTTAATCTGCTTGCTCTGATATGTGCGGAATAAAACGTGAAGCTAAAACATTCAGTAGTATTTACAAAATTCACGATATAAAATCGAGGTCGCGCTTTACATCATAGTATTATTATAAATATACAATGTTATCCAAGTTATTTTGCATATTATATACGATGAGTTATTATTACGTTATGAAACGAATGTAAAAATTTCTTAAGTAGTTTATTGGAAATAGAACATTTTGATAACTAATATGAATTTCAATTTACTTTTTCTAGTATATAATAAAAGAAATGGGAAAATTTATTGGTACTACAGATCTTGGAAATCGTATAAGAAACAAAAGTTTATTTTTGTATGTTATTTTTAAATATTTGTAAAGTAATCTTTTAACAACTGTCTTTAAGTAGAGATGTGCCGGAGGTGGGATACATTAATTTCATTTTGTCGCTCTGGTAACAAGACAAAGCGCGGCGTTGAGTCTCACTCTCACAGCTTTAACACTATGTTCTCTCTGGTATATGTGGGATACGGCGTTAAGATATAAAAAATCTACTTAATTTTTTTTCTTTGTTGTCATATAAAAGTATTACGCAGAACAAGAAAAAAGACAACTCGAAATTCATTATCTCCGTGAAATTGGTAACTTCAAAGATTATTCTGAATCGATTCTTTGAATTTTAGAAATTCAATTTTACACGTATTTGTATTAAAATAGTCGTCGTTTTGTAAATTAATTAAAATCTTAAGATTTTTTTATTGCTTAGGATTTATTAGACTGAAGATCGTTTTTAGTCTGTACAATTTCTTTTCTTTCTATATATGTATATATTGTGCTTATGTCACAAATTCTAACGAAACACGGAGACCATAGTGTGTTGACACCAGGTTCTATCTGTCTACTATACCATCTTCATATTAGTACTGATGCCGCACTCAAAAGAGATATCTTATAAAATGCGGTCGGTCGAATTGATCTACAGTTCAGACGCTCCATCATAAGTACTTTCTGAGTTTATTACGTTCAAACAAACAAACTGACTCACCTTTATAACATTTAAAATACATGTGTAAATAAATAAATATTGATGCCAGCCGTGGCGTAGGGGCACAAGTGTGTGACTGTAAGCGCGACTGGTTATGGGTTCGATCACCACTCGAGGAAATTAAATATTTATATTATTTAAATTATATTTTCATCTCTGCGCTCCGGTTTCGAGATAAATAGCGGCATTAAGTTCCGCCACTAAACACGAAATGTATCTGGAATTCGGTGGAAATAGAGAACGGAGTGTCTTAACTCTAGGTTCCCTTTGTTAAAAAGGAACAATATTTACATATATTTTTTATATTTTGTTACAGTCGGTATCGGTGACGGTGTCGGTGCTGACACTGACATTCATATCAGTGGACCGCTGGTACGCGATCTGCTTCCCTCTCAAGTTCAAGTCGACGATCAACCGGGCGAAGACAGCTATATTCGTTATTTGGGCTGTGTCGCTGGTGTTCAGTAAGTCGTTTTGTTGTATCTATATCTATACGTATAATATAGTACAGTAACTGATCGTTGTTCATAAGAGATATTATATGAATGAAGTTATTGTTAGAGACATCGATCAATGTATATTAATAAAATTCATAACGGAAGTTAATTTTTTGTTTGTTTGTCGGTTTGTCGGTTTATCTGCGCGTTTGTGCAAGCTAATCTCAGTAATAGGTTACCCGATTAAAATACCGTTTCTACTATTGTACTTTAGTGAACTTCACTTAACATTTAGTTTTTGTTTTATTTAAATTGGTTCATAATTACAAATTATATACAAATGTAAGGTAATTTGATCGACAAAATTTTTACAATATTAATTCATAATATGTTTTACATAAACGGCCTAAATTTAATTTTTCAATATATAGATATTGTCTTTAAAATGATAGTTACTAGAACAAGAAACTAATTGAGCTTAGTTAATAAAGAATTTGCGGTTTAAACGGGCGAAGCCGCGAGCCCGCATCATAGTGCAGTGGTAGTTATAATGCCAGATTGCACTTTCTGCCGAATCCTGGAGGCATTGCGTGTTGAGTGGCAGTACTCAACGCCACGCTTTGCCTCGACACCAAAGCAAAGAAATGAAAATATAAATTTAAATAAATATTTCATCCCCTCGAGTGGTGATCAAACCCACAGCCAGTCGGTTTTCCAGTCACACTTTGTGCCCTTGTGCCACGACTGTCCGCAAAACGTATATGTTTTCTTAACTTATATATTAAATTAAAAATTAAATATAAGATAAGTATCTAGCTAAATAACAAAGATAACTAAACTAAATTAAGCTTTTAATTTATCCCTTATTTAAATGAGTACTTAAAGTATATATAGTAGTATACATGACTCAAGTACTCAGTTAGAAACACCCACGTGTTTGGATTTCTTAAGAAATCGCAATGTTATTTAAAGAACGGTTACCCAAAGCTTTTCATTCGTCAGCTTTAAAAAGATTTAACGTTTCTATCCTTCTTGCGAAATAGTCTTAAGTAATGACTATAAATAAGCGTGAAAATTATTCAAAAAATTGTATAGGTGAGGCCGTCGTTTCACAGGAGAACAATTATTGCTTCGCTCTGGTAACAAGGCGAATGGTGGAGTTGAGTTCCGACACTCAACACTCCACTCCAATGCTACGAGACCCAGGGGAACGTGTCTCAATGGGAACGGAGAGTCTTAACAGTAGGTTATTTCACCCTAGATAGGCAGAGGAAATAAAACAGTACTATGCTTTAGCCATACTCGTACATAGCAGGGTCAGCAGATAAAATATAGTAATTGACTTTTAAGCCTCCGTTATCATTAAAACCTTTCCATTTTCCACTTTCCGCCAAAACTCGAGACATTGCGTGTTGAGTGGTGGAACTCAACGCCGCGTTTTACCGTGCATTATTATACATCTCTGTTATTATTAAATATCTAAATGCAGATATGGCTAAAACACAAAATTAAACATTAACATTTATATTTGTAGATAATTTTAATGGAATAGATTATCATATCTAATAATGATTCGGCCGCATTGAGTGGGTTTCCCTATATATACGCTTCAATAAGTTTAACTATGTTTGCTAATTGTAAATACTTTTAAAAATTGGTTTGTTCTGATAAAAAATTCATGTTATTCTTTATATGTATACTGGTAGATAGAGGTAATCTAGTGTTAAATCAAACCCACACTTGCTACGGTACACGCTGCACCACAACGTCACGATGGCCTTAGATTCATTACTTTCCTCCAAGAGGCATTTTCAAGGCATTGTGTGTTGAGTGGCGGAATACAACCTCGGGTTTTTGCGTAGGTGACAGAGCGAAGAAATAAAAATATTAATAAATAATAATTGACATCGAGTTGAGATCGAACCCACAACTGTCCCGTTACAGTCACACCCTTGTGCCTCTGTGCCACGACGGCCTTAATTACAATTTTTTATTGTTTCTTTTATTTTCACGATAAGCTTTACGTTTCTTCAGAATGGCTTTTAGGGTACGTTTTTTTTAGGCGCGACGCCGGGTCACGTTGTCCATACTCCACTTTTCTGAAACTTTATTAAGACATACAGTCGTGGCGCAGCGGCACAAAGTGTGACTGTAAAACCGACTGGTTGTGGGTTCGATCCCCACTCGAGGAGATGAAATATTTACTTAAATTTATATTTCCATTTCTTCGCTCTGGTGTCGAGGCAAAAGTGCGGCGTTGAGTTCTGCCACTCAACACGCAATGCCTCCAAAATTCTTAGTGTCTTAACACTAGGTTCCCTCTGCCTACCCTGCTGTATGCGGGATACAGCGTGAAGCTAATTTAATTTTTTTTTATTAAGAATATGAATGACTTAAAAGCGTGCTTTTAATTTCAGATGCTCCAGAGCTGGTAGTTTTGACGACAGTCAAAATGGTCCCACTTAGATTTGGACTGGAATACCTCGTCCAGTGTACAGCTACGTGGTCGTCAACAAGTGATCTTGTATGGCATATTATTAAAGTCGTTATAATTTATACGTGAGTATACAAGAATTATAGCAAATATATGGATTGGCTAAAAAAAACAATGGCTTGTATTATAATAAAAAAATTGTGCAGTATCCAGTTGGGTGTCTCGGAGTGTCTTAACACTAAGTTCCCAGGTACCTACCTACCTTGCTATGTCCGGGATACAGCGTGAAGCTTAAAAAAAATACACATCTCATAAATTCAACACATTCGTCAAACAAAGTTAACGGAAATTCATAATTTTCTTTATGTACCATAATCAATAAACAATATATAAATCAACACGGATCAAGGAATGCCAAAGAAAAGCAATTATGTGGGTCCTTTTTTTGTTAATCTCCTGCTATAAGAATCCTCTTTAACGTCTGAAAAAATCTTTATTCTTGGCAATAACTAATGACAATTTAAATATAGTAAGTACGCTGTGGCATAGTGGCGCAGTGTCTGACAGTAAACGTTTGCGTGTAATTATTTTTCTTAATACGCCGCTCCAGAGCTTCACGCTGTATCCCGTACATAGCAGGGTAGGCAGAGGGAAACTAGTGTTAAGACACTCTGTTCCCATTTTTATGTTGTTGAGTGGCGGGACCAAACGCCGCGTTTTGCCTCGTCTCCAGAGCGAATAAATATAACATGAAATATTGCCTTTCCAATAGTGGAAATCGAACTCTCCACCTGTCGCGTTAATAGTCACAAGTTTGTGCCTCTGCGTCACGACTAGTTTCCGCTACAGAGCGGTGGCGGAAATAATGTCTCGAACATTGGGCGGTGTGTGGATAACGGAGTGTCTTAACATTACTAGCACTAGATGCCTCTGTCAACCTTGAAATATGCGAGGATGCTGTGATTTAAAAAATGTATGGACCAAGCGTTGCCAAAGAAAAGTAATTACGTGTAGTATTATAAGTACCTATCGTAACGTGTGGGATGCTCTTAGACTTAATGAAAGGCGAGACAAATTAAACATGCCTAGGACGTATATATTTATTAGATCCATCTCAAATTTATCATTAATTAGTATTAGAATATAGCAATATTAAGAACTGGCAGCCTGCTCGCGGCTTCGCCTGCATTAACCACACATTAAAATCGGCGAGGCTGTTTCAGAGATTGACGTGCATAAATCTACAGACAAGCAGATAAAAACATAAAAACCGCGCATTTTATTTGTGTCGTTTTACGTTCTATTATAAATTTCGCCAATAATAGGTTTTCTCATATGACTTTAATTATAGTTTTAGTAAATATATAGATAAATGCGACGTTGAGTTCCACTACTCAACACGCAGTCTCGAAAATTGGACGGAGTGTCTTAGCACTAAGCTCCGTCCGATTATCATGCTTTAAAAAGTTGTTAAAAAATTTCATATGTTTTTTCAGGATACCTCTTCTTCTAATGACGGTTGCGTATCATCAAATAGTACGAGTCCTATGGAGTTCTAAGAAGATACCAGGTCAGGCTGAAACTATCAAACTGGCGTCTGCTGAACAAAGTTAGTACTAATTTTAAGAACAAGAAATAAAAGAAATGTAACGTTAAAATTACATAATAGGATTACAAAACGCGACGGTTGCGCTTTCGATTTTCATTAAAAGGGCAATTAATTATTTTTATTTTCTCATTCTGGTATCAAGAAAGAGCGCGGCGTTGAGTTATGTATTAAATAATTTAACAGTGTTTTACTTGAAAATTTGAAGCCTTTTATAGGAAAATGGGGTCCTTCTACTGTAAATGTTTTGTTGCAAGTAAGCCATTTTTTAATTGTAATTAATTTTTTTCATACAATATTTACATTATAGAATAAAATTATATAATGAGACGAGGTTCCCTATGCCTAAAACCTATTGTAATTTTTTTTATTCTTACCTATCCTTTGAAAAAGAACAGCTCTATTGGATCACATTCCTATTTAAACATGATGTGTGTCTAAAACTAACAGTTACATTTATTTAAGGAACGTATATATATATTATTACATTTTTTTTAAAATGCAAACGATATATTTAAAGACATAAGAAAAACATTTTTTGTATGACTCAAGTTTCATATAAATTAAAATAAATGTATAATACTTTCACAGTGAACGTGATTCATTCGGACTTGTTTTTGGAGTGGCGTGTGATGTATATTGCAAAAATACCTATGAAGTTATAAAATATTTTATTGTTATTGATTGTTTTGCGGTTTTCATAATCAGATATTTGCATTTGGTTTGGTTTAAGTTTGGTTAAATATATGTATTTAAAATGTTGATTTAAATTGAATGCTTTTAAAATGCAGTTATTAAATTATTTTAGTGTTCTACCGTGTCTGGAAAGTTTCCATTTTTACCATTTCCAGGATATTTCAAAAAATCTGTCTTAGTATTTCTCTACATTTTTTTATTTACCTTCATGTTATATTACAATGTTTGAAATCCAGTAGTTTCGTTTGTTAATCGCTTAGTAATGAAAATGTTTTATATATATGATTAAAAATACTTTTTAGGCTGTAAATTATTTAACTGCCAATGCCAATAAAAAAGTGTTCATTCAATTTTGTGTGATTAAGTAATATTGTCGTTTCGGAGATAATCTCTCTCATAGGATTTTTTTAGGTTTCACGTTTTAATATTTTTTTAACGAGTCCTAATCCATACTTAGGAAATAAAAATACTTATTTAGGAAACGTATATAAATTTAAATGTGTAGTACGTGAAACGTATGGCGGAGTGCAAGAGGCGCGGGTTCGAGTCCCGCTACGTCTAATTTTTTATACGTTTTCTAAATAAGTATACATAATGAAATACTTTAAAAAAATATATAAATACTTATACATTAATGATTATAATAAGTAATTTTTACAAGAAATGATACATTCAATATTTACATATTTTTGTACGAACCTATCCGCTTTGCTCCTAACACTTAGTGACTGAATATTTTTATGAATTTTATTGATATGACGTCGATCTCTTTATGCGTCGTGGTTAAATGTATTGAAGTATATTTACTTAATAAATTCAAAATTATTGTTTTTATTTGATTTAGCAAGTTGTTTGAGTAATTTTTAGGTTATGTGGCATTTCTCCAGAAACCTACAGAAAAGGCATTCTAATATTTACTTCGCCTTAATATTTTCATTAATTATGTTAAACATATATTAAATCAGCGTCACGCTGTATCTCGCACATAGACAGTACAATAGGCAGAGGGAACCTAGTATTAAGACACTTCGTTCCCCCCTTCCAGCCATGATACTCGAGTGGGGATCGAACCCACAACCAGTCACACTTTGTGCCCCTGCGCCACGATTGACCTGATTAATTAATTCTATATTTCAGAGAAATTGCATGTTGGTAACGCAACACTGCACTTTGTTTCTTTTAGTCGATTCCCGGGGAAATGTATTATTTTGATTTCCTCTGGTAACAAGATAAAGCGCGGAGTTTAGTTCCGTCACTTACGTCATGTCTCGATAATTGGGCGAAAAGTGGGAAATGGAGTGTCTTAACACTGCCTACCTTGATATATGTGAGATATACCGAGAAGCTACATTTCGGACTTTTCAATTACCTATCGACATTTAATATTAAGAGATAACGTCGTTGCCATAAATATGTACAATACACACAATAATTGGTTATTTATAATTATAATGTAGGATACTAATACAACAAAGGAGTTGTTGCGAGTATAAAGTAGGACATCATAATATGATTTCTTGTCAGTTCCATCCTCACTCGGGGGAATAATTTAATATACGAGTTAATTTCTATTTTTAAACAATTTCAAAGTGTTATTCCACACTTGGGAAAGAAAAATATTTATTTAGAAAACATATAAAAATTTGAACGTAGCTGGACTCGAACCCGCGCCTCCTGGAAACCGACTAGGTTGTGTTATTTTCATTTCTTAAACATCATAGCGTCCATATCTGCCACTCTATCTTGGTTTTGATTTTGAGCGAAAGCGAAGAACGAAGTACGTATCTTGAGAATATTTTTTTCAGCCTACCCTACTATAGGAGATAAAAGAATAAATTCTAATTTAACAATGCTCATTGTTTATACTTGCCGCTCCATTGATAATATCTTTTTAATAAAGCAGAAAGTTAAGTTAGTTAGTGTCCTGTCACTATATTTTCTCTGTTCAACACTATATATAAAAATAATTAATTAAACAATTTGTTACAGCCCAACTCCGGTCACGTCGCAAGGCGGCTAAAATGCTTGTGGCAGTGGTCGTCATGTTCGCTGTGTGCTATTTCCCAGTTCACCTTCTATCTATGTTACGGTAAGTTATTAACGTTATTAGGTTTCCATTTTCCAATTTCCGTTTTCGCTTCCTATATTTTTATTAAAAAATGGAATAGTTAATGATAATTACGAGGAATAGTGATAAGTGTCCAAAGTGATAGTCACTGCAGTTACACTGGATTACTTCAAAACGATGTAAAAGTGAAAGTAAACGCGAAAGGTTGTGGATTCGATCCTATTCGAGGTAATAAAATATTTAATATTTTCATTACTTCGTTCTGATATCGAAATAAAGTGAGGCAATTCCGCCACTCAACACACAAGACTTCCCAAAAGCGGCGGCACATGAGGAACGGAGTGTTTTTACACTGGTTTCTCACTGCCTACCTCAGTGGGTGCGGGATACAGCGTGACGCTAAAAATAATTATTAATACGATGTAATATATCAAATAGTCTTCATCAAAAAACTCAATTAGATACAATAGTCGTAGAATCAAATAAACTCTACATAATATTATTATAGAGCACCTACATATTATAAATTTTCTGTCACTTTACAATTTGCTTTTTAATAAAATATTATATAATCTTCTGAATATAATAATGAACATATTAATGCAGTGGTATAGGAGTATCTGATAGTTTCAACTCCACGCCCACCGAATGGTTTTTTTTAATAAAAAAAATCGCGAGATTACATGGGAACAACTAACATAAAACAACTTATACACCTAAGTAATTAAATTGAAACTTGTTTTTTTGTGTTCCAAGTTTGTTTGATTTTTATTTTCTCCTTTTCTTTGCTCTTTTTTTAGGGCATTAAATCCTAAAAACAAAATAACATATTTATTCAGACCAAACTCTATAACATAACTTAACTTAGCTTCACGCTTTATCTCTAGCGGGGTAGTCAGAGAGAAACCAAATTCTATAAGTGCAATAGAATTTGCTTGAAGCTATAAGTTATATGGACTTAAACTATAGTGGTGTACTAGTACCAGTGAAGAGTTCCACTATCGAGAATAAAACAAACTGATATTAATCAAAAAAATTATAGCAAGATATATATAATAATAAATTTAAATTTCTCTATCAAATAGCTACTCTGTTTTATGTCACGCTGTTTCAAATTATGCTCTAACTATTGATACAAAACGACACGTTCCAAGTGTTTAACTCTCAAGGGCATATTCCAGTAGAAATTCGGTCAAATTCATCATTCGATTCGACCTAGGGACTGGTATCGACAGAGAAGATAGAGTCAATTATTATTATAATTGATTAATTCATATGTATAATGGTATCGTTTTTATTTTAGTTTACGATGTACGCTGTAGGGAACTTACATGGGAACCTAGTGTTAAGACACTCCATTTCCCAATTTTCGCCGTATTCCTTTTTTTCCTGCTGTTTGCTCGGCAAGCAGATTCCTTCATAATACTCTCTACATACTTTGTCGAAATTAGAAAGGAAATAACGACGTAATGAGGAAAACTATTTCTAAAAATAGATGTTAATTTAGTTCAGACAGACACTATGTAAAGTTAGCTGTGAACGTTGCAAACCCTACTCAAGCGTACTCAATTATAGTTGGTTATTTCTTTGACTTTCGTTTCGATATATTAAATAAAACTATTTTTAGTGAAACCCTATACTTATATATGAATAGATATTTTTTTAAATTATAAATTAATTACTCTCTTTCAATTTCTATGCAAAATATTTTGACACTTCATTGCCTACTTTTCACTGAAAATTCGAGACATTGAGTGATAAGTCGCAGAATTCAACGCCCTCGAAGCATCTTTATCAAATGTACATACAAGTTTTTGTTTCTATATTTCTTTTTTCAAATACGTTAGATAACATTATAGGATGTTTAACCATTCTCCTCATTCATTCTTGTCAACCATACCACACATAAAAAATTGCCTTGACAAACGGACAACAAAGTGACCAAATAAGATTCCTGTTTCTTTTTTTGAAATATACAACCCTAAAAAAATATACGAAAACGGCCACCGTAGACAAGGAAAAATATCACAGGAAAATTTAAGAAACAAGCGAAGATGCTTTTAAAAGATTTCTCTTAACCAAATTTTATTTGAGACATCGCGACTCACTCTAACACTGTCATTATTCTTCTTCTTACTGTTATTTTTATTATTATTTAAATATATATACTTTTTGTTTTATTTCCTTTATTTTACTTCCTTCTGTTACTTATAAGAAATTCTATCGTGTTTCCCGTAATTATAAACGGAACCTTAATTAAGCTACCCTTATCAAACTTGTACAAACATTTTTGTGGGTAATCACATGCAATCGGATAAATATACAGAATAGTAAAGAGACCTATTTAGGAAGCAAAAAGTATAATTAGAGAGAAACATAGAAAATAAAGGCTATGCTTGTGGGTTCAATCTTCATTTGGGAGAGTATATTTATATTAACTTGTCCGCTCTGGTAGAGAATGCGGCGTTGAATTCCGCCACTCAACTCGTAATGTCTCAAGAAATGGGCCAATAATATTTGACACCAGATTTTCTGTAAAAAAATAATAAAACGTGAAAAACTTGACACATTACATAAAAATGAATAATACTCCGAAAGATCTTGTCAGGTTAAACGATATTGGTTTATACTTGAAGAAAATTGATGGTCGTTAATTTAATATAAATTATCGTTTCTATGAGACAGACTTAAAACTAGAGGCTTGTTTTTTTGTCTTTTAATATAAATTATAAATATGACGTTAAGATAGTGTTGTGTCAAAATATATATATTTTTTAATTAGAAAAATATATTTTTAAATCTTAAATATCTGTTTCTAACTTATTATTAATACATTTTTTTTAATTCACATATTGAAATATTATTATAAAATAAAATAAATCAGCTTCACTATGTATCCTGTACTCAGCAGGATAGGCAGCCCCACCTTCCACCGAGTTCTGGAGACAATGTGTGTTGAGTGGCGGAACTCAGCGCTTTGGCTCTACACCAGAGCGAAGTAATGAAAATATAAATGTAAATAAATATTTCACTTCCTCGAGTGGGGATCGAACCCACGACCAGTTGATTTTAGAGTCACAGTTTGTGCCGCTGCTCAAATATTATTGTATTAATTAATATTGGATTCATACCGACAGATTATATATCTTTCTATTAAACATATTTACAAAATTAGTATGAGTATTTTTCTTAAATTGTTTCCACACAATAATAAACAAAAAACAGTTTTTTTTGTATTATTTTTTTGATGACGTCGTGGCGCAGTGGCATACCGTTTGCCTGTAATCGCACCGAATGAACGATAATATTTAGGTTACTTTTAATTCTTTACTCTGATAGACAAGGCTCGGCTTTGAGTTCCGTATTTCCATACGCAATCTCGAAAATTGAGCAGAGCGTGAGTCTTAGCACTAGGTTCTCTCTGTCTACCCGGCTATATGCGGGATTCAGCGTGAACTAAAAAACTACTTTATATTATCCTACTAAGTTCCTACTAAATTTTCTCTTTTTTTCATTTTAGGTATATATTGGACATGCAGCAAACAGACGTGATAACATTCTTGGCTCTCATATCGCACGTCCTGTGCTACGCCAATTCAGCAATCAATCCGCTTATTTACAATTTTATGAGTGGTAAGTTTATAAGTAGTGAGGCCAGTCGTGGTGAGACAGGTTGTGGATTTGATTTCCACTCGAGAAAATGAAATGTTTAATATATTCATTCTGTGCTCTGGTGTCGAGGTAAAAGCGCGGCGTTGAGCTCCGCCACTTAACAAGTAATGCCTTCTGAATTCGGCTGAAAGTGTGGAGCGGAGTGTGTTAACGATAGAATCCCTGTGCATACCCTGCTGTTCATACTTTTTCACCTGCGCGCTCTTTCTCTTTCTCTATGCTCTCTCTTATCTCCATAAAAATAATTAAGATTGATCTCAGCTAAAAAATTATATTTATTAAACTATCTTTATCTTTCTGTAAAGTTCATATTGGATTCTTATACGCAACCACAATGTAATAGAAAATATTAAATGAGTAACGTTAAAATAATTATTTATACAGCAAAATACATTCATTCCATAAAAACCTCTTTCGCAAATATTTGTTTCTTTTATAACAAATTTTGCCAAATTGATTGGGTACTTATTGGAATCTATTTTTATATAGAAACTTTTTCTATTAACAACGACAGAAGCAATAGCATATAAGTCAATTATCTTAACTAAGAACATACGTACTCTATGTCCCTTTTGACCTAACTTGAGTTTCACTTGCTATTAATAACATTATATTTCTTGTAATAGCTCACATACGGTTGATACATTATTTGGTGTGTAGATAAAGTTATTTTTATTTTCTCTCTGTGATAAGAAGGCGCGGCGTTGAGTTTCGCCATACAAATATGATAACTATAAAAAAACGTTCCTTAAGACTAGATTGTCTCGGTCTACCCTGCTACGCACAATTTAAACTCTAAAGTTTGGCTTGAAGTTTCTTTGGCGAGTTTAGGTTAAAAAAAAATTTCCGTTCCCGTAGTATTGAATTAGAATTTTAATCCGACGGGAACGGAAAAAAACAGGATATCATGTTTTATAGTTCATGGAAAAGAAATTTTTAAAGAGTCTGCCAGAATACACATACAAATATAATTAATCTCCAAATAATAATTGAGAAAAAATTGACGCAAATCGTGGCACAGGGGTACAAAGTGTCTCAACACTAGATTCCCTCTATTTACCCTGCTGTGTGCGAAATACAGCATGGAGATGATAATGAAAACTTTATATATGTATTTTAGGTAAATACCGCCGCGAGTTCCGTCGAGCGTTCTGCTGTTCCACCAGCTTGACACACGAGAGGCTCACCACCATGTCCAGGTTGACCACATCAAGGAAAAAATATGAGCAGAACTTCGAAATCGGTCACAAGTGCCAAGGAACTTTAAACCAAAACAATCGTTTCGGCAAAAACGACTATGGCCGATCTTCATTGAAAGTTCAGAGTTTCGATAAGATCTGCCACAGCTGCGATCGTATGGTAGACATGCCTTTGAAAAACTATACATATAGTCAGAGAGGAAATAAATGCGATTGTTCAAATAATTTTGGCCATTCTATGAACAGGAAGTGCGGGATCAATTCTCGCGATCGGGATAACCAGGGCTATAATAAGCAGAATACGTTAAAATGTCTATGTAATGGTAGCTGTAGGTCGTAATCACTTAAATAAGTTAAAAGTAATAAAAATATATATAAATTCGCTTTTTTTCACGAATGTAATTAGCACGTCAATATGTTTACTAGTAGGTAGGCAGTCCAAGGTTCCATCAGCCATCTTCCAATTCCATCATCAAGATCAGCTCGATGGTACCATAATGTTATTTTGTCATCTGATTTACATGTAATATCCAAGTTTTAAATGATACAATAGTAAGAAACATTTAAAATTTCTTTCTTTTAATTACTCATTTTTTTTATATAACTACTTTGTTACAGCTCGATCTAATAAAAGCATGTTATTAATGTAATATATGTAACATTTGTTATATTTTAGGCTTTTCTCGTCTAAGTGATATTGATATTTTTCTATATATTAATATGTTTAAAAATATACATTTTTATGGAATGGAGAGTGGCGGCGTTATAATTGTATTGGAGATGTTTAATAAGTACCCAACAAAATATACAAAAAGTTATTTTATTAAAAAAAGCATAAATAATCCAATGTATCATATATTTTTTAATACTAAATATACATGCGGCTTTGCTTCCAATTGGTTGTATCGTAATGTACCTGATATAGCCTTCCTCGATAAATGTACTATCTGAAAGAAATGAATGTTTCAATTCGTATAAATACTTCCTGAGATTATAGCGTTAAGCCAATCAAACTTTTCAGTTTTATAATATTAGTGGTGTACTGTCCACGATATTTAAATCGTTTTCGAAAAAAGCTATTGTAATATAGATTTTTTTTAAATATTTATGTATGTATAAGTATATATTAAATGCATTGTGATCTCTCTGTGTATATTTTTTATAACAAACTATAAGTTAAAAGTATAATATTATAAATGTCTAGTCAAAATGATAGATTTTAAATATATTTATATATAAATTAAGTATTGTATTACATTAATGTAGGTAAGTACGAATTTTCGAATAACTCTTCCAAGGTTGAGTTATTGGGAAGTATCAGATTGGACGTGGTGGTAGCGACTTCATTTATTAATTAATAAATATATGATTTATATCTATCGGTGTTTCTTATCATTAGGTTCCTAAGTTCATCCTGCCTACTTTGCTATATGCTTAAAAAAAATCACACTTGGTCTGAAGTAGGCAGAGGGAACCTAGTGTTAAGACACTCTGTTCCTTATTTTCCGCTGAACTCCGGAGGCATTGCGTGTTGAGTGGTAGTACTCAACACCAGAGTAGAGAACACACAATTCTGTTGTTCTCTACTCGACACCGAATTCTGAAAGCACTGCGTGTTGAGCGGTGGAACTCAACGCCGTGCTTTGCGCCATGCTAGAAATCAACGAACGCTGACATGAACATATAAATGTAAATAAATATTTCATTTCCTCAAGTGGGGATGGAACCCACACCCTGTCGCGTTTACCGTCTCACTGGCCTCTAGTTCCTGAGAAGAGCGCTTTCAAACTCAGACTATAAAAATATATTTTTATAGTAGCGAAATATTTTAGCTATTTGTATCTAGATTTATTTTAATTTTAACAAGAAAACTTTGTAAATAATACTATTGTTAAGATTGTTTTTGTAATTAATATATTTATATGTATATATTTAGAGTAAAGACGTTTTATTTTAAGCCAATTCCCTTTATAATAATGATGGTCGGCCTTTATGAGAACGGACGGGTGTCTTAACACTAAGTTCCCAGGTTCCCTCTATCTCTGCTATATGTGGGATATAGCGCGAACCTAAAGATTTCGTCGGTTTTATGGTACAGACAGTCAATCCAGTGATTTGTTGAGCACAACATAAATGACGGAGAAATCAACGGAAAAACATAAACCATATATAGTTATATATAACCATAAATATACATATGTGTAATAGTTAACAGTATAGTCGGCTAAAAACTAATCAATGGTTATAAAATTATATACAAAAACATACATACACCACATAGATTTTTTAAATAAAAATATAGAAGAACCCGAGATAGCTCAGCAGCACAGTGTGAGCGTAAATGCGGCAGCTGTAAGTTCGATTTCCTCTCAGAAGAATAAATTATTTTTATTTTCTGAAAAGCGCTTCGTTGAGTTTCGCAATAGAATACATAACCTCTCGAAAATTAGGCGATGCACGGAGAACGAAGTGTCTCGACACTATGTTCCTTGCCTAGCCTGCTAAAGATATAAGGACATCTATGAGAAATTACGTGAAAAATTTATTTCCAGTATAGCACATTACATTTGGTTCTAGTGCATTTATGTCAAAATAGATGGCGTTCAGCTTCTCGATAAGAGAATGTATGAATAGTAAAATGTTTCGCAATTTCCCCATTAGGGAGCGTTGAAATTAATTTTAAAGATTTCCTTCATACATCTCCCATAGTCTATAGTGAAAAGCCCACTGGTAAACACTCCGTTGCTCGAATTCCGCCCAACTTTAAAAACTGGTTTTAAATCAAAGAGACAAGAAAAATAAAATAAAAAACAGTATTGGCTAAGTTCTATTTCATTGATAATCAATATCAAAATGAAAAAATCTCAAATATTTTTCATGTACATAAAAGTGATCAGTTACATATAAGATATTATATGTATGTATATGATGTTTGTATATTTGTTTTGTTTTCCACTACTTGTTGTAAAATAAATTAAATAAATCTCATCTTACAAGCTTACGCTGTATCCCGCACACAGCAGAGAAGGCAGAGGGATCCTAGTGTTAAGACACTTAGTTCCCCATTTTCTACCGAATTCTGGAGGCATGGCGTGTTGAGTAGCAAAACTTATATTTTGCCTCGACACCAGAGCGAAGAAATGGAAATATAAACTATATATTGTGAAATGTTAAATAAATATTTTTTATATGCGTTCTTAGTTATACCGCATACGAGATTTAATATGATATTTGAAAAAGACAAAGTGGTAGTGACTGTAATTGTCATAATAGTCACTAACATTGACATGGCGTAATGTGATAGTACCTAGTGATATATATAATACAATTTCTTCCAATCAGAGAAATAATTATGTTCTTTTCCCCAGTTTGGGAAGTGCGGCGTTGAGTTCCAATACTCAACATTTAACATGTCGATTTCGAGCAGAAGAGATTCGTGAAACTAAAAATAAATATTTTTATGAAATGAAATATAAGGAAAAAAGCTTAACAGTAATACTAAATTGCACTGCTTCTGCTTACTCGCAAACTCAAATAAAAGTAAACTTAGTTTTGACATTTTAATACAACCGGCGCGGGAAGTAGCTTAGTTATGAAAATCAAATGATATTTCTAAGAAAATTTTATATTGAGAAGAAATATAGAATCAAGAAAATTTGTCAGATTGTATTATTTTTAAGGTTCATTAGCTAATAAGGAACCTTTTTAGATTCGTCGTGTCTGTTTGTCCATTCGTCCGTACGTAACAATGAAAACAAAATGTAATTGTAAGTTTATATGTAGATGATTTCTTTTTAACAAAAATAAAATTTTTACCAAGCGTGGAGAGAAGATTCTGGATTCATTAGCATCGAGAATTTAGCAGAAAATGGGGAACGGAAGTTTCCTTATAGGAACGGAGTGTCTAAGCACTAGCTTTCCGTGTTCACACTATGTGCCATGTTATATACGGGTTAATAAAATTATTTTTACTTCTATTCTCCAGTAGACAAAGCATGACGTTGTGTTCCACCTTCTGTCTGTCTACCCTACGCGAAAAGTCAAAATCGTCAAATCCTTTTTTTTATTATAATAATTTTCATTTATCGCCACAAACGTATAAAATACGTATAGACACTCCACGTGTCCAATCAAGCCTCATACCACAGCCACCACTCAGTCACGAGGGAACCAACGTGTGTTCGGTATCATTAATTGTGGAAAACACTACCACTGCTGCTACTATACATGGCGTGTAGCTTACGAATAGGTTGGAGGTTCACTGGTTGCTGTTATATTGATTTAAGTATATACACTCCGTTCTCTTTGATCATTTTTTTACTAGATTTAGATAGACCTTAAGTCAGTGAATTAAGACACTAAATATATATTTTGGAAAACGTATACAAATTTGAACATAGCGGTACTCGAACTCGTGATTCTTGAACACCATCCAAGTACCAATTAATATGTAAGTTCTTGTTAGTATCGCGAACTTATATGTTATAATGCCTGTCGACTGACCAGTCGACAGGCATTATAACATATAAATATTAAATATTTTTCAATACAGACCCCAGTGTACCAAAAACCTTATCCATTATTCTTAGCTCTAACATATGCAAATATTTGGCTAAAATAGGAGTGCACATTGAGAAATACTAAGAATACTTTAGGTTATTAAAAAATAGAAGAGTTTACTTTAAAAGATTAAAACGTATGTAGTTTTAAGTACGCAGACTGGTCGTCTCCCACTTCTTTGTGGACTTAATGACGTAAAATAGAAAATCTCATTTCGTTCCAGCTTTTCAGCGTCTTTTTTGTTTCAGCATACAATACCTCCAGAATTCGGTGGAAAGTGGAGAGCGAAGTGTTCTAACACTAGGCTCCCTCTGCTTATCTTGCAGGGTGCTACGTGAAGCTGATACTGACATTTATTTTTTTTTCCGATTTCTTTCGAATATTTTTTACAATTTAAAACGTTAACCTCACGTTAGAAAAAAATACAAATGCAAAAGATACATCGTAATCTTTTTTAGAGGACTTTAGAAGGAACGTGAGATGAGTAAATGGACAGTAGGTGATTTCTCCTAGTCTTGTACATAAATATTTTCCGAAAAAGGAGTCGAACTCCCTAGGATCTAATAGGGTTTGATGCTATAATAAAAAGATAACGATAGTTTTCTTGTTTTTATCATATGTATACGTCTTATAGGGACTACTAACACAAAATTGTAATACCTTGGGCTATAATATCGTAACCTCCATAAGGAATTTTGATTATTTGAAAAATAAAGAAAACTGAGTTTTATCTATCTGATATAAAACCGCTTTTGAAGCTGTTTTGCATACAGCTTCAGAAGCGGTTTTGCTTAACTAAAAAGGTTCACATAGCGCATATTCCGGGATCTCTGACGCTCTCCACTTTTTGCATTTTTTTATTGATACAATTTTTATTGGGCGTAGCATTTTATAATATTTCGATTTATGTATACAAAAATAATTTCTCAAATCAAACTAGTAGTTCTTGAAATTAGCGTGTTCAAAGAAATTAACTTTTTCATTTTATAATATAGTTAATATTAGTGTGTTTGTTTTAGTTGTATCAATGTAAGCCTTAGTTTTAGTGTCAGTATCAAGTACAGATGAGATTATTTCAAAAAGCCTTATATCATCTTTACTTAAGCGATGTAAAGCATTTTAAAGTCAGATACAATTTACTATTGAAAAATACAGTCACTAACTTAACTTATTTCACAAAGTTGTTTAACCTTTAAACATAATATTATAAAATAGAGACAAGTCGTGGCGCAGCGGCACGAGGTGTGACTGTAAAACCGACTGCATGTGGGTTCGATCACCACTCGAGGAGATGAAATATTTACTTCAATTTATATTTCCATTTCTTCGTTTTGGCATCGAGGCTAAGCGCGGCGTTGAGTTGTGCCACTTAACACGCAATGCCTCCAGCATTCGGCAGAAAGTGGGGGACGGAGTGACTTAACACTAGGTTCCCTCTGCCTACGCTGCTGTGTGAGGTACAGCGTGAAGCTCATTTAATTTAATTTAATTATTAGATCAAAACAAGTACTCATATATTATCCACTCTGTGGAAAACCATTTTCATTTGTGCTCGTCGCGATTGATACAATATATAAAATGTAATAAGTTTGATAGCAGATACATATTTGTTGTTCGTCGTCAATTTCAATTCTTTGAGGAAATGTTACGTGATTTCATTTTAAATTTATTATAGTGCAGATATTATAAAAGAATTCCTCGTGGTACAGCGGCTTGTAAATGTTCACGTGACAGGTTGTGGGATCCATTCTAACTCGGGGAAATTAAATATTTATATATTTTTATTTCTTCGCTCTGGTATAGACGTAAGGCGCGGCGATTAGCGCCACTCAACACTCAGTCTACATATTACGGCGAAAGGAAGAGAGCGGAGTCTTCTAAAACTAGGCTCAGTCTGCTTTACCTGCTAGGATACAGCGTGAAGCTGAAAAAAAGTAGTATATACATATATTTTTATAAATAATAAAAAAGTGCTATGAAGACGTACGTTTGGTAGTTTTATATAAGAGAGAATTAAGAATAATGTAAATGTAACAATAGTTGAAGTACTCAAAACGTCGTAACACTAGGTTCCCTCTGCCTACCTTGCCTTATTCGGATGCTACTTAAAGATATATTTTAAAATTTTATAAGTTTCATGAATTGAAAAATTTGTAGCCACTTCATTTGTAATCGAAAGCACTGTTTGTAGTTTTTAATGTCGCGTGGGAATAGTTTACGATTGGTGACGTCGCCATTAAATTTGTGGTATGAAAAATTAAAAAAAAAAATATTATATAGCGTTCATTACAAATTGATACTTTTGGATAACTTGCTATAATAATTTAAGATTACTTTACAAATTTGTTATGTAATTTGAATGTAGTACTTAGTATTAGTGACGTCTCAACACGTCTAAAAGGGAAGTAACATATGATAGTTACGGACTACGTTACTAAAATTTTATATTATAACTGAAAAATCATCATCATCATCATCATCACATCTCACAACTATATTTAACAATTTTATACAGTATGGCGTGTTTCCTGCCCTAATGAAATTTAGTAATCATTCCTAGATTTAAATTGTGTATACTTGGCCCCAATAATTTTCGACCCGTTTCTATACTACCCTCGTTTAAAAAGAATCTAATTATAGATTAAATTCATAAATAATTATAAAGATAAGATATATCTTATGCACAATTATTCTTATTGTCTAAAAATTGAGCGCAAAGGAAGTACGGAGGCACATAGCCTATCTACTAAGGTACCTAGGGTATCGTCTGACTTCCTTGCCATATTCGATATACAGTATGAAACTAATATATATGTATATGTACAAGCTTAAATCTTTTAACTCGAATACATTACGACGTCAAGATAAGATCTATTTCATCCATCAGTCTTTGCTCGTTTCATTCCGCGCGTTTGTTTAAAGAGATACTCTCTTTTACGTTTTGTTCGGAGTATAAATTGAAAGTTTTATAAGAAAACTACTTAGCGTCCGTGAAATAGCTTTATAAATTGTTGCACTTGATATATTAGCTGTGCTTAGTAGATATTCGATTTTTACTGGGATTTCATATTGGTTTTCTAAGATGTAAATTTTCTTAAGAAAAAAAATATTTTTTAAATAAAACTATTTTAACCGGTTTAATCGCGTATATTTCGTTTTTTTGGACATTTTTGGAAACCCGACGTTTCGAACACTTTGCAGTAGTTCGTGGTCACGGGTAGACTGAGGTGGCATTCGTCTGTCAGTTGACATAATTACTATATCAAACTACCGCCAACGATTTCTTAATTTCCTCGCGTACTGCCCTGGATTCTTGCAGAATGAGCTAACTGTATGTTGCCCTCTGGTGTGGTGGGTCTGAGACTTCAAAGATTTGATGAGTGGGTCCCAGGTGTTAGAAAGCTTCCAGCCGTCCTCTCTATTGAAATTAGGATATTTTTGTATTTCAATAGCCTCGCGGATCATTCTAGGAATATATCTGTTTTCCTTAGCGAGGATGAGGGGTTTATCAAACTTTATGGCTAGGTTTATCCACAGTGTGCTCACATACAGCTGACTTTGATACATGCCCATTCTTTATATCGGAGATGTGTTCCTTCACCCTAACACCGATGCTTCTCTTTGTTTGACCAATGTATGATAAGCCACAGTCACAATCTAGTTTGTATACACCTGCACACTGTAAAAAAATATTTATTGCTCGGACACCTGTGTATGGTGGGGAAAAAATGAAGAATCGAAAAGGATTTGATTAAGGCATTTTGTTTTTAATGATTTGTCAACTAAGGGCAACTAGTAGATTGTAAAATTACTATTATTTCACTGGTGATTTGAATTCATAACTTCTTCTTTGTTTCTCTATGTAGCATTAAGTTCTGCTTTTGTTGTTGGAATCAGCCTTCCAACGTAACTTTGTACGGTCTAACATCATGGATGGTTCTTTCATTGGATCTTATGACCTTGATATTCAACTATCGCTTTCTTGCAGCAAGGACATATATATCAAGGTATTTCCTTCCGATGTAGTTCCAAAGAGGGATGTTATTCAAATGTATAACTTTGATATGCTAATTTTTTAAAATAAATACTATTATAAAATATCCGTAAAGTAGACAACGATTTTTCGACCCAACAATAGTTCTATTAGCGACCACAATGTACAACTAATATATTTAATGAATAAAAATAAATCATAAATCAGCTTCACGCTGTATCCCGAACACGGCAGGGTAGGCAGAGGGAACCTAGAGTTAAGACACTCCATTCCCCACTTTCTGCCGAATTCTGGAGGCATTGCGTGTTGAGTAACTATATATTTAATGTTTTTCAAATATTTGTACCCACTCTTCTATTAAAAACGATATCGACTTTAAAATCTAATATGTCATTTGGAAAGTTATACGCAGCTACAAGCAATGAACAAACATTGCCGCCATATTACAAAAAAGAGCATATTCGAGTTCGAGAGCTTTGATTGATGTGAGTTGGGTGTTGACAGGTGCCGACTCATTGTATACGTTAGTATCATTATGTGAGATAAGTTTGTAAGATTAGATTTTGTGAAGTTAATTTATATGTATTTAATAATTTTAAGACCGCAGAAACGTAGTGACATATGTCTGACTGTAAATACAGGTAAATTAAACAGTGTTTTATTGTAGACCAATTTACCTGGAGGATTATTATATTTAAATTATTTTGATTTCTCAGCTCTAGTGGACAAATTGTAGCGTGAGTATCGGTATTTCAATGTAAAATTGGCTGTCTTAACAATAGGTTCCCTTTACTTAACATGCAGGACTAGTAAAAGCGTGAACCTGCATCAAACTTATACAATAAACATTTAATTTTGAGTATAAGTTCGATGCGCAGGTAAAATAAGGAATAAGAAATAAAATTCTGATAAAAAGTATAATTTTAATACTATTTCAATTTAGGCTACCTTGGATGACGTCGTACCGCTTTATGCAATTAAGCGATACGTGCTATAAAATTGACTTGTCTGCTACGAAATAGTTTCCAGTCACGCCCGCAACGCAAATGCACTGCACATTTCTTTATTTTTATTATATTTTTCCAGCTTTACTATTTGTCTTTAACAACAAGGTAGGTAGAGACAACTTAGTGCTTAGTCGCTCTGATCCTCACATTCCGCACGATTTTCCATAAAAATCCATCAAGAATTGAAATGGAAATAAATTAAATGTGATTATTCCTTCAGTGGCGATTCGTACGACTGGCGACTTCAATTCTATCATCTTCTATCGCATTTTTAAAAAACTTGCTACTCCTTTGTAATTCCTATCTCTTTATGAAGTAAAGTAAAATAATATTTTTATTTTGTTTTCATTTTCATAGAGATATCAATGCTCCAGTAGTTTTAAATAGTATACTTTGCAGCATCCCTTCATCTTGGACATCAGAGGACTCTAGTATTGAACCAATGTTTGTAACGTTGATCACTAATAGAAATATTAGCTTTTGGATACATTCCACGATACATAAAAATAAATTACAAAATATAAATTTAAAACATATATTTTCCACATGGGTGATTGGGGTCATTGTGGGGTGGTGGGTCAGCGTCTACTGGCGCGCATAGACCCGACGGTTGGGGGCTATGGTCCAACTTTAGAGATCAGCAGAGTTCAGCCATTCAACATGCAATGTCTGCAGAAGGAAATTGGGAAACGGAAGTGCCTTAACACTAGATTTCCCAATTTTCCTCTAACTGCCCTGCCATGTGTGGAATACAGAGTGTACATACATATATATATATATGTGATATGTATGTGAATAAAACAGAGAACAATAAAATATGAGAAAAATCAAATGTTTATTTCGATGGCAACTAAATAGATATCAATGGAAATCAGTCACGTGGAATAAAAATATTCGTATCGAACAATCTACTTGTTTGTTATTGAGTTACAAGTGCTTAGGCTTATGGAAAATATTATTATTATGTTTTATTATTAGGTGCATAAATTTTATATAGAAATTGAATTTAAGAGACAGACTTACGTAGTGGGAACGTAAACATGAAAATAGCTACTAAATAACTTAATAGGAGCCCCTCCAGGTCCATCATTTAACAAGAAATGCCTCAAAATTTTGACGGAAAGTGAGAAACGAAAGAGTCTTATTGGGAGCGGAGTGTCTTAACATTACTCTCCCAGGTTCCCTATGCCTGAGTATGCTATGTACGGAATACAGTCTGAAGCTAAACAAAAATTGCTCGCCCTGTATTTCGCATATTTGCGTTCCCCACTTTTTGCTAGCTTTTCAAGACATTGCGTCTTCCTGAGCGAGGAAATTAAAAAAAATATAATTTCCTCATGGTGATGAAGAATGATGAGGCCCCAGCCTATTAATATAAGTACTTTTATAATGTCTAAGGATCTCTAATGTTGAATAAAGTATTATAAAAGGAAGAAAAAGGATATTTTAATATATTAAATTAAATTAAATCAGCTTCGCGCTGTATTCCGCACACAGTAGGGTAGGAATCTAGTGTTAAGACACTCCGTTCCCCAGTTTCTGCCGGATTCTGAGTGGCAGAACTCAACGCCGCACTCAGCCTCGACACCAGAGTGAAGAAATGGAAATATAAATTTAAGTAAATATTTCATGTCCTCGGGTGGGGATCGAACCCACAACCAGTCGGTTTTTACAGTCACACTTCGCTGCCGCTGCGCCAAGACTGGCCTTAATATATTAGAGTACACTTTAAAACATAAATACAGTATACTTTACACGGTAAGTAAAATTATCGTCGTGGGAAACGCTCGGACGCCGTTAACTAAGAGTTATCAGGCTAAGCTCGAGCTCGGATACATGCTGTATTTGTGACATTTATTATTTGATATATAAAATATACAGTAAAAAACTAAATACTATAAATAAAAGGACAAAAGGGGCTGTGAAAACAAATAATAAAAAGAAATGACAGGAAATGAAATTAAATATTTTCATTTCCACTCTCTGGGAACAAGGCAAAGCGGCGTTGAGTTCCGCCACAGCGTCTCGAAAATTTGGCGGTAAGTACAGAACTTGAGTGCTTTAATGGGAACGGAGTGTCTTGGAATACATAGTAAGGTAAAAAATTAAAATAAAGTTAATGTAATTTGTAATTTTTTTGTTTTTTTTAAATGTTATTTGTGGTATATTTGTTCATCAATGAGCTACACGCTGGATCCCGTCCAATGGCAATAAGCAAGGTAGGCAGAGGGAATAAAAGATATATTTTTATTAAGACATTCAGTTCCCCATTTTCCGCCGAATTTTGGAGGCATTGCATGTGGAGTGGCGGAATCCAACGACGCCATTTGCCTACACAAGAGCTACGAAGAAGAAATATAAATTTTAAATAAGTATTTCACTTACAGACACACTTTGTGCCCCTGCGCCACGGCCGTAGATGTTGTTCTTTCCTTTTATTCTTCACGCTTTGCACGCATATTGCAGGATAGGCAGAGATAACCTAAAGTTAAGAATTCAAAGCCCAAATGCCTTATTACAGGCTAATGGTTTGTTGATTGAAATATCTTATTTATTTACATACATTGACCGACCCTAAACTATGTAATGTTCAAACTTAATATTTTTCTTCCTTTTAAACTATTTAAACTCAAATAGTAAATATTAAAAGAGGCGTGCGACTGTAAACCTGACAGGTTGCGGATTCGGTTCCCAGTTGGGGAAGTCAAATTTTAATATTTTAATTTTCTCTATCTAGTATTGCAGCGTTGAGTTCCACCATTCAGCACGCAATGCCTCTGGAAATCAGAAGAAAATTAACAACATCATCATCATCATCATCATCATCATCAGTCTGTCCTAGTCCACTGCTGGACATAGGCCTCTCCAATGGCACGCCACAGAGCTCTATCTTGAGCACTTCGCATCCAGCAAATGCCAGTCACTTTGCGAATATCGTCACCCATCTAGCTGGTGGACGTCCCACATTACGCTTGCCGAGGCGTGGTCTCCACTCTAAAATGCGTTTACTCCAACGGTCATCGGTTCTGCGACAAATGTGACCAGCCCACTGCCACTTCAGCCTGCTAATCCTTTGGGCTATGTCGATAACATTGTTTCTCTGACAGTGCGATTAATCCACCACTTTAAAGTCGCTCAGCGTGCTATGGAAAGGGCTATGCTTGGAATATCTCTGAAATGAAGTTAACAACGAAAGTATTCAAATATGTGGCTGACAGACTACGCACAGCCAAAACTTCTAGATGTAAATAGAAGCTATGGGATACTTTGTGAAGATTTCCTGAAATTTCAACGGTAATGGGAAAGATACAATTTTAAATTTTATATTTCACGCAAACGTTGTGGACGACTATTGGTAGATTTATAAGATACCTATGAAGGTGTCCTTTAAATATAACTTTAATTTCAATCGCAAATTATTTTACGTCACGTCATTTCACGCTGAATCCCGCAGTTAGCAGGGTAGCCACTTTCCACCGAGTTCTGAAGACATTGAGTGGCGGAACTTAATGACGTGCTTTGCCGCGACACCAGAACTAATAAATGAAAATATTAATTTTTAAATTCATGTCTTCGAATGCGAATCGAATCCACACTGGCCTCAATTTCTTCAAATTAACTATATATATTTTTTTGTATTTGCAATGTTTACTTTGGAAATTTCATGGACTAAATGACAAAATCCTATCAATTACTGTAGCCTCGGTGACGACGCTAAGCGTCAAAGCTCAACTAAATGTAATTACAGCGGCAAAGTAACAAGGTCTTAAAATATACTAGATTAAATTTAACTTGATTATCGACTGGAAAATATATGGAAAATCACTTAATTGGGTCGTTATTAAAGTTCAATTTAAAAAGGTGGCCGGAGTAAATTTTCACAGTTCTCTGGCCAAATTCGATATATTATACTAACGTATAGTGGCGGAACTCAACGCCGCGATTTAATTTGCCATAGCGAGGAAAAACGAAAGGGGAAGTAAGAACGGGGTGCTTTAACGTCGGTGTCCTTCTACTTACCTAATTATATACGCAAAGCACAATCAACCTAAAAATAAATATATAGACAAATATGTGAATCCATATTGATGGAGAAAAAAAACAATTGACTTTTCTTCTCAATTCGTTCTTTATAGTACAGCTCGAACTAAGTATCAATCAAGACGTATTCTTTACAATTTTAACGACTTTGTACTTATTCAAAAAACGTATAAAAATTTGAACGTAACGGGAACATATATTAGTTGGCTTAGTACGAACCTATAGCTTTGTAGTCAGAGCGCCTGGTCGGTTCCCAGGAGGCGCGGGTTGGAGTCCCGCTACGTTCTATTTTTATACGTTTTCTAAATAAGTATTTTTTTTTAAAAGTGTGGAATAACACTTTAAAAATGTTACAAATATTTAACGACTTTGGTTTCTAGCAATTTATTTTTTATTTCTCGAGCTTCTTTATTTCACGCTCCCTTATAAAGAGACCGTCGTGTTGAAGTGTGACTGTGTATGTTTGCACATTGCTTGTCGATTCCCATTCAGAGCAATGGTTAAATATTTAAATTATTTTCAATTCTCTAGTTGTTGGGGCGAAACTTTGAGTTACGCTACCTAATACCCAGTGTCTAGAAAATTGTGCAAAAAGTGGTGAACGTGGTGTTTTTACACTAAGTTTTCTCTGCCAACTCAACTTTTTTTTTAAATATTTGTTCAATAAAAATATTTGATTCGAGAATTTAAATGTACAGGATAATGGTGAAAACGGATGGACAGACTTTTATTATATTATAAAAGTTTCCATTCCATCAATTCAGTGCGGACATCTCAAAGTATGTACAATTGAAATTCAAATACCGTGTAATGTCATAATAGAAGCTTTTAGTAAAAGATTATATTTTTGATGGATCGAGATCCAAGTCCATTGAGCGGCCTAGTACGTATTGGAAGTGGAAATTTTATATGTATGAGTATTTGTTCTGTTTGATGTTTTTATAGTAACGATAAAATATCTTGTTGAGGCTGTCGTGGCTTATTGGCACAGTGTCTGATTGTAAACGCATCAGTTTTGGGTTTGATTCCTGTGAATATCGACAAAATTTGATTTATGTTTTATGCCATATAATCAATCAAATCAAAAGTGGATAGCTTTAAAAATAAAATTGTCATCCATATCGTGATCTAGTCAATTTAACGATTAGTCTTCGACACGCATACATTACATTCATATAAGTTTTTGTGTGAAACAATTAAAAGGACACTTGGCCTCTTGGATCTGTCTCTGCCTAAATCTTCTCGTATTTCCTTTTGCCTATATAAAAAAGGAAGAAGAAAAAATTGCAAAAAAATTAAAATAATGTAGCTTCACACTGTACCTAATCCTAGCTGGAGAGTTATAGCACCTGGGTCCCCACTTTCTGACCAATTTTCGAGACATTACGTGTTGAGTGGCGGAACTCAACGCCATGCTTTACGTTTTCTTTGTCACCAGATAAATAATCAAATCGCCTTTGTGGGAATCGAATCCACAACCGTCGCCTAAAAATATTCAGTGGGTACATTTAACATGTAAGTTGAAATTATGTGTTCTATCAATTGACCTATATAAATTTAAAACTACTAAATAGCAAAACATTATGTTAATAAGCTATAGTAAGTTCGCGCGAATGTCAGCGTAATTTCCGCACTACACTAAAGTTAAATTGCTATTTACATACAGTTTCAGATTTCTTAGCGAATGATCGGGAATCGAAAAGAGATGAATGATTATGGTTTCGTACTTTTAAGAAAGAAAGGGTTCCTACCCTTATAAGATCACTTTTTTGTCCGTCCGTCTGTCTGTCTGTCATACTCAGCCCCATGATTTCCTGAAAACAACGTATTACGACGTTTACTTAAAAATAATATAATGCCGTTTATATATGTAATAACAAAATTTGGCAGCATCTACATAGTACTAGTTCAGGCAAAACTGATCAGGTTGAATCTAAAAAAATAATAATCTTAAAGAAGCTAACCTTGAATTTCAGAAAAAGCTCGAGATCTATTTTTTTTATTATTGTTAATAAAGCTAAGCTGTAAATAAATCACTGAGGGCATTTAATTACTTTATTTTTTTTAGATTTAATTCCGCATATATACGGTTAGGCATAGGAAACATACTCCTCATTCCAAATTCTTTGTCAAATTTTCGAGGCATTTCCTTTACAGTGGCGGACCTCAACGCCGCGCTTCTCCTTGTTACCAGAGCGAAGTAATAAAAATATTAATTAATAACAATTTATTTTAAAAGTGGGCCTGAATTGCGTCGTAAAATATATATAGAAAATTAATAACACGAGTAGGTTTGTATGAACACTTTATGAGTTAATTATTTCAGACTTTAACATAGGTATCATTAATTTCTCATGTGAACAATTTAACATCAAAGTAACGATGAATTACTTCAATATAAAAGTGAAATATTTTTATGTAAATAATATATTAATTTTACAGCAACTTTACGTAGGCAGCGAGAATTTACAGTTAAGACACTCTGTTCCCCTCTTTTCCATTAACTTTCATGTAAAGTGGTGGATTTTAACGCCGCCTTTTGTCTACCAAAATGGGGCAATTATAAATTTCAACAAAATCGTTCTACTAGGAATGTTTTTGAGTTCTGCCACTTAGTACGCAATGTCATCAGAAAGCGGCGTAAAGTTGGGAACGGAAGTATCTTAATGAGAACGGAGTGTCTTGAACAAAAAAAAGAAAGAAACATACATATACATAAAAATCAAACATTTGTATATACAAATGTTTGATTTTATTTCCAAACAACAATCCCCTATATTTTGCTCTATATTTCAAATAAAAGATTTTGATAGCATTAATATTAGCACATAATAAGAATCAAGTTAAAGAGTTTTATTTAATATCGCACAATATCTTACCAGAACTGAAAAAATAAAATTATTCATTTATTTACATGTGAATTCCATTGCAAGACGATGGATGGACACGTGAAAGTTTCCATATGTATAACAAATAATATATTTATTATTATAATAAACGACCAGTCGTAGCGCAGAGGCACAAAGTATGAGTCTAAACGCTACTGGTTGTGGGTTCAACCCCCAATCGAGAAGTTGAAATATTTACTTAAATTTATATTTCCATTTCTTCGCTCTGTTGTCCTTGCTGTGTGCGGGATACAGCGTTAAGCTTTTGATTTATTTCATAATTTCCGATAACCCACCCTAAGAACTAACACAAAACAGTCTATAAATCTCATAATCCTTGGCTTATAGTGGAAATTAAAAGCTCATCCCAACCCTTGATGTCCTCAATATTACAGATTAGCTGCGAAGATTGAAATATACAGATTATGCAAAGTGTATTAATTGTGTTCAAATTTCCATACCTTTCATCATCGACGTGGTTTTAATAAACCCTTTTGTGGAGTAAATCGTTCACCTTAAATATAAAATTAAAAAATTACAAGGAGAAACGAATTTGTTGGTTTTTTTACTAGCTTATAATTGCTGTTATCCCACGCGGTGATATGGTTTATGCGCTATATTAGAGAGTAGCGGAGTAGATAGAGAGAACGGATTCCCAAACGCTACGGTCTCTACATACCTCTTTCGCCTCGTCCACTTTCAACAAACTCTTCATACATGATCTCCGGGGAGTCTTCATACGTTTCACCTGACCTTCCTCTTGAATCTTTGGTAGTGTTTTTTCAAAGGTCAACCGAGGTCGATAAAAGGTTATAAAAGGGTATCGAAAGGAAGAAAATCTCTAAGGCCGTATAAGCCTGTGTCTTATAGTTCATCTGAAACAGATCGTGGGGTCAACTTTTTGCCGTATTCTGGAGGCATTGCGTGTTGAGTGGCAGAACTCAACGCTGCGCTTGTCCGATTGTTATAATGATAAAAAATTGACATATAATAAAATTATAACTGACCGCTGTTTGTATATGGAAGGTATATGTATAAGAGTAATTAAACATTGAAGACATTTATCAATTTAATAGAACTAAACGCGAACTAGTGATAAGATATTTCGTTTCGCACTATTCATCTATTTTTCGAAATATTACGTGTCGAGTGGCGAAACTCAACTCCGCGCTTTGTTTTGTTTGTTTTGTCAGAGCGATAAAATCAAAATGCATTGATCACTTAAATATACACAAACACCCAAATATTCACTTTCAAATCAAAATTCACACAAGAAAGTGGCACAAAGCGAATTCAGTTCGAGTTGTTGCTCTAAACATTCCGCTTGTTTACAAACTACTGATGTTGATGATTGTAGCTCAAACTTTATTGTAGGGTTGGCTTGCCGTTGAATAGTTAAGACGACTCCATTTTAAAGTATTTGGTAGCTGAGATTCCTGTAGAGGTATGGGAAGAGGAAGAGGAGAGTCTATATTGTAAGTGTCTATATTTGTATAGAATATTAGGGTTTTTTGTATGTGTGCATCTTTTATATGTGGTAGAGGCAAAGAAACTATATATTCTGCCAAATTTTGAAAAATCAATTTATTAGTACATTTTCATTTTAAATAATGAAATATATTTTTTTGTACCTTTACGTTGTATTCCGCATATGTCAGAGTAGGCAGACGAAGCCTGGAAACCTAGTGTTATTACTTTCGTTCCCCAATTTCCGCTGAATCCTGACGGCATTGCATTTTATTTATTCATCCCGTAGGAATTTCGGGAAATCCTCTCTAAGTGCTCCCCACATTAAAATCAATCATTCGAACTTGTCAGGTGGCGACATACACACTATGTTACACACCTAGTTAGTTTTAACATTCCTCAAGGAACTTACATGAAAATTCCAATTCTTCACGTATACTTTTAGCGGTACGATATGGAAAAGTTTTATATAAAACGATAGTTTTAACTCCAAATTCATCCTTTTTTGCACCAATATCATTTTACACGTATATCATTTATCCTTTATACGTTAAGTTCAGTGATACAACAAGCATTGTTTAAAATTTAAGAGCAATTAAAGGGCGGTGGTAAAAGGGTACCTGCTGAGATATCTAGGGGACCTTCTTTGCTGCCTGTAGTATACAGCATGAAACTAAAAATAATAATTATTTAAAATAAGCCTAACTCAACGTTGAATAAAAACTAAAATATATATTTATAACCCGCATAATACTTTCGATGTCAAGTTTACATCTATTTGATCCACCAGTCTTCGCTTGTTTTATTTCGCGCGTTTGTTTTCTTTTACAATTTGTTTGGAGTATAAATTGAAAGTTCTTTAAGAAGACTACTTAGCGTCCGTGAAATAGCTTTATAAATTGATGCACTTGATATATTAGCTGTGCTTAGTAGATGTTCGTTTTTTACCGGCAAATCATATTGGTTTTTCCAGGATGTAAATTCCTTAACAAAAATATTGATTTATTGTTCGAACACTCTGTATATATGTATGTCAAGTAATATTTCATTTACGCATTTCCATTTTATCGTAAATGATTTCTAAACGAACCTAATGTTTTTATGTGACTAAAGGAAACTACTGGATTTTACCATTACCATTCTTCCACTGGTGATTTGAATTTATAACATGTCCTTTTTTCTCTATCTAGTATTAGTCCCAGTTATTCTTGCCAAGGTTTGCCGTCCGAGTCAACTGATTTACTTCATTTTATACAGTCTAACATCATAATGGTCAACTCATTGGGCTCTCATATCTCCCGGTTTTGGGCGTTCATGAGATTTAGCATCAGGGACATACATATATAGCAAAGCATTTTCTTCTGACGTAGCTCTTGATTTTTATATATTATTTAAAATATATTCATGGAGGTATACTGGTAGCTTCACGTTGTATCCAGGTTTGACAGATGTTACGGGCACCTCGTAATTTTCAAGATATCATTGTTTGCTGAGTGGCGGAAAGTAACGTAGTATTTGGCCTTGTTACCAGGGCGTCGAAATGAAAATAGTTAACGTGCAAATCAAACCCATAAAAGTTCCCTTTGCTCAGAATGTATATCTAACACCTTTTTATTGTTTTTCAAGAATACCCTCCAAATTTAGTTCAATGAGAGCTCTTCTAATAATATTTGTACCCACTTTTCTAATAAAAACGATAACGACTTTAAAATCTAATACGTCATTTGGAAAGTTGTACGCAACTACAAGCAATGAATATCCCTACATTGCCGCCATATTACAAAAAACGGCATATTTGAGTTCAGGAGCTTTGATCGATGAGAGTTGGGTGTTGACAGGCGCCGACTCATTGTATACGTGAGTACCAATATGTGAAATTATTTTCTAATAGTAGTCTTTACAATGTACTTTTTTAGAGACTCGGTGTATCCAGCTCACAGCAGGTGTTGAGACACTCCGTTCCCCATTTTCCGCAAAACTCTGGTAGTATTGCGTGTCGAGTAGCTTTGCTTTTGTCAAGAAGAGAAATCAACTAATTTCTCTGTCTGGTGGACAATGTTTGGTGTGGGTAACGCTGCTCAACATGTAATTTTTAGAAAATTTGGTGAATGATAAGGAAATGGGCTTTCTTAACAATGGGTTCTCTTTGCTTACCTTGCTAGGCGATTGAAATTGTGAAGCTGCATCGAATTTATATGAAAAACCTCGAAGTTTGTGTCGATCAAAAATCTGATTAAAAATATAATTTTAAAGGCATTGAAAAACCTTTGAATGCCCTCGAACCACTTTATGTAATTAAGATTACAGATTTTCTATACATATATTATCGTCTTCATCTATCGTACGGAATAGGTTATAATAACTTTGTTATAAATCACTTCACAGGCCAGTCATAGCGCAGCGGCACGAAGTGTGACTGTAAAACTGACTGGTTGTGGGTTCGATCCCCACTCGAGGAGATGAAATATTTACTTAAATTTATATTTTCATTTCTTCGCTCTGGTGTCGAGGCAAAAGTGCGGCGTTGAGTTCTGCCACTCAACACGCAATGCCTCCAAAATTCGGCAGAAAGTGGGGAACGGAGTGTCTTAACTTTAGGTTCCCTCTGCCTACCCTGCTGTGTGCGGGACATAGCGTGAAGCTAATTTAATTTAATTTAATTTTATAAATCACTTCACATGCCAAGTTTTATATACTAATACTTATATTTTCCAGCACACGTGAGTCTACAAGGACACTTCGCGTTCGCCTTGGTTCGACAAAGTATAATAAAGGCGGATACGTACTACCTGTCAAGTTTGTCACGATTCATCCTTACTTTGACGATAGCAAGCCTTTATTTGACGTTGCTCTCATTAAATTGTCACAACCTGTAAAATTGACTGACAGCCTAAATCCGATAAGGCTTCAGAAAAAATCTAGAAAAATGGCAGCTTCACATTTTATTGTTCTTTCGTGGTCTAATCCAAAGGTAAACATTATTACTATAATTAGGCAATTTCGTTATACAGATTGTTTTTTTATTGAACTAAATCAAAATATATATAATATAATAATCTCGTGAGTGGAAATGGAAGCCACAACCTTTATGTAAACAATCGGATATTACACGATTGTTCTATGACGATTTACACAATAACTAACTATACATAATAAATAAGTACACTACAAAATTATATATATTTAAGGTGAATCACATCATGAACGATTTTTACAATATAGACCGCACTCTTAAAGTGTCTCGTCTACTTCCAACTGACCAGGAACAATGTTCTGAAGAACTAGAAACATTATTTGGAAACAAAAGCACAGCTTTAATGTGTTTGGATCCAGGAGTAGACAGGGATCCATGTCAGGTTAGTAAAATAAAATTTCTTTTTAGCTATTAATTTCGATAATTCTAAGTATGATATGGCAAGAGAAGGAGAGAGTAAAATAATGGAGAAAGAGGTAATTAGGAAACGGGAGATGATCAATAAGAATCAGACTAAATATTTTTTTTGCTTCACGTTGTATCCCTCATATAGCAGAATAGGCAGCGGAAAATTGTTAGATAAAATATCCTACCCATATACCACTCACTTTTCGAGACATTGCATGTTGGGCGGAATTCGTCGTCGTGTTTTGCTTATTACAGTGGAAAACTGAAAAAATGGCGATTTGATTCACAGCTATTGTATTTACTAAAAACTTGCCATACCTTTTTAATTTCTATTTCATTTGCAATATAATCGAATAATATATTTTAATTTTTCGTTTCCAGAGAGATATCGGGGCTCCAGTAGTTTTAAATGGCATACTTTGGGGCATCCTCTCATCTTGGACTTCAGAGGACTGTGACATTCAACCAATGTTCGTAACATTGATCTCCAACAGTAATATTAGCTCTTGGATACATTTCACAATACATAAAAAGAAATTATAAAAAAAATGTAATAAAAAATTGTATTTGTCACATGGGTGATGGGGGTCATTGTGGGGTAGGGGGCCAGCGGCTGAATACGCACGTTAGTAAAGGCAGCAGTGTGGCTGGTATTCCAATTTGAGAGAATGAAATATTTTAATTTCCTCTCTTTGAAGACGAGACAAGGCGCGGCGTTGAGTTCAGCCACTACATGCAATGCCCACAGAACACGAGAGATAATTGGAAATTGGATGTGTCATTAGATTACCAAGCTGCCTAAAAGGATATGTGTGGAATACAGCGTGAAACTCAAAAATATAATCATATAAAAAGTAATATATTGTGTGAATAAAAGAGTTAATTAAACTAAATAAGAAAATATTATCTTTCTTATTTCAAATACATATTATTGTCAAATTAACAAAAGAATGGGAAAAAAGTAAAATAAACATGGCAACTAAATTGATTCCAATGAAAATCAATCGCGTGTAATAATAATATTCGTATCGAAGGGTCTATTTATTTGTTATTAAGTTATGTGAATAGGGATAGGATTAGTATGGAAAATATTATTATTATACTTACATAATTTTTATGTGGAAAACAGAGAAATTGAAATTAAGAGACAGACTTTTCTCAATATATTATATGAGACGTCGTTTTGTAGTTTGAATATAAGCACGATGATGATGATTTAATATAGGAAAACAATTGCTAATAAATAATATAAACCTACACTAATAATATGAATCTAGGGTACCTAAAACTCCGTTCCCCACTTCCGCAAAATTTTCGAGGCATAATATTTTATTTGAGTGACGGAACTCAACGCCGTTGCTTTGTTACCAGAGCGGAGAAATGAAAATATTAAATATTAATGTTCAAAACCACAACTTGTTGCGTTTAAAGTCGCACCTTGTGCCCCTGCGCCACGACTTTCTTCAATGGTTATGTATCTATAACGGTAAAAATACTTTAGAAATGGTTTCGCAACTCAGCACACAAGTCCTCCATATCTTGGCGAAAAGTGGAGAGCGGAAGTGTTTTAATGGCAACGAAGTATGTTAACGTTAGGTTTCCCATATTTCCTCTGTGTACCCTGCTATTATTATATATAGAAACTACAACCATCGCTCTTACATCCAGACGATGTGCACTACACCACAATGGCTATATACAATTTTAGTAAAATATTTCATAATTTCCGATAACCCACCATAAGAACTAACACAAAACAGTCTATAAATCTTATAATCCCTGGCTTATAGTGGAAATTAAAAGCTCATCCCAACCCTTGATGTCCTCAATATTACAGATTAGCTGCGAAGATTGAAATATACAGATTATGCAAAGTGTATTAATTGTGTTCAAATTTCCATACCTTTCATCATCGACGTGGTTTTAATAAACCCCTTTTGTGAAATAAATCGTTCACCCTAAAAAATACATTTTTAAAATACAAAATACATTTAAAATTGAAGCTTATAACTGCAGATTCAACCACATGGTCAAATGGTGACAGTATTTTCACGTTTCTGGAAGGGATCTTTTCCTTATAATCGTCTTCTTCTAATATAGATATAGAACAATCCGCGTGGTCTAAGCTGATCTTTGTATTTGTGTAAATGTGTCGTATATAGTGTAGGTGTAATGTCATTGGCTTGGCCTAAATTAGATTATACGGTTTTATGACAACCGGCCTACCCTACTATACTGATGGCAACAGCACTTTTTTTCAGCTTCACGCTTTATCCCGCACATAGCAGAGTAGGCAGAAACCTAGTGTTAAGACACTCCGTTCCTCACTTTCCGCCGAGGTCTGGAAGCATTGTGTGTTGAGTGGAGGAACTTAGACAACAGACACCAGACAGACGCGGACACCAGAGTGAAGAAATGAAAATATAAATGTAAATAAACATTTAATCGATCGAGTGAGGATCGAATCCACAACCAGTCGATTTTACAGCCACACTTTGTGCCCTGCGCCACGAGTTGCCTCATATTTAATTCTCTCTCTACTGTATAAGAATGGAAAATTATATATTTACCGTGCTTTAGTTGGTCAGAGCGCTTGGACGATTTCCAAAGAGGCGCGGGTTCAAATCTCGCTACGTTGAAATTTGTAGACGTTTCCTTAATAAATATTAAAATAAAATGTACAATGTAAATGTAAATATACAAGTGAAATTAAGCTAATTTCCCCCGTATTCGTGTTACATTACAATATTAATAATTTTAATCATTTCAAGCTTTTTGAAATTAGGTTTTAATTACGATAAGAATAACGCAATTAACACAACAATAAACTGAGGTCACGCTTTGTTCTGATGTATAGTCGTTTTACTGAGACCAAGGACATTTTTTATTGGAAAGAAAATAAAAAAGGCTTTAAGACCAGTAAATTTCACGAAGTACCTAAGGAGTTCTTAACGTGAAATATTTTAAAAGTGATATATTGTGGAATGCTTTTTTTTTCAAATAATGTGTCTTTTGTAATCACCATCATTATCCATCCAGGTCCAGGACTTCCTGCATCCAACGGCTCCTGGTGGAACATTGACCAGATTGTAAGTCTGTTAATGTTAATATCATAATCAGTACATTCATACAGACAGACTTTTAACAAGTACTAATTACAAATTTTGTCACCTGGAAAGTTTCAAAAAAGTAAATCCGTCATTGTTGCACCAAATGAGGGATATGTAGATAAATAAGTGACTTAGTTATTTTTTAGCTTCACGCTATATCTCGTATGTTGATATGTTAGACGAAAATAATAAATAAGCGAAATTACTGAGCACATAGTGTAAAAACACTCCGTTTGTCTCCCTTAAACCGAATCCAAAGTTATGCTTATTGAACGACGGTAATCAACCAAATCCAACCACAGTGGGAAAATGAAAACGATTAAGTCTAAAGACACCTCAATTTTATTAACTACTTTATGTAGTTTGATATTTTGATATACAAGCTTGTGACTGTTGTGGGGTCAATCCCCACTCGAGGGAGTGAATTTTTATTAATCAATATTTAATTTCTTGTCTCTGGAACCCAGGCAAAAGCCCGACGTTCAGTTCGTCCATTCAGCACGTAATGCCTCGAAAGATTCGGCGGAAAGTGGGAAACGGAGTGTCTTAAAAAGTGTCATATGGCAATTTTTGTAATTTTATTACTATTCTATAAAATATGTTTAAATAAAAATATAATATGCAATCTTTATGTTCTATAACGTGAAATCAAAACGTATATCGATATGTCTTTTCGAATCACGTATAATCCTCTTTTATAGAAACTGACGGCTGAGCTATTACATGTCAGTTTATATCTATATAAATCTTATATTTGTAACTTTGAGGCCAGTCATGGTGCAGGGGAACCGACGCGCGATTGTATACGCGACAGGTTGTGGGTTCGGTTCCAATTTTTCATGATCAAGTTTTCTACCAAACTTTGCGATTAAACTTTAAATATTCAAAATATTTTTCATTGTAATTTTTTGGATATTTTTTAACTATTAAGACCTCCTTCTTCTACATTCGAATGTTTTCTTTCATTTTCATTATTTTTCATATGACATATATGTCATTTGATAATAATCAGTATGTGATAAAAAGTGAATTTTTATGCATCTCAAAGGCCGGCAACATCCCTGTAGTTTCTTTGTTACACAGAGTCGTGGGCGGCGGTGATCACTTACCATCACGCACCCTCGTTTGTTGTATGTTGAGTAGCGAAACTTAACACCTAATTTTGTGTGGATCGAATCCAAAACCATCGTGTTTGCAGGTACACGCCACTATCACACTGCATCACGACAGTCTTAAAAAATATTTTTAGTATATATAAAAGTGAAGCGATGCCAAGTACATTGGCCAATTCAAAAGCTGCGCTAGGGCAGCTTTACAATATAATAATATTATAAACATTGTCTGGTTATAGAAGACCGGTAAAAATTCCAAACACTTACGTAAATATCGATTTAAATATTATCTATTCTCTTAGTAAGAATACAATTTTTTTACTGTTTTTTGATTTCAGTACATTTTTTAACTTGTTGTCTTTGAGTTTATTCTACACAAATGCCGATAGTTTTTAAAATAACTTCTGGAAAAAATCGCCAATATTTTTTTGCTACAGCCCTTGTTTTTTTTAATATTCATTTTGCATAATTAAAAACGATTTTTATTTCGATGTTACAGCTTAAAACTATTATCTAATACAAAAGGCCTATTATTGAATTATATTGAGAAAAAAAATCACGAGCCCAACGATCGGGCTGTATTTTCCAATTTTCTATAAAAATCCGATTTATCCAAAAAATCGAATTATCGGCTGCCCTGTTTCTGATTCCTGTGATAAATAAACTTCTGATAAATATTGGCTTTATATTATATTTTTGATATAATTTTATTCATACGAGCTTTACTATTTTTTTTTAATTTAACGTGTTAGTAACTTTACTTTAGTTACTAACATTTTAGATCGTAATGTGATAGTACCGAGTGATATAAATTCTACCGAATAATTAATTCGATTACCACTCCAGGAAAATTGATTATATTCATTTCCCCAACCTGGTCAGTGCGGCGTTGTGTTTCAACACTCATAATATGACGAATTCGAGCAGAGAGATTCGTGACGTTGAAAATAAATATTTTTATGAAATGAAATATGAGGAAAAAGGTTAATAATAATATTAGATTGCACTGCTTCTGCTTACTCGCAAACTCAAATAAATGTAAACTTAGTTTCGACGTTTTAATACAGCTGGTGCACGGGAACTGGTTTAGTTATGAAAATGAAATGTGTTGCTAACGAAACTTTATATTGAAAATAAATATACAATCAGGAACATTTGTCTGATAAATGTTCCTGATTGTATATTTCTTTATATGATGATTTCTGTTTAACAAAAATTAAGAGAGCTCAGCTTTTGGCGGAAAAATGGGAAACGTATGTTTTTTAATAGCGCGGGATACAGCGTCAAATTGAAAAAAAAATTCATTTCCCTCCAAAAGACAAAGCATTTTTAGATGTTGAGTTCCATCTATCAACTCAAAGTCTCCAAAACTCAATGTCTCCAAAATTGGATGAAAAATTGAGAACGTTCATAGCGCTATGTTCCTTCTGTTTATCCTACGGGAAAAAGCGTGAAGCGATTTTTCCATAAACTTGTAAAATACGTATAGACACTCCACGTGACCAATCAAGCCTCATACCACAGCCACCACTCGCAAGTCACGAGGGAACCAACGTATGTTCGGTATCATTAATTGTGGAAAACACTACCACTGCTGCTACTATACATGGCGTGTAGCTTACGAATAGGTTGGAGGTACACTGGTTTGAACAGGCTGTTATTTTAATTCAAATTAGTTCTCTTTTTTTCTATTTATTTACTTTTTTACTAGATTTCTTTATTTACAGGTAATTTAATATATTTCAGAAAACGTATAGAAATGTAAACGTAATGTAATTTGAATTCGTGGTTTTTGGATATCATCCAAACACTTTTCAAAATTACGTCGATTCGAGGTAGATTTTCTATCTAGGGTTAGGAGCTCCGACATAAATTCATTTGAATAAAAAATAATGTTTATCTATAATAATAAAAATTGAGATTTATTACTTATTTCTAAGTGATAAGATGCATAAACATAATCACACTACGCTCCTTTATAGGGTAAAATATATAAATATAATAATATAAATTTAAAGACCAATGCGTGGTTGAGCATCAGGACTGTTGTGGCATCAGATGAATTGCCACTCGAGGTAATTAATTATTTCTATATACTCACTTTGTGAGAAAACCCACGAAGTCTCGAAAATTGCGGAATTGAGTATGTTATCATTAGGTTACCTATACCTAATACCTTTGCTTGCCCTGTAATATGCGGGATACAGTGAAGAAAAAAAATTGTAGACAATATTTTTTTTAGCTTTATTTATCTTTTCTTTAGTATTTTATTAGATAATATAAAATCATGGAATGAAAAATATGTGTAGATTATAATTTTAGTCACGCAAGTGTTTACGCAATAATATTTATAATTTTAACTCTATATCGGAACAGAAAAAAATCGCTTTTTAAAAATTTACCACTCAGTGCTTATCGCGTTTCAACATCATTGACATTTTCAAACAAGCTCGTCAACAGACATTATACCATTAAAGTTTGTGTTTTTTCTTATTTTTAACTATTTGTAAATTTAAAAGTAATTGAGATTGATTTAGTACAGAACCCGGTGTGCTCAAAGTCTTATCCATTTCTCTTAGCTCTAACATATGCAAATATTTGGCTAAAATAGGAGTGCACATTGAGAAATACTAAGAATACTTTAGGTTATTAAAAACTAGAAGAGTTTACTTTAAAAGATAAAAACGTATGTAGTTTTATGTACGCAGACTAGTCGTCGTGCACAACTTTGATTGCGTGATCTTAAGGTTTTAAATGGAAAATCTCATTTCGTCCCAGTCATTTTGAGGCCAGTCATTTCTTCGCTCTGCTCATCATATACTTCTGCAGTATACTTATAGAGACTACTAATATAAAATTTTATTGATACTTAACGTTTACTCATCTGATATACATATATACGTACCTGATATTTGCAAAATAACTTTAAAAGATGTTTTCGCGTAACAATAATACGTTCACGTAGCGCAAATACCGGAAGCTCTCTTGCTCCCCTTGTTTTGGGATTTTTATTCATACTCTACTCCTATTAGGCGTAGCGTTATGTAATATAGCTCATTATGTAGCCTTCGATTCATGAACTATACAATACAAAAAGAAGTTCTCAAATCGAAACAGAGAGTATTAGTATGCATGCAATAACCGTTTTTTTTACTTGGTGGTTGTACCTTTCAAAGTATTGAAAGTTTCATGAATAGAAAATTTATGGCGACTTCATTGTTGGGAACTTTTAATATCGCTTAGGAATTATTAAAAATTAAAATATTTTTTTAGTTTTTGAGAATTTACTTATTTGTATGATATAATATGAAAATTCTTTTCCGTCTGTACGTCTTTCTTTTTATCCATGCTAATCTCCGGAACAACTTAATTATTTCTAATGGGACTTTTACTGAAAACTAGCAGAGAGGAGGCTATGGAGCAACATTTATCCCGGAACACCCACAGGATCGGAACTTATGTACAAAATTCAGACAGACGCTTTAGCACTGTGCCACGATAGCCTCAAAATATTTACTTGTAAGAGTCAAATCTACTACTAAAAATATTATTTCTACCTTTCACTGCACTATTACGGTTATTGCTTTCGACGTAATACGTATCACAAATCGTGTTTGCCAACTAAACACCGATATCGGTTTCAAAGTCAATCAAACTTGGTTGCGATATTGGTACAATCAGATGCATATGACGTATTAGTTCTAATTAGGTATCTCTATTTCTATGTAATATAATAATTTAAAATATGATACGTAAACGCTACGAGTGTGGGTTTGATTATAAGTCGTGGGAATGAGTTATTTTTATTTTCCCACTTTGGTAACTAGAAGAACGCGTGACGTTGAGCCACTTAACCCGCAATCGCAAAAGAACAGAGCGTCTTAACACTAGGTTCCCTCTGCCTACCTTGTTACACTCGAGATCTAACGTGAAGCTAAAATATTATACCATATCTGAAATAAGTTTTTCATTGTATATTCCTTTACCTTGCCTCTACATATATAATTAATTGAGGCAAATTGTTGTATTAAATGAAATGAATAAGAAAGAGACGAGAGTTCATTATTTGTCAAATGCTGATTTTAATGATAGAAAAATATACATTATAACAAAATTTTAACTGACCATGACATGAGAAATATAGGAGAAAATTTAATATTGGAGGCATGTATCACAATGTAATAGAATGAACGCAAACTAGCGACAACATTTTTCGTTGCCTACTATTCGCCCAATTTTCGGGAGATTACGTGTCGTGTGCTGAAGCTCAACGCCGCGCTTTTTTATGTTACCAGAGCGAGAAAATAAAAATAATGTATCCCTATACTTATATTACATTGATAAACACTCAATTATTCACTTTCAAATCACAAGTTACACAAGAGAGTGGCACAAAGCGTATTCAGCTCGAGGACTTGCTCAAAACATTCCGCTCGTTTACAAACTATCGATATTGATGATTGTGGCTGAAACTTTATTGTAAGGTTGGCTCGTCGTTGAATAGTTGAGACGATTCGATTTTAAAGTACTTAGTAATTGAGATTTCTATATAGGAATTTGAATTTGATTGCCTATATAGTGACTATGTTTGGTTAAAATATTGTGAATTTGGTATATTTGTGTATATTTTATATGTGTGCCCTTCTCCTAAATTTCGAAAAATAGGATGACGAAAAAAAAACAAAGTTATCAGTAAATTTTCATTTTTTTAGCTCCACGCTGTATTCTGCACATAGCAGAGTAGGCAGAGGGAACATGGGAACCTAGTGTTGAGATACTACGTTCTCATTAAGACACTTCTGTTCCCCAATTTTCGCTGAATTCTGAATACATGTTTTTTTGATCCCATAAGAATTTGGGGAAAGCCTCTCTTAGTGCTACCCTACATTCAAACCAGTCAATCACAATGTCAGGGCGAGACTTACACACTATGTCCTTCCTTGTTATATATTATTAACATTCCCCAAGGAACTTACAAGAAGACGTCAGCGTTCTAAGACGCGTAATTTTAGCTGTAGGGACGTCGTGTATCACTCACTCAGTAACGGAAGAGTTTTATATAAATTTTAACTCAAAATTCATGTTTTTGTGCATCAACTTCTTCGAATTTACCTTTATAACCTTTTAGTTTGTAAAATCTATACTATTTTTATTTGCTTTCTTAAATTTATTGAAAAATTATGGGTAAAAACCAATCGGCTAAAAATTTTGAATTATTTTGGCCGTTGAGGTGCAGCGGCACTTTGTTTGACTGTAAACACGATAGTTGGAGTTTCAATTCCTACTCGGGGGAATTAATTATTTTAATTTCTTCGTTCTGCTAATAATCTTCCACAAACAAAATGCGGTGTAAAGTTTCGCCACCTAATTAATACCCCTTGCTTAAAACTGAGTGCAAGTGAATAACGGAGTCGCATAGCTTACCTACTAAGGTACCTGGAGTACCGTCTGCCTATGAGATATACAGCATGAAACAAAAAAAATATTTAATAAATCGTTTAAGTCAATTTTAAATAAAAACTAAAACATTTAATTTATAATTCGTATAATAAATACATTACGACGTCAAGATAAGATCTATTTCATCCATCAGTCTTTGCTCGTTTCATTCCGCGCGCATGTTTAAAGAGATACTCTCTTTTACGTTTTGTTTGGAGTATAAATTGAAAGTTTTATAAGAAGACTACTTAGCGTCCGTGAAATAGCTTTATAAATTGTTGCACTTGATATATTAGCTGTGCTTAGTAGATATTCGATTTTCATTTCGATTTACTGGGATTTCATATTGGTTTTCGAAGATGTAAATTTTAATCAAGCAAGATTTGATTTAGGCATTTCCATTTTGTCTTTAATGATTTGTCAACAAAGGTAAACAACTGGATTTTAAAATTAGTGTTCTTTCACTGGTGATTTGAACTAGCGTTAATACCTGCTTTTCTTGTCATGCCTCCGACTCAACATGCTCCACTCTCCACGGCTTAGCATCATGGAGGATTTATTTATTGGCCCTTATAAGGGTATGTGAGAAAATTATGCTCCTGCACTAGCTACTGCTTTCTTGAGCGTTCGTGGATTTAACTGCAGCATTTAATTTACAGCGAGGCATTTCCTTCCGACGTAGTTCCAAGAACAGGTGTGATTTTATTTCATAACTTTGACATTCAAATAAAAAATAAAAAAAATCCAAATTTTTGTAAATAAAAACTATTATATTATATTATATTAGGTTTCATCAAATTATATATAAATAAACGGAAAGTAGAGAACAATTTTACTAGTTATCTCTGTCAATTTCTTAAAACTATGTACAACTTTTCAAAAATAATACTATTTACCATTATTATATTATTATATTTATATGAATATTATTTAACTACTATATATTACACAACAGGGGCAACTTAGTATTGAGGCACTCCACTCTCCACTCATCGCCTAATTTTCAACGCTGCACCTTGTCTTGCTGCCAATTATTTCACGCAGGAATCAAACCCACAACCGTTCCGTTTACAGTCAGAATATAAAACTAATATCTTATTTAATGTTTTTCAAGAATACTCTTTAATTTTAGTCCAATGAGAGCTCCCATATTAAGAAGTGAAGTAAAAGGATGTTTTAAAACAATATTATAGTACACTTTGAAACATAAATACAGTATACTTTACACGGTAAGTAAAATTATCGTCGTGGGAAACGCTCGGACGCCGTTAACTAGGAGTTATCAAGCTAAGCTCGAGCTCGGATACATGCTGTATTTGTGACATTTAGTATTTGATATATTAAATATACAGGAAAAAATGAAATATATATATAATATTCTATATTGTACTAAAAACACATAATAGACAAAAACATTAAAATAAAATGGTGTACAAAGGTGGACTTATCTCTATAAGAGATCTCTTCCAGTCAAACAGTGGAAGTGGATGAGTGAAAAAGTTGCGAGTAAAAACAAAATACAACTTAAGAAAATTAAAGTTATATACTAGTAATTAAATACAGCTAAAATTATACAGTTTATATATATATATATATATATATATATATATATATATATATATATATATATAGATAAAGAGTTTTTTCGTTTATTTCGTTTTGTCGTTTTTTACTAAAACAAAACTCTTGTAACGAGGCAAAGCGCGGCGTTCGGCGGAAAATACACAAGTGCTTTATCAAAATACGCCTCTGCCATAAATTCTAGAAACATTTATAACATATATACAATTAAATACTCGAAACACTAAAACTTTAGCAACTTTAACAAAACAATTCTTTCGTAGCAATTTTAACGAAGAAAATATTTATTATTGATATAACAATTGTATTAATGAACCTATTTAAATATAATAGACACTGAATGGGAAAAGGGAAGTCTGCCAAAATATAATTTTGTGAAAGAAAAAAAAAAAACTAGGTTCACGATGTGTCCCGCGATGAAATGGAGATTTAAATTGAAAGTGTTTAAAATGAAACAGACAAAAATGTTAAAAATTATTCAGCCAATAACAGATTTTCTCACGTGATGAATGTGACGTCTCATTAACTATTCATTTTTTTTGTTAAATAATCTGAATGACATTAGTGTTCAAATAACACTATCACATTAAATATCAATTAATTTAAAACTAAAGTTTCAGACAATTCAATGAAACAGTTGTCAAACGGAATATTTTGTATTGATATATTTTATTTTATTTATGAACCGATTCAAATAAAACACCACACAAAATGATAAGGGAAGTTCAGCATTAAAATCAGTTCAACCGTTTACAGTCTACAATTTGCGAGCACCAACGTATAGATAAAAAAATACAACGTTCAATAATAGATTTTTTAATTTCTATCTTCCATATACTAGCAAACGTTGAATTTCTCGCCAGCATTTTTTACTTTACCTGTATTTACTAAAATATGTTTACAACATGTTCGCTACATAGTTACCGTATTACAGTAGAGTAGAGAATATCACTTCAAAGCCCAAATGCCTTATTACAGGCTAATGGTTGACTGAAATATCTTATTTATGTACATACATAGGCCGTAAACTATTTTAGTTTCGCGGACAGGCCGGATGGATGTGTTCAAACTTTATATTAGGTTAACATCGTTTTAAACTATCTAAATTCAAATTGTAAATATGAAAATTTAATATTTATATTACTAGATTATTTATTACTAGAGGCCAGTCGTGGCGCAGTGGCATAAGCGTATGGCTGTAAGCGTGACATCTGTGGGTTCAAGTTCGGGAAGTTTCGGGGAAGTGATATTTTCATTTTGTCATTGTCGTAACGAGGCAAAGTCATTTTACGTAACAAATATGTTGTTTTTCTCAAATAAATATAGTTTTCTTTTGTATTACCAACATTCAATTTGGAAATTGTACTGAGTAAATGACAAAATCCTATCAATTACTGTAGCCTCGGTTACGACGCTAAGCGTCAAAGCTCAACTAAATGTAATTACAGCGGCAAAGTAACAAGGTCTTAAAATATACTAGTTTAAATTTAACTTGATTATCGACTGGAAAATATATGGAAAATCACTTAATTGGGTCTTGACTAAAGTTTAGTCTTATCTTGCATTTAAAAGCGGGGGCAGAGTGAACATTTAATGCTCTCTGCCCGAGACATTACACGTTGTATGGTGAAACTAAACGCCGCGCTTTAATTTAGTAGTGAGAATATGAAATCAATTTGTTCCTTACTCGAAACGCAATTTCTCGAAAATTGAATGGATAGTAAGAACGGAGTGCGATAATGTCACGTTCCCTCTACTTACTTTACTATATACAGGATGCAAAATTATCTTAAAAATAAATTATTAGACAATTCTGCGGATTTATCAATATTATTCTTCTCACTTCCTACTTTACAGTAAAGCTCGAACAAAATTTTCATCAAGACTTATCTTTTTCAGCTTTACCCCTTATCGGTTTCATATAATTATTGCTAAAAAATAAATGATTTATTTTTTATTTCTCGAGCTTCTTTATTTCACACTCCCTTATAAAGAGACCGTCGCGTTGAAGTGTGACAGCGCCTGACTGTGTATATTTGCACATTGCTTGTCGATTTTCATTCAGAGCAATGGTTAAATATTTAAATTATTTTGATTCCTTTTCTTTGAAAATTGGGCGGAAAGTGGTAAACGGAGTGTGTTAACACTAGGTTCTCTATGCAAAGTAGGATTAGAAAAAAAAATTGTTCTATAAAGAATATTTGGCTTAATAGTTAAAATGTACTACAGGGTACTGGTAAAAACGGACGGACTGACATATTTATTATATTATAGAAGTTTCCATTCCATCAATTCCGTGCGGATATCTCAAAGTATGTACAATTGAAATTCAAATATCGTGTAATGTCATAATAGAAGCTTTTAGTAAAAGATTATATTTTTGATGGATCGGGATCCAAGTCCATTGAGCGGCCTAGTACGTATTGGAAATTTTATATGTATGACAATTCACTACACCACAATAACTATATACAATTTTTCGTAAAATATTTCATAATTTCCGATAACCCACCACAAGAACTAACACAAAACAATCTATAAATCTCATAATCCCTGGCTTATAGTGGAAATTAAAAGCTCATCCCAACCCTTGATGTCCTCAATATTACAGATTAGCTGCGAAGATTGAAATATACAGATTATGCAAAGTGTATTAATTGTGTTCAAATTTCCATACCTTTCATCATCGACGTGGTTTTAATAAACCCCTTTTGTGAAGTAAATCGTTCACCCTAAAAATAAATTTTAAAAATGAAAAAAAAAAAAGAAAACTGTTGTTTTATCTTCTACTAGCCTATTACTGCAGCTACTCCCACGTGGTGAAATAGTAGAAATATATGTTTCTACGCATTTCTGGATATTATGTGATATAGTTATATAACACTCTGCGAGATCTAAGCTGATCTTTGTATTTGTGTGAGTGTTCATATACAATGTAGGTGTAACGTCATTTAATTAACCTAAACTTGCGGCTTATACTGCGTGTTGACTAAAACAAATTTATTGAATTGATACTTAAGGCTTTAGAGGTTATTAAGTTTTGGATTAATACACAAGTTAAAATATTACGAGATATTTCTAAGGCTTAAGCCTTAACAAGTAGAACTCTTATATAAGTAGAATCGCTTTGTTGTCTGTCTGTCAGTCAAGATCGCATGAGGGTATCATACTTAAAGTAATATCAAATGTCTGGATTTTAAGTCTATAGAGGCATAAGAAAACTAAACTTCAAAGTCTTAAAACATCATAAAAAACTAATTTCTTTTTTACATTACAATATTAATAAATTATAATTATGTAAATTTTCATTTTTTTTAAATTAGAGTTTTAATTACAATAAGAATAACGCAATCAACACAACAATAAACTGAGGTCACGCTTTGTTCTGATGTACAGTTTTACGGAGACCAAGGACATTTTTTATTGGAAAGAAAATAAAAAAGGCTTTAAGACCAGTAAATTTCTTTAGTCTCAGTCCTTAAAATGAAATATTCTGGAAGTGTTATCCAGTGGATTCAATAAATTTCTTAAGAAATAATGTGTCTTCTGTAATCACCACCGCATCATCCTAGCCTTTTGTACGTCCACAGCAGGACATAATTTTCCACTAGGCTTTCCACGTCCATCGGTCCAGGATTCCAGCATCTAGTGGCTTCTGGTGACCTTGACCAGATCGTCGTTCCAGCTAGTCTTATCTACACACTAATTTTCCTTTGCATTACGCCCAGTATCTCTGTCATCATAAAGCTGATGTGATGCTGTAGCTGATGATTTTAGGCATTTTCCAGGTCAATGCAGTCGAAGAGGACTTATTTAGAGGCGTTATTATTAATTATTATTATTACAAATTACAAAACCGTCTCCAAGAGTTTTCTATAGAAGGCAGTTCCAAGTTTGTCTGGACCAAGTTAACAGAAAAAAGGAAATAGCATTAGTTAAATATAAAAATATATTTCCCAGTAGGTAAGTACATTTTTATCTCTCACAATAAATTCTGTGGGTTGATGTGGACTAAACTGAGTACATCTATAACGAGCTTCAAGTATGACGCAAAATGTTCCCTTTATCGGTGATTACACGGATAATTTCCGGTTCTCGTGAGATTTTATCAGGATGTATTTTGCTTTAAGACCTCTTTAAGGCTCTTTAAATTATGTTTTCTAGTTACATATACTAGTCAGCGCCTCAAAGTTGGTTTATATATAGTTTCGATATAAATCCATTTTTACCGTCTGTATGTATGGCAGTACAAATTTCCATTTTCCAGAAATTATCTGTAGCGATTTTCTATTTGTTCTTCAAACATCTACAAAATATCTTAAAAGAGACGATGTTTCTAGAAAATGTTTCTTTAAAATACTAACAAAGTATATAAATTCAATTTTCTTCGAAACGTAACTTGTCACGTACGATATGAACACAATACCTCTTGTATGATAAACAATTTATATGTCACTTTTCGGTACAACAATGGCGTAATTGCACGTTTAAAAAAAATAAGCTTAATAAATGTGAAATCTAGTTACGAACTTTGAATAGACGCAATGTCTACTGGAAAATATTAAAAAGTGCAATTACGGCATTGTAGCACCAAGTTAGCGATATTGTATGTAAAGATATATATTATTTGATTAGTTTTCAAATTTCTTCAACTGAATTTAGCTATAAAATAATATAAATAATTAATTCTAAAGAAATCGGTAATCATACGTGAATTAGAGAACCTCTCATAGGTTGCCTAATTAGGCAACTTAAAATTAATTAAAATTTTTTAACACTGCGTTATCTCCTTTCTATTTTTTTAATATTCCTTATTATATTTCTTTTGATTTCAAGTAAAACAGAAATTAAATAAAATTAAGACATCTTTTTGTCAAAATATTGAAAATTATTATTAAAGAGGCCGTCGTGGCACAACGTTTTCTCTGCTTACCCTGCTACATGCGGGTTACAGCGTGAAGCTACGTTTACAGCCACTGCACCACGTCGCGCCCAATTCAAATATTTTTTTAACTAACCCCTACAGAAGATGTTTAGTGATAAAAAATAAAACGGACAAAATTTCAATAAAATTATGCAATTTTTATCTTCTATAACGTGAAATCAAAACGTATATCGATATGTCTATTCGAATCGCGTATAAACCTCTTTTATAGAAACTGACGCTTGAGCTATTACATGTCAGCTTACTTCTTTATAAATCTCATATTTGTATCTTTGAGACCAGTTGCAGCGGTCAAGTATGCGATTGTAAACGAGACAGTGCAGGTTCGACTCCCACTCGAGGACATGAAATAGTATATTCCAATTTTTTTGTAAAATTTAAATCTTTTACCTTTGTACATTTATATTTATCACGCTATATCGCGCACACAGCAGAGAGGGAACCTGGGAACTTTAATATCCATTAATTAATTTGCGTTTTAAGTGGCGGAACTCTAATGTGTTTGCCTTGTTACCAGAGCGAGGAAATGACAATATTAAATATTTTATATTTAAAAAAATATTTTTAATCTTACTAGCTGAACTAAAACAGTGTAGAAGCGAGTAAAAACAAACATGGAAACTAATTTTCGTGAGATGAACCAATTTTCAGGATGCATTATACATTAATCTTTTCACCTACTCTAAGTTAGACGTTATGTATGTATATATATATATATATATATATATATATATATATATATAATTATTTGTATATATATATATATATATATATATATATATATATATATATATAGTAGTTTATATGTAACCTCTACAAACAAATAATTAAATAAAACTATTTACACTCAGATATGTCCGTTTAATTTAATCAAAATTAAAATTAAAATTAAATTAGCTTCACGCTATATCCCGCACACAGCAAGGTAGGCAGAGGGAACCTAGTGTTAAGACATTTCGTTCCCCACTTTCTGCCGAATTTTGGAGGCATTGCGTGTTGAGTGGCAGAACTCAATGCCGCGCTTTGCCTAGACACCAGAGCCAAGAAATGAAAATATAAATTTAAGTAAATATTTCATCTCATCGAGTGGGGATCGAACCCACAACCAGTCGGTTTTACAGTCACACTTTGTACCACTGCGCCACGACTGGCCGCAATCCTTAATTTAATCGTTTCTAAATAAATTTTATTATAATAAAAGAAAAAAAAATATTCACGCTTTTTTCAATGTATTATATACTGAAAAAAGCGTGTTAAAAAGGGAAACCTGATGCTAATACACTCCGTTCCCCAAGTTTAATTTTCGTGACATTACATATTTAGTGGAGGAACTCAACGCCGAGCGTTGTCTTGTCCAGAGAAACATGAGAAGGTAAGCAATATTTTGACCTATTTTTTGTCGTCCAATTTATTTGATAATAAGCAAACACCATGAACCTGTTACCGTTATCGGGTCAACAAGGATAACAAGAAAATTTGTGGTTTCTTTTTTATTTAAAATAATTATTTTAAATCTATATTTAATGATAAAATTTTAAATGTAAATATAAATAAAAAATAATAATATATAAATAACAATAACAAACATAAGTCATAAGAAAAAAAATTGTTACTAACACACTAACACTATGCAGATATGGATTTTAATCTGAAATAAATTATTTTTATTTTATTTATTTCATTTTATTTATTTAAATCTTTAAACGTTCCTTTTTATAGGTATATTCTTAGACTTATGTAAGCATATTAATAAAACATTATTTGTTTCTCATTAAAACTCACAAATAACGCAATGTTCTTTAGATAGTAGTGATAAATGCTTGTAAAAATAAATGTATTTAAATGAAGTACCGTCGTGGTGTAGCGCCTGACCGTAAACGGGACGGTTGGTGGTTCGATTCTTACTTGAGGGAACGTATAATTTTCTGTTCCTTGTTCTGGTAAGAAAGCGCAGCGTTGAGTTTGAATAAATATTTTGACAATTATACGGGAAATGGGCAACGAAGTGTCTTAACACTAAGCCCCCTCTGCCTACCGTGCTATATGCGGGAGCCAGTGTAAAGTGTAAAAATAAAAACTCAATGGGAACCTAAAAAGAAAAAATACTTAGAAACAATATCATTTTCCTTTCCTCATATTCCTTTTCTGTTACTTAACATGGATTGTCTCAAGTTCAGTTGGAAAGAAGATATAAGAGAGAAGAAGAAGAAGAAGAAGAAGAAGAAGAAGAGAGTGTTTTAGTCGACTGAGTCACAAGGATCTGCTTACTCACCTATAAACGAGATGAATTATCTACCTGACAAAAAAAATTAAACAAATAATTTTTTTTCGAATATTATAATAAATATAGTATAGGAGTAATATTTGTAAATATATTTTATTCAGCATCTTAATCACAATGTAGAGATTCTAGTTGTCTCGTGAAAATAGTTTATTTTGAATGAAAAAAAAAAATAGAATGAAAAATCTGTAGGTCCTATATCTTTTAATAATGTTATCGAGTAACTGACAGACAAATTGCAAACGAAACTAGAAAGCTACTATATTATTAATACCTACGGGAACGGAAAAAAAACGGGATTCCGTTTTTCCATTTCATTTTTAGTTCACCCAAGTAAATTTGCCGTTGTAATAATATTATTTTGCTTTTTTTTAGTTACTTTTCTCTAATATACTCGTACCTAAATGAAGTTTAAGTAAAAAATTCTATATTTCCTAATTTTCTTAACCAAAAACGATAGCAAAGAATCTACTATAGTAATACAAGTAGTATTGGCCATCAGGGAACGTTAAATGGCCGGATGAGTCAGTTAGTCCGAATTATTGTTATCTTACAGGTTGATTGCTCGCTAGAGCGTTGTAACTGGCAAGTTTACTTTGAATATAGATTTTTGTCATATTTGGAAAATATAGTAGGGTAGGCAGAGAATATGTAGTGATAAAACACTCCGTTTTTATAAATTTGCCCATTTTTCATATAAAATTTTTGTCTGAAACATAAGTGGTTCAAATCTACGATGAGTTTTATGCTCCCGAGAATATAAAAAACATTTTTATATTTCTCAATTTTGCTTTAAATTAATCGAATTCATATCAACCGTGATTAGAATCAGATCTTTTTTTATTTTTTAGCCTTATCTCGTATAAGTAAGTTTTTAGCCTTAACTCATAGTGTACGGACACTTTGTTTCCCACTTTCCTTCCAATTTACGATACAATTTATTTAATATTCTTTTTTATTTATTTATTTATAGCGCGTCGAATATTGGAATACAATACCGCACTTTATTTTTACCATTGGATAGAAATAAATATGTATTAAATATTATCACTCAACCGAATGGGTATGTAACCCACTAGCTAAAATGTAACTAAAATCTCATGTAAATAATTAATCAATTTAAAATTTTCAATTGAATCAAAAATTTATTAAAGCAATTAAAAGGCGTAAATGCTAACGCGTTTTTAGCAATTTACTTAATAGCTTTTAGTAAAATTGGCAAACTTCTCTAAATTATTGTTACTTTGTTATGTTAGGACAGTATTACATTAAAAGGGGCCGTTGGGGCGTAGCGGCACTGTGTATGATTGTAACGGCGACAGTTGTTGGTTCGTTTTCCAAAGTTGTTTTCATTTCTTTGCGTAATAAAACGCCGCGTTAAGTTCCGCCACTCAAGACACAATGTCTTGAAAGATAGGTGAAACGTGACGAGCGTCTTATTATTAGGTTCCCTCTGCCTAACCAGCTGTATACGGTATACAGCGTGAAGCTAAAAAAAAATCTTATATTAAATGTTCATCATACCACGAAACCTAAATATTTTTTTTAAAAGAAAAATAAATATGTTACATCATTTTAAAGCATGTAATTTATAGGAAATTAATTCATCGTTGGCATTTATATGAAGCGGCTCAATTGACAAGAGTATTCCACACACAGTACGGTAGGCTGAGGGAACCTGGTGTTAAGACACTTTTTTCTCTTTTCATATATTTTTGATTAATTATACGTGCTGTATCCCACAATAATAGAATAGGTAATTTTTTACTTTCCTAGAGTTGAGACACTCCGTTCCCCCTGCAATGTCTCACTTTTTTGATATGGGTATCTGAGTGGCGCAACTCAACGCCTACCTTGTGCCAATGTCTTCGGCAGAAATTGGGGAACGGAGTGTCTCAATACTAGGTTCCCTCTGCCTATGCTGCCGCGTGCGCGATACAGAGTGACGTTGATTTAAATTTAATTTGAAAAAAAGACTGCACACAATTTATCAACCGTCCAATACAAGCACATCACTAAATAGCCACAGCGTCTAAACGGAGCACATTATTAACTGTAATTTACTAGTATATTGACTTTAATACACGAACGACACGGCTTCCTCACGTATATTTGTTCTATATCAGTTTTTAATACCGTTTTTACAACTTTAGTATGTACGTTACGTTTGTTCTGTAAATACATGCTATCTTCAATGACATTGAAATCTCGAATGTTTGAATTATATATAATATGAATATTATATGAAATTTTCTCAGTATTGTTGTGAAATTAGACGTGAATTTAGTGTAAAAATGGTATTTACGATTGCGCAGAGTGTAAACAGAGTGGAGGGTGATAAGGGGTTTGTGTTCAAGCGGTTTGCGTTATCAGTTATAGGTGAGTCACTGGTTTTTAATTAGGTTATTCTTTTATGTAATTGTAATTGGAAAACATAGTGCTTATTATCTAGTTTCTTCTCTTTTTCTTTCCCTAGTAGAACTCCGTACCTTATAAGGAAAAAAGAAATCGTTATAAGATCACTTTATGTCTGTCTATCTGTCAATACCCTCGATCCTCGATCTATGGAACACTAAGAGTTGAAAGTCAAACCATATGCTCAGATCTACGGCTCTATGATTTCCTGATCAAAAACAAATTTCTATATTTGCTTAAAAAAAAGATATGACCGTTTATATCGTAAAAATATGTACATTATCAAAAGAATCAAAATTCATAAGGTACTTCCGGTTGACCTACAATTATAAAATTTGGCATCTAGCATCTACAGGTAGTATACTAGTTCAGGAAAAAATCTGAAAACTATACATTGGTGGTTAAATCCTAAAAAAAATGCTTTAAAAAAAGTGCGGGCAAAATTTTATATTAAAGACGCTACTTCAAGTGAGGTATCAGATGAATGGCTATGCTAAACCTAAATTTCAGAAAAAGGTCGAGACCTCCAATTTTTACGTAACCCTCGGTGGGCGAGGCCGACTCGCCCTTGTCCGGTTTTTTATATTTTTTTTATATATATTCTTGTATATGATGTGATAGCGCTTGTGTAGAAAAGTTTATTTGTTGTAGTGAAAAAAAATCTATTAGTTTTTACTATATTTTTTTTGTTAAAATGTTTTATATTTATCCCCTCATTTTGAAATACGTAGTTTAGAACTTGTAATTAATAAGGCGATAATTATTTATGTATATATTTTTTTATATATATTTTTTCCTTTGTTGACTTGAGCAGGAATTGACATATTATATATTATATTGTCTTGAAATATCTTCAACGTTTATGTTAAATAAAAAAAGTGTACGTTGTACATATAATGTTTTCTTCATTCTATCGCTATTTTTATACAAGTAAAAAATCAAAAATACATACTAATATTTTATCCAAGGAAAAATTCTTAAAATAAATTAAACTTTAACTAAATACTATCCAGTACAAACCAGATGTTATAAAATATTGAAAATGTTATATAAATTATTAACTAACTAAGACTAAAAACAAAAAGACAAGAAAAACGAAGATCAACAAAAGCACTTTTCAAATAATTTAACTTCGTATATTCATATTTTAACAAGGTATGTGAATTTAAATTAATGTACTTTTGAGACTTGAAATATAGTTGAAAATAATAGAAAAAAAAAACTACACGGCGTTGAGCGCCGCCATTCAACATTAACAAGCCAAACTACTTAAACCAAAATATTCTTCATATACCTATTGTTATATATTCTTTAGGGCCCCCGTGGCATTATAGATGTGTCGGTTGCTGTTTATATTCCTTCTTGGAGAATGCAATATTCTTATTTGCATCACTTTAGTAACAAAGCACAGCCCAGAGTTGATTCCCGCTACACAACACGCACCGCAACGCCTTGAACTTGGTTCCCTCTGCTCACCCAGCTATATGCGGGATACTGCGTGAAACTAAAAGTACTCCATTTAATCATTAATATAAATAATTTTCGCTTCAATAAATATTTTTATTTGTAAGAACTTTCGGGATAGCACTCTTCGTTTGTTTTGTAGAGAATTTGTTATTTTAGGTCGTTAACGTTTCATTGACTTATTAAACAATTTTTACTATATTATGAGGAAAGATAGGGGATGGAGGATGGTAAACCGGGTTCCTGTTATTCCGTTGTCCGTTCATCGGTTTGTAGGTTCGTCTGTCACCAAGCTGTATCTCATGAGCCCTTATAGCTCTAACTTTATATAGTAAGGAAAAGGGCGGCGTCGAGTTCAAATGACTTAATATTAGGTTCCGTCTGTCTACCCTGTTATTTACGGGATCATTGAGTTCCACCAATTAAAATGCAATGCTTTCGGAACTTGGAGGATAGTGGCTAACGGAGTATCTAAACACTAGATTCCCTCCGCCTACCCTACTGTGAGCTGATGATTTTTATTTATTTTTATATATTTTTTCAGTCAGCCTACCGTTCTTCACTCATGGAATAGAAAGTACTAACTTATCAATAGCGGATCATTCAGGTCATTTTGTGACACCATACTACGTGCCGTGGACCACACTGTCGTTTATAGTAACCTGTATACTTAGTACGCCCATACAGGGGTACTTAATTGACAAATGGGGGCGGAAATTTGGTATTTATTTAGTTATTTTATTGCAAGGGGTGAGTAATTTTTTTTTATTTTATGTTCTTTTTTATTTTTGGTTTTTCATTATATTGAATTTTATGAGATAAACAATACCAAACAATAACAATAGGTACAATGAAATACATCGAAATAAATAACGTTGTACAATATAATTTTGTAAATTTTTAATTATTTTTTCATAGTTTTTATTTATTTTTCAAATCACACTGAGATTAGTGCTTCCAAAAAATAGCTTTATATTTATCGAAAAGATTAACATAATTGAAAATTTTAATAATAATGTTGGGGCCAGTCGTGGCGCAATGTCACAAGCGTGCGACTGTGAATTCAAGAGGTTTTGGGTTCGATTCCGACTCGAATTCCGCCACACGCAATGCCTTCAGAATTTGGCGGAAATTGGGGCAAACGTAGTATCGTAATGAGAACAGAGTCTTAAGAGTAGATTCCCGGGTTCCCTCTGCCTACTTTTCTATGTACGGGATACAGCGAGATATTAAAAAGATAAATTTCGTTTCAGGCCTCATGTATACCACTTCTTTTAGCACAAACTGATATCGGCTTCGTAATCCTGCATGTACTATCAGGAATATCGACATCTGGACTTTACTTAAGTATTCCTATATACATTCGAGAGATAAATTCCAACAAACATCGAGGGGTTATGGTTGCTTTAATCGTGTTTATGACGTCAGCAGGATATTTAGTCCAATTTGGACTAAGCGCTGAGAACATGCTGTATTTGATAGCTGGTCTAGTTATACTGCAGTTTATTTCTTTGTTCATGGTCGTGGAATCACCCAGTTATTTGATTAAAATTGGCAAACTTGAGGTAAGCTTTTCTTATGTTTCTGGAAAATTACTTAATAGAATTATTTATTTATATTATATCATATTTATATATTATATGTATGACATGACTGTTTATTTTTTTAATAAAATCTGTTAAACTCCTACAGACATAATTTTAGTCATCAATTTTTTTTTTACATTTTTATTTAAAATAAATAAATTAAAATTAATCAGATCCACGCTGTTTCCCGTACACAGCAAGGTAGGCAAAGGGAACCTAGTGTTAAGACACTCCGTTCCCCCACTTTCTGCCGAATTCTGGAGGCATTGCGTGTTGAGTGACAGAACTCAACGCCGCGCTCAACATCAACACCAGAGCGAAGAAGTGAAAATATAAATTTATGTAAATTTTATTCTGGCTCGACATTTTTATTTATTTTCTTTTTATCTCTTTCTATCCTGAGACATGCAGGGTATATCGTAAAGGTAAAAAGAGTAAGTTTAAAAAAAAAAAAAAAATAAATAATGCCATATAAGGCATATTTTATTAAAATCGTGACGTTTAAAATGTGTATATGTACGTAATATTAAGCAGCATATTCATAAGACCGTGTGGCCTAATGGATAAGGCGTCGGACTTCGGATCCGAAGATTGCAGGTTCGAGTCCTGTCACGGTCGTCCATTAACTCTCGATAAATTCCTTTTTTTGTTTTTTTCTTTACAAATATTTTAACTGATTTTGCTATTAGTAAAATGGTATATATAAAATTTCTCACATTTCATATTTAATAGAAAAATATTAAAGTGGGGAACGGAGTGTCTTTACAGGTTCGGTTCTCTGCCTACCCTGAGGAAAATATTATTAAAAATGCAAAGAGACTGTAGTGATATATCTCTCTTTCTAATTTTAACAGAATTTTAATTTAATAAAAGTGAAGTAAATTATTTAATATAGGTTAAGCACTAACTAACTCTCTTAGAGCGACTTTAATGATAAATTCTCATATCCTATATTTGTGTCCTTACGTTTCGTAGACTCGTGATGTAGCGATGCTACGTATCATAACTTTATAAAAAGTTATATATTATATATTTTTTTTTATAGATTAAAGCTATATCACCGGGAGGCAGAGGGAACCTCCCATCTAGTATTTATTATATGCCATCTCTCATTGACAATTATTATTTAATTGGCATGTTTTATCAACATTTAAAAAAGATTACCAGTTAAAATATTTGTAAAGAAAAAAAACAAAAAAAGGAATTTGTCGAGAGTTAATGGACGACCGTGACAGGACTCGAACCTGCAATCTTCGGATCCGAAGTCCGACGCCTTATCCATTAGGCCACACGGTCTTATGTATCTACGGCCAAATTTTTTGAACATATAAACATTCAAAACGTATTAATTCCTAATAAAAGACTCGGTTTTTTATGGTTTTTCGGATTTATTTGATATATATTTGATAACTAGCATAACATAACCAATTATTGTATAGTTTAAGGGTTGTGATATGTTGTGTTTATCCAAAGCAATAACACCTATTGGAAAAAATGTTTATCTATAACTATAAAATGAAATAAAAACTAGAAAAAAACACATAAATTACCTATAAATAAATAAAAATTAAATGAAATACACTAATATAAGCATTCCAAGTAAAAACTTTTTGTAGCGACATCTATCGCAGGCTGTGTTTACAAGGCTACGCCAGCGCTACGCGACTTTTTCGTATATGTATGTACATATCGTCCGTAACTTATATCATAGTAGCTCTTTGTGGCGCAGTGGGACTACGTCTTGTTTGTAAATGTGACGGTTATGGGTTCGATCCTCAGTATTGGATATGTTTATATTTAAACTATTTTGATTTCCAAGTAGTACAGGTACAAAACGCAGTGTTGGGTTCTGCTAATCAGTACTCAATGTCTCGAAAATTATGTGAAACTTGGGGAACTTTAAAGAAAAACACATTCAAATATTAGTTCTTCATTATTATAAATATAGAATAAAAAAACTACAATATAGTTCACTATATGAATCTCTCTCTCTTCTCTCTTCTCTCTTGGATGACTTTGCAGATTTTTATTAATTCAAGAAACATCTGACTGTTAATGCGACGATAGTGGAGGATCCCTCGAAGTGTAAAACATTTTTACACTTTTTAAGTGGCGCAGGGGTACAAAGTGTGACTGTAGGTGTGAAAGGAGACTGGTTGTGGGTTTGATTCCCACTCGGGCAAATGAAATATTTACTTAAATTTATATTTCCATTTCTTCGCTCTAATGTCCAGGCAAATCGCAGCGTTGAGTTCTGCTACTCAATACGCAATGCCTCCAGAATCCGTCGGAAAGTGAGGAACGGAGTACCTTAACACTAGGTTCCCTCTGACTACAATGCTGTGTGCGAGATACAACGTGACGCTGATTTTGATTTAAACAATTTTTTTAGATAGCCAAAAAGAATATGGCAAAGTTAAAATGTCTGCCACCAGATGATGAACATATTGATAACGAAATCAAAATATTGAAGGAAGAGAGTGAACGAGCTAAGCCCGATGGGAAATTCCACTTCTTTGATATTGGTAAGTAACTTTGTACAAACAGATGTTAATTAAGTCCTTCAGTTCTTATATTATTAAGCCCGTCGTGGCGCAACGGCACAAAGTGTGACTGTAAAATCCACTGGTTTTGGGTTCGGTTCCCACTCGAGGAGATGAAATATTTACTTAAATTTATATTTTCATTTCTTTACTCCGTTGTCGAGGCGAGCCGCGGCATTGAGTTCTGCCATTCAACACGCAATGCCTCCAGAATTCGGAACATGGAGGCACTAAAAAAATGTTTTGCTGGAAATTCCAACGAAACAAGAACAAATGTGCCTAAAAATTTCACTTATTACATATACATATATGTATGTACTGTATTTCACTATTTTGACGACTACTTACTAATTATAAAATATTTCCTTCAACAAAAAGACCGAAACGCAACACGTACATACCTCTAATAGGAGTTTTATGGAAACAAAATTATATAAATAATATTTTATATTCGAGTACGTAGGAACGTGACTTACAGTCGTGGCACGGAGTATCCATCCACATAATACACGCTATAATACCTACTTGTTTGTTATTGCTCGAATACGAAACAAAAGAAAATGTTATGTTTCTAAAAGGAAAATGTGTAATTTATTTATTTTGAATGAATAATTAATTTTATAATAGTTTATTTCAAGTTATTAAATGTATTATATTTGAGGCCAGTCGTGGCGTGGGGACATCAAGTGTGTCACTGTGACGTGGGTGTGTGTGGGTTCGGTACCCACTCCAGGACATGAAATAGTTAATATTTTCATTTCCTTGCTCTAGAACGAGGCAAAACGCGGCATTGAGGTCTGCTACTCAAGTCGGCATGCCTTCAGAATTCGGCGGGAAGTGGGTAACGGAAGTATCTTAATGTCAACGAAGTGCCTTAATATTGCACATAGCAGAGTAGGCAGAAGGAACCTGGGAACCTAGTGTTAAGATACTCCGTACCCATTAAGACTAAGAAAAAGAAAAAGAAAACTGTCCAAAACATTAAGTGTCTGAAGTAGAAAAAAATAGTAGTTATTATACAGAAAACTTCTCCAATTTAGTAATTAGATTTTGCTCCAAATACCCATACATGTATTTAGTTTATTTGCATGCCCCACACATGAATGCAGTGTATTCAATTTAATTCAATTTGTGCTTTCTCGTAGCTCCGCCACCCACGTTCTGGAGATATTTTCAGTTTGACCTTTTACAGTTAAATTATTTTATCATTTTCTACAAAATAGATATAAAACAGTAACTTTTAATGGTAACTTTAAAAATTGTTTTACCACTTTTTTTATGACATATCGGATTCTTTTCTACACGCTTGTATCAGGTCGACCTATAACAGACTAAATAACTATGTAATATAATCTAAGAATATGAATTTGATCCACTTGTAATAAGTATAACCTGATGAAACTTTACAGTTGTATGTAGCCTAAGTGATGATACAATATTGTGGTATCAACGACCTGGTGTGGTGATGGAGCCAGGATCTAAACATATGAATCCTTTGAGTTTAGGCTTATACAATTAATAACTCCGAGCACATTATATAGCTTGTATCACTTGGTGTAGAAAAGCGTGTTTTTTTTAGCTTTTTTTGAAATTATATATTATTTACTATACGTTTTATCTAGACCAATTAAAGAATGTCCTAGATCCTTCTTTTTATTTCTAATCGTGTTAAGTTATAAATGACTTAATAACTTAGAATTTTGAGTGGTGGAACACAACGCAGCAGTTCAAATTACATTACCCTGAATAGGATTAAATTTCAATATATTTTAACGTTCTTCTTCATTTTTTTAGTAAGAAATCTGATATGGCGCGATGAAATGAAAATAGGTTTGATGCTATCAACAATTAACGTTCTTAGCGGCTGTATAATATTCCTAGACCAAAATAAGACGTTGATACAATTAAAAACCGACGTGGACCCCGAGAACTATCTAGTGCCGGTGTGCATGTTCTGTGGGGCCTGTGTGTGCATCATAGCTGTAACAGTAGTTGACAGAAAAGTAAGTAAGTATTACTTTTGTTTTTGTTGTTGCTTTCTTTAACTTAACTTAGTTTCACGCTTTATCCCTAGAGGATAGTCAGATAGAATGGAGCGCCAAACGCTACGGAAGTCTTGCCGGATATATAAGGAATAAAATCATAAATAAATCAGCTTCACGCTGTATCCCGCACACAGCAGGGTAGGTAGAGGGAACTTAATATTAAGACACTCCGTTTCTCACTTATGACCGATTTCTGGAGGTCTTGCGTGTTGAGTGGCGGAACTCAATGCCGCGCTTTGCCCCGACACCAGAGCGAAGCAATGGAAATATAAATTTAAATAAATACTTCATCTCCCCAAGAGGGGATCGAACCCACAACCAGTCGATTTTGCAGTCACACTTTGTGTCCCTGCGCCACGGCTGGCCTCTGGGATTAATAAATAATACAAATAAATCAATATATTTATTATTTGTTACAGTACCTCCTAACTTTTGCGTACTCTCTAATGGTTCTGTCAATGGGGACGCTGGCGGTGTTCACGCAAGCTGATTTGACAGTCACCTCCCTGAGGTGGCTGCCTGTGGCCTGTCTCACTGTGCTGGTCTTCGCGTATGGAGTAGCGTGGGGTCTACCTACTATAATTATGGTGGAAATGCTTAATTTTGAGGTAAGTTTTGATATAATGACAAAATATTTTAATTAATTTAAGCAAACACTCTTTCTCTCTCTCTCTCTCTGTAACGCGATGTTTGTGGGTTTCATTCTCACTCTGTGGAATGAATAAATATTTATTAATACGTATATGGATTTTTTCACTTTGGTACCATAGCAAAAGCGTAATCTTGAGTTCCCCCACTCAACACTCGAAAATTTTGCGAGGGAAACGGAGTGTCTTAACACTAGTTTTCTTTAACTTACCTTCTGCTGCTATATGCAAGATACAGCGTGAAGCTGAAAAAAAATAAATAAAAGTATCCTCCCTGACTGTCAAATTCAAACGGGCTTAACTGTTCGTAACTCCACTTTAATAATTCTTTTATCCGGGATAAAAACATTTTTTGGCAAATTATATCAGAATAAAATTTAAAAATTATTCCAATAGAAGGGCAGTATCTTCTTCGTTTCACGCTGTGTATATATATATATATATATATATATATATATATATATATATATATATATATATATGCTCCCCACTTGCTCCAGAATATTCAAGACATTGCTCATTGATTGGCGTAACTTAACGTCGTACTTCTTTATTTAATTAAAGGTCGACATGAACTTACATATTTAGAGTTTTATTTTGGTTGTTGGTTCGAATCATAATTAGAGGGAATATTTAAAATAATATTACGCGAGGTTTAAGAATTTAACTATGTACAGTAGAAATCGGGATAATATTTCACAATTTTCTAAGGTAGGATCCATCTCTGAACCGCCAAGAGAGCGAAAAAGAAGTCCTGGTCTGGAGAGACCCAGAAACGGTCGCCGGTTAATGCGAAGGAAAGTAGGCCTATGAAAAACGTAGAAAAACTAAAATTGAACTATTATTATGATTACTTATTACTAATTATTGAAATTATTGCTATTTATTATGAGGCCAGTCATGGCGCAGCGGCATGAATGTGACTGTAAAACCGACTGGTTGTGGGTTCAATCCGCACTCAAGGAGATGAAATATTTACTTAAATTTATATTTCCATTTCTTCGCTCTGGTGTCGAGGCGAAGCGCGACGTTTAGTTTTGCCACTCAACACGTAATATCTCCAGAATGCGGCAGAAAGTAGTTTCCTTTGCCTACCCTGCTGTGTGCTGTGTGTGGTATCCCGCGCAGATTTTTTTTGATTACCATTATTTAATATTAATATTCACTTGTTCCAGATCCGTTCAACGATCATAACAGTAATCTTCACTTACCACCAATCGCTTCGCCTTGTCCACGTCATGACGTTCAAATATATAGAGGATTACATCGGTATTTACACTCTGATGTACGTGTTCGCTTGTGTAAATTTGTTCGGGGCGGTGTACACAGTGTCCCGCGTGCCCGACATTAAAAACAAGAGTGTCAGACACATAGAGAGACAGATGAAAAGGATACCATTGTTGAAGTTATGATTGGTTTTGTTTAATAAAAGTTTTTGGATGTTGTTGGTGTTTTATTTTAAGCTAGTGACTCAAAAGAGGCTTTTTTAGCTTTTAGACAGAGAAAATCTTTAAACCCAATATTGATATACTTCCATTCCCCAATTTCCACTGAATTCTAGAGGCAGGAAGAGAGGCAAAGCCATGAGTGAAAATCGAACCCACAACCTATTGCGTTTACAGTCAGTAATATTGTTCCAGTTCATACTATTGTTTTTTTTATAGCCGAATTATACAATATCTTTACATATTCATGTTTATATATGTTAAATATATGTTTACATAAATATGTATTTTTATATAAATAAAATATGCTATATTTATGTTTTTCTGATGTATAAGTCACTTAGTCTTAATGTAAAATTTTGTTGAGGCCAGTCGTGGCGCAGTTTTACGAAGTGTGACTGTAAAACCGACTGGTTGTGGGTTCGATCCCCACTCGATGAGATGAAATATTTACCTAAATTTATATTTTCATTTCTTCGCTCTGGTGTCGAGGCTAAGCGCGGCGTTGAGTTCTGCCACTCAACACGCAATGCCTCCAGAATTCGGCAGAAAGTGGGGAATGGAGTGTCTTAACACTAGGTTCCCTCTGCCTACCCTGCTGTGTGCGGGATACAGCGTGAAGCTGATTTTATTTTATTTAAAATTTTGTTTATTGTCGTTCAGTAGTTTTTGCGTGACAGTGCAACAAACATCTATTGTTATAGATTTCTATACTTATAATATTACAATTAATAACACTAGCCAAGGGGAAACATATTAATTTTGTTTCCTTTCGGTTCACAAAATCACTGAATGTACGAATGTGAATAAAATAGGTCCCCAGGCATTCTTTATTAACACTATAAAATGCATGCCATATGTAAAAAATAATTATAAAATATAAACATTTTTTTTTTAAAAAGTTCAAAGTTATTATAATAAGTAAATTGTTTGTACGCACGGACCATAATACTCAAATAAAGAGTAATATATATATTTTTTCATATAAGAAAATCTATGTTAATACATTATACAATATTAAATAACACCTAAAAAACTTATCACTACAACTTTTTCTTAAATCTCTCTTAAGTAATGAAAAAAAATGTTTAAAAAGCTCCTATTTCAAAGATTGAAAAACGTAGTTTAAATCTTATATTTTGTGATATACGAGGAATGTAACGTAACGGCATCGAGTATAAAATTGGTTTTTTAAAAGCAAAAGTCATCGTTAATCACTATGACACCGGTTGTGTGTTCGAATTCCTCTCGAGGATATGAAATATTCAATAATTTCATTTTCTCCTTCTGGTAAAGAGGAATCGCGCGCCATCGAACTTCACCACTCAACACGCAATGTCTCCAGAATTCGGGGGAAAGTGGGGAATGGAAGCCTTTTAAAGGGAACGGAGTGCCCTAACACTCAGGTTCAATAAGGCGTGACGCTAAAAACATGTCTTTATTTTTGCGCGTTCACCTCATTTAGCGGGCGAGGTACTTTTTTTAGAAATTACAGACACAACTTACATAGTGAATGATTTTTTTTCCATTTCCTCAAGTGCTATCCTACATGACCACAATGGCCAACATAATCAATATACGAGTACATAAAATCAAATCGCTCTATCCCGCACACGGCAGGGTAGGCAGAGGGGAACCTAGTGTTAAGACACTCTGTTTCCCACTTTCAGCCGAATTCTGGAGGCATTGCATGTTGAGTGGTAGAACTCAACGCCGCACTTTGCCCTGACACCAGAGCGAAGAAATGGAAATGTAAATTTAAGTAAATATTTAATCTCCTACGAGTACATACTTTTCCATTAATCGTTTTGAATTACATTTTGACATATAAATACAAATCTGAAAACAAGATGTAATTTGAATAAATTAAATCTCCAGCTGTATCTAGATTCTAGACCAATAGTTTCTATATAATTGAATTGTAAAATGGCAGTCTGATCACCGCATAGCTGTCTCTGGTTAACACTCCAATGAAGTGAGTTTAAAACGTTTGACAAAAGACTAATGCAATTTGCTCAGTATTAAGGATTAAAATTCTATTTTATAAATCGCTATTGAAGCTATCGGGACTTAGTTGGATGGTATTTGAAAGTAAACGTGATGATCGTAGGTTCGATTATCTCTCGTGGCTATAAATTATTGTGATCGCCTTCCTTTGGTTGGATAAATCGCGATCTTTATATTAAACAAGAAAATAAATGATCGCAATAAAGCAAAAAAAGGGAAACAAAATTATATATTACATAGATTATATGCCCATCAATTGTACTAGTAATAAATAGAAGGCCATCTGACAAGATAGAGTGAGGCGGTTGATTTCCGTCACGTCCTGTAATCCTGTAAATAAGTGAGTGAAAAAGTGTGAAATTTCAGGCGAGTCGTGGCGCAGTGGCACAAACGAGAGAGTCAAAACATAGACAACGCGGCAGATTGTAGGTTTGATTCCTACTCGAAAAAAAATAAATATTAATTATTTCATTTCCTCGAAGGAACCGAACAAACATCCGGTCGCGAACAAACATACATTCACATGCTGTTGCCCGTGAGGCCATGACTGGCCTCTGACTAAAATTTAATTTAATTAAAACAAAATAAATGAAAAATATATAAATCAGCTTCACGCAGTATCCCGCACACAGCAGGGCAGGCAGAGGTAACTTAGTACTAAGACTCTCTGTTCCCCACTTTCCGACGAATTCTGTGTTGAGTGGCGGAACTCAACGCCGCACTTTTTGCCCTAGACACCAGAGCGAAGAAATGGAAATATAAATTTAAATAGATATTTCATTTCCTCGAGTGGCGATCAAATCCACAACCAGTCGCGTTCACAGTCACACTTTGAGCCCCTGCGCCACGACTGGCCTCTGACTAAAATTCCATTTAATAAAAAAATAAGTTAAAATAATTTTATATAAACTAGATGATCATAAAGACACTTTCACGGTCCATAAAAAACAAAACATCGTTAACTCATGACAAAAGCTGAAAATTTGTCATTTCGAACACAAAACTTTAGTAAAAGCGTGACATGTCATTTATTTACACCAAGCATTGTAGGCAAAATGGTAGATTAAAAAAAAACTTTTACATGGCGATGGCAGTTAGATTTGATTAAGTATTATTAATTAATTATTTTAGTCTTTTTCAAAGATTCTTTGTAATAAAAGAGCGGGCGGGCATTTTGAGGTCATCGAAGGCACAGCAGTACGTTGCTAGCGGTGCTAATTGTGGGTTCGATTCCCTCTCTGGGTGGTAAATTATTTTCACTCTGGTAATAAGGTAATAACGGCTTTGAGTTTCTGCATCTCCTGTTAAGTGTGGAACGGAGGGAACTAGGTTTCTCTTGGTTACCCTGTTGTATGCAGGATAGAGATACATCTTGAAGGCGAATATCCCACATAAATATATGCAGGCTATGCTTCCCCACTTTCGTCAAAATTTGACAACTTTGTTGAGGGAACTCCGCGCTTTGTTTTATCAGAGTGGAAAAAGAAAAATAATTTATGAAAATAAATAAAATGAATCTCCATCTCGCATTGAGTTGACTTTATTAAACATATGGCTGACATAGTTTTTATATAAAAAAAATGCAAAAATATGGTTTACATTTTTTTTTACTGTCTTAAATTTAGTTTACTTAAACTTTTGTTACTTTCGTGTCAGTTACATATAAGTTTCAAGAACAACGATTATAAAAAAATGGGGCATTTCATATAAAATTAAGTCGCAAATGACACTCTTCACGCAAAGTGTATATTTGAAGGCAATTTTTTTCCAACGTTTATTTAAATTTTACGGTCAACTTACAGTACATTTTAAATTATAATATATATTTTATGTGTGTTCAGTAGAAATGGAAGATACGAGATGGATGTGGAAAGGAGTATTGCTGCTGGTAACACTTTAAAAAAAATGAGTTTTGCTCCTAGTGGCAATTGAACACACACCCATCGCGTTCCCAGCAAGACACTGTGCCATTGGCCTCATATATCTATGTAAATTTTGTCCTAAGACCCTACAATCGGTATAATTTAAGGTAAGGCCTTGAACTGATCGACGGCGTTAGTAAGGTGAGAATAATTTATCGAGGATCTGAAGGGTTCGATTAATACATATAAAATACGCTCTTATCATTTGACTAAAACTCTTATTTAAAATACATTAGATTTATGTTGCAAATATAAAATGTTAGTGATTTATTTCGCGTATATATTCACGCAGTATCCCGCACACCACATCAGGGTAGGCAGAGGGAAATTAATGTTAAGACACTCCATTCCCCATTTTCAGAAGAATTCTGGAGGCATTGTGTGTTGGGTGCCAGAACTCAACGCCACGTTTTGCCTCGACACTAGAGCGAAGAAATGAAAATATAAAGTTAAATAAATATTACATTTCCTTTAGTGGGGGGATCGGGTAACGCTTGTGCTCCTGCACCACGATTGCCTTTTAAATTGAAACAAATTGAATATAATTAATAGTTAGGAGATAAATCTCTTTAAATTTAAAGCCAGTCGTGGCGCAGGGGCTATATAGGGGGTTTAGTGTGTGACTATAAACGCGGTGGTTGTGGGTTTGATTGCCACTCGGGTAGTGAAATATTTTGTTTTTTTCATTTTCTAGGTCTAGTAACGATGTAAAGCGCGGTCTTGAGTTTCGCCTCTCAACACGCAATGACTCGAGAATCCAGTCTTAATAGAGAATGGAGTATCTTCATACTAGGTTTCCCGATTCTCTCTGCCTATACTGCTATCTACGGGATACAGCGTGATACAACAAAAATAAAACTCAAATCTGTAAAAATAAAAAAAAAAGTATTTATCAAAAATATATTTAGGAAAATGCTTCGTCGCGAGATCCGACTTTATGAACATTTTATATCACCGAATACTCTCTCGTAAAAGTAGGTTAATGTTATTAGCAATAAACTGTTTATTTCATTGCGTTAACTTCGCGTGCTACGCGAATTAGGTAGACTTAAATTTGTGACGAATGTGGTTCGAATCTCGTAACTTATTTTTAATTTTATCTAATCCAGGCTACCGGTAAAGCCTGTCTAAAATAATAAAATTTAGTATATTTATATATAAGATAAAGGTAAACGACCTATATTTTGAGGCTAATGTGGCTACAGGAGGATGAGCTTGTTACTGTAAGCTAGAGTCCAGCTCAGTTCTAAGTTTTAGGAGTTCAATTTCCATTCGAGGGAATAAAATGACACGACAGCTCCGTTTGCAAGCTATATATATATTAAATTTAATAAGCTTCACGCTTTACCCCGCACACAGCCTATCTTAGACAGAAGGAACCTAGTGTTGTTATCATTCCGTTCCGCACTTTTCACCAAATACCGGAGGCAACGCAACGCCGCAGTTTCATCATCACTAGAGAGAGGAAATGAACATATAACTTTAAATAAACATTTCATTTCCTCGAGACCCTCTCGAACCCACAACCAGTCGCGTTTCCAGTCACTCTTTGTGCCCCTGTGCCACTACGGGCCCTATGTATATACTAGCAACTCGCCCGCGGCTTTGCCCGCTTGAATCACATGATTATTTATTCAATACACTGAATTACTTTGTTAGAGCGCTTTGCAAAATGGAGACAAATTTTATTTTTTTACATTCACATGTCAAAAAAGAATATACTAATGTGAATTGTTAAAGCCATTTACAACAACATAAATAGACTGACTGATTAAATAATTTGCTTTGATAACGATTCATTCCATGTGATCACTTTTTTCAGAATTTTTGTTACAACTATTTACTTAATATCCTGTATTACATATAAAACTAAGTTTCAACAAATTCACTAAAACAGTTAATTAATAGTAATTTACTCGAACAAAATATTTTATATTTATATATTTTTTTTACTTATGAATCGATTTCAATAAAGTAAACACAAACGGTTAAAACTGCATTTTAATTATTTAAGCCTTTTCTGAGATTAGCGTCTAAAAACGCACAGACAAACGGACAACATTAAAAAAAACATTGTTTTGGGTTTTATTATACTGGTAAATGCCCCCAATAACAATTTTGCTTATTTGCTTTGCGATTTTATTAGTGTAATAGATTTGAAAACGCACTTATCGCTTATGGTTGAAAACTACACAGCGTCATCGCGTCGGATAGATACAACAATACGGCCTATAATTTATCTATTCACATGTCACTCGCCCACGTACAAGTTAGTTCCGTTAGAGATTTAGTTTATTTATATGTATAGGTTTCCTCCGCCTATTCTGTTATACTCGGAATACAGCGTGTAGCTAAAATAAAAAACGAACCGAGTCGTACTCGAGTCTAACTCGAACGTTCAAATTTTTATACGTTTCTAAAATAGTTTTTTTATTCCCTAAGTGTGGACTAACGCTTTAGAAATGTTAAAAATATTTAATAAATAACATTCTTTCTCTCCAGCCAAATTTTAATTTTAGTTAATTACCTTTCACCCTACACTCTCACAACATAAACAAAAAGTTACGATAAAACGTATACGAATTTCCACGTAGCTAAGATCGCGCTTTGACAGTTTCCAAGAGGCCCGGGTTCAAATACCGCTACGTTAAAATTTTTATTCGTTTCTAAAAAAATAACTTCATACATTAACATGAAAGGGATTCAACCCCACACCTAAGCATCTAACAACACATTTAAGTTAATTTACAATTCATTAACTCCTTAGCTTAACTCGGGCAGTAAATTTCTCTGAAGCAAGGAAACGCCAACATCAGTTCTAGCGCATAAATTAAAGAGACTATCTGTTAACGTAACTGAATGTCATGGTTATATTTTGACTATAAATGGTGGTGGTTCGATTCCCACTCAAAGCAGGTAAATAAAATAATTCATAATAGTAAATTAATAATTAAATAGTGATTTTAATTTTCCTTGCTATGTTCTTGCAACGTAAAATATTACTCATTTTACGTAGAGTCACTCAACACTCAATATTTCAAAAATTAGGTAATGTGTCGAGAAGAGAGTGTCTAAATACTAGGTTCCCTAGGGTAAAAGTGATAAAAATAGAGTGTATTTTAGTTATTATATCATGAAGATGACAATACATGTAAATCTTAGTCCAGAAAGAAAGTTAAATAATTTATTACCTAAAGTTATAACGTCGGCCACTAAGATATTTCAAGGTCTCACCTGATAACACTCTTTTAGCGTTAAAAAAATATTTTTATTGGAAATAGTAGAATAATTTAAAAGACCTATAATATTATTTTCAATTATAACGAAAATTACAAAAAAATATATACAATATTATATCGACTAAATCCAATCAAAGGCAAGTCTGTACCAAAAGTTCTGAGCTAATTCTTATTTCTTTGTATTATTTGTTACAAATTTAATTATATTTTTAATCAATACAAAAACAATTTGAGCTCGGACTGAAATTGTTTTTAAATTCTTCTGGATCAAATTTCTTTGTTTTCAGGTTAGTGATGGCGATTAGAGTCGGAATCGAATTAGTGAACCGATTTTCTGCTCCAAAACGTCCAATATTATAATCGACTTTTTACATCATACCTCGGATTTAATGATATTGAGACTAAATTTTACAATTTTATTTCCTAACCATTCTTTCTTCTTCTTGATGATTAGAGCAAATAAAATATTATACATTTTCTTTTTTGAGGCCAGTCGTGGCGCAGTGGTACAAAGTGTGACTGTAAAACCGACTGGTTGTGGGTTCGATCCCCACTCGAGGAGATGAAATATTTACTTAAATTTATATTTCCATTTCTTCGCTCTGGTGTCGAGGTAAAGCGCGGCGTTGAGTTCTGCCACTCAACACGCAATGCTTCCAAAATTCGGCAGAAAGTGGGGAACGGAGTGTCTTAACACTAGGTTCCCTCTGCCTACCCTGCTGTGTGCGGGATAAAGCGTGAAGGTAATTTAATTTAATTTAATTTTTCTTTTTTCTAGCTATGGTAACGAGGCAATGCGCAGTATTAAGTTCCGCCAGTCAACGTGTTGTGGCAACAGAATTTAGCAGCAAGAAAGGAACGGCAGTGTCTTATTTGGAACGGACTGTCTTACCACTAGATTCCCAGGCTCCTTTTGCCTACCCTGGTATGTGCAATGTACAGCTGGAATTAAAAAATACAACCTTTCAACTACCTTAAAAATTGTTTCACGAAGTTCTATAAAAAATATAAAAGAAGAAACAAAATATATGATACATTGATGTACATAATATATAGATGTATAAAATATGCGAATCTCTTGAGAACTAAAGATTTCGTTTCGAAGGTCAAATATTTAAATGCGACGTGTGATAAGGGTGTCCATACAATTGGCTAAGAATATATGTGCGGGGATGGAATATTGAAAAGTTATTTGAATATTGCTTAGTATTAAATATCTACTTATATATATCAGCTTCAAGCTGTATCCCGCACACAGCAAGGTAGGCAGAGGGAACCTAGAGTTTAGTCACTCTATTTCCCACTTTCCGCCAAATTTTGGAGCGTATTGAGTGGAGGCACTCAACGCCATGCTTTGCCTCGACACCGGAGCTAAGAAATGAGTGGGAATCGAACCCATAACTAGTTTCACGTTTACAAAATTTTTGTGTATCTGTCTTGCGACTGGCTTCAACTCTTTATGTATAAAATACCGCCATAACGGTTGTGGGTTCAGGTTCTACTGGCGGGACGTAATCATTTTTATTTCCTTGATCTGGTTATAATACTACTACGTGGAGAGATAAAACTTAACGCTGCAACGAACACAGTCGCAGCGTTAAGTTCCACCTCTTAACGAAATGTCTCGTATTGGGCTTGGCGTGAGAATCCGAGTGACTTGACAGTAAGTTCAAATACACATGCACATGTTGCACATGTATTTTACTTTTGCTGCCTTCATTATTGTTATCTCGTTTTTCTTATAGTTAGCGGTGGAGATAGAGAGAGAGAGAGAGAGGAGGTGGTAATAAGTAATTACAATCAGAGATAATGTAAAATCTAATAAGAAATTTTTTGAATATTATATATTTTTTAAGCTTCTCGAATTTTCCATCTTTCACCAATAGGAAGGACTCCAGTCCTGTAAAATTTCGCTCAAATTGGTAACATTGTTGCACAAGGTGTTGCACTTTTATATAGAGTACTCCAGAGATAGCGCCATGTTGGTTTTATATGTATCTATAGATACATGTAACACGTATTTTATAGTATAAGATTCTAAATTTATTTCAAAAATATTTTGGAAAACGTGGAAAATGTATCTTTACAGCATGGATACTTCTAGAATGTGCGTTTGCTAAAAATGCTTTACTTTCGTTAATGTGGAATATATTTTAAAAATGTTTTAAATTTCTCGACAGTATTTTCAAAGATTTTGTAATTTCAAATAAAAATCTGTCGCGGCGCGCGTGTACATAGGTTGTGGGTTAAATTCCTTCCCGGGAAATTTAAATATTCTCGCTCTGGCAAAACGCGGCATTGAGTTCCGCCACTCAACACGTAATGCCTCGAATAGAACGGAAATGTCTTAATGGAAAGATAGTGTCTTAATTTTAGATATATTCACTTCGCTTACCTTACGCACGCGGAATACAACATTAATCAAGTATTTAATATTTTATTTGGGGTATACTAAATAAAGAAAAAAAATTGTTTCACGCTATATCCCGCACATAGCAGGGTAGGCAGAGGAAACTTAGTGTTAAGACACTCCGTTACCCACTTTCTGCCAAATTTTGGAGGCATTGCGTGTTAAGTGGCAGAACTCAACTCCGCGCTTTGCCTCGACACCAGAGCGAAGAAATGGAAATATAAATTTAAGTAAATATTTCATCTCCTCGAGTGGGGATCGAACCCACAACCAGTCGGTTTTACAGTCACACTTTGTGCCACTGCGCCACGACTGGCCGAATAAAAAAGATAATTAAATATAATTTATAAACATATACTTTTTGAGAATATTCATCTGGACATCCTTATAAAATATTTAAAGAATTGAAGGTCCTACTAGTGTCTGTGGCGTTGAGTTCTGCCACTCAACACGCAATGCCTCCAAAATTCGACAGAAAGTGGGGAACGGAGTGTCTTAACACTAGGTTACCTCTGCCTACCCTGCTGTGTGCGGGATATAGCGTGAAGTTAACTAGTGTCTTATGTAATCCGTTATGTATAAGAAAATGGATACAAACAACTTAGAAATTTTCTCTAATATATTCCGTAGTCGAATATCCGTATGGGAACCCTTTGACTTGATTTATTTACTTTTGTTTCTTCTTTGGAATAAATAAAACGCTAACGTACTTATAGTGTTCGAGTGCGAGGCGTTATTTATTTTTAAGCCTTTTAAGTTCTAACTGGTGTTTTTTCTGTGTTACTTTTGAAATTAGATAAAATTACGACGATTTAGTAAACACGACACTTACTTCGATTCCTACTTGAGGAAATTAAATAATTTCCGCCACTCTATAAACAGTGCCTACAGAATTCAGCAAAAAGAGAACCTCTTCCTACCCTGCTAAATGCGGGATGTAGCGTGAAACTGAAAAAAAAAACGATTTTCTTTTCTTATAACGACCTAATATTCTGTCAATATCACGATATTTTCATCTTTTTCAAATTGCTGACTTATACTGGGCTGACCTTATTATTATCGTAAACACGTCTTAGATTTATATAAAGCTCGCAAGAACAAGACAGAATTGTCAATTATAATCGTAATTATATCCTCCGATAGAATGGCAGTGTTGAGTACCGCCACTCAAACAACAATGTCTCGAAAATTGGGCGAAAAGTAGAGTTCCAATAATTTTCATTAGGACTATGAATTTTACATTGCCCAAAAAGTCCTTGAAGCTTATTGTATTTCCGTTATAATTTATTTAATTATCGTAATTACATAAAACTTTTCCGTTTCTAATATTTCTCTGAAGAAATAAATAACTCGCTAATCTCATTCATGTCCAAAAGTTTGTTAAAACGAAGAAAAACGCTTCTGAACACGATCTGATTTCTAGATATTTTATATATTGAAATAGCTCACTGTGTAAACTCTTAATAGGATTAAAGTAGATAATATATGTAGTAGGTATAAGTTTAAAAAAAAACATAGTGTAAACTACGGATTTTTGTGGCGTAGAGTTCTTTTATGCTTATTTAGATTTTTTTATTTCAGTTGTAAAAGCTTGTTTGTAATTTTATGTATAATCTTTTTTATGTTAGTAAAAAAATCTGGCGTAGGGACCAAAATATACTGGGGTGGGCACGGACCATATTGTCCCACATGTCTACGCGCATATAACGCAATATAGACGAATAAATAACCTTCTAAATGCGTGAGATTGTAAAGTTAAAAATATATATATTTCAAGCAATATATCTTTAAAAAAATATCTTCTCTGTATCCTGCATATAGATACCCTATCTAGGCAGATGGAACCCAGTGTTAAGACATGTTCCGGAATTTCCACCTAATTTTCAAGACGCAATGTCTCGAAAATTATATTGGTGTTAAGTGGCTGAGCTCAATGCCGTGTGGCATCTGTTCCTTACCCAAATGAAGAAATGAAAATAATTAATTTCCCCAAGTGGAAATCAAACCCATAGTCGTCGCGGTTACAGTCAAACGACCTCAAACACTTTATACGACATATTGTCAATATATCGCTGTCTAACCAGCATCCCTTATATAACGATCTGCTAATGCGTCAGTGTGAGGCGACCCTCCCCTAATTAAGAATAATTAGTACGGTAACACTAAGTGTATTAGTAGGTTGGTTTGTCTATTTGTTACAATTACCTCCTAACTCTCACGTATGTTATTTTTATAAGCTAAATAAAAACTTAAAAAAAATTAAGTTACTTATTAGAAATAAAAGCCAGGTGTCTTAGCGCTAGGTTCCCTCTGATTACCCTGCTTTAGGGGAAGAAGCGTGAAACTGTAAGCATTGGTATACATTATATAATATGAACGTAAAAGTTAAAATTGATGCTTTATGCACTTCCATCGATTAGAACTTTTCTCGTTTGACTATCAATATGAGTATTAGCTTCGAATTCAAATTGAAAAAGTTCTACTTCACAATCGTTTATATATTACGCATACGATATAGTGAATTTTGAAGAATTATTTAAAACGATAAATTTTTTTAATTTTTAATTTCTTGTTTTTTTTTCTACAAGAATTATAATTTTCAACAAAAAAAATCGACTTCATCTTGTTCCCATAATCAGAACCTAGCCAAACTTTCACTAAGCAATCAAAGTGTATACAATAAAAAGAAGATCATCGGAATCTGTTGGCGTGATGTTGAGTTATTCGTCCATTTGTCAAATTTACGATTTAAGTGATTTTCTCGTAAATAGAATTAACAACAATAGACCAAAATAAAATGGGACCACACTGGTTATAACAGCTTTCAAATAAAAAAAAAATAATCAAAATCGGTTCATCCAGTCAAAAGTTTTGAGGTAACAAACATAAAATATATTGTCGAATTGATAACCTCGTCCTAGCAGACGTTTATTAACAAGTCACGTTATGTGACTGTAAGTGCTACAGATTGTGGGTTCGATTCTCACTCGAGCAAATAAATTATTTAATATTTTCATTTCAGTATCGAGGCAAAGCGCGGCTTTGAGTTTCGCCACTCAATACGCAATGCCTCCATAATTTGGCAGAAACTGGGAAATGGAGTGTCATAACACTTATCTAGCCTGGGGGCTACATGCGGGATACAGCGTGAAGCTATAAAAATATTTTAAAAATATTTTAAATCAAATAAAACATTAAACTCTCCTTGATTTTTATCTTGCTCTCAGGAAACTTTTTTATCTTGTGTGTTCAAAATCTTTTATGATAAAAAAAAAATTAGCAAATATTTAAAATAATTATTGCATAAACACGATTTGCTAGTCCTTAAATACGATATGACATAATAGATATTGCGGGAATAAATTGGACGACTATAGCAAAAAATAGAGAAGAATGGAAGAGGATGGAGGAGGCCTTTACCCAAACAGGGGTTCACATCCAAAAATCAGACTAACTACTAACAATAGCTGTATATCAAATATTTCGTACTAACATTAATATAAGATTAACTTTTTAAATTGTAAATATGTGGGTGTGAAATAAAGGGCTTAATTATTATTATTATTATTATTGCATAAACATTTGAATAACCTAACCCTGTTTAAGATATATAAATCATTTTATAGTTTTGAAATTGACACAATTTCTGAATGTAAATGCTAGGATCTAACCTAATCTGGAGAGATGAATTATTTTTACTTCAACTTTAAGTTCCACCATTTAACACGCAACGTAGTGTCGTGTGAACTCGGCCCACCGTACAAGTGCGGTATACAGCGTGATGCAAAAATAGTAATAATTCTAGAAACCAAAAAAGATTAATCAAGATATATAGACCGTATACATAATGTCAATGACAAGGATATTCGTGAGCAAACCACGCTGACCTGATCCTCATGAGACCAACTTTCTAACCGTTTGCGAGTTCACCTAACTTTATTAACTAACTGTACGTGTTATAGGACTTATCATCTACTAGTGACAAATTATTATAATACTAACGACCCGCTCGCGGCTTGTGTATTAAGACAAGGTTTCCAGTTCACTTCTACCTGCTCTGCTATATGCGTGATACGACGATAAAATACTTCTTTCCCTCCGTTCTGTTTCCCACTTTCTGCCGAATTCGAGATATTGCGTTGAACGGCGAAAATTAACGCCGCGCTTAGGCTTATTACCAGCGGAAACAAATAAAAATATAAATTAATTCATTTTCTCGAGTGGGAATCTCAAGACAATTGTCAAGTGCCTACTATATATGTCGTAATAATGACTAACGATTTATTACTATGGATATCATGTGGTGAGAAGAATGATGTTTGTTAGGGGCGGTTTTAATTACTGAGTAGTACATAACAGCTCGCTTCTATTAAGATACTGTGGCATGTTAGATATTTGTAGGATCTTATAGAGAATAATGGCAATATTAGGTTCAATTTAATATCTATCTAAGACTGACAGACGCACAGCCAGAACAACGTGACGCTGCTGAAATTTGGAAAGTATATTTTTTTAAATTTATAAATATGAGACCAGTCGTAGCGCAGCGGCACGAAGTGTGACTGTAAAACCGACTGGTTGTGGGTTCGATCCCCACTCGAGGAGATGAAATATTTACTTAAATTTATATTTTCATTTCTTCGCTCTGGCGTCGAGGCAAAAGTGCGGCGTTGAGTTCTGCCACTCAACACGCAATGCCTCCAAAACTCGGCAGAAAGTGGGGAACGCAGTGTCTTAACACTAGGTTCCTTCTGCCTACCCTGCTGTGTGCGGGATACAGCGTGAAGCTGATTTAATTTTTATAAAATAAGCAAAAATACGTGCTCGTTTTATTGTTATTTTACTAAAGTAATATAGAGACAATAAAAAGCTTTTGATATAATTTTATTGATATTTTATAAAATATGTAACAAATTCTTGTATTTTGATTTAGAGTGTCTTACAGAAACGGACCGCTTCGGTTCGAGGAGCTTCCACGAGATTATACTGATTATGAAGATTTTTCACAATCGTCGGATAGCGATGGTGAAAGTAAAGTAGAACTGGAATATCACTTACCTAGATCAAAATTTGGAAAACAAAAAGGCGTTGAGAGACCGAGAATGTAACGGTGGCAACAAGTCCTCTTTTTATTTGGATTTCTGCCACTTCTCACATTTCTGCCAAATGTATTAAAGAACCATCTGTTTTTTGGTTGAAATAGAACAATATTATAAAATATTTACTACAGAACAGAAACTAATTAGGTATTTTAAAAAGATTAACAGACACAGTCGAACTTGTCTAGAGCATTAGGACAAAGACTTAAAATTATGCAAAACGATGAAAACAGTGGGGTTGTAGGTGCTTTACGAAACGGAAAAAATAGAGCAACCAAATATTCTTGTTAAAAAGCAAGAAATATTTGTGCCTTGTTTGACGATACAAGATGAGTAGTTTTCAAAGAGGCGTGTGATTTTTTGTTTTAGAAGGATATATTAATCATAATCAGCTTCACGCTGTATCCCGCACACAGCAGGGTAGGCAGAGGGAACTTAGTGTTTTAGACACTCCGTTCCCCACTTTCTGCGGAATTCTGGAGGCATTGCGTGTTGAGTGGCAGAACTCGACGCCGCGATTAGCTTCGACACCAGAGCGAAGAGATGGAAACATAAATTTAAATAAATATTTCATCTCCTCGAGTGGGGATCGAACCCACAACCAGTCGGTTTACAGTGACACTTTGTGCCGCTGCGCCACGACTGGCCTCAAGGCCAGGATATATATTTTTGTTTATTTTCAAGAGTTCCTAATGTTATTAGAATAATAAAATCCGATTTAAGACATAAGTCTTAGATTGCTATTATTTTAAAAAAATATAAAAAACATACCAAAAAAAAAACCTATTGATTTTTAGTGTCCCAAGAACTATGATTGTATTAATAATAGTAATCGAATTGTGATTTGAAAAATACTTGTTTTATTGTCATGTATATATGCAAGATTAAAATAAAATTATCAATACGTTACCTAAGTAATTAGTAATTAGCAAAGTCTTAGGTCTAAAAATCTGGTTCGTGAGACCAATGACTGAAAACGGAACGTTAAAAAGGAACTCAAACATAAGAGTGGGTTATAAATAAAAATCTAAGAGAGATTTTTTCGAAATAAGATTTTAATAAACAAGATTTTAGATTTTGTAGTTAGTAGAGTGGAAATTATTGGATGCAAATATCTTTTTTATGAATATTTCTCAACTTATTACAATTTTATTATTTGATTTAAGGAAGAGGATTATATGCTTGGTAGTAAGTGTATAATACATTTAAGAGACATAAGAATCGTCTTACCACTCTTTACAAACGCTACTTTTCCATCATAAATCTAATCTTTCCGACAAGAGAGGTAAGAAAGAGAGGGGGACCTCGGTTGACCCTCGAAAACACATTATCGAAGATACTGGACTGGGTCACGTAAAAATCATGAGTAGCCCCGGAGGGCATGTATGAAAAGAGGAAAGTACCTTCTGTCTTTCTTGCTATACACAGCATAAAGGTAAAAAAAATATTAGAAAGGTAATGCCCATTAATTATTAAATTTTTAAGACAATATTTGTTTTCCAAGCAAGCAAATTTTTCGTTTGTGTGTTGTTTAGCCATTATGTATTAGGTGGCGAAACTTAACGCCGCTTTTTATCATGCTTCAGTGTGGAAATTATTTTTATTTCTCCGGACGGGTATTGAATCCTTAACCATTGCGCTCACAGTCAGATGGTGTCTTACTAGGCCATGATGACCTCAAAAAATATATTATAACATAAAAAAGTCCTGCAAAATATCATATAAAACCTTTTAAATATATGAAAAAATATGTATTATATATTTAAAATTGTATTTTAACTTAACTCAATTGTAATAATTCTTAAAAGACATAACGCTTTAAATATTACTTTTACGCATGAGTAAATATGATTACGTATAAAGTGCTTCCATTATAAATGGAAAATTGTATAAAATGTTTCTAATATCTAATAGACACCTACGTGAGACACTAAATTGATCTTATTTTTCACTCTTTTTTCGTTTATAAATTAGAGGTGAGTATGTTTGACAAAGTGCAGCGTTGGGTTTCGCCTAGTTGAGGGCCTCTACCCACAATGACTCGAAATATTGGGCAGAAAGAAGAGATAGATGTGTTTTTAAACCAGGCTCTTTCGTTCTGCTATACGCTAAAGTAAAATGTGAAAGATCCGTACAGCTTTTAGAGATATATGAAGATTGAAGAAAATGGAATCCAAAATATTTGAAATTTGGCGTGTAAGTTCTATTTAGGAGTGTAGAAGAGCATTAAAGGAAAATTTTGCACAAATTCCAACGGGAACGGGATAAAAATACATTTTGCGATTTATACTCCAGACTAGTCGTAGAGCAGGGGCAAAAGCGAGTGGCTCTAAACGCGACAGGTTATGGATGCAATTTCCATTTCCCGTGGACATTCTCAAGCAATTAAATATTTAACAGTTAATAGTTTTAATTCTTTGCTCTTTTCTCCAGGCAGAGCGTGGCGTTAAGTTCCGTCACTTAATACGCAGTACCTACAAAATTAGGTGGAAACGGATGAGCGGAGTGTCTTAAGACTAGGCTCATTCTGCCTACCCTGGTATATTCGGTATACAGCGTAAAGTTGAAAAAAAACATTTTTAACCTGGGTTTACCTTTTTGTTCCTTAACAACAATCGGAGTTGCGGGCGATCATTAGTATAATATTATTTAAAAGGGGCAAAGGAATATCCAGTACCATCCATGTTTGTCCCTTGCAAATATCGCTACCATTAGTAAATATTTGGTAGAGTTGTAGCGCGAAGGTAAGTAAATGCAGCGATTTATTTCCCTCGGGATCAGCTCACGGGTTTCTGACATCAATGCCAAGGTCGTTATAGTCTTTTATGCGTTATTAATTTTTTCATATAGATTTCTATTTGGCTATATATATTTCGCTTAGTAACTTTACTTTTCCAGCCTTACGCTTTTTTAGCGTTGTAGGTTACGCAGAGAGTGGCTCTTCGTTTTCCGTCTCAATTTAAGACACTGAGTGTTAAAAAGCGGAGTTTAACGCTGCCCTTTCTCATGCGCTCCGTCGAACGGAAATAGAGCACACAAACATCATTAAGTGCTCACAGTCAAACGCTTTCCTATGTATTTATTACATAGTAAGAATTATATATTGTTGAAGCTGCATATACATAGTTCTAACCTGTATCTCTCAAATAAAATGGTAGACAGAGGAAACTCAGTGTTAAGATACTCTAATTCCCATCAACCTTCCAATTTTCGAGACATAGCGTGTTGAATGGAGGAAATTAATACTACGTAATGTCTTGTAACCAGTTCTAGGCATTGAAAACAATAATATTCGTTCTCCTAAATGGGAATTGAACTCACAACCATCGCATTTAAAGGGTGAGACACGTTGTGCCATAAATTATTGCTCACTCTAGATACCTATACATTAGACTTAAAAATGGTGAAAATGCTTCTTTTAAATGAAATGTAAATATTGTTACAGCCATCTTGTTTAATCAGTATACAGGGTGAATACAGAGTAAGAAATATGATAAAAACGAATATAAAATTCAAGTCAGATATGTTTATCTTTTACGCAACAATCACTTCCATTATATCTCGGGGAAAAATCATATTAACGGATGCCTTGGGATTATAGAATTAGAGATCATCGTGGTAAAGTCGATAAGGTCCAAGTTCTATTTCCGCTTGAAGATGAAAAATATTTATAATATAAGACAAATAGGCTGTTTTAGCTGAATCTCGCAAATAGCGGGCTAGTTTCCCAACTTAGTGTTAAGACTTTGCGAGGTTATTAAGGTTCTTTCCAAATATTCAAGACTTTACGTGTTGAGTGGCTGAACGCAACGCCAAATTGCGGGATGGCGGGATCGTGGTCAGATCGGAATACAATCTTTTTTCCCTTAAATGGAATAAAACCTACAACTGTCGCATTTGCACTATGCCGCCGCGACACGACGGTCTCTTGATCAAAATTTGGTCCTTGAGTATAATTTAATTAATCATCGTAATAGCTTGGGGTAAAATGTCATCGTCCTTTGGATAGAAGTTGTCAGTTAAAATCCCATGACGATACCGTAATATTCATTTTATCTTCTTACTTTTCTCCCATTGTGCGAATATATGTTCTAGATTCTTTTTCTTTCTTTCTTTTCTTTTCTGAATAGATAAAATATGTTCTAGATTCCTTTTCTGCTGAATGGTGAAACCAGTTATACTATGATATTATTGTAATGTGATGTATTATAATTAGAATTACCCAATTTACGGTTGTTACATTCGCTATCATAAAAAAAAAACACTTTGGTTTTTTTTATATAATAGCATTTATATATTTGGAAAGAAAAAATTCGGTGTGTGAACATCGAATTTTGTCTTTAAGCACAATCAAAGAGAGAATTTTGGTAAAAATAATGAACAGGATGACCTCACGCTGAACTTCTTTTATTTAAATTTTTTAAGTAAATTTACTTAATTTACAGAAAAAAGACACCATTTTTTTCTATAGAAGCGTCCCCATCATATCTTTCAAAAGAATTAAATTAACTAACACTATATTCGAGGACAGTACAATACTTTAGGGATCACTCAGTCCCGAGCCGATTGCAAAGTAGATTAGGATCTAAAGGTTGCAGGTCGAGCTTAAATGTATTATTCTCTTAAGAAAAAAAAAACTCGAAATCCTTAGGTTTTCTATAAAAAATATTATTTTTTCTCACTTTTAGAGTTCCGTACCTCAAAAAAAGAGACACTTACTTTATTGCCTACCTGTCTGTCTGTCAAGATCATCGTTATATAAAAAAAAAATTAGCTTCACGCTGTATCCCGCACACAGCAGGGTAGGCAGAGGGAAACTAGTGTGGAGACACTCCGTTCCCCACTTTCTGTTGACTTCTGGAGGCATTGCGTGTTGAGTGGCAGAACTCAACGCCGCGCTTTGCCTCGACACCAGAGCGAAGAAATGGAAATATAAATTTAAGTAAATATTTCATCTCCTCGAGTGGGGATCGAACCCACAACCAGTCGGTTTTACAGTCTCACTTCGTGCCACTGCGCCACGACTGGCCTCCTAGATATATAGATGTTTTTGCTCTATTAAAATACCTTTTAACAAGCATAAGTTCTGAGCGTAAGCTTTTCCTTTGCCCTTTGATCTCTAACTTAGCTTAGTTTAAATCTATATACTTTTCTATGAGGTCATTTGTGGCGCAAGGGCTCAAGTGGGAGACAGTAAACGCGACCGGTTGTAAATAACATCCTCACTTAAGGAAATTAAATATTTATGTAAATTTATATTTTCTTCGCTCTGGTGTCGAAAGCGTGGTGTTGGGTTCCGCTACTCAACACGCAACGCCTCGTATTCAATGTTAATAAGTGTATTATTTTCTAATTTGAAGATTGGAAAAACTTGATTTGCTTGAAAGCTGTATGGGTAAAAACACTCAGGTATATTTGGTTTTTAGTCGCTACACTTTTTATTTTTTGACACAGCCCTTTATTTATCTTCCTGCGTTGTCTGTAGTCCTTGAACACGTGGCAGAAGTGGAACGTTACCACACGCAAATTTTACCACATCTTGCCTTCTTTGTCTAGTGTATTGACACCTATAATAGAATGATAATCAAATAAATTATTTACCATTTTTTATTAAATAAAATTAATTAAATTAGCTTCACGCTATATCCCGCACACAGCAGGGTAGGCAGAGGGAACCTAGTGTTAAGACACTCCGTTCCCCACTTTCCATTTTTGGAGGCCATTTTTTATTAGGTATTGCTATTTATATATATACTGTAAAGTTTCATTTGAATCCAGTTGTTTAGTAGGTGTTGTATGAAAACAAAACAAACATTCATCCTCACAAACTTTCACATATACGAGTACATATATTAGTAAGATTATCCCCCTTTGTCACTACATAAACTACCCTATCTGAACATTACCTAGAAACTAAATGATAGTTCAAAAGCTGATTTACATCACAAATAAATATTTTGTTTGTTTTGAAACTTTACCTGGTTCGTGTGTTGAATACTAAAGTGGCTTTGATATGTTACGTTAGCAAATCCTTCATTTCACTATGAATTGAAATTTCGTTTCTCCATTTAAACCCAATGTCTTTATGAATTCCAAAAACTAATTGGTAAAATAGTATTGAAAACTAACGAAGAAAGAATAAACTTACTACAATTTATTGTGCAAAATTTGTCCGTTTGTCCGCAGTTACGGTTTACTTAGACAGATGTGAAATAATTAACTCATTTTTACTCCGTTTCACTCCGTTCTCCACTTTCTGCCGAGTTCTCGACACAAGAGCGGCAAAGAAATAAAAATATAAATGTAAATAAATATAGAATTGAATATTTTTATTATATAATATTCATTAATCCTATAATTTATTAGGGCCTTAATATAAAATCTGTAATACATGCTATCTGTTTTAGCCATGTCCAAATTAAATCAACCCTTACTTTGCCTGGTAAAAGCCGACACGACGACGTAGATTAAATTTTGTTATATTCAAAAGGAAGCTACCCTCTTGGCGCGACTCTCGAAATGGCATTTTGTGAACCGAGTGATTTTTGTGCATCCGAAATATTGGGATTTTACAAGTCATATCGGTAGTAGACAATGGAATGGTGTATTTTTACTTTTTATTTTCGAGCTACTCGTCCAAAGTGATTTTTTATTATTTTTGGGTTGAATAATCCATTTATCAAAGAAGCCTATGGCTATATTACATCATGCTAATCTTATTTTGGTTACATTGCATCTTCGATAATAATTAAATATCCCATTTAAATGGAATTTGTCATAATATATGACTTAGTTAGAAAATATAATTAAAAAATAATGCCATCGTCTCCAAGTTGAAATGTGTCTGACAATACATGTAAAGGCTATGGGTTCCATTTCTATCTGAAAAAGTATAATTTAAAACAACTTATCCATGCTGATAGGATGAAGTGCGGCGTTAAGCACGGCAACGTGTCTATAACACCTTAAATCTAAGAATCAACGATTTTTAATAATTATTTTATATGAAACATATTTACTTTGTCAAATACAGCCTTAGATATGTTCTTAAAGCAAACATATAATATTTGTGGCGGTAAGTATTACAGCCGTTCACAATGTGAGGACACAGGTAAAGGTCAAACCTTTGTGCATACTTCGGACACGTTGGAATTTATCTTATTTTTGTACTCGTTTATCTTGTCTAAACTACTATGGTAAATGTTAAATATGGAATGGTAAATGTTGTTTGGAGAGAACTTTGTTGTGTGGTGTGTAGTGGAACTCAACGCCATAATTTGTTCAACAGTTCTATATGTTATAGAACTATATATAATATAAGCGCTCCCAAGCGGTAAGAATCGATGAAACATATAATTTTCAATTGGGCTACGATATTAAATTATAATAGTTAAAAGGGAAAAAGAGTTTGTACGACAAACTTTTTAGATTAACCATAAGGAAATAAGATAAAAGATTTCTTTGTAGAGAATAGCTTGTTTGTGAGGGAGATATTATATTGTGTTAAAACGAGTGTTTTAACACAATATTGAGGAGGTAAATTTAATCATTTGTAAAAATTATATAATTACGAAATTATATAGAGTTTAGTTGACGACAAAGTAACATGGTATCGAGCTGATCTGATGTTAATTTCAGGACTTGAATAGTAGAATTTTTCAGGCGTTAATAGTAAACTATTCGACTTTAGCTCATTATTTATACATCCGAGCACATGGTACAGCACTTATCGCACTTGGGGTATTTTTTTTAATTTTTCAAGCTATATATTATTAATATAAATAAAAAACAAATAAATTAGCTTCACGCTATATCCCGCACATAGCAGGGTAGGCAGAGGGAGGATTTACAGTCACACTTTGTGCCACTGCACCACGACTGGCCTCATGGATGCATGGAGCATGGCTTATTAATATATATTTGTTATATTTATTCATTTTGGTGGCGCATCGCGGCACATCGCGTTAAGTTCCGCCACTCAATACGCAATACCTCCAAATTCGGCGGAGAATGGAGAACGAAAGTGTCTTAACCATACGTTCGCAATGAGGAATAGTTCTAAAAACAAAGGCAGTAAGAACAGTATCAATACACTCCATCCTCCGCTTTCCACTAAAATTCGAGACATGACGAGTTGAAGGAACACTCAAATTGCCTTTATTATTTTTATTATTATGCAAAATGTAAATAATATTAATAAAAACCCCATATAATTTCCGGAGTTTAATTAAAACAGATCGTCATAAAACATATGAATCTGCTCTCTGGCTGCTATCCAATTTTACCTTTATGTGGTCATAATTTGCATCACATTCTCTTTAACGATTTTATAGCCATTTGAGTTTCTATATATAATTAAATTTTATGTGTCTGTCCTATTATAAGATTTAACTATTATTAAATTATGATGATCCTTTACTGTATTAAAATATTGTTATCTCAGAGTAAAACTAGGTAGCTTGAAAATATTGACTATTTTCCCCACAATCATAGAAAAGACTTTATATGGTCAGCTTCTTTTCCAGACGTTTTGGTCTAGACCATTTTTAGGGTTCCGTAATTTTTAAGGAAAAAAGGAATCCTTATAAAATCACTCTGATGTTCGTCTGTCTGTCTGTCTCTCCGTCAGTCAAGACCCTTTATATCCGGAACGCTTGGAGATATGGAGTTGATATTTAAACCATATACTCAAATCTACGGCCCCGTAATTTACTGATAAAAATATATTTCTATATTTACTGACAAAAAAGATACGGCCGCTTATATACCGCAATGTTCAGCAAGCAAATTTGCCCTAAGATTAAAATTATGATTTTGGATATAATTTTAACGAAAATACTTTACAAAGATTATTTTACCTAGTAAAAGAAAAGTTAAAACAAATGTTATCTTTTCGTTACCGAAAACTATAATTCAAGAAAGTTAGTATAAAAGTTTCATTTTCAACGCAATTTATTTAGATGAAATCAAGTAAATAATTCCTGGAGTATCTTAACATTAGGTTCCTTCTACTTAAACTTCCTATTCGCGGAATACAGCGTAAAGCTAAAATGCATTGGTTGTGACTACCTGAGTGACTGAGATCGCACCGAACAGAATTCAGGCTTTTGTCATGTTATCAGAGCTAGAATTAAAAATTCCGAGCTGATATTGTACCCACAACCGACATGTTCACAGTCACACGTGGTACAGTGGCACGCCTTTGCGCCACGACAGGTTCACTTACCTTGTATAAGTGAAACACTTATAAAATATTGTTAGAAATCAGAAGTGGGTAACGTTTTTAAAAAAAACACGTTAAAAACACACATCGTCTATATGATTCTAAACTATTTGAAAAGGGATACTATGTAATTGCAATAAGTGATATGTATCACTTACTAACAATACTTCACATTAGTTTCCTTCCAATAGTCGAGGAGGGTCGTCACTTACAAGCAACTGTCCCCCATTTGACACAATTCCACTGCTTTTATAATTATTTTCACTTAAATCTACCCTCTTTTACGCGAGTACGCTAACAATATAATATAAAAAAAACTATAAAATAAAAAATTCTTGAATGCAAATTATAAAAACAACGAAAGCCATGTAAAATTGCTAGTTAAAAATTGTAAAAGGTAAATATGATAAATTTCATTTTAACCATCAATTGTTTGAAAGTGTATTTCGTATTATAATCACAGTACGTGATTTAATCCACTTTTAATGGCGTAGTCTTTTGTTTTTTATCACAGCGTGTTATTTGTGTGCGTATTGCGTGTGATAATACTTTTTGAATTTGAATTTGTGAGCGTCTTTTTAGGGTTCCGCACCTGTTAAGGAAAAAGGAACCCTTATAAGATCTCTGTCTGTTTGTCTCTCTATCCAGAGCCTTGGTCTCAGGAATGCTTGGAGATACAAAGGTAATCAAAATTAATGGGGTTACTGGTAGTACTAGTTTAGTAAAAATCTGGAAACTGTACATTTTTAGTTAAAACTTAAAAAGCCTTAAAGGGGTGCAAAATTTGGTTTTAAGAAGGATTTTTGGAAGTTTCAGAAAAAGCGCAAGACCTCCGATTGTTCTACGGAACCCTTGGTGGGTCGGCCTGACTAGACAGAAAAAAACTTAGTGTTAGGACACTCTGTTGCCTATTTTATGCCTAATTTAGAGATATTACTGGTGTTTAATTATAGATATAATATTGTTTTTAGTATATATATATGACATGTGATGTAAGAAAATATTTTTTTTTTTTATAAACAGAGATATGTATAGCTTAGTAGTTAGAGGCTTGGTCAGTTTCCATTAGTCGCGGGTTCGAGCACCGCTCCGTTAAATTTTTTATTGTTTTCTAAATAAGTAATAAAATAAGCTTATTTTTTTAAAGATTATATATTGTATTTATACTGTATCCGATATATTGCAGAGTAAACATAAGAAACCTAGTCTTAAGAAGTTTTTATTTCGTTCCTTTAACATGAATTGAACCCACAACTGTATAATAAGTATTTTTTTTAATATCTTCAAGCAGAAGAGTAGACAGAGAAAGCCTATTGTACGAGTAATTTATTTTTTAAAAAGTTTGGTTTTTTTTTCTTACTTCCCCTAATTTTCGTGATACTAAATGGTGACTGGCGGTACTCAACGCTTTTCTTTGACCCAATAGATGGAGGGAATGATAATAATTCATTAGTCCGAGTGGAAATCGAACTACACATTCTCTTTTATAGTCAAGCTGAGCCACGACGGCCTATTAATATTTTAAAGTAAAATATATAAAATAAATCAGCGTCACGCTGTATCCCGCACACACCAGGGTAGGCGGAGGGAATCACTTTCCGCCGAGTTCTGGAGCATTGCGTGTTGAGTGGCGGAACTCAACGCCGCGTTTTGCTTCGACACCAAACGAAGAAATGAAAATATAAATGGAAATATATATTTTATTTCCTCGAGTGGGGATCGCACCCACAACCAGTCGAGCTTGCAGTCACACTTTGAACCCCTACGCCACGACTGGCCTCAATAATAATAATAATATATAATTATATATATATTATTCAATGTATAATGATATATATAAATAATAACATAAAAATTGCATTAAATTCTTTTTACTCGCCCGGCTTATATGTAATGATGACAGCTACACCACAACCTAACGCGAGTCGACTACGAATGGCTGGACAAAGCAATTTATCACTGTTAAAAACAGGAAATAACATTTCTAGATTGCTTTAGACTTCAATGCTTGTATCGTCTAATGTAGCATAACGACGGAGAGTGTCTGTTCATTTTAGATCAGCGGAGTTTAGCGCTGTGCTTTGTTGACCAGACTGCGGACACGAAAATTTGGTTGGGTATGTTTAAATTTAAATGTTTATAAATGGAAAATTGAACTCGCAAGAAACCGTTAAACATTTATAATAAAATCTATATTTAATATAGATTTTATATGTAATAATAAAATCATAACGGATTCGTGTATTTTGTTGAATTATCTGTAAATTTAGCTTTCCACGTGTAGATATTATTTGTAAAACTATAATGTTATTAGATTAATAATAACAATGTGATGATAAAAATAAATAAATAAATCACAAAATGATTTTATCTCATACAAATGTATTTTATATTTTGTCGATAAAGTAACACCAACAACAAAGGCTCGTTAATTACTTTGATTCAAAGCATTGTTTAATTTTTTGTAAGTTTTCTTCTTTGTGAAGACATTTCTTATATCATCAATCTTAAACAAAATAATGTTCGTCGTGTGATAATTGATTTTTTATCATTTTATTGGGTAGGCGGAGAAAATTTTGTCGTACAGCCTCTCGTAATACGGAGAGGGCACCTAGTGGCTTGTCTAACTTGGAACAAGGATATGAATAATTTCCCTGAGCAAAAATCAAATCTACAGCTATCGTGTTCCTAGTAAGAGCATGTTGATGCTGAACAACACTAAGGATGAGCCTTTATTTTAAACTCTATTTTACCTGCGGCGTGGGCAAATGGTCAAATGTTGATACGATTATTATGATGCAATATACCCTACAGCTTTCCTCGGGATATATATATATATTGTTGTATATGTGGAATTTTAATCGACAACTATACGATAATCGGATTACGATAGATAGATAGGTTATAGTATATGACTCATTTATCTAGGATCTAAAAAAAAATCTCAATTTTATACAGTTTCAACTCTGTATCCCATAAATTGCAGGGTAGACAGAGGAAACCTAGTGTTAAGACACTCCATTCCCGATTTCCCGCCGAATTCTGTAGGCATTGCGTGTTGAGTGGCATAGATCAAAGCCGCGCCTTGCCTCGACATAAGAATGAGAAATAAAAATTTAAATAAATATTTCATTTCCTCGAGTGGATATCGACCCACAACACCGCGTTTACAGTCACGTACTCGTGCACCTACTGTCTTATAATTTTAATAATAAAAATAATTATATACAACTTCATCTATTAAATTAACTACTTCATGTTATAATTTCGACTTCCATTCGTGGTTAATAATTATTCAATTTTATTTCCTCTCTGTTAACAAGACAATGCGCTGCGTTGAGTTCCGCCATTTAACACGAAATGTTTCGAAAATTATAAATACAGAAAGTCGTGAGTGTCTTAGTTTAAGAAAATTTAAGCTTACTTTTAAGCTATAATAGAATAGGATAAGATCCTATTTTGCAAACACACCTACGTAGACCGTGTGGCCTAATGGATAAGGCGTCGGACTTCGAATCCGAAGATTGCAGGTTCGAGTCCTGTCACGGTCGTTGAGGTCTAACAATGTTTTTCTTTTTAAAATATATTTTTTGCGATTATATGTATGTATTATGTATAGTTAATGTATTGTGAAGTTGCTACGAATATTTTTAACAAGAACCTTACGTCCTAAATATTTCTTAATATTTTGTAGTGTTTATACATTTTATATTTTAATGACTTATTTATATTATTACTTACTAATATTATTAATTTATATATTTATTACTATCCGTGGTGAACCGTGGCCACAACGGTACGTCTGTAAACGTGGTTGTGGATTTGTTTCCCTATCGAGGGAATGAAATATAGTTTGATTTCCTCGCTCTGGTAACAAGGCAAAGCGCAGCGTTGAGATCCACAATTCAACACGGAGTGCTTTCAGAGTTCAGCGAAAATAGGAGAACAGAAAGTAACTGAAATGAAGTGTCTGCAGAATAGGTCCCCAGGTTCCTTCTGACAATATGGGCATATAGTGGGAAACAACAAATACAATAAGTGTATTGTAAAAAGAAGAGAAAAGGAATATTTTTACACTAGGTTCACCTGCCCACTCTTCTAAATAAAGCGTGACGATAAATAAACATCTAAACAACAAACGTTTATCGTTCAATTTCCTACTAAAAACTCACGTTTTCTATCAACCATAAAAACTGCATAACATCACGTACTGACCTTTAGTTATATCTTCAGCATTAAAAAAATATTGATATTTACTTTTTAATTATAAAATTATGATGAACGTGAAGTGTGACTTCACGCTTTACCCCGTATGTAGCAGGAAAGGTAGAGGCAGAGTTAAGATACTCAACTCTCCATTTATCGCCTGAATTTAAGACCTTATGTACTGACGTTAACTAAAATATATATAAAATTTTAAATTAAAATTAGGTTTATTAACATTATGAAATTAAAATTAAAAAATTACTTGAATGAAGTAGAAAACATCTACTGAACGTTGAAAGTTTGTCCCGAAACACATTAGGCTACCTGAAAAGTTGTGCAGTAAGGCATTTCAAACTTTATTCCTGTAAAGTTACTTTCCTACTATATAGATACTTTATAAGGTAGCCAAGTTCGTTTAATGAAAAGCCCTTTAGAGTTCTTACAAATAGTTCAAAAGCGTTGTGGGTTGTCTGATGCGTTTTTAGCCGGTTCGACTACCCGCTATGCGTATTTTATATTTAAACTATTTTTACCATCTGTGATGCTGAAAATTTTAGTAAAAATTTAATCTATAATATTTATAATATTTTATTGTGTGTTCCGTTGTGGTGAGAAGCGTGAGCTATAAACGCGACGGTTGTAGATTCTATTCTCACTTAGGGGAACGAAATAATAATTTCAATTTCCACAACACGCAATGCCTCAATAATTCAATGGAAAATTGAAAACGAAAATTTCTCAATGAGGAATGAACTGCCTTAACATTAAGTTCCCTGGTTCCCTCTACCTACCCTGCTAAATCTGGGATATAGAGTGCACCTAAACCATAGATACATTATCCTTTATATACAGACATGTTCATTATATAGCTCAATGAAGAGAGGGTGATGTGGGCGCGATGGGCTACAATCCTAATTGACTTATGACGTCACTGTGTCCTCTTCATAGAGCTGTCTGTTTGATAATCTGCCCCCATATACATTTTTTGGAGCTGGATGGATGTCTGAACTCAAGACATCTCTTACAACTAAGTGTTAGTATAGGCGTACAGTATTTATTAGCTTATATAATAGATCCTCTATAACCACATGTTGTGTATTTTAAAGGAATATATGTTGTTTTGTTTTCTATATTTATATACTTATTCGTTACTCTCGGTTATTACGGGTTCAAATTTAAAAAGCTTTTTGGCTTATGAGGCCAGTCGTGGCGCAGTGGCACGAAGTGTGACTGTAAAACGTGGGTTCGATCCCCACTCGAGGAGATGAAATATTTACTTAAATTTATATTTCCATTTCCTCGTTGAGTTCTGCCACTCAACACGCAATGCTTCCAGAATTCGGCAGAAAGTGGGGAACGGAGTGTCTTAACACTAGGTTCCCTCTGCTTCCCTGCTGTGTGCGGGATACAGCGTGATGCTGATTTATTTTTTGTAGTGTTTAGTCCATTTATCGAGAAAGATTATATTATTTTACAGCGATCATTCCAATGTAAGTGACTGTAACTTTCTTTTAGACTTCGCAAGTGAAGTCACGGGTGAAGGCTAGTTATTCCCATAATGGATTTACATCTCATACTTATAAAGTTGAAATGATATGAAATATGATATACGAATATTTGATCTAAGTACATAATAAAGCACTTTAACAACTTTCCATTTGTAAAGCAAATTTATGGTAGAATAGAAAAATTTGTTAGATTTGGTTCTGTATAATTGACATTATAATTTTAAGGTATATGAGCCTCTTTGGAAACCAAAACAAAAAAAAAAATAAGGTGGACGGTTTACGAAGACGCGCGGGTTTAAATTCCTATACGTTAAATTTTTTTAAAGTAAAAAAATGCAACAAAATGCAAACGTTGCAAACGAAGAAATGAAAATATATAATTTAAATAAGTATTTCATTTCCTAGAGGGAGAATCGAACCCACAACTAGTCACGTTTACAGTCATATTTTGTGTGTCAATTTCAACTGAGAATTAAAAATGTAATTCCCGTTTGCGCAGATAAAAATGTCAAATCCGCGCTCCGCGCCGCCCTCGTGGCCCAGCGGCATTGTACCTGGCTGTAAAAGCGACGGTTGGGAGTTTGATTCCCACTCGAGGTATTTTTTTTTAAATTTTCCACGCTCTAATAACAAGACAAGGAGTATTAACACTCAGTACTCTTTTCTCTACATTGCTATATACGGAGTAAAATGTGAAATTTAAAAAATGATAGTAAGTATCTTATCTTTTTATATTTTGTGTCTGTAACGTACTCTGCAGAAGGTTGAAATTTGAAGTAGTTTTTATTTTTTTATTTTTGCATCAAAAATAAGACAGTTATACAGACAGAAAAACTAAGTCTTTACTTATTTTAAAAATATGACGAGTAGTAAAAAAAAAATATAGTTAGGTATATATAAAAATAAACTAAGTAATTGCTTGAGTAAATTTATTAATATAGAAAAAAATATTCAAATCAAGAAATATGTCACTATGAAGGTTGTCAACTAGACAACTAGATTATAGTGATTTTTTTTAAGTATAGAATAGTTAAAAAAAAAAACACAGAACCCTAAATAAATCTTATTATTTCCTTTTTGGATCACAGGTAAGTTTGTTTGGCTTCCGTAATGTACTCGTGTAAAAGGAAATGGGTAGCAATTTGAATTTGGAGTAAAACGTGTTTGACTACCACCACTTTCAATTCAAATTCTAATAATATATATTTCTAATTTGCCCCTTATATACAGAGACAGATGTATGTCCCTGTGTCATATCTTAAATATGTTTTGTATTTGTATTATACGACTAAAGGCGAGACGTGAAATAGAGACGCAATAGTGTGACTGTAAATGCAACAGGTAGGTTCTAAAAAAATAACTATTTAATATTTTAATTTCCTCGCTCTGGTAACGAGCGCAGCATTGAATTCCGTGCACACAAAGTGCCTCCAAAATACGGCGAAAAATGGAAAACGAAAGTGTATATACACTAGGTTCCTAATTAACCTACTATGTGCAGGATATAGCGTGAAGCTAAAAGAAGCAAAGAAAAAGACGACTCTAAGAAATGTTCAGCCTTAAAAAAGCTGATCCAAATAAAACATAATGGCTCTTTTCAAAAACTTTTCACACAACTGCTATTAGTAACTATTTGTAACTTTTCCACGAGCCAATAAGGAATAATCACAAGTTATTAAAAAAGTAAAAAAGTTAATTGAAATATATTCAATCTCATTTATTACGCTTCACAATTTTTTTGTACATTTTTATGTTTTTTAATACACATATAAATGAAAATAACTGAAGAAGAACGAAAAATCTTACATAAATTATAAACGTAGATTAATTGATTTATGAAATATAACTAACAAACAGTTTCGATAAATATTGCTTATTATCACAACAATCTTAACTTTATAATAAAAAACAATTCGAAAAATAATAAAAAAGGTGATAATATTAATTTTATATACTCTATATCACTTTCTTATTTAGTCTGTAGCGTATTTCTGTCACGGACGAGCGCGGGAAATCAGTTCTATGCCGCTTACGCTTCGCAGTGCATGCCTGATGCTCGCTCCGATATACCGGGAAAGTTTTAAATAAGTTTAAATTTATATTTACAGTGGATTAGTATAAATTCATATTTTTAATTAATAGTACATATTAAAAATTTAATTTATATTTATTTTAATATAGATATATTTTAGTGTAAGTGTTGTTGTTGTGTGTGTTTGATCGTGTTTTTTTTTTGGTGTTGAACTTTTGCCAGCTTGAATCGTAAGTGTTAATTATTACATAAATTGTTTTTTTTTTCTATATTATATTATAAAGGGCGTGAGAAAATTATTTTGTTAATTAGAAACTGTAATATGAATAAAAATCGGTAAATTTTTCATCTGAAATTGAAACAATTTTTTAAATTTAAATAACCAATTTTTTTTATTTAAATATAATATCCTTAGTCCAATATACATCATATACCAAGAACAAATAATACCACTGTATACAAATACAAAATAAAGTAGAAACTATATTTAATAGTTTGAATTAGTGATTTAAATTTATAATTATATTTTTCTTAATAAAAACATGTATAGAATTTTTTATTTAAGTACACTCGTACCGATCCATAATATTTGTTTGCTGATTTTATACAATTACTGACAATCATATTATTTTAATTAAAACTACAATTCAATTTATTTGACGACATCATTAAATATCACAATTGATTAAAATGCTTAAAATATTAAAATATCCAAAAACCTTCTATTCTGCAAACGCAACGGTTGTGATTTCGATTCCTAATTAAAAATATATATATTTAGATTTTTCGCTCTGGCAATCAAGAAAGCACCGTTATGTTCCACCACTCAATACTTCTACAATTCTGTGGTGATTGGAGAACTAGGTTCACTAGGTTCCCAGGTTTACTCTGCCTCTGCTTTATACAGCGTGAAGCTAAAAAAAAACCAAACGAGTGTGACATTTAACTTAGAACTTTCAATTTTCGCGAATTTTGCTTAAGTTAAATTACATTTATTAACGACATTAATATAATTATTAATTAGTATTCGATCTTAACATATGTTTCAAACACTTTACAGTAGGTACGTGGTCGTGGTCGTTTCTAAAAATGTATAAAACGCGATTAATTCGGTTAAAGTGGTTCATTTCAAATAAATTTAAGCCCATTTCAATTTTAAATAGTCAAAGCTCTCAGCTTTATCGCTGACTTTGTTAATCATGCTAAAAGTGGTGACTCAGGAGAAATCTTTGGAAAGTAAATATTAGATACTTTATATAATGTACATTAGAGCACTTTGAGATTATATGGCATATTTTTTCAGTTTCACGCTGTATCCCGCACACAGCAGGGTAGGCAGAGGGAACCTAGTGTTTTTAGACACTTCGTTCCCCACTTTCTGCCGAATTTTTGGAGGCATTGCGTGTTGAGTGGCAGAACTCAACGCCGCGCTTAGCCTCGACACCAGAGCGAAGAAATGGAAATATAAATTTAAGTAAATATTACATCTCCTCGAGTGGGGATCGAACCCACAACCAGTCGGTTTACAGTCACACGTTGTGCCGCTGCGCCACGACTGGCCTCGCATATTTTTTTATTTTTTGATTCATTCAAATGAAAACTTAAGTGGTTCACGGTCACTATATTTTTGACTTATTTATTTTTCAAAACACGACGCAAACACACCAAGTGGGATTTCAATTCATCTTTCTTAGCACTTTTCAATCGTCGAATGAACATTAAGTTACTACTGGCTCGGAAGGCAGTTCTGCTGAGAAGAGCTGATAAGAAACACAACAGTTGCTCTTTTCAATATTGAGGTCAGTCGCCTTACACTAAGTTAGTAGCTTCACTCTGTTCTACGCGCTTCATTATTCCGGTACTCAATAATCAATGTCTTAAAAATTAAGCGAAAATTACAGGTAGTGTCTTAACATTATCTTTCTGCCTATCCTGCTAAACACAAAAGAAAGTGAAAGTGTTTTTTTAAGAAACATATAAATCGGGAATGTGCTTTTTTTCGTTTTACTAGTATATATGTATACAATTTTTAATACAATTTAAGTTCCACGTTTGCGTTAACTTTACTTTTAAATTTAACTTTATTATTTACAAAAAAAAAGTATATAAGAGTGACGTTGCGTGAAGCTGAGTTATGCGACTGGGGTCGTCGTGCGGCACAAGGGTGTGCCTGTAACGCGACGGTCGTGGGTTCGATCCCCACTCGAAGAAATTAAGTATTATTTATCAACATTTTCATTTCTTCGCTCTGGTACCATGGCAAAATCCCGGTGTTGAGTTTCGCCACTCAGCATCCAATACCTCGAAAAATTCGATGGAAAGTGGGGAACGAAAGTTAGCTAAGTTATGTGCGGTGGTATACAGCGTAAAACTGATTTAATTTTTTTGGTCTTATACTAACCCTTAATAATATCGAAAATATAAAGATATAAACATAAAATATATATATATATATATATATATATAAATAAAAGCGCTCTGTCACGGTATAAGTCTCGTACAATCGTAAATCACATTAGTGTCTTTTACACAACACTCTGAGACAAAGGAAAGATAAAACTGAAATTACAAAAATGATGAGGCCAATCGTGGCACAGCGGCACAAAGTGTGACTGTAAAACCGACTGGTTGTGAATTCGATCCCCACTCGTGGAGATGAAATATTTACTTAAATGTATATTTCCATTTCTTTGCTCTAGTGTCGGAGGCAAAAGCGCGGCGTTGTGTTCTGCCAATTAACTCACAACGCCTCCATAATCCGGCAGAAAGTGGGGAACGGAGTGTCTTAACACAAGGTTTCCTCTGCGTACCCTGCTGTGCGCGGGATACAGCGTGAAGCTTTTGTTGTATAGTGTATAGTGATTATTTCGTGGCACAGTGGAACAGAGCGTTAGGCGTTAGGGTCGGTCAATGCGACAGTTGTGAGTTCGATCCCTACATGGCAGAATTTTTTTTGCCCTGGGAACCTAGTTTAAGGTGACTCCGTTACGATTAAGATTCTTCCGTTCACCACTTTCCGCCAAAATCCCGAGGCATTGCGGTTTGAGTATCTTATTTTAATGCCGCGCGTTACATCGTTACTAGAGTTGGGAAATACAAATATGAAATATTTCATGAAGGAATATATGAATTTAATATAAAAGAAAATTAATCTCCACACTTTGGTATATGAAGCGAGCCACTGGACACGCCATGTTCAGGTCCCTTTGTCTACCCGGTTAAGAGAAAAAATGTGAAGCTGCTTTTTCTATAAATCACGTTAAGTTATACATAATAATATGTAGATTTTGATCATTTTTGGTGAGATTAGTACGGAGAATCTTGTGTTAAGATGCTCCGTTTGTAATTTTTTTGCCCAATATAATATTTATTGACTTTAAACGCAACGGTTATAGGTTCGTTTTCCACTCGAAACATTAAATTAATTCCATTTTCTTTACTTTAGTAACAAGAGAAAACACGGCGTTGAGTTCCGCTATTCAACTCAATATATCTGTAAATTAGGCGAAAAGCAAAAACTAAATGTTTAACACTAAGTTTCGTCTACCTACCAATCTAGTTTTATAATATTATTGGCACATAACTTCACGCTTTATCCCGCAAATCAAGATAGGCAGAGGGAACCTAGGACCCTAGTGTTAAGACACTTCCATTCCCCATATTCCACCGAATTCTGGAGACATTGTTAAGTGGTAGAAAGCAGAAAAAATGTTAATACGTACTTAGTTCAACACATTTGTGAAGGAAAATAAAAGTTATATCTCTTGGAAAACGTCCAAGCTTACTAATTTACTATTATATTTTATGATATTACTAAAAGTGCTAACTACATTATATGAGAGATATTATTGTTACTATAGCCGTTATTACATTATCGGTCGGGTTAAGTAACACTTACCCAGGCCAGGTGTAAGATGGGTTGTATAAAATTCGTGCTGCAAAAGGTATCTTTAAAGGTTATTATTGAAAATCGATTCAATTTATAGTTCTTATCTCCTTGCCTTGCTTGGTTTCCTGCTTTCTATCGATTTAGAAGCATAACAGTAGTGGAAACTAACGCTGCTATTTTCTTTGTAAATTTGAAGATAATCTATTTATATTGTACATTATACTTATTAGGCAATTAAGGCCGTCGTGGCGCAGTGGCACAGCGTGTGAATTTAAACGTAACGGTTTTAGGGTCATTTCTCACACGGATGAATGAATTATTTAATATTTTCATTTCCTCAATTTTGTAACAAGACAAAGCGCGCCATTGAGCGCTACCACACAACTCGTCATATCTCGGAAATTTGGCGGAAAGTAGGGAGTGTTTTAACGCTAGGTTTGCTCTGCGTATCCTACTATATGCGTGTTACAACGTGAAGCTAAAAAAAAATATTCAATCAAATTAAAATTGTCGCAGAATAATTACTATAATTAAAATGGTTGGCGTTGAGATACAATAATGAACAGACAGTGTCGGCCAGTGACGTTCAAATTCAGCCGGAAAATGGAAAAACTAGTGACTTGACACAAGGTTATATCTGCCTCAGCAATAATAACTTAAATTTTTATAGGTTTTCTAAAAAATTTCAACACGCAATGCCTCCAGAATTCGGCAGAAAGTGGGGAACGGAGTGTCTGAACACTAGGTTCCCTGCGGGATAGAGCGTGAAGCTAATTTAATAATTTTATATTTTTTTATTTCTAAAAAATGTATAAAGTTATCATACTTTGGCAAATATTTCCAAAGTTCTCCTACATAGTAGTAGTTTGCTAATTATGATAACTTTCACAAACATAACCAACTTCTAGTTATCCTTTGGATTGAAGGAAGGATCCCGAAATTAGTAAAAGCGAATTCTGCGGTTATTGCTCATAATACAAATGTTTTATTAAACTAATTTTCTAATATTAGAAAGGAGGCAATTTTTTTATATGTTTTATTATAATAAGGCAAATAAATATAACAATCTTAATAAATATAATATAGCTTACAATAGAGCTTGTGTAATTTTATTGATACCGGTATTTTTACCGGTATTTAATTTGTTTTGCTATAGCCTAGGCCTCCCTCAAAGCCTTCCACATCCACGTGGGATTTTTCTCAACCACTATGTACCAGCAACTACTTTCAGATCTTCATCTTATCTTTTCGGAGATCTTCCTCTCATTCACTTACCTTTATCTTTAGGGTTTTTTGTTGATTTTATTTGTCATGAGATGACCCGCTCAATTCAATATAAACTTTTCAATTGTGTATGATACTTCTACAGTCTATGTTTATTGAGAAATACTTAACATTAATTTTGATCTTATCCTTTCTCTTAATAGTTATAATGTTTCTTTCCGTGGTTGTTCCAAGTATGTTGATACTTGCAGTTTCTTTATGAGAAGTATGGACTTGATGGACTATAAAATAAACTGAATAGAGTGGCGATTGAAACCACAATACAGCGTCAAGCTGATTTTTATTTTACCTAATTATTTTCAGTCTCGGATTGTCCTAATACTAGGTTCTTCTGCCTACGCTGATGTGTGCGGGATACAGCGTGAAGCATTTTTTTTATATTTTTTAATTATTTTAATTTTCTTGCTCTGTTAACAATATAAAAACGTGCATTGAGTTTTGAAAGTGGAGAATGGAGTGTCTTAACGCTATTTTCCCTCTACCTATTGTGCCCTAATATACGGGAAAGAGCGTGAAGTTCAAAACAAAAAAAAAACATATTTTGTTCAATTTTCATAAACCATTTATAACTGACATTTGAAATATAAACCTTCAAGTTCAAAGAAAGTATGAAATTCTTTGAATTTAAATGCAAACACAGAAGTGATATTTACAATAAAGTAATCACAAAGAAACGTTGCTATACAATTCGTTTAAGTCGTCTCAGTGAAAAATACAAGAGGATCATTATAAAGATAACTCTATTGAATTATTTTAGTATTTATTGCTTGACATAACTGAGGCTGGTAAGCTGTGGGGCAAGTGGTAAAGTGTCTACCTGCAAATGCGACGGCTGTGGGCTTCGCTTCCTTTTGGGGATATGAATATTTTTTTATAGCTCTAATAAAAAAACGAAACTCCACCACTTGAAATCCACGTCAAAACAATACGTCACTTCTTAGTCTCTGGTTCCTTCTAAAAAAAAATTACACACCAACTGTTTTTTTTTTGCTTTCCTTCATTTTGGAGGGTAGGCAGAGTGAAGCAAGTGTTAAGATACTATTGATACAGCATCGTTAGATCTACATAAAAAAATTAAATTAGCTTCACGCTATATCCCGCACACAGCAGGGGTAGGCAGAGTGTCTGGTGTCGAAGCAAAGCGCGGCGTTGAGTTCTGCCACTCAACACGCAATGTCTCCAAAATTCGGCAGAAAGTGGGGAACGGAGTGTCTTAACACTAGGTTAGATCTACATGATTTACATATTTTTTTTTAGCTTTACACTGGAAGACCTGACAACCTGATAACTCAGTGATAAGATACCCCGTTCCCATTAATAAACCTCACATACCGCTGAATTCAATGGCGCGCTTTGCCTACTACAGCGAGCAAATGAAAATTTTGAAAATTTAATTTCCTCATATGAGAATTGAACTTACAACCTATTGCCTTACAGTCACAGCCCCAAACAAAATTTGAAACACATATCTCTATATCCAACTTATAAGATTTTGCTTTTGTTTTCTTTTAATACTAACAGAAATTTAAAATCAAGAACTGTAATCTACCTCCACTAAACAAAGCAATATTAAATCAAATTTCAATTTGAATAGCTGTTTTCATGGTTTTTTGTTGTTTAACCGTCAGTTCTTATCGGAAATTAGACATACCGTATAGCTGAGATAAAATCTAACCTTCGTTTCATTTTTATTACACGTTTACAGCAAGCAGCCATAGTGGCGCATTTAAAATTCTAGATGAACTAGAAGATTATGTTATTATTAGTTGGTTCAAATCTAGTATTTTACATGAATTTCACTTTAAAATGTGTTTTTTTTATTTTTTAATAATATTTTCATTAGAAATAGAGGCCAGCTGTGGCGCAGAAGCACAAGTATGTGAATGTTAGCACGATTGGTTGTGGGTTCGATCCCCACTCGGGGAAACGATATATTTAATATTTTCAATTCTTTGCTCTGGGGTCGTGACAAAGCTCGGCGTTGAATTCTGCCATACAATACGCAATGCCTCCAGAATTCGGCGGAAAATGGGGAACGGATTGTCATGACACTAGGCTGATGATGACTAGGTTCCTTGCCCATCCTGCTGTGGGCGTAAAGCTGAAAAAAAGGAAAATAATACCATTCTCTCTTGCCAAATGATAACTATACGTAGCAATAGAAGAGTATCGAACATTTTGTAACAAAGTCCTTAAAGAGATGGTAACAACATAAATAAATTTTAACAAGCGTATTGGAATTTCAACGCTTGAAGATAACGGGTGGCTTGTTGGTCAATGTGGGGCCGTTCAAGTATCATGTAAGCAGTTTTTTTTGATATTATTGACCCCCAACCCCCTCCCTCCCGTATGACATCAAAAATAAGCAAACCCAAGACCCCCCCGCTCCCCTACAATGCTTACGTAATACTGAACGACCCCAAGTAAGAGGCGCAGAGGCAGGTTCGAGTTCCACTACGTTTATTTTTATTAAATCTTTATATGCTCTTAAAATATTTTGCTATCCTCCTTGTGGCATAACACATAAAAATATGTGAAGATTAATATAGAGGCCGGTCGTGGTGGGGGTGCCCTTACAGCCGTCGACTCCTCTCAGGCAGCCATGTAGTTCTTGCATGTCTTCTGAAACAGAGAATCCTCTTCCCTACCCACCCGGTGTCGCTGTAAAAGCCAATAGAGCTAACAGCATTAACCTCAAGTTCGAAAAAAAGCCGGTCGTGGCGCAGAGGACTGGTTGTGGGTTCGATCCCGACTCGAGAAAATGAAATATTTATTTACATTTATATTTTCATTCTTCGCTCTGGTATCGAGGCAAAGCGCGGCGTTCAGTTCCGCCTCAGCACCCAATGCCTCCAGAATTCGGCGTAAAGTGGGGAACGGAGTAAGTAAAGCCGAAATTAATGCAAAGATTTCTAATAAATAGCACCCTTACTTAAAATGTTATTTTCCTTTATCCATTCCTAAGAAATTTATTGTGTGACTGTGCATAATTAAATATTTTGACAAAACTTAAATTAGCTTCTCTTTAAACTGTTTATTGATTCTGTTTATTTGATGTTTGAATTGATTTTAATTAATTTATATTGATTTAAATTTGTTTAAAATTTCTCAAATTAGTCGTAGGAATTTTGATTATTTCATTTGATTGGCCGAACCTATTGCTTGTAAGTCAGTTGACGGGAGATGGGAGATAAGTCAATAGTTTAAATAATTAAAAATACGTTTTTTTAACCAGAAACTATTAATAGCAATGAAATGAGTAAAAATTCGAGACTTGCTTGCCTCGAGACTTCAGCAGAGAGTAGGGAACTAAAGTCTAAACTTAATGAGAACAAAATGTTTAAACACTGGGTTCCCAGGCTTGCGCTGCCTATCCTATTAAGTGAGGGGTAAAGTTCGAAGATAATATAATAATATCAAACATTATTACGTGTGGAAATAAAACAAACGAGTTTATTGTCAAAATACTAAGATCTCCGCTTTTCGCCAGCATTCAACACATTGCTTGTTTAGTGGTGGGGCGCAACGCCGCGTTTTGTCTTACCAGTGTAGGAATTTGGAAATAATTCATTCCTCCAAATGGACATGAAGCCCACAATACCGCCTTGCCACAATACTGCGCCACAAAGACGATATAAACATAGAATATCTAATATTTAATAATATGTAATAAAAAATAAGCAATTCCATATATTAACTATAATTATTGACAATAATATATTTCATTAACATACCTAGTAGGTAATATTTATTAATTAGTTTTAACTTTAATTGTTATACAACGTCATCTTGGCTCAGCAGGAAGTGTATTACTGCATATATAATAGTTATGAGTTTGATTCTCTCTTGAAAGAAAGTTTTTGATCTAACTATACTAATATTTAAAACTAAATGATTTAATTGACCGTTTCAGTTCAAATTGACAAAAATAATTTGTATTGGATCGTCTATTTATCGAGGATGATCTACATTATCGAGCTTAGCGAAGCGAAGCTCTTACTGGTCAGAAGTTAATCTGTGCAACGTTTTGAAATTCACGCGCACAGATTGAAATTTGACTAACCTAACCCAGCGCGTGCGGACAAAACGGAAAATTACGTTCGTACGTACGTATGTTCCCCATTTCCTTAATTATCACGGCGTTGCGTATTGATTGGCAGAATTCAACGCCGCGCTTTATCACAAGGCTAACCTACCGTGTGAAAATGTTGTACCCTGTAATATTTCCCTTTCTTCTCACTGGTATTTTTACCAAATAAAAATGTTAAATATTATTTATTACTTTCGCCACGACTTTCTCTAGAAACAAATTGAAAATATAATATTAACTGATATTATTTTCATCCATCGCACATCGCCTACGTACTGGACGTAATTTCCTGTTATTCTCACATAGCAAGTAATTGAGGAAGCTCTGCGGAAACACTTGTTACTTAAAGCTTTTGTGTTACATTACAAAAATAAATCGAAACTAAATAATAAAAAAAAAATAAAATCAGATTCACGCTGTATCCCGCACACAGCAGGGTAGGCAGGGGGACCCTTGCGTTAAGACAGTCCGTTCCCCACTTTCTATTGAGTGGAGAGAAGAGTGCCGGAATCAACGCTTTGCCTCGTCACCAGAGCGAAAAAAATTAAATATAAAGGTAAATAAATATTTAATTTTCTCGTTCAGGAACGAACCCACAACCAGTCGGTTTTACAGTCACAGTGTGCGCATCTGCGCCACGGCTGGCGTCAATCGAAACTATTTATGTAATAATGATGAGACATGTTTGAGGCCGTTGTGGCGCAGAGCCACACGAGTGGTACTGTATTCCGACTGGAGTGAACGAAATATTTAATGTGGCGAGGCCATTTCATGAGTTTCGTCATTCAAGTCACCTTCAGAATTCGGCGGAAGGTGACAGTCGAAAGTGTTAAAACACTTCCGGATTTTAGGAACGGAGTGTCGTAACACTAAGTTCGTAGATCCCTGCTATGTTATACAGCGTAAAGTTATAAAAAATCAGTTTGTAGGTACATTGTTATTGCAACAGGGTTTTTTTTAAAATACTCGGGGGAAGTATTTCTTTTAAAACTTGTTCTTCCCATTAGGCAAAGCATCTGAAAAATTGGGTTGCAATTGTGGAACGGAGACTTTGTACTAAGTTCTCTCTCCTTAATCTGTTATATGCGGGATACAGCGTGAAGCGAAAAATTAACATATATAAAAAAACAAATTCAAGCTATATAAAGTATGTGCTTAGTATTTACGGAAATCGCCATACAGTTGGTTATATACGAGTGTAAGTGAATACCTCTTTCACTGTAGCCTTCCTTTGTAACAATTTAAAACTTGAAACAGATTTAACTATGCTATAAATTGTAGCATTTTCATTTTGTAATGTAACGAGATAATGAAACGAGTTGGCGTTTATAACGTGTATATCTTTAAAGTAATCTATATTTCTATATCTTTACACTAGCGACAACTATTCTTCGCCCGCTTATTTGCACCCTTAGTTATATTTCTAACAGTCTGAATTAAAATTTTTATAAAAATCGGTCCCGATTAAAAAAAAACCATACAAACTTTCAACCCCTATTTCTTCCCATTAGGGTTAAAATTTTTCAAAATCCCTTCTTATTGGATGTCCAGATTATGAAAATAAACATCTGTCCAAATTTCATGTCCCTTCCATCAGTGGTAACGGCTATACGTGCGTCTTACCTCAGTCAGTCACGTACATGTCCTTTTATATATATAGATTACAGAGTACAGGTGGATAGGATTGATATAGATTTATTTCAAACGAACGAACATCTATTCATTTCAGTCAAAATTACTAAATGTACAGACAAAATATTTTTACTGTCTTATTATATATAGAGATATACAGAGATATATCTCTAGTTATAATAAAATCGTAACGAATCGGTATCTGTACATGGAAGACAATATGAGAGAAATGTAACTGACGGCATTTATAACGTTATGGAACGAAATAGAATAATTTTCATAAGTAATACTTCTATCTGTGTGTTTGTTTCCGCTAATCTCGAAAACAGCTTAAGTCAATGTATTGATTGTGGGTTCGATTCCACTCAGAGGATTTATTGGGGGAATGATTATATTTAACTATTTTCATTTTCCTGTTTCTCTTCTTTTTACGTTTTTTTTGGGAAATTGTTCGTTCAACGGCTCTACTCTAACCACATTTAGTCTAAGCGAAACAGAGAAACGATTATATTTTAACTTTCAACTTTTGTTTTCACGCTGTATACTGCACTAACTCGTTAAGATACTCTCCGTGACCGCTCAAGCCCCGTTTCTCAATCTCTTTCTCTGTCTTTTTCTGCCGAAACATTACTTATTGAATGTCGGAACTTTACGTTACGTATTGTTTCATTACCAGTGCGAGAAAACGAAAACATTACATATTTCATTTCCTCGAGTGGGCATGGAACCCACAACCGTTGCGTTTACAGCCGCATGCCACAACGGCTTCATTTTAACTATAATCGTATTATATTTTAATCATAAGTTCAATTTCTTAAAAATATATCCTGAATGGTAATCGAATCCCATCCTACTAACTAGGCACTAATACGACAGACAGGCTAGTTGTTAGAGATAGCTTAGAGGAGGCACTTTGTTGATATAATAAGTTTGTATTTAGCCTCCCTAGGTGAAGGATATTGGAATAACTTCAGCTCAGCTTTAGTTACGACGTTCACTTTCATCTTATTTATTTTCCTTCCAATATATTTTATCGGTTGTAGGAGTTTAGTAGGTGATATATAAATAATTAAGAAATATTCAAATACATAGTTGTTGATATTTATTTAGCTTCACGTCGTATCTCGCATACATCAGGGTAGAGTAAAAGGAACATAATTTAAAATCATCCCGTTTTCCACTCAATTTTCGAGATAATACGTGTTACCAGAACGAGTGAAATGGAATAAAATTATTTCCTCAGAGACGAAATCGAACTCACAATTTTCAGACGTAGCGTCAGTGTATCACGACGTCCGCATATACCATAGTCGATAATAAATTTATATAAAGAGTTTCTTAAACTATTTTTAAATTCAATATGACAAATATTATCATATATCTGGTATGTAGGTTAAATGCTGACGCTAAGTAAAAAATAATATAAAAAATTACAATATTCGAAAAAAAAAAACCATAAAATATTACAGATAATTAATAATAATAGTTTATTTAATGATAAATATACCTTGGAACATAACTAAGGTTAGCAAAATACATTACAATATAGTAATAATGGTAAGCTTTGGCGTTTGTCTGTAAGCGCAACGGTCTTGGAGTCGATTCCTACTAAATAAATAGAAAATGATATTTTTTTATTATTTTAATATTCTTTAATCAAGAATTTTTGGGGGACATGGAAACTCTTCTCACCGCCACTTCCCACTAAATTTGAGATATAGCGTGTTGAGTGCCGGGGCCCTACGCCGCAGTTTGTCTTTGTGTTTGCTTATTATATTAACGTTTAAAGGCTATATGAGTGTGAAAACACCAAGGTGCATTCTGTTTTTAGTCGCTATAATCTTTTTTCGCAGTGCTCAGCACTTTTCTCCTGCGTTGTGTGTAGTACTTGAACGAACGTGGGAAGTAGTCGTAGGCACGCGTAATTTTTACTACACGCTTGCCTCCCGAGTGTGTCAACGCCCATAATAGTCATATGGCGCTATATAGGTTTTTATGATTTTTATTGAATTACTGATGGAAAATGGAGATTATTGTTTGGATTATATGTCTACGAAAGTAGTAGTAACTAGTATCTACGGAAATATAAATTCAAAGAGTTTTTCACACATTACTACATATAGTTATTAACAAAGGTTTTTTTAAATTAACTGTTGACAGTAAGTTGGTCACAGTTTCAAAAAAAATAATGTATGATTTTATTATTTTTAAAAAGTAAGGTGTTTTAACACACACTATAGTCTTAGTGAAGGTTGAACTAAAGGTTACTTAAAGGTTAAATATTTCACTTCCTAGACCGCAAATTGGCCCCACAATTTTGTTACACGCTTATACCCTCGAGCCAAGACTGGATTCTCTATCAGGATCCTTACTTAATAGATTGAGGCATTTTTCTTATAAAATAATCAACAAACTCACGTCCTGTACTAAAATTTGAACCCAAAACTCATAATTGCCATCATAAAATCTTTACTAACTAGTAAGTCATACGTTCATGAATAATTACTGCCAGCCTTTACAAAAATATCGAATAAATCAAATTCCAAATTCCTATCCAAAATATCTTGTCATCGACTTGTTGAATATTTATACTTATCGTCAAAGACATATCGCTCTACAAAGTGGAAGCAAAGGCGAAGTCTTCCCTCTCTCGATATTCAGATGAGTTATTTAAATTTCAGTAATGTTGCTCGTATACTCCTTTTAAACTGTAATAGGTATATCAGCTTCACGCTGTATCCGCAGCAGCAGCAGCAGCAATGAATAGCAGGGTAAGCAGAGGGAACCCAGTGTTAAGACACTCCGTTCCCCACTTTCTGCCGAATTCTGGAAGCACTGCGTGTTGAGTGGCAGAACTTAACTCCGCGCTTACCTTCCACACCAGAGCGAAGGAATGGAAATATAAATTTATGTAAATATTGAATCTCCACAACCAGTCGGTTATACAGGCACACTTCGTGCCACTGCGCCACGACAATAATTTTTAACAGGAGTATGGAGTTCTTTTTGTAGGGTATACTGTTGATATTATTATTAGTAATTAGATAGCTTCACGCTGTATCCCAAATATAGCGGGATAGGCAGAGGAAACTTTAACAAGGAGAAAACACACTGTGCGATGATAATCTAAACATAATAATTTAGGTATCAAATTAGGAGTGTTTTAAATTTAATTTTATAATTGAATATTTGAGTCACTTAACAAAAAAAAGCTACAATAACGTATCACTCAATTCTCTCCGTTTATCCACTAAAGTCTAAATAATATATAGAAAATCCTACATTTCCGGTATTACAGAGCTAAGCTCAATTTATTTGCAGAAAAGTTTCAATATCTCTTTGAGATCTTAAAATACAGTCTTCATCTCTCCACAGAGATAGATTCCACATTTATTACGTGCATTATTGGCTGTAAAATTTTATTTGGCATTCAACGTGGGTACGTGAATATATTATTATTTAGTAAAAATTTGTTGAAATTCCAAATATTTATATAGTAAACAAGATTTAAGTGATTATTTATACTATATTATTATAATAAAATTAAATAGTAAAAAAACTAAATGTATGTATAATCTTCAAAACACCTATCACAAAAATTGTTAAAGCTGATGTACTCTTGAAATCTTAATGAGCAGGACATTGAAGTTTCCTCATGTTGGTGATATTTTTAATAACGTTTCACATTTTTAAGGATTTTTGAAATTCAAGTTTTTCGTAGTCCATTTTTATCTTTCTGCGCAAATTTGTGGAAAAGTTACCTTTTATATGACATTTTTAAGACCTAATTTTGTGGATCCTTTTGTAATTTTTTATATAAATTGTCCCTGTCTCGTATATGGTGATTAAGTATTTCGTAGCTAGCTTAGGGTCATTAGTGTCGAGTATTGAATCGAGATTAACATCGGCTAAAGCAAGACAAAGCTTGCCTCCGTCAAGTGGACTACAATTGTAGAATCATGGTAGCGAAGTTGTTTTTTTTCTCAAGAATGGAGCAAGTAAAATAGCATAATGGTCCGTGACAGTAGACTCTAACAGTAATATAAAAATATTTGACGAAGATTTTGATTCAGAAAATGTTTTATCTACGTCTGTTAAAAATTTAGAGGGATCTTTAATCGTGAATCGTCTGTATATGTAGATAGATTACAGCAAAGTCAGTGCCCGATGTTATCAGTAAAAAAAATAAAAAAAATAAATCAGCTTCACGCTGTATCCCGCACACAGCAGGGTAGGCAGAGGGAACGTAGTGTTAAGACACTCTATTCCCCACTTTCTGCCGAATTCTGGAGGCATTGCGTGTTGAGTGGCAGAACTCAACGCCGCGCTTAGCCTCGACACCAGAGCGAAGAAATGAAAATATTAATGTTAATAAATATTTAAAATCTTCGAGTGTGAATAGAACCCACAACCAGTCGATTTTATAGTCACACTTTGTGCCTCTGCGCCACGACTGGCCTCGAATATATAATAGTTTTAAAATAAATATATCCTGTGAGTGTTGGAATGACATCGTTGCAATTCAACCTATTCTATTCTTTTTAGCAATATAACTAGCCTTAAGAAATTACCGTTCATAGTATGAATATTTTAAGAATTTTTTTTCAGGTGAGACATAGGTAAGCTACTACAATCATTTGTAGAGCACAACAATACAGAAATATTATCAATGCACTCAAATAAATTATTTTTGCGGCGAATTTTAATAATTAATATTAAAAAATGTGTAGAACCAGAAAAATTAAATTGTAAGAAAATGTAATAATCACCAAGAAATAAATTGTTAGAAGGTAATATTTGAGTATTAGAGAGCTTTGAGAAAATAAGGAGAAGAAATTTATATGTTATAAAAGTAAATTAATGTAAAATCATATTGTAAATTTAAATCTAGTCATATATTCCTACTTGCAGAATTCAAGGTCCCCCTATTTTTTTTATTTCCACTCGTTTGTCACCATCCCTTAGGTGCATAAAAATAAGGCCTTTTGTTTGTCCAGCAGTATTTATATGCAAGAATTTTGCGTTTGTCACGGGTCATGTAAAAAAGTTTGCGGTCTTTATTAGTGAGACCCTCGTTGACGAAGATAGGCGAGGCGGTTCCGGGTAGACCAATAGGTTCTGGTGATCATTAATTTTTAAAGTATTTCTCTTTTAAAGTATTTATTATTTGTGTATTATTAAATTTCTTAGCACTATAAAGGATTTTTTCTTTTTAATATCGGTAATCACGGTCAAAATGCTAAATTTGGAAATGTTCCGTTCACGACTTTCCGCCGAATTTTGAAACGCGGATGTAAACGCTGCATCGGATATTATATTCGTATTTAATGTACAAATATTTAAAAACAAATAAGTGTTGTCCATCCATATATTTAATATGGTAGAGCTTTATATGCCTATGCAAATAAAGTGTCATTCATAAATGTAGAGCATTTCTAATATATTTTTATTGTTTACTCATTCGATACGGGAACCAGAATTCAGTAAACATTGATTTATGACTTTTTAGAATGTGAATCTAATATTTTTTTTTCCATACTCATATTATAAATTCGAAAGTAACTCTTTCTGTCTGTCTGTCTGTTTTTCTTTCTGTGACGCACTCAGGGCCAAATCGTTAAAACGATTGTGCTGAATCTGTTTTACAAAAATATTTTCCTTTAAAAAATCTATTAAAAAGTCCACAATAACCATTTTAATATATTTAATTTTAATTTAAATTTGTCGGGTATTTGATAATTTATTTTCAATATTTTGGTATTCATCATTATAAAAATAAATATAATAGTCAAGTTAGGCATTTCATCTATTTTGAAATAATAGTACATCATTCTAATAAATACTTAAGTATAAATACTTAATACTTAATACATTTTGAATCAGTGATATCTCATCACTGATTCAAAATGAACTGGCCTTACGAGCCGCACAGTCGGTCATACCGACTCGAACGGACAGACAACGTTGCCGGTTTTGTAAATTTTCATACATTTTCGATCTTCTGTTAATCATTTTTTTTTTGGTTCTCTTCGCTTATTCGAGTAGTAGATTAGTTAGATTTTGTTTATTTTTTAGTGTAAAGTTTAAGTGCGAGGAATGGTTGGTTGTTTCAGTTCGGTTGGTTGGTTATCTACACTGTTGTTATAATGAATATTTTGGGATTATATTTGCTATTGCTCGCAAAAATTATCATAGAAATGTTTCATTATTTTTTGTAGTATCTATGTACGCACGCACGGAAAACGAAAAAGTGTAAAACCTTTTTCCCGGGCAAATCCCTATCCCGTGAATTCCGGAATAAAATATATATCAATCACTGAATGTCCATGTCGTGGAAATAGAAAGACAGACAGAGACAAAAATTATAAAATTAATAAATAAATAATAATAATAAATAAATATAAACATACAAAAATTATATATACTTTTTGTATTTGTGTGGAAATCATGTAAATAACCACATGCCCTTACAAGAAGACAGTTATTTTCAAACAGTAATTTTTTGTCACAAAATGCCTTACTATATGACTTTTAAAAAGACATAGAACAAATGAAATCGAATATTGTTGTTGTATGATGGAGTTGCTATATGCAACTCCATCATACAACAACAGTTACAACATTTTAATAAATACTTTAGCCGCTCTCGAGGTTCGATGTGGTTATGTAATGCGTGTTTAGTAAGCCTAAAGAAATACATATCTTAAGGATAACCACAGTAACCATTTTTCTGTTTAAAAATAAAGAAGAAATAATGGCGAAACTATTTACACTACAGTTATATTCCTTATCTTATTAATTATGTTATATTATATATCAGATTAAAACGACTTTTACAGCATATCACAGAAATTAATATTTTAGAAGGAGGGAGAAGGAATAAATCGATAATTTTGATTAAGAAATGTTCAATAATGTTTTTAAATATTACTTTGAATTTAGAAATAAATAAGGGTGAATAAAATGCTGTGAATATTAAATGAATACTTGTGTTATACATTCTTCCATGGAGGGGCGAATGTATTTGTCGATATATCGTGGTAATCGTTATACGACACCTACCGATTACGCTACTTTTAGCGCGTCATCAATTCTTATTCATTCTACCCTACAATTTATTTGTCAATGTCATATAAAAGGCCGCACGGGCGTTATACGAGTGTCCGCCCGGTGACGCTGTCAAGACCATTCCAGGTCAACAACAATAAAGCCAATTCAGCCTTGGCTATGGTGTGGCTCGGAGCACTACTCGTGCTCCGCCAGTAGCTAACCTGGACTATTGTGATATTAATTATTTTGATTAATTAATTATTATTTTAATCATAAATGTTAAGATAATCTGTACCCCATTTTTCGCCGAATTCCGGAGACATTGCGTTTTGAGATGGAACTCAACGCCGTGCTTTTTCCCTCGACACCAGACGGAGAATTGAAAATAGTAAATAAATAATTTGTTTCCTCAATAGTTACATTACATATTACATTTTTACTAGAACCATAAGTAATAGTAATAACTCATATTGTAGATAGGTTTCATAAAATATTGTGTGTACAATATTGACTTTTGAACTATAAAGCCATGCACAACAACGGTCGCCAGCAGAATGTCCGGCAAAAATAACTTTTTGAAACTGACAAAAGCAATATATGTTTAATGGATATTTTAAAGTTAATGTTACTTAAAAATATTACTATACTAGATATATGTATGAAGAACTCTATATTACATTGTATCTATATAACATTGTAACTGACCGGTGTTTGTACATGGAATAAAAATAAAAAAAAATGTTACTGGGGGCATCTAATGCAATTTAATTGTCGGTTTGTCTGTTTGTCTGTGCGTTTTTTCACGTTAATCTAAGAAACGGCTTAGCCGATTTAAATGTAGTTTTCACTATTGTATATTATATTGGTAAATTTCTCATAACGTTTAGTGTTAGTTTTGTTTCGATAAACTCAAAAATATAAAGAATTGCATGCGACAATATTGCTGCAAAATAAAAATTCTATTGAATTGGCTGAAATTGTAGTTAGCAATATATGTCTTTAAAAGTATAATGTTATTAGACTAAAGTAATTCAGATAGGGAAATAAATAAATACAGTACATAAGGCTCTTTAAAAGCAGACATTACACAAAAGTATAAATATGAAATTTGACATGTAGGGTAGGTTAGGGACTGTAGGGGTGAACTAAGAGGATTTTTTAATTTTCAAAGTGTTATTCCACAAAAAAATTTATTACAAAAATACTTATTAAGAAATCGTGTTAAAATTTGATTTGATTTGAAAGATTGAGCTCAGTTGTAGCGCAGGGGCGCAAAATGTGACTGTAAAATGGACTGGTTATGGGTTCGATCCCCATTCGAGGAGATGAAATATTTACTTAAATTTAAATTTCCATTTCTTCGCTTTGGTGCCGAGGCAAAGCGCGGCGTTGAGTTCTGCCACTTAACACGCAATGCCTCCAGAATTCGGCAAAACGAAAGAGGGGAACGGAGTGTGTGTGTGAAGCTAATTTGGAAACCGTCAAAGTCCTTGTACAGTTTCCAAAGAGGCGTGGGTTCAAATCCGGCTAGGTTTATTTTTTTTACGTTCTCTTAAAAAGTAAGAGGTGATTTCTCAAAATTTATAAAGAAACTAGAAAAAATGTCGAAAACCAAACCTACAACCATCAGTTGTCTCTTGAAAAACACAACAGGAAGTAGAGAGCGGAAAACCATTAAATGAAAAATAAACATTAATTCAGTGTAACAAAGACAATGATTGAGCCCGTAAACTTACATTACTTTTTATTTATATTTTTCATATTTCCTAAACAGCTTGATCCATCATCTTAAATTGACCAATTTTCATACAAATTCTCGAAATGTTCCTTTATTGGATGGGAAAAGGGCCCATTACATAAATTGCGTATAATATTAGTTTATTACTGAAGTATTCTAAAATTGCCCAAATGATAAAATAAAAATGTTGAACCTTATTGCGATGTAATTTCATTTTAGGTCAGAAAGATCGCGAATGGTGGGTTCATTTCCCGTTTGAGGCATAAAAACACATAATAACGCTTGTTTTGTAGACCGATGAACATAGTTTCAAGACATTTTGATAGCCACTTTCAGCCTAAAAGGAAAAGGATAAGATTTTTTTTTATGCTAGGATTGTATTGCTTTACATTCGACCACAAAATATTTGTCTCTAATCTTAAGTAAGGGAGTTAAAGGGGAATGAACCCGGTCAACGTTAAGGTTATTTTTTGGGTAACTATTGAAGATATATTTATGTTTATGCATAGGATTAGTATTATATAATTTTCCAGAATTTTTTCAATATTATAAATAGTAAAAAATTTTATTTTTTTAATGTGTTTTTTTTGAAGCTGCTTCCGCCTTCCGATTTTAATTGATAGTAAGGCACTATTCCACTGCACCACGAGGTTCTTACATTTCCCTATACATAAGTTGTAAACAACAAACAAACTTAATAGCATTTAAGTCTTCAGTCATTATGTTTTCGTCTCGACTTGACCTACAGAGGTATAAAGTTAATACCCTCATTTAAAATGTTGTGAGCAAAGTATGTTTTATAAGCAAAGTCATGACAATATGAAATGGTTGTGTTTTTGGGTGTTTATTATATTTTTAAATGACGTAACATTTTGCGTTTTTAAGGTTAGGTGAACACTGGAAAAAAGACAGTAAATAGCCGTCATGGCGCAGTGGAGCGTATGACTGTGAATGCGACGGTTAGGAATTCGATATTTAATATTTTTTTCTAATCGCTCTGGTGCGCCATATGTGCCGCTACTCAATACACCATGCTTTTAGAATTCGGTAGAAATGGGGGAACAGAGTGTTTTAAGCTACGTTCCTAGGTTCCTTATTGCTACTACTTTCTTACGTACTTTGTTATGTACGGGATACAGCACGAAGTTAAAAATATTTGTATACAATTACAAATTCAAAATTCACGCTGTATCCCGCACACAGTTTTTTACTTTCTTTTAATAATCTATATTAAGTATATTTTAATAACTTTAATGATCCTATATTAAATCACTAGCGTTTGCCTGCATCATCGCCCACGTGGTCACATATTCTACGTGTGGGAGGTAACTCTGACCGCAGCTATATTAAATGATAAAATGGAAACGATTAATGAGACGTAATATAGCCTATAATATAGTCATCCTCGATAAATTGACGAGATCGTATTTACTTAGATAAGCGCGTACAAACAAACAGACTCTTTAGCTCTATATTTTATTAGCATAGTGTCAATACACTCCTTCGCTCGAATACGAGACGTATTACGATACGATATTGAGTGGCGCAACTTAACTTTGTGCTTTGAAAGATAAATCTTTCCAGGGGGTAAGAGATGTGTATATTAAATCATTTAAATTAACTATTCTGGAAAACGTATAAAAATTTGAGCCATACGTATGGCTTAGAGGTCAGGGCGTTTTGTCGGTTTCCAAAAGGCACGCGTTCAAATCTCGCCACGTTAAAATTTTTATACGTTTTTCAATATATAAATATTTTTTTCTTTCCTAACTGTGAAATAACACTTTAATATTGTTCAAAATAATTTCGATTAATTCCACCACCAGTACAGTTAGATATTGACCTCAATGATAATCCTCAACGATAAGCCTCAATTTTTTTAATTATTTTTTTTCTGATTTCTGTAAAAAAAGGATGTTTTTGATTCCATTATATTTTTTTTATGTTTGTTACCTCAGAAGTTATAACTGAGTGAACCGATTTTGATGTCTCCTTTTTTTTTAATTTTAATTCTGATTTCTATTTTTATCTGAAAGGTAGTGCTTCCTGTGTGATCCTATTTAATAACGTATCATGATCCTCCTCTGACAATAAAATCCTCTTAAATCCTCCTTTCTGACAATATTATCCGTGAAAAATCACATAAGTCTTAAATTTGCTTTAAGTATGAGCGTGATAAATGAACGAATAACTTAATATATTTTATTGGAAAGGATACACTATTACAAGGGTAGTTTGCTGAAAGTTTGATTAAGTTCTGATTATGGAATGCGGTTTAATTTGACGACGTCAGTTTTGTTGTTAAAAATTATAATTAATACAAAAAGTGATAGTAAGAATGGTAAATACACACTTATACGTATATTTTTGAATTGTTTTCCATAATTTTTTTTCTATATGCCTATTAAATGCATTATAATATTTATAATTTTCGATGTCTAAGCTGGGCTTTGTGTTTAATTCTTGATGTTTTGTTTTTGTGTTCCGTAGTAATAAAGAAATTTACAAACATACAACATAAGCGCTAAAAACACAACCTCCTCTGACAGCCAGGTAAAAAAAAAGAATAAAAACAATTCTTGCAACATAAAATTTCTTGTTTTGGTATTTAATATCCAGAGACGAGAGACCAGCTGGGTGAGAAATTCATCCATTAAGATGACAAAAGTACAGGCGACACAATATTGTTAAACTCACAATTTTCTGAGTTATAAACAACATCAACTCGACATAATAGTAATAATGGTATGTCGAATTTCTTATCTTATATTTTCTGGCTTTTATGTATCAAATTGTTGTTTGATCATATATGTGATTACAGGTTTGATTCCCGCGTGTTTTTATTGTATTTTCGTCACGTTTAAGCATCTGTAGCTGAGTGGATGCAGGGCTAGAGGTCGTTGTGGTACAGGAGTAAGCGTGTAACTGTAAACGTGACGGTTGTGAGTTCGATACTCATTCCGGGGTATTGTATTGAATATTTAGTAAATATTTCATATTTTCAATTGCTTACTCCGGTAAAGAGGTAGACACGGTGTTCAGTTATAACAATCAATAGGCTATGCCGCAAGAATTCCGCGGAAAGTGGGCAATGAAAGTGTTTAATGTGAACGAAGCATCTCATCAACGAAGCATCATAAGCGCTAGGTTTTCGGGTTCCATCTGCCTACCTTATAATGTGCAGGATATATTAATGCGTAAATCTAAAATAACAAAAATATAACTGGATAGATAGATAGAAGCTAATATTTAAGAGGAGGTACTATATTTCACGCTTAAATTAAACTTTATTTCTAAATTTATTTCTAGGGCTAAGAGGAGAACAAAATAATTTATCACAAAGTTACATAAATTTGACCTTGACCTACTACTTGTTTAGCGTATTAGAAAACATGTAGGCATTTAGGTTTATTTATCTCTTCAGTCTACTATAAAACCGTAATTTGTCACATTTATGGAGCATTTGCTTGCAGTTTCACGGTAGATAAAATTTGGGGATCTCGTCTTAACGTGCCGGGTTTATAAAACCTTATTAACGATATACAGGAACGTTCTTGAAATATTTGTTGTTTTAGTAACACACTATAAATAGTACAACAGTTATACAGAAATATAATATATTAAAGAAGTCGAAAATAATCGTTACATATTCCTTCAATTTTCGTTTTCTTTGAGCTTCACGCTTTATCTCGCATATAAAAGGGCATATGGGGGAAATTCGTTCAAAGTAAGTAAAGTACTCCGTTTTACAATTTTCGAGACATTGCGGTGAAACTGAACGCCCAGCTTTGTCTACCGTAGTAATTCTACCAGAAAATCATTTAACGCATCATTTTTGGAAGATTCTAAAAGCAAGCTATAGCAACTTAAAATCACTGAATTTAATATATAATGTCAAACGAAATACAATAATACTTAAAATAGAGTAACACAAAAGAACGCCTTTGTTAGATTCCCTAAATCAATTTGTGAAAGAGTTTTATCGAACCACCACATTTTTACGATAATTAATTTTATTATTATAAAATACACTTACACTTTTAGTTTCACCGAATATTAATAAAATCTCAGATAGTTGTCAAATATATTTTAATTTATTTATTTTATTTTTAGTTGTCAAATATCACACGCATCAAAAATTGAGTTAAAGTTAACCAGTTAACACGCAAAGAAAGCAGAGAACAGAGTGTCTTTTTGCCTACACTGCTATATGCGGGATACAGCGTGAAATAAAAAATAGACGATGTCTATAAGTCAATCTACAAATTCTAATAATAGATTCAATTAGGTTAAAAAAATATAATATCCTATTCGAGCAGTTATTTCCAAAATGAATAAGCACTCAATAATTTATGGGCAAAAATTTGAATAGCTCGTATTAATAACACATTTCCGAGTTTCGTACAGACGGGTCAACATTCAAGGCTGTATTCACTTTTTACACAAAAGGTTACAAAAATCGATAACCACTTAAATATATATAATGCTGCTTTAAAAAGGGTAACTGATTTCTGCAAATGTTTATTTTAATAACACTGAATCAGACGTGGTAAGGGCGAGTGGAGTGTTTAAGCACTAGGTTTTTTTTGTTCACATCCTTTTCTACACAAAGTGCTACTAAAAAACTAACAACTAAATCAAATTAGGTTTCTTAGATGCTTACATAGTCACAGGTTGATCTAATAAAAAGTAAAAAAAAAACCCAAATTGATAATTAAAAAAATCTATGAAAATTTCAAAATGTAGTGAAAAGTACATTTATATTCTATAAACAATTTTCAGGAATGATCGAATCCAATTAATTTTTAGAGAGGTTTAATGGACGCTATTGTTGATCGTGATGGCGTCATGAGGACAGAGTTTTGTGTTGACATTTCCCAACATAAAGATTAAAAGGCTCTAAATATGTTTTATATACACATACTTAATGTGCTGGATAAATCGTTAATTCCAGGAAATATTTGTTTTTAAGTTTCACTCTATATCCCACATGGAGGAAATAAAAATAATAATAAACATATAACCATTCCTTCGAGTGGGGTTCAATATAAGTAGAACAAGCAGTCGTCCCTAATAACTAGAGTCCACTCCAGTCGAATATATATATTAATAACTCTATGTCGTTTTCATTATTTTTAATTTGTATGATATATCGTTTGACTTAAAAATGAATATTTCCTTAATATAATCAAAGACAGCGTTGTGAGCACAAAATTTTATTCTTTTTTTATATACATTTTATACATTTCTACAATTGTCCCAACTTTATATTTCAATTTTAATAAATTGAACTCAAAAATTAAATATTAAAAATTAAATGTGTGACGCTGCTGTCTGTGCGTGCAGTGCAAATCAACTTAAGCCGGATAATTAACGTTACACCCACATTATATATGACCACTTACACAAATACAAAGATCAAAAATACACAAACGTCAATCTAAAAAGTAAAAAAAAAACAATTTATAAGCGATATATTGAAAAAAAAGTTTCATTTTCTATATTAAGTAAATTACTTTTAATTTAGGTAAATTGACTGTAAAAAGATCTGACTGAGCTTACTGGATACATTGAATGGTTTCCGGTCTCAACTTATGGGCTGTGTCTAAAAAGATTTATCCCGTTGAATTTCGAGAACTCCTCTCGGACAAATATTTATAAGTCGCTATCAATTCTAAGATTGATCTTGAGAGCGATGTTGAGATGACGTTTAAGTAATGTATGACAAACAGTCAAAATGACCAAGTTCTAAATAAAATAAAATTAAAATCAGCTTCACGCTATATCCCGCACACAGCAGGGTAGGCAGAGGGAACCTAGTGTTAAAGACACTCCGTTCCAAACTTTCTGCCGAATTTTGAAGGTATTGCGTGTGGACTTCAACGTCGTGCTTTCTCTCGACAACAGAGCGAAGAAATGAAAATATTCAATATTTAGTGCATCATTCAGACACAAATATATATTTTGGTGCTTTCCGTAAGGTATATATTTAATTTCTCTCATTTTAATCTCAATTAAAAAAGAATAATCTTTCTTTCTAATCAAACAAAAAAGAATAATCACAATCGGTGCACCCAATCAAAAGTTCTGAGGTAATAAACATAAAAAATACAGTCGATAACCGATAACCTCCTCCTTTTACAGAAGTCGGGTAAAAATGTCACGTTTACCATCGCACTTGCGCCACTGTGTCGAATGGCCTCAAAAAATATAATTAAAGAAAATAAAAAAAAAGATCATAATTCATTTTTATAAAAAAAATCTCGTTGCAATAAACTTTGAGTAGTTTTTACATTGTTTGTATAGAGCTTTGTGAAAATTTTTCCTAGAAAGAAAACTGTAGTATAAAAGTTGTAATATTCATATTAATAGCGAAATGTTAAATGTGTAGTTGAATGCAGAAGTAAATCCAAAAAGTGTATGTTTTTTTATCACCGTATAGCAGTGTAGGCTGGAGAGTTAAGATACTACAAAACCCATTTTTTGTACAATTTTTGAGACATTTCGTAGTAACGACGAAACTCAATAAAACGTAGAAATGAACATAAATTAAACATTGCGCAATGGCACAAGCGTGTGATTGTAAACGCAAAGGGTGTGGGTTCGATACTGATAACTCCACGAAGAAACGATGATAACCCGGGTAACAAGACTGAACGTTGCGTTGAGTTATGCCACTCAACAAACATGGTCTCAGCGGAGAGTAGGGGACGGAGTGTCTTAATACTACGTTCCCTCTGCCTACCCTGCTGTGTGCGGGATACAGCATGAAGCTGATTTAATTTCAATTTTGATTTTTTGTATGGCTCAGAATACTTGCCTCCGCTGTCTGATGTCTCCGCTTCTCTATTTGCTGTATAAATAGCTTCAGCTTCAGTTGTATCCCACATGTAACAGGGCAGAGGAAACTTAGTGATAAGACACTTTATTCCCCACTATTCACCCAAATTTCAAGACGTTGTGTGTTGGATATTTAGTTTTGTTACCAATGAATGAGAATTTAATACAAAAATAAATATAAGAAAACGTAAATTTGAGTAATTTTAATTGTGAGATAATTATAATAATAATGTCATTTGTAATCTACATCTCATCACACGTAACGATAACGATAACAAAAACCACCAATTCCATAAGGAAAATAAACGCAACCAAAATTCAAACATCAAAGATTTTTATGTTTATTCGACTCTATGTCTTCACAGCAACTTGTTGTTTACCCAGTTGCACCAAAAATTTGCTTTTTTTTAGAACTCAGCGCTACGATCTCTGCATATCTCTGTTGTCTCTTTTACTGTCATCAACCTCTTTCTTCTTACATAAAAAAGTGGTAAATATATTTTAAATACAAACACATTATTTTCCTGTTATGATGTTATTTATTTTTTATTTTTGTTTCTTTGGTCTGCTAAAAATGGAACATGTATTAGAGGTAGTTTCTTGGAATTGGTATATAACCCAAGAATGGGTTCTTTGTAAGTAAATTATAAATAATATTGTGTTATTATTTTGTACGTCTACTTATGTTTTTGTGCTCTTATTCTTCTATTTATGTGCTTTTTTTATTTTTATATAAACGATGAAAAGCAGTGCTATAGACAAGTCTCACGCCTTTCACTGAATCTCATTTCCTTTAAAATTCTAATTTCTTGATTTTTCTATTTATAATTTTCTTTTATCTTTTATTTATTTTATTTTGTTATAAAACTGCAACAATTTTTGCTTTCAATTGCAATTATATAAAAATAAGCCACTGCACCTACGGCTACTTTTTTTTTTAATTTTTCCCTCTATTTCGTCATCAACTAAATGTCATCGCGATTTGGTACGGGCGACAGATAGATTTAGATAATTTGTTTACAATTATTTAAAGTTACCTCTTTTATATAGAATATGTTACATATCATACAACACTCTTTAGTTTTTCTAATTGACTAAGGAAGCGAAGCTGTTGGCAAAAGCTGATAATATTTTAATGTTTTTTTGTTTTACGCTGTATCCCGCATGTGCCTACACGGAAGAGAGGAAGCCTAGTGATAAGGCACTCCGCTCCTCACTTTCTGCCGATTTCTGTAGACATTGTATATTGGCGAAAGTTAAATGTACTTACATTCAATATCAAACACATGAAAGAATAATAAATGCGTAATTTACGTTCGAAAATCGAACCAACGATAACAGTAAATGTACTTGTCAATTTTACTGCGACACGCCATGGTATTATTGACGTAACTCGAAATAGCTTTATAGAGCTACAAAGCAAACAATTCGTAGTACTAAAACCTAAATTTTGTGTTTGTTTGAATATGAGGTGTTTCTTTTAATTGTTTCGTCTTAAAATCGAGAGAAGCAAAGGGAGACTCGGTTAACTTTCGAGAACTCAGTATTGATGATGCTAGAGGAAAATATAAAGCATAGGAACCTTCCGGAGGGCAAGTAAAAAAAAAATATTGACGAGGCGGAAGGAGAATGTAAAAACTTTTAGACGACGTTCTGTTTGGCTACTCTGGTAAGGATAAGCGTAGAGCTTAAAATTATTTATTAAATCCATCTCGGGCGATAAAATTACTTTCATATCCTAGTTTCGGTAGCAATACAGAGTGCGGTGTTAAGCTTGAACACGCAACATCTCGATAGTGGCGCGTGTGGAACGGAGTGTCTTAACACCCTTTCTGCCTCCGATTCTATCTATATATATATGCGGGATACGAAGTGAAGCCTACAAAAATATGAATTTCGCTTCGCACGTTAACAGTGGCTATCATGGTGCAGCGGGCCGAGTGTCTATTATCTGAATTCGAGCGAAAAGCGGGCAACGGAAAGTTATAACACTTCCCCAAATAATATAGAAAAAAGAAAAATAACTAAAAATAAATATAAAGTGAGGCCACTCGTAGCTCAGGAGCATATGAGTACGACTGTATACGCAACAGATTGCAGGTTTGATTCCTACTCTATTTAATATTATCAATTTCTCGCTCTGCTAATGAGCCACTACGCCACTCAACCTGAATGCCTTCAGAAATCGGCGGAGTTAAGCATTCCGCTCCTCACGCAAGCAGAATGTTTTAGCAGGGTAGGCAGAAGGAACCAGGTAAATTAGCCTGGTTCAGAGGGAGCCTACCTTACTATGTGAAAGAAACAGCGTGAAGCTGAAACAAAAACAGATTTCTTTGGATGGGAATTCAACCTGCACCACATCTCGTATACAATCAACTGCGACATGATATCTACATTTGCAGGATACATTATGATTTAAAAGTGTGAAATTTACTATATTTTAACGATATTCCATTTATAATAAACGAGTCTGAAAGCTTTTGTTAATATTAAACGGTTTACAGTGATGAAAGTAGGCTTAATAAGTGTTGAGTTTTGGACTATGACACGAGTGGTTTGTTGAAATATAAATTTAAAATCAATTGTTCTATATATTAAGCACAAGCTATTTATATTAACGTTTCACAGTCTATGCCTAGCGGAGTAGCCAGAGAGGATGGAGTGTCGGTCGTACCTCTTTTACCACCTCCACTTACATCAACCTCTTCACACATGCCTTCCAGGTTGTCCTCGTGCTAGTTAAGTGACTTTCCTTCAATATCACTGATGCTGTGTATTTCGAAGGTTAACCGAGGTCTCCCCTTGCCCCTCTTACAAGCTATATAATTTTGTATAATAGAAAATAATGTTTTTTTTTTCCACGTCCATTGAGTGGCGGAACTCTACGTGGCACTTTGCCTAACAGAGCAGGAAAAAAAATCATTCCCCTCTAGTGTAAATCGAATTTACAACCATTGCGTTCGAACAAACGCCATCCTACTGCACCATAAGGTTCTAAATTAAATAAAATTTGTTATTCAAAAGGATTTATTCAATATTTTTCATATGCACAAAGTACGATGAGAATAATACATCTTCATTAAAAAAGGTACAAAGGCTAATGGACACATCTCATTAATGCTTAAAACTACTCATAATGTTATTACAATTTTGAAATATTATTTATTTATGTATTAAGAGGAGGCCAGTTGACTGTAAACGCGACTAGTTGCGGATTTGATTAAATTTAGTTGCGGAAATAGAGAATGGAGAGTTTTAATTCCCTCTGCCTAAAATATTGTATGAGAGGAAAATTTCCCGAGAGATTGAATCTGATCACCTTAAAAAATGGTGGTGTATTTAAACTAAAAAACCGTAGACCGTTGTGGTTTTGATCCCTACTCCGGGGAATGAATTACTCTCATTTTCTCGCTCTAGTAGATAACGTAGTGTTGAGTTCTACATTTAACACACAATGTCTCGAAATTGAGCGTCTTAATACTAGGTTCCCTTTGCCCAGCCATATAACGTGACGCTAAAAAACAAAAGACAAAATTAAATACAAATATTATCTACGTAACTAAAAACCGAAAAATTATATCAACAAAATCGACACAAAAAGCTTATTCCCTTAGGAAATACGTAAAGTGCAAAGTTACACTAGAGTTAGTTCGAGTAAATGTCACATAAAATAATATTTGCTGAGAACATTTCAAATCCTATCATATTCAAATACGGTGGTTATTACGATATCAATATTTCCTTTAAGTTATCGTCGTTGGCGGCGGCCTTATTATGCGAAGTAACTGGGTTTCTTGTATGACTATGACAGGAATATGGGATAATTTTCTTATGTATAAAGAATTCATAGTTGAGACCAGTCGTAGCGCAGAGGCACAAGCGGCGACTTGAATTCGATTCTTACTCGAGGCAATGAAATGTTTATTGTCTCGTTCTGGTAAGTCTGGATCTCCGCCTTTCCACATCGGAAATTTTATAACGGAAGTGTGTGAAAACGGAGTGTCTTAAAACTAGGTTCCCAGGTTAAAAGCTATAACAAAAACGCGATAAGATCATCTTCACGCTTTATACAGCATAGCAGAGTAACCAAAGAGAACTTAAAGTGTCATATTTGGGGCTAACTGTAAAAGTTATGGAACTCATCGCCGTGCTTTGTCTTACAGGAACTGATTTTGGCTATTGAACATGACTGCATTTTTTCTATTCGTACTTACAGAGGGTAAATAAAAATTGATCACATTAATCTATTTTATATGATAAAAATAAACAGTTTTAAGTGCAAATCGGACTCGCTCACCGTGAGTTCTACAAATATCAGAATTTCTTCAACGTGAGTTCTGTTCCAATGTCAATTTGCGATAAACGGGAAGTGCAACTTATAAAAGATGAGATACTTAAGTTTCTAAACAAAAATTACAAATGATAAATATAACTTTACTTTATTATTATATTTAAAATTCGATTGCGTTGATTTGGAAACTTATTATTCAGCTCAAAGCACCGTATGCATTTTATATCTTAATTTCAGCTTGATGCCTCTATGCGATCTCAAGGCTATTTACTTGCAAACTGACAGACGGACAACAACCTGATATTATAATAGTCCCGTTTTTTAAGGTACGGAACCCTGAAAGTGTTATCACTTTTAATATTAAAACTATATGAGACTTCAATAAAATAATAGAAAAAAAGAGAGCAAAAAGAAAGAAAACTACACTTTATTTAAAACTGTTTAAAAAAGCCTTTTAGCAATAAAACAGCGCAAAAAATCACTGGAATTCAATATCCCCTGCGTCTGTTAAAGAGAAGCAGAAGCACAGATTTTACTGGAGCTGCTCGTATTATTCCTATTTTATTTTGTAGGTACGTTATTCGGAACGGGCAAAGGTATGGCGGGAATATAGTGATAGATCGGAGCGCATACCGCGGCACCAATGTCCGACAATAAGAGCCTAGAGTGAAATTTGTCAGTTTTATTTTCAAAATGGGGCGCTATTGTAAACTGTGAAAATAACAGCAGTGATAGATAAATTAATTTAAATGTACGTAAATTTTGTTGATTCTAAAGAGACCTGGAAATTAATCTAGGCCGATGCTTCGCTCTGGCACCAAAGCAGACCCAACTCTCCTCCAAATTTTTTTGAGAGGTTTTGACGATGTGGTTACAGTTGTGGGTTCAATTCTTATTTGGGGGAACGAATTATTAAACAATATTATAAATGTTAATATTAATATTTACAATAAACGAAAAGCTACTCTGACTACCCCGCTAGGGATAGAGCGTGAAGCTAAGTTATTTACAATATAATACATAACACATGTTAGCCAACAAACAGGCTAGTTTATGTATTATATTGTCATTGTTTACTCTCATTTTAAATTTAAGAAATTACATGCTTAGTTGCGGAACTTAACTCACCGTTTTGTCACGCTAGAGCAGGAAAATGGAAGTAATTGAATAGTATCCCCATTGAAAATCAAACTCACTAGCGTCTGGTTTAAAGTCAGTTTTTTTTATAAATTAACATGGGTATACATATAGGTCCACTGGAGTTATTGAAGGCTCCTGTAGCCCGGGCCTGTGGTGGTCGGAGGAGGTTTTAGTGAACGGCCTATATCTGCCGGTCCCATGAGCCCCACATAACCTATAACTTAACGGTGTATCCCGCGTAGAACATGGTAGGCAGTGTTAACCTGGGAACCTAGTGTTAAGATGTTCCGATCCCATTAGGATACCTCACTATCGGTCGAATTCTCGAGGCTTTCGAGTATGCTTAGAGAGAGGTACGCTAAAAATACTTAACAAGAATGCAATTCGTAATTTAGAGCAAAATGTATAATTTATGACCGCACGACGCGCGTTGCGTTTCATAGCACAGTTAACTTTTATTTGATGTCTTCACGGGGCGTGTTTAGGAATATGTTTATGATAGTTATATTTTATTTTATATTATTTTAAAAGTACACGCTATCTCGCAATCTATTATATAGAAGGATGGGGAAGGGAACCTAAAGTTAAGATTCCTAATTTTTACATGTTCAGGGATGAAATTTATCACCGCACTTTAGTCGACACCATAGTGAAGACAGGAAAGCATTAAATGTTTAATTTCTAGAGTCGAAATCGAATAAACAATTGAAAAAAGGTTTTTTTTTACTTTTATTATCGTAACAAGATAGAAGCTTTTATAGAAACATAAATTAGTGACGAAACTTTATAATTTTTCACATTAAATGCGTAAGCAATCAAAATTGTTCACAAACTTAGACTTAATGGTTTCTTTATGTATATACATAAAATTATGTATTTAAAATTAAATATTATATTTATTTTGCTTCACGATGTTTCTCACACATAGGAATCACACGTAAGTAATCAGAGGGAACTTTTTTTTACTTCAAGTTAAGACACATCCGTTCCCCACTTTCTACAGAATTCTGGTGGCTTTGCCTCGTTACCAGAGCTAGGAGATGAAAATCTCCATATATAATAAAAGGATAGAAAAGTCAATTCTGTACATGAAAGATATAAAAAAAATAAAAATTAGGTCGGTTAATATGTCGATTATAGAACCTAAAAAACCACTCAGCAGAATTCTTGTCTGTCTGTCTGTCTGTCTGTCTGTCGGTTTGTTTGTGCGTCAATCACGCAAAAACTACCTGACAGAAATTGATGAATTTTTGCATGGTGTTAGCCTAGGGCCTCAAGGTACATTTTTTTTGGGTTTCATTCCGAATTTCATGATAGTTTTCTTTAAAAAAAATAAAGACTGAAAAATATAAATTACCTAAAATACCGATAACTACTGTATGAAATTAAATTAATTTTGGCATGGTAATAGTTCAAAGCCTAATGTCACTTATAGGATAGTTTTTATCATGGAGTATAAAGAATTTTTTGTAGAAAAAATTACATAATTATATTTTTTAATAAAAAAAATCGACTTCTTCAAATTCAACCGGATTTCACACTCTGAACTTAACTAAACTTTCACCAAACTACCCCTTATATGTACCCTTTCTAATAAAAAAAGAATCATTAAAATCGGTTGAATTGATATTGACTTATACGTTCATTTGTCGCGCATATACTTAATGCAAATTTGAGATTTATATGATTTTCTCATAGATACCATTGTTGGATATAAACTAAATTAAAATAAGACTACACGGGACGCATTACCTTTCAAATAAAAAAAGAATCATTAAAATCGGTTCATACAATCAAAAATTCTAAGGTAACAAGGATAAAAAATACAGTCCAATTGATGACCTCTTTTAAGAAGTCGGTTAATAGTAATCCGACATAATTAAATTACGACTATTTCATTTAACCACATTTTAAAAGAAGAAAGTAAATTGAGGCCGTTCGTTGCACAGGGGCACAGAGTGTAATTGTTGTGGGTTCGACTACCACGCAAGGAAACGAAATATTTATTTAAATTTATATTTCCATTTCATCGCTCTGGTGTCGAGGTAAAGTGCGGCGTTGAGTTTCCCTACTCAGCACGCAATGCCTACAGAATTCCGAGGAAAGTAGGGAACAGAGTGTCTTAACACTAGGTGTCCTATGCCTACCCTGCTGTGTGCGGGATACAGCGTGAAGCTAAAAAAAGAAGTATAATCAATATTTGTTCAGTCTACCATAATTATTATTTTAAACGTCAACGTTGGTGATATTAACAAAAATAATAAAGTAAGTATATTTTTTGGGATTAGCTCATATGGCGATATGTAGAATAAAAAGTATTTGGAAAGTAAATTCTGTTTGTGAGTTCATTGTTTATAAAAGTTTATATTGTGTTTAGATGGATCACGTGGTGATGTCAATACATTTTAATGTCATCTTATGTTATCTGTTAAAATAGCGTGCAGCTGATTAAACTTAGTGTTATATTCAAAAGAAATTAATTGTATGTAATACATAATATGTAATTTATTAATACGTTTCAAGTATGAAAAAAAGAAAAAATGCAATATAAGTGCATTTGTGTTTCCTTCCTATATTTTGTTATTCTATTATTTATATCGATATATCAGGAACGTAAATGCGGGAACAGAGTTGCATGCCATTTTAGTACAGAGTAACCTCTAAAAAATGTATTTACTAAACTGAATAAAAAGAATGTGTGATTCCTCTATACAATATATTATTCTATATTATACATAAAAACAGGTTAAAAGGTATCCTCCTGTAGTATAACTATTTTCAATTACTATCATTGTCGATACTAATGTGGTATTACAATACATTTTGAATATTTTTCCGCCATTAGGAAGACATAGACAATTTTTTTAATTTGAAAAATAAATATATTAACTATAAGAACGATGGTAGTTTTTCAAAAGGTATAAGAATAAAAAATTGCCTAAACTATGCTTCTTCGCAAGTGGTTGTAATAACTATTGGTATCTATTTTCCAAAAAATCATTATAAATATTAAATATGCTCAATTATACAGAGTTTTTTTGTTAGGACCATTTTAAATGAAACCACAGTTTAACTACTCTATAAAAGCCTATTACATATTAAATTAAAAATCCGAAAACAAAAAAGTTATTTTTTCAAACAAAATCTCGATATATAATAAAAGGATAGAAAAGTCAATTCTGTACATGAAAGATATAAAAAAAATAAAAATTAGGTCGGTTAATATGTCGATTATAGAACCTAAAAAACCACTCAGCAGAATTCTTGTCTGTCTGTCTGTCTGTCTGTCTGTCTGTCTGTCTGTCTGTCGGTTTGTTTGTGCGTCAATCACGCAAAAACTACCTGACAGAAATTGATGAATTTTTGCATGGTGTTAGCCTAGGGCCTCAAGGTACATTTTTTTTCGGTTTCATTCCGAATTTCATGATAGTTTTCTTTAAAAAAAATAAAAACTGAAAAATTTAAATTACCTAAAATACCGATAACTACTGTATGAAATTAAATTAATTTTGGCATGGTAATAGTTCAAAGCCTAATGTCACTTAAAGGATAGTTTTTATCATGGAGTATAAAGAATTTTTTGTAGAAAAAATTACATAATTATATTTTTTAATAAAAAAAATCGAGTTCTTCAATTTTAACTGGATTTCACACTCTGAACTTAACTAAACTTTCACTAAACTACCCTTTATATGTACCCTTTCTAATAAAAAAAGAATCATTAAAATCGGTTGAATTGATATTGACTTATACGTTCATTTGTCGCGCATATACTTAATGCAAATTTGAGATTTATATGATTTTCTCATAGATACCATTGTTGAATATAAACTAAATTAAAATAAGACTACACGGGACGCATTACCTTTCAAATAAAAAAAGAATCATTAAAATCGGTTCATACAATCAAAAATTCTAAGGTAACAAGGACAAAAAATACAGTCCAATTGATGATCTCTTTTAAGGAGTCGGTTAATAGTAATCCGACATAATTAAATTACGACTATTTCATATAACCACATTTTAAAAGAAGAAAGTAAATTGAGGCCGTTCGTTGCACAGGGGCACAGAGTGTAATTGTTGTGGGTTCGATTACTACGCAAGGAAACGAAATATTTATTTAAATTTATATTTCCATTTCATCGCTCTGGTGTCGAGGTAAAGTGCGGCGTTGAGTTTCACTACTCAGCACGCAATGCCTACAGAATTCCGAGGAAAGTAGGGAACAGAGTGTCTTAACACTAGGTGTCCTATGCCTACCCTGCTGTGTGCGGGATACAGCGTGAAGCTTAAAAAAGAAGTATAATGAATATTTGTTCAGTCTACCATAATTATTATTTTAAACGTCAACGTTGGTGATATTAACGAAAATAATAAAGTAAGTATATTTTTTGGGATTAGCTCATATGGCGATATGTAGAATAAAAAGTATTTGGAAAGTAAATTCTGTTTGTGAGTTCATAGTTTATAAAAGTTTATATTTTGCTTAGATGGATCACGTGGTGATGTCAATACGTTTTAATGTCATCTTATGTTATCTGTTAAAATAGCGTGAAGCTGATTAAACTTAGTGTTATATTCAAAAGAAACTAATTATATGTAATACAAAATATGTAATTTATTAATACGTTTCAAGTATGAAAAAAAGAAAAAATGCAATATAATTGCATTTGTGTTTCCTTCCTATATTTTGTATTTCTATTATTTATATCGATATATCAGGAACGTAAATGCGGGAACAGAGTTGCATGCCATTTTAGTACAGAGTAACCTCTAAAAAATGTATTTACTAAACTGAATAAAAAGAATGTGTGATTCCTCTATACAATATATTATTCTATATTATACATAAAACAGGTTAAAACAGTGCATATGAAGGTCCTCCTGTAGTATAACTATTTTCAATTACTATCAACACTACATTGTCGATACTAATGTGGTATTACAATATGAATGAAATTTTTCCGCCATTATGATGACATAGACAATTTTTTTAATTTGGAAAAATAATATATTAACTATAAGAACGTTGGTAGTTTTTTAAAAGGAATTCTTATAGAATAAAAAATTGCCTAAACTATGCTTCTTCGCAAGTGGTTGTAATAACTATTGGTATCAATTTTCCAAAAAATCACTATAAATATTAAATATGCTCAATTATACAGAGTTTTTTTGTTAGGACCACTTTAAATGAAACCACAGTTTAACTACTCTATAAAAGCCTATTACATATTAAATTAAAAACCCGAAAATAAAAAAGTTATTTTTTCAAACAAAATCTCCATATATAATAAATGGATATAAAAGTCAATTCTGTACATGAAAGATATAAAAAAAATAAAAATTAGGTCGGTTAATATGTCGATAAAAAATTAATATGTTTAAAGTTAATATGTCGACTAAAACTTGACGCTATGACGGTACAATTGAGAGAACTGAGATTTCTGGTTGTAGCACTAGTTGTATTTTAATTAGGTTAAATTCCCACTAAGTGGAAGAATATATTTATTTTTCTGCCCATAAAAATAAACGAAGCGAAGCCTTATGTTCCGCTATACTATCTAAAGAAATTGGAAAGTGCAAAATTGAGTAAGTGCACCACTATCTTATTTGAAATTCTTTCTTCTCTCCATTATAAATTTTAATAGGATTGAAATGTAATAGTGACGTCTTTGAACAATAGTATATGTTCATAACTGTTAAAGTTAATTATCGAACAAATGGTTTACAACTCTGATGATACAAAGACATTCTGCTTCAGCTGATAATTTAATTAAAATGTCTACCGGATGATCAATTAGCCTGCAGTTTACGTTTTAATTGTTATTATGTATGATGTTACGTAACGTTTCTTTACGTTTATTTATTTATATACATATTACATTTAATGAATTAAATATATTTTATAAAAGGTTCACATATGTGATAACATGTTCACACATGTGGTCCACATATGTGACCACATATTCACACATGTGGTCCACACACGTGACCACATATTCACACATGTGGTCCACATATGTAACCACATGATCACACATGTAATCTTCATATGTGACTACATATCACACATGTGGTCTACATATGTGACTACATATCACACATGTGATATGCCCATGTGAATACTTATTCACACATGTGGTACACATATATGACCACACGATGCCACATGTGGTCCACATATGTGACCACATGATCACATATGTGGTCCACATATGTGAACACATAAACACACATGTGGTCCACACACGTGACCACATATTCACACATGTGGTCTACATATGTGACCACATGATCACACATGTAATCTTCATATGTGACTACATATCACACATGTGGTCTACATATGTGACAACATATTACACATGCGATCTGCACATGTGAATACTTACTCACACATGTGGTTCACATATATGACCACACGATGCCACATGTGGTCCACATATGGGACCATATATTTACACATGTGGTCCACATATGTGACCACAAATTCTCACATGTGGTCCACATATGTGACCACATTTTCCCACATGTGGTCCACATACGCGACCACATATTCACACATGTGGTCCACATATGTGACCACAAATTCTCACGTGTGGTCCACATGAAAGACCACATATTCACAAATGTGGTCCACACACGTGACCACATATTCACACATGTGGTCCACATATGTGACCACATGATCACACATGTAATCTTCATATGTGACTACATATCACACATGTGGTCTACATATGTGACAACATATTACACATGCGATCTGCACATGTGAATACTTACTCACACATGTGGTTCACATATATGACCACACGATGCCACATGTGGTCCACATATGTGACCACATGTTCACATATGTGGTCCACATATGTGAGCACATATACACACATGTGGTCCACACACGTGACCACATATTCACACATGTGGTCCACATATGGGACCATATATTTACACATGTGGTCCACATATCTGACCACAAATTCTCACATGTGGTCCACATATGTGACCACATTTTCCCACATGTGGTCCACATACGCGACCACATATTCACACATGTGGTCCACATATGTGACCACAAATTCTCACGTGTGGTCCACATGAAAGACCACATATTCACACATGTGGTCCACATATGTGACCACAGGATCACCCATGTAATCTTCATATGTGACTACATATCACACATGTGGTCCACATATGTGACCACATTTTCCCACATGTAATCCACATACGCGACCACATATTCACACATGTGGTCCACATATGTGTCCACAAATTCTCACATGTGGTCCACATGAAAGACCACATATTCACACATGTGGTCCACATATGGGACCATATATTTACACATGTGGTCCACATATCTGACCACAAATTCTCACATGTGGTCCACATATGTGACCACATTTTCCCACATGTGGTCCACATACGCGACCACATATTCACACATGTGGTCCACATATGTGACCACAAATTCTCACGTGTGGTCCACATGAAAGACCACATATTCACACATGTGGTCCACATATGTGACCACAGGATCACCCATGTAATCTTCATATGTGACTACATATCACACATGTGGTCCACATATGTGACCACATTTTCCCACATGTAATCCACATACGCGACCACATATTCACACATGTGGTCCACATATGTGTCCACAAATTCTCACATGTGGTCCACATGAAAGACCACATATTCACACATGTGGTCCACATATGGGACCATATATTTACACATGTGGTCCACATATGTGACCACAAATTCTCACATGTGGTCCACATATGTGACCACATTTTCCCACATGTGGTCCACATACGCGACCACGTATTCATACATGTGGTCCACATATGGGACCACACATTCTCACATGTGGTCCACATGAAAGACCACATATTCACACATGTGGTCCACATACGTGAGCACATATTGACACATGTGGTCCACATATGTGACCACATATTCACACATGTGGTCCACATATGTGACTACATATTCACACATTTGATCTATATATGTGACTACACATTCACATAAAAAATTTTTTACTACACGAATAAACTTCAATAAAAGTTTTATAATTTAAAAAAGTTTATTTTTTATGTAGGCTGTCTCCTATCTGAAGTGTAGTTAAATGGAAAAACTAGGAGGACCAGTGTGTGTGTCAGTGATGACCTATTGCGTTGAGAGACAAGGTCCTTCATCCTTAGCCTCATTCGCAGGCTCCAAGTCAGCTATGGAGACAGCTATTTCTCTAAGCTACTGAATTAGAAACGATGGTACGACGAAAGAAGGTTACCGACACATTGTTTCGGTAAATGAGCGATGTATAAATGCACTTTGTCACGAAAGGTATTTTAAATTTGTATTGAAACGAACTGAAAAGTCAAAAATTAAAAGGAGTTATAAAATGTAATTTATCACATGAATTCACAAAACAATCTATACCTATTTTTTATTTTAAGAATTAAAAAAATGATGTTAGTTTTGTCTTGCCTGACCTTGTCGCACTCATTATCTTATTAATGTGATTAATCTCCATCTCCATATATAATAAAAGGATAGAAAAGTCAATTCTGTACATGACAGATATAAAAAAAATAAAAATTAGGTCGGTTAATATGTCGATTATAAAACCTAAAAAACCACTCAGCAGAATTCTTGTCTGTCTGTCTGTCTGTCAGTCTGTCTGACTGTCTGTCTGTCGGTTTGTTTGTGCGTCAATCACGCAAAAACTACCTGACAGAAATTGATGAATTTTTGCATGGTGTTAGCCTAGGGCCTCAAGGTACATTTTTTTTCGGTTTCATTCCGAATTTTATGATACTTTTCTTTAAAAAAAATAAAAACTGAAAAATATAAATTACCTAAAATACCGATAACTACTGTATGAAATTAAATTAATTTTGGCATGGTAATAGTTCAAAGCCTAATGTCACTTATAGGATAGTTTTTATCATGGAGTATAAAGAATTTTTTGTAGAAAAAATTACATAATTATATTTTTTAATAAAAAAAATCGAGTTCTTCAATTTTAACTGGATTTCACACTCTGAACTTAACTAAACTTTCACCAAACTACCCTTTATATGTACCCTTTCTAATAAAAAAAGAATCATTAAAATCGGTTGAATTGATATTGACTTATACGTTCATTTGTCGCGCATATACTTAATGTAAATTTGAGATTTATATGATTTTCTCATAGATACCATTGTTGGATATAAACTAAATTAAAATAAGACTACACGGGAGGCATTACCTTTCAAATAAAAAAAGAATAATTAAAATCGGTTCATACAATCAAAAATTCTACGGTAACAAGGATAAAAATACAGTCCAATTGATGACCTCTTTTAAGAAGTCGGTTAATAGTAATCCGACATAATTAAATTACGACTATTTCATTTAACCACATTTTAAAAGAAGAAAGTAAATTGAGGCCGTTCGTTGCACAGGAGCACAAAGTGTAACTGTTGTGGGTTCGATGACCACGCAAGGAAACGAAATATTTATTTAAATTTATATTTCCATTTCATCGCTCTGGTGTCGAGGTAAAGTGCGGCGTTGAGTTTCATTACTCAGCACGCAATGCCTACAGAATTCCGAGGAAAGTAGGGGACAGAGTGTCTTAACACTAGGTGTCCTATGCCTACCCTGCTGTGTGCGGGATACAACGTGAAGCTAAAAAAAGAAGTATAATCAATATTTGTTCAGTCTACCATAACTATTATTTTAAACGTCAACGTTGGTGATATTAACAAAAATAATAAAGTAAGTATATTTTTTGGGATTAGCTCATATGGCGATATGTAGAATAAAAAGTATTTGGAAAGTAAATTCTGTTTGTGAGTTCATTGTTTATAAAAATTTATATTGTGTTTAGATGGATCACGTGGTGATGTCAATACGTTTTAATGTCATCTTATGTTATCTGTTAAAATAGCGTGAAGCTGATTAAACTTAGTGTTATATTCAAAAGAAATTAATTGTATGTAATACATAATATGTAATTTATTAATACGTTTCAAGTATGAAAAAAAGAAAAAATGCTATATAATTGCATTTGTGTTTCCTTCCTATATTTTGTATTTCTATTATTTATATCGATATATCAGGAACGTAAATGCGGGAACAGAGTTGCATGCCATTTTAGTACAGAGTAACCTCTAAAAAATGTATTTACTAAACTGAATAAAAAGAATGTGTGATTCCTCTATACAATATATTATTCTATATTATACATAAAAACAGGTTAAAAGGTATCCTCCTGTAGTATAACTATTTTCAATTACTATCATTGTCGATACTAATGTGGTATTACAATACATTTTGAATATTTTTCCGCCATTAGGATGACATAGACAATTTTTTTTATTTGAAAAATAAATATATTAACTATAAGAACGTTGGTAGTTTTTCAAAAGGTATAAGAATAAAAAATTGCCTAAACTATGCTTCTTCGCAAGTGGTTGTAATAACTATTGGTATCTTTTCACCAAAAAATCACTATAAATATTAAATATGCTCAATTATACAGAGTTTTTTTGTTAGGACCACTTTAAATGAAACCACAGTTTAACTACTCTATAAAAGCCTATTACATATTAAATTAAAAACCCGAAAATAAAAAAGTTATTTTTTCAAACAAAATAAATAATAAAATTATCGTTGTAAAATAAAATACAATTTGTTTTGGCGGCAAAGTTTAAAGTTCTAAACATTTTAGTACTATTTTTGTAGTAGTATGTGTTTACATTATTGGTACCTATGCGTAACCGCGTCATACGAAATATAGATATGAATAAACATTGTGAAATAAGAAAAAAAACCTACGTCTTCACTGTTGATGTATCTTGCTTAAATTCTTTAGGTACGGGTTTAAACTATTTTACCCTATATGCCCAATTGTAACTGTAACGCGACGTTGTGGGTCCGATCCACACATGCAGGATTGAATTATAATTTAATAATATTTTCATTTCGCACATCAGTCACACATTATACCCAATATCTTACAGTAAGTTGCCCTACTAAGGGCGGGATAAAGCGTGGATCTGGTTTTAACTTTATGTGAACCGATTAAAATAAAGTCCAATCCAGTTGAGGCCAGTCGTGGCGCAGCGGCACAAAGTGTGACTGTAAAACCGACTGGTTCTCTGAGTTCGATCCCCACACGAGGAGATGAAATATTTACTTAAATTTATATTTCCATTTCTTCGCTCTGGGGTCGAGGTTAAGCACGGCGTTGCGTTCTGCCACTCAACACGCAATGCGTCCCGAATTCGGTAGAAAGTGGGGAACGGAGTGTCTTAATACTAGGTTCCTCCCTCTGACTAGCATGAAGCTGCCTAAAATAAAACTAATACTTAATATTTAAGGGCAGTTTGCCAGAATACAAACAAAAAAAGTATTTAAATCGGTTAAGCCGTTTCTGAGATTATCGCACATATAGTAAGTATCGATAAGTTGTGTTTTTATTTCAAACATTCAATTGAAGATTCTTATGGGAGGTACGAAAATGCGACCTAAAGTTTTAACAACTTTCTCATAAAAAACTTCATTACATTGCAAACATACATTATAAGTATATCAAAACACGAACATAATTCAGTGTGTTAAATAAATAATTCTGTGGTTTAAGCGGGCGAAGCCGCGAGCGGGTCGCTAGTAAATAATAAAATTATTGTTGTAAAATAAAATACAATTTGTCAAGAACGACGCACGCACACATAAACCTATCAAAGGGAAACCGCCGCATACGCCTCATTGCGAAATCGAGTCGTAGGTATTGGCGGCAAAGTTTAAAGTTCTAAACATTTTAGTACTATTTTTGTAGTAGTATGTGTTTACATTATTGGTACCTATGCGTAACCGCGTCATACGAAATATAGATATGAATAAACATCGTGAAATGAAAAAAAACCTACGTCTTCACTGTTGATGTATCTTGCTTACATTCTTTAGTTACGGGTTTAAACTATTTTACCCTATATGCCCAATTGTAACTGTAACGCGACGTTGTGGGTCCGATCCACACATGCAGGATTGAATTATAATTTAATAATATTTTCATTTCGCACATCAGTCACACATTATACCCAATATCTTACACTAAGTTGCCCTACTATTGGCGGGATATAGCGTGGATCTGGTTTTAACTTTATGTGAACCGATTAAAATAAAGTCCAGTCCAGTTGAGGCCAGTCGTGGCGCAGCGGCACAAAGTGTGACTGTAAAACCGACTGGTTCTCTGAGTTCGATCCCCACACGAGGAGATTAAATATTTACTTAAATTTATATTTCCATTTCTTCGCTCTGGGGTCGAGGTTAAGCACGGCGTTGCGTTCTGCCACTCAACACGCAATGCCTCCAGAATTCGGTAGAAAGTGGGAAACGGAGTGTCTTAATACTAGGTTCCTCCCTCTGACTAGCATGAAGCTGCTTAAAATAAAAGTAATACTGAATATTTAAGGGCAGTTTGCCAGAATACAAACAAAAAAAGTATTTAAATCGGTTAAGCCGTTTCTGAGATTATCGTGAAGAAACGCACATATAGTAAGTATCGATAAGTTGTGTTTTTATTTCAAACATTCAATTGAAGATTCTTATGGGTTTTAACAACTTTCTCATAAAAAATCTTCATTGCGTTGCAAACATACATTATAAGTATATCAAAACACGAACATAATTCAGTGTGTTAAGTAAATAATTCTGTGGTTTAAGCGGGCGAAGCCGCGAGCGGGTCGCTAGTATGAAATAAAGCGATAAAATCTAAATTGAATAGTTAGAACCAAGTTACATTGGTCTCTATAAAAGGAAGATCTGTCATTGACAGATGATAGCTACAATGTAAGGGCACTAGTCGATGAAATAAGATAATATTTGTAATAAATTATTTCTTGTTTAAGTTAAGTTGTTATTCTTCTTACCGCAGGGAAGACCGAGGGAGCCTAGTGTGAAGACACTCCGCTCCCCACTTAAGTGTGGATTTTATTCTTTTGTGTTTATATAAATTGTTGTCGCATACAATAGAATGTTTGTTTACCATGTTGAGCCCAAGTTTCGTGATATTAGGATGAGTGGCGAAACTCAAAGTTGCACCTCATCTTATAACCAGAGCAAATCAATGAATATAATGCATTCTATTTAGTGGGAATAGGACTGTTACTTTTTGAAGGTACCCAGGTGGTATTGATCGGAAACACTGCCGCAGTTAGGCCATTCCATAATAGCGAGGCGCGTGGAAGGAAGTTCCTACGACATCGCATATGGAGTGCCATGTATCCAGATGGTGTAGATGAGTGACTTGAGTTTGTGACGTACTGAGCGGTTAGAAAATACAACGGCAGGTAACAGGTCAAACGGTTCTCCAGAAAACTCCCCATCATAAATGCTGTAGAGAACGCACAGCGAAGAGACATCTCTGCGCAAAACCAATGTGTCAAGCCTTCCAGAGATCCTTGCGTCCCCAACGATTCGAATGGCTCTATATTGTATTCGATCAAATAGTTCAAGCTGATACTGGGACGCACCATCCTAGATATTTGAACAGTACTCCATATGAGGCCCAACCTGGGTCATATACATGGCCAATCTGAGTCAAACTCTGCTGATAACTTCCAGTTTCTTTGAGGCTAACTCGGCCCTACTTTCCAGAAGATCGCGATACTAGAAACGCTAAGGCCTATTGTGCTACCTGCCAAATATAATATCTTCCTCACAAGAAAACACAAATCAAGGAAAACCAAAAAATACTAAATATCAACATATATTAAGTGCTTGTTGAATGATAGAGCTCAAGGCAATGCCTAAATTCATACATTTAAAAAAATGCGATAGTATTTATTATTTCAATATTTTTCTTTCGAACTTTCAATTTCTAGTAAGACCGTTTTACTCGCAACGTCATTAAAATTTATTAATTTAAAGTTGAGAACAGAATGACTTTTAAGTGTTTCTCCCTAAATGAAAATGATTAAAGTTAGTACAGTAAAATTAAAATATTGTTATAAGTAATAAGTCGTCGTGATGCAGAGGCATATGCGAATGACTGGAAACGTGACGGTCCTGAGTTCAATTCCTATTAGGTTTTATGATATTAAAGCGCAGCGTTGAGTTACGCCCGTCATCACGCAATCTAACACTATTAACTTACTTGATCTCGCTTATTTTTTAGCGTTTTTCAATTTAATGCATCACTAGAGTTGATTTGTTATCCAATATCAGTGCAAGTGCGTAATAACCACGTGGCGATGAATTATTTGTGGTGCAACTATTCACATCACTATAATTTATAGATAGTTCTAGATATAGGTTTTTTTTTTACTCGAATCATTTCGCTTTCCTGGCTCATGTAGCAATAGAAAACCCGATGCTGAATACTACCACTCGACAAGCTATGTCTTATACGTTGGGCGGAAAATGGCAAAACAGCGTGTCCTATCACTAAGTTTCCCTTACTCCGTTTGTACTCCGCTATATAAAGAGCATACGCCATTAAACTAAAACAAAACAAAGCACTTTGCGTCTAATTTTACAGTCCACATACAAAATCACAAGCTAAAATCTAGAAAGTGAATAAATACCACGCTTCATTAATAGTACAATGTACTAAAGTATATTTAACCGGTGCAAAGAAGTCGAAAATAACTCGGAAACGTCGAGTTATTCCGATCCTTGACATTGTAAATCAAATATTCAATGTTTACAAATGGTATGCGTGAATCGATGTTGTTTTATTGTGACAGCTTTCACTAATTTCTTGTCTTTGGATAAGCTTTTTGAATTTGGCGGAAAGTGATGATTGGAATTGTCTTAAGACAGGGTCTTTGGTAGGGTTCCCTCTGCCTACCCTGCTGTATGCGAAATACAGCGTTATAAAAAAATATTATTTGATATAACGTTTGTTTGAGTAGGCAGAGAAAACTTTGTGTCACGTATCTCAACGCCGCTTTTGTGTTCTAAACAAAGCTAGATAATAAATATAAGATAGAGAATAAATGTAAAGTACATTTTTGTATTCATAAATATAAATACAAAATTTATTTCATTCATAGTCAGTCATATGGATATTTCCTAACTGTACTGTTGGGATTTAAATAGTGTGTGAAATCCAAAATTTTCAACTAAGGGACTAGTCCTAGTTTCAAAAAAATAAGCTTCACGCTGTATCCCACATACAGCAGAGTAGGCAGAGAGAACCTAGAGTTAAAACACTTTGTTTCCACATTTTAAAATTGTCCAAGTTTCATTAAATATAAAAAAAATAGTATATTTTTTAGTCGTTGCTGTAGAAAATGGGGTGTGCTAAGTGTATTGACTCATTGAATGGAGTGGTTTTATATAGCAAAATTTATCGACAAATAAATATTAAAAAAGGCTAGACATGGTGTAGTAGCACATAAGTGTGACTATAAACGCGACAGGTTGTGGGTCCGAATCCCAAAGCGTCGTAGTGAGTTCATAATTCAGCGGAAATGGGGAAAATGGCAGAGGAAATAGAGGTAGCATCTTTATGGAAAGAAAGATACTTCATCTTAAATTTATATTCCCAAGTTCTCTCCGCATACCCTGACATATGCGGAATACAGAACCAAAATAAAAAATACAAAAAAAAAAATTAAGCTGACATAATAAAATATTACATACTTCTGTTAGACGATCCATATTAAAGCTAATATATAAAACAGTTTCCACTACCATTTCTATTATTCAGTAAGCTGTGAGTGCACTCGCTACAACGCGATACGATCGGTAACGTCAATATTACTTTGAACTCTTCAGAAATATGAATCTAAATGCTACACAGTTGTTACAAATAAAATATTAACAATACGACTGCAGGCCAGCTGTGGCGCAGGTGCACTAGTGTGTAATTGGTTGTGGATTCAATCCCCGTTCAAGGAAATTAAATATTTATATTTTCATTTCATTTTCATTTTCTTCGCACTGGTATTGAGGCACGCGGCGTTGAGTTCCGTCACTCAACACGCAATACCTCTAGAATTTGGTGGAAAATGGGGAACAAAAAACAAATTCCCTCTGTCTTCACTGTTGTATGCGAGATACACCGCAAAAGCTGATTTTTTTAAGTCAATACAACTTGAAAGTAATATAATACCGTGGCTGTGACCTGAAACTAACAGCAGAAGATAATATCTTGGTAAGAAAAATATCTTTGAAATGAAAAATGTAGAGTAATATTTTAAATAGAGGCCGTTATGGCACAGTAGTACGGTGAGATCTGACTACAAACGAGACAGTTTTGGGTTCGGTTGCCTGAAAGGGATAGATTTTTGTTATTTTGTCCTTCTGGTAACAAGACGAAGGGCGGCGTTGAATTTAGCTACACGCAATGTGTCAAAAATTGGACGGTGCGTGCGGAAGGTAGTGTTTTCAAACTATGCTCGTTCATTTAAACACACTTTTTCCTGTTTAGGAATATAAATAGAAAAATATTAAGACATTTCATTCCTCACTTTCCGCTTAATTTTTTGAGACAATACGTTATCCTTAATATAATTTATTTTCTTGAATATTTATCCATTGCGAAACAATAGCTCATTTGTCCAAGTGGGAATCGAACCCACAATCATGGCGTATGCAGTAAAAGCAAGTGCCACTGCGCTATGACTACCTGTACTTCTATAATTTATATTCCACGTGTCACATATTGTTATGATATTATACACATTTAATATATAATTATAGTTATATTTGTAAGAAAAATACAAAATTAAATTATCTTCATTCATATTAGACTCACGAAACGTACGTGAGCTTATTAGTATATTTACAGACAAACGTAACTAGATATAATGTAATAATCGAAATACAAATTAAATATACATTTGGATGTTTGTTTAGACGCCAATTAAAATAACGAGCGAATCAACGTAAGCGTTTAATTTATTCGTTATAGCCGTTATTTTGATTTAACGCAGTTATTTTGTAGGACACTACTTTTTAATACTTCGGTTTTAGTCCTGTCGTAACTGAAAAAGTAAAATATTTTTTTTTAGCTTTGCACATCCTTAAGAGGGAATCTAGTGTTAAGACACTTCGTGTCCCATTTTCTAGAATCTGTTCTTATTGTTCTCATCCGTCACTTTCCACTAATATCATCGGTACTATGCTTTCGAAAATCAACTGAGGTCTCACTCTGCCTCTCTTGCCATCTCTCGCCTCATAACTTTGACCTTTAATAACAAAAAATGTGTTATTGGTATACATTTTTATATTTTATCGTTATTTGATAAGTAATTCAAAAGCCAGTTCAAAGTAAAAGCCAATTTCAATAAAGAATATTTCATTTTTATTTTTATAACATGTAATCCACAATTTTTATTACGTAAGCAAGAATCAAAAATATAGGCTTATATTTTCAATATTCCCTTCATAATGAATGTTACTAGCAATTGAAAATATGAAGCTCAAGTGAAGTTGTTAGCGGAACATTTGAAAAAATCTTTCAATCTATCTACATTTATAATAAAATCGTAACGGATCGGTGTCCTAATTTTTTTGTCTGTTTGTCTGTGCCTTTGTTAACGCTAGTTTCAAAAGCGTTTTAACAGATTTAAGTGCAGTTTTCTTTGTATTTTGGCAAGATTTTTTAAACTTTTATTGTTTGTTTTATTTCAACCGGTTTATTGATGTTAAAGTTATATTATTTTAAAGAATGTTATTCTAGAAAATTACTATAAAAAACGGTTTTATTCAATTAGCTGAAATTTTATTTTTATTACAAGCAACTTGCTGTGGCATGGGAACCTGGTGTTAAAACACTCCGTTCCCAGATTTAAGTCTGCTGAGGTACAGTTGTACCTCGGCAAACTCAATTTGTATTTTTCTGCTTTCGTATAATTTTATTTTAATATCCAGACTCTGTAGGCTAGCTAATCCAGCTCACACTAGGCCGATGTAATTAATCTATTTATTTATATATATTTAGCATTAAATAAAAAAAAACTTTATAATATTTATAACCATAAATAATTAAACACATTATATTAGATAGACAATCCAACAAAATAATACATTTACATTCATTCAATTTGAGCCACTAGTTCCTTAGATTAGCGCTTTAAACCAAACAAACTGTGAACAGACTGAAGACTCTTTTTTATAATATTAAAAAACAATAATACGTAATATGTGTACAAATTACTTTTGTAAATGATGTTTATACTCTATTCATTTTGAAAAACTAAATAATACTGTTTCTATAACTATTATGTAACTTTTAAATTTATTTTTAATTTGGTCCAGATGTAAATCTCATGTTTCAAAATATAAAAAAATCAATATAACAAAAACAAAATAAGCAAAACAACTTTACACTCAAAAAACAAGAAACTTATGAGGCCAGTCGTGGCGCAGTGGTACAAAGTGTGACTGTAAACCGACTGGTTGTGGGTTCGATCCCCACTCGAGGAGATGAAATATTTACTTAAATTTATATTTTCATTTCTTCGCTCTGGTGTCGAGGCAAAGCGCGGCGTTGAGTTCTGCCACTCAACACGCAATGCCTCCAAAAAATCGGCAGAAAGTGGGGAACGGAGTGTCTTAACACTAGGTTCCCTCTGCCTACCCTGCTGTGTGCGGGATATAGCGTGAAGCTAATTTAATTTAATTTAATTATTAAGTAATAAATTCTATAAAATAACCTTTTTTTATTTGTTTACCTTTCATACAATGTCTTCATGAATACGGTACAAGCTTTTATAACACAAGCAACTTTATGTACGACCATTATAAAATAAAATAAAAATAAAATGAAAACTAAAAATATTTACAATATTCCGTAGCAAGAAATATATTGAACAGTCCAGAAACATTGCGGTCGGTGTTTTTGATATTTTTTCTACGTACACGAGAGGTTGGTAAACAAATTCAACTTGCACAATAAAATCACGTATAAGGTCGATTTTACACGATATTTTTGGTTTTAAAAACTGTAGCATGTGAGCAGGGTAGGAGGAGGAAACCTAGTGCAAAAATTTCAAGAAAATTTCTATTTTATTCTACTTTAATGAAGTCGAACCCATAACCGTCTTGTGGTGTGTGTGAGTTTGAACTTTACCTATCTGTGCTACTATAGTTTGTCACTTTGAATCTTGAGCTCTAATATTAAAATGATAATGCTTAGTTTAAGAAAAAAAATCGAAGACACTTCGAATATATAACAAAACAGAATATTTCTTATTTTCATTTCCTAGCCCTGGTAACACGCAATGCCCGGAGAATTTGGCGAACATGGGTAAGTGAAGTATCTTAATAAAAACGGAGTGTCTTAGCACTATCCTCCCCCAATCTACCCTGCTATGCGCAGGATACAGCGTGAAACAATAAAAAAGTTGTAAAAATTTCAAAGGCTTCTCCTGAACTGTAAGCTTAACATTACAAAAACGCTTATTTTCTTCTTAGGAGTATGAACGTCATGCTTTAGTTCTGACCTCAAAGCTTATGAAGCAATTTGCAGCACAAGTTGGAAGTTAAAATCTTGAACTTATAGTTTTATGTACTTACTTTGAGACATTCTGACATTTTCTTTTTAGTTAGCGTTATTATAGAAAGTTACAGATCTTGGATTGTAAACTCCACGGTCGGTGGGTGATGAGTTCGTCTGAGTGAAATTTTATTATATTATTTTACAATACTTTATTTATAGCTAGGTTTTTTTTTATAAATAGCAATAATATATTATATTAGAATAATTTACTTATATTATATGGTAATTACGAGGACGTCATTTGATATTGTTTCCATTACCGATTGTACTTAGTGGCGCTAGTGTGCTGTCTTTTCTTGTCCTAAGATATTGTCGAGACAATTTCTTATTAGAATTAGTATTACCGGAATTATATATAAAATTGGGATTGGCATTGTTATACAACAAGAGTGAACAAAAGTATTGTAAAAGCTGAATTTTGCGTCTGTTGGTTCGTCTGACAATAGAAAGCACTTAGCATAATATTATTTTGATACAATGAAAATATCAAATGCAGTTATAAATTGAAAATGTATTGCTTGTCTATTGAAATTGAAAATATATACGAGTAGATACATATTTGCCTTGCACGTACATACTTTAAAACCAACAGTAAAATTTGAGACGGTCAGCAGAAACATTAAAAAGGCTAAACAAGAAGTAAATTTTTAACATTTTTAAAGTGTCATTTCACACTTAGGAAAGAATGGTACATATTTAGAAGACGTATAAAAATTTGCAGCACAACTATCAACATAAATATATTGTAACAAACGTACCAAAATTTCGACGTAGCTTGGTGAACACGTATGGCCAAGCGCCTGGTCGGCATAAAGGAGGCGCGGGTTCGTGTTCCGAAACATTTAAATTCTAGTTCGTTCCCCAAACAAATAAGAAGTAAATTATTTTATTATTTGAAAAAAAAATGTGTAAATATTTCAATTTTTTTAACAATTAAGCAAATTTAATAAGATCATATATTATGCTTTACATAACGCAGCGTTGAGTTCCGCCACTTTCACACAACCCAATGCCTGAGATTATGGTAAAAAAAAAATCATTTTTTTATGGGAACTTGGGAACCTAGTGTTCGTTCCAAGCTTCTCAGGTATTACGTGAATATCGAAATTTAACTGCGCTTTGCCTCGTTTCCTCGTACTAGAGCGAGTGAAATGATAATATTAAATATTTCATTCCTCTAAGTGGGAATCAAACCCATAACCGTCGCATTTACAGTCAGACTTCAATTAGTCGGGACGTGAACATACAATCATTCTTTCATTGCTTATAACAAAAACACTGAGCTGAAACGATATTTTTCTTCATTTTCCAATCTAACGCGTTTGTAGAAAACATTTTTTGTCAACCACACATTCTTTTATATTACAGATTAAATGACAGTTGGATAAGAAAGGTTTTTTACGTGTATTGTGTCAAGAATCAGATAAGTTGCGACTTTTTAGTACATATAACTTTTGTAGTAGGATATTTTTACCCGACTGTGCGACGCAAAGGAGGGTAATGTGCTTATCAGTTCATGTATGATTGCGTGTTCCTATGCTCCAAAAAAACGACTTAGCTGATACTGATAATCCTAATAAACTATTAGTTTCTTTCTCGTTTCTTTTTGTTATTTCTTATAATTATTTTTAAATTTATGTTAACATTTCTCTTTGCTGGTACAATAATAGAAACTTGTGTTAAGATACTCCTTTTTAGAAGCGTTATGTGTAAATTAACGCAAGATTATGTTACATTTTGTCTGAAATGATAAGTTTAAATCGTTGAAATTCTGGGAAATGATGAAATAAATGAAATATTTTTTTATTTAGTTCTATTAAGCATTACATTGTTGAGTTCCGTCTTTCACACAATATCTCTAAAATAAGCAGAGGAAAGAATCTCTGCCTTTATAGAAATTTACTAAAAGACACCAACTAATCGATCCTTATTTGGAGTAACGCAAACAATAATTATCATTTCATAACAAATGTACAACAATTAATATTAAATGTAACAGAAACTCCAAAGAACATTTTCAAGGCTTAAATTCATCTTATGGCAGGCAATCGCTCATCTCGGTCGTTGGTAATAAAGCCCACCTCATTTCTCTCAGACACAACTGACGGCATTATAGGATTCTTAAAAATTCAAACCAATTATGCTACTACCAGAATCGGCTTGTCTGATTGTGAAGGTTGTGGATTTCCATTCCGGGAATTAATTATTTTCCTCACTCTGTCCAAATATGTGCCTTTTGGGAACTATCTCAATAAGAACGTGTGTGGTTGACTTATTTGTCAAAGTGCTGGGATAGTAAGCAAAAATTTGTACAAACATTATTCTATTCTTAGTGTGGAATAACTATTGAAAAGTTTTAATAAAATTGTATTTTTAATAACACTTCTAATAGGTTGGTTTGTAAAAATAGTAAGGTACCTATTTAATAAAATCTAAGAAATTGAATTAGTGTATCGTCATTAAATTTGGCAGGTATAGATGAAACACAATAATATCAATCCTAAATACTGGATAGTATCAGAGGTTCCTAAAAAACCCCAAATTTAGATCCCGATTTGGCTTTATCGTCAGATCAGTTCTGGTCTTATGATAGCGCTAGATCTTAAATAGTGTATGTCCAAAGGTTCTTAGAATGGAGTTTACGCACTATCGTCAGACCAGTTCGACTGTTTAACTGGTCTTATAATGGAAACTGATCACTGGTATTTTTGTAAACTAGATCAGTTCTGGTCTTATGATAGCGCTAGATCTTAAATAGTGTATGTCCAAAGGTTCTTAGAATGGAGTTTACGCACTATCGTCAGACCAGTTCGACTGTTTAACTGGTCTTATAATGGAAACTGATCACTGGTATTTTTGTAAACTATATGTTTTAGTTTTGTCAATTTCGCTCCATTTAATTATCACACCCAATCCTTGATGTCCTTATAGATAAAATCACAGACAGTCTATCTTTTAACAAGTTTCTCCTTGTATCGTATAATACATTACAATGTAAGGGTTACAGAGTGGCCTTTGGTCTCTTTGTTCGTTCATCTATTGTTAACGTACTGTCTATACTAAGATGTTTGTTTAATTGAAATGTTCATTTATCTTCAAAATTTATTTAAAATTGCCTTTTTGTTAAAATGCTATCATTATAGATAGTCATTTATGATAAAAGTTATTATTTAAAAGAAAATATTGTTTTTTTTATTAAAACTATGCATGTGTTTCTAGGCGCGACGGTAATGGGTTCCGCTCCTATTCGAGGTAGTGAAATATTTATATTTATTTCTTTTGGTAGCTAGACAAAGACCGGTGTTGAGTTCCGCTACTACCGCTACGAAAGTGTCTTAATAGTAGCAGAGTATATTAACGCGAGCTTGAGTCACGACGCTCACAATCATTTATTAATGGTAAATAAATTAAAATATCCAGTAATATTTTTTTTAATAAAAAAAAACATCAAAGGAAATGGGAACCTACACTCACCGTATTAAACGCAGACACAATTCAACAATATAGAAATGTTGTTATGAAAGCAAACTCTTAATAAAGATTCAAACAATATTTATATTTTACGTTAATAGCGTTTACATAACAATTTGCTTCACCTTCTTATATTAAACCAATAAAATAGGGGCTAATTTCGTTTTATTAAAGTAGGTGTATTTATTACAGTAATTGCTCTATTATTAATTACTATAAGCACGGTCACAGTGTTCTGACTGACGGAACGGTTGTGAATTTGATTCCCTCTCGGGATAATTAATTATTTTTAATTTCCAACTCTGGTGAGAAGATAAAATGTCGAACTCAAATTTTACAGTGCGTGGAGAACGGAACGGTGTTTTAACACAAGGTTCCATTTGCCTACCTACCCTATCGTATATGGGAAATACGGGATAAAAAATATATTTTTATTTGGTTTGAGTAACCGTGCTATTAGCAGCCCTATGAAAAATATTGAGTCTCGAAATATAAGAATAAATATTTTAATGTTCTTTTCAACGGAACAAAAAGCTAAAAATAATACTAAAAACCCGGTAAAATTTCACCTTCCTATGACAAACCAAAGGAGTTCAAATTAAAATTGAATCTACGGTCTGTGTTAGCATTTCAATACACTAACCACTACACTAACCGGCTAATGTCCCTTTTAAATAAGCAGTCATGGACCAGAAGTAATATGACCATATGAACTTTAGCAAAGATTTGATTATTCCCATTGTTCCTATTGTCGATCTCATTCAGATTTTATACTTCGTTCTTAACAGCCAATCTGTCTGTTGAGCGGAAGGCGGCAGTTGATTGCCTATACACCCGTCAACGGAAATTGAACCTGCACTAATCTCTATAAAGCCCATTATCGAGTATACTGCAAGAAAGACGTCGTGTGAATACTTCAATTATTTCAAAACTGACGTTTTGCATGGATTGTCAATGGCACTAGCATTTCTAGGTATAAAAGTTTATATGTTATTTTTGTTTTTTTCTTTGAACTCAACACCGCGTTTTGCCTCGTTACCAGAATGAAGGAATGAAAACTTAAAGTTTTTACTTCTGTCGTGTCTACAGTCTCCCGCTTCTGCCCTACGACAGAGCTGGTCAAGTTCATATTATATTCATTGTATATGTAATTGAATTTACCATCCTTAATCTTGAACCCATGACCATTTCAATACTTAAAAGATCACATGGCACTTCAGCAGCTCACATCATTAATTATAACGACAACGACTAATGGAACTGCTACTAAATTCTATTAGGGTCCAAGGAAGCGTTATAACATGCATAAGAAAATACGGTTTGAAGGAATTTTAAACATATTTTAAAAGTAATGTGCATTTTCTAGAAAAATTCACACAAAGTTTATAATACTTATTTTTTAAGTTAACGCTGTATCCCGCATACATATAGCAAGTTAGGCACAAGAAAGCTATCATTGAGACACTCCATTTTTATTACCTCTTAAATTATGAGAAATTTTTGAGTGAGTGCAGCGCTTACAAGAGTTAGGTAATGAAAATAATGCGAATCGAACCCACAAATGTTGCATTTACAGTCGACGTTGTCCCGCTACGCCACGATGGCCTCTGTAATAATAGTAATCTAATGTTTTTGTTATTTCATTGTATGTTAAAATAATAAAAATTGACGCGTCTTTCAAACACCGGATGGCAGAGAGAACCTAATATTCCTGGTTCTCATTACTCCTCTTTTCTGCCATTTTAAAGATTTTCAATATTAGTTGGCACATACCATCGATCTGACAAATCGCGGCGTTGAGTTTCACCACTTAACACGCAATACATTAATATTAAAATACACTACTTGAGGCTGGTCGTGGCGCAGGGGCACATAGTGTGACTGTAATTTTTTTTAATTCAAATTACACGAATTTGAACCCACAACCTCTAACTTGTATAATTCAACAATATAAGACTAATCACAAATTACATACAAGCCTTATCTAACGTAACATATATGTAAGAGCTATAAATTAACGTAAACCTGAATGTTGTTTTAAAGGAGAATGTATACGAAATTATTCAATGGAATCCAGACGTTGGAGAATATCTCGGGAACATCAGCGGTATGAAGATATTAACTACCTATTCGTTAGTTTATCGTGTATGAGAATAATATATTAGTGCTAATATTATGTGGCATTAGTCATTTGTAAATTCTGTGACCTGTCGTGGCGCAAAGAGGCAAATGTGTGGCTGTAAGTGCGACTGGTTCTGGGTTCGATCTCAACTCAAGGAAATGGATGTTTAAATTTATATTTTCATTTCTTCGCTGTGGTGTTGAGGCAAAGAGCGACGCTGAATTCCGTCTCTAGAACTAGGCAGAAAATGGAGAGCGGTGTGCCTTAACATTAGGTTCCCTCTGTCCTGCTGTGTGGCAGGGTGTATTATTTTTTTTTATTTGAACATTTTTGATGTCATAAGCAAGACAATTTTAATAATTAATTATTTTATTTTCTTCGTTTTGGTAATAATTTGAAATCTGCCGCTCAACACACAAAGCGAAACGTGTCGGAAATTGGACAAAAATAGTGAGTCTCTCGACATTAAGGTTCTTCTGTATAAACCGTGCAAAATACAGCGTGAAGCTAAAAAAAACGTAAAAAAACATCATGTAAGAGTGTGAATAAAAGAATACCTCCTAGAAAATATTAATAACAATTAAAATAACATAAACGTGCGATGATTATTTTAATAAACGTGCAAATATTGTCTTATGCTTCCTGAAGTACCTACATATAATATACCAGCGGTCCACTCGCGGCTTCGCCCGCATGTTACCTATATTTTTTTTATTATACTGCATTTGCCAACAGATTCATTATATAATTTATATTTTCAATCATTTTTCATAATTGATGAAGCGCCACGAGGCTCCTTGTGAGACGAAATCGGCGGCAAGGGCGCCCCCTGCGGGGTTCGAGCTTATGCTTCCGGTCGTAAACAGGGTGTTGAATTATTAGAATTTTAGATCTTCTCGACAAGTATACGTCTAAATTACACGCTTCATATCTTTTTCTTGATGATAGCATCCTATTTACTCTATTTTCTTGAAAAATCAAGGAATTCGGACCAGTAGATCTAGAGATCTTAACGTTTAAACAAACGGACAAACTATTCTGCTTTATCATATTAGTATGTATAGAATCGCATTCTGTATAGTTTTAAAATGAAATTATTTTAGCGAAAGGACTTATGCTAGTTTAACGAACAAAATATTATTAAGTTTTTTTATACCTTTCGTTATACTGCGTTCGTATTAGAAATTCCGTTCTCCACTTTTCACAAATTTCTGATGGCATTGCGTCAGCGGCGGAACTCATCGCCGCGTTTTGCCTCGTTACCAAGGCAAGGAAATGAAAATATAAAATATTTTATTTTCTCAAGCGAGAATCTAGTATCGCTCGGACAACTTTTACTAGGTATATTAAATATAACGTTTCAAAGCGTGGGGTATAGTTCTCTTGGGCGGCGAGGGAAATTGGGTGGAAAATCGAAAAAAAAAACCGATGGCAGATGACGTTCTTATAACAAACTTCATACGCTACCATGGCGTATAAACATATGAGTGACATTCAGTAACATATATGCATGTACGACATTAATAGTTGCAGCTTCGAATTCAATTTCAATAATAAATTATAAGAATTTCCTAGTGGTCACTGACAACTATATTGACGTGGACTTTGACTTGTAAAATGGAAACACGACTTTTTGACCTGTTCCTGCTGAAATTACCAAAAATCATCCAATTTCTAGGTTAGGGAATGGAGGATTTCTCGTAGTTATGAAACGACGAGAATGCTATATTTCAAGACATTGCTTTACGCTGTTCATCTTTTGTAACTGATTAGGCAGAAATAAACGAGTTTTAAGTCAATTTGTTGCCCACGCACTGCCTTATTTTGGATACATTGCGTGTTAAGTGGCGAAATTAAACTCTGGACTTTTTTTTTCTTTTTAGAGCCTTCAAATTTGAAATTAATTCATTTCTCAGATTGCGAACCCACAACTCGTAACAGTCAGACGTTGTGCTGCTACACCACGACGGCCTTCATTTAATGGTTTAGTTATTAGTATATCAATTTTTTTTTAAAGGTAATTCATTAAATATTATCTTTATTTATTATGAAATTAAAAATTTTACCTATATTCTGTAATAAACATAAGCACGATTCAGTACCCAAATCCCTAATTATTACAATATATAGACTCACCGTCATACCAAACTTAGTCAACCTTAGTCGTCCCCAAATCCATTCCAAGTACATTCTAACTACGAAACTATGTCAAATAGAATATTGTATTATAAACAGGTTTATTAATCAACAGGCAGTATGTTTTGTGTAAAATTATGGTTACTAATATCACTGAAAGATTTGTATGAATATTGGCTTGGATAACAAAAATCTGTGAAAAGTTTAAAGAACAATGGTTTTGTGTTCGATTTCCAGTCGTATTCAAGAATAACTTTTTTTTTTAACTTTGATAAGACAAACGCTACTTAACACGTTCCGTCACAAGTACGACTGTAAAACGTCTTAACGTTTTAGGATCTCTCTCTCTCTTCTTAGCATCATGCTTGATCCCGCATAAAGCAGAGTAGGCGGAGGGAGAGAGGGAAATATTCTATTAAAGCCATATTTTTTTTGGAAGAAATGTAACCAAATATAGGAACCTACGTTAAACTCCTGCCTTCAAAGACAAGTTCATCCTTCAAATTCATTTTGTTGTCGGGCCTAAGAGACCACGTCGTAATTTCAAAGTGACATAACCTATCGAAATTGAGCTCGGTCGTTGTTACTACTACCACTTATTTACGCAACGGCAACGGCACCCAACTGATGAGCATGGGTCTCACGTGCCCCGGGAGAGCTAAATCTAATAACTTATCAACTAGCCGCGTCCTCACAGGCCCTACCTCAGTACTTAAGGTTAAAATATATTGTTTTGTAATAAGTGCCATAAGTGTCTTTCTATTCATTTATATATAAAAAATATTTCTTAACAAACTGACCATATTATTGAGCAATATAATATCTAATATATCTTACAGCAAAGACAGTACTTGAAAAATAAGAAAATGTTCACTAAATTCTAAATCTTGATACTAAACAAGGACACTCAAAATATTTAGTCTTCTTCAAATCAGTTAAAAAAATATCATAAAAAGAAAAAAAGATATAATAAAATTTGAATGTAGCGGTATTTGAACCTGTACCTCTCCGAAACCGTAAGAGTGCTCTAACTATTAAGCCATAAGTTCTTATCTAAGTTGAACTTCTGGTACGTTGTAATAAGCGTATTAGAACTTTGACGTAGATTGATTAGAACAAATTATATTTATTTTTACATTAACGACATAAACAGAGAGCTTGAGGTTAAAACACGCAACAGGTGCGGGTTCAAGTCCCACATGAGGAAAGCAAACATTTAGTAGTTTATAGAGCCTAATTTCCTTTCTCAAATTTTCGATGTGGCGGTACCCGGTCGCGATTACTTTCAGTTCATTTATTTATTTATTTTTATTTATCAGTTTAGCCAATATCAAGTAAATAAATCAGCTTCACGCTGTATCCCACACACAGCAGGATAGGTAGAGAGAACTTAGTGATAAACCAGTCCGTTCCCCACCTTCCACCGAGTTGTGAAGGCATTGCGTGTTGAGTGGCGGAACACAACGCCACGCTTTGCCTTGACATTAGAGCAAAGTATTGAAAATATAAATTTGAATAAACAAATATTTTAATCCCTCGATTTGAGATCAAACCCACAACCAATCGATTTTACAGTCACATTTTGTGCCCCTGCGCCACGACTGGCCACCAAGTATCAAGTTAATTATTATTTTATAGAGTTCATAAAATTTATTCTTCTGGTTAATATTCTATTAAGAAATGATAAATTTGTTTATCTGTCCTTTATTTCATACCTGACCCTAAAGTCACTCGAACTAATATTAAAACAAAAACAATAAAATATTTTACCTTTAAAACTTTTGCATTTTATTGCTCGCGACGATTCCATCTATACCTAAGCTTTTTGGTGTGGTATTATCGAGATTTAACTGTTGTCATAGCTTTTAGGTTTCGTCATCGCTCACATCCCATGTGTGGGTTCGATTCTCACTTAGGGGAATGAATTATTGGATGCCCTCGCTCTGGTAAGGTTTGGTTAGGTTAGATAAAGTCGATCAAATGAAACCTAGGGTTAACTACACTCAAGTTTTTATTGGCATCGACATTCCGTTCTTAACGTTACGCCTCATTTTCGACATTCTGTGTTGAGTGACCGAGCTTAAAACTGTGCTTTGCCATTATACCGCAACAAGGAAGCAAAACTAAATCATTCCCGCAAGCTGGAATTGAAGCCACAACTGACGTTGTTCAGTCAAATTCTGTGCTACCGTCACGCCACGACGGCTACAACACTCGAACTAACTGATAAAACGATTATATTTCAAAAATAACCAGCTTTATAAGTGCAATTTCAATCGTACAATTGAATGCAGTAAGAGAATTTCCAGGTGCTCCTCGATATAACGCATGCTTACAAAACACTCCTCCTCGCTCTTCATAAAATGAACTAGATTTAACCTGTGACTTCGCCCCCTAAATATAACATAAGGTTCCTCTATAATGTGATAATTCAACATAACCAGATATTTTTAATTCGAACCATTAGTTCTTGAGATTGAGATTAGCACGTTCAACCAAACAAAGTATTAAGCTTTATGTTATTAGTATAGAACACAAACATGCGACTGTGTTTACGTCAGGGTATGGGTTCGATTCTCTCTCGAAGAAAATAATTCCTCGCTTTGGTAACGGGCAAGAGCGGAATAGAGTTTCGCCATCCAACACGCAATGTCTCCAGAATTCAGCCTAAAGTGGGAAACGAAAGTACCCTGCCATGAACGGGACACAATGTGAAGATACAAAAATAGTTAGTTAGATAACATAGGCGATACTAAGTAAAATAATTTATTATTTTAAATACGATTCTAGATAACTGATCATCTTAACGCCACTCTGTCCGCGAAACAAATAATAATATATAAAATAATAATTAATTTGTAAACTTAATTTACTGTTTACCACTACGATCTAGTGGTTTCATATTTAAAATAGAGAGTCCAGCTTCACGCTTTATCTCGCAATGCTACGTTATCTTTGCCTCTAGTCATTCATTTAGCAAGGGTGCGCAGAGGGAAGTTATAAGACAATTTGTTTTCACCAATTCACACAATCATCTAAACTTATAATAAAATCGTAACAGATCGTGTCTTTACTTGGAAGATATTTAAGAAAAAATGTCATTGGGAACCTTTATTAATATAACAGAAACCAAAAAAATGATTTAAAATTTTTGTGTGTTTGTCTGTGTGTTTGTTATATTATATTTGCCAATCACAGTACTGAAATTGGCACAGAACTCTCGGCGTCCGATTCGTACTTGGCCGATTTTTTCTTGAATAGTGTATAAATAAACATTCGAATATTTTAAGGGATTATTAAAGATATTAAAGATAGATAACCTTCAATTAAAAATCGGTTGTACGAGTGATTGGGTCATTATTGCAATTACTTTAAAACCAGTAAAGTAAACTGAAAACGACGAGTATTTAAATTTGTGTTTAAATACCATAAACAGTTTAAAGACTGCACGCGAAATTGGTGAGTTTAAATTCATTTAATCCGTCACGCCGTCGTGACGCAGGAGCACCAGCGCGTGAATATAAAAGCAACAGGTTGTGAGTTCGATTCTTACTCGAGGAAATTAAACATTGAATATTTTTATTGCATCGTTCTGGTAAAGAGGCAATGCGGGTTTTCAATTGCCACTCAACATACAATGCCTCCGATTTGGGCAAAAAGCTGGGAACGGAAGTACCTTTTTGGAAAAAAATTGTCCGTGGTTTGAGATTATGCGAAACTTGATAAGATATCGTTAAAATATTTTTCTTTTAATATTAAACGTCTTTTTCTATCATAAAAGGTTATACGAAGTGAAAATTGAACCCACGGCCATTCATGCAACCCAGTGTGGACTGCATGAATGGTTTGATGCCAAAAGCTTAACATAGAACTAATTCATTTGAACATAATTGATAAAAGCTTCAAAGGTAAATCGAACGTTCAATAGCGGCCATTAGAGAATTTGGGCGAGGATGAGTGAACCAAATAGAAGTAAAACGTGACCCACACTAATTTACGTATGGGAGGGTATTAAATTTATAGGCATTAACAATATTGATATCAATGGATTTTCATTTTTCACCCATAAGCATATACATATATGACAGAAAAATATAAATCTCTCCGTACTCTATTTTTATTTTTACTGGACTATTTTATATATATATATACATTTTTAATCTTAAGGCTATATTCAGCATATATCATGGACAAAAGCAGTTTTCCGTCAAAATATACTTCGATTCGAACTCTATATTTCCTTAGAATAATGTCTTCAACCAAACAAACTCTTGAATTTTATAATGTTAGTATACACTTATAATATATTCCATCTTAAAAAGAAACGAGGCCTGTCGTGGCGGAACGGCACAAAGTGTTACTGTAAGCGTCACTGGTTGTGGGTTCAATCTCCATTCGAGGAAATTAAATATTTATTTAAATGTATATTTTCACTTCTTTGCTCTCTTGATAAGGCACAGCTCGACGTTCTGCCGGCGGAAAGTGAGAATCTCAGTTTCTTAACACTAGGTTCCCTGTGCTTGCTGTGTGCAAGATAAAGCGTGAAGCTGAGTTTTAAAACAAAAAAAAAATAAAATAAACCATAACTTATTTCTTATAACAGTAAACACAAAATAACTTCATAATAAAATAATCTCACGTGCAATCGCGTACGCTAATTAAATTGCTTGCGTGGTTTCAATAATGTTGTTATATCGAACGTTCATTTGATTTTACTTTGTATTGAATGAACATTTTTGATTACAATTTTGTGTGACTATATTTTTAATAAGACACACCACGTTTTACTCTTATAACTGGGCAGACTGAGAGATCTTAGTGTTAAGACACTCCGTCTCTTACATTAAGGCACTGATGTCATCGTGGTGCAGTGGCGCAATCAATCAAGACAGTTGTGGGTTCAATTCTCGGAGAAATTTTCAATTACTTATAAATATAATCATTTCTTCGCTCAGGTAACAACAATAACAATGCCTCAAACATTATGACTGCGTGAAGCCGAAAAATAAACAGACTTCGTTCCCAACTTTCCAATCATTCTTTTTTAATATTGCGTGTTAAGTGGCGGAACTCAACACCGTGATTTATAAACCAGAAGAAAAAAAAAATGTCATTCAGTTGTGTAAATGTTTAACTTTCGTAGGTTCTGGAGTCATAATATTTGCATTTTAATTATGTACTTTTTATTATTACTATTATGCAAATATTACGAGGGCAGTCGTAGCGCAAGGGCACAAAGCGTGATTTTAAGAGCGACTGGTTGGAGGTTCGATCTCCACTCGAGAAAATGAAATATTTGTTTAAATTTATATTTCCGTTTTCAGAATTCGGTGTGGTACGGAGTGTCTTAACACTAGATTTTCTTTGCCTACCTTGCTGTGTGCGGGATACAGCATGAAGCTGACTGTTAATTATTTACTTTGTTAGCATTTATCCGATATTGGTAAATAATTTCAGTTATTATTTTGAATACAGTTATGTAACGTTTAAATTGTTTCGCGGTTATAATTCAGCTATAGAGTATTGGAGGAATTTAATATTGGGAGTATACTAAAAAAATACTAACAGAGCGTCTATTTCACAACATTGTATTTGCCACTCCAAAGTATGTATAGGTTAAGAGACAGCTGCTCAATTAATGTTTTATAGTATAATTTTTCTTTTAAAAACTGTGTTTTATTCTATGCTGAAATTTATTTTTTTATAATGTAAGCTTTGCCCGCGTTGCTAACGATTGATCGACAATATGCCAAATAGCGAAACATGACTTAAAAATACTGTTCAAAAGAACTCTGACCGCTGTAACAGTATGTACCTCCGATATAAGTTAAAAATAAATAAATAAATTAAATAAAATATGCATGGCAATACACATAAATAACATAGTTAATTATGAATAATACAAACTATATATTTTTGATACCATATTGATCGAGACGAGTTCGTGTATTGTCGTCCCGAATGTCGCGACCGTCGTTCTGTATATATAGGTGGTGGTGATGCTGGAAGGCAGCGGTCGAGTCGAACTCTAAAGTACTACGGTACTAATAAATATGATGCACATAAAGACTCGTACCAAATGTATAATGAATATAATATGATAATTCGAAGTTTATGATGGCACGATCTTTTAGGATCGAATTCCTTATAAAGGAAATATATGTGCAGGAGCGACACATATTATGGATTAAAGTTATCTTTGACCAATGTTATAATATTGAATGTTGCTTGACGTCGCGGAAGCTGACGTGATGGGCTTATGCGAACTCTCGTCTCGCAGTACGCTCGCGGTACGTAAGCTGTGTTTGTATGGCGTTAGCCATTGATATATTGATATACCATTTCTATGACTTGGTATACGACTAGTAGTAGGTGTGTGGTGCTATTTTATGTCCCAGCTCCGGTGTATGTAGTAGTGTCCGCTCGTCGCATACGGGTGTGTGGTGCTATTTTATGTCCTGGAACTCTGGTGTATGTAGTAGTGTCCGCCTACGGTTCGAGACACGACTGTGGGGTGTGTGCCGTGCGTTCATTTAACATATCGGCCGCCTTGCGGCAGTGCGTTCGTTCCAACGACTTATATTGATCTCACAAATCAATCAACATCACGAATCACAATTCTAATATAATAATCTTAATATAAACAAGCGTAACAAGTACCTTCAGACTGATCACACACAAACGTCCCGGAGAGTTCAATAAGACTGTTGCAGCCGCAGTCTGGTAGGAATTCACGGTGTGGGGCGGGGAGGTGCCCGTACTCTTTCTTCCTTTTATTATAACTAGTTCGCAGTTATAGTGGAGAGGAAGATAGGACGCGCTCTTGGCTTTTCTTCGGACGAGCTTCGAGTTATGACAATGTCATATTGTCGAGTTTCCAGTTATCTAAATAACTGACACAAGAACAACTTCTGATGGCAAATATGTTATTAAAGCGATACCTTCTAATGGCATAATATAAAATTCTTAATACTGTTACCTCTGAATCTCTAAAAGATTTTGGGTTCTTCACGATCACAACTATAAACGGTTCTAACCACTAGACAATTCACGAGCCAAGGGATTATTTATTAAATAATATTTTAAAAGGTGTTTGAGATAACAGTTACACCGCAGGTTCAGGTTACATTAAAACAGATAAGCTGATTAGTATAGCCAAAGCCATCCTCGTTAAATTGACTGTTTAGTAATATATTTTTTCAGTTCAGATGAGAAGTCATTGCGTGTTGAGTGGCAGAAATCAACGCTGTGGTTGGCCTCGACATTTCATTTCCTCAAGTGAAAATCGAACCCACAATCAATCGCCTTTATAATATGCCTTGTGCCCCTGGGCCAGTACTGGCATCTGGTTAATAATTTAATTTAAATATTATAATAATTGTCAAAAAGAAACGTATTTTACAGCTATCGCTCTGGCTATACCACGAAGTGTCATAAAACAGTGCTATATATTTCATATCCGTGCTCATTTCTACAGTATGGCAGTCGCTATTACTCGTTTATGTTTAATATGATACTATAATTTTAAAACTAGCATCACAAAATATAATTTATATATCTTATAAACTTATTTATTATATATACTTCTGTTTAAATAATTCAATTCTCATATATAGTCGTATTGATGTCATAAATAAATAAATAAATCAGCTTCACGCTGTATCCCGCACTCAGCAGGGTAGGCAGAGGGAACCTAGTGTTAAGACACTCCGTTCCCCACTTTCTGCCCAATTCTGGAGGCATTGCGTGTTGAGTGGCAGAACTCAACGCCGCCCTTAACCTCGACACCAGAGCGAAGAAATGGAAATATAATTTTAAGTAAATATTTCATCTCCTCGAGTGGGGATCGAACCCACAACCAGTCGGTTTTACAGTCACACCTCATGCCGCTGCGCCACGACTGGCCTAGAATATGTCATTTTCTTAGAAAACTCGGTTGAACTTCAATTTTATAGTTCGGAGAAAGTAAAAAAAAATGTTGTTCTAAGTATATGCATTTACTTAATATCCAATTTTTTTTAAATTGACTTCTGGAAAATGCCAAAAGAGAAAATGGCCTCTTATAGTCTTGTTACTAGAGCGAATAAATGAAAATAGGTCATCCCCTAAATAGAACTTGAACTCAAAATTGTCGCGTTTACAGTCAATCGTGGCATCATTGCGCCACAATGGCCTCTAATAAATTGTATTAGTTGATATTTAGGTCCCTCGTCTATTAAATATGAAACCAAGCAACGCTTACGATAGCGCAAAAACTTAATTACGATAGACGGTGTGAAATTAATTCACATAAAACATTAAAATAAAAATAAGTTACATAATATATTTATTTATACTTATAAATTTATAACTTTTCCATTAGGTAGTTACCGAGTGACTGACTTGAAAAGTTTAAATTTGATATGTACCTATACTTATATATTCATATTTCGTACGATTGGTGTGAATTCAATCCCTATCGAGGATTGAACTACAAGTATTTTGATTTTGTCGCCTTGAACATAAGACAAAGCCTGACGATGAGTTCCGCCACAGAACATACAATGTCTCGAAAAAAGGGAAGGAAAGTAAAAAAGGTTAAATATAAATATTTTTTCACTTAAGTTCTTTAAAATAAATTTGCATTAATATATATAACTAGTGGGCGCGCTCAGCTTCGCTTGCTTATTTGCACCCTTAAGGGTGAAGGGTTCTAAAAAAAACTTCACATTTCTACGCACAGCGGTTACGGCTGTGCGTACGTCTTACCTCAGTCACTCAGGTACATGTTCTTTTATATATATAGGTTATATTAAAAAAAGAAATAAATCGAGGTCAGTCGTGACGCTGGGGCACAAAGTGTGACTGTAAAGTTGAATAGTTGTTGGTTCGATCCCCACTCGAGGAAATGAAATATTTATTTACATTTTTTTTTCATTTCTTCGTTCTGGTGTCGATGCATAGCGCGGCGTTGAGTTCCACAACTCAACACGCAATGCCTCCAGAACGCAGCGAAAAGTGGGGAACGGTGTGTCTTAATACAAGGTTCCCTCTGCATACCTTGCTGTGTGCGGGATACAGCGTGAAGCTGATTAATAGAAATAAACTGTCTAAACAACGACGACGTATAAATTGAGATACAAACACGAATAAGGCGTGACTTTAGTGGAACTTAGTATGTATAATATGCTAAAGAGCGCTCGGTCTGACTATCAGCGTGGTTAAATATTCAAATTATCCATCTATATCTATCTATACATAGAATAAAGTTGTAACTGATTGCAGCTTGCACATGAAAGATATATAGGAAATGTATTACTTATGGCACTGGTTCCCAACCAGTGGTCGGCGGACCACCAGGGATCCACAGATGCCGAAATTTGATGACTGAGGATGGTGAGATGAAGTTTCTGTTTGATTATGAAAGTTAATTTTTTTATACGTATATGCAAAGTGGACCTTGCTACCAAGAATGATATAAAAGTGGGCCTTAATCAAGAAAAGGTTGGGAACTTTTGAAATGTTTATTGTCTGTGCGTTTATGGGGGGTAATTTCGGATATAGAATTTTCATTAATAATATATTTAGATAAAACCATATCTTCCCTAAATATTTTGTGTTTGTTCAAACGATTAAGAAAGAACAATTTTTATACAACAATTAATAATTTTTATTTAAAATATCGCGCGTGCAGTTAACTAAATAGCAGTAAATGAAACTACAGTACTACCTGTAGATAGGTTAGTGAGAGTAGGAGTGATCTAAGAGAAGTTCTCTTTCTCTAATTCTCTTGGCGATCAGAAAAAATGGGTTAAAAATTTAAAGAAAATTAGAAGCGGCGACTAATAGACGTTTAAAGTACCTGCAAAGTTAACATGTGCAGTTTCTGAACGACTTCTTACCGATACGGCGTGAAGCCGATTTATTTATTTTTTTATTTTTCCTGAATATTTAATTCCCCAAGTGAGAATAGAATCCACGCCTGTCGCGTTTACGCTTCAGCCCATGGGCCACGACGGACTCATAAAATTTTGATTTGCGTGCTATCTAGATACCTACCTACTTCAGATCTACTGAGCTGGTCAAACTGTTGGTTACGAAACATGGAGTTACAACTATTAAGTGAATTACCAATTGTACTTCGAATCCTCAATGGTCGGTGTAAATTTAATATAAATAAATGAAATAATTTAAAAGTTGAAAGTAAATTATAAATTATAACAATGTGGGAATAACATATTGTAAGCACGATGATTGTTGATTCGATTACCATTCGGGGGAGTGAATTGTTTTCTGTTCCCTAGCTCTTGAACAAAGTGTCTTAATACTAAATTCCCCTTGGCTACTCTATATTTTGCAGGATCAGAGGTGCTCGTTTATATTAAATTAATATAATTATTCCTACGAGTGGATCTTGAACTTGTAGCCAGAAATTTTTTAGCTCCACGCACCATCCCGCCCCTAGCAGAGTACGCAGAGAGAACCTAAGAAGCTATTACAAAAATAATTAGTTTCTATTAAGACACTTCCGCCGAATTCTACAGCCATTCCGTATTAAATTAAGTGGCGAAACTGAGCGCCGCGCTTTGCCTCGTTGCCAGAGCGTGAAAATAAAAATATTAAATGTTTAATTTCCTTAAGTGGGAATCGAGCCCACAACCTGTCGTATTTACTCTGGCCTTCATATGTAACCGTGTAATTCATATATCACAAGAAAAGCATAGCCATATAAAAAAATTAAGCAAAATATTTTTCCCATCCAATTTCAAAGATCAAACGGCGATAAACATATATAACAATCCCGATAACTGCGTATAAATTTTACACGTGAAAAAACATAAAGGGATATTTCAAATATTAACAGCTATAAAGGTATCGAATATAATAATCGATAGGATTATGAGTATCCTAAGGTAAAAGGGGGCGTTGACAATAAATGTCGCTGTACAATACTTTGTTCGCCACTTTCCGCAGATTTTTTCGTAACACTGCGTGTTAAGGGCGGAACACAACGCCGCGCTTCAACTTGTTACCACAGCTAGGGAATGAAAATAATTCATTCGTGCAAGAATCGAACCGACAGCCGTCAAGTGCATGCAATATATATACGCTATATCGCGCTGTGACAAGACACTCCGTTTCCCATTTACCACCTAATTTTTTCGAGGCTTTTACAGGCATATTGAGTGTGGGAACACAACGTTACATTTTATTACAAGAGCGATGAAATAAAAATAATTCATTCCCCACAGTGGGAGCCGAACTCTCAATATTTTAACAGCTAAACCCTGCCACTGCGCCTCTACGTACGGCCCCAAAAAATATAGTAAATTTCAATTGTTTCTTTAAAAAAAAGAGTACAATATTCAAATAAGAGCTCATATCGCACATACTTTTTACGCATTCCAAAGAGATATACAGAGGATTTCCAGTTTTATCTCTCACCCGTATATTTTTTCTTACGTGATCCCTTCATTGATATTCCTTCACAACTCTCGATGTATAAAAACATCAATCATAAATGTTTCAGTGTAATAAAAAGGCATTTTTTAAACACGTATTTAATATCTTAGTAGCGTTCATGTTAAGTTATATGTTTCTAGATTGCCTTTATGTAAAAATAGGTAAGGAATAGGCAGTGGATTCGATTTTTAGTTAAGAAAATATTTGATTTTTCTTTCAATTAGTAGACCGTTTCATTGATTCGACCCTTCAATTAGTCATTATTAAAAGCAATCTTAGGAACAATTGTTAATGCAGCTTTATTGTGGTTTTATTGAGAATTGATAGCAAAGATACAAAGATATTTAATATCGAAAACGTAACTATTTAGCGGAGTTAAGTTACGTTACTCAATACGTAAATTTATCCTTGTTTTATATAAATCAATACTAAAGATCCAAAGCTCAAAAACAGCTTAATTTTATCCACATCGAGAGGAAATATAGCGAATTTGGAATATATATTAGAAAAGTATGTGGTATTTTACCTTTATTTGGCGAGCGTTTAGCTTAAATTGTGTTTTGATACAGTTTTGTAATACAAAATTGTATTGAGAAGATTGTAATTTTAGATTGTCTTTGTCATATTTGTAAATAAGTTGTATGTCAAGTTTTCTTGAAGTTTTTTTTAGATTCATCGTACTGTATTTCGAACTTCCAGTTTCCAACGAATCTAGTTGAGCTAGATTCAGCTTCTTACGGCCACGGGCATGTTTAAGACCAATTGATAGTTTTTAGTTTAAGTAGAGATAGATATCTTTAAAGTTGAAAATTCCTATTATTTTCTAAAAGCCAACATGTTATTTGTATATTGCTTATACATGTATGTAATTTTATCAGGCGTTCATACATTTCTGTCAAAATATGTATTATTGCGCCCAGAATATATTGAGGCCAGCCGTGGCGCAGTGGCACGAAGTGCGACTGTAAAATCGACTGGTTGTGTGTTCGATCCCCAATCGAGGAGATGACATATTCACTTAAATTTATATTTTCATTTCTTCTCTCTTGTGTGGAGGCAAAAACGCGGCGTTGAGTTCTGCCACTCAACCCGCAATGCCTCCAGAATTCGACAGAAAGTGGGGAACGGAGTGTCTTAACACTATGTTTCCTCTGCCTACCCTGCTGTGTGCGGGATACAGCGTGAAGATGATAAAAAATCTATATATTCATCTTTTAATTTCTTCCTTCTGAAACTCTTCTTCAGTCCTCAAATTATAACATAATATTAATAGATAATTAAATAATCAATGTTGATGCTAACTATCAAAAGTTGTGTGATTTTAAACTTTCGAAGACTAATCTGCATAAATGACTATACAGTATACACACAGAGGCGAGCCGGTCACTTTGTTTAACTTGAACCGTTGTCAGTACCAACTTACAAGGGCTTTGAAGTGTACTAAATGAACACCATCGTAACACTGTTCTTTAGGTTTTAGGTTTGATTTCCAGTTCGGATAGTACATAGGGAAACTGGGAAACTAGTGCCACTACTCCGTTCCCATCAAGATACTTCCAATCCCCACTTTCACTTCGCTGAATTCTGGAATCAAAAATTTGAGTATGGTCGTGCATGTATAATTTATATAGCAGGGTCAAATAAAGAAAATTTTCTATAAAAATATACTCTAACCGATCGACTTATATTATTGCATAAATGATATCAAAATATAATACAACCTACCATATATAACACCAGACGTATTCTTTTATATATTTGGATTTGAACCAACAACTATCGCTTACATTCTATATATCCCATATATAACAGGATAGGGAAAATACACTCAGTTTCATAACTTTCCACCCAAATTATCGAAATATTGCCTCAACACCGGCAGAGCTCAACACCGCGCATTTGCGTCTCACGTGGACACGTTTGGGACAACCCAACTCACGATTATCACAACCTAATTGCCTTATACATAACTGTAATTATTATTATTACACAAATAATTAAACGCATATACGCATGTCCATATATTGTGTGTTGTTTTTGTATGCGGCCACCATAATCTGCATAACGTAATTAAGTTTTATATTTACGCTGTGGTTCCAATTGTTTATTGTTTACTTTTGATATCTAGTTACGTCGCAATGTACTTACTTTTCGCCTTAGTAATAAGTAAAAGGTAAGAGATTCATGGAATATTGACAAAGAATAGCATGCTAGAGGTCGTTGTGGCGCAGGGGCATAAGGATGTGACTATAACGTGAGGGTTGAAGGTTTGATCTCCACTCGAGGGAATGAATTCTTATTTATTAATATTTTCATTTTATTAATATTTTCATTTCTTAGCTGGTGCCAAAGCAAAAGCCCGGCATCGAACACGCACTGCCCCGAGAAATTCAGGAACGGACAGATGTCTTAACTAGGTTCCCTCTATTTACATTGCTATGTTCGGGATACGGCATGAAGTTGATTTATTTTTAGGGTTCCGTACCTCGAAAAGAAAAAATAAATCCTTATAGAATCACTTTATTGCCCGTCCCCCTGTTAAAAACCTTTTTCTCAAGAACACGTGGAGATATCAAGATGAAATTTATGTCAAATACTACTTACTCTCTTATGTTCCTTGGAGCTGTGAAAAAATGATATTTCTAAACCAACGCCATCAAAAGATACAACCGATTATTTCGCAAATTTCCGCAAACTCACAAGATAATCAAAACATACAGGATACTTCCCGTAACTCAGAATCTTAAAAATTGTTACAAAGTATTGATCTTATAGCATAGAGAAAGGAAAAATAGCAAAAGCAAAGCAAAAGGAAAAATAGCGTAAAGCATAAAAAATATTTACATAATAAAATTAAATTTACTGTCTTATATGTAATTATTTATTCAATGTAATTGTAATTCATATGTATTTACGATACATAGGATAAATAATCACTATTTTTATAGATTTTAGTTATTTTGAGTATTTCAGGAAACATTTTTATGAAAAAAAATTGTTTTTTTTTTTGTTTCGGTTACTTTTATATGGTTTTTCTTGGTAACCTCTTAGAGGAATCTTCATTTTCCAAACACGGAGGCTTTCATGGTAGAGAATTAGCAATCACTGTGGCTTGGTTGCCAAACCCGAAACCATTATATGCCCAAACCATGCCTTTATATGGGTTTGATCCCATTTAAAGCAAACTCAATTGTCATTATCAAATAAACCCCACATTATATCTGTTACTTCTCAAGTAATGTATCAAACTTCCAAACTTTTAATTAATTTTGTTTATCTGTTTTAATTTCATAGTTAATTTAATTACATAGTTGCCTCTTAGAAAGGCCACAGTGGAAGCCGAAAATCACTAAGACGAAACCAATGTAGGTGACAATTGGGAGTCAGTCCATGAAGATCTCTAAGAGGTCCCACTCTACATTATGTTGTTATAATATTTATATGCAAGATGTTAAAATATTTCGTTAGTGCGATTCAGGCTAGTGATTTTTAGATGATTTTTAAGTTAAATTATAAATTATTTTGTATTTTTTTTTATACAACATTGTTAAGTACATATTAAACTATCATTATTCATTTTTTTATTATTTTTATTTATGTTAATTTTAAAGATTTGAGAGTTTTTTAATTAAGAATATCGTGGATTGTGATTGGTCCATTCTAATTTGTAGCGGACGCGTTCTTAAAATAGCGTTATCAAGGAGCCACGTCATTTATATATATTACAGTTACTAGAAATATTACGGTCGTCGTCGAGCAGGGGCCTGCCCTGTTGTAACAGTATGTACTTTGGATATAAGTTAAAAATAAAGAAATAAATAAAATAAAATATGCATGGCAATACACATAAATAACATAGTTAATTATGAATAATACAAACTAAATATTTTTTATACCAAATTAATTGAGACGAGTTCGTGTATTGTCGTCCCGAATGCCGCGACCGTCGTTCTATCTATATAGGTGGTGGTGATGCTGGAAGACAGCGGTCGAGTCGAACTCTTAAGTACTACGGTACTAACAAATATGATGCACATAAAGACTCGTACCAAATGTATAATGAATATAATATGATAATTCGAAGTCTATAAAGGAATTATATGTGTAGGAGCAACACATATTATGGATTAAAGTTATCTTTGACCAATGTTATAATATTGAATGTTGCTTGACTTCGCGGAAGCTGACGTGATGGGCTTATGCGAACTGTTGCAGCGACATTAACTGTGTCGTGGCTGATGCCGTCTCGCAGCACGTAAGCTTATGCTTGTATGGCGTTAGCCATTGGCGTATTGTATACCATTTCTATGACTTGGTGTACGACTAGTAGGTGTGTGGTGCTATTTTATGACCCAGCTCCGGATGTATGTAGTAGTGTCCGCCCGTCTCATACGGGTGTGTGGTGCTATTCTGACTGTTGCAGCCGCAGTCTGGTAGGAGTTCACGGTGTAGGGTGGGGAGGTGCCCGTACTCTTTCTTCCTTTTATTATAACTAGTTCGCAGTTATAGTGGAGAGGAAGATAGGACGCGCTCTCGGCTTTTCTTCGGACGAGCTTCGAGTTATGACAATGTTATATTGTCGAGTTTCCAGTTATCTAAATAACTGACACAAGAACAACTTCTGATGGCAAATATCTTATTAAAGCGATACCTTGTAATGGCATAATATAAAATTCTTAATACTGTTACCTCTGAATCTCTAAAAGATTTTGGGTTCTTCACGATCACAACTATAGACGGTTCTAATCACTAGACACATCACGAGCCAAGTATTATTTATTAAATAATATTTTCAAAGGAGTTTAGGATATCAGTTACACTGTCCCAAATCTTTAAAAGTGATTGCTGGTTCGATTCCCACTCGGGGGACTGAAAAATTTAATATATTAATTCCTCTACATTAGCATTCAGTTCAACCATTCAACACGCAATGCCTTAAGAATTCGACGGAAAGTGGGAAACGGAACAGTTTGAATGGGAAACGGAGGTTCTTAACACTAAGATTCCCTGGTTCCCTCTGCCTACCTTGGTATGTGCGGGATACAGCGTAAATTAAAAAAAATAAAAAACAAATGCGTATATCAACATTCGTTACAAAGGGTTCAATTCATATTTGTTCCCATATCAATAAAGCTATAAGCTATATGAAGCTTTAAATGTTAAAGTATGACAAAAGAGCATAGAATTTGATTCACTTTATACAAAATAGTACAAAAAATTCTTCCTGCCCGTACTGGCTTAATATTTATTAAAAAATAGTACAAAACTCAAATAAAAATTATTTAAATTCAGTATAATGAAAAAACACTTTTCTTTTTCATGCCGTGTCTTCGTCTGACAGCAAATGGAGTACTAATAAATTATTTTAGACAAACCGTAAATGTTGTCAAAAAATCTTTACACTGTATCCCGCACACGTCAGGGTAGGCAGAGGGAACCTCGTATTAAGACACTACGTTCCCCACTTTTCGACGAATTCTAGAGGCATTACGTGCTGAGTGGTGGAACTCAACGCCACGCTTTGCCTCGACACCAAAGCGAAGAAATGAAAATATAAATGTAAATAAATATTTCACTTCCTCGTGGCTCGCACACTTTGTGCCTCTGCGCCACGACCGGCCTTTATTTATGCAGCAGTATGAAATCAATTACGCATGAGGACTCGCTTTTACAGAAGCTATAACACAAAAAGATAAATCGTTGTTTTTTTATTATATCAAAACGAAAGAAACAAATAAGGCATATATGAGGCGATGTCTTGAGTACTAGAACTTAAGATTATTAAACATTCAGCGTGCGAGCCAAGTTCTTATATAAATCTTGTATACATGAAATGTTTAATTACGACCACACGGTGAGTTACAAAAGACATTCATTATAAAACTTTGCGTACATCAGGTAACAAAGTTTCTTACGAGGCTTACATACCGTACGATACTGTTTAAGGGTGATAGAAATTCAGTTAAAAGATATATTGTCACTTTATCTATAGATATTTTTTTAAATGAAGATGAAAGGAAATTAAATGAAAATAATTCGCTCTTTTTCTTTCATTTTCACTTAAAACTTAATCTTTTACATTTATAAATTACGGATTACATTAAATTAGACATAGGTTCCGGTCCCCAGTAACCCAGGTCTCTTTAACATTTCTAGGATCATGAAATTTAAATGAATACTTCTTTTAATGCAGTCGCAATTTTTCTTATGCATAAATTATTGTGCAGTTGTCTTTTAATAATAATGAAAAGTATCTGTAGAAATAAATAATCCTGCAATTATTGATAAGTACTGCTCTTACTTCAGAAAGTAACCATTTAATTCAATAATTCCAAGGAGGAAAACATCCCAAAAAAATTGTAAAAAAAATAATTTAATATTTTTTTTTAATTTCTAAATTACTTACTTTTAAAAAACTAACACCTTTTCTTTCAAAAATAGCACACAGGGAAGAATTTATGTAAAGATTTAGTAAAATTTTCATACACAGATGCTAGCAACATAAACAGGTGTAAACCATACCACTATTTCTTGAACATCGGATAGAAATAACTTTCCGGAGATTTACCCAAATCTTATCTCAACACGTTATATGAAACGAATGGGATTCCAACTTAAAGATGGATTACTTTTATTGCGTTAGAAATAAAATTTGTTGTACATTTTTTTATTAACTTTTACTGAACATGCCACTTGCCATATATAATATAGTTTTTATTAGTTATTAACTACAGACTTATAGTCCGTACCTTTTGTCATCGTGTACATTTTTTTTTATTATTTTTATCTTGACAATAACTAAAGAGAAAATTTAAAAATAATAATTAAATAATCATTATTCTTATTAACCACCGCAACAATACACACCTAATATAGATAATAAATGAAAGGGCTTTTTTTAGTAATTGTATCCAAAGCCCATATACTTATGTAGAGAACGTATAAAATTTGAACTCGCCTCGTGGAAACCGTTCAAGGGTTCTGACCACTGAGCCATAAATTCTCATCAAGTCACGACGAAATTTTTATACGCTTGTTATAACAAATTTATGTGATTAGCTGTGTGTGTAGATTTTTTACAAATTTCTAGTAACGAAAGATAATCTAGAATTTTAAACAAGAATAAAACTTAAGGAAGCCCTCGTGGCGCAGTGGAACAATTTAAGGTTTCGATCGGTTGAGATCCGCGTTTAGGGATATAAATATTTATATATTTTTTAGCCTCAAAGTGTATCGTAGGTGTATCCGTTACCCCCATTAAGACATCCTTTTTCCACTTTCCACACAATTCTTGAGGCATTGCGTGTTGAGTAGTGAAACCTAATGCCGCGCTTTACCACTATATCAGAGCGAGGAAATGAAAATATAGAATTTTTCAACCTCCGAGTGAAACTAGCCTGTCACGTTTACAGTTAAACGGCTTTGCAACTCCGCCACGATGGCCAAAAATTAATAAGTATAGGTCGAGATAAAATAAATATATTTAAATTATGATCGCTGAACACGCAATGAATGTTCTGGAAGAATATAGTGTCTTAACAATAGGTTCTTTACCCGCTAAGCTATATGAGGCATTGTCAAGCTAAAAAGAAGAACTTAAATGCATTTATAAAGATAACTAGTATATATTGTATTATATAATCAACTTTTTATACGTGAACTAGCTTACACAAGAACTTTTACGAATTGTGTTTAAGCATAATCTTTAATATTGCATTTATTGAACTGAATCAGATATGGTTGATTTGTAATTTATATTCATCGTTTATTGTTTTTTTTAGTTTTACGCATCTCCATGGGGAGAGAGTTAACAGTCTTATTGCGTGATCAGTTTCAGATACCGGGTTAGACACAGGCAACCTAGAGTTAAGACCCTGTACTTTCAACTTTCTGACTAAGTTTTGAAAGATTACGTGTTGAGTGGCAGAACTCAACGTCACGGTTTCATCGACAAAAAAATGTACGTTCATTATATTGAGTAAGAATCGAACTCACAACTATCTCAAAATATTGTCTAAACAGGAAACGACAGCCTCTAAATATTGCCTTCTTCAGTCTTTATTTTGGTTACCTTTGGTACCTAGTGTTAAGACATTTTTCTTTCCACTAGGAAAGCTTTCAACTTTTTCTTTCTACTAAGAAAGAAAAATACTTTTTAGCATCTCGTGGACGGTTTCCCAGAGACGTGGGTTCTAATATCGCTATAATCTCGGCTAGGTAATCTCTAATTACTCGCGCATAAAAATATTCAGTTCAGATTATTTAAGGCATAGGCATTTGATCAAAAGATGGAAAACGGAGAGATTTAACACCAGATTCTCTTTGCCTGCCCAGCTATTTGAAAATACAAAAAAAACTATGGCCAAAAAAATGCTGCTTATTTAATAATGATAAAATATTTTCCGCCTTTTTGAGTAAGTTGAAGGAACTTTTTTCATAATCTTTTACGACACAAGTTCTAGAAATATTCCAGACCGAGTTAGTTCTGTTGAAGTGTTAACTTCTACTATTAAGAAAAAACACGTTTTTATTATTTGGCCGTCGTGGTGCGGTGGGACGGTTACTGGTTCAATTACCACTTGGGGGTTTTATTTAATTTATTTTCTAGAGACAAAGTACTCAAGTTCCACTGTGCAATGTCTCGAAAATGCGGAAAATGCGGCTGCGGGCAGTGGAGATCGGAGTGTTTTAATAGTGGTTTCTGATCTGATGATCTGATTCAATATAAAGCGTGATAAAGCTACGGTTATCGCTATTTTTTAATATTTTTTAACATAATCATTTAAATCATTTAAACGTTTATGAATTCATCCCTACCTCTTATAAAAATGCGTGGAGGACAGTGTCTTACCCCTTCATCTTTTAGATGAACCAACCTACCTAGAGTTCAGACACTCCGTTCTGCACTTTTTACCGAACACTGCGTCTCGAATGGTGGAATTTAAAGCTTGGCTAGAATTACACTATTGAAAAATATTCTATTAAAACCAATTTAACTCTATTAAAACATGAGAATATATGTCTTTAAAATATAAGTATTTATAAAAAATAACGAAGTCTTTGGAAATAAATCATTCGCCTGCGGCTCCAGTGCGTGGAAAATGAATTTCCAAAAAAGTTTTAAATGTATCTATCAAAGAAATCAAAAGTTGTTCTTGAAATCTTTTAATAGCTTTTTCACTGATGTTTTCTTTTGTTTGAGATAAAAGTCACCTGCCGTCACCATTCGGGAAAGTGAATTGCTTTCATTTCCCCGTTACTTAACGAGTAATAACTTGAAATCGGGCGATACGTGGAGAACAGAGTGTCGTAACATAAGCATGCTTGAAGCTGCGTCTTTTATAATAATATAAACATTTCCACAGTATTGATAAAATTTCCCTGAATAAAAACAATATTATATTTAAGGGACTGGCTTAAGTCTATTTGCTACGTGTGCTTATAGAAATAATATAGCTGCGAATATTTCTGCACAGAAAAAAAATTTTGCATGAAAAGAATAATTTGAAAAAATATGATAATGACGAACGTTGTTTTAAGTTCATTCCATCGTTTACCATAACAACAAAATATTCCAGGAATTTGAACCCACAATAAACGTTACTTATTCATTTAAATTGGACCAAATAAAAACGTGAACTCATACCACATACATTACTGGCTTTAAGACCGCAAAAATATCTAAAAGTCTCTATGTAAATTTCTCATATGATAAATTGGAAGTCATTTGTCAGTGGAAGTATTTTATGTACATTTTTCCTTCGCGTTTTGGTAAGGGCGGTTAAAAGGTATCTAAGATCTAGCGTTTTCATATTTCAAGTAATCCGCCCACCTACAGTTTTAGAGTTCCGTATATGAAATGGCTCAAAAAACTATGTTCATATTTTTATAGTTTCACGCTGTATGCCACATATAACAGAGGGAACCTAATGTAAAGATTTTCTGTTCCCCTTTTCAGTCTAACTTTCGAAAAAATGCGTGTTGATTGATAGTATTTAATGCCGCGCTTTGTTTAGTCAGTAAAGTGAGGAACTGAAAATAATTTATGCCAAATAGTGGAGATCGAACCCACAACCGACACGTTTACAATCATACGGCGTACCACAACGGCTAATAGATTTATTTATTTTTGTAGAATTTAATATGCATCGTTATATTGAAATTACTATGCACAGGCGATTGGGTTAGGTTATTATTTTATTTTTATGTAGGTACTACTCTGTTCTACTCTATCTCTCGTATCTGACAAGTCAATAACTAAACTAACAAAAACATCTTCATTTTGCTTATTTTAGAATTGTTTTGAAGCTGGCTGTTGGTTGGCAATATCTTATCAGAATTCAAATTCTGCTAAAATCTTCTTCATAAAAAAATAAATAAAAAAAACTGTACAGAACTTACTTTAAACGTAACTTTCCAGCTCGACACTTTTTCATACATTTGCCGGCTATTAATTATAGCTGAAATAAACACGTAACGCTCCACTGTAACACGTTTTAATGACGTTTTAGTTTACCCCAAGCAAGTAAAGGCGTGGTGTATGAATATTTTATTTTCGCTACAAAAAAAATGTATAATAACCTATTTCATTTTTTTTTACATTTTTATAGTGCTTTGCATTTTAAAAATGTACAAAGATAAAATCTACTTTCACTTGGGGAAAATAAATCCTTTTTTTTTTAAATCAAATGAAAACTGTAGCTGGATTTGAATCTACTTCTCTTAGAAATTTACGTTAAAATTTTATTAGTTTTTTTAAATATGTAACTTATTTTCTTTTTTGTTAGATTAATATCTATGATTGTTTTTCTGACATTCACTGAACAGTACCTAGTTCAACAAGTATTTAGGGTCCTACATACCCTGCCATGTGCCACGAAAAGATAAAAATCTTTATAACCTAGGTAGGCAGAGGGAATTTCATTTCCTCGAGTGAGAATTAAATTTATATTTCCATTTTGTCAGCCTAGGTGTCGAAGCAAAAAGCGCTGCGTTTAAATCCGCCATTCGTCACGATGGCCTTTAGAATTTGGGGAAAAGTGGGAACAAATTTACATAACACTACACACACAGCAGGGTAGGCAGAAGGAACCTCCTTCTGCCTACCCTGCTGTGTGTGGGTACAGCCAAAAGAAATTGAAATAGAATATAATAAAATATATAAATAAATATACGCTATTAATATGCTCCTACCATAGGCTATTTATCATTTAGGCGAGATAAGACGGTGTATTATTTATACACTGTAATGACTTTTTAACCGACTTCTGTAAAAGGAGGAGGTTATCAATTCAAATGTTTTTTTTTTATGTTTGTTACGTTAGAACTTTTGACTGGGTGAACCGCTTTAAATATTTTTTTTATTTGCTAAAGCTAATACTTCCCGTATGGTTCCATTTTAATTTCGTTCATTTCTGGCAATTGTATCCATGAGAAAAACACATAGGTCTTAAATTTGCATTAAGATGAGCACGACAACTGGACCAATAAGTCAATATCAATCCAACCGAATTAAATTATTTTTTATTGAAATAAAAAGAATACACTTCAATGGTAGTTCTATGAAAGTTCTATGAAAGTTTGGTTAGTTTTTGATTATGGAAATCGGTTGAAATTGAAGTAGTTAGTTTTTTTGTTAAGAATCACAATTATTGGAGTTTAAGAGCAATTTTTGTAGATTTTGTTAGCACTCGAGGGAGAGCTACATTTAAAATTAAAGTAATTAAATAGTGAAAATGCGGTATAGAATTCCGTTATTCAATAATGTCTCAACATTATATATATATTCGATGAATCGGCCGCCAATATTTTGCTGTTTAGGTAAGAAAATTTGTAAAGACAAATACACCTTTTTATTAGATTCCACACATACACACGGGATACATCCCGCATATAGCAGGGTAAACAGGGAAAACCTAGTGTCAGGACACTCTGTTACTCACGCACCACTCAATTTTGGAGTCGTTGCGTGTTAAGTTTCGGAACATAATATTGCGTTTTATCTTTATTTTTTTATCTGAATTAAAAATAATTCAATCAACTGAGTGGAAATGCAACCCATGACCGTCGCGTATACACGCTGGGCGGTTGCGCCACGATGACCCTATTATTAATAAATAGACTCATAAACTAATAACTAATAACTTCGAGTGGTTTTTATTAATCATAGAATTGACTAACAGTCTGTATATTGGGAGTAACAAAATATTTTTTTTTGCATACACGCTATATCCCGCACAAACAGAGGGAACATAGTGTTAAGACACTCCGTTTCCCTTAACGCACTTTCGTTTCCCAATTTTCGCTAAATTCTAGAGGTATTACGTATTGAATGGCAAACTCAACGCCGCGCTAAAGTGGGAATAAAACCCACAACGCGGTTTTGCGGTCGCATGTTTATTATTACTCCTGTGTTATTGGCTTGAAAGAATAATATGATATGATTTTATTGTCTTATACTACGTTCTCAATTTTCACTTATTAGGTTTGAAAATGAAACAAAAAATCAAAAAAGGTAATACAAAGTTAAGTGAATGAATAGAGAATTTACACAGCTGGGGCATATGGATTACGGATTATCATCATTTAATTCAAATTTTGCGTAATTTAATAATTTTATACTTATTTCATAATTTTATACTTATTTCAATTTTATGTAGTTCTTTGTAGTTTTAATATCATCACGCTGTATCCCGCATATAGCGGAATAGAAAAAGTGTATTAGTTTTAAACCATTTTCTGGAATAAATTGTGAGCCATCAAAATATTAAAACATTACATTGAGATAAAACAAAAATATTTCCATTCACACTCACTCTGGTAACGAGACAACGTCCTTGAGGTTCTGCCGCTCAATACGCAATGCCTCCAGAATTCAGCAGAAAGTGGAGAACGGAGTATCTTAACACTAGATTCCTTCTGCCTACCCTGCTGTGTGTGGGATACAACGTGAAGCTGAAAGAAAAAAAGGATGGGAAATGACTCCACGACCATCGTCATGACTGTCAGATTGCTGCCACGATGGCATCTATTGTAATCATTTATTATTTAAAACAAATACTACAAAATATATACAAAATATCATCTAAAACAATTCATACTAGGTCCGAATATGTCAAATAAAATATTAACAACCATACTTTGTAGTCGAGGGGATAGCAAATCCGTCAAAAGCATTTTGCATATCATTTGTAGGTAAACTATTCATGCCCTTCTCATATATGTATATAGCAAATACCTGGGTCCTGGGTAAATCTCGAAGGCTATTGGACTGTGACGATCCTATTGCTTTGTAGGATTTTTTTATATTTATGTTTAAATCTGCCTTTATGTCTAAATAATATATACAAAGGCCAGTCGTGGTGCAGTGGCACAAAGTGTGACTGTAAAACCGACTGGTTGTGGGTTCGATCCCCACTCGAGGAGATGAAATATTTACTTAAATTTATATTTCCATTTCTTCGCTCTGGTGTCGAGGCTAAGCGCGGCGTTGAGTTCTGCCACTCAACACGCAATGCCTCCAAAATTCGGCAGAAAGTGGGGAACGGAGTGTCTTACTCGAGGTTCCCTCTGCCTACCCTGCAGTGTGCGGGATATAGCGTGAAGCTAATTTAATTTAATTTTAATTTAATATATTACATTTCGGAATTTATCCGATCATTAGCTGTTTCGTGTGGGGATGTTGATATAGATTTGTATCTTAATTTAGTCAGTTTCACTTAACTTATCTTGGTTAGATTGTAACAGCGGTAGAATTCGTAGTTGGTAGAGAAGTAGGTAAAAATAACCTTAAAACCTTTATAATTATTTTCAATTTGCGAACTGTACAGGGTAGGGTATGCAGGATATAACATGAAGACAAAAATATATCATCTACGTCAATATATCAATTTAACATGTATACAGTATAATTTAGGATTTAACTTTACTAATGTAGAGTCAAAATTGCATTTTATACCTCATAATTCTGATTTGCATACAGATAGTACTAGTTAATGTCTTTTATATTTAACATTCAACGTAGCGCCTGTGGAGCCAGACAAAATAGCTAAACTCGTTTAAAGTCATTCTGTAGTTCTGTTTATAATGTCATACAATATGCAACAACTGCTATGAAAATTCGACAATGGCACTTAAATACAAGTAAAATTTTGTATTCTTTAAAATAATAAGACAAGTGCGAGTCGGAATCGCCCACACCCGAAGGATCCGTACCAATTTTAGGTTAGTAGGCTAACGGGAAGTAAAGTTCACAAGCTTAAGTTTGCTCTTTGTTACGCATTTTATTTTATTTTTTTATTTCCCGTTGCATTCTGTGCTAAGATATTTACTTTTTCATGAGAGCATTTCAATTTTCTACTTTCCGCCACATTTTTGAGGCATTGCGTGTTGAGTGGCGGAACTCTAGGGCGTTGCCTCGTTAGCAGAGCGATATAAAATATTAAAATTTTTCATTTCCTCGGGTAGAAATTGAACCCACAACAGTTGCGATTACAATCACACTCTTATGCCACTGAGCCACGCCGACCTAAATAAAATAGCTGTTTGCAACTTACGAAAGAAAAACTTACGCAATTTATGAAATGAAAACGGAGATGCGCACAAAAAAGTGATCAGATAAGGTTTCCGTTTTTTTTCTTTGTTAGAGTCATCTAGGTCTACCAGCCTAGCTAGTCTAAGTGAGCGTGGAACCCCAATATTAACTAAAATAGTAAAAATATATCTAGTAATTTCAAAAGTATTATTAAAATTTTACTAAATTATTCACTCATTTTTCTGTAGAGTAAACTGTTTTATCAAGAATATACAACATATTTTTAATCATTTATAGCTTTACACTGTACCTGTGCGTTGTCTGATACCTGAGCGAGGAATGAGAACAATTCATTTTCTCTAGTAGGATTCGAAATCACAACCATCACGTTTGCAATCGCACTCTGTTCCGCTGCGCCACTCTAATTTTACATGATGGTTTAAAAGAACAAAGAATAATGACAGTGTCAAAAAACAAACTCTATACATTAAACTTTTTAATTTTCAAAACAAACAATGTAGAGGGGATGATTCTCACATTTTTCTTAATCAAAACATCTTAAGTCAAAAAGTTAAAGTTGAGAAAAGTTTTAAGCTATACCACGCCAAAGATTCCAAACGCATTCAACTGTAAACCGCTAATCTTGTTAAACATCGGATGCTCTGCACCAAATAAAAGCATTTAAAGTTTGAGCACGATTTTAGACAGAAATAAGCTCACTTATTTATTTCTAGTATTTATTTAATATTTTTTTGTATTAGGTCTTCTCTTTTGTCGGGTGGTCTGATTGTGCTGTTGATCTTTAGAAGGTTACTGGGGGCAAGTGTAGCTTGCACCTCAGTCTCCAGTTACAGCCTAAATTATTGTTGTTATTGCCACTTTGCTGTTGGACATTCCAAAAAAGGGGACATATGAGCTAAAAACGAAGGTTCGAATCCTGCGTCATTTTTTTGTAAATTTCTATAAAACATCAGAGTCAAGTCGTGGCGCAGGGGAACAAAGTATGAAATGATATAAAGTTTAGCTTGGAGTCAAAATTAGATGATCCCAAACCACTTTTTTTTTGCAGATGGCAAATGCAGAACCAAGAAGGCAGCGATAAAATATACAGATCATACAACCTCAACCAACAGAAATGACAATTTGAATCGACCAAAATGGCATTAAGAAACTCTTTACCAACTTTTGTAACGATACTTATTTGCACTTTGTGTCTAAGTGCACACGAAAATGCGAAAAAAGTACATAATAACGAAACAATTTTAAAAGATTTAGATAGTCTTATCAATACCAAATATATTTTAGATATTAGCAAAGATGACACTGTTATAAATTTAAGCTTACACAATTTAAGGTTAAAAAGAAATACAAACGAAAGCTTATTTTATAACGAATTGAACAACAAAACTAATAAAGAAGGAAAAGCAGATTTAAACGACAAAGATAAAATTGTGGCAAACAGATCTGATTTGATAGTAGACACAACAGAATATTATGATGTTAATTCAACCGAAGAACCTTGTGTAGGTGACCCTGAGTTTTGTAACATGACTAAAGAAGAATATATGGAAATGTTAAATGATTATATTTATCCTCAGCCGTATGAATGGGTATTGATAGCCACTCATGCTATAGTATTTGTAATAGGTCTTATAGGAAATGCTTTAGTCTGTATAGCAGTATATAGAAATCATTCTATGAGGACGGTCACCAATTACTTCATAGTAAATCTGGCGGTGGCAGACTTTATGGTGATCCTCATATGTCTACCGCCAACTGTTTTGTGGGATGTCACTGAGACCTGGTTCTTTGGGACGGCTATGTGCAGAATCGTGCTGTATTTTCAGGTATGTAATTTTTTGATTATTTTGAAAAGTGTTCGTTTTCTCATTTTTTAGTGTTCCATACTCAAGGGTAAAGAAGCATTCTGTTGCTAAGATTCCTTTGTCCGTCCGTCTGTCATCAGACTGCATTTCGGGAACTGTGATTGTCAGACCGTTGAAATTTTTCCAGATGATGTATTTCTGTTGCCATTAAAAAAAACAAAGAAAGAGCAACAAGTACTAAATATCTGTACTAAATAAATATTTGAGCAGTCTCCCATCCATTCCAAGGTACTGAAACTCTTCGTATGTAAGGCCGATTGGCTTGATTAACTTAGCATACAAAGTGAGATGCATGTAAAAGGCACATTAATGTTGTATAAAAAAATATTTACATAAACCCAAAGTTATATAATTACGAACTCTCATGAGAAAAGAAACAATTTTTCTTTCTCTTTCAAGAGATTATACAACTCAAATAACATTACAAATTTAAATCTATACTTTCATATCTAATTTGAAATTACTGGTTGTAGCCATTACATCACAGTTTCGAAACTAAAACCAAAAAATGTACTCATTTATTTCCATCTGATCATTCTTACTATTCGTGGAATTCTTATTCTGTCATCGCTAATTTTAAAAAAAGTATTACGCCGCACTTAATAAAAGAAAAACAATTCTATAATTAAGCGAAGTTACAACTTATATAGCTATAGTATGACGACCACGAGGTGCGGCTTCAAATCAGGCTTCATTTAAAAATTTCATACGTTGTTTAAAAAAAGGAACTTAAAAACTTTTTATTTCAATACAATCTGTCATACGTCATATATATATTTGCTTTTGCCAAAGCCTTAATCCTTTCCGGCATTAGCACAGTTAGTTACCCTTTGAGGGGCGTGTGTGACGCGATTGTCCTTTCAATTTGGACAAAAAATTAAATATATATATATATATATACGTTTTTTTTTATTCTGAACTGAAACAACGTCAAAGGGGTAATTGGTAAATTGGATAGAATTTTGTGTTATTTCTATTTTTATTTTGTTTCTCGTATAATCACAAACTTTGTATAGTTATAAATTATAATATATATCTAGAAAAATAAAAGAATGTGATGGCTTACTGAAAATAAGTTTTTTTTTCTCGTTTAATGTATTTGATACAACTCTGAATTTATTTTGTTACCTTATTTAAGGCCCATAACACTATACGACGCCTACTTAAGAGTTTTTTAACCTTTTATGCAATATCCCACCTATAGCAGAGTAGGCGGAGGAAACCCGTTGATTCTACCATCCAATATGCAATATCTTGAAAATGGTTATTGCTTGGGAAATGGAATGTCTTAACACTAGGTTCCCTCTTCCTACCCACCTACGCGCCCAAAAGCGTCGGTATTTTTTTTTTAAGTTCAAACGAATTATAATCTTTAGTTACCATTATCCATCTTCCTTAAAAGAAAACACGTAGTATGTCTAGTCTAAGTTCAATATCAAGTCCTATAAAAGTTAATAAATGAATTTTATTCAAACAAATTATTTTATAAGAAATAAAATTGAATAGATATAGATAAAATATATAACGATCTTAGATTTCCATACGGTAAAAAGAAAAACCACTTTAATTATAGTTAAATTCGTTGTCTGTCCATCTTTAATAGTAAAATTGTTACAAAACTTTAGATTTTAATGAATTTAAATTAATTAGTCTTTGTCCTTCCGTCAATATTGTAGTTTTATGTGAACAAACTTACGTTTTCGATCGCTTAACTTATTTTCCTATACAAAATTCTATAAAAGCTTTTATATAATGTGGTAATTTATTACATTAACTAACTCCTTACTCAATATGTCTACAATACGTCTAATGCCTTGGAAAATTACGTGTTTCAACATTAGTTTCCCCTTGCTTACTCAGACAAAAAGCAAAAAAAAACAATTTATTCAACATACAAAACCATCGCAAGGTACTCTTTCTATTTAAATTTAAACCACACAACCGTAATTATTTGATTTTTGATTATTATACATCTCACTAATACGTATATTACTGGATAGGACGGAAAGAAATCTGTGTTAAAACACTCCGTTCTTAAAAAAATAATTAATTAGCTTCACGCTATATCCCGCACACAGCAGGGTAGGCAGAGGGAACCTAGTGTAAGACACTCCGTTTCCCACTTTCTGCCGAATTTTGGAGGCATTGCGTGTTGAGTGGCAGAACTCAACGCCGCGCTTTGCCTCGACACCAGAGCGAAGAAATGGAAATATAAATTTAAGTAAATATTTCATCTCCTCGAGTGAGGATCGAACCCACAACCAGTCGGTTTTACAGTCACACTTTGTGCCACTGCGCCACGGCTGGCCTCAAACGTGTACTGGTCCTTTCTTAAAAATTATATAAAATGCCTAAAAATATTTACAATGACTAATGTTTATTAATAATTTAGTATACTTTTGTCAAGTTATTAAAAGCTAAATATTTATATAAAAATAATATAAATAAGAGAAGAGGATATTTATAAACTTAGATTACGTCTCCTGCCATAATTAAAAACAAAACCGGCGGAGTACGAGTCAGATTCACGCACCTTCCATTCCATTTTGCTTTATTGATGGGAGAATATTGTTAAATATCTATGTTATTTTTTTATAGTCTTTTTTTAACGGCGACAAAAATACCTACATAATTTGTGAAAAGGTTCTAACTGTTAGGATTGGTGAAATACCGCCTGGTGACACGCGGACAGACAGTAAAATTTTACTGATATTTCCTCTTTTTTGTACCGAATCCAAAAAAATGCACATACGCCACTTTGCACAAAATAATTTATATATTTTTTAAGATATTTTATTTAAGGCTTTAAGCTTTGCCAAAAAATTTACACCAATATATTAGCTGGAATACACTCGAAATACAAAAAGGGTAAAGAGGGTTAAAAATAAGCACCTCATTTCAAAATCTCACAACAAACGTTGTTCATTTCACATTTGCCACGGAAATTTGTGAAATTAAACTACTTATGAATTTTCCCGAGTGTTAAATGAAAATAAGGATTTAATTAATACCGACCGACCGTCTGTCCCTAACTTTATGATCTCATATAAAATTTATGATTAGGTCCAGTCCAGTCGGTAGATATAGAATAATATAAATCACCTTCACGCTGTATCCCGCACACGAACACGAATTCGTTCCCTACTTTCCGGCGAGTTCTGGAGGTGCTGCATGTTGAGAGGCGGAACTCAACGCCGCGTTTTCCCTCGACACAAGTTTATCAATAAAAATATAAATATAAAAAATATTTCATTCTTCGAGCGGGGTTCCCAGAACCAGTCGATTTTGCAGTCAAACTTTGTGCTCCTTCGTAGATATAGAATAGATCACGCTTTTTAACGCATGATAAGATAGGCAGAAATAACTTAATGTTAAGAAACTGCGCTCTCTGTATTTAACTCGACTTGGAAACAATACGTGTTGAGTAGTGGCGTAACTCAATATTGAGCTTTGTCTTGTTAGCCTAAAGAAATTAAAATATATAAAATTTAATCCCCACATTGATGATCAATCATATTAAGTGTTTGAATGCTCCGATGGTCTCTAAAGTTTGACTTCGTAATGTTTCTATTTATACATTTTAATAACTCAATGGAAATGGTACAAATTAACCACGACTCTATACACTCTACATTCCGTGTATCATCATCAATTATCTCGTGTTTTCTTGTTGTGACTTATCGTAACATATGTGTACCTATATATTATACCCAAGAATGTCCAAGAGAGTAGATTTTGAGATTTTGAACGGGTTTCACATTTTCAAAACACCGGCGCACAATAAATGCATTGCTTATGAACAGCTCAGAGACAATTTTTATACACAAATAGATTCTACTGACCCTACTGACATTTACATAGAAATTTCTGTTGTAGTGAATTTGTACAATAAGACTTAAAAAAACCTACGTGTTTTAGTTTCTTAAGCATTCATTTTTTTTTTTTTTTCAAGTATTAAAATCTAGTACAAAATAATAAAAACGATTAAAGTTCCCAGCAACTTATTTCAAACATTATAAAAGCTCGTGAAAACCGGCGTACCTCGTTGTTTTGTGTGTATTTACAAATTGCTGTACAATTATCGTGTTCATTAGGCGTATTGTGTTACATTATTATTAATATTATTTATATGAGAAGGTGATACCAACGTTGTTTATTTATGGCTAGAATTTCATCTTGGCTTGTTTCATTTTAGTTTTCTTTTGCTTCTGCTACTTGTAAAATGTTAGGCTATGAGAAACTAATGCCAAGACACACCCTTCTCCACTTTGAGCTCAAATAGCACGGTAGGCAGAAGGAACCTGGGAACCTGTTAAAACAATGTATTTCCATTAGGACGCTGCCGTTCCCCACTTACGAATGAGAGAGAGAGAGAGAGATTTTGGAGATTGAGACTGAAAATTTACGTCACACTTTGCCTCTACCAGAGCAAAGAATATACACATTAAATATTTAATTTCCTCGGTATCGAACCCAAAACGCAGTGCTATGACTGGCCTCATCTGAACTCCGCATTTAATTTAGCCAGTGGTGATAAAATAAAGATAATTCATACTCCCGAGTGGACACAACAAACAAGAGCCACTATGAAAAGAAAAAAATATCGTCGACTCGTCTTTAAACTCGACCTATTTAACTTTAGAAAAGTTAATTTTAAGAATATTTTAATTAAGTTATGAGTCTAATTTTTTAAGTCCACAGCATTCCTTGAATAATAATGTGGGTATGTCTCAGCATATTAAGATCGCCGGAACATTGATGTGGGAATTCTAACTATGAAAATGCATATACGAGTTTGCATTAATTTCTATTATTATATATCACCTATAATTATAGTATTTTTTTTCTATGAATATTCTAGTTTAGGTGTTTTTTTTTTCTGTTTTCGTTATCATTAGGTATTTATAATATTATGTTTTATCGGTTAGTTCTTTTTCAAATTGAAACAGTAAGAAGGGGGAACCTAGTGTTAGGACACTCCGTTCCCCACCTTTCGCCGAATTTTCGAGGCATATTGAATAACGTACCAGAAGGAACTCTTTGTTATGCATTTGTAGGTATATCGTTCTGTCTGTCTCTCGAGACAATTCTTTCCAAGTGTCAAGTTGAAATGAATACCAAACATGCATGCTTATTGCTACCAAAAAAAATCTTAACAAACGATACAAGTACTTAATTTTTTCTTTTGCTATTAATATAATGTACGAAATTGGCCGTACAGACAATACTTTTTTTATTGTTATTTAAGTAGTAAGTAGTAAATAATTTAAGTAATTTAATTCGGTGGAAAACGGGGAAAGGAGTGTCTTAACACTAAATTTCCTTTGACTACCCTGCTGTGTGCGGAATACAGCTTGAAGCTTAAGATTTATTTATTCATATAATTGATAAAATATTTTTACGAAAATCATAGAGTAAAAATGTTTTATAAAACTTAATTTTCATTTTTTCAAGACCGACTTGATCAGTTGTTCATCATCGTCGGGTAAATACATTATCTTGTGGCATATTTTCAACTAACTACGAACGTGTTTTTAACGGTTTTTTATCGAATTACTCGTGGAGATAACTAACTTGTATATTGTATTTTTTTTTAGTTTCACGCTGCATCCAACACACAGCAGGGTAGATCGAGGGTACATGGGAACTTAGTGTTAAGATATTCTGTTCCCCACTTTCCGACGAATTGTTAAGATATTGCATGTTAACTGGCAACGGAACTCAACAACGCGCTTTACTTCGTTGCGAAGAATTATAAATTTTAAATATTTCATTACTCCTAGTACAAATCAAATCCACGATCGTCCTATTTACCTCAGTCTCAGCCTTAGACAGCCTTAACTTATTGAGCTTAAATATTACAAATTTTGGATATATTCCTCTGTATTATCTATCTATTTCTTTTTTCAAGCATCTCCCAAAATTTAGTTAGGAAGGTAATATCAAACCGATCCCTTCTTACCACCCAAATAGACATTATTAATTCTATTAGCTAATCGTTATATCCCACATATAACCGAGTAGGCAGAAAGGAATCTGAGAAACTATTCCTAAGACGTTCCATTCCCATTTCCGTTGCCCACTTTCGCTGAACTCTGGAAAGTTGTTGATTGTTCATCTAATCGTTATTAAAATCTTTATACGTCAACACTCCCCGCAATTACTAGCGATAATTGTATCTAATAAATCAAGTACAAACGCGTCATGTAAATTCCAGTTATTATGAAAGAAGATATCAACGTAAATACTTCATGTCCACGACATCAGACGTTATCAGTAACTTAGGAATCGATTACACGTAAAATATTAAATGTAAATACAAAAAATCTAGTTTTTCCTCTCCATTCTTTCTTTAATGTCTATACCTCTAATAAAATCGTAACGGATCTGGTATCTGCACTTGGAAGACATTTAAGAAAAAAATATTTTGGGGACCTTTATTAATGTAGCACAAAACAATTATTTTAATTTTTTTTGTCTGTTTGTCTGTGCGTTTTTTATCACTAATCTCAGAATCGGCTTGACCGATTTAAATATGGTTTTCATTTTTGGATTCTGTCAAGCTTCCGTTAACATATAGGGTTGTTTTATTACAATCGGTTCGACAAATTTGCTAATTGTTGTAACAGTTATTTTATTCAACTGTTTTACCGAATTGGCTGAATCTTTAGCTTTCAATTTGTATGATGATAAAAAACAATGAGATTTCAAGATGTAGAAACGGGATCGGTATTTATGCTGGAAAATTGCGCTTGCCGCGTACTTATCGTACCTAAATACCGTACCGCTAAACATTTTCCTTTATATATAATAAATTTTATGAGCAAAATTAAATAGATTCCCAAGAAGATTCTCGAGGATAAAAAAATATTTATTAAAATAATTAGAAAACTAAAACTTAACTTCACACTATCCAAAGCGGGGATATGTATAAAAAAATATATTTCCATTTTCTTTGCTCTAGTATCGGGGTATAGTGCGGCGTTGAGTTCCGCTATTCAATACCCAATCCTTCCAGAGCATAGCTTCCAGAATTCGGCGGAGAGTGGGGAACGGAGAATTCTAACACTAGGTTCCCTCGGTCTACCCTGCTGTGCGCGGGATACAGCGCGAAACTGATTTATATTTTCCAATCACAACTCTGAAATTGATATAGAAGCCTCGGTGGTCAAGTCCGACTTGCACTTGGCCGGTTTCTGTGTGTATTTAACACAAACAAATATTCATATATTTCAAGCGGACGTAGCCGTACTCCGCCGGGTGCTGCTAGAAAATAAATATAGTTGACAAGTTAAATAAGTCAAAATCCCTTAAATTCACATCACTAAGTAAATTTCAATCTTTTGACATGGCGTCAGGCTTTCCAACTTATTTGATTTATTTTACCCTTTTGGTTGTAAAGCTTAATTAAGATTATAAAGATTTAACAAACTTTTCATTTAATTTACACTTGTAAAATGTGAAAGAGATTTTTTTTGATGTTTGTTTATAATGTAAAACTTCGAAAACTAATTGATCTAACTTAATTTTTTGTTAATCACATAAAAGTAACGATATCGTCGGCGAATAAATCTAATAAGTTCTTTAAATTTTTGAATATTTTTTTTCTGCTACTAACTGACAAACGATGCAGTTGAAACTGGAATGTATAGAGATGCATTAAGTAAATTAAAAATTAAAATTAAATTAAATTAGCTTCACGCTATATCCCGCACACAGCAGGGTAGGCAGAGGGAGCCTAGTGTGAACACTTTGTTCCCCACTTTCTGCCGAATTTTGGAGGCATTGCGTGTTGAGTGGCAGAACTCAACGCCGCGCTTTGCCTCGACACCAGAGCGAAGAAATGGAACTATAAATTTAAGTAAATATTTTATCTCTTCGAGTGGGGATCGAACCCACAACCAGTCGGTTTTACAGTCACACTTTGTACCACTGCGCCACGACCGGCCTCAAGTAATAGAGTCGATTACTCACAATTTTCGAAATTTCTACGTGAACGGGAAAAAAACGAGACTTCTTATAAATGTCATCCACGTTAACAAAATTACGGCCACTTATGCCACACAGTGCGGATTAAATATGATAAAAGAAATAAACTAAAAAAAATCTCTCAAGTTTCCGAGTAATATGTAGACAAACGTACAAACATCCACTAACGAAATTTGGCACGCGTGTTTGGAAGCCTAAATAGATCAATCCATCCATCATCCTCAAGTATAATACATACATACATGTCAGATCGATAACCGCCTTTTTTGTAGTCGGTTGAAAAGAGTGACGTGTCACTAACCTCTTAGTAGACGATTTACCAGCGACAATCAATTTATCGTCTAGTGCACTCAAAGTATTAAAGCCGCTATTAAAAGCACTATTTTCAAAATTAATATCGAACTTAGTTTTTAACAAGTTATATTAGTTTTCAAATATATTACAAAGACTGACATCTTCTTATTATATTTCTATTCTTATTTATTTGAGGCAATCACCACAACGATCTAGCATCTGACTGTGAACGCGATACTTGTGAGTTCGATTCCTACTGGGAGGAAAAAATATGAAATTACTTTTTTTTAAATTTCCCTGCTTGAATGAGGTATGAAACATTTAAATAATTTAAAAAAATCAAATTCTAAGTTCATTATATTTTCCAAGTAAAGTGCAGAAGAAAATAAGAAATTTGAATCAATATTTTTATAGCTAACTTTTAACTTGACCACTGCACCATCGTCACCTAAGCGCTCACTCTATTCTAAAATCCATTTTAAGTAAACGTTCACAGTCAATTACATTTGAAAAGTCCGCCAAAAGTGACTTAAAGAAATATTAAAATCTTTTCAGTTGCGTTTCTATGATTGAAATCTAACCTCAGAATCATCTACCACATTTTTTCACCTTCACGCTGTATCCCGCATACAGCAGGATAGGCATATGGAACCTTCCCAGGTTCACACCTAGTGTTAAGACACTTTCGTTGTCCAGTTTCCGCTGAATTTTAGAGGCATTGAGTGTTGAATGGCGGAATTCAACCCCTATTTTTCCATTCTTGTCCTCGAGTGGGAACCGAACCCACAACCTGTAAAATGGAGAGCAAATTGACTTATATATCTACTCCGCACTGCACTTCTTGCATGAATTCAAGACATTACGTGTAGTGTGTTGAAACTGAACGCCACAATTTGTCTGTTAATCAATAGACCGGGAAAATTGATAATTCAATCTTCTGGATGGGAATCGAACCCACAACCTTCGCGTTTACAACCCGACGCTGTCCATCTACTCCACGACGGCCTTATCATTCAGAATCGTTCACAGTAAATTACATTTGAAAAGCCAGCAATAAATAACCATCAAATCGGCGCGGCGGAGAAATAACTAAAGTGCTTCCAGGCCCGAGATGAACGGTTTACACTCAACGCAGTTCTACTTCACTAAACTGCAATACTAAAATATTTTGGTGATTTTATTTTAAATTTGAAGAAATTTTTGTTTTGTTTTGTTTTTGTTTATTTTTTTTTTCAATAATTTACTTAAATTGTACCGCAATGTTTGTAGATACGAGATGTTTTTGTTGGATATTAAAAGTGTCAGTATAAAAAAGCAGATGCTTGTTGTATTTATTGTGTTATTATAGTATTGGGATTATCCATTTCGAAAATTGGACAATGTGTGTGGAACGATGTGTCCCAATAGTAGATTCCTGTTGTCTACCTCGCTATATGCGGGATACAGCGTGAAGCTGTTTCTTTTTGCATAATCACGTTTTCAGTTTTTCAACTCCAAATCCATTATTTTTTAATGATGATTGTCGATATGAAAAAATTATAACTGATTGATCTTCAATTAAGTAAACTATAGTTAAATAAATTACCTAGACTTAGATTGTTTTATTTGTCTGTTAGGTGTATATATATTTTTTTAATATTTAATGTTTTCATTTATATAATAGGTATACTTTTTTGATTATGAGGCCAGTCGTGGCGCAGAAGTACAAAGTGTGACTGTAAAATCGACTGATTGTGGGTTCAATCTCCTTTATTTCGCTCGCTTTATTTAATTAATTATTATAGAATTAATATAATTTTTTTTAAAACAGTTAACGCCAACAAACCATGGATAATTTCGAAATTTCGAAGTCCTTTAGTTTTGCAGTCTCTATATAAACGACTACACTGATTTATTTAAACCGACACTTAAATTTCCCGAAACGTTTAAATAATAGATATAAAATATATTTTGCTACATCTTTTGATTATTAATATTTTGTCACTAAAAAAAAGAGAATGGAGTCATTTTTTTTTAAATTGCAAAAAACGGACTGCATGCATACAAATAAAATGGAATGAAAAAGTCACACAAACAAATTTGCATACAGCAACCGATTTCCCTTGTGTGTGCATAATTAGAAGATTGTTCCACACTTGGAACCAACTCTCCGTAATTGAATAACAAACAGCAACACATGTTGATGCATAATGTTAGTAGGTCGTTTAACTTTTATATACTTCTTGTTATTTAAGATATTTTATAATATTTTTACATTATATTATTAGATGAGGCCAATCGTGACGCAAAGGCAATATTTCTCTGGTGTCCAGGCAAAGCGCGGCGTTGAGTTCCTCCACTCAATACGTAATGCCTCCTGAAAAAAAAATCCTAGTGTGTGCGATACAGCTTGAAGCTGGTTCTTTATTATTCCATGTCGTTTATCAGTAGTAGGTTCTTAGTTAGTAGCATTGTAACTTTTTATATTCATCATCATATGGCTAGTCATGGCGGAGCAGTAAGCGTGTGACCCGTGTGAGTTAATGAGACAGGTTGGCTGTTTGATTCCTACTCGAAGAAATTAAATATTTTAATATTTTAATTTCCTCGTTCTGGTCATTTCCGTTACTCCATCAACAACGCATCTACAATTCGAGGAAACGAAGTGGATGAGAGTAACTCCTAACATTAAGTTTCCAGGTTCCCTCTGCCTACATAACCACGATGCGATTAACAGCGTGAAGCTAAAAATATATACTTCTCATCATTGAAATCGGACAGAAGGTGGAGAAGAAAAGGTCTTTTACTAGTTTGTTTCTGCCTTATCTGCCATACGCCAAAGTAAAAATTTAAAGAAGTAATTATAATATTATTTATTTTGCCTAACCTTATTAAAATTAAGCAGCGCGAAATATTCATAATCACGAAAACACGGCCTCTACTATAATAGGTCATTAACATAAAGATAGAAGGGGACATGTTAAATGCATTACATATTTCGTAGGTTGCTACAAGTTCAATTTTATTTAGATTTTTTTATCTTTTTAAGAGTAGACAGAGGGAACCTAGTGTTGAGACATTACCTTTCTCTACTTTTCGCCGAATCCTGGATGCCGGTTGCAGAACTCAACGCGGAGCTTTCTTGATCAAAGACCACTTTTATATCATTCTTGGCAGCAATGACCACTATGCATATAGGTATAATAATAATACTTGTGATATTCAAACAAAAACTTCGCCTCACCTTATTGTACATGCGGAGTAGGAAATGTGAATCTTTAAATGTAATTAAATTGTAATTAAAATGATAATGTGTAGTAGATCACAAAAGTAATTCAGTTGACAAAATATTGATAACTTTTGGCAAAAATACTGACTTCTTTAACTTCCACTTGATTCCATAATCAGAACTAAACCAAATTTTCATCAAACTATCCTTGTGCACTCTTTCTAATAAAAAAAGAACAATTAAAATCGTTAGTAGTAGGTAGTTACTCGTTGTTATAAGATTTATATGATTTTCTAAATTATATAATTTAAGCTGTATATGATTTTCTCATGGATACCATTGATAGAAATGAACCAATGAAATGGGACATGGGAAGTATTAACTTTCAAATAAAAAGAGGATAATTCAAAAGTTATGACGTAATAAGCATAAAAAAATACAGTCGAATTGATAACCTCTATTTACAGAAGTCGGTTAATAAATAATTTTGTTGTACAAGCGATCGAAGCCACGAGGGGGTAGTTACCCGCTAGTTTTAAATAATCATAATATTCTTTTGTTGCAGTCAGTATCGGTGACGGTGTCGGTGCTGACACTGACATTCATATCAGTGGACCGCTGGTACGCGATCTGCTTCCCTCTCAAGTTCAAATCGACGACGAGCCGAGCGAAGACTGCTATACTAATCATCTGGGTGCTATCATTATTATTTAGTAAGTAACCTATTATTATATTTGTATTAAAAAAAATAAAAAAAGGTCTTCTAGTTTCTGATTTAATACGCAACGGTTATGGGTTTGATTCCCACAAAGAATAATAAAATATTTAGTATTTTCACTTCCTTGCTCTGATAACGTAGATAAGGATTTTAATGAAGGAAAGGCTAATATATATATATAATAATGAAGGACTTAAGAATAGATTCAATCTGCGTGCCATCCTATATACGCATATAGGCTCCCTAATCTCAGCTTAACGTCGTACACCGAAATCCGACGTGAAGCTGAGATTAGAGAATGCATAGGGCCACTAAGAAACGATTTTGTAAGAAAGTGAAATAAAAATCAGCTTCACGTTGTATCCCGCACACAGCAGGGTAGGCAGAGGGACCCTAGTGTTAAGACACTCCGTTCCCCACTTTCTGCCGAATTTTGGAGTTATTGCGTGTTGAGTGGCAAAACTCAACGCCGCGCTTAACCTCGACACCAGAGCGAAGATATGGAAATATAAATTTAAGTAAATATTTCATCTCCTCGAGTGGGGATCGAACCCACAACCAGTCGGTTTTACAGTCACACTTTGTGCCACTGCGCCACGACTGGCCTCACTGTAAGAAAGTGTGGAAACGAAATAAGCATATTTTCCATTTTACGTCTTAAAATCCGCAACCAATTTATGAATTTTAACCAGTTTAACAAAAAATAAAAGCAATATAAAAAGCTGAAAACTGACGGAAGTACATGGAATAGTATTAAATATTTCCAGTTAAAGCTTTTCGGATTTACGAAGTGTAAATGCAAAATACAGTTTTAGCGGATTTTTGAGGATCGTTACAGTTAAATGGGTCTGACATGTGACAGTCCCGAACTGACAGATATATTACTATGGGTTATATACTTTGATTTGTTATTATTCTAAATTATTTTAGGTTCACACTGTATCCCACACCTAGCAGGGTGGGCAGAACTGAGAACCTAGTGTTAAGACATTTCGGTACCAAGGGAAAAGCGTGGCGGTGGGTTCCGCCACTCCAATGCAATGGCTAGGAAATTCGGCAGAAAGTGGAGAATGGAGTGAGATCGGATAGTCTCAACACTAGGTTCCTAAGTTCCCTCTGCCTACCGGCACAGCGAGAAACCAAAAAAATATAGACTATAGACATTTATAGAATCATTACTGGATAACTTTATGCCAAAACGTTTTTTTTTAAGTTAATATTAAATGTTCTCATTACTTTATGTTACTTTTTTTAATTTTATTATTTAAATATATGAAAACTCCACCTAAGCACGCCATGTTTCGAAAACTGTGTGTAAAATGGGGAACTTAAGGTTTTAACAGTAGATTCCGCCTACGATATGTACTTATAACATAATATTATTTTTCCTCAACAGATGTTCCCGAATTTGTGGTGTTGCAAGTGAAGAGGAATATGGAACTACGTTTCAACGTGCAGTATTTTATGCAATGTAAACCCACCTGGTCCGACAGCAGTGACCTAAAATGGCACATCATAAAGGCTTTATTCCTTTATACGTAAGTTTTTTTTTTATTTTTACGCTGAGTCAAAACAAACCTTAAGTTAAGACACTCCGTTCTGTTCCTGTTAAGATACTTTCGTTCTCAACTGTCCACCAAATTCTGGAGGCATTGCGTGTTGAGTGGCGGAACTCAACAACACAGAGCATAAAAATGCAACTATTGAATTATTTCATTTTCTCGAGTGAGAATCGAATTCACAACCTGTCGCGCTTATAGCCGCACGCTTGTACTCTTGCACCAAAATTGGCCCCAAATAATACTATAACTATATAAATAATAGTAATATTTATAGCATTTCAATTTTCTGACTATTTTGGAAAATATTCTTATTTAAAATAGTTGTCTTACACAAGGCATTCAAAAACTTTATTAATCTCATCGATTGGTAGGTAGGTGGACATGGGTACGATCCATCAAAATTTTCAAGTGAAATTTCGAGTGTTCTTGTCAAAAGTTTTGTATTTAATATCATAATAGCGGTTCCAAGAAGTTTTCACGGTTTGAATTCGAAATAATTTTTCGTTATTTAAAATTAAATTAAAATTAAATTAGCTTCACGCTATATCCCGCACACAGCAGGGTAGGCAGAGGGAACCTAGTGTTAAGACACTCCGTTCCCCACTTTCTGCCGAATTTTGGAGGCATTGCGTGTTGAGTGGCAGAACTCAACGCCGCGCTTTACCTCGACACCAGAGCGAAGAAATGGAAATATAAATTTAAGTAAATATTTCATCTCCTCGAGTGGGGATCGAACCCACAACCAGTCGGTTTTACAGTCACACTTTGTGCCACTGCGCCACGGCTGGCCTCATTTTCGTTATTTACTTATCGGTAAATTAACAGTTTCAAAATCAATTATTGGTTGAGTAAATTTTTTATATATATTATTTTATCAATGGAGGCCAGTCGTGGCGTGACGGTACAGGCGTGTGACTGTAAGCGCAAAGGGCTGTGGGATCGATTCTAACTCTAGGAAATGAATATTTGGTATATTCGTGTCCTCGCTCTTGTAACAAGGCAAAGCGCGAAATTGTTCCGTCAACCTCAACAGGCATTGTCTCCAGAACTCGACGGAAGATAGGGATCGGATGTGTCTTAATGGGAATGAAGAATCTTAACACTAGGTTACCAGTGTCTCTCTGCCACGTGTGGAATATAGCTATCTTGTTATACATAAAGCTATCTTGCTCAAAGATACTTTTTCGTGCTTCACATTTTATCCTGTATACTTTTAACAGGGAAGGCAGAAAGAACCTATGGAACCTAACCAAGATACATCGCCATCCACATTCCACCCGAATTTAAAGCATAACGTGGCAGAGTGGCTGAGTTCAACAACGCACTTTGTCTACCACAGTGGGCAAACGAAAATAATTAAATCCACTAGAGTCGAAGCCTCCACATTTTAAATTCAGAAGTTGTAAAATAATTTTCTATTTCATATATTTTATCTTATTATTTGTAATGTTTAATTATCCTTAGGTTCCCGCTGCTATTAATGATGATAGCGTATTGTCAGATAGTGAGGGTCCTCTGGAGATCTGACAACATTCCCGGACACACTGAGTCTCATACACTGTGCCCTCCAAGTGGACAAACTAACTGTAAGTATTTTTTTTAATATTTAGTAAAATAAGCAGTACTTTTGCCTTGTTAAGACACTACGTTCTCCATCTCTTGCCCACTAAGGGGTCGTAATACATAAATATGTTTGAGGAACAAATTGAATGCCATTTTCTATTAAACCTGATTTTTTTTAAAGCTTTATACTGTATCTCTCATATCACAGCATGTAGGAATGTATTTTAAAATTCCAAGATAATTGCGATCTTTTGACATGGTAACTTTTATAAAAAAAAAATTACGTTTCATTCAAGAAACAACTGTGAAATTACAAGATTTATCTAAAAAACAGGTCTTAAGAATTCTCTCGTACACTTCTCAAGGAACCTACATGCCAATTTTGGCGTTAAACGCCGCGTAGTCGATGCATTATCTATCAATCTGAATAAATTTTATATTCTATAAATAAACCTGGTACTGTGTAAGAAACTGCAGAGTTGATTCGCGCTAAAAATACAATGTATTCAAATATTGCACAACTGAATGTCTTAATAATTTTCTTTGTCCACTTCGCTTACAGCGTGGCTGAAAGAAAATCGCCCTAACACTGTTTAACGTTTGTACTAGTACAATATTATCTGTATATTATTCAACAAGAGTACCATTTGACCTTTCATCTTTAATAATATTGAAATTAGTTCAAAATATATTCAGCAATGTTTGCGAAGACCTTTGGGAATTGACTAACAATATAAATATACTTTTTAGCCTTTTAGCAAGATATAGTAAATGTACGCCATTACATATGTTTTATTTTCTATAAAATAAAACAAAATCAACGAAACGTCGTCAACAAAGTGTATTAACGCGAGGTTACCTCTGCCTACCCTAGCGAACGTAACGATATGATAAAGCAAATTATTATTTTTTATTAATCAAAAAAAATATAACCGAGAAAAGACAGAACAAAACGCTTGTTTTTGTTTAAGTAATACTCTATTAAGTATCAACATTTCACTTATAATAGATTTTTATATAAACTTTACGCGTCTCCCTGGAGAGCCTCAACAAAGGTAATGTGGATGTATTCAGTACATTAGCTCGTGTATGAAATAATAAAACAAATAAACAATATATACATCTATACTAATATTATAAAGCTTTAACAGTTTAAATTTATACTTTTTTTTTATTTAAGCATTTTATTTGCTGGAACGCGGATATGAGTGGCGGATTTCAACACCGCAATTAGTCTACAAGAGTGGGACAACAAAAATAAATAAAAAAATGTATAAATTAAGAAGAAGAATTCAATATATAATAATAACTGCAGCAATATAATTTTCTATTTTATATTATAATATAGTAAAAGTAAATTCACCTTCCCAAAGTACTAATAAAACTTAAATATATTATATATAAACCAGATAATAATAAGTTAGTGAGGTCAAATTTTATGCGTAGGGCTTAAAAGCTAAGAGCTCTACAACTTTATGTCACGTACTAAAAGTTTGTTTGAAGTTCTTACGAAAAATAGTTTTTTTATAGTGTCACGCTTTTTCCCGCATCACTCCGTTTTTCACGATCAATATCTTTCCATTATAAAAACAAAAAAGTAAGTGCTATAATCTAGTCCACTACGTAGTAGAATTTGTCATTCAAAGATTTTTTTTTAAATTATAAAGAAACCCATCGAGTGAAGTAAACGGCACTTAATTGGATAATGTGTACGAATTTTATATTTTTTAATTTAATAATAATCCTTATCGTTTGGTGCTCCGGTATCTCCGGTACCCCACAAGGGTTACAGCTGATGCTAAGTTAAGTGAAGTTAAGTTATTTTAATAATTGTAAATTTTAACCCATAATAATATTCTCGAGGAGAGGAAATATTTATTTATATTTACATTTTCATTTCTACGCTCTGGTGTCGAGGCAAAACGCGGCGTTGAGTTTCGCCAGTCAACACGCGATGTCTCCAGAACTCGGCGGAAAGTGGCGAACGGTGTGTCTTAACACTAGGTCCCCTCTGCCTACCCTGCTGTGTGCGAGATATAGCGTGAAGCTGATTTAATTTTGATCTTTTTGCCCATAATAATATTAATAAATTTGTGTAGGAGAAATTCCTTTATAAAAAAAACTCGCTCATTAAACAGCAACCATACGTTGTCTTTATTAACCTCTCTACAACGTACACGAGAACTTAATTGGCCAATTTGTAACCGAGACCGCCTCAGAAACGAGCTTTTACATAATTTCTTACTATATTTTATTTGAAAAGTAGGCGACGCGTACAAATGATTCGTCTATTTTACACCTTTTTATTTTATTACATCGGCTTATACCTATATATTATTTTTATTTGTTCGCTCTGGAACAAGGCGAAGTGTGGCGATCAGTTCCGCCACTCAACACGGAATGCCTCGAAAATACGGCGAAGAGTGGAGGGCCTAGTGTCTCAACTCTAGGTTCCCTCTACTTACCCTGCTATACACGGGCTACAGTGTGAAGTTGAAAAAAAAAATGAAATGAAGTCATATGTAGCTTAGATGACAATACAAAAATACCACAACAATATACATATATTAATAAAACCGAGCTGGTCTGATGATGGATCCAAGACCTAAATAGTGGAACAACTGATATTTGATAATTGTAGCACTTGCTATTTTGTGTATTTTTAATACAAAATAAAAAATGTTTTTTGTTTTTTTTTTTAGCTATTTGTAGTCAATAAATTGTTATTTGAATTGTTATTTAATATAAAATTTCATTAAAAAAAAAATATTAAAAAAATACATATAAATTGTTTATTTTAATACAAACATTATTTTCTACTAATTTGGCCTCTCAATTTATGAATAAAGTGCAACGTAATAAAGAGAACGGAGTGTAAAATAATTCATTTGTTTATGTATTAATTATTTATTTTTCATTATTATTAATATATATTTTTAAATTTATCGTTTTATCTTAAAACACTAGATAATATATTTCTCATAAATAATAATATATACACAATACAAAAATATATTAAATAAAAAAGTAGTGTACTTCGACCGTGACAGGACTCGAACCTGCAATCTTCGGATCCGAAGTCCGACGCCTTATCCATTAGGCCACACGGTCTTATGTCATACGTGTTGAAAATAAGAATAATATTCTCGGTTTTACATTCAAGTTTTTCTTAAGCAAATGCACGAATTTCTAAGAATCTGAATTACACGCACTTTTAATTGTTTTATCATCATGAAACTTGACAATTGTATGTAGATAAGACGACAGTATAATATTATGGTACCATCGAGCTGGTCTGGTAATAGAATTGGAAGATGGCTGATGGAACCTTGGACTGCCTATTGCATATCGACAGCGTGTCGAGTATGTGCTCATTACAGTAGTCATATCAACGGGTTCGATTTCAGTCATGGGAATAAATTTTTATTGATTGATGTTTTCATTTCGTAGCTCCGGTAACAAGACAAAAAGCGGCGTTCGGTTTCGCCACTCAACACCCAATGCCTTGAACGGCGTGTCTTAACACTAGGTTCCCTTTGCCTACCCTGCTATATACAGGATACAATATGACACTGAAAAAAAAAACTTTTGTTATATTTATAACTAATACAGATATTATATTTATTATATGTATTAGGTACCTTAGTCGATTCTAAAATCTAGATTTAGGTTATGTCCAGAGCTCGTGATCTTTTCTATTCAAGTATATTTGCCAAAAATTTTGTGAACGGACTTCTTTTAGCAAATACAAACAGAAACTTCGAGCTACAATGTGTGTTCACTTAAGTGATATTGAAATTCAATTCCATTTTACAAATTTAGTGCATTTTTCGCCTTCAAGGTACAGTGGTTCAACGTACATATGAAAGTAAACGCGGCGATTATGAGTTCTATCCCGTTTCAAAATATTAATTGTTTTCATCTCCTCACTCTGGAAACAAAACAAATGGCGGCGTTGAGTTCCACCAATTAACATGCAATATCTTGAAATGTTATATTAAGACTAGATTCCCTCTGCCTATTATGCTAAAAGCGTGATACAGCAAGAAACTAATGAAAGAAAGCCAGTAGCTAGTTTTTACTTACATAAAAAGGAACTTCAAACACTCCGGTCACTCAGACCAAGTTCGAGACATTGAACGTTAAGACAATAACGTTGAGAAATCAAAATACAAACAAAATTTCTTTATTTAAAAAAAATGGTTTTTTAATGCATGATGTAATACAACATCATAAAAAGCTGGGTAAGGTGAAAAATGATATTTCGTTAAAACAATGTAAACAAAATTAAAACCGCTCCAACAAAGTAAACGTCGGCTAGTTGCTGTCATGAATTTTTATTGTAACTTTAGAATTTACTTGCATTTGGCTACCCTTTAAAGTATTTAATTTTTGTGAAGGAAATTAACATCTGTATAATATAATTGAAATGATTATATTATTTTTATATTTTTTTTTAGTACAAAAGTGCAACAACATTAAGAGGTCAATCGTGGCGCAGAGGCACAAAGTGCGACTGTAAAATCGACTGTTTGTGGATTCGATCCCCACTCGAGGAAATGAAATATTTATTTACCTTTATATTTTCGTAATATTACCGGTGTCGAGGCAAAGCGCGGCGTTGAGGTCCGCCACTCAACACTCAATGCCTCCAGAACTCGGCGTAAAGTGGGGATCGGAGTGTCTCAAAATTAGGTTCCCTCTGCCTACCCTGCTGTGTGTGGGATATAGCGTGAAGCTACAATAAAATTAAGCTTCCACCCTCGTAGGCCAGTAGTACAGCGTGACTGCAAACGCGATTATTTTGTATTGGAACACAATTAAAGGAAACGATTGTATTTAAATAGACTCCCTGCTCTGGTAGACAAAGCGCGGCGTTGAGTTCCACAACATAACCCGCAATATTACGAAAATTATAAGAAAAATTGGGAACGAAGGTTCTTAACACTAAATTCCCTCTGCCCTTGACATATGCGGCATACAGCGAAAACAAGTTATTTAGTAATTTTCTGTTCTAGGGCTGGCAGCAAACAGGCGGACCACGCCGTCTATTCACGCCAACGCGTCCACTGAAGGTCAGCTCAGGTCCCGTCGTAAAGCCGCTAAGATGCTGGTCGCTGTGGTCGTCATGTTCGCCGTCTGCTACTTTCCAGTACATTTGCTTTCGGTTCTTAGGTAAATATGTTCTTTTAGTTTTGGTTTTGTATAAAAATTATAATCAAAATCATTTCATAAATAACACTTTTTAATCGTCAAGTGATATAGAAATATCAGTTATGTCAGTCCTACAGCAAGCTACCACTGGCTCTGAAGGCAGTTCTGAGGAAGCTGCGAGAAACAGTTGCTTTTTGCTAACATATTTTACAATAAACGATAAGATAGATAAAATAAAAAGTCTTTATTGTACACATGAAAATTTGTCTCTTTTCACATTAAATTCTTTAAACAAATGCCCAAAGGCGGTCTTATCACTACAAGTGTGACAGCGACAAGGGAGGTTCCATCAATCTTTTACAGGAAGCCACTGCAGCTTAACGCGATACTGGCTGATAAGATTACGGATTTTTTTTTAATCCTAAAGTGAACCTAATTACTAGGATTTGCAGGCGTATAGTCTAATATAGGCGGCAAGAGTGAATGTGCAAGGGATATTTTGGTTAGGGTTGGCAAAAAGATACTTACCATCTTTTTTCTTTACCTATAGTGCAGTATATTTTGCAGCTCAGATTAGAGATATGAGGGAACATGTATGTTGGAATGTAGCGATACTGCCAAGAATCTACGTATCAAGGTGGACAGCACTCTCTTCTGGGTACCTAATTGTGAAAGATAATTTGAGGAAGAGTAGAAAAATTTAATTTAGGCAATTATTTAGGATTACCGAGGATATACTCTTGTGACTTTTTACGGTTCAGAGACAGACCAAATGACATGCTCCAGATACTGATAGTATGCTTATTAAATTTAAATAAATTTACCATTATATTCCCGACAGAACATCAACAGCATTTTATTCCACGCATTCATGATTTTATTTTAAAAAAAAGATAGGTTTCCTATTATCTATCTAGATTTTGTAAGATACTAATACTATACGATGGATTTCTTTTTAAACATATTAGGAACCAAAGAACTCGGCTGCATGCGAAGAGACTTCTTTTTTATGTTTAATTGTCATTATATTTCAGTGTGTATTGAGTGACGGAACCGAACGCTGCGCTTTGCATCGATACCGGAGCGAAGAAATATTAAATATTTTATTTCCTAGAATGCAAAATCGAACCTACGACTTATCGCGCTTACAATCACAATTTCTTTTTATTACATTTTGTGATAAAAGAAAATGGGAGCTCTTTATTTTGATATCTTATTGTGTTACTTAACAAAGTGTTACTATGTTATTAATATCATAGATTACTTTGTAGATCAACTTTAAAGTTATTATTATTATTAAATCTAACGTTCTTTCAAAAGTCAAACGTCATTTACCTCTTTGTGCCTTCACTCCGCTCCTTATCGTTTAGTCAACGTCATAATTGATTTCAATGGGCTATTTTAAGACTTATTAAACTCAGCTTAAGCTGTATAAAATGTCATAAGATACTAGTTTATGCTTCCGAATTTATCTGTTATTTTTTTAAGTAAAAATAAAAAATATATATATATTTCCATTTCTTCGCTCTGGTTTCGAGGCAAAACGCGGTGTTGAGCTCTACCACTCAACTTACAATGTCTCTAATTCAGGACAACACGGTTATATCGCTAGTTTTTCTGTTTCTTTACTGTAATAAGGAAATAGCTTAAAGCTAAAAAAATATATAGACGAATTGTAATAATAATAATGAGTTTGATACTTTGCTCTTTTTACCGCCTGTTCATCAAAAAACGAAATTCTTCCGTTTAAACTTCATCAAAGCTTTGACGTTTTGAAAGCATTTCCCGTGGTTTATTATTTAATTTGTTTTTTGGAACTACTGTCAGCTACCGCCACGACTGGCCTTTGCAAAAAGATACTTCTTTTTGCAAAGGCCAGTCGTGGCGCAGTGGCACGAAGTGTGACTGTAAAACCAACTGGTTGTGTTGAGTTCTGCCACTAGTTCTGAGTGGCTGAACTCAACGTTATGTTTTGAAAAAAACATTGATTTACTATGTATATATAGTAAATCAAAGTTTTGCTACTTACGAGTGATTTAAGGAAACGGATTTGGTAGGTTTATGTTTTGGTAGGATTTGGTAGGTACGAAACTAATGACATTTATGATAAGTATTTTAGACCAAATCACCAATGACTAGAGCATAAAACTTTACTATTTGAAGACCAGTTGCTTCTCTTAATAACTCATACTAACTACTCGTTTGTCTGGCGGTAAATCATATTTTAAATAGTGAATAAAGTAAATAGTGAAAGGTGTAGTGATAGATCACTAAAGATTTTCTTCTTTTCAACCTTACATTGTATACCGAATATAACAAAGTGGGCAAAGATAACCTGGGAACCTAGTTCTAAAATATTCCGTTCCCCATAAAGACAGTTCCGTTCTCCACTTACCACCGAATCCGGCCACGCCGCCGCGCCTCGTTACAAAATCAAGAGAATCGAACGAGAACCGAGAGGGAATCAAACCCATAACCATTATATTTTTAGTCTTACTCTGTGTGCCTCAACTCAATACAAAATAAAAATAATTTTGTTTTTTTTTGTCAATTTTTCAATAGGGTCGCCTACGAAGTGCAACAGAGCGAAGTGATGACCTGCATAGCGCTGATCTCCCACGTGATGTGCTACGCGAATTCCGCTGTGAATCCTTTGATTTACAACTTTATGAGCGGTGAGTATGAAACGCATAGATATATTAGTGGGCTCTTTAAAAAAAATTAAAAAGTCAAAAGTCAAATAATTTTATTCAAAATAAGAAGTTACATGCTTCATTTTTTGAACGTCAAATAATTTAGGTTAATTAAATTAGAAATGACCTTGACAAATTTTGGATATTGTGGAGTTTAAACTTGATTACTTATTATAGATTGACTTGACTGGCTTGACTTATAGATTAATTAGAAACAAAAATTGGTAAAGTTTTATTTTATTTATTTTTTTTCAATATAACCTACTTATCGTAGGTATATGCTTAAACTATTTGATGCAACTCAAACAATTTTTTTTTAAAGTTAAATATATCAATGTATACGTAAAACTAATTACAAAGTTCAATTGCGTCGTCTGCAGTATTTAAAAAAAAATGCAAATACATATGTTGCACTTCTTCGAGTGGGGATCGAATACACAACCAGTCGATTTTACAGTCACACTTTGTGCCACTGCGCGACGACTGGCCTCATTTTTTAAATATGATTCATACAAAAATGAAAATTAACATTTGAAATATTGTACGTAACGTGTTATTATAATTACATAAAAGAATAGGATCCTTTTAAAAATTTTCTAATAAAACACGATATTAATATAAATGAAGAATCAGCTAAAAACGGTTGGTTGTACCTATTTTGTCATAATAAACAAAAAACATGAAATGAAAATTATTTGTATTAAAAAATGAAGCTTGTTGTAGACTGCGACGGTTGTGAGTTCGACCCTCACTAATAGAAATTAACTTTTTTTATTTATTTAATCTGGTTATAAGACAAAGCGCAGCATAGATTTCCTCCGCTAACTCTCCATAATTGGGTGGTGCGATAAAAACAAATTATTTTAACACTAGGTTCCCACTGCCTACAATTCTATATGCGGGGTTAAAAAAGAACACTACGGGACATTGAGTTCTGTCACACAATGTTACATATTAAGCAGCTAAGCATATTACATGGGAGAAAAGTTGGCGAAAAGTATTGTAGAGTGTCTTGTCACTATATTCGGTCTTTCCAAGTGATATCGTGGGAAATGCATGAATATACACAAATATCATTTAACGTAAAAACATTTGAGATACAAACAAAATATGTTCATTTCGAAGTAATTCTCCGAAGTCATATCTTCATATTCATTATTAAATTTATTTCTTCATTTCAATTATTTTTTGTAGGTTTCGTCGTCATTATTACTAATATTAAGGTTGGTGTTTTAATATCTCCATAAGTGCAATAGTTGTACTACATTCAAAGGAGGCAGTTCGATTCTAAGGAATGTATTGAGATGATATTGATGTTTAAATTATTTTGCCATAATTTTTAAATTGTAATTTTTTACGTCATGAAACTACCATATAAATTAGACGATGAGAGATTAGCTTTATGTAATGTTAAGCTATAACTAGACTTTAAAAGCTGCAAAACGAAGCTGAATTCAAATTCTGATTTCTTAACGATATTTACTAAGTTAGTAGTAAAAATATTGGTTATAAATATAATTATTTCTGTGTTATGTATAATTACATTTATAAGTTATTAATTCATTATTAGTCAATAACTTACTATAGAAAAACACGTACTCTGCAAAATACGACTCTGTATCCCACATATAATAGAGTGGGCAAAAGAAAAATAGTATTAACACTAACACACTCCGTTCCCTAATAAACGTGGAAGAACGACCCCACGTTCCGTGGTTATTACCCGAGCGATCAAATGCAAATAATTCAAGTCCCCGAATAAGAATCGAACCTACAACCATCGCGTTTACAGTCAAACGCTATAATACACCACGGCGACGTCAAATAACGGCAGCAAATATTCATTATACACTTGACATTTCACTCTCAAAACAAACCCCCCCTACGTTTATATCTACATACAAACATACATAAATGACGTATTGATCATTCAAAAAACAATTTCCACTCGAAACTGGGCACCGATAAGATATGGATAAATCACAGCCGTCACGCGTCGATTAGGCGCGTTTATCTCGTGATTGCGTTCCCTTGATTGAGTATTTCGGGGAAGGCAATATTTTGTATTTGAAGTCATTACAAATCGTATGTTATTGCTTTTTTTTTGTGTGTGTTGAGTGGACGGTGTGTGCCTCTCCCATTGTCTTGCCAATTGTCCATTAAAAATTAAAACTGAAAAGTAAACAAAATCTTTTCCAAAAAAAAGCACAGCTAAAGCATATGCTTCACATGAATTATGTCAATATTGTTAAAGACGCGAGGAAGTATTTGACCTTTTCCACCATTCAACATAAAATGGTTTGAGTATAGAGAGAAAATCAAAAGTACTTTAACCCCAGCTTCCCCCACTTACTGAACTGGCTATGATTCTTGTCTTCAATTTTTTCGTATAAATGTATTTAACGTCTTTTTAGACTCAAGCGAAGAAACAAATTAAAAAATTAAATCAGGTCCACACTGTATTCCGCACACAGCAGGGTAGGCAGAGGGAACCTAGTGTTTAGTTCCACACTTCCCGCCGAGTTCTGGAAGCATCGGGTTACTCAATACCCGATGCTTCCTGAACTCGGCGGAACATATAATTTAACGTTATATGTAATTTAATGTTCAAATAATAAAAAATATGCTATAATACATTATATACAAAAAATTTTACCGATTTACTTTCTACCGTTAGTTCATACAGAAATCACATATACAATCTCACTTAATCTATTACTTTGCAGAATAAAATTTATGACACCGATTTTTGACTTGCCTTGAAATGTCTTTATGTGAATTCGATGCGAAGTGGGAAACGAAGTGTCTTAATAATAGGCTCCCTCTGCTTAACCTGGTGCGTGCGGGATACAGCGTGAAGCTGATTTAATTTTTTAATTTCGATTTCTGACTTGTATCTTCGCTTGAGCCTTGAATTCAAAAATACGCTCAGTGAACTTTTTACTGGAATATCTTTTTGAATTTAGTATCTGATTTTATAGCCATAGAGCCCATGACTTAATCTGGCTGCAGGTTCTTGGTGCATTAATGATGAGTTAACTTTTTACTTGTGCGGGAGAGAAACAACACACTAAGAAAAAAAATCTATAGAATTGCCATAAAATTAAACTTTACGTATTTTAGTCAATGCCAAAAAGGTTGCGGGGTAAAAAGTAATTCAATATGATATTAAAGTTAAGATATAGAAGCCTTATTGAATTTTCTATAAGCTGTAGACTCATTAAGCGGACGACACAGGATTTATTTCTTAGAATCTCTACCAATTATAATTATCTTATCAAGATTTTCTTGCCTTATTTTTTTATTACTACTCAAGACTTGAAATATGAGACGAAAATAAAAATTTTCAAAGAAATTTCAAGAATTTTAATATCTTTAACAAAATACCCCTCCTTTTTAATCGAACTGCAAGTCAATATATAAAATCTGAAAAAGGCAGCTTCACGCTTTTTCCCGCGTAGTACTATAGACAGAGAGAGAACAAATTGAGTCAAAATACTCCGTTTTCAACTTTCCTGCTGAAAACTGTCAAGATATTAATTGCTTAGTTGCGGAACACAACGCCGCGCATTACCTTGTCAGAGAAGAGAATACAAATAAATTATTTCTATATATAAAATATCTGAAAATATTAGTTATACTCATATCATATTATATAGTTTATACTATCCTGTGGAGTAACACTGTGTCTTGATATACTGGTGCAAAAAGCAAATGGCAGTAAATTCCATAATTTTTTTTTTATATTGCATATATTTTTAAAATTTACGTTTGAGTGAATCATTTTCGAATATGGACACGAAATCGATGGCGACATAGTTTCCATTTTTGATTTGATTTCAATGTTTTTAAATGTTATCCAAAATTTTATCTAGAACAAAGTAAATTATCATTATTTAAACCTATAGTATGTTTTAAGAACATTGCTTTAACTATAAATATATATATATATAATATAAAGTAGCTATTATTCTTAATTTTCTCAATTAAATTGTAGAAGTATGTTCTCATTTGAAACTAGAAATGTTTCAAGACAGCTCTAAAGAATTTTCAGTGAAGTTTCTACCCGTGCTCTACTCACGTTCAAGTTGCCTTGTTCAAGTTCGTTAGATATTTACTCTTAAAAGTAACAAGTGGTAAACTTTAGGTGGATTCCTTTTTTTAAATTGATGTTTCTGATTTTTGTTAGCGTCACGCTGTATCCCGCACACTACGGGGTAGGCAGAGGGAGTGTGTTAAGACACTCCGTTCTCCCTTTTCCGCCGAATTTTGAAGGTATTGCACGTTGAGTGATTGCAGAACTCAACGCCGCGCTTTACCTCGAAAATATGAAATATTAATATTATTGATTAATAATCTGATTAAAATATTAATAGAAAAAATAAACTTATGCATAATGTAAAATTATTTTACTACTAACTGATAGACAACTCACAACAGAAATGACAAAGCGTAGAAAACACATTGCTATATAAGATCCATAGCAAATGTGGGAAGGAATACGACATTTTAATGAAAAAAAGGAAAAATAAAAATTTCCCTTTTAATATAATAATATATTTTAATAGAAAATCTGTTACAGCAACCGTCGGGGCATAAAAGTGTGACAGTTCTGGGTTCGATTCCAACTGCATGAATTATTATTTAGTAATATTTTCATTTCCTCACTCTGGAACCAAGACTAAGTGCTGCGTTAAGTTTTGACACTCAACACGCAATACTTCGAAAAAAATCGGCAGAAAGTAGGGTACAGAGTGTCTCAACACTAGGTTTCCTCTATATGTACAACACATACACACAGTGGAGCTGAAAACACACGTAGTACAACAACTTTAAAATTAAATTAATACAATTTAATTAAATTATAGATAAAACATTACCTTCCAAGATAAGTCCGTCTCCACAGCAGCGGAGCTTAGCGTCGTATTGTATCAAAATTAAACGATCCGTAATCCTTATATTGTATCTTTGCCGTACAAAACTAAATCAATTAGTTCTAATTAATCTTCTTTTTAAATTAAATAATTAGCTTCACGCTATATCCCGCACACAGCAGGGTAGGCAGAGGGAACCTAGTGTTAAGACACTCCGTTCCCCACTTTCTGCCGAATTTTGGAGGCATTGCGTGTTGAGTGGCAGAACTCAACGCCGCACTTTTGCCGAACACCAGAGCGAAGAAATGAAAATATAAATTTAAGTAAATATTTCATCTCCTCGAGTGGGGAACCCACAACCAGTCGGTTTTACAGTCATACTTCGTGCCGCTGCGCTACGACTGGCCTCCGGTCTCATCTTCTTTTTAATTCTTGTTTATCTTTTAACTTACTATAACATCAAGTTATCATAACGCTGTCGTGGCGCAGAAGTACAAGCGGTTCATTCCCCTAAGAGGATATAACCAACAACACAGTTGTGGGTTAAATTCCCACTCGGGGGGATTGAATTTTTTTATATTTTCATTTCCCGGCTCTGTCTTCACTGGCATTCCTGGGTTCCCTCTGCCTACTCTTTTTTTGTGGGGAATAAAGAGTGTAACAAAAAAAAAATCTTTATTCAATTAAGTCACTACAAGCACTTTTGAATCATCATGTTACATAAAAAGGTCAGTAACGTCAGTCCTTAATTAAATTGTAAATAAAATTTATATATTATAAATAAAAAACGTAAAATTTTCTAAGAAACATTCTTTCGTTGTATAAACTACTTAGAAGAGAGCTAAGACGATATAAATCCATGTAAGTAGGAGCTTAGTCTGGGTCTCCTTGTACGTAAAGGAAAGCTTTATTAAAATATAAATTGTTTAACTTTACTTTGACACGGCGTTGGCAGAGTCTAAAAAACATGAATGTATATAGAATAGTTTGAAAAAAAGACAACATAGCATATAAAAATCTAAGAGATATAAAAAAAAAATAATTTGGCGGAAAGTGGTAAACAGAAGTTAGCTTAATGGGAACGAAGTTTTTTAACACAATGTTCCCAGGTTTATGGTTCCCTTTGCCTACATTGCTATGTGTCGGATCCAGCGTGATCTAAAAAAAAAGATAATTAAAATAAGTTCTGAATACAAAACACGCTTGTAAAACAAATATATTATACCTCAGGAACAATCACATTCACAAAATCCCAAATCTACCGTTCACCCTAAAATAAAAGCCTTTTTGAACAAAAGCCATACCCTATACAAATGAATTTTAGTACAGTTCCAAAATTATCTGCTCACTTCCTCTCCAGCAACAAATGTTTAAACGAGTACATTCACAACGAGCCCGCGAGCCGCATGCATTCCGAATTAAAACACCAACCTAAATATTTTAAGTGACTTCTAAAAGCATTCTTGTTTTCAAAACAACGAGGGGAATCTCGTAGTGTTTAGTGTATTCCATTCTTTTCTATTTTAACATACTATTTAATTTTATTTTATTAATTTGAAAAATACGTCACACAAATATTTTGCTTGCAGGATTCCCAGGGTTTTCAGGTCAGTGATGTACCCTGATGGTTTGATTTATGAGATTAGCTTACAATTCTAGATCCATCGAGGCCTGATTCGATACCAGAGTAGGATTGTCATTTGTATTGATCATGCAGATGTTGATTCAATCTGGTTGAGAAGGCACAGCATTGGGAACCAGCACGCATTATTTTGATATCATCACTAAAAAAAAATTCTGTCTTTACGTTAAAAATAAATGGCATATTTACTTTTGGATATAAGACGTTGCATGCTTTTTTATAATTTATGTATCACTATTCACCTGCACGATTATATATTGTCAGTCACTTTCCAATCCAAATTATATTTCAAAATCATTTAAAATTAGCCTACCAACAATAAACTAAATGTGCCAAGCTGTGAAACAATGTTATTTAAAATGATGACAACGTTAAAATCACACTTTGTTACAGGGAAATTTCGTCGAGAGTTCCATAGATCGTATTTCAAATGCTTCTGCTGCTGCTTCTCATCGACGATTCCCGAGCAAAATGGTACATCTTTCGCGCCAATTGGCAGTTCCAGAGCTGGTACCACCCGTACTATTGTCAGAAGAAACGATTCTTGCGCGAGTTACCGACTCACTCACTTGTCACCTTCTAACCATAACAGTATCAACCGTGAAGGAAGAAATACCAATACGTCTTTCATAGAACATATGAATGGAAATCGACGGCTCAAAGTGAGAGATGATTCGATCAGTGAATCTGCTCGGTTCACTGTAACCACTGATATTCGAGAATGACCCTTAGGTAGGGACCTATTGGTTTACACGGACAGACACCGCGACGGTATTGGATATATAGCGAGAAGCACTAACAGTATTGATTGCAAGCCGTATTATGACTGTTTCAAGGGCCAAGGGCAAAATGCTAGACATGTTGGTCAGGACAAAATTGAAGTAGAACGTCACAGTGACACGTATGCAGACTATAGAGAGTGTGATAAGGAAATGAGAGAACTGTTTTCAACGGATGATCCAAAAAACGGGTTTAAATTTAAATTTAACCGTAGTTTAAATAGTTGTCAGATAAAAAATAAGAGAAAGATTAATACAGTGTTTTAAAGTGATAATCCCGAGTTGTCGGATATTTTGTGTGAATGCATCTATTTAACTAGAAATGTATGGATTTCTATAATCATATTGTGTAATATTTAATAATGAAAGTTGTTTTTAATTATCGTCGTTAAGTATTTATGTGTTATTAGATCGTAATAAAAATGTTTGGATAATATGATAAATACAATTTTTAAATAATTTTGTACATATTATACATTTTTAATAACTTAAGGTCTATATTATAAACATGTATAATATTATAATAATCTATACTATAAAAATATATATAAGCTTAAAATATGATATAATTAATGAAGTTGTCGAGGTGCATGTGTGGGTTCGATTCCTACTCGAAGGAGTAAAATATTTAATATTTCCATTTCCTTGTTATAGTTGTATGGCGAGGCAAAGCGTATCGTTAAGTTCGGTCACTCGAGACGACTCTTTCTCTTCTCTTCATCAAATATATTCCATTTTATGTCTACAGTATTCGAGCTTGTTACCACTGTAAACTTTACTATGTGTAAACATTTAATATTGACAATATGTAACGCTATAATTACTAGAATTGTTGAATTTACGTTTGTCTGTTTGTAAACACCCTTCCTCCTATAACGTGTCACATAATTGTCGGTTGACCCAAATTCTCAAAGCAAACTATCAGTTATTAGCCCATGTTTATGTCCTTACGTACTTGTATGTTCCAGAGTAAGTTTGGGTAGACGCCTTTTAGTTTTTTTTTTTAAATATTTATGGGGAATGGTATAACTTAACATTAGGTTCCCTTTTCTGATATGCGGCGAAAAGCGCGAAGCAGTTTCGACGTAGTTGAAGATTTATTATATCATTAGAAAATTTTAATTAATCGTAAATAAAAATTCTGATGGTAAGCAGATATTTTTCATCCTATCCTAATTAACGAATTAAAATTACCAAAGTAAATTTCCGCGGTATGGGGCCATTGTAAAGTAGCAGCACAACGTTTGACTGTAAACGCGACGGTTGTGGATTCGATTCTCATTTCCATCCTAATTCTCTTTTACATCCTTACTGGCTGGAGTAATTATTAAGTAATAATACAAAAAAATATTACATTTTTTTGCCAAATTATGAACTTTCCATACACCGAGAAGTTAGACCTTAGTTACTGTTATCCAGAACAAAGTAAATTATAAAAGAAAAAATAACATTTTTTTTTTTCATAACAACAGTAATAATTTATTACACAGTGGAATTGATAATGATGAAATTCAACTTGCGTACACACAGTTCCACGTTCCTTTGGTTCCCTCGAGTAAAGATTTTTACAAGGCCTCATCTGCTGCCTCCGCCTCGTTGCTAGAATATGTATGCTAATTTATGGAAAACGTTATTTATTTTTAGATTTGTAAAATATATTTATGATGTGCCTAAATTCAAGACTTTCGAAGACTCGATTCCTGTTTGTGGAATTGTCTTTTTCTTTCTTTCTGTATTCCGGAAATAGAAGAATGTGCAGAAGTTACTCATTGCTAAAATAACATCATTTTAAATCAAATTTTCGAGATAATTAATTAAAATTTTGTATTTATAAAATAAATTGTGCTGGAACGAAAACTTAAGTCACATATTTCACTTAAATTCCTAAAGAATTTTATTCTAGAGATGCATTTATTTCTTTATTTCACAAATTTAAAATTAGATAATTATTATTAGGGTAGAGAAAGGAATACTATGGTTAAGACAATCACGGTCCCCACGCACTGTCTGATTTCCGAAAACAGCCTATACCTAGTAGCGAAACTAAACGCCGCTTTTTATATAATTAGAGCGATAAAATATAAATAATTAGTTTCCCCCGAGTGGAAATCGAACTCTATCAAGTTCGTGGCCTCATATTTCTCAAAAGTTTCATATTACAAAAATATCAGTTGAAAAGGTCAAAGGAAGGACGCTATAGCTATGAGTTAGTAAACTACACGCAACAGCGCAGGAAGTGGGCAATTAAACAATATATATGTAGATATATACAGCGTACAGTACTCAGAATTTCGTGAAAATTAAACATCTTACTAATTAGGACATTTGAAACTTTCTAGCGTGTTCAATGGTGGAACATAACGCCGCGCGCTACCTCGCCATCGGATCGAAGAAAAAAATATTAAATATTTAATTTCTTCAAGAGGTAATCGAACCCACAACCCATTGCCCTCACAGTCGCACGCTAGTCCCTCTGCGCCACGACTGGCCTCAAATATATCATTCATAAAAATAAATAAATAAATCAGCTTCACGCTGTATCCCGCACACAGCAGGGTAGGCAGAGGGAACCTAGTGTTAAGACACTCCGTTCCCCACTTTCTACCGAATTCTGAAGGCATTGCGTGTTGAGTGACAGAACTCAACGCCGCCCTTAACCTCGACACCAGAGCGAAGAAATGGAAATATAAATTTAAGTAAATATTTCATCTCCTCGAGTGGGGATCGAACCCACAACCAGTCGGTTTTACAGTCACACCTCGTGCCGCTGAACCACGACTGGCCTCATTATCATCATTCATACATATATTATATTAAATTGAAATCAAGAAATACATATTTCACGAAACCACGTGTGAAACACTAGTGTTGTCTAAAGCATAAGGCTTTTATATAAAATATTTGAATAATTTATTATGAAACTAACCATGTTTTGTATGGAACCGTTATTGTTACTTTCATATAAGATTCAAACTGAGAAATTAGTCTTTTGTTTTCTAAATGTGTTCAAAAAGGTTCTATTTGTGCTCTCTCATGCACTTACGTCTGCGGTAACTGTGTCCATTGGACTATGACAAACATTTTATATGTTTTAATTTTTAAATTAAAGGCCGTCGTGGCCCGGTGGCATAAAAGTGTGACTGTAAACGCGACAGTTATGAGTTCGATTCCCATTCGAGGAAATGCAATATTTAATATTTAAATGTTCTCGCTCTGGTAACAAAGCAAATCGTGGCGTTGAGTTTCGCCACTCAGCTTCATGCTGTTTCCCATAAATAACATATCCGGAGGGAACATCGGAACCTAATCTTGTGAGTGAATCACAGACAAAACGGCACTTGAGTAGCCTCAATTATATTAAATATTTATAATGTATTTTGAACTATTTAAATGGATATCACTTTGTAGAGTATAACGTAAATATAGAGTTTACAGTAACAGCTTCAAATCCAGCGTATTAAAGTGCAAACTCCTAAGCTATTATAAAATTATTGTAAAAGATATATTTTTGTGTCCCACATTAATTTGTAAATATATTATTATTATTATTATTACTTGAGAAATTGTAAATATTGTATGTGTAATGTATAAATAAATGATTATGTGGATTACTTTGTTTTTTATTTCTTAATTTCTAAGCTTCCTTTATTAAATCTTGTCAGCTTTCCACTTTCCGCCGATTTCTGTAGGCGCTGTTTGCTGAGTGGTGGAACTCAACGCCGCGCTTTGTCTCGACACCAGGGTGAATAACTAAATAACATTAAATATTTCATTTACTCTAGTGGGAATCGAACCCCCAACTTGTCGCGCTAACTTTAACAAGCTTGTTCCCAAATGCCACGACTGACCTCTGTTTTCTCTATTTTTAAGCACTATATTAATAAATCCCATATATAGCAAGCTAAGCAGAGATTCTGTTCCCCACTTCTCATCCAATATCTTTTCTATATTATTGTCAGAATGAGTGATAAATGAACTCTCAACCGTCGCGTTTGCAGTCAAAGTATGCCGCTGTGCCACGATGGCCTCAAAGTTAACATATCAGATATAAATATTAGTTTATATTACAGGGTAAGTTATATTGATAGGTGTTGTTCGTGTAGAGAATGACATACACACTTTTAAAAGTTTTATGTATATTGTTGAATTAATTTTATTTACGGTCCAGCATCCAACGCTTCACGTTATTAGAACTACTAAACAGTAATTTTCTTTTTACCTATATTAGGGTAGTCGAAGGGAACCTAGTGTTAAGATTTTTTGTTCCCGACTTTCCTACGAATAGGGCATTGTGAGGCATTGTTTTGTAGTGACGGAACTCAACGCCGCGCTTTATCTTGTTACTGGAGCAAGGCAATAAAAATAATAATAACTTACAATCGTCGTATTTACAGTCGCTCTTTTTTGTCATTGCTCTACGGAATATGATTTAAAAAGAAAACTGTAATAAAATATAAAATTGGATACTCCTCTACATTATTTAACCACAGATATACAACTTGCACAAGCAAAAAAAAAAACAAAGTAACACAAACTAAAGTACTAAATAAAAACCAGTTAAAATGGTTCGCAACTGGCCCCATAAAGCGAGGTTAGGCTAACGACCAGTAAACCCTATGTGAACTCCGGGATTACGGCGGGACTGTAATTCTTTAAGTTATATGACAGCTTGACGACGCGAGATCTTTTTTTCCACCAATTGCTTTATAAGTGAAGATAAAATGTATGTCATGTCCAAAGCGGCATAGTAAATTATTTTAAACGCGACGGTTGCGTGTTCGACTTTCATTCGGGAAAATTAATAATTTACACTTCTTCGCTCTGGTAACAAGACAAAAGGCGGCGTTGAGGTTCACAACTCAACACACAATGTCTTGAAATTTGAACGGAGAGTGACGAATAGAGTGTCTAACCTACCTACCTATTCAGCTATAAGCGGAATGGTGAATGTAGCTTAAAACATATATATAGCTCTCACTGCTGTTCACACACGATTTTCTCCATCTTTCAATAGTAATATAATTGTAAATATAATAAAAATTATAATAACAACGTGAACAACAGAATTAATATATTTGTATAGTACCGTAAATGCGAATCTGGGTTCAATCCTCTAAAATTTGGCAGATAGTGGGAAACGTAGTGTGTAACAGGGAACAGAGCGTTACAATACCAGGTTCCCATGTTCCCTACATACCCTGTTATGTGAAGCGGGAAGTAATATTAAAGAAAGTATATAAATCTAGAACTCTGCAAAAAGATAGATTTTCGTGAGTACCAATGAACAAGGCATATTTTTCACAACATTGTAGGTCAATGTACTAGTAGTAATTTGCATACGTTTCAAACGAATCAGATTGTACTAGAAATATTCTTATAATGTCTATTCAAATGATTTCTATGTAATAAAAATGTTTAGCATAATAGGTTTTACGCTATAAGAAAATAAGTACTAAAATGCATTGAAACTCCTAAGCCCAATGTAATAACGATTCCAAATCCTCAGATTTTACGTACCTACTTTGGGGCATGATTGAAAAAGTTTTCGTCATCTATTGAGGGCCAGTGGTCCTCAACCGTTTGTGTTTATTTAAATTAGCCAAGTTTTTTTTTTTTAAATAAATCTAAAACTTAGTACAATGTTTGTATAGGAGTAAAGACATCTCATTTTGTAATCCATTTTTTATGAATTTTGTAAAAGAATTTTTGGTGAACTTTTAGTGAAAGCAAAATAATTTAAGGCTTGTTTTTCTAAGTCATTTCTACCGATATTTTTGGTCAAACTAATTGTAGCCCCCAGCTTCGTTTGTGTGAACGATAAATTTTAAAATTTCGTTCCCATTCCACTCTTGATTTTGAGAACTGCTGTCTTAGTGCTGCCCAAACAAACTATATGCAAAATTTAAGCGTTGTGTATTGCTTCGGTTGTCGAACGTATGGGTTAAGACGCGGATATCAACGGTGACGGTGTGGACCGTGTCTTGTGAAAATCAGAGCGAGGAAATTAAAAAATATTTATCATCTTCATATCTATAAGATTTTCTGAGCTCTTATCATGCCACAATAAATATCTTTAATCTCTTGATATTATAATAAAATATTCAAAATTTTGAGCTCAGAAAAACTTGTAATACTAAATACACACAATTGATTAATCAGTGAGAGTTTCATTTAAAAAAAATCCACCTCCATACTTTGAGATTCGTAGCCCTAGAGGCAAAGTTCATAAAATCAAACGACAAGTCATCAAGAGCGATTATTATTGACAATCATTCTGAGGCTCCAATAACACTGTGATAATGTCTCAAGAACTTATAAAAGCTAAGTTACGACGAGATCAGGTGTCGGTCGGTTGATATATCGATGTTTTAGAGATGCTGGACTGGAGTGAAATGGTTTTAGCGAAATTTATGTTATGTAAGATGTTAGTAAAGGTTATAAGGCCAAGATGGTATAGTGGGACAACGTGCCAAGTGTGGACGCTATAATTAAGGCTTTCAAATTCAAATTCAAAATATTCTTTATTGAAATAAACTCTTATAAGCACTTATAAATCGTCCAATGAACATATAACAAAAAAAAGCTACCGCCGGTTCGGAAGGCAGTTCTGCAGAGAAGAATCGACAAGAAACTCAATAGTTGCTCTTTTTAAAGTTAATGGTATAATATATGGTATACAGGTTTGATTCCCATTTAAGAAAATGATTAAATTTATTTAAATTGGAGGCTAGCTTTGTTAACAGAGCGAGAAAATAATTCATTTCACCGAGTGAGAATCGAACTCACAACCGTCGCATGTACAGGCAAGCGACGTGTGAGGCCTTTGTACTGTATATTAGGTGCTATTACAATGCAGTTAATGTATGCTTGGTTGTCTTATTTGTCAAATCAATCCATATATGTTTTTGTAGCTAACACACTCAGTATCCCGTATAACATGAGAATTCCACTTTCGGCCCAATATTTAAAGCATTGTGTTGAGTGGCGGAACTCAACGCCACGCTTCGCCTTGTTATCAGAGTATAATAATTCGCGTATATTATAAACATAAAAGTGTAAATATTGCAAAATGCATGGTAGTACGTGTTATGTTTTATTTATTGGTTTAATGGACACTAGAGAAAAATATGAAAATATAAGTAATAATAAATATTTCATTTCCTCGAGTGGGGATCAAACCCATAATCAGTCGATTTTATAATCACACTTTGTGCGCCTGCACCACGACTCGCCTCAGTGAGGAACGGAGTGTCTTAACACCAGGTTTCCACTGCCTACCCTGCTGAGTGCGGGATACAGCGTGAAGCTGATTTAATTAAATTTAATTTAATTAGTAGTACATTTAAAATACTGTACGGTTGATCATAATGTTAACACAAATATTTTTCAATATTATTTTTATTTTCTTCAATGGTAAGATATTTTACTACTTACATAAGATATAACTTACAGATTTAAAACAAAAGACCATTCTTTCAATACCACCCTCATCTCAATACTTCGACTATTTGAATAGTATTTTATTTACATTTTTTTTTGAATACCAAGTTCTTGTTAAGTCATTAATACATCGCTGTTATTTGTGTTAGTAATGTTTTTTTATCTTCACGCTGTATCCCGCACGTAGCAGTGTAGATAGAGGGAACCTAGAGGGTAAGATACTCCGATTCCAATAAGACAATTCCTTTCCCCACTTTCCCCAGAATTCGGATAAAAATATGTGTATTTATTTCTTTGCTCAGATAATGAGGCCAAACGCAGCATTTAGCTGCGTTTGGCCTATAAAAATATTAAGTATTTAATTTCTTCGAGTACGAGTTAAGGCGACAACCTGGTGCTTTACAGTCACATTCTTGTGCCTCTGCCTCTTTTAGTTTTTGCTGATTGTGAAAAAAGATGGCTAAAGCATTGATTTTGAACATAAGTTTTATTTATTTAGCGGAGTGTCTCAACACTAGGTAATCTCTATCGATTGTGATATTTAAAATATGTACGGAGATAAAATAATTACGAATATCACTTTTAAACAGAACACGAGGCCAGTCGTAGCGCAGGGGCATAAATGGTCCAAAACAACCTAACGCTTCGTTAGCATATCACGTATCATGTTAACTGAGAATAATTCGAGCATTTAATCAAAACTCTTTTCAAAAATTTATTAAAATGACAAAACCCATACGTACCGGTGAATAATAATAGTATGGGAAACGATGTAGTTTCTTTTTGCAGTCGTGGTGCAGGGGCACAAACGTGTAACTGTAAACGTGACAGGCTGTGGGTTCGAATTCCACTCGAGGAAATTAAATATATAATATTTTAATTACGTCGCTCTCGTGTCGAAGTAAAGCGGCGTTAAGCTCCGCCAGAAAACTCATAATGCCTCGAAAAATTCCGTGGAAAGTGGGGATAGAGTGTTAACATTAGGTCGCCCCCTCTACCTACCCTACCTAATACTGCATAAAGATGAAAGAAATTTGTTATCGCTTTTTGAATCTGAAGAAAAATAAAAGACAAGAAGTGTGAGGAACTTAGCAAAAGATAATAGTCTTTATTTTATTTGCTCTCTATATTTCTATTTCGGCGTACCTAGCTTGACAAAGACATGCTATACGTTCTCTCAAGGAATTGGGCAACGGAGTGTAATAAGCCAAACGCCACCCCTTCCTTCCCCTACAGTGTGAAAAAAACCTGTTCACAATAATATAATATAATCTACATTGTACCTAAGATATATACATAATATGTATGTACTGTAAAATGTAACCAATTCACTTAATTCCAGTGTCCTCCCCTTCCCCTTGTTTTCTAGTTGGCAAATAAAAATGAAAATGAAGCAGTGGAACAATGCAACGCAAACTTTTGAATACCGGTTCGTATCTACATTTGTAGAGTTCGAAACCAAACGACAGACCAGAACATAATAATAATATTTTTTTTAGTGAGTATGTCTATTTGTTAATTCTTCTTGACGCCCTCAAAAAGAAAGGTGTTATATGTTTAACCTGTCTGTGTTCCTGTGTGTCTGTCGGCTACATTTTGTTATCTTTGTTACCACAGAACTTTGGCCTGAGCGAACTAATTTCGATCATTCTTTATTTTATTTAAAAGTTGGTGCCTCCCGTGTAATCACATTTTAGTCCAATTCGGACAATGTTATCCATGACAAAAACACATAAGTATTAACTATTTTTTAGTTATAATTAGCGGAAGCAATTTTTTGTTAAAATTGATATTAGAAGGATCTTTATTACTTTTGTCATTTCAGTTTTTTATTGATATAAGAGGATGGAGTCAACTGAAATTTTACATATTGGCATTTAATCTCAAAATCTACAAATGTAGCATTATGATTTAAACGAATATGAACGATAATTTCGTATAGTTGAGCTCATTATTCCGCGCATAGCATGGTAGGCAGAGAGATATTAATGTCAAAACTTTCCTTTCACCAAAATGCTAAAAAGAATATATATTGTTTTATTTATTTTTTAAATTTTCGGCATAGATCCCCCAGTCCAAATTCTGCAGTGCGTGTTGAGTGGCAGAATTCAACGCCGCGCGTTGCCTCGTTACTAGAGCTAGGAAATTAAAATGTCCAAGAAATTAAAAAAAATTAAATCACTTCGATGTTAATTTATGTTTTGTAGTTCTATGGCAGCTAGATTAGGGCCACGTTTCATATCCGTCGCGATAACAACGCCATCTGTTGTATCACGTATTGGTGTACTGACGGATTGGCCTCTTTTACCTGGCATTATGATACTTTGTATTTTGAACTTTATTTCTATCAAAATAGAGTAGATTATGGTATGGTACAACGATATTAACACGTCAAATTAATTTTATTCCCTCGATAATGTTGTTTAAAGGTGCAGGAAATCGTATGGAAATATTTGTTTGTTTTCGTTTAAAGTGTTTGGAAATATCTATAAACAGTGTAATTAGCATAACTCTGAATAGATATAATTGATTTTTGTGTCATTTTGTCCACTTTAAAATATTACTTTAGTGTTTGTTTCCTTTTCGAGGTTTTTTTTATTTTTTCTGTTAGAGTACGAGTTTCAACTTGTGAAGGAACCTAGATGACCAGGAAGCGGAAAGACTCAGTGTAAGACACAACGAATTCCTCGTTAAAACATTTCCGCTACCCACTTTCTGCCAGATACAGGAGGCGTGTTGAGAGACGAAATTCTGCGCCTCTGTGGCTGAGCGAAAATATGAAAATATAAAATATTGAATTTCTCGAGTAGGAATCGAACCCACAACCTGTCACGTTTACGCACGCTTTAAAATTAATACTACATCAACTTTATTTTAAACAACAGCATATAATTAATCCATATTAATCCCGAGAACGTTGAACGTTAATAAAAGTTATTTGGCAAAAATAAAAAGAATATTTTCCAATCAACGAAAAATCCTTTCTATATGGAGAGGATATACTGAAAATCCAGTGATTCTATTATGGCTGAAGGGATAAAAATCTAATTAAATTTGTGTGTTATTAGGAAATTCTTTGAAAAATTGTCATCCCTGTTTTTAACTACAGTATAGACTGACTTTGCTTAGGAATGTGTACATTTAGCAAAATATTTGTATTTTTTGAGATTCAGGTTCTTTTTCTCGCATTGCAGAGACCTAGAATCTAATTTTAAGACACTTTGTTCTCACCCTGACACTCTGTTCCCTGTTTTCGCTTCTTGTCTGTTCCTTGTTTCAAGACATTACCTAATATTAAGACGTTCTCATTTAGTCACTGAATTTTTGAGGCATTGCCAGGGTGAGGAAATGAAAATGTTAAATGTTTTATTCTCCGGAGCGAGAGTCAAACCCATGACCATCGCGCTTTCCATAGCCTGTTTGTGTCCCTGCGCCACGGTAGCCTCTATGTAATAAAAATATGAGATTATTATATATGGTAAGTGAATTAAGCGTTGTTTTCCATAGTATGGAGTATAGTTATAATAAACTTCTAATGTTATATAAAGATATATAATTCTGTATAAAAATGCCACAAACCTGCATCAATACAGTTTGCATATCCAAAAAAAACACGATTTTTCGGGGATTACCGGAAATAAATGGAGAATCAGTTCGGATAATAGAAAAAACTTAACTTAAGTACAATTTTTTATCTATATTTAGATTTAGTCCTCAAATGACGTTAAAATTTAGTAGATGCGGATAACTCCTAACCAGCCTTTTGTGATGCCTTTGAAGGAAAACTTTAAAGTGATCCAAACAATGCCTCATTGTTCTCATCAGCGTTGTATAGCGGAAGTTTGTGTGACCGATAAATATTAGTTTTATAGATTTTATTTTGTTTTAAATTGATTAGTTTACTGTTTACTTATTTTAAGTAAGTAGCAGACAGAGGGAACCTGGGACTTAGTATTAAGACATTCTGCTATCATTTCCATTCCTCACTTGCAGCGTTAAGCGGCGGAACTCAACTCCAGACTTTGCCTCATTATTTATTTGTTTACTTATATTTTGGTATGGAGATGAGATTACTTTGTACGATATGCGGAATCAGTTTAGCTGATCGAATTTATAATGAAGAGATACACAGAATGGCAGGTGCTCAGGTAGTTTGTTAACGTCGAACGAATGAGTGATAAAAGAATGGCAAAAAAGACTTATGACGCAAAATTGAGCGGTAAAAGTGATAGGAGGAGACCTCAATCGACCTTCAAAAACACAGTATCCAAGATACTGGAAGGAGGTCACGTTAAAAGTATGAAGACCCCGTAGCGTTTGGCGTTCTATTTTCTCTGACTATTCCACTAGAGATACAGCGTGAAGCTAGTTTAGTTTGCTTTTTTTTTTAATTAGTAACCAAAAATCTTTTTTATCCAAAAACCTATTTATAATAATCAAAAGTACCCCAATGTTCCTACATAAAAACGTTCCATACTAAATCCCTTATTGACCTAATACCTTTGACGGTGTAAAGAGGGCTTAGTGCAGTTTAAAGTACGGCAAGTGTTGGTAATCCTGCTCTTGACCTTACAAAGTTACTTGAGTTACTCGAGTTGTTAAATTCGGAGCCATTTTGAGACTATTTTGGAGGTAAAGTCCATCGTGGCGCCGAGGCACGGTATGTGCCTCTAAACGCAACGGTTGTGGATCCGATTCCACCTCGGGGAAATGAAATATTTAATATTTTATCTCCATCTTCATTTACTTGCTCTGGCAACAAAGTAAAGTGCTGCGTTGAAGTCCGCTAATCAAGGCGCAATGAGTCGGAGTGACTTAAAACTAGGCTTTTGCTGCCTATATATACTAGGAGTACATCATGAAACGAAAAAGAGTATTCTGAAGGAAGTGGAAGTGTTAAGGTACTCCTTTTCATACGCATCGCACAACTTTCCAGTATCGTGGTGAAATTCTTCGATACGCTTTATCATGTTATAAGAACGTGCAAAAGAAAAATACTTTATGCCTCCAAGTGGATCGAACCCCAATCGTCGCGATTACAGGGAAGTTTGTGTAAAAACTGGCATTACTAATTAAATTTAGTTTTATAGGCGACAAATATCTAATTTTAAATTAATAAATAGTTAATTAATATAACTTTGTAGTGTCACTTTGCCATGCATCGACGGGAACTAAAGTTTTAACTTCGAAACTACGAACTAGACTTAAACAGCGAACTCGATGTATAATGGAGCTTACAATGTTCTATTACCAAATATACAGAATCTAAATAATTTTATCTAAATAACATCTAATAGCTAGAACAGTCGTGGTGCACGGATACACGCGGGCCACTGTAAACGAAAAAAATTAAATGTTTAATATTTCCTTCCTGGCAAAGCGCGGAGTTAAGTTACGCTTATGAACATGCGATAACCCCAGAATTTTGCTGATAATGAGAAACAGAAGTGTCTAAATGGGAATGTCTTCACATTAAGTACTTAGTATCTCTCTGCCACCTTACTATGTACATTGGCATTGGTGAAAATTAATCAGCAATAAAAATATTAAATATTTCATTCTCCAAGTGAGAATCGAGTCCACAACTACCGCGTTTATAGTCGCGACGGTTGGGCCCCTGCACCACTACGGTCTTATTATTATTTATTTAAAGCATTTATATTATATATAAATAAATAAATCAGCTTCACGATGCATTCCGCACACAGCAGGGTAGGCAGAGGGAACATAGTGTTAAGACAATCCGTTCCCCACTTTCTGCCGTACTCTGGAGGTATTGCGTGTTGAGTGGCAGAACTCAACGCCGCGCTTAGCCTCGACACCAGAGCGAAGAAATGGAAATATAAATTTAAAATGTAAATATTTCATCTCCTCGAGTGGGGATCGAACCCACAACCAGTCGATTTTACAGTCACACTTTGTACCACTGCGCCACGACTGGCCTATATTATATATATTATCTAGAATGCAGCTCTCGGTCATTTGTAATTTAAATTTAACAAGATCGGGCCTGAATAATTGTGTTGCAAATTAAAAATTTAACTGAAATGAGCAGATCATTTATTTTGGACGAAGTTTATTAAAATTTTCATTATCAGTTTGGGGTAGGGATAGTTTATTTAACAAACATTTCGTAATATGTAAATTTATACGAGAAATTTTAGTATTTATGGTTTTAAATCGTGATGGCGCAACGGCACAGTATCGGTCCGTAAAGCGACGGTTGAGGCTCGATTCCCATTCGGAAAAACTTCATTGTATACTAATACTAAGCTGAAGAGTTTGTTTAGTTGAAACGTGCTTAAATTTAAATAAAAATTGTGTTACATAGTCCATTTGTCGAGAAAGAGATCTGTATTAAGTGATGTTAATTCTACATTACATGACGTCAGGGATACGTACTTAGAATGTACGCTTCTAAGACGTATATTTGGGAGACTTATATATAATTAAATAATTTATATTTAAGATTAATGAAATTGTATAATTTATAAGCTTTCAATAACAGACTAGCCACTTTACTTTATCCAATAGTTCTCGAGCCACGTGCAACCTATATAACCTTCGAACCTTCGATCTCTTAGAAACAGTTGTAATTAGATAATTTTGTTAATACTAGTAAAAAAATTAAATTAGCTTCACGCTATATCCCGCACACAGCAGAGTAGGCAGAGGGAACCTAGTGTTAAGACACTTCGTTCCCCACTTTCTGCCGAATTTTGGAGGCATTGCATGTTGAGTGGCAGAACTCAACGCCGCGCTTTGCCTCGACACCAGAGCGAAGAAATGAAAATATAAATTTAAGTAAATATTTCATCTCCTCGAGTGGAGATTGAACCCACAACCAGTCGGTTTTACAGTCAAACTTTGTACCACTGCGCCACGACTGGCCTCTAATAATACTAGTATTTTTCAATTAAAACCAATTTAATATATTATATTTAACTAAAATATTTTTAAATATACGTAAAATAATACTTACATATGTGATAGACGTGACTGTAAGCCCGACAGTTGTGGGTTCGATTGTACACAGTGGAAAAAAAAAACATTTTCACCCGCTGGTAACTAAAAGCTTGGTATTGGGTTCCCGTATACAAGACGTAATGTCTTGTAAATAACTATAACTTGAATTCAGCGAAAAATGAGAAACGGAAATGTCTTAATTTAAACGGAATGTCTTAATGAAGGTCAAAGTGTCAAAGCATACGCTGGCTCTCGGCGTGTGCGGTCGTGTCGTAAATAAAACAAGTGTTATGATTTGAAAGTTTATGTGCATTTTACCAAAATGTCATTTAAGTAAAAAAAAAATATTGAAATTTTCAAAACTAAGACCTGCTTAAAAAACTATATTAAGTCTGAACACCGGGACATGTGCAGAATGCACGTCACTCGAAGCTAAAGAAAGTGAGCCAAAAGAAAAATTGACAATAGTTAACATTTGGATTTGAAACTCAACACCACGCCAAGTCTGTCTGGGAAAATGAAAATAATCAGTTTTCTTAAGTGGAAATCGAACTCACCATAATCACGTGTACAATATCTACTCGATAAAAACCTATATTATGAAACTATTTGTGAAGAAATAGGCTGTTACTCTTGAATATGATATATTAACTTGCCATACAACTTAACCCTTCCTCAAGTTACAAAACTCTGTAATTCAGTATTATATATTTTTTTATCAAAAAGGTACAAACAACAAGAAAAGATTTGATTCAGACTCAGAGAAATGAAATATTTGATATTTTAATTTCATCGCTCTGATTACGAGACAAAGTGCAGCGTTGAGTTCCGCCACTCAACACACTATGGCTCCAGAATTTGACAGAAAGTGGGAAACTAAATATTTTAATAGGAATCTGTTCTCGTCCTGTCTTAACACTAGGTTCCCAGATTCTCTCCATCTTATGAAGTATGATTTAAAAAACTATATACATATATGTTACATCGATTAAAGAAGCCTAGAAATCGGTTATTGTTTCTCCTGTGATTATTAGCCTTTTAAAAGTTTTATTTTTATTTACTTAACAATATTTATCGTGTCTTCTCCCCTATATTATGAAATAGTGAAGTTATCTGTTGTCAGCTGGCATGCCTAAGAGCTAAAAAATAAGGAAAAAATCGTAACTGTTTCTATGTACAGTGTGCAAAACAGTGCCCTGTTACCATATACAAGCTAAAACGCATTCCTGAACTAACAGAGATATTTTTAGAAAAAATGTGAGAACTTCACTTTAATTTCATCTCTATAATAAACTAAACAAGACTCCGTGAAAAGTGTATACTACATAAAAAATATAATTATATTACTTTATTTATCATACGTTTATGATATTTAGGTAAAATCTCAAAGACATTTAAGTAAAATTCCTCCATACAATCTTGGAAGTGGCCGTAAACAACTTTCGGGGACGACAAGCCAAAGTGCGTAAACTTCTGAGAGCAATGTTTTTGACATAAATTCTTACATTTGCCTCCTCTTTGCTTTTGGAGACTACTTGTTGCGTGATCAATTTTGGAAAATAAAAAAATATAATACAAGAAATATATAAAACACGCTTATTTTTACACCAAGTGCTAACTAAAAGTTATATGGAATTTGCTAAGAGCTATAACAAATCATATGCTGAAACTCGAGTGGTTTCCTAATAAATAATGACCTCTGAAAATTTCCACTCTTCAGGTTCTATCTCCAGACCCTCAGACCAGCTCTTCTTATTCTAAAAGAATCTGGCGAAGTGGTAATATAATAATTAACTCAACGGACTGATCGATGCCACTTCAGTCTACAAATGACCAAAGTATGTTTGAACCGAAAATATAATTTTTTGTAGCTACTAAATGATAAATATTTTTTTTAATGAAAAGATTAAAAAAAGAATAATATGAATATAATATCTATATAAATATTATATATAGAACTTTTCCGTTATTTTGTGTTTGACAGACAATGCACAGCCAAAACTACGCTATATATATATATATATATATATATATATATATATATATATATATATATATATATATATATATATATATATATATATATATATATATATAAGCACTGATTTTTCAAATAGACCACCACCTTAAAAACAGAATAAATTCGTTGCTATTTTCTTATCTTTCTTGCCATTTCATGCTTAATGACCAAATCATGCTTCACCTCAATCAATGTTAAACGAAAGTTTAAATAAATCTCTAAAATAATAATCTCTAAAATACACCTTTCTTTTAAACTACGTCTTTCTTTTATACCACAGCTTTCTTCCTTATATAATATCAAAAGATTGACGTCGACGCGGTAACAAGAAACTTTCAAGTTCTTACAAAATTCACTATCTGCTTTGCTCATCGACCTCAAAAATAAAATAAAATGTAGAAAATCAGATTAAAAGAAGTTCCTTTGCAGAATTATTTTCCGGGTCAGTGGTAGTTTCTTCTGAGTGACAAATATATATTTTATATTAGTTATTTAACATCCATAATTGAAATATTTTTTTAGTCTCACGATGTATCTTTCATACAGCAGGGTAGTCACTAGGAAAATAGTGACCTAGCGTTCAAACACTCCACCCCCTATTAAAACACGTTGTTCCCTACTTTCTACCGAATTCTGAAGGCATTGCGCGTTGAGTGGCGGAACTCAACGCTGCGCTCTGCCTCGGCAGTAGAAGCAAGAAATGAAAATATGAAAATATTTCATTTCCTCAAGTGGGAATCGACCCTAAAAGCTGTCTAAGATTTTCAGTCATTCGCTTGTGCCTCTGCGCCATGGCTGACCTCATATACTGAATTAATTCAAAAATTAAACAATACATACAAACATACCAATATTCAATTAAGGAAGGCCAACTTTCCTTCGTAACGAGACTGTCCTCCATTTGCGAAGCAAACATAACCCCTTGGAGTTTTTAACTAACTTTGATCTCCTGTGTTTTTGTTTATACCCTATTATGTTTGTAATATGACATCTGAAAACTAATTTAGTAAAGTTCTTTAGCCGGAAACTTTTTTTTTCGGATTTTGTGCTTAAATAGAAAAAAAACGGAACCCTTATATGATCACTTTGTTATTTGTCTATCTGTGAAGTCGTCTGTCGGTATATCACGATTGATTCTACAGACATCAGCTTAACTGAGCAGAAACGTTTTAGTAAACGAAATAAAAACATACGATCAGTACCTACATCGTTATTTCTGTAGAGTTTGAGTGTAATTCACTGCATAATCAAAACCGTCGCGTCGTGCTTACTGCCTGTGCCTCTGCGCCTAATGTTGTGGATTCAATTCCCACTCGAGGAAATAAATTAAATATTTAATAATTTCATTTTGCTCGATCTGCCAAAGCGCGGCGTAGAGTGTCGCCGCTCAACGCTGGTTCCAGTAGTCGGCGGAAAGTGGGCAAACGGAAGAAAGAGCATTAATGGCACCGGAGTATCTTAACAATAATGATTTTCATTTTTGATAGTTATTTTTTTCCCTGCTATTTGCGGGATACAACAAGAAACTACAAAAAAAACACAAAAAGAATTTTATACGAACCTACTTGTATAAGTTATAAAATATCTAATATCTATTAACATTATGTAGAAATTATCGGTTTTAGGAGAGATTAATTAGGCGTCTATTGAGCGAGGTATCGGACGTTCATCTTGTATAGAATGATGAATGCGCCTTGTCGACTATTAGGTTACCCGCAAATCTGATCGGTACTATAGGTGCAGTGGTAAAATGGTTTGTTCAAGCTGTTGAGACGGATATAATGTCTCAAAATATTGTAAAATATTTAGGATTCGTAAAAAAATTTGAAATTAAAAAAGTGTCCGTTTTGGTTCAAGTGTGATTATTTTATTGTAAAAAGAAAACACGGCCGTCGTGATGTACTGGCACAGCATTAACGCTTCGGTTGGGGGTTCAATTTCCAGTTGGGGGAGTGAAATAATTTAATTTCTTCGCTTTGGTAACAATACATATTACATTACATTTATAAATGTCCACAATAATATTTTTTCTTGTATTTAAGTCTACAATTGCCCTTTCATTCGTACCAACCACGGTCTGTAGCGTTTGGTATATGTATATAAATTATTAAAAAAAACGTTCTTCCATAAGACAGAATTTCTTACGAAATTTTATAACTTACAGTCAGATTGTGTCCATTTTGCACCTGTTCCGCATATAGATAATGTGGATGTAGTTTGAAACTACTCGGTCTTAATACAACTTTATAAAGTTGTTGCATTCCAAAATTAATATTCCTTTTTGCAATTTGATAAAAAAATACATATTTGTTATTATTTTGATGTGGCGACCGGCCACTAGTATTTACTTTAATGAAAAAATTAAAAGCGAAAATTAAAATATTAAATATTCCATTTCTTCGAGTGGGAATCGAACTCACAACCTGTCGCGTTTACAGTCGCATTGTTTTGCCAACTTAACTTTAATTCGACTGAAGTCTAGTACGGTAATAAAATTGTAACTGAAACATAGAAAAAGAAAATAATTAGAACTGGCTCGCGTAGAAAAAAATATCCTAAAAATTAAAAAAAAAATGCGATACCTCTCATAGAAATATTTACCCGACGAAGATGAAATTTAATATAACATAAGACGTTACGTCCGCGGAGTGTTATAATTAAAAATTATTTACATTCCACCATTTTTTAATTTTCTCAGAGGAGATTATAATAATAATCTTTCGTTTATTAGTAAAATGCTGAAAAAACGCTGCAAAGGCGAAGCTTATTAAAATTTAGAGGCCAGTGGCACAGTGGCATAAGCTTGAAACGTGACAGGTTGTGGGTTCGACTGTAACTGAAGGAAATGAAATATTTACTATTTCCATTTTCTTACTCTGGTCAACACGTAATGCCTTAAGAATACGACAGAAGGTGGGGAACGAAGTGTCTTATCACTAGGTGCCCTCTGTCTGCTCTGTTATCTGCATGATTCAGCGTGAAGCTGGAAAAATAAAATTATAAATGAAAAAACGACAATAGGCGCCAAGTTCGAAGCTAATTATTTGTATAGGTGGCGTAAATGACATAAAAATTTAAAAATGTGTGCCAAATTCTTTTTATATTTTTGCCGGAATTCGATTGACACATGTCTCGATAAGTGAAAATTAATACATTTCTAGGATATTTAAGGATTTCTAATCCTAAGGGACGGCCTTTTTCTGACGAGAAAGCAGATGTAATGGCCAGGAGAGACTGAATCCATCTATTACTGAGAGCAAAAAGACAGCGTGAAGCTAAAAATAAAATTTAATTTGCTTTTATGCGGACAACTCGGCGTTAAAGTTCTTCAAAAACAAGTGCATCAAGTGGCGGAAGTTACTAAATTATTTTATTTTCAACTATCTTGAATATACGCCAGTCGTCGTAGAGCAGGGGCACAAGCGTGTGTCAACGTGCCAGGTTCTGAGTTCTATTCCCGGTCGAGGAAACGAAATATTACATATTTTATTTTCCTCGCTCTGGTAACGAGGCAAAGGGTGGCTTTGACTTTCACCACTCAATTCACAATACCTTCAGAATTCGGCGGAAAATGGGAAACAGAAATGTTAACACTAGGCTACCGGGTTCCCCCTGTATACCCTTCTACGTACAAAATACAACGATAATCTAAGAAAACAAAACCATATTAAAATAACTCGACAGTATTCAAAGGGTCGTCGCCATGGTCACCGTAACAAGTAATCACAGCAGTCATGACAACCGTACATCGACTCTATCTCAATATCCTCTCAATTGGACAAATGTGGTGGAATATTCAGCTTAAGTCGTCGTAGTCTATTAATATAAGGAAATCGAACTACCTTATGTTATCTGGTCGGAAGTTAACACAAGGTATATTAGCACGTGTATATATACTAAAGTCTTAAGTTGTGTGTGTGTGTGTGTGTGTGTGTGTGTGTGTGTGTGTGTGTGTGTGTGTGTGTGTGTGTGTGTGTGTGTGTGTGTGTGTGTGTGTGTGTGTGTGTGTGTGTGTGTGTGTGTGTGTGTGTGTGTGAGTGTGTGTGTGTGTGTGTGTGTACATGAGAGTAGTAAGTTCAAATTTTAATTTAGAAAAGCGTTGAATTTTATATTTAAAACGAATGATTGATGTTGTCATACAAAAGTCTATCCTGCTATATCCAAGTTATATCTCGCCCACAGCAGAGCAGAGGGAATTTAGTGTTAAGAGACTCCGTTCCCCACTAACAAAAAAAATCTTGTTCAGGTCTTACTTTTAATTGTAGATATGGAATTCTGAATTTAATAATATTGTTGAGAGTACTAAGTTCACATTCAACCACTACACTCGTTACTTGCAAAAAAACAGATTTAAATCGACGGCCAAAGTAAACAGTTAGATGAAAAACAAAACATAATATTAACGCGAAAGTGTCTATTCTCGACGTGTTCGATGTTGAAACGGACAGCGAACAAGCAGATTGCCTATATTTTGTAATTTTTACTATTTTAGTGAAAAATATTTGTAATTTTGAGACCGTCATGGCGTAGTAGCAAATATTCTCTATGGGATCTCAATGTAAATGTGACGGTTAGGGTTAGAAAAAACTAAAAGTCTCTGATAAATGAATCGAAAAGTGGGGAACGGAGTGTTTTGACGGTAGATTACCTGTGCCTATCCTGCTATGTGCGGGATACAGCGTGAAGTTAAAAAAATAACATGAGAATTGAACAAATCGCAACGCAGTAGCACAGACTTACTGTAAAAGCGGTAGTGAGTTCGATTCATATTCAAGGAAACAATTCATTTCGCCGCCTTGGCAGACAAAGCGCAGCGTTGATATCCGCCGTCCAATATGTAATAAAAATAGCATCAGTAGAAATTTAACAAAAACATATTTTCGTTTTGTTACCACAAAATAATGCGGTAAATTCCGTTACGCTGTCGTTACAATTGTTTATATTGTAGTTTAAATATAGCATTTTTCAATTGTATTGTTTGTTTTTGCGGATGTAATGCTAATGGAGATCATGAGATACGATATTTAACGCTTCACTACTTCACTAGGATTTTTATTGTGCATACATTTAAATAGTTTGTGGCCTAATCGAAGAATTTTAATGATAATAAACAGTACCAATAACTAAAAAGCACTCTTTTCTACATTTAAGTGATATAAATTCTATGGAATATGCTCGGAGCAACAGATTGTATGAGCCTAAATTCGAATGGTGATTCCATTCGAGTTTAGGTAACCTCTGAAGGTAAGGTCTATTCAGGTTCTGGCTCCATCATCAGACCAGCTCGATGGGTATGCTTTAATTTTGTGTGAAACTGCCATAGAGCATCATTTCAGTTTCTTTCATTTTTACCATAGTCACAAATCGACCTAATTAATATTAGCTCCAATGGGGATTGAACTTTGGACCATCGCCATCAGACACTACCGAGAAAACATAAAAAATATATTTATCAACATTATTGTTATCGTAAAGAGTTGTTATATTACGGAGTTTTTTTGTAAATCTCTTTAGCATACAAAATGAATAGTGCGAATGAAATATTTATGAAAGAAAATAGAAAATAGAAAAACATTGTTTCTATCTCTAATACCTTATTTGATAGCCACTTGAGTAATACGCGACTTAAGAGGCCAGTCGTAGCGCAGCGGCACAAAGTGTGACTGTAAAACCGACTGGTTGTGGGTTCGATCCCCACTCGAGGAGATGAAATATTTACTTAAATGTATATTATACTTCCATTCCTTCGCTCTGGTGTCGAGGCAAAGCGCGGCGTTGAGTCCTGCCACTCAACACGCAATGCCTCCAGAATTTGGCAGAAAGTCGCGAACGGAGTGTCGACACTAGGTGTAAGAAATGTCGGTTATCTAAAAAAAAATATTAATGAGGTTAATTTTTTTTTAAATGTGTGTGTATCACTAACCGTACCCAAAATTCAAATATAATCAGTTAATTAATTCATAATGCGGATGTTTGTTTTGTTGAAAAGTTCAACTGGCATTTATAGCGTTGAATATTGGAAAGCGACTTAAGTACTTTACTGGGTTCTTTTATTTTTTACCAAAATATTGACGCGAAATGTGACTTAAATAGAGAATGTCGGGTATGAGGTGGTTGTGGGCTCGCTCGCAATCGGGCTTACGTATAATCCAATTTTTAGTAATATCCTACCCTACTAATATTTAAATGAGAAAGTTTGTGAAGATGTTCGTTTCTTCCACTTTCACGCAAAAACTGCTAAACGGGCTTAGATTAAACTTTGTATATTACTTATATATCATAATAAGACATCTACTATATGTAAGTGTTGAGATTTTTAATAATTTGGATATAATTTAGTTTTTTAGGAGTTTGACGTTTTAATTTTATGGCTGAGGATGGTGAGGCGAAGGTTCTGGTTAATTACCCTCATCATCTCTCAACAATGTCATTATGGTCCCTGCAACCAAGCATGATATAAAAGTGGTATTTGATCAAGAAAAGGTTGGGAACCCCTGGTTTAAAGAAACGCGTTTAAATGAAAAGCGGAGCAACACACTTTTAACATACTTTATCCTCAACAATTTACACAGTTTTAAAAGGACAACACACACAGTTTTAAAGGGTTTGAGGCCAGTCGTGGCGCAGTGGCACAAAGTGTAACTGTAATACCGACTGGTTGTGGGTTCGATCCCCACTCGAGGAGATGAAATATTTACTTAAATTTATATTTCCATTTCTTCGCTCTGGTATCGAGGAAAAGCGCGGCGTTGAGTTCTGCCACTCAACACGCAATGCCTCCAAAATTCGGCAGAAAGTGGGGAACGGAGTGTCTTACACTAGGTTCCCTTTGCCTACCCTGCTGTGTGCGGGATATAGCGTGAAGCTAATTTTAATTTAAAAGGACAAAAAATAAGGAAAATTATATTTTTTATTCCAAATATTCTTTAAAATAAAAATCGAACCAACATTCACTACAAGTACAGACATAAATAACTTTAAATTTTGTAGTACAAACTTTACCAAGGACTTGTAGAGTTAACGATAATCATTTGATTAATGTTTGTTATTCGCTGGACCTTTGCTTGTACTTGTATACTGTAATTAGTAAATTAATCAGTACCACCCATTCGGTACAGTGGCCTTCTAATATATTAGTACGGGAATTATACATATCAGTATTACATACGTATAGTGTTGTAATCAACAGAAATATTAATATTTCTATGCGTTATATTTTGATGCTATACCTTACCTCCGGTGAGTGTGGAAAAGGTTGTGGGTTCAAATTCCGTTGGTAGGTTAAATATTTAGGGTGGAAATATATCCAAATATAAGATATAGAATATTTTATCAGTTTTTGGTGTCTCAAAACGAGAAAAACAACTTTTCTGAGATTATTTTGTTGATTGTATGTATGTCTGATTATCTATTTATCTGTCTGATGGTCTGTCTATTACAATATTTGTTCTCAAAATCAAGTAGAGGTACCAAACTGTAATTAATAACAAGTATCCAGGTCTCTAGTCCTCTGGTTGACCTGGAATTTGATGCTTAAATGAAAACAAAAAAAAAATCAACATCTTAATGTATGCAAAAAGACTATTTACACGTTTTGCTTACATCTCCAGCAACGTTTCGAAAAGTCCATATACATATCATTGTTTTCTAAGAATTGTCTTTCTTTAGTACTGTCTCCTGACGAATTAATTCATGTTTTCCATTTTATAACAGATATAATCCACTTTTGTACAACATTTTACTACCTTTAAATATATTAAAATAATAAGATATTAAATAGAAATGTTGGAAATGAAAATATAAATGTAAATAAATATTTCATCTCCTCGAGTGGGGTTCGAACCCTCAACTAGTCCATTTTACAGTCACACTTTGCGCCCCTGCGCCACAACTGGCCTCATCTCTATCTCATCTATCTTTGCTAATATATTTTCATACATATCTAAATAAAAAAAAATCATAACTTACAATGCGTATTCGCGATAAGATGTGATATTAATAAAAACGCTTTGTCACTCATTTCGCGGATGGATATGCCGCAATAGGCGCGGCTTTACAACGTTCACTCGTTGACGCCCACAAATTTGTATCCGAGGCCTGAATTAAGCGACTGTAAACGTGACGGGTTGCGGGTTTGATTCCCATACGGAAAATAAAATATAATAATATTTTTTATTTCCTCGCTCTACTCACGAGGCAAAGCGCGGCGTTGCGTTCCGTTAACACGGAATGTCTCCAGAATTCGACGGAAATTAGGGAATAGAACTGTGTTGTTAGCGTCTGATAATAAAATATCCTACAAATTAATTAATTTAAAATCAACCAATCAATGTCTAATTATATTTTTTACAGTTCTTTTATACTATACAACGTATAGCATTTTAGGAACATTTCCGTTAACAATTCCGTTCCTTATTTTCATCATATTTTTGAAATATGGTTTATCAAGTGGCATTGAAAGATAAAGGCGGGGAGTGTTCAAGGGTACTATTTTACCAGGTCAGGTACCTACCGCTAACCTACTTCTAACCGCACAGTACATCACATACTTAAATATGTTATTCTCTTCTCTCCTCACACTACCTCTGTGCGGTTCCACAAGCAACACAAAAAGTTTCTGGCTTTACACGACATGGGTACCGTCTAAAAAGCTCATCTACCTCCAGCAACGCACTTGTAGCTCCTCTGGTGCCACAAGGGCCGAAGTGCCTTCTCAATCATGATTTGACACTGCTCTACGAATAAAAAAATAAATCATATAATTATATATAATTTCAAATTACCTCGATATATACAAGCTTGACTTCATACAGTACAGACGTGACAAATAGAAATCAATTAACCTCAGTAACGTTGTAGCTAATTATACTAAAATTAGAAGTCTATGAGCATATTACTAATTAATATTGAGGCCGTCGTGGCGCAGTGGACTGACGAGTGACTGTAACACGATGGTGATGGGTTCCATTTCTACGGGGAACGAATTATTATTTATTATTATGTTTCTCCTTTATAGTACTCGGATTCAAAAGAGCCCGGTCCTTTGGAAGGCTTGCGTGGGGACACAGGTCCAACACGTAGAGGCCCCTTAGAGAATATACAAATGTTTTACTGTGACGCATCAGCCGGGATCCATCTCTAGGTAACCATAGGTAATTGCCCAGAGATGGTCGCCGGTTAATGCGTAGAAACTATGGAAAATGTGGAAATCAAAACTAGGACTATGGAATGAAATTTGGATTGACTGGCTACTGGGCTATTGAGTGAGACTAACGGACGTCCGCCTTTACTATTTAAAATTATTATTACGCAATGCATTAAAAATTCAGCGGAAAGTCGAGAAAAAAAATGTTTATCAATAGGTTCCCTCTGCCTACTATGCTCTATACGGGCTGTAGCCTGAGCTGAAAAAAAAAATAATAAAACATTCGTTACCGGAAGTGATTGTAAAATACTTACTGACTCTTCAAAGGAGAACTGCTTCCTGCATTAGTGGTAGCTTTTTTGACAATTTAAAAGCGTTTGTAAAGTCTTTGAATATAAATTATTTAGAATTCAGATTGAAATGTTTATAATTTATATATCAGTACGTGCACTGTTGTAAGAAAATTTAGAACAGGGTATTTCGACATTAGGTTCCCTCTGGTTAACTTTGTGTAATAAACCAAATATATATATATATATATCTTATAGTAAACAATTGATCAGTTTTATCATGAGCGTAGTAAATAAATAAATTTATAGATAATACTAGGTACAACTATCGACAGCCCAATTAATATTACCGTAGACACGTTAAAGCCCTATACTAATTTACTACATCCATTCTCAATGGAGTGCCTTGATATTAGACTTTCCCTGATTATAAGGTGCTATGTAAGCAAAAGTGTGATGCTGAGCTGTTTTTCGCGCGTGTCTTGTATGTATGTATGTATGTAATATTCTTTATTACCTCGTATCTCCAGAACTGCTGAACGGATTTAGAGAAAATATACAATTCACAGTCAGGACCTATAAGTAATTCTTTAATCCATAAAATCTTTAATAGGAACCCCGCATATTTTAAAGACGTCCCGCCTGTTCCTAATAAATTATTGGGCTTGTTTATTTTCTTTTTTGTTTTATGCAGTCGGGGTTATTGTTTTTATAAATATTTTTCTTTGTTTTTGTATTAAAGTCAAGCTTTATCTCGTTACTCGGAGCGAGAAAATGAAAATTAGCTCATTTCCCCGAATGGAAATCGAACACCGCTACGCCACATCACACTCAAAATAATAACTCGTGACCATTACATTATATATTGCTTCTTTCTGCTTTTCTCCCAAAAAAATAAAGCCAGATATCTCAAGACGAACTAAGTAAATCATTACACGAACACCAACCAAAAAAAAACACAAATAAACAGGTCAACAATACAAAACGGCGTAGTTATTCAATAATTCCGAACGCACTCAAAAGACTTTAAAGTGATAGTAAAACGGTCTCAGTTAAATGAGAGCCCGCTTTACGAGCGGCAGTATCGGGTTTATAGCCCTTACTGCGGTGATCCACTGACATTTGTTTTATTGCTAAATAGACTAGATTTATATTAGGATATTAGTTTAAATTATAATGTTATCAACATACCTAAAGCTTAAGTCCAGTGGCGGGGGCACGAGCGTGTTAACACGACAGGTTGTGGACTCAATTTCTACTCTATTTTATATTTTCGTTTTGTTCGCTCTGGTATCAAGGCTAAACGCGGCGTTGAGTTCCGCCACTCAACACGCATTGCCACAAAAAATCGGCGGAAAGAGAGGTATTTTTTGAATGGAGATTTTAATATCTTAACTCTAGGTTCCCAGGTTACCTGTGGATACAGCGTGAAGCTAAAACAACACACTTAAAGTAATAATACTCATTAAATAGTATTTTTAGTCCTAGTGCGGAATACCACCCGCACTAGGAATCCTACTTAATATCACAAATATGAAAGTTTGTTGCAAATTTGTTTGCTTTCACGTAAAAACTACAGAACAGATTAAAGTTAACTTTTACAGTAATAGCTCAAAGATTAGAATAATAATCAAAATAATAATTGAGGCCAGTATTGGCGAGGGGGCACAAAGTGTGACTGTAAACGCGACTGGCTGTGGGTTCAATCGCCACTTGAGGAAATGAAATATTAATTTAAATTTATATTTTTGATTCTTCGTTTTGGTGTCAACTCAAAGGTTGGCGTTGAGTTCCGCCACTCAACACGAAATGCCTCCAGAATTTGGTGGTAAGTGGTGGTAGTGTCTTAACACTAGGTTCCCTCTGCCTACCCTGCTGTGTGCTGGATACAGAGTGAAGCTGATTTAATCAGAATAAGACATACACACACTCGAACCCGCGCCTCTTGTACCGTCCAAGCGCTCTGACCACTAAGCCATAAGATCGAGCTAGGTTCGAGTGTTGTTTTCATTTTTATACGTTTTTAAAATTATATATTTTATATGATCACTTTCACCTCTTTTATTTTATAAATAGTATACCGCTCACGACTTCACCTTCATAGACTGCACAATTACGGCATACGACGTCAAAATCTTAATCTCTTTCTGAAAAAAAAACGTTTTTTATTATCAAAAAATAAATCCCATAATTACTTTTTTTTTTCATTTATATTTTTTTCAACTATAGTTTTATGTTAGTGGAGACTTTAGTGAGGTCGGTAAAGGCACTGCATTTCGATTTACGATTAAACCACTGAGAACACTTTTACGTGCTATTGCAATTTTATTTTCAACCGATTGCGACCGGAAAAGAAGATAATCTTTTTATTCTCTATCTATATATATTATATTTCGAGGTCCGTCGTGGTGCAGGGGCACAAAATGTGACTGTAAAACCGACTGGTTGTGGATTCGATCCCCACTCGTGGAGATGAAATAGTTACTTAAATTTACATTTCCATTTCTTCGCTCTGGTGTCGAGGCTAAAGCGCGGCGTTGAGTTCTGCCACTCAACACACAATGCCTCTAGAATTCGGCAGAAAGTGGGGAATGGAGTGTCTTAACACTAGGTTCCCTCTGCCTACCCTGCTGTGTGCGGAATACAGCGTGAAGCTGATTTATTTTATTTATAAATTAAATACTACAGAGTTACTGTTACTATCCTTTAGTATTTTTTTTTATTTGTTTTGGAAATAAAAAGAAAATAACTTAAATTTAAAAAGTTTAAAAAATTAAAAAAACGTTTTTTACCATGCATTGTTAACAAAACTTATTCTTCTCTTGAAATACTCCAAGATTCTTGAAATACTCCAAGAAAGAACTAGCAATAAAAGCAATACATATTATAATAGTCTTGAAATGATAATTTAAATAAATATTTAGTATTTAGAAAAGAGATTCAGCGAATACTGAATATCATGACTTTATTATGCAACTTAAAGCAACAAGGGTGATTTCATTTTAACTTAACTTTCTGTATGTAATCGAACCCACAACCAGTCAGTTTTACCGTCACACTTCGTGCCACTGCGCCACGACTAGCCTCAATTTAATTTATACATACACAAATATAGAAAGACGAACGCTTTTATGATTTAACGGGCAAAGCCGCGCACGGGTCGCTATAATATTATAAATAAAGCATAAATCAATTTGGAATTTCGACCTAAATAATATATTTTCGCTTTTCTTCGAAGCTAAATGTCGACTCGCGTTACGTTAATCATTTGTAAATTTACATTTCACTGGTGTATTTTATGAAAAGAAACAACAATTATTATCATCGTGTCTGAGATTTTTCTTTGTTTTTCCTAAACGACGAAAAATAGGTTATTGTATAAATTTTCGACTTTTATATTATAAGAGGAGAAGTAGAGGCCAGTCGTGGTGCAGGGAGTACAATGTGTGACTGTACAATCGACTGGTTGTGGATTCGATCCCCACTCGATATTTATATTTTCATTTCTTCGCCCTGGTGTCGAGGCAAAGCGCGGCGTTGAGCTCCGCCATTCTACAAGCAATGCCTCCAGAACTGGGCGGAAACTGGGGAACGGAGTGTCTTAATAATTGATATACGGGATACAGCGTGAAGCTGAAAGGCTTAAAGGTTCGATGACTACTTGGCTAATAACTTATTTCTTCGCTCTGGTAAGACATAACTTGGCGTTGTGTCACGTCTCAAGTCAACAACTCAGTGTCTCGAATTTGTATGGAAAGTGAGGAATGGGATGTCGTATACACTAAAGTCTGCCTCCCCTAATACGCGACATTATTGGAGCGACGCGAATTGACGCGATGACGCCAATTATTTGGTTATTAGAATGTATTTAATTGATTGTTTTTTTTTAGTTTCATATCATATCCTTCATATAGCAGAGTAGGCAGAAGTAACCTAAAACTTTATGTTAAGACACTTCGTTCCCATTACAACACTGGAAGTGTGTTCCCCCCTTTCCGCCGAATTCACAAGGGATTGTGTGTTGTACGCAGAACTTAATGCCGACATATGCCCCGCCAATCTCCTCAAGTTGTAGATTTCCATAGGCGAAGGTTCCGCTCACCATCAGCTGATTCTACCGCCCGTTAGCACCTTTTTGCAATAAATAACTCACAACCGACGCGTTTACAATAGAACGTTGCTCTCTACTTATTTTTGACATTTTTAAAGTGTCATTCCACACTCAGAAAGAACTGCACTAAGAAACAGTATCTATTTTTAAACAAAAAATAAAAAATTCATCAAGCGAGGTTTGAATTAACCATCACTTACAGTCGGCTTCCTCTCAATTGCGCCACGCCGGCGTCAATTTCCTACAAACTTCCTTATTTTATCTTAGTTTCCAGTAAATAATAAATTTTAAAGATTATTTATTTATTTTTTAGTTTAAGGAATCACCTGGGAAGTTTTACTGAGATTCGCTTCAAAGCCACAACGAGCTTTGTTGAATTTTGTCACTCACGGACTCACTGTTTATAATTTGGGCAGAAATCAGGTAACAAAATGTCTTAAGAAAAGAGTTCTCTCTGCCTACCTACATATATGCTATAAGTAATATAAAAAAATGTACAAAAGCACATTAATTAATTTATGTATTGACTGCTGAAGATTGCATTTATTGCCAGACCCGCACTTCACCAAAGCGGAGAAATACGGAGAAGTCCAAACCGGAGACTTACATGACCATCTACCCGATCCCCAATAGACATGAAACGTGTGAATAAATTTTATTGGTTGTTAAAGAAACATCTCTCCGCTCGTCTCGTCCCCGCTTTGGTGGAGTCCGAGCCTCAATGTTAGTAATGTATTGTCATTATACAAATAGAGTTAAACATGGACGTGGTATATTTTTTTTTGCCCAGTATTTTTTTTATCTATAGTCATTATTAGTTAGTTATCCAATAACTATCACAAGCTACTTTTAGCAAAGAAAAGATATAAAAAAAGACTTAAGTCACCTTTCCAAAGATTGCATCATCCATGCTATCAGCTCACTTAGTTTCTGTCCAAATCAAATATTTCGCGGTACATTTAATATTAGCACGAACTACGTCACGTACAGTACGGTCAATGAGTCGTGGCCGCACTAAAACTAATTGTAGATAGCGGCACATATTTAGTTTTAAAATATCTCTAACATTTGAATATATTATTTGAATGAAAAATGAGCGAAATATCAAAAAGCCTGAGTTCAGGTTGGACACGACTCGTCAACCGTACTGTACAGACAGATACGTATAGTATAATCAGATTTAATTAAACCACTTCAGTCAAGAGTCACTGGTCGGACATTTTGTAAACTAATTTTGTAAATCTAATTATCTGTTAGGTTCTGTTTGAGATAGGGTACGTAAAGTTTGGTGACTGGAGGACCGTGGAGGGATGGAATGCCTTTTTTAGTTAAAAAAATCATGCTAATTTTAATAGTACTCGACGAGTATGACGTTGGTAGTAAGTTCTCATATTTTTTCTCGTTCTTCACGCTGTTTGCCGCGCAAAGCACTCCACGCATCACCTACAAAAATGAAAATTTAGCTTGACTCATGCCTTACATAGCAAGATTAAAAAAGGGAACCTTATCTTAATTATTAAAAGATATTCTACGTGAATAAGGCTGGTTTCACCCGGTTGGTCAAGTGGAAATAACTTACAGTAGTAGAACTCTCCCTGTTTGGGAAATTTTTCATTGTTCCACTTCTATTCCTCGTAGCGAAATTTTTAAAAAAATTAAGCTTCATATTAATAGTTCGTGAGATTAGTGCAAATAGTCATCAGGCATGTTCTTCCGTATTCCTTCCATTGACTCTTCCACATATTTACTTCAACATAATTAAATATTTTGTCACACCCTACCTCGAAAAATGGGCTGAAAGTGGAGAACAATGGAGCCAACTACCGTCGCGTCTACAATCGTCTACTGCGTCACTGCGCCAAAATGTTATCCCGCAGCCGTAAAAGTAAATCACACTAAACCAAGATACAAAGTATCGTACTAAAAAACCTAATCCCACAATGAATTGTATACAAACTGATCTTTGACCAGACATCTCGTTCACACTGGCTTATTTAAATATTTACGGGATTTAAATGAAATATAACGTCTCGACTTGATGGTAGCTCTTATAATTTTAAAGATATTGATTGTACGTATTTATATTTTTGTTCTCTTGTTCGTAGAGAATTTGTTAAGAGATAAATAATTTATAGTAAATGTTAGAATATGCTCACGTTAATTCCAATGAACTCAGATAAACAAGGTTTAAGTTGTAAATTTTAATTTGTTTTTTTTTTTTAATTAAATTCGGCAATATCTTATAAATATTTTAATATTTGAAGTTTAATATAAAAAAAAGTATTTAAATAAAAATATTTTGTACCTAAAGTGATCAATAAATTTAAAAAAATATAACGTTTGTAGAACATTACATACTACTTTTATAAAACTCTGCCGTTTCTGAGCGACTGATAGTCAGCGCATAGACGATAGTATTAAATTAGAAATTTGAAATTTGCTTTTTAGGTAGATTAGGAAATACAGAGAAAATTTCTACGCGGACGGAAAAAAACATGATGATGTCATTTTGCCATTTAAGTTCAGCAATCATAGTTCCGGGTGAGTTTTTGTAGCGGGGTAGGCAGAGGAAACCTAGGAAACTAGCGGTAAGACTGCACTTGAGTGGCGGAACTCTACGCCGCGGCTCACCTCTTTACAGAGCGAGGCAAAGAAAATATGTTAAATATTTAATTATCCGGATTGGAATCGAACTCATAACCATTCGCAATCACAATCGCAGGCATGTGGCTCCACGGCCGATATTTTTTTAATTAAAAGAATTAGGCCAAACATACATCAAGATATTCTAGTATAATCATTATATTAGAATTGTAGTCTTGAAGTGTCGAACACAAGACAGTGTCGAGTCCCGATACAAAGTTTTGAAAGTGTTCAAGATATTGAGGGTAGTTGGAAACTTATAGTAGACTTGAAGTCTCCGGCGTCGTTATGAAATGTTACAGCATGTGTTGTGACGTCATTGAGTGAACTCTTTTTTTATATATTATAGTGTAGGATAATATTCATTTGAATAAATAACGACAATTTTTTTATTTTCTGTTTTGTTTATGATAAGATTAAATATGAGTCTTCAAGTTAATGGCTGTATTCAAAAATAAGTTGTAAAAATTTTACTTTTTTGAAATTCTTGATGCTTAATAAACTTACGCATTTTACATGGTGAAAGTTCAAACTGAATTGTAATTCTGAACTTAGTATATCGAGACCGTAGAAATGTTTGCTTTTAGCTTGAAGCTTTATCACAGAGCTTTAGGAGGATAAGCAGCACTGTACACTGCGTTCTCTATTTTTTTCAAATTTTAATAACGAAAGGAAATAAGTTTAATTTTTTCTCTCAGATGTCAAGGCTAAACTAAAACACGCAATGACTCCTGAATGTGGCACAAAATGGGAAGCGTAGTTTCTTATCACTAGATTTCCCCTGCCTACTCCGCTACATGCGGCATACAGCGTCAATCCAAAACGTTATGTTTTGTCTTATCAAAGCGGGAAAGCGAAAATAGTGTACATCCGTAAGTTGAAAATAAACCTATAACCATCACATTTACACTCAGACACTGTCCCATTTCACTAAAATGACCTCAAGAAAATGTTATAAAGATAAGTTCTATCGCGCGGGAGTAAAAGCCACAACTTTAGTGCCCAACCGAGCATGTCCAAATTACGCTTCGACGGCATAAAATATAATGAGTTAAAATTAAAGTTTTTTGTTTTACTTCAGAGCTGTATACTTAATATGGCAGAGAGAATCGAAAAATACAGAGTTAGAGAGGATTCATGCTATAATACCAGGAACGGTTCACTCTTGGTCCGATCCCATATTTTTGTTTGTTCTTAGCTAAGAACTCTTACTCGTATTTTACTCTTATTTATAACATTTTAAAAATGTTATCCATTTATCCATGCTTAGAAAAGAAACATGAGAAACCCGCGATGGAAACTAGCCGGTTTCAAGGAGACATAGGGTTCGAGTCCCGATATATTAAAATTTTTATACGTTTTCTAAATAAGTATAATACTCTCATTGTTTCTCATTGATTTGAAATATTTACTTAAATTTATATTTCCATTTCTACGCTCTGGTGTTGAGGCTAAGCGCGGCGTTGAGTTCTGCCACTCAACACGTAATGCCTCCAGAATTCGGCAGAAAGTGGGGAATGGAGTGTCTTAACACTAGGTTCCCTCTGCCTACCCTGCTGTGTGCGGGATACAGCGTGAAGCAGAAAAAAAAAATTGTTTCTCATCTAAGAATATTTTTAACAAACTGAAACCTAAACCGAGAAGGAACTGTGACCGTTACTACAGTGTGAATTCTCCCTAAACGTAACCTGAGGACACTCGGTTCTCCGTTTTCCACTTGATTTTCCACATATTCTGTGTTGAGTGGTGCTACCAATGAAAATAATTTAAAATCTCGAGTGGAAATCGAGCCCACAACCGTCGAGCTTATGGACGGAGTCAATATTTTAAAGTTAATAAATTTTTTTTTTTTTTTAATATTTTCTAAGAGACGGCAGACATGACAGGATCAACTGGATGAAACACGGAGAACCCATTAAAAGCCTTATTCTGATACAAGCACCCGAAATCGGATTGTTGTTTTCTTTCCGAACTAGCCGTTTTATTTCTATGGGATTTCGATCTCCGACATTTTCCTTTTGCAAATTTTAAAGTAACTTCTAAAATAATTCGTGTTTTGTTTATTTTTTAACACTTTGATAGACAAAATGTATTGACTTCCACTACTCAAGATACAATTTCTTGAAAATGGGAGAGATAGTGGTAATAAAATGGGCGAAGCTGGTTGTGTTTTATTAAAGCTATTTTTTTAGCTTTTTATAGAATTCTATTAAACCTGTTTTTTTTTAACTTCACCGTATATGGGCACCCAGTGTTAAAACACTCCATTTCCAATAAAAAAATCCGTTTCCCACTTTCCGCCATGTTGAGTGGCGGAAGGCCTTGCCTATGAAAAGGAAATATTCAATATTTCATTTCCTCAAGTAAAAATCGAACCGACAATCTTTTGCGTTAACAGTACCACGGTTGTACTACGATACCACGACTGGCTTCATAGCATATATAAATAGTTTTTATGCCTGCCCCTAAGTCGCTTACAAATTCCTTGGGGTATGCGTCGACGGTGTTTTGACAACAGTTTACAACCTCGTAAAATATATGAGGATCGAAAAATAGGCCTAATATAGAAAATAGCTTGTGTTCGTCAGTTCATTTTATATGCTGAAATGTTCTCTTAAGCCTGAAAGATCTCTTAAGTTGTATGGACTCAATATTTTCATTATTTTAAGATATTTACATTTTACTGTAACTGTAGAGTTTAAATATCAACAGCTGGAAAATTTGTGATTTTTTTATTAAATATAGGCATTTTCCAAGTACATTCCGAGATATTTTTTTCACTATATATCCTACTTGTGAAATGTCTATCCATGTGTAAATGTAACATTTTTGAAAAGTCATTTCCATGATTAAAGAACATATTTAACTTTGTGAATAATTAAAATAAGCCTCGTAACACTGTGAGATAACATCTGACTGTCAACGTGACCGTTGTAGGTTTAATTCCCACTCAGACCAAGAACAAAAGGCGTTGAGTTTCACCATGCCAATGCATGAGGAAAGAAGTGTCTCACCACTAAGTATTTCTCTACGTATCTTATCATAGCGTGAAGGTAAAAATATTTAACTTCCCACCACTTCCCAGACCACTTCCCGTTAGTTTATATAAGCATTGCGTGCTTTCCACCGCCACCTGATGTCACACTACAACGACCTTTGAACAATTTTACGATCAAATATCCATATGAAAATGAGGCGCTTAAAAAATGGCACAACGTATTATAATTCATTTGGAAACGTCGGAATGTCGACACGAATTCTTTCGTTCCATTTAATAAGAATGTTTTATGTTAATGCCGAAAAGATTTCGTCGGTATTTATGTATTGTAAATGTAGCACGCTACTTCAGGGAAGGCCTTCGCGCTGAGGGCCGGTGTGCGTCAAACTTTGAAGTTCAGGAATTATAGTGATTTTTTCGTCGTGAAGAAATCAATTTTTGCCCAATTTACAAGACAGTTTCTGTTCAACATTTTATGTTGAACTCAACGCCGCGCTTTGCCTTAGCGAGACAACACCGGCAAGAATAAAGCCAGATATCCACTGCGATGTGAACGTTAAACTGGCACTACATTGTCACTCGCTTTGGTGGAAATGTAAACCTATTTAATTAAAAACGCTTACCCGCTTATCTCCCTTGAGCGGCTTTGAAGGATCTGACTTAAGATACTAATTAATAATCTATACTCTTCATACAACACGCACATGTAATAAGTTGTATGGGAGTAATACGACCTCGTGATGACATCTGAGCTACTTCCAATAATAACCTGTCATGCTGGTAAATTACAAACAATAAGATGAGACACCCCACTCGAGTTGACATGTTTAGTTAATTTGCTTAACTTGGTTAGAGATTTACATGTATTATAATGTCTATTCAGTTAATAATATTGACATCGTCGCGTGCTGAATGTAATATAAGGGGTGTTTGCAATTTCGTATGTTGAAAATCGGTAAATATCTTTTTAACCGACTGTGGAGAAGCCCAAAAGTAGAGTTATGTTTCGTATGTATGGATATATACGTCAGTTCGTTTGTTACCTTGTAACTGTAAAACCAGTGAACCTATTCTGATAAATGTTACGTCGTTGCATTTATCTAAATAAGACGGGAAGATTATTATCGACATACTGTTCTTAAGTCGACGTGTACCTATGTGACTTTATAACTAAGTAATAGAATCTATGAAAGTAAAATCAACCCACTTGGAACAATTGCATGATCATGAAACTAGACATCAGATGAAGCTTTTCTAAAGGGAACTCGTTTATTACACTTGTGCCCCTACGCCTCCAAAGATGAGTCTTTTATATCTATTATTAAATCCATACTAATATTACAAATTCGAAAGTAACTCTACCTCTCTATCTGTCTGTCTGTAACGCAATCACATCCAAACCGCTGATCCTATTACGATAAAATGAAAAGGTCGTGGGATGGACATTGGCTACTATTTTTGTCATATTTGTAATACTCTCGATATATTATATATTAAAATATTTTTCTATTTGTTATACAATTTCGTTGTGCTAAGAAAAGCTTGTCCAAAATGCTTCCTAAACGCTGTCATGGCGTACGCTGACTCAACCTTATGATACACATAAAAACTACATGGAAATTATTCTCTACTGTATATCATTATAATAATTACAAGGTGATTTTTTTTTATATAAGACTTTTATTTACCTTACATGCATATATACATATATACATATACACATGTCTACTTATTACCCTCTGTAAAAGTAAGTAAAATACTCTTTATTATACACCGAATAATTAATTACAAAACTGTTTCCAATGATACATAAAATAGCATAATAGGCGTCCTCATTGCTAAGCAAGCCAGTACTAAATAAATGTAAGTATATAAAAATATAAATAAATAAATAAAATAAAGAGGCGAGTCGTGTCGCAGCGGCACGAAGTATGACTGTAAAACTGACTGATTGTGAGTTCGACCCCCACTCGAGGAGATGAAATATTTACTTAAATTTATATTTCCATTTCTTCAAAAAATTAAATTAGCTTCACGCTATATCCCGCACACAGCAGGGTAGGCAGAGGGAACCTAGTGTTAAGACACTCCGTTCCCCACTTTCTGCCGAATTCAGAAGCATTGCGTGTTGAGTGGCAGAACTCAACGCCGTGCTTAGCCTCGACACCAGAGCGAAGAAATGAAAATATAAATTTAGGTAAATATTTCATCTCCTCGAGTGGGGATCGAACCCACAACCAGTCGGTTTTACAGTCACACTTCGTGCCGCTGCGCTACGACCGGCCTCATATTACATACATATATTTTCCTTGGATAAAGGAATCGCAACTACTAAAGGAAATTGAAAAGATTGAGAGGCATTACGACACATCTTCATCAATGTTTTTTACATTGTCTCATCTTAGTTGGGTGTTTCTTTTTTATAAAAAAATCGTCTTCAAATATACGAACTCGTACACTTACAGCGCAGGTTATGGGTTCGATCCCCACTTTCGTAAATGTTTATGTTTCTAATATGTCTTCATTTAGTTTAAAAAACGCTGGCGTTGAGTTCCACCACTCAGCAATATTTCTATTAAATATATGACGTGAAGTAGTCAAATTCTCTCTCGCTATATACCATATTAGGAAAGATTTGTTTTTATTATAGAAAAATATATTTTATTTAAATTTATATATTTGTATAATTTTTTTATTAAGGCCATTTTGGAGAAGATGCGCAGCGTTTGAAAGTAAGCCGGAATGTTGTAAATTTGATTCCTATTCGGAAAAATTAAATGATTACATTTCTCCGCTCTGATAACAAGACAAAGTGCGACTTTGAGTGCAGCCACATACCTGAAATTGACGGAAATTGGGAAACGTAGTGTATCAACACAAGGTTCCCTCTGCCTACCTTGATATGCGGGAAAAAACATAAAGCCTTTATTTAATTATGCACATATTTTTACGTTTTTCAAAGTGTTCCTTATCACCGAGTATAAAAAATATAACTACTATTAATTTTATATAAATAAATTGGCATTGGAAAACGAAAGACATCTTCTATTACCATAGTCATTCCTTTCAACCGATTGATTAGAATTACAATTTGAAATAGTGATTGAGTGAGCCGTTTGATCAAATCTCATTATCTAGCTTTGCGTATTGGGTTAATGATTCTGTATTCAATTCCCGTGCAATTAATTTTGATATCTCGAAGGAATAATGGCTTGAAAGCCTGTGAATATTATAGCGGGATTTTCTTTTAATAAGAAAATAGCAGCTTCACGCTTATTACTTCATAGCGGGTAAGGCAGTGAGAAAAGAGTGATAGGAGACTTCGTTTACCCCGCACCGCCTAACTTTTACCCAACTGCACAACACAAAGAAAGGTAATGTGTTTATCAGTCTACGCATGTATGTAAAAAAAGTGAAATAAAAAAAAATATTATAAAAAAGACAAAAAACCCGACTGCATAAAACTAAAACGAAAAAAAAACAAGCGCAATAGTTCATTTAAATTAACAGATGGGAACTTTTCTTCAACCAATTTTTTCCTTTTTTTTTGATTCGAGATAATTTTAGATTATAAGAGATAGAATAAAGAGATTTAGTATTTATATCCAGTCTGAGGCTGAGGAGTGTGACTGTATAACCGACCGGTTGTGGGTTCGATCCCCGCTCGAGGAGATGAAATATTTACTTAAATTTATATTTTCATTTCTTCTGTTGAGTTCCGCCAACACGCAATGCCTCCAAAATTCGGCAGAAAGTGGAGAATGGAGTATCTTAACACTAGGTTCCCTCTGCGTACCCTGCTGTGTGCGGGATATAGCGTGAAGCTAATTTAATTTTAATTTTTTTTAGTAATTATATTTGTCCGCCCCTCAACACGCAATGCCTCCAGAAAGCGGCGGAAAATCCGAAGCGATCTCAATATTTGGCTCCCTTTGCAAAGATAAAAAACATTAAATATTCATTTTACACTCACTAACTCACTAAACAAACCCTTAATCGTTATCTATAAGGAAATATTTATTTGCCATATGTAAGAACTCTGGACTGAATATGTCGAATCACATAAAACCCATGACGCCGTTCGGGGCCTCCTTTAATATATCCTATGCGAGTCGCTATGTCGTAATAAAGACGAATCGTATATTCCGGGACATTCAATATATATCAAATAATTATCTATATTGAAGTTAATTATATTAGTAATATTTTTATATTAGTTTCGTTACTGTGGAAATAAAAGCCTATAATGAATGATGATCATATACAGAATTGAACCGATAACCTTCAAAAACAAATACATCACAACCTCGTCACACTATTATTTTTTACTATCCCAATCTTTACTCATTACTAATACACCAATGACATTTCTGCCGAAATTTCCAATTCAAAAGTGCTTGGAATGGAATAATTGAAAAAATAAATAACAACATGAAAGCCAGTCATTTCCTCGCTCTAGTAACGAAGCAAAGGGCGGCGTTGAGTTTCACCGCGAAATGCCTGCAGTATTCGACGGAAAGTGGGAAAGGAAATGTCTTAATGTGAACGTAATGTCTCCACCAGATCCCCAGGCTCCGTATACCTAAAATGCTATGTGCGGGATAAAGCGTGAAGCTAAACAAAAATTATGTCTTATTTTTATTTCATATCCCAAAGCTGAAGAATTTGTTTGGTTAAACACGGTAATATAGAAATTGCTGCTTCAAATAATACATTCTTTTAAGATCCATTTATCCAGAAACTTTTCTCCATATAGGCTATATTACATCACACTAATGTAGCCCACTGTACCTGGTCCTAGAACTCTTCGTTATTTCTATTCACCATGCAGGCGAAGTCGCAGTAAACATCTTATGTTATATAAAACCGCATCATAATCTATTTAGACGATACTTTTGATATTCATACGTCTCTAATATAAGCTGCTATAGTAATTAACGAAACAATGTGCTTGGCATCAACAACGTCTTACCATTAAACTTAATAGTTTCTGCGTACGAAATTCTACTACATCAGACATTTTGAATTAAATTAATTTATATGAAACTAGCGAAATCGTGTGATTTTGTTCGTGTTTAACTTTAATTTTTTATATAGCATAGCATATAGAATCTACTATTAAGACACTCTATTTTTCAATTTTGAGTCATTTTTGAGACATTATGCATATACTTACCAGAGCTTAAAAGATTTAAACATAATAATTCCCTCAAATGAGAATCGAACCCACACTCGTATTGTTAAATTTTTACATTGGTACCGTTGAAACGTGTCTCTTTGACAGATAATTACTATAGCATTGGCTTTTGTATGAAATGCACAGATAGAACAAATTCATATATGAGTAAATCGTATTTCCATTATATACTGTCCATTCCATTCCAATTTAGACAAAACGCGGCTCTGAGTTCCGCCATTCAACTGTTGTTTTGTAAATGTTTTTATCTAAAAATGTAGCTTTGGATCCCGATACCACGCAATGCCTTTAAATTAGTATAAAATATAGCTTCACACTTTTTTCCCGCAGTGAAAAAAAAGTGAGTGGCGTAACTTAATGTCACGTTGTCTAACAAATCGAACGAATTTAAATAAATTGAAACATTAAAGTCAATAGTAGCGCAGCGGTACAAGCGCGCGACTATAAGCGCCACAGGTCGTGGGCATGGTTCCCACTACAGGAATATATTTTCATTTACTCTTTCTGGTAATGAGATAAGACGTGGCGTTAAATTCCGCCAATCAACACACAACGCCTCTATGATTCAGCGGAAAGTGGGGATTGAATTGAATCTAGATCGATGATCCTCGAGATTAGCCAACACTTTCGAGAGCGGGGATGTGATAGCAATAGACCTCTTATTAGATGAATTTGATGGTTTTAATGGGAACGGAGTGTCTTAGCATTATATTCTCACTGCCTCACGTAGCAGGACTATGTGCGGTACAAACTACGAAACTCAAAAAAAATATGTATAATATTACAATACCCCCGAATGAGCATCGAACCTACAATCAGCCCTATATACTCAGATGCTGACCCATAGCACCATGACCTCCACAAATTAGAATCATGTCATCCACATCAAACGCCATTAGACTATAACAATAATCATATCTCAAAATAAAAGTAAGCTCGTAGCCGATGATCGGAGCTTCGAAACGGCTGTCCGATCAAAAAGATCTTTTAAAAGCTTCCGCTCTTAGACGTTACCGTAATTTACGGGAAATTGCGTTACGTTGGAGTTATTCTGGTATATTCTTTTGAGACAATAGTTAAGTAAATTTTTATATAAATTATTGTAGAGAGCACAAGCGTGACTGTAGATATGCCGTGTTTAGATTCGATTTCCACTCGGGGGAATGAATTAATCTCTAATCATTTTGGCGTTCTAGTTACAGGAGAAAGCGCAGTGTTTAACTTTGCCAGTCTCCATTTCTTTAAAAATTGGGAGTACCACGCTGCATCCCACAAAAAAAGACGTAGACATAGGGAAGCTGGTATTAAGACACAAAGGTAACCACGCACTGCGGAATTATCGAGACATCGCTTGGTGAGAAGCGGATATCACCGCTGCACTTTGTCTTGTTACATACACTTCCCTAGTTTGATTCGAACCTAAAACCGTTACGTTTACAATCAAACACTGTTTGCTGCGCCACTACAGCCTCTATCTAATATTTCACTTCTACAAAATAAATCTACCCACTTAGTACTAACAAATGGTTGACGAAGTCAAAATGGTCTAATATATCACCTTCTTTTACCCATTTTTATATAAAATGTAATCAAGGGAATCCTAGCTAGTAATACTATAATAGAGAATTTATTGTTAAATAAATGTTATTAAGACCGTTGTGCAATGGGACGGTGTAGGCGTGTAAACGTGGTGGTTGCAGGTTCGATTCGCAATCGTGCGAAATATTTTGATTTGACCGATTTAATTTTGTAACTATTATATATTTTTTTTATATATCAAGCTCAACTTTCGTTACAGCAACATTTCGTTATTTTTTACATTTCAAATAAGAAGAGAAATCCGTCTAGTAGTTCCGTGGACGTACGTGCAAACAAACAAACAAGTTAAGAAAAATCATATATTCATGTTCCATTACTATTTTTTCATTGCTATATGATACGCATATTTTTTTCTACTTCACGCATACATTAGGGTAAGGTGTAAAGACACTCCGCTCTCCATTTTCCTCCGAAATTTGGACGCATTGAGTGTGTGGCGGAGCTAACCGTCGTGCTTTGACTCGACACCAGGGCAAAGAAATGAAAATGGTAAATATTACATTTAATCGAGAGGGAATCGAACCTACAACCTGTCGCGTTTACAGTCACATGTTTGTACCCATGCTAATATATAAGTGTTATATAAAAAAAAGATGGTAACGCCTTCCAACATCTATAATCTGGACTACACCAGAATATACCTGCAAAAAACAGTATTAATCATCTCCCTGTCGACCGATTGCCTTATCTAGCGTGACTACGTGAATTTTGTCTATAACCCTCTGTTCTATGAAATTGGTTTTTGTATTGCGGTTAATATTTTAAAGTGAAAAAAAAAATGTAGTAAGTGAAGGTCGGAAGGGTCTTAAAGGGAAGTGTTGCATTAGGTTCCGAGGTCAATGGGCAGGATACTGTGTGAAACTAAAAAAAGAATAAAAGTTCTTGATCGACTCGGCGCACTGTAATAAAATTTCAGGATAATCCAATAATAACATGATGCTTAATTGGCTTGAGAACTAGATCGGATTCCAAGAGACGCGGGTTCATATCCTGCTTGTAATTTTATATCGAATCTCAGTTTTTTGCTATTGTTATTTCAAAAAATCAACTCATCTCATCTTTTTAAATAAAACTACTTTAACCGGATTAATCGCGTATGTTTCGTTTTTTTGTACATTTTTGGAAACCCGACGTTTCGAACACTTTGCAGTAGTCCGTGGTCACGGGGAGTCTACATTAATCCGGTTAAAATAGTTTTATTTAAAATGTGTAATAATCGTGAAAATCAAAGAACTTATCATCTCATCTTATTCAAAAAACCGTCTGTGCGAGTTGGACTCGCCTACCCCCGTCCCGTACAAAATTCAAGATTATAGGTCAAATGGAACAGTTTATATATATATATAAGTACTTGTTTTGTATGGAATGAATTACAATTAATCGTTTTTATCTTTAATATATCTTAAATATCTTTAATATATGAGGCCAGTCGTGGCGCAATGTCACAAGGTGTGAATGTAAAACCGACTGGTTGTGGGTTCGATCCCGACTCGATGAGATAAAATATTTACTTAAATTTATATTTCCATTTCTTCGCTCTGGTCGAGGTAAAGCGCGGCGTTGAGTTCTGCCACTCAACACGCAATGCCTCCAGAATTCGGCAGAAAGTGGGGAACGGAGTGTCTTAACACTAGGTTCCCTCTGCCAACCCTGCTGTGTGCGGGATACAGCGTGAAGCTGATCTTTAATATACATATAAATTACCACATTTCGATTGTTTTCCTTCATTTGCACTGCAAGTTCTCACCTCGAACCAAACCATTTATAACTAGGAGAACCTTTAAGGTTTTAATTACAAATTTGAATAAAATTATTTTTATTCATCTTGGAATCACCGTCGTGCAGTCAACAGGTGCAACTAACAGGAACATAACCTTCTAAGAAATTCTATCCATTAAAATAGACGAGCAATTGACGTTACTTAAGGTTCCGCTTGTCGGGTTTCTTAAGGAGAAAAGCAATTGGAAATTAGTTCTATGTAAGCTACATATTATTGAAAATAGAATACATCAATACTTATATGAAAATTAAAAAAAGCTACTTTAAGTTCAAAGTATTCCTATTTTCTGCCAAGTGCATATTACGAGACATTCCGTAATATACGGCGGAATTCAACGCCGCGTTTTATATTTCTACCAAAGCAAGTCAAATAATTCATCCCCTCGAGTGGAAATCTAAACCAAATCCGTCGCTTTTACTATTATATGACAGATCCCTTCTGTCGACGCATGTACATACACAGAACTTTCTTGTCATGAGCACTTAAAATAAAAGCAACATTTTAACAACTCTAGGTATAAAAGCCTAATAATCGGGACCTATAAGTAATATTTCAATCAATTAAATTTTTACCAAGAAACCCACATAATTTAAAAGGTCCCTACTTTTAATCCTAATAAACTAGTTTTATGCAGTCGGGGTTTTTGTTTTTAATTTCTTTTTTATTACTATATTATTTATCTCTTGTAAATAATCAGGAATACTTAGTGTGGGTACCATCAGATGTAACAAAAATGGTACATGTTATTATACATATAAATATCTTTTATGGCATGTCGCCCTGGTTTGACATCCGATCGGGTGTCAAACAAGGTTGCGCCATGTCAGCTTGGTTGTTCAATTTGTATTTGGATAGCTGTCTCCAAGGAGTGAAACAAAGCGATATGGGAGTGAAAGTAGGTGACCTGAATGTGAATTGCCTGCTGTACGCAGATGATGCAGTGCTTATTGCATCATCAGAATGCGAGTTGCAGGCATTGGTCACCACTCTGAAAGAAGGGTGTGAATATAATGGTCTAAGCCTCAATGTGAATAAGACAAAGGTTCTGATTTTTGAAAGAGATGAAGAAAGGACGGAATGCAAGATCAGTGTAAATAGTAAGATATTAGAACAAGTGAATGAGGTGGTATACTTGGGAAGTATGTTCAGTAGAGATGGAAGATACGAGATGGATGTGGAAAGGCGTATTGCTGCCGGTAACAAGGTTAACGGAGCCTTAGCTGCATTGATGAGACGGCGAAACGTCAGCACAGCTGCGCGTTTGGCCGTACACAATGCAGTTTTGGTACCGACTCTGTTATACGGCAGCGAAACGTGGGTATTACAGAAGAAGAATGAAAGAAAGATGAATGCTGTGGAGATGCGATCACTTCGTAGGATATGAGGAGTCAGCTTAGCTGATCGAATCCGCAATGAAGAGGTACACAGAATGGCAGGTACTAGCGAGGATGTCACGGTGAGAATGAAGAAGAACGTGCTCAGCTGGTTTGGGCACGTCGAACGAATGAGTGATGAAAGAATGGCAAAAAAGATTTATGATGGAAAAGTGAGTGGTAAGAGAGGTAGGGGGAGACCTCGGTTGACCTTCGAAAACACAGTATCAAAGATACTGGAGGAAGGTCACGTAAAAAGCATGAGGACCCCCCGGAGGGCATGTATGAAGAGGTTGATGACAGTGGACGAGGCGAAAGAGGTATGTAGAGACCGTAGCGTTTGGCGCTCCGTTCTCTCTGACTACCCCGCTAGGGATAAAGCGTGAAGTTAGTTTAGTTTAGTTTTATCTTTTATTTTATTAATATTTTAAGGTCAGTCATGGCACAGGGGCACAAAATGTGACTGTAAACGCGACTGGTCGTGGATTCGATCCTCAGTCGAGGAAATGAAATATTTATTTAAATTTACATTTCAATTCTCTTTGGTGTCTCTGGTTTTGGTGTAATATTCTCTGGTGTCGAGGCAAAGCGCGGTGTTGCAATTTAATAGTTTAATTTCTACGCTTTGGTAACTAGTCAAAGCGTGACGTTGAGTTTTGCCACTCAATCCGCATTGCCTCGAAAATAGCTTGGAAAATGGAGAAAACAGTGTCTTAACACTAGATTCCCTCTGCATCATCTGTTATATCTGATATTAATTTCAGTTTGATACCTCAACGCATTTGTAAGTAAAATGATCTTGACAGGCGGACGAGCGGATGACAAAGTGTTCTCCTATAAGGGTCCCGTTTTTTTCCTTTTACATAACCCTAAAAATGGATTGAAATAGATGTATTATTAATAAACGTAATTTAAGTTTGGGAATTTATTTAATGATCGTATTTAATAAAGAAATGTTTAGTTATTTCATGTCTGTCACTGTAAACCGTAACTGCAAACGTAGTTTCTCCCATATAAATTCCGATTCCACAATAATCCCGGGTTAAAACATAGTTTACACACAAATTCACAATTCCACAAATCACTATAAATCATTGAGAAATTTCAAGCACACAATGTTGCTGCACGAGGGTGCCACCTTACATTGGAAAAACTTAAATCTTGTAATCTTGGCCTATTTAATAATCATGTTATAGTCTCGACTTTTTTCTATCATCACTCAAATAATAGTTTACAAAAAATATCAAACAACAATTCAATATAATAGATGTATAAAAAAGTATTTTTAGAAAGTTGCAATTTTGTCTGTATTTTTCTGTATTTTGTTTTTGTCTGTATTTTGTTTTTTATTGTATTAAAATAGCCTTCACGTTGCTTCACAATTCCCTCTTTCTTTCAGTCTTATTCCCATTATAATCGAAAATCGGAATAACGTAAACTACTACTACTACTAGAAAAGAGGCCAGTCGTGGTACAGTGGTACAAAGTGTCACTGTAAAACCGACTGGTTGTGGGTTCGATCCCCACTCGAGGAGATGAGATATTTACTTAAATTTATATTTTCATTTCTTCGCTCTGGTCTGGTGTCGAGGCAAAGCGCGGCGTTGAGTTCCGCCACTCCACACGCAATGCCACCAGAACTTGGCGGAAAGTGGGGAACGGAGTGGCTTAACACTAAGTTCCCTCTGCCTACCCTGCTGTGTGCGGGATATAGCGTGAAGCTAATTTATTTTAATTTATTTATTTTCATTTACTACTAGAAAAATATTACTAAATGTGGCCGATCTACCACTTTTCAATCGCAGAAAACTTACCAAACAAGAAAGAGATATATCTCGTTCTATTTAACGCAATTTAACTTCCTCGCCAATACCTACGACTTGATTTCATTAATGAGGTGTGTGCGAGTCCAAGATTTCGGGGCAATTTTAGGAAAGCTGAAATTTTGCGGACTATTAGTCTAATATGTTAAGACAGTATACATACTCACTAACTTGAAATTTCGGCCCTTACAGAGGTAGCGCCAAGTAAAGTTTAGCTCTGCCTAGGAGGATGATTGAACCATTTAAAAACTGGAGCATATAAAGAAAGAAATACCATACAAATTAAAATATATGTATAATAACGCTTAAATGGAAGAAGTTTCACGTGTTAGGCGTTTTCCATTTATTTATAAAAATTAAAGATGTGGAATATGTTATAAAGAACTACAATAAAACGTCCCGTGGCAAATTGCTATTGAATATAATGGGCAAGTAGTATACTGTAACTGCGGTAGTTATGAATTCATATCAATTTGAGGAAATAATTATGTTTAAATTTGGTAGCTAAAGTTTTGACTAGCGTATAAGGATTTCGAAATAACTTGATGAGAACGTATGGCTTGGTGAACAGAGCGCTTGAACGGTTTTAAAGAGACGCGGGTGCAAATTCCGCTGAGTTCAGTTTTTTATACATTTTCTAGAAAAGTATTATTTTTGTCTGAATTCTTTTCTTACTAAAATGACAAGATGACTTGAGATATTAGTATTCACGTCTGAACATTTGAGTGGGGGGACCGTTTCGTACTATCAGGTTAATCGTGTGGAAGATCAAATAAGATAGCACAAATTTTTCGGCAGTACGCCGACGATGTCTGCCCTAATTTTTTTTTTTAAATTATTGAACGGAACAATCTAAGCATTAGGTTATGCTGATATTGTATAGTATTAAATTATTGAGAGAAAAAAAATACTATGGAGCGAGATAACGATGAGAAGAGATAGTTACATATCTAAAGATTGTCGTTACATATCTTTTTCACTATATTGTATTTTGATAAACTTTTCCCTAATAACATTTAATGTTTGTTATATTATAATCGAATTATAAACATGCAAGGGTGAGACCGTAACGCGATGGTTGTTGGTTCGATCCCCATTCGATGAAATGAAATATTTATTTAAATGTATACTTCTTTTTCTTTGCTCTGGTGTCGAGTAGGTAGTATAAAATATAAGCATTAAATAAGGTAAAATTTAAATATACCGTCAGATACTGTAATATTGTATACTACATACGTTCATATAGCTACCTATAAAGTTACCTACATATTCACTAAACTAACATAGCGTGTGTAGAAGCCGTTGAAAATGCACATTCACAAATAATGAGATGTAATAACACCTTTGTAATTCTAGAGCACAAATTACCTACTATTTACAAAAAGCTAAGGATATTTTCGGGAAAATTACATTTTTCGTGTGAAAATAGATTATTAGGTAGGATAAGAAATTTTGGTCTGAGCTGAATCCTAGTTGTGTATAAGGTTCTTAAGTATATTGCGGAGCAGAAAATGCCAAATAAAATCTCTGTTTCCTATTTTAAAAATTTTGCGTATTGTATGTGGTGCGAGGTTTAACGTCCCTCTCCTCATTTTTATTTAAATTAAACATTTCTTCGAATAAGTCAAATCTATAAAGGACGCGCGCACCTGAGACTATTATTCGTGATGAGTTCTATTATTTCGGCCTGAACGGAACCTGGTAACTTAGAGTATAGACACTCAGTTCCCATTAAAACATTTAATTTTACTAGTGACCACGGACTATACTGCAAAGTATTCGAAACGTCGGTTTTCCAAAAAAAATAAAATACTAATTTTACGCGATTAATCCAGTCAAATAATTTTATTTATAACACTTAAATCTACGTTTAGTCACAAAATTTTACGTCCACTTACGTTATAGTTAAAAAAATTATAGATTGATATGATTATAAAAAAATAATTGTATTTATATTGTAGAAAGCATAAATAATAACAATGCGATAGCTAGGAATTCGAATCCACATTAAAAAAATCTCGTTTTCCCGCTTTCCCATGCAACATTACACTTACACTCAATAATAATTTAACGAAAACTGACAGTAACTCCTTCCGTACATATGTAGCGCGTAAAATAGTTCCCAAGAGAGAATTCTATATGGCCCGGCGATAATTTTCACCGATGTCCGCATATGTGGTTTTGGCTTTTCAACTAAAACGCACATTGCTGTTTAGGTACTAATACGGCGATGAATGTCACCGTGAAATAGCTGATCGTGTAGTGAATACTACATATAGTTTTGCTTTTTTTTCTATACACAGAGCAGTTTCAGCCAATAAAATAAAACAATTATTTGCTTTTTTTAGCTGCTGTAAAATTTCTTTGTTATATACGAATCGATTGAAATAGAACAAACATTTAATAATGTATTTAAATCGGTTGAGCCGTCTCTTAAATTAGTGTGAACAAACGCACAGACAAACACACAAAAAATGTAAAAATCGTTGTTTTAGGGCATTTAATAATCTAATAGAACCCTATTAGATTATTAAATGCCCTCAATAACGATACTCAACGAACTGATATATCTTTGAAGTACAGACACCGATTAGTTACTATTTTATCCTTTATAGTACTCGGATTCAAAAGAACCCGGTCCTTTGGAAGGCTTGCGTGGGGACACAGGTCCAACACGTAGAGGCCCCTTAGAGAATGTACAAATGTTTTACTGTGACGCATCAGCCGGGATCCATCTCTGGGTAACCACAGGTAATTGCCCAGAAATGGTCGCCGGTTAATGCGTAGAAAGTATAGAAAATGTGGAAATCTAAACTAGGACTATGGAATGAAATTTGGATGGACTGGCTAATGGGCTATTGAGTGAGACTAACGGACGTCCGCCTTTACAATAGTCTCAAATTGAATGGTTGGCGGACGGTGACTCGCCTCCCACTAGATGGGCCCCCACAAAGCGGCGTAGTGCCTTGGGCGCAACATCGGCGTGGTCGGCTAAGGGTGTAGAGAGGTGTGCACCGGTTTCACCATCACGAGGAACTCGTGAGCGGGTTTCCCCGCTATTACGCAGATTGAGCACTTCCACCCTTTCGAGCATATAGCTCTTGCGCTCCACTCTGCCGGCCAATAAAGGCAAGCCAGAGGCGGGGGATAGATTACAATTCCCCTCCGGAGGACTCAGGTCCGTGGGGTCGCCACTCCCCAACAGCTCGCCACAAGCTGCCCTGCCCTTATTTAAGCTTCTTTTTTAATAAATACTTAGTCCTTACTAGGTCTTTAGACCTTTCACTGATTCTCCTAAAATTAATTACCTTGAACATTAATTACATTGAACAATAAACCTCAGTCTCCTTATATGCCATAAATCACAAATCGTTAGCAAGCAAAATTATTTTCATACTCAATATATCAAATACTCAAATTTCTATTACTAACATATTCTGCAAATCTTATTAAACTCACTAGTTATACTTAGTTTAAGTGACAATACAATAATATTTTATTACCGAACTGATCTGATGATGGATCCAGACCTGATTAGCAGAACTCTTCATAGTTTACGTACTAATTAACCAATCGCACATTTTTTTTATATGTATGCAAATAACCTTTTACTTAAGGCTCTTATAACTTTAAACAATTTTAAATATATTATTAAACGTTATATGAACTTGCAATTACATTTTACATTGCATTTTACCGTCACCAATGTGGGTATTTTGTCAGTTATGTTATGTATAAATTATGTGGTTTAACTTAAGTTTAGATTTTATAATAATTTATTTGTGGACCTCTTGTTTGAACCCTAATTCGTGATAAAAATTAGCTCTGTTTCTAAGTTCGTGAATTTGTGGCTCCTGTTTCGGGATAACATTTTTACCCCACGAGTAAGGTTATATGTTAAAGGAGGTTTGGTAAAGGAGGCCTTTATATGTTAAAGTTTTTTTATTACATAATTTGTAATAAAAAAACTTTAACATATAATTATTATTATTACCTTAATTTTACTCGCACACTAAAGAAATATTTTACTTAATAAATGTCACAAATATAATATGTACTTTTTAAAGCAAAAAATAAACTTAACCTTTCAATTTAAATATATATATTTTTTGTAACATTTTATTTAAGTTATGGCTTACAAGTAACGTATAACGAAACGTATTCATGTGTTACTAATGACAGTTCAATAACTAGTGTTGTGAAATTAGTTTTTATCGACAGTAGTATGACATTTGCCAAAATTATGGTTATTTTATGTAGTTGCTCTTTATTTAGGGCGTTCTTTTATATATAGCTTAACAGAAAAGGAAAAATCAAAAATTATTTGACATTTAAATATCAAAATTTAAAATTGATTTTTATCTGATTTTATAATATAAGTATAGCATTTTTTTATTAGTATATAAAGCGTTCCTTATTTTTAAATAAAAGATAAGCTAATTTTGTTTAAACTGATTCGTATTTGTAATTATATATCTATGTTTATTATCTTAAGTAGTGTCATATCGATAAAACTTTACTCTATCGTTTGCAGTCACACCACTCGCATCTTTCAAGTTTTTGTTTTCTATTTTGTATGCCAAGATAAAATATAATATATTTGGTAAATTAAACTTATAAGGCAATTATATTAGGATAATATAAATAACATATTAATTTAGTTATAATATGGCTGATTTAAAAATATGCAGAATATGCTTACAAACCGAGGATAAAATTTATAATTATGTGCAATTCCAACTTAAAAGTTACTATGAAGAGATTTTAGCTTTAAAAGTAAGTATAATAGTTATTTTATTTAAATAAAATATATTAATATTCTTACTTTAAAACACCATATAATTATAATAGTAAGAAATTATTTGAATGTGTAAATTGTTATATGACAACAATATTTTCAGCAGGACTTTGTTAAATAGAAAGCTTTTTAAAATATCGTAAATATTAAATTTCTTATAATAATATAACTAACCTAAATATTTTTGTAACTTGTAAATTCAATATTTTGTTTAATAAATACAAAACTACTTATTAGGTATATAGCAATAATATAAAAGTATAAAATGATCTATATTATATAAAGATATTATTCTTTCATAGTTAAATGAAATTGACAGTCTACCTCAATATTTTTGCTTCCAATGTGCTATACTTTTACATAAATATCACAAATTCAAAGAAAAATGTCACTTTGGACAAAAAATACTTCAAGAAATGTTATGGAAGGGACCTGTAAGTACAATTGTATTTTAACTTCACATATCTTCTACATATAATAACTTTAGCTTCATGCTATTACATTGCCTTCACCTGCTATACGCACATATACAGCAGGTCAATCTTGTTTATACAGTACTTTTAAATATTTTTGTTTTTTTAATGTACTTGTTGTACTTAACTTATGCATATAAGTGCTTAATGTTTTTTTTCAGGATTACACTGTATTCTATGTACAAAAGGGTAGGCAAAGAAAGCCTTATGTTAAACCACTCTGTTACCGACTTTCATTCACTTTCTTTCTTTTATTTTCAAGACATTGCATATTGAGGCATAGAACTCACTTATACATAGCAATGAAAAAAAAATAAATCATTCCCCTAGTTGACAATCCAACCCATAACACAACCTGTCACATATACCGTCAGTCATGGTGCCACAATAGTCTTATGGCTTTAGAAGCATTGTATATTCACTGGCGGAATTCAATGCTGTGTTTTAACCATTATTAATCACTGAGTGAATATTAAATATTTCATTTCCTTTAAGGAGAATTGAACCTGCAACCTGTTGCACTTGCAGTTATATACTTGCCATAATTGGCCCCTTTGGCTTCATTTTCATATATATTCATTATAAATAATTATCTTACAGATTACTTATGATTCCATTACCACTATAGATAGAACAAATTTAAAACTTCTTAACAAATCAAACCCACAAAAAATCATCTTTATTTACGAAGCTGAAGGGCAAAATGTGCATTCAATAGATAATATTATAATAAAAGAAGAAAATAAAAATGAAGAAAGTACAGATAATTTTGAGTTAAATAATGATAATTATGATAACTTAGATGTATCTTTTGATGATAAAAGCAATGATGTTATAATTAATGATAGTTTATCATTTAAAAAGAAAAGCAAATTAAAAAGAAAGAGTATTAGATTAAAAACAAAAGATAGGAAATTTAAAGATAAAGGAAAAGATGATGATGATAATGATAAGAATAGTAAAAGTAATCATAAAAATGATAAAAGTGAGGGAAAAGTTGTTAAGAGATTGATTTTAATGGATGTTAGTAAATGGAAGAAATTTGATCTTACAGAAGAAGATGCTGTTCAGGTGACAAAGAACTTTATTTTATTACGTTTTGCTTTATTTGTGTGTCACAAGCAAAATAGTTAAGAAATAAAGTATTTAAAAATGTATTAAATAATTTACATTGCAACCTGAACTTATTAAAAGCTTATTAAAGTATATTGAAATTCTCATGCACTTATTACAATTAATTTTTTTTATCTGGAAATCTGGTATAAAGTTTAAAATTGCTGTTTGGGAGTCGGCTTAAATATTTGTTTTATTTTATTTTTTAAGATGAAACTATAACTAAATACTCTGTAAATATTTGAAGCATCTACCTGTTGCAATTTCCTAATATCAAACAAAAACAAGTAAAAAATTTGTTTTGTTGTATTCAATCCCACTCAATTTTTTTTTCTGGTTTTATTATTTCTTGTTATAGCAGCGAAAGAAATAATTCAGCAAAATACATTGTTAACCCAAAAAAAACATCACTTGAATTGAAGTGAAAATTTCATCTGTTACAGTCATGAACTGTGATAGAGCCACACAGTAACTACCACACTATATGTGATACAGCCCAAGGACAGACACATAGACAGACAGACAGCGGAGTTTTAATAATAGAAGCCTGTCTTACCCTTTATCTATGGAACCGTTAAAATGTTAATATATTAAATAAAATTTATTCTTGGACATTTTAGTATGTTTAAGATAAAAAATTTACAAAGATACACATATTTTAAATAATAAATTATCTATTTATTATTTAACATATGTGTATCTTTTGGAGTTCAATATAAATCATATTTCTTAAAAATGTTCTTTCTTTAAAATTTAATAAAAATAATGTTTTCAAAACTAAACTAAAATATTTCTTTTTATGGAAACCTGTTTTCTTTACAGGAATTTAGAGCAAAGGCATATGATGAGAAATATACAGCCGCTGCATATAAATGTACAGACTGTTTAAAGGGATTCTCTGAAGAGGACATGTTGAAACGTCATATAAAAATTAGGCATAGCGAGGTACATATTATGAATTAATATAGAACTTAAAATTAATTATAATGTGAAGAATTTTTAAACATAACATTTTATGTGGCTAAAAAATTTTCTTAAATAATTTTAAATTCCTAAGAAATTTATGAATATTTATTTATTAAAATGATGCAATAGTTTACATTGGTTAATAATATAGACCTTTAAATTTTTTTAGCTTCACCCTATATCCCGCACATAGCAGGATAAGCAGTTGGAACTTGGTGTCAAGAAACTTCTTTCCCCATTTCCCGCCGAATTCTGAAGACATTGCATATTGAGTGGCGAACTTAACGTCGCGGTTTTTTTTGAACGCCAGAGCGAATAAATGAAAATACTAAATATTTCGTTCGCTCGAGTGGAATCGAACCCACGACCAGTCGCGTTGACACTGACAGTCACATTGTACATCTGCGCCACGACTGACCTCAAAGTCCCTTAAATACGAAGTATTGCGATTGCGATATAATTTATTAAATCGATGAATTAAAATATTCATAAATGCAATAATTCTTCTAAATGAAGATCTGATCCATGACACTGAAAGATGTATTATTTTAATTTCTTCCCTCTGGTAACAAGACAAAGCGCAGCGTTCAGCTCCGTCGTTAAACAGGCGATATCGCTAGAATTAAGCTATGCGTTGGGAACGGGCTGTGTTAAAAAACGTTACTAACTTTCTATTATTTCTTTTCTCTGTTCTTATATAAAAAAAATTACAAAGCATCCATAATATTAATAGTTTAGATCTTACACTGGTCGTTTTAAAGCTACAGTTAACAAGATAAAAAATATATATTTTTTTCAGTCACAAGGCGCCATAGAATGTCAGTTCTGTCGAATGAGATTTAAAAGAAAATGTCGTCTCCGTCAACACATCCGTGAACATTATACAAAGTTTAAGTGTTTGAGATGTAATTTTGTTTGTGTTTTAGAGTGAGTATTTTTTTTTATTTTTATATTCATAATTTATATAAATTGCTATTTATTAAAAATAGTACTATAATACTATTTCTACTGCAACTACTGGTACTAAGGCAAAAAGCACAATGTTAAGTTCCACCCCGTCAACACGCAATGCCTCGAAAATTCGGCGAAAATTGGGGAACTGAGTGTCTTCACACAAGATTCCCTGCTATAACTGCTTATTTTTTTAGTACTACTAAGTTGTAGAGCTATATCAAAATCGGCTTATTTTATTGTATAACTAGCGACCCGCTCGCGGCTTCGCCCGCTTAAACCACAGAATTATTTACTTAACACACTGAATTATGTTCGTGTTTTGATATACTTATAAATTATAATGTATGTTTGCAATGTAATGAAGATTTTTTATTAGAAAGTTGTTAAAACCCATAAGAATCTTCAATTGAATGTTTGAAATAAAAACACAACTTATCGATACTTACTATATGTGCGTTTCTTCACGATAATCTCAGAAACGGCTTAACCGATTTAAATACTTTTTTTGTTTGTATTCTGGCAAACTGCCCTTAAATATTAAGTATTAGTTTTATTTTAAGCAGCTTCATGCTAGTCAGAGGGAGGAACCTAATATTAAGACACTCCGTTCCCCACATTCTACCGAATTCTGGACGCATTGCGTGTTGAGTGGCAGAACGCAACGCCGTGCTTAACCTCGACCCCAGAGCGAAGAAATGGAAATATAAATTTAAGTAAATATTTCATCTCCTCGTGTGGGGATCGAACTCAGAAAACCAGTCGGTCTTACAGTCACACATTGTGCCGATGCGCCACGACTGGCCTCAACTGGACTGGACTTTATTTTAATCGGTTCACATAAAGTTAAAACCAGATCCACGCTTTATCCCGCCTTTAGTAGGGCAACTTAGTGTAAGATATTAGGTATAATGTGTGACTGATGTGCGAAATGAAAATATTATTAAATTATAATTCAATCCTGCATGTGTGGATCGGACCCACAACGTCGCGTTACAGTTACAATTGGGCATATAGGGTAAAATAGTTTAAACCCGTACCTAAAGAATTTAAGCAAGATACATCAACAGTGAAGACGTAGGTTTTTTTGTCATTTCACGATGTTTATTCATATCTATATTTCGTATGACGCGGTTACGCATAGGTACCAATAATGTAAACACATACTACTACAAAAATAGTACTAAAATGCTTAGAACTTTAAACTTTGCCGCCAAAACCTACGACTCGATTTCGCAATGAGGCGTATGCGGCGGTTTCCCTTTGATAGGTTTATGTGTGCGTGCGTCGTTCTTGACAAATTGTATTTTATTTTACAACGATAATTTTATTATTTATTTTGTTTGAAAAAATAAGTTTTTTATTTTCGGGTTTTTAATTTAATATGTAATAGGCTTTTATAGAGTACTTAAACTGTGGTTTCATTTAAAGTGGTCCTAACAAAAAAACTCTGTATAATTGAGCATATTTAATATTTATAATGATTTTTTGGAAAATAGATACCAATAGTTATTACAACCACTTGCGAAGAAGCATAGTTTAGGCAATTTTTTATTCTTATACCTTTTGAAAAACTACTATCGTTCTTATAGTTAATATATTTATTTTTCAAATTAAAAAAATTGTCTATGTCATCCTAATGGCGGAAAAATATTCAAAATGTATTGTAATACCACATTAGTATCGACAATGATAGTAAGTAATTGAAAATAGTTATACTACAGGAGGATACCTTTTAACCTGTTTTATGTATAATATAGAATAATATATTGTATAGAGGAATCACACATTCTTTTTATTCAGTTTAGTAAATACATTTTTTAGAGGTTACTCTGTACTAAAATGGCATGCAACTCTGTTCCCGCATTTACGTTCCTGATATATCGATATAAATAATAGAAATACAAAATATAGGAAGGAAACACAAATGCAATTATATTGCATTTTTTCTTTTTTTCATACTTGAAACGTATTAATAAATTACATATTATGTATTACATACAATTAATCTCTTTCTTTTTTCTCTTATAACACTAAGTTTAATCAGCTTCACGCTATTTTAACAGATAACATAAGATGACATTAAAACGTATTGACATCACCACGTGATCCATCTAAACACAATATAAACTTTTATAAACTATGAACTCACAATCAGAATTTACTTTCCAAATACATATACTTTTTATTCTACACATCGCCATATGAGCTAATTCCGTAAAATATACCTACTTTATTATGTTTGTTAATATCACCAACGTTGACGTTTGAAATAATAATTATGGTAGACTGAACAAATATTGATTATACTTCTTTTGTTAGCTTCACGCTGTATCCCGCACACAGCAGGGTAGGCATAGGACCTCTAGTGTTAACAACAACACTCTGTTCCCTACTTTTCTCGGAATTCTGTAGGCATTGCGTGCTGAGTAGTGAAACTCAACGCCGCACTTTACCTCGACACCAGAGCGATGAAATGGAAATATAAATTTAAATAAATATTTCGTTTCCTTGCGTGGACATCGAACCCACAACAGTTACACTTTGTGCCCCTGTGCAACGAACGGCCTCAATTTACTTTCTTCTTTTAAAATGTGGTTAAATGAAATAGTCGTAATTTAATTACGTCAGATTACTATTAACCGACTTCTTAAAAGGGGTCATCAATTGGGCTGTATTTTTTAGCCTTGTTACCTTAGAACTTTTGATTGTATGAACCGATTTTAATGATTCTTTTTTTATTTGAAAGCTAATGCCTCTCGTGTAGTCTTATTTTAATTTAGTTTATATCCAACAATGGTATCTATGAGAAAATCATATAAATCTCAAATTTACATTAAGTATATGCGCGACAAATGAACGAATGAAATGAATGATGATGAAGTCAATATCAATTCAACCGATTTTAATGATTCTTTTTTTATTAGAAAGGGTACATATAAGGGGTAGTTTGGTGAAAGTTTAGTTAAGTTCAGAGTGTGAAATCCGGTTGAATTTGAAGAAGTCGATTTTTTTTATTAAAAAATATAATTATGTAATTTTTTCTACAAAAAATTCTTTATACTCCATGATAAAAACTATCCTATAAGTGACATTAGGCTTTGAACTATTACCATGCCAAAATTAATTTAATTTCATACAGTAGTTATCGGTATTTTAGGTAATTTATATTTTTCAGTTTTTATTTTTTTAAAGAAAACTATCATGAAATTCGGAATGAAACCCAAAAAAAATGTACCTTGAGGCCCTAGGCTAACACCATGCAAAAATTCATCAATTTCTGTCAGGTAGTTTTTGCGTGATTGACGCACAAACAAACCGACAGACAGACAGACAGACAGACAGACAGACAGACAGACAGACAGACAGACAAGAATTCTGCTGAGTGGTTTTTTAGGTTCTATAATCGACATATTAACCGACCTAATTTTTATTTTTTTTATATCTTTCATGTACAGAATTGACTTTTCTATCCTTTTATTATATATGGAGATTAATCACATTAATAAGATAATGAGTGCGACATGGTCAGGCAAGACAAAACTAACATCATTTTTTTAATTCTTAAAATAAAAAATAGGTATAGATTGTTTTGTGAATTCATGTGATAAATTACATTTTATAACTCCTTTTAATTTTTGACTTTTCAGTTCGTTTCAATACAAATTTAAAATACCTTTCGTGACAAAGTGCATTTATACATCGCTCATTTACCGAAACAATGTGTCGGTAACCTTCTGTCGTCGTACCATCGTTTCTAATTCAGTAGCTTAGAGAAATAGCTGTCTCCATAGCTGACTTGGAGCCTGCGAATGAGGCTAAGGATGAAGGACCTCGTCTCTCAACGCAATAGGTCATCACTGACACACACACTGGTCCTCCTAGTTTTTCCATTTAACTACACTTCAGATAGGAGACAGCCTACATAAAAAATAAACTTTTTTAAATTATAAAACTTTTATTGAAGTTTATTCGTGTAGTAAAAAAATTTTTATGTGAATGTGTAGTCACATATATAGATCACATGTGTGAATATGTAGTCACATATGTGGACCACATGTGTGAATATGTGGTCACATATGTGGACCACATGTGTCAATATGTGCTCACGTATGTGGACCACATGTGTGAATATGTGGTCTTTCATGTGGACCACATGTGAGAATGTGTGGTCACATATGTGGACCACATGTGTGAATACGTGGTCGCGAATGTGGACCACATGTGGGAAAATGTGGTCACATATGTGGACCACATGTGAGAATTTGTGGTCACATATGTGGACCACATGTGTAAATATATGGTCCCATATGTGGACCACATGTGTGAATATGTGGTCTTTCATGTGGACCACATGTGAGAATTTGTGGACACATATGTGGACCACATGTGTGAATATGTGGTCGCGTATGTGGATTACATGTGGGAAAATGTGGTCACATATGTGGACCACATGTGTGAATATGTGGTCTTTCATGTGGACCACACGTAAGAATTTGTGGTCACATATGTGGACCACATCACCACATGTGGCATCGTGTGGTCATATATGTGAACCACATGTGTGAATATGTGGTCTTTCATGTGGACCACATGTGAGAATGTGTGGTCACATATGTGGACCACATGTGTGAATACGTGGTCGCGTATGTGGACCACATGTGGGAAAATGTGGTCACATATGTGGACCACATGTGGGAATTTGTAGTCACATATGTGGACCACATGTGTAAATATATGGTCCCATATGTGGACCACATGTGTGAATATGTGGTCTTTCATGTGGACCACATGTGAGAATTTGTGGACACATATGTGGACCACATGTGTGAATATGTGGTCGCGTATGTGGATTACATGTGGGAAAATGTGGTCACATATGTGGACCACATGTGTGAATATGTGGTCTTTTATGTGGACCACACGTGAGAATTTGTGGTCACATATGTGGACCACATGTGTGAATATGTGGTCACGTGTGTGGACCACATGTGGCATCGTGTGGTCATATATGTGAACCACATGTGTGAGTAAGTATTCACATGTGCAGATCGCATGTTTGATATGTTGTCACATATGTAGACCACATGTGTGATATGTAGTCACATATGAAGATTACATGTGTGATCATGTGGTCACATATGTGGACCACATGTGTGAATATGTGGTCACGTGTGTGGACCACATGTGTGAATATGTGCTCACATATGTGGACCACATATGTGATCATGTGGCCACATATGTGTACCACATGTGTGAATAAGTATTCACATGGGCATATCACATGTGTGATATGTAGTCACATATGTAGACCACATGTGTGATATGTAGTCACATATGAAGATTACATGTGTGATCATGTGGTCACATATGTGGACCACATGTGTGAATATGTGGTCACGTGTGTGGACCACATGTGTGAATATGTGGTCACATATGTGGACCACATGTGTGAACATGTTATCACATATGTGAACCTTTTATAAAATATATTTAATTCATTAAATGTAATATGTATAGAAATAAATAAACGTAAAGAAACGTTACGTAACATCATACATAATAACAATTAAAACGTAAACTGCAGGCTAATTGATCATCCGGTAGACATTTTAATTAAATTATCAGCTGAAGCAGAATGTCTTTGTATCATCAGAGTTGTAAACCATTTGTTCGATAATTAACTTTAACAGTTATGAACATATACTATTGTTCAAAGACGTCACTATTACATTTCAATCCTATGAATATTTATAATGGAGAGAAGAAAGAATTTCAAATAAGATAGTGGTGCACTTACTCAATTTTGCACTTTCCAATTTCTTTAGATAGTATAGCGGAACACAAGGCTTCGCTTCGTTTGTTTTTACGGGCAAAAAAATAAATATATTCTTCCACTTAGTGGGAATTTAACCTAATTAAAATATAACTAGTGCTACAACCAGAAATCTCAGTTCTCTCAACTGTACCGTCATAGCGTCAAGTTTTAGTCGACATATTAACTTTAAACATATTAATTTTTTATCGACATATTAACCGACCTTATTTTTATTTTTTTTATGTCTTTCATGTACAGAATTGACTTTTCCATCCTTTTATTATATATGGAGATTTTGTTTGAAAAAATAACTTTTTTATTTTCGGGTTTTTAATTTAATATGTAATAGGCTTTTATAGAGTAGTTAAACTGTGGTTTCATTTAAAGTGGTCCTAACAAAAAAACTCTGTATAATTGAGCATATTTAATATTTATAGTGATTTTTTGGAAAATTGATACCAATAGTTATTACAACCACTTGCGAAGAAGCATAGTTTAGGCAATTTTTTATTCTATAAGAATTCCTTTTAAAAAACTACCAACGTTCTTATAGTTAATATATTATTTTTCCAAATTAAAAAAATTGTCTATGTCATCATAATGGCGGAAAAATTTGAAAATGTATTGTAATACCACATTAGTATCGACAATGTAGTGTTGATAGTAATTGAAAATAGTTATACTACAGGAGGACCTTCATATGCACAGTTTTAACCTGTTTTATGTATAATATAGAATAATATATTGTATAGAGGAATCACACATTCTTTTTATTCAGTTTAGTAAATACATTTTTAGAGGTTACTCTGTACTAAAATGGCATGCAACTCTGTTCCCGCATTTACGTTCCTGATATATCGATATAAATAATAGAAATACAAAATATAGGAAGGAAACACAAATGCAATTATATTGCATTTTTTCTTTTTTTCATACTTGAAACGTATTAATAAATTACATATTATGTATTACATACAATTAATTTCTTTTGAATATAACACTAAGTTTAATCAGCTTCACGCTATTTTAACAGATAACATAAGATGACATTAAAACGTATTGACATCACCACGTGATCCATCTAAACACAATATAAACTTTTATAAACTATGAACTCACAATCAGAACTTACTTTCCAAATACATATACTTTTTATTCTACACATCGCCATATGAGCTAATTCCGTAAAATATACCTACTTTATTATGTTTGTTAATATCACCAACGTTGACGTTTGAAATAATAATTATGGTAGACTGAACAAATATTGATTATACTTCTTTTGTTAGCTTCACGCTGTATCCCGCACACAGCAGGGTAGGCATAGGACCTCTAGTGTTAACAACAACACTCTGTTCCCTACTTTTCTCGGAATTCTGTAGGCATTGCGTGCTGAGTAGTGAAACTCAACGCCGCACTTTACCTCGACACCAGAGCGATGAAATGGAAATATAAATTTAAATAAATATTTCGTTTCCTTGCGTGGTCATCGAACCCACAACAGTTACACTTTGTGCCCCTGTGCAACGAACGGCCTCAATTTACTTTCTTCTTTTAAAATGTGGTTAAATGAAATAGTCGTAATTTAATTACGTCAGATTACTATTAACCGACTTCTTAAAAGGGGTCATCAATTGGGCTGTATTTTTTAGCCTTGTTACCTTAGAACTTTTGATTGTATGAACCGATTTTAATGATTCTTTTTTTATTTGAAAGCTAATGCCTCTCGTGTAGTCTTATTTTAATTTAGTTTATATCCAACAATGGTATCTATGAGAAAATCATATAAATCTCAAATTTACATTAAGTATATGCGCGACAAATGAACGAATGAAATGAATGATGATGAAGTCAATATCAATTCAACCGATTTTAATGATTCTTTTTTTATTAGAAAGGGTACATATAAGGGGTAGTTTGGTGAAAGTTTAGTTAAGTTCAGAGTGTGAAATCCGGTTGAATTTGAAGAAGTCGATTTTTTTTATTAAAAAATATAATTATGTAATTTTTTCTACAAAAAATTCTTTATACTCCATGATAAAAACTATCCTATAAGTGACATTAGGCTTTGAACTATTACCATGCCAAAATTAATTTAATTTCATACAGTAGTTATCGGTATTTTAGGTAATTTATATTTTTCAGTTTTTATTTTTTTAAAGAAAACTATCATGAAATTCGGAATGAAACCCAAAAAAAATGTACCTTGAGGCCCTAGGCTAACACCATGCAAAAATTCATCAATTTCTGTCAGGTAGTTTTTGCGTGATTGACGCACAAACAAACCGACAGACAGACAGACAGACAGACAGACAGACAGACAGACAGACAGACAGACAGACAGACAGACAGACAGACAAGAATTCTGCTGAGTGGTTTTTTAGGTTCTATAATCGACATATTAACCGACCTAATTTTTATTTTTTTTATATCTTTCATGTACAGAATTGACTTTTCTATCCTTTTATTATATATGGAGATAACAAAAAAATTTTTGCACGCTCGAAAGACCATAATTAAAAAACCAAACCAAACCATTTTTTTTTCAGGAGTACAGCATTGAGTCATGAACAATTTCATAACGGTATAACAAGAAAATGCAAATATTGCGGTAAGGAATTTAGGTGAGCTAATCTATACGTGTTTCTATAGATAGAAAATAAATGAGAGAATCATTATTTTAAATATTATCAATGTAGTTGATACTACAAGAATGTTATTTAAGTTTAGTTTTCTATTGAATTTTGGTATATTTCCTTTATTGGTCTATTAATGAAAAATAATGTCAATATAAACAAAAAAAATAATATTAGAAGAGCATGAAAGTAATTGAAAGTAGTAAATTAATAATTTGCCAGTCATGGCGCAGAGGCACAAGGTGTGACTACAAAATCGACAAGTTGTGGGTTCCATCCCTACTCGAGAAGATGAAATATTTATTTAAATGTATATTATCATTTCTTCGCTCTGGTGTCGAGGCAAAGCGCGGCGCTGAGTTCCGCCACTCAACACACAATGCCGCCAAATTTCGGCGGAAAGTGGGGAATGGTGTGTCTTAATTCTAGGTTCCCTCTGCCTACCATGCTGTGTACGGGATACAGCGTAAAGCTGATTTGATTTGATTTAATTAAATTTTAAATAAATAATTAAATATTTCAAGCGCATAAAGTCGCGAGCGGGTCGCTAGTATGTAATATTAAAAAAAGAAAAAAAATATTTTATTGTCATTAGAATTGTCATTTTGCGTTAATAATAATGATATAAATATATATATGTATATCATAAAATTTTATTATGTTCCAGATACTCATCAACGTATTACACACACCTGCGCACGCACAGGAGCCAGCACGTCTGCACTCTGTGCGGCTCCTCGTTTGTGAGCGAGGCGGGCCTGCACCAGCACAAGCGCGTCAAGCATTGCACCAGAGACGTGAGTGTTGTACGACGAGACGTCATAGTGTGTTCAATATCTCCTCGTGCAGTATGCTCTCCTGGTACTTGTGGTGACGTCACACTGGGTAATGGCATCGAGATACTTACTTGTCCGTGTGTACTCCTCGTTTGTGAGTGAGGCGGGCCTGCACCAGCACAAGCGCGTCAAGCATTGCACCAGAGACGTGAGTGTTGTACGACGAGACGTCATAGTGTGTTCAATATCTCCTCGTGCAGTATGCTCTCCTGGTACTTGTGGTGACGTCACACTGGGTAATGGCATGGAGATACTTACTTGTCCGTGTGTACTCCTCGTTTGTGAGTGAGGCGGGCCTGCACCAGCACAAGCGCGTCAAGCATTGCACCAGAGACGTGAGTGTTGTACGACGAGACGTCATAGTGTGTTCAATATCTCCTCGTGCAGTATGCTCTCCTGGTACTTGTGGTGACGTCACACTGGGTAATGGCATCGAGATACTTGTCCGTGTGTACTCCTCGTTTGTGAGCGAGGCGGGCCTGCACCAGCACAAGCGCGTCAAGCATTGCACCAGAGACGTGAGTGTTGTACGACGAGACGTCATAGTGTGTTCAATATCTCCTCGTGCAGTATGCTCTCCTGGTACTTGTGGTGACGTCACACTGGGTAATGGCATCGAGATACTTGTCCGTGTGTACTCCTCGTTTGTGAGCGAGGCGGGCCTGCACCAGCACAAGCGCGTCAAGCATTGCACCAGAGACGTGAGTGTTGTACGACGAGACGTCATAGTGTGTTCAATATCTCCTCGTGCAGTATGCTCTCCTGGTACTTGTGGTGACGTCACACTGGGTAATGGCATCGAGATACTTGTCCGTGTGTACTCCTCGTTTGTGAGCGAGGCGGGCCTGCACCAGCACAAGCGCGTCAAGCATTGCACCAGAGACGTGAGTGTTGTACGACGAGACGTCATAGTGTGTTAGTGTTCAATATCTCCTCGTGCAGTATGCTCTCCTGGTACTTGTGGTGACGTCACACTGGGTAATGGCATCGAGATACTTGTCCGTGTGTACTCCTCGTTTGTGAGCGAGGCGGGCCTGCACCAGCACAAGCGCGTCAAGCATTGCACCAGAGACGTGAGTGTTGTACGACGAGACGTCATAGTGTGTTCAATATCTCCTCGTGCAGTATGCTCTCCTGGTACTTGTGGTGACGTCACACTGGGTAATGGCATCGAGATACTTGTCCGTGTGTACTCCTCGTTTGTGAGCGAGGCGGGCCTGCACCAGCACAAGCGCGTCAAGCATTGCACCAGAGACGTGAGTGTTGTACGACGAGACGTCATAGTGTGTTAGTGTTCAATATCTCCTCGTGCAGTATGCTCTCCTGGTACTTGTGGTGACGTCACACTGGGTAATGGCATCGAGATACTTGTCCGTGTGTACTCCTCGTTTGTGAGCGAGGCGGGCCTGCACCAGCACAAGCGCGTCAAGCATTGCACCAGAGACGTGAGTGTTGTACGACGAGACGTCATAGTGTGTTCAATATCTCCTCGTGCAGTATGCTCTCCTGGTACTTGTGGTGACGTCACACTGGGTAATGGCATCGAGATACTTGTCCGTGTGTACTCCTCGTTTGTGAGCGAGGCGGGCCTGCACCAGCACAAGCGCGTCAAGCATTGCACCAGAGACGTGAGTGTTGTACGACGAGACGTCATAGTGTGTTCAATATCTCCTCGTGCAGTATGCTCTCCTGGTACTTGTGGTGACGTCACACTGGGTAATGGCATCGAGATACTTACTTGTCCGTGTGTACTCCTCGTTTGTGAGTGAGGCGGGCCTGCACCAGCACAAGCGCGTCAAGCATTGCACCAGAGACGTGAGTGATGTTCGACGTGACGTCATAATGTGTTAGTGTTTATTGTCTCCTCGTGCAGTATGCTCTCCTGGTACTTGTGGTGACGTCACATTGAGTAAAAAATGCATCGAGATATTTGTCCGCGTGCTATGGGATCGAATTGACTAATTAATTTACTTACTAAATTATTCGCTACTCAGCTTTTGTACCAGCATAATAGGAACTAGGCTTTATAGAAAACACAAACAAAAATACTGTTGAAATTTGGTATGTTGGCTGGCGAGTGTCTGAAAGCACTAAGATAGAGCATTCAAACAGCACTGGATTTTGTTCCTTTAACATCTGAAAATTCATGCAATATATATATTTTTCATTTTTTGACAGAAAAGTTTAGAAAATGAGGAAGACAAAGAAGAAGCGAACAATTATTGTCCCAGATGTAATATTCAATTTGAAACTACAAAAGCGTATGAAGAACATTTGTATCACTCTACAATGCACGCTGACGAGTAAGTTTTTTTTTTTTTTTTTATGGAAAAGGACAAGGCAAAGGAGCGTTCGGGTCACCTGATGGTAAGTGATTGCCGCCGCCCACGGCCCCGTGCAACACCAGAGGAGCTACAGGTGCGTTGCCGGCCTTTGAGGTGGAGATAGACACGCTTTTTGAAGAACTGTGTGTAAATACTAGATTTTCACTGCCTGCATATATTTACATAAATCTTAGTTTTATAATTATTGAAATATATGATTTGGTGTTTATTGAAAACAAAAACTTAAAAAAAGTAGTAAATTCATGCATGCGATTTTTCGTTAATTTTTCATCAAAATAATAATTATACATATAACTTATAGAAAAATATGTGAAAAAAATCTCTATTTGATTTTCTATAGTTTGCTTTGTATAGATTATTCAAATGAATTCATTTTATTTATAAGATGTTCATCAATCAGTATTAAATAACGATATACTTTCCATATTTATATTTAACATTTCATGTTTATATTATTTCAGAAATGGCATAGAAAATGATGCAAGAACTGTTGACGTATTAGAAAAAACTGGTCAAGAAAAGGTGGGAAAAATAATAATAAGTAACTTAATAACTAACTTCAATATTCCAGTTGCCCAGATCCCAATTTAATTTTCCACATTTTCCATAATTTCTACGCATTTGGTGACCATCTATGGACTAAATACCCTGTCGTTACTCAGAGAACCAACGCGGATAATGGCTTACAGTAAAGAAAATTACATTCTCTAAGGGGGGAGGGTGCCTCTACATGTTGGATCTGTGTCCCGAAAGCAAGCCAAATGACCGGGTTCTTTTGGCCCCGAAAATAATGGAATGTCGATGAGGCCATCTTTATATCGATATACAGTCAGTGTTTTTGTCAGCACCACTTTAAATGAAGCACTACAGCACTACATACCCTTTTAACTGCTCTATATAAGCCTAATACATTTATTTTTCCAAAAATGAAAAAAATAATTACAACAGAAATAATAAAGTTATCTATTATATGTTTTTGTAAAATAAACCACCATTTGTAAAGAACGACGCACGCAGACATAAACGTATCAAAGGGAAACCGCCGCATACGCCTCATTGCGAAATCGAGTCGCAGGCAAAGTTTAAAGTTGTAAACAACCTTTGGTAGAATTTTTATAGTAGCATGTGTTTACGTTATTGGTACTATGTGTTACTGCGTCACACGAAATAAAGAAAGGTATGGATAAAAATCGTGAAATAAAAAAAAACTTACGTCAAAACTTTTGAGGTATCTTGATTAATTTATTTACCCATACCCATTTTTTTACCCATACCGGGTTTAAAATATTCGACCTATATGCTGTTCCCGTAAAAGGAGCGCTTCCATCCTGTATAATCATTTTCGATTCCGGTATATTTTTTAATATGATTAATTGATTGAGTAATTTCATATACAATATTTTTATTAATGAACCAGTTAAGTAAAAGCAAACACCTCAATGTTAAGGATTTTTTTCCAAAGTATATGAAAACTGCATTAAAATTGTGAAAATATATTATTTTAGGTACTATTAGTAATAAATGCTCCTAAATAATATTTATTTTACAAATATATTTTTCACATACAGAGTACAGATAATAGTCAGTTACTTTTTATTTATTATACATAATTATATAGATGTGACTAATAGTAACTATTTTTTTTATGTACTTTGTAATAAAGTAAATAAAACTTTATATTTTTCAGGTTACAAGTTTATTCAAGAGAAGGTAAGCCCTAAAAATATGATTTTTACCATATATAAGCATATTATACAAATGTTTTATCAATAATATTATATAATAAATAATAATTAATTTGTTTCTAGAAAGATCGACGATATATCATTGAAATCAGCCAAAAGATGTAAAAAGCCAACGACGTGCCATCAGTGTGGGAAACACTTTAACACGCAATCGGCGTGTATGAAGCATCATTTGGAGGAACATCCCGGAACTTCCTTCTGTCCGCCCAACTTGAGGCATATATGCGAGATATGCGGAGCTTCACTAGCGGTAAGCTGTTGACTTCCTTGAGTGTGATGTCGCCCTTGTTCTTGCGATGAAGTTAACCTTCTCCGGTATCATGTTCACCTGGTACTTGTGGTGATGTCACTCACTAACACTCAATTTTAAATATTATTCTCATCACTCGTGATAGAATTAATAAAACACAATTATATCTTTGTAATTCCTTAAAGAATCAGTTGTATGTAACAGTTTCTATCTTCTTTCTTTATATTTCATGTAAGTGATTGTGACACGACTAGAACGGCCAACGGTCGTGAGTTCGATTTCCACTTGAAATAATGTTACTTCCATACGTTTCTCTCTACTAACGAAATTTTTATTCTTTTAATGTTTTTTTTTCATATTTCCAGCCGGGCAGCGTGGCAGTACACAAGAATATGCACACTAGAGAAAAAATATTCGCGTGCTCGATATGTGGAAGACAGTTTTACGAGAGTGTTGGATTGAAACGACATATGTTGGTAAGTTATTTTATTGTGATCGTTTAGCTTTACCAGGGTAGGTCCTTGCCGCCCGAATTCGAGACGTGGAGTGGCGGAACTTATACGATACGATACTAGTGATTTTTTTCCGGAAGTAGTTTTGAAAAGTACTGGTATTTATGCAGAACAATCGCTAAAAGTTTCATAAGGCTAGCTGAAAAATGTACTTGAATCGTTAGAGTAAAAAATTGTAATTCTCATTACCAGAATTGACTACGTTTATCGATTAATTTTAGATATTTATCAGCGTGTTTGTATTTTTCACCAGTCAAATATAGCTTTAGTGGTTGTAGGGTAAAGCTATCCTTGTACATACAGGCCGTGAATTTTTGTTCCGTATTGCACTTAGGTAGGGGCTTCGTATATTTTCTTAACCTATCTATTTAACAACCTGCCTTTTCACATATTGATATAGTACTAAAATAATAATATTGGTATCTTTTAGACACACACAGGGGAGAAACCATTTGCTTGTAGCTCGTGTGACAAGAGGTTCACACAGAGCGCGAGTTTGAAGCTGCACTATCGGACGTTCCATCTAAAGCAACCTTACCCTAAGAGGTAATCCATATTGATAAATTTGCTTTGTAACACAATGTTCTCAAAAAAATAGACAATATATATAAAAATTTCATATATTTTGCAGAAATAGAAGAAAAAAGGAGTAAACACACTTTATTCAGACTGTATCCAGAATCAACTCATTTTGCTAAGTATATATTTGTTTCTTAAAAACGTGTAGATAGAAATAAATATTTAATCTGTATTTACATTTGAAATGTCATTTATTTTGTTCTAAGAATTATGTATATTTTTAATGAATTTGCTTCAAATTAATTAAAAAATTATTAAATTAAATCTATGTTTTAAATATATATATAAATGGTTGTAATCCTATTTTTTTTTGTTTAAAACCAAAGCCAAATTAAGGATTTTTTTGTTCAACTATTTAAAAAGTCATTTCCAGTCGTCGCATTTTTATTTTATGTGCAGATTGCACAAAAAAATATTACAATATATTTTATTGTTTTATATAATAATAAACAAAATCTTAAACAAAATAGAAATATGTATGTATATATTATATTTACATATTTTCACAAAATCCTTGAACATAAGAATGCAGGCCGTCGTGGCGCAGGGCGCAGGCGTGTGACTACGCGACTGGTTATAGGTTCGATTCCTACTCGAGGAAATTAAATGTTTAACATTTTCATTTCTGCCACTCAACAAAGTAAGGAGTACTTTGCCGGTAAATGGAGAACGGCTTTTTACAGTAACACGCTTGTGCGCCTGTGCCAACGAATGTCTTTAATTTGAATATTTTATAAAAAAAATATATATCAAATTATTTAAAATATTGCGTGTAAATTGTTAAATCTCATAAAAAATATCACAGGTCTAACTCCACGTTGTATATTAAGCTGCTAACCAGAGTTGGGCAAATTTTAATTGCAATTAACAATTAAATATTTACAATTGATCATTTATATATTGAGAATTTATTAATTAATTAATTGTAGACTAATCATTATTTGTTAACCTTTACACTACTATTAACAATTAAATTTGTCCAATTCTGGTAGCGTAATGGAAAACCATATAACGTATGCTTGCACAATAGTAAACGACTAAAATCTCATTTAAATCACGTACAAAAAAAATTGTTATTAGTACCACAATTTTAATTTCTTGCATCCAAATATTTTTTAATTTATTTATTCATTTCTTTTCTACTTAAAACACTTTATTCTCAACGCATGTGTAATTAACAAAATCCAAAAATACAGTATCTAAATCAAAAATCTTAACTAATTACCTCAATTGGGCATCGAACCCATCGTATACTCGACCGACTGTACCACAATAGTATTTTTACATTTCCCATACATCTTTAACTAAGGTTTTTGTATATAAATATTTTTCGCCAGTTGCATAGCGTCCAGCTCCCCCAACAGCCAACTTGAAGACGAGGTTATACTTCCCAGGAGTATCAGGTTCTTTATACATCCCGTACGTACTACACCGTATACTATTAAACCTCCAGTCTGTAAAGAGAATTAATAGTTATTATTTATATTAAAATCGAAAAATAGTTTTATTTGTTTATTATTATTATGTTAAAATAATTAAAAGATTAGCTTAAGAATTACTTGAGGCTCTTGTCAGAGATTTCGATTGTCACTCCGGGGAAAGCATAGGAGCATCTAGTCTAGAGACTTTTTCCAGGGGGTTGGGGAGGAGGTGTCTGCCCCCTGGGAAATATCTATGGTCTTTTAGAAACGATAATAATTTTATCAAAGTTGAGTACAAAAATCCTTTACAATTCCGAAAAATATATTAAATACTAATAGTTCACATAACAATACTTTAATATAATTTAAAAAAAATAAAAAACTAACAATAAACAGAGGCCAGTCGTGGCGCAGGGGCACAAAGTGTGACTGTAAAACCGTCTGGTTGTGGGTTTGATCCCCACTCGAGGAGATGAAATATTTATTTAAATGTATATTTCCATTTCTTCACTCTGGTGTCGAAGCAAAGCGCGGCGTTGAGTTCTGCCACTCAACACGCAATGCCTCCAGATTTCGGCAGAAAGTGGGGATCGGAGTGTCTTAACAGTAGGTTCCCTCTGCCTACCCTGCTGTGTGCGGGATACAGTGTGAAGCTGATTTAACACTTAATAAAGGCTTACACTCGACTCGCATATAACGGGTGCCCCGGGCGCCGCGAAGCACAACTTCTCCATACTTTCCCCACAAGACGCTTCGAAGGAGCCTCCACCGCCCATGTTTTTGCAGGCACCGTCTTTCACTTTTAATATTGTCTGTAAATATGAACAGAAAATTAATGAGGACGTAGTGTTTAACGTTTTTTTTTGTCTTTGGCTACCCCGTCAGGAATAAAGCGTGAAGCTAAAAAAAATTATGGGGATTCTCCTCGAGTGGAGTGAATATTTACTTAAATTTATATTTCCATTTCTTCGCTCTGGTATCGACGCTCAACACGCAATGTCTTCGGAATTTGGGCGGAAAGTGGGTATGGAATGTCTTAACACTTAGTTCCCTCTGCCTACCTACTCTTATAAAAAACATTCTCGATATTACAATGAGAACAGTAAAAAAAATTTTAGTACGCACAAACTTACCGAACCAAAATCATCGTTAGTATCGTACCCCACAGTCATACAGTTGCCCGCCAGCTTGCTGAAGCCCAGACAAGCTCCTCTACCCGGCTTTCCTCCGAAATTTACTTCCTTTTCTAGTATTATTATACCGAAATCGTACCAATGTGTACCTGAAATTTTTATTTTATTACTATGAAGAAAGTAGATAAAAATAGTGGTCGTGGTGTAGTGGTGTAAACGCGACGGTCGTGAGTTCCATTCCCAATTGGGTAGTGGATGTTACATTACTAGTTCCTTATTGTGGTAACGAGACAAACGCGGCGTAGAGTTCCACCATTCAACTCTCGTAAGTATTCCGGCGAAATCCAATTTGGAGCCAGCAAGCTTGAGCTTTTTACGAATTTCGGAAATGGAATTCCTAAACTTCTCAATAAAGAAATTGATATATCATCAAGCCTTAACTAAGCCTTAGATTATCAATTATTAAAAAAATCAAATCAGCTTCACTCTGTATCCCGCACACAGCAGGTAAGCAGAGGGAACTAGTGTAAAAAACACGACGTTCCCCACTTTCCGCAGAATTCTGTAGCCGCGCTTTGCATCGACACCAGAGCGAAGAAATGGAAATATAAAGTGCAAGTAAATATTTCATTTTCTCGAGTGGGGATCGAACTCACAACTGTATCTATGTAATACACACCAAAAAAATCAAACTATTATAATAGATATATTATAATAATTTGATTTTTTTGGTGTGTATTACATAGATACAGTACGGTCCACCTTGAAGTTAGCTCTAGATGGCTGTGCAGATTAGATTTTACGATTTTCAATCAATTAATCAGCTTCACACTGTATCCCGCGCACAGCAGTGTAGGCAGAGGGAACCTAGTGTTAAGACACTCCGTTCCCCACTTTCTGCCGATATACATTTAAGTAATTATTTCATCTCCTCTAGAGGAGATCGAAGCCACAACCAGTCGGTCACACTTTGTAACTATTTACTTCCCGAGTGCACATTGCACAAAAGTTCACAAACCTCAATATCAGGGCGGCCATAACTCGTCAACCGACTATGCCTTAGTTATGAAAAACTCACCAGAATTATACTGAGGGTGTAATTTCCTATGCTGCGCTATATATTTATGTTTGGCGTCAGCCGAGAATGGAACCCGCACATATAGCATGTGGTGCTGTGCCGCTTTCAGACAAGTGGCTGAGGTTAGTACTATACGAGATCCTATTAAAGCACCCGCGCAGAATACGCTCGTATCGGTTATTTTTAAATCGGCTACTCTGAAATAAAATTATATATTATTGTTATTATTATTTTAATATATTATTATTCAATACTAAAGCCTAGTTCGCATTATTTAATCTAGTAAATTTAGTATAATAATTTAATAGCTAAACTAAACATATCTCACGTATCTTAACACCTGAAATTTGCTTAAAATACTGTTGTTATTAACGGTTATTGGGCAGTAGCGAGTATTTTAGTCAAAACAAAAAATTTCGTCACTGTACTAAAATACTAGCGTAATGCGAACAAGGCTTAAGAATGAAAAAAATATATATAAAAAAGTTACTTAGCAGGACTCGAACCCGCGCGTTTTACTAAACGAACTACTATATAGTTGTTGCTAAACGAAAAACCACTTCTTCCGTTTATCCTCATGGCAGAATAGGCTTAGTATTAAGAATTTATGCTGAGTCAGTATATGTTGAGTCGCGGAACTCAACGCCGTATATAGCTCTTTTTTGTTAAGATCTGCCTTCAGACATATTTTCTATGATACAATTTTTATTACCATTTTTTATAGAATTTAAAATCAAATTAAATCAACTTCACGCTGTATCCCGCACACAGCAGGGTAGGCAGAGGGAACCTAGTGTTAAGACACCTCGTTTCGCACTTTCCGCTGAATTCTTTAGACACTGCGTGTTCCAGTGCCTCCAGAATCCAGTGTCTCCTTGTGTAACGGAACTCAACGCCGCGCTTGTGCTATACACCAGAGTGAAGAAAAGAAAATATAATTTTAAATATACATAAAATGAAATATATATTTCATTTTCTCGAGTGGTGATCGAACTCACAACCAGTCACTTTTACAGTCACACTTTGTGCCCCTGCGCCACGACTGACCTCTTCTTTATAGAATTTAATACTCACTTATAAAGTTTAACGCACCACGGACATACATCGGAATCGAGAGGTAGACAGTTATCTGAAATAAACATTAAATAATTAATTAAAATTCAATATGTCGAAATTATTTTTATGAGTATATTTCTTTAATTCATCAATTAATCAAATTATGTGAATCAATAAATCAAATTACTATAATTAATCAAAATTAAAAATAATTAAACTCGGTCAGCACGTTTGGGCTCCACAAGGTCACAAAAACAAACATCCATATACATACATAGACTGATAAACACATTACCCTTCTTTGCGGTGCACAGTCGGGTAAAAGGATGAAAGGATGATAAAGCAAAATAATGATCAAGGCTGAGTAAGAATAATAACAAATTTATATTTATTTACATTAAATTGTATTCCGTCTTGACGCAGTGTATGGTTGTAAACGCGACGGGTGTTCGGAAGAATAATTTATTTTCATTTCTTCGTTCCGGTAACAAGACAAAGCGCGGCGTTTGGTCGTTCATCACGAAATGTCTAGAAAAATGAGAATGGAGTGGCTTAACACTGGATTCCCCCTTTCTTCTGCAAAATCAGCTTCACATTGTATGTTGCCACTCCTTTCCCCACTTTTCGCCGAATTTTTCGAGGCATTGCGTATTAAGTAGCGAAAGTCAACGCCGGGCTTATGCCTTGGTGTCAGGGCAAAGAAATGCATATATTAATAAATACAAAGAGAGAATGAACCCACAACCGTCGCGTTACAGGAAGCTGCTAAATATGATACAAAAACTTTACCACTACGAGAATTATTAATGACAGGCGGCGCTATGACCAAGTCTTGCGTACAACACCACACAAACAGTCCTGGACATGGCTTTTGTGTCATTTCTCTGTAACAAAAATTATAAGAAATATTTTATCTAAAGTGAAAAATAAATATAATGTTATTGAGAGGCCATGGATTTTTACGAGGTCGTGTCTTGAGTGGCGGAACTAGTTCCAAGAAGAAGATATAGCAAGGACATCGAAATAGTTCATACCCTCGAGCAGGGAACGAACCCACTATGCTGTGTTACACCTGCTTATATATTTTTTTTCTTATAATAACAAAAAGAAAACATCCTAAGTAGGTATGTATATAAATGTAATTATTACCTAAATTCACTTTCATCAATCACCCCTCCCGGCATGATAGTGTGGTCCGCGTTGCAGTACGACTCTTGCACGCATACGCCGTCTTTGCCATCTTTCGTTTTGCACGTTATTGATTCAAATGTTCTATCTGGAATAGATCAAAAATAAAAAATCAGCTTCACGCTGTATCCCGCACACAGCAGGGTAGGCAGAGGGTACCTTAAGACACTCCATTCTCCACTTTCTGGAGGCATTGCGTGTTGAGTGGCAGAAGTCAACGTCGCACTTTGCCTCGACATCAGAGCAAAGAAATGGAAATGTAAATTTTAAATACTCGTAAATATTTCATCTCCTCATGTGGGGATCGAACCTACAACCAATAAGTTTTAGTCACACTCTGTGCCCCTGCGCCACGACTGGCCTAAAAAAAATAAGAAATGCTTAATAAAAAAGATTTAACGGTCATATACTGGAAAACAAAATAATAATAAGCCGCCGTAGTGGCACATGGCACAAGCGTGTGACTATAGACGCGACGGTTGTGGGTCGATTCCCATTCGAGGAAATTAAATAAAAAATATTTTTATGTTGCGCTCTGGTGCCGAGGCAAAGCGTGGCATTGGGTTTTGGTAACGGAAAACAGAGCTCTTTTTACTCTGTGGTTTACACCACAAAAGATCAAAAAGATCAATTGCATTAATTTGAAATATTTAATATATGAAAAACTTACCATCTAAAGTAGGTTCTAAGCTAGGGTCATCGTCGCTGTCGATGAAAGCTGCTCTGCTTACTATAAGTGGCAGCAAAATGATCCCCAAAAGATCCTTGGCTTGGACCATCTGTATAAGAAATAGAAAATAAATGTATTGACAGACATCTAAGAATTAAAACGCAGCGTTAAGTTCCGCTATTTAACACGAAAAGTCTGTTTTCCTCAACTTCGTTTTCCTTTTAAATGTCTTCGCGATTTGGTACGGGCGACGGATAGATTTAGATAAAATTAGCTTACACCTGATCTGCCTACAATGCTAGGCAAGGAAAAGCGGAAATTTCAAATACATACATCTAAGAATCAGAAGAAACCTACGAAAAATATATTGTTATTTGGTAGTTTCGATACGAAATTAAAAGCTTTTGTTTGATAGATACTTAAAAAGACGACGCATATTTCTTTGTTAACTGTTAACACCATAAGACCACGGTATTGTTATAAATATTATGGTATGACGTCATCAGTGGTTAATTGCCACATGTCTGACTAATCGCGATGATTGCGAGTTCGATGTTCGCGGCGTCGTGTTATATCACTCAGCCTACATTGCTTTAAAAGATGAGTGGAAGCGGAGAACAGAGTTTTATTGCAGATTTATTGCTTTTTAATAAGTTATTATTTACAGAACAGAGAGAGAGAAAGAGAGAGCTGGCTAGTTTGAAAATCATTAAAGACACAAAAAAATTATAAGAACGGAAGTAGGAAATAGGCAAAAAGTTAAAATTAACACTTGTTTTTAACGAACTTTATTTATACAACTAAGTATATCAGCTCTCTATTGACGCCTCCTCTCCTCCTTCAGTCCAATAAAGTTAACTTAAAATATATTTTAGATAAATCATTCTTAGTGCCTGATGGCTACCTCAGGTTTTTGGGTTCCTTTCTTACGATACGGGTAAAGTGATGCCTAAAATACCTTCCTCCATAAATAGATTAACCAACACAAAAATATTTTTTCAATTCAAACCAGCTGTTCCCAAGATCAGCTCGTTCAACCAAACAAACTGTTCTTTATAATATTAATAGAGAATTCCAATAGATTTATTGTAACTAAGCATTATTAATCAAATGTCAATATTGAGTGATTCTCTCAGTGTGAATCTCCACTCCTGAAATTATTTGTTATTTAAAATATTAATATCCTACAAAATGAATCACATCCTAAATATGAAGCATGTTCGCCATTTCGTAGCGTTTTTCCTTATAATGTTAATTAAATGTTATAAGTTACAACGCTTAAGTCAAATTGTTACGATTATTAACCGACTAAATAGGTACGTGAAGCGTGACGTGGCTCATATCATGTCTTCAGACATTTTTCCCACCTTTTTTCAAGATTACTTGTAGTTTTTTTAGGATTCCAGACCTCAAAAGTTAGAAACTGAACACGTATAGGTTCATATTGTTGTCCGTCTGTCAAGACCATCTATTTATCTGGAGATCACGTGTGATCATAAGATTACGTCAAAAATTCCGGTCTATGGTCCCTTGAAGCACAGACAAAATCATAAGCTTCTAAGTTAACGCAATCAAAAGATATGAGCATTTATGCATCGATTTTTCTGCATTTTATATGACATTCGGTGCTTAATCGAAACCTATAAGGGTACTTTTCGTGCACTTAGAGTTTTGAAATTTTGCAACAGATGAACTTACAAAACAAATAAAAATCAGGATGTAACTTATAATTTATTAAGGTCAGCTTCACGCTGTATCCCGCGCACAGCAGGGAAGGCAGAGGGAGCTTAGTGTTAAGTCAATCTGTTTCCAAATTCTGAAGGCATAGCTTATTGAGTGGCAGAACTCAATAAGCTATGCCTTCAGAATTTGGAAACACTCTCTCTCGACTCTTTGCCTCGACACCAGAGCGAAGAAATGAAAATATAAATTTAAGTAAATATTTCATCTCCTCCAGTGGGGATCGAACCCACAAACGGGGGGTTACAGCTGCGGTTACGGTTGCTGTTAATAAAAACATTCCAAGCAAAATGAAAATACGTTTTATTTTAATTTCAAATTATTACATATTTTGCGACAAATGAACAATTTATTTATTTTGGATGATGTCATACTAATTTGGAGTAAGATTTTTGATGGTATTTTTTTTATATTTAGTGACCATTTAACTGTTATTTTTTTATTTAAAAATCAGCTTCACGCTGTATCCCGCACACAGCAAGGTAGGCAGAAGAAACATAGTGTTAAGACACTCCGTTCCCCACTTTCTGCCGAATTCTGGAGGCATTACGTGTTGAGTGGCAGAACTCAACTCCGCGCTTAGTCTCGACACCAGAGCGAAGAAATGAAAATATAAATTTAAGTAAATATTTCATCTCCTCGAGTGGGGATCGAACCCACAACCAGTCGGTTTTACAGTCACACTTCGTGCCACTGCGCCAAGACTGGCCTTTTTTTTATTTATTTATTACATTTGGTTCTTAGGCTTAGGGTCTTAAATATATTTCTGGTGATCGTCTTAATTATACCTATAAAAAACGAATCTTTCATTTAATCAGACAAGTGTGTGCAACACAATTTGAAAACATTCTTATCATACTTTGAAAGGAACAATAATTATAGCCGTTTGATCTTTAGCATATACATACTCGTGATCATATTTAAGGCCAGTCGTTGCGCATATGCCGTACAAACGTGCGACTGTGGCTGTGAGTTCGATTTCCGCTCGAGGAAATGAAGTATTTAATATTTTTGTTTTCTCGTTCTGGTAACGAGGCAAAGCGCAGCCTTGAATACCACCACTCTAAACGCAATGTATCCAGAATTCGCCAAAAACTGAAAAACGATAATCTAGTTTCAAGTACTTTTCCAAGGGAACCTGGGAACCTAGTGTTAAGACACTCTTTGCTCCATTAAAACACCGTATACTCTGCTCTCAGTTTTCCGGCGAATCCGAGATATTGAAGGAATGGGGAATTGAAAGCTGTGACAATAATTCATTCTCACGAGTGAAGTGAACTTACAAACAACATCACGTTTGCAATAATATATTGTACCACTGACTAAAATTGACTAAAAAGATATATATCTTTACTTTAACATAAGTTAATTGTCGTAGTCGGTTATATCGAAACAACTAACTATATCTTATTCAGGGAGCCGTGAGATAAAAGATAAACAAACCAGAAAAAAGGTTACTTTACAGGCTACACGATTGTAGAAGTTGATATATTTTATAAAAGTAACTTTAGAAGTTATAACTACAGCACTGTAAATAATATAATTTAATAATATCTATAGAACTTATGAAACCCTTTTAGACCTGATAGAAATCGAATATTAAAATGACTTAATTTCTATATACATATTTTTTAATAATAATTTACTTATTAAGTAGTAAATTATTAATTAAGCAGATTTTTTTGAGTTCGAAAAAAAATTACATAGAGCGTTATATTCCATAAACACGACTACAATATACATTATAGACAAGCCAAAGGGGCAAAGCTCGATAGTGCCCACTCTCTCGTTAAGTGATTTAAACACCAAATTTCGTAATGTCTCTTAATATTAAATCCGTAACACAACTTACGTATCCAAGAATCAAATCCCATTTTTTACCTTTTTTTATAGATTCACACTGTTTCCCAGTGTTCCCCTGAGTCCCGCACATTCGGAACAGTACTCACAACTGTCGCATTGTGTTAGTCAATTCCACTCAAAAGTAAAATGCATTTTCTAACATTTAATACATACGTGTATCAGCTTCACGCAATATCCCGTAGATAACAGGGTAGACAAATCAAACCCATTACCCAGTTAAGGCAATCCATTCCCCACTTTCCGCTGAATTTTTGAGGCATTACGTGTTGAGTGGCGGAAGCGGACAACGCCGCGTCGCGTTTTGCTTTGTTTTTTGTTTTGTCACCGGAGAAAAGATATAAAACTATTTATATATAATAATTCATAACTCCGAGTGGGAATGAAACCCACAGCCGTCACGATTATAGTCACACGCCTGTGCCACTGTTCCACTACGGCGGCGGCGGTGTTTTCTATAAACGTTTCTAGTAAAATGTCAAGGGAAATATCTTTCTTGCCTTTTAGTTATATTAAAATTAATATAACATTATGTATAGACTATTTAATATATTTAGCATACCTAGCTAGTTATTTTATCTATGTGATACACAGTGAATTCACAGATTTATTTATTTTTATAGAATTTTTATATTATGTATTTTTTTTTTAATAAAATAAAACAAAACAAAACAAAATGTTATGTTGACACAAAATTTTATACGTCAATTATTAAAATCTATAGATTCTAAATATAAAAACTTACTAAATATTAAAAATAATATTTTGGATAAAAAAAAACAAAGTAACATTTTAAATTACATTCTACTTTTAGTAAAATAAAATGCTATAAATATGCGGAACGGAGTGTTTTAACAAAGGTTCCCAGGTTCCCTCTGCCTACTGTGCGGAATACAGCGCTAAATAAATTAATAATAAAAATATGTTGTAGTAGCAGAACTTTGACTTATTTTGAAATAAACTACAAATTTATACATGTACAATTTACCTAGACCTACCTTTAGATCATATAAACACTCCGAACAAAAATATCATGATATCATCATATTCACATATAAACTAAACACTGATCACAATTTAAATGCTATAATTTTACATAATCTTCATAATTTATGATCAAAAAAAAGACGCACGAAAAAATATATAAAAAAACGTGTTGAACACAACAATGTACACGTACAGAATGCGAATTGCGAATGCGATGCGATGCGAAGTTAAAGTTTTTAGTTTTACTTTTCAGTTTATAAACTTAATTTTAACTTAGTGGCAAAGACGCGTCGCTATTCAGCCAATATTTATCACAAATTTATATAGAAACATTATATAATCTGTTGGCACAATATTATTGTTTTTTTTTTCTTTAATTTAATTAAATCAATATTTCGTGCGTTTATAGTAAAATATTATTTTTCTATTGCATTTGCCTGCAATAGTGTTAGTTGATGACCTTCAGTCAGTTAAACCAGTTTCCATGGAGGTAAAAATTTTAATTAGCTTTTGTCAATTCCGCTTGTAAATTTAAACTACGCTGCTTTAGATCTTCACATGTAAACAAATTCATTTATAAATAAAGTCGGCACCACAACTGGTCTCAATTTATTATTATCATTTTATTGTTATTTAATATGAAATGAATATGATTTATTTATATTACTTTAAGGTTCTTGTTACATTTTTTTTTTTCGATTTCAATCTTGCTGACTTTCAATGGTATAACAAGATTATATGTATAATATGAACAATGACCGTGAAATAAATAAAACATTACAATTAAAACTACAAGGCCAGTCGCGGCGCAGGGGTACAACGTGACTGTAAACGCGACTGATTGTGGGTTCGATCCCTACTCGAAGAAACTAAATATTTATTTAAATGTATATTTTTATTTATTCGCTCTAGTATTAAAGCAAAGAGCAGCTTTGAGTTCCACAACTTAATACACAATGCCTCCAGAATTCGGATAAAAATGAACAACGGATTATCTTGGAATTAAATTCCCTCTGCCTGCTCTGCTGTGTGCAGCGATCACTTATTACAGAGTTTATCTTATATAATTAAAAAGACATGTGAGTTTTGTACAATACCGTAGATAAATATATGTAAAAATAAATAAACGGGAATAATCCTACATGAATAATCATTTCACTGTAGACTAAAGATAACCAAGCGGCTCGACGTGCGTATGTTTGAGTGATCATGTTTTGCTGATAACGTACATACTAGGCTTATGAATGTAATACTATATCCTGATGTACGTATTAACAGAGTATGTGAATGAAAAATATAACAATTTATTTATATTTAAAAAAAAAAACTAATAACAAAACAGAGTACTTCTTACTTTATAAAACTTACACATTTATTAATCACTCTTTCATTTTTATATTTTATTATGTAAAGTTTTCAAAAAAATTTTTTTTTATTATCTTTATATTGAAATAAATTTTAATATAGTAGTCGTCCAACAATGATCTTTTCTGACTCTTAGAATTTCACATACTTGATGAGGTACTTTCAAAAGTTTCAGCTCTATATTCTTGTATGTATATACTAGGTTCATGAATATGATGTTATATCTTAATGTATGTATTAATAGAGTATATAAATAAAAAAACATTACCGTTTATTTATATTTTATATGAAAAAAAATATTATAACAAAATATGGTACCTACTTCTTACTTTGTAAAACTTTTATATGTTATTTATTTAGTAATCTCTTTTGTTCTTTTGCTTTATAATTTAGTATGTAAAGTTTTCAAAATTTATTTTATTATGATATCTATTATGTAAAAAACTTGCATTTAGTGGCAATTCAACGATGACCTTTTCTGCCTCTTGAGAATTTGACGGTGTTGCGTGATAAAATAACTCGACAAACATGGCGAAACACTTTAAGAAGCTTCAGCGCCAACGCCATTTTATTATATATCTTCCGTATCTAAGGGCTTACGTTTTATGCAACAATCTTTGATTTCTCCTTAGTAAAACAGTTCTGTATAAGTAGTTCTAATACTATGCATAGTATAATAGTGAGTATTTTGCAAGCTCTGATGGTGACGCAAAAAAACATTGAATTATATATATTTTTTAAATTGACTACGTAGATTCGACGTGGGTTATCTATCTAGGGTTAAAATACAATAAATATGTTTAATAGTTGGTTTTCTCGTTACTTATTGGTCTTCTTGAAAAGGCTAATGCTATAAAAAATTTAATAAGCTAAATCGATATCGAAACCTCGCAACTTATGTAGATACACAAAAATTTATTTTGATTATTATTAAATTATTTTGATGGTTTCAAAATTTTTAAGTATTTGGCTGGTAAACAAATTTTAATTTATAAGAAAACTATATATATGTAATATGACATCTATTTAATTTTTAAAAATACACAGTTAAGAAACACATAGTTTTATAAAATTACTATTTTATTTAACATAATCAAACTAATACATTGATAGATGGCTGACACTGGCCCTCTCCCTACTTGCCCCACTACATAGCTTTGACCAAGGTACATAATATATGCTCTATGTAGTATGTCTTAATAAACTAAGGATAAAGTGTGAACCTAAAGAACAAACTACTATACCTAATATGATAATTCATAAATATATATTTTAATTCATAATTTTTAAATTCAGTTAATAAAAAATGAATTATTAAATAATATTATTTAATTAAATGAATTCAATAATTTTTTTATCTTATTTTCCATATGATATTTTTTATAAATTTTGATTAATGTACATAAATTTGATTGTCAAAACTGCTTGACAGAAAACTTGACAGTTGACATAAGTTTTCTATTTACCATATTTTGTTTGGATTTTGGAATAAAATTTAAATAATAATAACAAATAACTTTGTACTTAAGTAGTATGTTTTTTTAAGTTAATAATAGTTATTCCACTTATTTATTATAAATTGAATTATGGCTGAACTAACAATATGCAGAATATGCTTAAGAACTGATGCGAAAGTTTACAATTACGTGCAATATCAACTAAAATCGTTTTATGAAGAAGTATTAGCCTTGAAAGTAAGTATAATAAAATTTGTATATAATGCGCATTTGAATTATACTTTTCACAAAAAAATACGTTATTATTTCTAATATATATATTCTTTTATATCACAAATAATAATAAAACTTCATAAGTACCGGCGTTTTCTTCTTTACTAAAATGTACGTAAATATTTTACTTTTTTGTCTAAACAGATTTATTGCAGACAGTTTACGTTTCCTTTTTTACTGTCTATACTAATTATTTGATCTTGTTAAATATAGCAACTGTTTATTTTATTAACATATATATAATTTACTATTATATTGAAATAATTATTTTCTCAATCTGGTTATAACATAAAGTGTTAAATTGAATGAGGTTACTTAATGTGTAATGTCTCAAAATAGGCTGGTGACTTGTGCTTGTGGGACAGAGTCTTAACATTGAGGTTTCCTCAGCCTATCCTGCTATATGCAAGATGTACACCACATATTTATCATAAACTTTATTGCAGGTAAATGACTTTGATGATTTGCCTCATTACTTTTGCTTTGAATGTGCAATGCTATTACACAAGTTTCATAAGTTTAAGGAAAAATGTCATTTTGGTCAGAAAATACTGAAAGAGATTTTAAGAATAGGCCCTGTAAGTATACATTTCATATTTTACATTAAAAGTTTAAAATTAAAATAAAAAAAAACCCATATATATATATTACAACATTAATATAGAATATAAAACAGTTTATTTAATCATTAAAAAACTACAAAGTTATTATAAAATTCACATTTGTAAAAAGTCTATGTATGTTAATTTCAAAATTAGTAAAAATATTGGTATAACATCTGTAACTAGTATTTATTATCCTTTCAAACTAATATTTATGTGATATAAATAAGCTTCTAAAAGATTTAATTAATTATTTAAAATATGCACCAGTTGTAGCGCAACGGAACAAAGTGTGACTGTAAAACTGACCGGTTTGATCTCCACGTGAGAAGATCAAATATTTATATAATTTATATTTCCATTTTTTCAAATTATTATTTAGATAACTTTCCGCAAACTCTGTCCGCACATAGGATGGGTAGGAAAAACCTAGGAACCTAAATTATTGTATTGTGTTTTAATGCTGTAGATGTTTTTATAACACATGACATGATCTAAGTGTCTGTGGTAACTTGCACCTCAGGTATAATGAGATATATTGGAATTATAATAGAGCAACCAAAAACATAATAAACAATTAATTTTCTTACAATATATTTTTAGATTACACTAGAAGCTATAAACAAATTAGAAAGACCATTTTTAAATAGCCAATCTCCGATAGAAATAATATATTTAGATCCACAACGAGAACCATCAATAGAAAATATAAGTATAAAAGAAGAGACAAATGACCAAAGATTTAGTAATATAGAATCAATAGAAATCAAGGAAACTTTCATAGACGATACAGAAATAGATACAGATAATAAAGAGAAAGTATGTTGTTATGACACGGATAATGGAAGAGATTTCAAAATGGTACGAAAGAATGTAAAAGAGGCAAAGTATGAAATGGAAAAGAGAAGTCTATTGGATGAAAATAAATGGAAGAGAATGGAGTTGAATGAAGAAGAAGCTGTTAAGGTAAAAAGAAATATTTCTAAAATGTTATTCTACTTTGCTTAGAAATGAAAAAAATATTTTAAATAGACAAATAGTCTATTTCAAACTATAAATTCATTCCTAAGCCATACATTCTCATCGAGCTACGTCAAAATTTTTATATGCTTGTTGCAACTTATGTATGTTGTAAGCATCTCTGTAGGGAGATTTTTACAAATTTTCGCTACCCAAAAGATAATTAATTACTAAGAATTATCATCAAGAGAGAATGGTATTAATTAAATATTTTTAACATTTTTTAAGTTGTATTCCACACTTAGGAAAGAAAAATACTAACGGTAACCAGGACGCGCGAGTTCGAGTCCCGCTCGACCGCTCGTCTTTACGACCAGAACAAAATATATATTTGGATGTGATAACTCATGTGTGGACGTGAGATCACATGTGTTGCTGAAGACTGTGCACTTGATTCTATAACATTTTCTTCAAAATCATTGAGATTGTAAAGATTTGGTTTAGTAGTAAAATTTTATATTCTTTTAATTTTCTAGGAATTTACGGAAAGAGCCAATGATAAGAAATACATAGCAGCTGCATACAAATGTGATTTATGTTTAAAAGGATTTTCCAAAGAAGATATGTTGAAACGACATAAAACGTTAACTCACAATGAGGTACATTATTTTTACAGACACTTATAAGTTAATGTAGTTTTTTTTTAAATATAATTTAAAAAAAATATTTTTTTTATTATTATCCCTACATTTGTATTATTATTCCTACAATATTATTATTATACGTCGTTGCAGGGGCATAAGCGTGCATCTGCAAATGCGATAGGTTGTGGGTTCAGTTTCCACTCGAGGAAATAAAATATTTAATATTTTCATTTCTTTGCTTGGCAAACGACCAGAGCAAGGAAATTACATTTCCTGGTATGGAATTAAACATAATCGTCGTGTTTATTGTCTTTTAGTATTTTTTCTTGTTTTATTTATTTTTCGAAATGAAATACTAACATTATAAATAATTTCAGTCAAACGTATTCGAGTGCCGCTTTTGTCACATGCGTTTTAAATGGAAGTGTCACGTCAGGAAACACATAAAGAAGCACTTTACCAAATATCAATGTTTACGATGTCAACTCGTGTTTCCCATAAAGTAAGTTTTTTTTAACCGACTATTTTTTCGACGAGGAGGAGGGATCTCTCCCTCTTATATTCGTTAAATATATTGTTATGTTATGTTTATGCTTCGATTTCTCAACCGCACAGTACGTCACAGACTCAAGTACCATCCACACCACGTGGATACGTGGCACTCCACTACTGTGCGGTATTCCACGCGCCATGCAACTGTAGAATCCCCTACCTGCAGCAGTGTTTCCAGGTCGATACGACCTGGGCACCTTCAAAAAACGCGTCTATCTCCACTTTAAAGGCAACGCACCTGTAGCTCCTCTGGTGCCACTCGGAGTCATGTGTGGCGGTGATCACTTACTATTAGGTGACTCGTACGTTCGGTTGCCTTGTTCTTTTCTATAAAAAAAATTAATGTAAGTAGCCCGAGTGAACAGCGATTTACATGATGACAATATAGCACAGTCTTCTTCGATACATGGATTACTCAATACAAAAATAGATTTTCAATTCGAAGGAGTAGTTTCTGAGGTCTGCGTGTACAACCCAACAAATTTTAAGTTTTATTCCATTATGATAAGATATAAAATTGTACATTTCTTTCCACAGAAATACAGCAATCCTCCATGAGCAGTATCACAGTGGTGCATCAATTAAGTGTAAATATTGTAGCGAGGAGTTCAGGTATGTGTATGACTGGTTCTGTTCTTTTTTGCTTCTTCTTTTTTACGTTTTTGTTGCTTCTCGCTGTGTTCCGTGTACAGCAGGATAGGCAGAGGGAACCTAGTGTAAAGGTAATCCCACGCACAGTCAATTTTTTTAAATATTATTTTGAGATTATACTACTACTATGCGGGATGAAGGCGGTAAGCTAAAAAAACACATTCTGGTACTTTATACATTTTTTCGTGACCATACAAATATGAATGAAGTATATAGTTTCTGTATATTATATTTCAGACACACATCAACATACTACACGCACCTCCGCACACACAGAAGTGAGTTTGTGTGCACTCTGTGCGGGTCGTCGTTTGTGAGTGAGGCGGGACTCAATATGCACAAGCGTTTAAAACACTGCACAGATGATGTTGTAAGTATACACACGGACACACACACACATACGCACACACACAGACACACACACACACACACACACACACACACACACACACACACACACACACACACACACACACACACACACACACACATAAAAGCACATAGACGAATTGATAGAGATTCAGATCAGCAAGCAAGCATAAAATATTCTATATAATTTCAGAAATTTTCTTCTGCATCTATTATTTTTTTTCTTTTTTTACTAATGTATTGCAGGAATCAGCGGATGACGACGAAGATTTGAATACGTTTTGTTCCCGCTGCGACATTCGCTTTGAAACTAGGAAAGCGTATGAGGAGCACTTGTTCCATTCGGCGTTGCACGCCGAGGTGGTCGAGTGAGTGAATGACTATTATGGAATGTTAGAATGATTTATTGCTGACTATTGACTCGCCCACGGCTTCGCCCGCTTAGTCTAAACTATAATCTTAACATGAATGGTAGCTTATGTGTTTTAATGTATGAATGTTATACTGTAAGGTTTAATCTAAATCCGTTCCGTAGTTTTTGTGTGAAATAGGAACAAATATTTACCCATCCTCATAAACTCTCACATTTATGTATAGTAATATTGTATATTGTTTTTTTTTAACTGACTGTAGGCTGAGGGAGCCTAATACTAAAGCTCTCCGTTCTCCATTTCCACCGAAATGACCCGAAGGTGTTGAATTTTGAGTATTGAGTTGCGGTACTCAGCACTACGCTTTATCTTTCCGGAGCGGAGAAATAAATGATTTTCAATTAATATAGTCTTGGGGGAATCCCCAGGTAGGAATCGAACACATAAACGTCATTCTTAAAGTTGCTGCCCCATTGCGGCAACATGGTCAAATATGTTATTTATTATTATTAATAATTAATTAGTTAATATCGCTATTTTTGTATATTCTATAGGGACGGGATTAAAATTGAAAAAGCCGAACCCATACCAAGGAAAATATTAGCAAAGAAAATGCGACATAAGGTATGAAATGTGTAAATGTTTATTCACGTGTTTTATAAGATGGGAGTAGTGATAAGACACTCCGTTCCCCATTTTCTGCCAAATACTGGAGGTATTGCGTGTTAAGTGGCAGAACTTAACGCCGCGCTTAGCCTCGACACCAGAGCGAAGAAATGGAAATATAAATTTAAGTCTCCTCGAGTGGGGATCGAACCCACAACCAGTCGGTTTGTCACTTTATGCCACTGCGCCACGACTGCCCTCTGTTTTTGTTGTTGTCTGTGAAGCCAATAAAATGTAATATCGTTTTCTTTTGATGATTTTTTTGTTTCAGATTACACATTTGTTGAAGTCCCGGTAAGCTGCTATTTATTATGTAAATTTTATTAATAAAATAATATATCACCACTCGTAGACAAGTGGACACGTTAACCCGATTTCGATTCAAACTCGAGAAAATGTGTCCCAGGTTCCTTCTGCGTACTTTATAATACTATTAATAATTCCTTCCTTCCTTCCTTTTCTTTATGTGCGGGATAGAGGGTGACGCTAAAATGTAATATAATGCATATGCATATATATTTACTATATTTCAACATATAATCTTTCCAGAAATTTCGACGAATTTCCAATCAAAGCTCAAAGTGGGAACGCAAAACGTAGAAGGCAAAAAAGTAAACCCACTACATGTCATCAGGTTAGTTACAGTGGCGGTGGGAACCTATTATTAAGACATTTTATACACCGTCTAATTTTTGAGACATTTCATTTTGAATGGTAAAATTCAACGCCGCGCTTTATCTTATTTAAAAGAGCAAGGAAATAAAAATAATCGAATCTCCTCAAACTCGAATCGGTCGAGTCGACCTCTATGAATATAATGTAAAAAGACAAAGAGCTTGACACCCAAATACGCATTACTCGATATTGAACTTGGCTCTCATTGATGTTTTAGTCAGATTGGTTTCACCATTCACTTATCTATCGTTGATGGAATGAAAATCTAGTAACGTTATTTGCATTTTTTTAACCCAGTTTGCCTAAAAGTTATCACAAATTATGAGACGCAGAGGATAAGCATGCGAGAAAACTCGAGGAAATTAAATATTTAATATTTTTATTTTCTCGTGCAGTGATGAGTTCTGTCATTCAATATGTAATGCCTCGAAAGTTCGGCGCAAAGTGGGGAATGGAAGTATTTTAACACTAGGTATCTCTGCTTACCTTGCTATATACGATACGATACATGACGAAGTTAAAAAAAACTGACAAGCGCGAGTCGGGTTCGCGCATCGAGTCGAGACGAGAACTCAAAATTCGAGGTTTCGAGCTATTGTTAAAATTCAAGTTCTGAAATTCAGTTCATGGTTTAGGCTAGGCCATTGAAATCCCGCTAGCCTTAATACCAAATTTTGTCCTTCTTTTAAGATTATTATTTTTTAGGATTTAACGTGAAATGTATGGTTTTAGATATTTTCCTAAACTTGTAGATGCTAGGTGGCAAATTTCATAATTCTAGGTTAATCGAACCTACAAAATGAATTTCGATTCCTTTTATAGTGTCGAAATACGCGTTTTTTGCGATATAAACGGCCATATTATTTTCCAAGTAAATATATATAGAAATATGTTCTTATCAGGAAACGATGGGGCAGATCTGTGTATATGGTTTAAATTTGAACTAGATATCTTGACAGTCAGACGCCCTCCCTGCTTGCAGTGCGGCGCGCACTTCCCGACGCAGGCGGCGTGCTTGCGGCACCACCTCGCCGCGCACCCGCGCACCTCCTTCTGTCCGCCGCACGCGCGGCACATCTGCGAGATATGCGGGGTCAGCCTCGCCGTGAGTTTGGGAGGGAACCTAGCGTTAAGACTCTCCGTTCTCATTAAGACGCTATCGTTACCTACTCTCCTTCTAGGCACATTGTCTGTTGTGCTTTGCCTTGTTCATTGCAAAAAAACGGCCGGCATAAACATTGATCATTTTTCTAATTTTAGTTGTATTTCCTTTTATTTAATTAAAATCAATTTCATATAAAGCGCGACGTTGAGCTCTGCCATTCAACACGCATTGCCTCCAGAACTCAACAGAAATTGGAGAACGGTGTGTCTTAACTAGTTTCCCTATGCTGTTAATATCATATAAAAAAATCGTCCTTTCGTAACCCGCAAGTACACATTTGTAATGAATTTAATTTGTCCTCCAGCCCGGCAGTGTGGCGGTGCATCAGAACATGCACACAAGAGCCAAAGTGCATTCCTGCTCGATTTGTTCTAGACAGTTCCATTCTAGCATCGGCCTAAAGCGGCACATGTTGGTAAGTTACCTAGGAATTACACAGAACATATTTGTATTAATGTATATATCGTCGGTTTAAGGTTTTAATCCGCTGAAGCTGATTGTTTCGTTGTGTATTACATTTTAATAGAGAATCAAACTTTATTTTATTTTGATAATTCGTCAATACTATAATAATAGCATTGAATATAAATTAATTGTCAATTTATTTTATCTTTCTTCATATAATTAGCTTAGTAGTTTGTTAGCAAGTTTTCACTGTAAGATAACCTAAGCGGGGAACCTGGGAGCCTAGTGTTAAGATACTTCCGCTCCCCACTTTCCCCTGTGTGACGACAGGCCTCTTTATCTGTGCATAAATAAAATGATAGTTTTTCTTATTTTATTTTAGACACATACGGGAGAAAAACCATTTGCGTGTACTTTATGCGAGAAACGTTTCACCCAAAGCAATAGTATGAAGCTACACTATAGGACGGTACATCTGAAGCAACCCTACCCAAAGAGGTTAGTGTAGGTTCATTTTGCTTATTAATCTCTTGTTAGAAATCTGAAGCGGTAAATGTATACAAATTATACAGTTTTGGATGATCAAAACTACCAGTTACTACTACACCTACCTTCCCTAACGACAGCCGAGTCGCGGTTTTATTCGACCCACTCTTATAGTAATATTTTTTTATATTCACCCTGTATCCCGCAAATAGCAGTAGGAGTAGGCAGAGGGAACCTGGTCACCTAGTGTTAAAACACTCCGTCCCCATTGCAGAACTTCCGTTCCCAGCTTTCCCGCCTAGAGGAAATTCTGGAGGCGTTGCGTGTAGAGTGGCGGAACTTAACGTCGCGCTTTGCCTCGTTACAAGTGCGAGGAAATTAAAATATTAAATGTTTCACTCAAAGTGAAATCGAACATACAAGCTTGTCAGTAGCGCTGATTTTATTTAAAAAGTTATAAATTCAACTTTTAAAAGTTTTAAAAGTAATAATAACAAAACATTAATAGAAACAGAAGAAAAAATAAAGATACAGACATGAAGAAAAGTATATCAGAAGATAGCTGTGAAGAACAACAAAAGGATCCAAAACCGATAGAAGTCGAACCTGTACTTACCTCAACCGAGAACAATTCCATTGATTATTTAACTCTTAGTTACCAGAAATATTAAGAAATGTATATAGAAATAGTATAGTCCTATTCCTACTAATATACCTATTACATCACTATCGACCCGCTTGCACTACATTATTATTTATTAACTAATCTGAATTAGTTGCTTTGTCTAATAAAATTGCTACTTTAGAGACAATATATATATTGAAGACCAAAGTATTTATCAATTCAATAAAGTAGTTAAAATAATAAATATCAAGTTTATGAAAAAAAGACAGTAATTTAAGCATCATATACATATTAATTTATTTAGCATTAATTAATTAAGGCTGTCGTTTTGGTTTCGACACGCAATATCTTGAAATGTTGGTGGTGCATAGGAGACAGTGTCGTAACACTAGGTTCCCTCTGCCTACCCTGCTATATACGAGATACAGCGTGAAGTTAAAAAAACGTTTAAAAGGCGATGTACTTACAGTATTGTTCTGTCATTAATCTATTGATATGACATTATTAATTATAATATCTTAAATAAAAGTGATTTTATTTCTCCCTATTGTATTTACCATTACAATTTTTTTGTTATCTATACTAATATAATAACGCTTTGTTTGTTTGTTTAAACGCTAAAATCTCTGGATCTACTTGTCTGATTTACTTTCTTTTTGTTTCAAATGAAAGCGACATTCTTCAGAAGTGCTATAGGCTATATAACATTACAGTGTAAATCTTAGTTAGACTTTAATAACGAAAAAATAATAAGGAACGTCATAGAATTGTTTTAAGATTGCTTGAAGCGCGTGCGCTGCACATATTGCTTATTATATGTCAGTATGATGTATGACAAACATATTCAATTGTATTAGATCTAAAATAAACTCCGCGACACCATATATCTATCTCTTATAAATAAGTGACATTTTATATAAGGCATTTTATGACATCAAAAATTGAAAATTATAAGGTGATATTCGATCGATTTTTAATTCGCATGTAAATTGAAAGCTATTTAATCGTCAAGGAAACTTAATGTAAATAATTTTCGGCTTTTACAGCATGTTATTTGGGCGTATACTTATCGAGAAAATGTAAAATTAAAAAAATTCAACGCCCTGTTACTGCCGCAAGCCTAGGTTCTAGTCCCGCGGGGCGCGCCCTTGCCGCCGATGACGTCATATCATAGCCACGTAGTGTTCATGATTGAATGTATTAATCTGTTGGCAAATGCAGCATAATAAAAGTATTATAGGTATACTTTACAAATATATTATTTAGCTTGACACTGTATTTCGTACATGCAGGCAGAGGGAACCTGGGAACCATGGTTTTCCTCTAGTGGGAATCCAACCCACAACCTGTCGCATTGTCGAGTTGAAACTCGTTTAAAAAAAAAGTTATATTTTTTACTGGGTAAATATAAAAACAAAACATTTAAAATAAATATATACACCAATATATTTACTTATTTAAATCACATTTTATATAAATAGGATATTCAAGTCAAAGATTTATTTATTAAAACACACTACATAACAGTAATGTTAAAACGCTTTTACAAATTAAAAAATCGACTATCGAAATAGATTATTTTATTCCGAAATCAAGAAAAATAAAATATTTCTAATTACAATATACTTTTTAAGGTTAGATATAATTTATAACGTGTCATTTGAAGTCATCGTGGCGCAGCGGGACATCGTCTGACTGTGGACGCGGCGGTTGTGGGTTCAACTTCCACTCGGAGCAAAGAGTTATTAATTTTCTCGGTCTAATAAGAAGACAAGATATGGCTTAACACTAGGTTCCCTCTACCTACCCCACTTTATGCGGAATACAGCGTAAATCTAAGAACAATTTTAGCCACAAGTAAATAAGGAGATTATACTGTATATAAAAAATTATTAAACAACTTATAACTTAGTATCATACATATATATAGACAAATATAAAATAATTGCTATACAGTATGTTAAAATAAGACTTAAATACTATAGAAATATATAAAAAAGAAAGATCTAGCTCTTTTCATCATCCTTCTTCTTTCCATCCATCTGATCCGGTCTTCTGCCTAGAAGGTCACGCTTCACACAACTTTTGCTTGACTGAAATAAATAAAATATATATTTATTAATAATATTTTAATAATTACAAAGTTGGTAGGTATTTAAGGCTTTTTTCTTCTTTACTCAGTATGTCACACGTTGCAGAGGATGCCTGGGAACCCAGTGTTCCAAACACTCCTACTTAAGAAACTTCCCCAAGCACCTCTTAATTATCCTTATAACTATTGCGACCGACCGACCACCCAGAGCATAGGAATCGAACCTACAATCGTGGAGTTACAAATTTTCACCAAATTAAATATATTACAAATATATATATATATATATATATTTACATACACACTCAATATCACTGGAATCCGTATCAGACGAGCTGTCAGTATCAGACTCCCTGTAATGACCGAGTCCCGGTAAAACACCAACTAAACGTAGGGCACTCTGACCTGATACAGGTTGAATGGCACCACTGAAAAAAGAAAAATTAAGGATTTTTTTAAAATATATTTAAGCAATCTTATTCTTTCTTACTAATATTATAAATGTGAAAGTTTGATGATAAATGTTAGTTCCATTTTCATGCAAAATCTACCTAACAGATTTAAAGGAACACTATAGCAATCTTTTATGTGCCATGCCTCACCTTAACCTTTCTAAAATTGTTAATGCCGCCCTGTTATAAAAATGAAATCAAATACTTATCAATTATATCTATGCAATATATATGAATATTAAATCAACGAACTATTACAACAGTTTTGACGGATACTTATTTAATACTTTATTACACCAACTTAAAAGTAAAAATATACAAAGTAAACAATGGAAAAGTATGGTGTAAAGGCGGCCTTATCACCACAGGTGATCTCTTCCAGTTTCTCGTCTTCTTATTTAAAATTAACACCAACTGAATGATGTGAAACACATACATGGCGATGGGTTCGTGGTCTCCTTGAAGACTCCAATCACCCAGTTGATGTCTTGATCTCGTCAAATGAAATTGTGCCTAATAATTATTTACGCCATTTATTTAAGAATTTGCCTTTTTGATTTGAATTTTTTGATCTTTTTTAAAATTGGCACCAATGAGTGACTAGACCTATGCATTGCATATAATGGGCCGAAGCGAAAGCGTTGTACCGAGTTCGTTTTTGAATATCCCCACTTAACTATCAATTTGCCCCCCAGTGGGGCTCCACGTTGGGAAACACTGCTTTATCAGAATAATTTAATGGCCTATATTTTAGTTAACTTTCCCGACTTGGCTTTGACCACTTAAACTTATTTTTATATTATAGACAATAAACAAATGCCTATGAAAATATGTATAATAGCTTTCACATTTTATGTTATGTTTTTTTTTTATTATATTTTCACGCTATATTCTACACATTGGAGATTGGCAATGGGGAATCTGGGAACCCACTGTTAGAACATTGTGTTCGCCATTTAGTAACTTTGTTCCCCACTCCGCCAAATTCTTCATGCACGGCCTGCTGAGAGGTGGAGCGGTTAAACTAACTTCAGGGGGGCCACAACTAGGGTTGTTACCGTACTACATACATATAGTAAGGTAGACATACTTACTTTTGATTATTAAGTTCACCATTTTTGGGCGGTGAAGGTTCTTTTTCTTTGTTTTGTTTCTCACCTTCCATTTCACTTGCTTTCCTTTTCCTTACTACCATCTGAAAAAAAAATATATATTTACATTATATCCCGCATATAGCAGGGTAGGCAGAGGGAACCTGGTGTTAGGACACTGTTCCCCACAGTATACCTCTTTTCGAGACATTGCTTTTTAAAAAGCCGGCATTGTCGCGTTTAATCTATCAGATCAGAGCAACCAATATAAAATAATTATATACATAATATTAACCATTCCACCAAGTGTGAATTGAACAAAACACTAGTGACAACAGTTTATTCTATTATCAAATACAATATACAAAATATACTACGAACCCCCTGCAACTTGTTCTTCTGCGACTGTCCAGATGTTTGTGTAGAGCGTGCCGGGGCCAACTGAGCTCTGAGGCGTGTCAACTCCTCACTTTCAGCTAGGCTCGATACTCTTTCCCTGTAATAAATATGTTATTTTAAATAATATACATAAGTAGAGATCCTCGTGTCCTGGCGGCACATGGGTGTGACTGTAACCACGAGAGGTTGTGAATTCAATACCTAGGCACAGCAATGTAATATTTAGATTTTTATTTTCTTACTCTGTAACAAATGAGGCAAAAGGCGGCGTTGAATCCTGCCATTAAACACACATTGCTACAAAAATCTACAGAAAGGGAATGTGAACAGAAATGTCTTAAAGGGAAAGGAGTGTCTTAACATTGGGTTTACATGTGTCCTCTGCCTATATATGAAATATCATGAAGCTACTAAAATTTACTTAATTGTGACTTGACCCCACAGTTAAATGATAATAACCACATGTGAATGACACACATTCAAAGTAGAGGTAACAGGTACAAAAAAGGTAAACATGTTGTTATACAATATAATGATAAAACTCCCTTTCGTAAATGGACTATATATATACAACACAAAAATATTTTCCCATTCAACTAAGCAGACTCAAAAGATACTAGTGCTCTTACAGATAAAAAAAATCAACTAAACACTATATTTTATAATACTTTCTTTTTATATTTTTTCCTTAGATGTCTATGTTTCTTATAAAAAAATAAATAATATAAAGAAAATTACACAATAATATTAAGAAAGTATATAATGGAATGATATTATGATTTTAATCCTGCTCAATCTTTTAAAAAATCGTACACAGTATCACCACAGACCGACTATAAGAGGGTCAAGTTTTACTAGTTTTATGCTTAATGTTACGCTTTATCCATAATGTATTGTTTATATGGATTTACATTATATATTTTTTAATATTGTTTGTTAAATTTAAATTTAATTTATCTGCTCTGGACAGCAGAACTTTAAACAACTTCTACCATCCAATATACAAATTGTAAAATTCAGCTGGGAAGAAGAGTCTGTCTGTTAGACCTTCTGTTTAACTTGCTATGCAGGATAAAAAAATTAAGCAGAAAAAAAATTAACTATAAAACTAACCTAAACTCCTGCATCTCTTTCTTCTCCTCAATATGAATTTGTTGAGCCACTTCAGCTTTGGTACGTTCCACTAAATCTAAGAAACCTACTTCATCATCATCCAAGCCTCTGATCATATTCTCTGTGAATATTAAATTGTTTAAAAAAAATATATAAATAAATATAATGTTGAATTCTGCCACTCAAAAATGCCTCAAGGACTCAGTGGAAAGTGGGGAACAGAAATGTCTTAATGGAATGGAAAAAGGAAATGAATGCAGTGTCATTTTATTAGGTTCCCAGGGTCCCTCAGCCCCTACAATGCCATATGTAGCTAATGGAATACAATATGATGCTAAAAAAAACTGTTTCTTAGGAAAATTTAGTAAACCTGACTTCTGGTAAGATTAAGTGTAGTAAGTCTAGCTGAATATTTACTCTAAGATCAAAATAAACTTACTAAGTTTATGTGCTTCTTCATATTCAGCATCTTTTTTCATCTTCTGTTCTTCTAATCGCTGATATAAAGGCCTAGAGTCATATATTTCTTCCGGTGCCTCTATTTAATAAATTATTTATTTTATTTAAGTATTCAAAAAGATTAACACAAAAATTAAGAATATTATATACAGTAAGTTTTAAGGTAAGCAAGCTCCAAATTGGTCTCTCCAATACTAAGGAAAATCCATTTTATATTTCCTAGTCTTTAGTTACATATTTATTCGAAAATTATTAGATGCTCGATAGTACCAATATCAACAACTACACAGTAAAATAGTAGAAAATAATAATAAGTGTAATGAGTTAACATTTTCTACTTAATTAAGAATTTTATCATTATTATTAATAAGCAATTATAAACAGTATTGAAGCGTTATGAGAATACGATGTAAAATATATTATTATACTGTGTTTCGAATTGTAGATTAAAAGATAAATACATAAAAAATGATTACCCTTTGGCTGATCTTCGGATCGCACTTTTTCCCATTCCTCTTGGCGACGGCGTCTAGCCTCCAGAATCTCAGATTCTGATATAAATCCTGAACTCATTTTAATTGATTTTCAGAGGATTTTAATATTTGACAAGAAATAAACGTGATAAAATATGCGTCTGACAAGAAAAACCACACTTATGTCAATATTGAAAATATTGTCATATGAAAATATTTTCAATAATAAGGTTCGTTGGAAAGTGTTGCTAGAAGCGATAATCTTTTTGCTACTTATAAATAAAACATATTATGTAAGATATCATGTGTACAGCATGGCACAAAAGAGTATGGTAATGAGTAACAATTGAGGCCGGAGGACAAGAACTGACATTTTTTTATTATTTTTACTCATTTTTTTTCACTTTTCTTTGAAAAACGTCCAAGAGCCGCGGGTTTAAATCCCGGTACATTATTTTTTTTATACGTTTTCTTATTAAGTATCTTTCTTTCCTAAGTTTGGAAAAACACTTAAAATATTTAAAACATTATTTTGCTTAACTCGAAATATATTTATTTGGAATGATGACTTATACATTTTGATTTTTACTTTTTTTTCATTTCAACACTTTTTTTTTCATTATGATCTTATTATTTATTACAACACAAACGACAAGTATTTAGAATATATATTAATCAGTAATCAAAATTTCAATATTTTTGCATATTTTTTTTATTTTTTATTTATGGACAATTGACAGTTCGTTTTTTACTATTGCAATTTTGCTGTTTAGAGAACTGCACTAATCACCCGGCGTTAGAAATTTGTTTTCACATTACTTTCTATATATATTAAAATAACTTTAAAATAACTACACAATGTCTGAACCAGATGCTGTTGAGAAAAATAGCGAAAAACTCCATAACGAGTACGTTGAAGATGGAACTAACAAATTAGTCGTGAAATGTAAATTTTGTGGATCTAAGATTTTAGACAAAAAATTAGGTATATATATTAATCAAGAGGTAAATATAAGACTGTAGTATGTTAATAACATTATATTTATGGATATTCAACATTAGCTTATATATGTTTTCAGAAGGACCTACCCCTTATGCTTCAAGATACTAGAAAAGAAGTTGAAGTGCAAAATGAGAAAGTGAATGAATTTTATCACGTAGAAAACATGTATACATTTGAAAATATAGGTTTTACTCACACAGTGGATAGTTATAAATATTTGAGTTGTGCGGACTGTGACGCTGGGCCTATAGGTTATTATGATATGAACACTAAGCACAGTTATGTGGCTTTATCTAGAGTGGAGCATGCTTAAGTAAATATTTTTAAAGAAAAATGGCTTAAACAAACGGTTTATTATGTTAATATTCAAATTAAATACAATAAAGCTAAAATAATTGTTAAGCGGTTAAATTATATCCAAAGTAGCTTAAATTGTAGTAGTTTTTCTATATTTCTATATATTTTATAGGTTTTATTAAATGTAAAAAGCACATTGTCATTCCAATAAAATGTTATCATCAAGAAACCAAACTTGAAAGTAATTTAAAAAATATATTGCACTTATAAATATTATCATCATTAAAAATCTATGAGAAAAGTAAAATAAATCTATATATTTTAAATGAGACTAGAAATAAGTTATATCAATTAAATGTTAGATTTAAGAATGACTTATGAATGCTTGCAATTTACTTTTGTATGGTTTTTTTAAATAAAACACTTATTATTTAAATAATTTTTAGAACTCCTGGTATTTACTATGTTGCTACATCCCTAAGAACAAACCTGTTGGACGAGTACTAGGTGGTAGTCTTATTGTTACCAGTTAGACTATCAGTAGCAAATATATGAAGAAATAGCTAAAAAACTATCAATGAAAGCAGTTTGACAATAGTTAATTTGTAAATAATTTTAGTAGTTCAATCTCTACTATCTTTTAAAAGATTGATCTAACTGTCATCATTCATCAAGTCATTATAGTATCTTCTCGAAAAATACATTATTTTTCTTCATTATGTTTTCTATCATGTCGACAAAATATATGATGCATGGAGATGAGATCACTAGTTTTAAAAAAATTATCAAAATAATCAGCTTCACACTGTACCCCGAACCTAGTGTTAAGACACTCCAATCCTCACATTCCATCGAGTTCTGGAGGCATTCCGTGGCGGAACTCAACGCCGTGCTTTTCTTCGACACCAGGGCAAAGAAATGAAAATATATCTGTAAACATACTATTCATTTCCTCGCTTTGAACAACAAGCCGCGACGTCGAATCCCCCACTCAAGACGCAAATTTTCCAAAATTGAGTAAAAAGTGGAAAAATGTATTACATATTGTGATTTTTTTTATATGTATATGAATTTCGACATAAGACGTATCGTTTCCGTGGTGTAGCGGTTATCACATCTGCCTAACACGCAGAAGGTCCCCGGTTCGATCCCGGGCGGAAACATATTGTTTTGTCATATTTAATTTAGGTTTCTTATTTTTTTATATTTTTACTTTATTAATATTCATTAACATTTTTTATTTAATCTCATCTACCAAATTTAGGTTACCATTTTTAATTCATTTATTAAATTAGTATTGGAACTATTAACCTGCTCTAAAATATTATTTTATAAAATATAAAGTGACCTACTAGTGTAGTGGTTGAATTTGTTGAAATCGGTGACAACAAGTTCGGTTTCTCAATTTCTGTTTATTTGTTATATATTTTTTGGAAATCTTTATTCTTTAGCCCTAAAGAAGAAACTATTAAACATACTATAATCCATTATACAAACTAAAATTTTACAAACATTAAAGGATAATGTAAATTATTATTAATACTATTATTATTCTGTATCTATATTATTTTTAGTTCCGCAAGCTCACCTTTACGTCAATGATTTTTACCACTGTGCCTTGATGAACCTCTGTGCCTCTGATTAAATAAAAAAAAAACAATTTTACCCCACAAAATTTTGTAGGCAGAGGAAACTGAGTGTTAAATCACTCTGTTCCCCACATTCCTATAAATTTTTGAGATATTGCTCGTAATATACCAAAGCGAGGAAATGAAATTAGCTCATCCCTCTGAGTAGAAATCAAATCCACAACCGTCGCGAGGCTACTCCGACCTATATTGTTATAATTAAATTAGAAATATATTATTATAATAATAAATTATTATATAAAATTAAAGAAAAAAAAATATCCTACATTTTTAGCTCAATAAAATTTCAAAACACTTTTATTACTTTGAAATGTTACCTTGGAAAGTATTGAGAATCGCTGTTTTAAGCCAATGATGGGTAGCATAGGTAATAAATATATACAGAACTTTTATTATAAACCTATAAAATTTACATACATAGTATGTATGCGATATTGCTTCACTATTAAGAAATATGTATTTGGAAATTACCTTCAGTTTAGTTGTTATAAAAGACATCTACTTAGAAATTAAAATTAATTATTAATCTATTGTTATTAATAATTAATTATTTATCAGCTTCACGCTGTATCCCGCACACAGCAGGGTAGGCAGAGGGAACTTAGTATTAAGACACTCCGTTCCCCAGTTTCCGCCGAATTCTGGAGTCATTGCGTGTTGAGTTATGGAACTCAACGCCGCGCTTTATCTCGGACGATATGTCGTGGCCATGTTGAAGTTGGGCTTTCTTAACGTTTGCGTATTGTATAGGGTACTCGAGAATTTTTTTTTAATGAATAATTCCTAATAACATCTGAGCAGTGATCTCCAGCTAACTTCAGAGCAAGGACGACTCATTTATCGTACTGTGCCTAAGTACATTGCATTTTTTTAATATGGACGCAAACAACTAAACTTTATTATATAAATTTTATTAATATTTTTTAACGTATATATTTCATATTTAGTCATTCAGGAATTAGGAAAAATGCTGATAATTTTTGCACAGTGTTGAAACTTTTCAACACCTTACGAAAAGTAAAAGCAAAAGCTATAACAGGTAATTTTTTTTTTTATCTATCATATAGATATTACAAAGTAAAATGAACAATAAAAACATTATTTATAATTTCAATAGGGCAACTTAGTGATAATATATGTCTTTTTCCACTCTCCGTTTTTATAATTTTTAATAAATATATAAAACCGTTAGTACTTTATTAACCAGATCGAAGAAAAAACATTCCGAATTAGATTGAAGAAGGTCATATGTTCGATTCTCAATCGAGGGATCGAATTGATGATGATGATGAAATGAATTTTCATATCCTTACTGTTAACAAGTCACTTAACGCTGAAATTTGCAGTGCAACTCAGCACGCAAGTTTGGGTGGAAAGTTGGGAACGCCACTGTATTCGCTGTTTTAAAACACTTTAGCACTATTATCCCTCTGCCTACTCTTCTATTTACGGGATACAGCGTGAAAATAAGAAAAAAAAAATTAAGCCCGCAACCACCGCGTCAGATACTTCTCAACTACTATAGTAAACAGCACTTATCTTTCTTTAACAAGCTTTTGAAAGGGAAAGGATTTATACAACACGGTTAAATTTGAATTAATACAGTAGCACCGGAAGTCGTGACTTGATACTCCGCTTGTTTGCATATTTTGATGAAAAATTGACGTTTTCTTCAAAGTTTTAGGTTTGCTATTACGTAGGAATTCTTCCTGCTCTTAGTTTAACTTCAATTTATTTTGTATTGCTCGAATTAAATGTTATAGGATCACGTTGTTGTCGTTTGTCTGTCTGTTTGTCCCTTTGTGAAGACCATTATTCTCAAGATGGCTTAGTGGTATCGAGCTGAAATTAATATTGAACATCCAGATTCTAATTCAATTTAAAATTTAATTATTTTTTTCAGGGAGAATAACTTTTTATATGAACGCAAACAAAAGCTTCAAGCTTTATTTGTCGAATTTATAACTAAAATATATATATATATAATAGGTGTGATAATTTTCGAGAATCTTCAATTATACCTAATTCGACAAGAGTATATCACAGAAAAAACTTGTAATTGTAGTTCATTTTATACAAAATTACAGCATACATAAATTTTTACAAAATATTACGTCTCCGTTGAATTACAATCATAAAATTAGAACGGAACCCTCGGTAGAGAAAAAACGTTTGCATTTGAACGGTTCTTTTATATGCAGAGTAAAAGAATAAAAAAATAATATAAAGATCATATAAGATAAAAAAATCAACAACGGAAAACCATGTTATAATACTGGTACCTACATGATATGAAGATATGTATCTAATAATTAAAAATAAGAAAAAAAAAGAAAACGAAATTGTGTTAGTCACCATGTTTAAGTAGCGTGACTACTATGTATAAAGCTGATTATTTTAATTTTTTGAACGCATTTTTTTATTAATAATTGATGTTTAAGCACCTAGAAAATGTTGTACGACATAAAAAAAAAGATTTTTTTTTTATAATATTTATTGAAATTAATTTATTTTTTTTTTTAAGTTTTAATATGTATCCCACTCATAGCAGTGTAGGTGGAGGGAACATGGAAACCAAGTTTTGAGACTTTCCGTACCCTTTAGGACACTTCCATTTCCGCCGAATTCTGGAGTTAAGTGAGAATCGAGTGGCGGAACATGTTCAATGAAAATTGATCGTATCCAACTTACATCTATGGCTATGGGTTCAACTCCTTTTACTATTCAAAATATATCTTTATCCACAAGCATTGAAAGCAAAGAAAAAAAAATGTTTGAACGAGAATCAAACCCATAACCTCAGTCCTAGATTCGAAACTACTGGAACTGTTGACTTAAATATACAATAGAACATATAAAATGTAAATGAGATATACAGATAATAAAATACTAGAATATTCACATTAATTAATACATATTTTTACATTTTTTTATTATAAAAACCACTTTATTGCGTAATTTGTGTTTTAAATTCGCATACAAGCTGTCTATCTACATAAATATTAGATATGCGAGTGTTTGCTGAAAAAGTAAACCACAGGAAATTCCGGTGAAGACATATTTCTTATTAGTAGGTAATAGAGTTCCGTATGTTTTTGTTTTAATAAAAAAATGTGAGTTGTCAGTTTTTTATGCTGTATTCCGCATATAGTAGGGTAAATAAAGTAAACCTAGTGTTAAATTTATAGTGGGGAATTAACCCACAACCATCGGGTTCACAGGCCGACGCTACGCCGCTGTACCACAGCGGCTTCTATTTTTTTTGAATATGGCCAAATCAATTTGTCACAAACAAATGTTTCTTGTGTTTCATGCTTTATCCCGCATATAGCAGAGTAGGCATGCACAACATATCGTTCTACACTCTTATCCCAATTTCGCGGCACAATGCGTTGTCATTGCGTCACGCGTTGTATTAATAGGGCAAGGAGAGGAAAGTAATAACTTATTTCCCCCAAAAGATTATCGAACCTACGAATCATCGCATACATAATCTCACTGCACCTCATTGGTCTCACATGTTAATACATTTATGCCTATTTCAAAACTTGACAAAACGATATTTTTAAAACATATTTTATTAATACGAACAGCAGATCTGTTACTAAATGCAGATGGGCTTCTGTCAAAAACTACTTATTTTACATACCAATTTATTTCGAATAACAATCGACTGTCGTTAGTAGGTCAGTGGATGCGGATTCGATTAAAAATGTGCATAATTTAAACTTTGACACAATGCCGTTGCGCAGTTGGTGGGTAAATTAATTGCTGTGGTTGCAGGTTCAAAGTTCTTTGGGGTAATTAATGTCTTATTTTTTAGGGGAAATTGTGTAACTATATTATAACTGTTTAACGTGAGCCATCGTTATGGTGACATTTTAGATAAAAAATGTTTTGGTATAGCGATTTATCACAAAAGTTTGTTTTTTGAAGCAAATTTCATCACACTCAATTCCTTAAGAATTTGTCTAAATGGGGAACGGAGTGCCTTCAGACTAGGTTCCCAGGTTTACCCGACAGAGAGTGCCTATCTTGTTATGTATGGGAAGAGCGTGAAGTGAGAAAAATTAACATCTTGGTTTATAAATCTCGCTCGTTACTAATAGAATGACAGCCAGAATTACGCGGCGTAGAACGCAAGATTTTGCCATGTAGATGTTTTACAGGGTGTAGGGAACAACAAAAATGGGCAACCAAAGAGGATTTTCGGAAATTCCAATGGAAACAGGAGAAGGAAATTTCGTAAAACCCACCCAAACGACACTACAAAATATCGTTTCACACTTCAACCTAAGTAACTCTAATAACAATAAATATGCAAATACTAATCGCTTTATGAATAATGAAATAATCAGAAATGGCCATTTACATGGTTTTATACAGCCATATCTTTTTTAATTTTGATTTAATTTATATACGGCTATAATTAGTGGACGTAACTTGAGATGATTTTTCTCTGCATTTTAGTATTGCATTATATTTAAGTGTTGTGTAAGACTGTAAGTTTTTTTTTTGTAATATTGACTGGTGTCTCAAGGTGAGAGAAAAGCTAGCATGTCTTATAATGAAGAAAAAAGAAACAAAAAATATATTTTTTAATTTTTTTTATTTATATATCCAGAGAGGCCAGTCGCGGCGCAGCGGCACAAAGTGTGACTGTAAACCGACTGGTTGTGGGTTCGATCCCCACTGGAGGAGATGAAATATTTACTTAAATTTATATTTCAATTTCTTCGCTCTGGTGTCGAGGCTAAGCGCGGCGTTGAGTTCTGCCACTCAACACGCAATGCCTCCAGAATTCGGCAGAAAGTGGGGAACGGAGTGTCTAAAAATACTAGGTTCCCTTTGCCTACCCTGCAGTGTGCGGGATACAGCGTGAGGCTGATTTTTTTTTTTTATTTTTTTTATTTATATATTTCTTTTATTATTTTATTTTACTTTAACTTAGTAAAGACAATGCGATCAAGCTTTGCAATGTTAACAATATAATCTTTATATTATATAACTTTGTTAAAAATGTATAAGAATTTCTTGTTTCAAACCATAATATAGGTACAATATACAGTTTGATAAGAACGTATGGCTTTGTGGTCGAAGCGTTTGTGCGGTTTTTAAGAGGCTCGGGTTATGATCCCGCTACGTTTATTTTGTATGAAGAGACAAGTTACAGTGTTACGTCACTTCTTTCTATTATGAAGGATGATGATGGTCACTCATTTGATAAACATTACAATTAGTTGGCGAAACCCAACGCCGCCATCTATTGAACTGGTCCGAAAACTAAAAAATAAATAGAAGAAAATCAATCAATGACCATACAGTACATTCATCAGCAAAGGAAAAAAGACACACACACACACACATAGATAATAAATAATATGAATTTACATTTACACTACCTAAATCTTACTTATTTGGAAAACGTAAAAAATTGAACCGGGATTTGAACCCGCGCCTCTTTGGAAACTGTCTTTGGACTGTTTCTTAATAAGTATTTTTATTGAGTGTGGAATAACACTTAAAAAATGTTAAAAATATTTAAATTTTACAACACTCGCTTCATCTTTACGGCAACTATCATGTCAGTTACATTACTTATAGAGATATTTACATATACACATATTTACGGATTATTATTTTTTAACTACTGCTTCATTCCCGTTTGAGGCCAGTTGTGGCGCAGGGGTACAAAGTGCGACTTTAGATTGTGGGTTCGATTCCCACTCGAGGAAATAAAATATTTATTTAAATTTACATTTCCGCTTCTTTACTCTGGTTCCAAGGCAAAGCGCGGCGTTGAGTTCCATCATTCAACACGCAATGCCTCTAGAATTCGGTGGAAAATGGGGGACGGAGTTTCTTAACACTAGGTTTCCTCTGTCTATCTGCTGTATGCGGGTTACAGCGTGAAGCTGATTTGAAATTCCCTTTATTATCGACCATAAATTCTAAGTGCCCAAGGTACCTATGACCCCAGTTAGAATAAAATAGTTAAAGTGACTTAATAAATATAATATAAACCCTTCCTAGATAAATAAACTATCGAACACATTTTTTTTATATAAACCAGTAGTTTCCGAGATTAGTGTGTTCAACCAAACCTACATTTTTATTTTTATAATATTAGTATAGAAATAGATAGTAAAGTACATTATAGTTAACGAGGTACCTAAGGGCGGCCTCTATAACACAGATTTGGTTATTTTGTAATGCATTTGAAATTTTATTATCTTTAAGAAATCATTCAAGTAGGTATATTGCAATCTAATAATAGACTATCTTTGACACGCTTACATACAGTCATTTTTAAACATCGTTAGTACTATATAATAGTAATGACTACAAATATATGAAACGGAAGGAAGGCAAAACGCGGCACTGAGCCCCAGAACTGGGCGGAAAGTGGGGAATGAAGTGTCTTAACACTAGGTTCCCTTTCCCTACCCTGTGTGTGGGATACAGCGTGAAGCTGATACGGAAATGGTTTTGGTAACTTTTGTTGGATAAATATTGATAATAAAAAATAATTTTTTCTCACGTCCCGTCCAATTATCAAAAATTTGCGTGTTCCGTTGTGGAACTCAATGTCCCGTTCTGTTTCGCGAAGCGGGAAAGCGGGCTCCAAAACGGTAAAATGATTTTATTTTGAGATCGAGCCTCTCCGTCCTCGGTCCAGTAATGTAAGTGCGGTGTTGAGTTCCGCCATTAAATATGCCAAAATGTTAAATTAATTGCATCGCCAACTCTATAATATTGCAAGAATAATAATAATATTATCAATATTAATACTGAAAAAAATATATAGTAATACTTGATTTTACTTTGTAAATCGACTCTTGTGCAAAGCTATATACTAATAACTTATTAAGATATTATTATTATCGAATCGCAGTGCAGTTTCTACTTAATATAAAGTAATAAAAAATGCGTAATCTAAAAATTTATAGACTTTTCATAGAAATAAATAATTACAAACCAGTACTATTAATTACCAGAGAGAAAAAAAATATAATTCATTACTCCCAATGGGAACCCACGACCAGCACGTACAGTCAGACTTAGTATCGCTGCACTACGACGACCTAGAGTGCTTTATCTATTAACCTATTTATAGGTATAAATTAAATTTGTTAATATAAATACTTTCTGTTTTACGAAATCTTTCTTTCGTACTACAAAAAAGTATCGATAATATACATAATATGTAGTGCATTGAAAAGTTTCGTAAAACATTATGATGTCGTGTTATAAAAGTGTCTAGATAGAACAACAAAATCATATATAACGTTGTATGCTTTTTTATTATGATACTTCAACTGTATTTAAAATAATTATATTTATATAATAAATAAAATAATAAAAATATAAAAGTAACAAAAAGCTAAATTTAGAAATTTATGGTGTAATTCCTACAAAATAAAAAAAAATTAAAAATAATGATTCAAATCAAATCAGCTTCACGTTGTATTCCACACACAGCAGAGTAGGCAGAGGAAACTTAGTGGTAAGACACTCTGTTCCCCACTCTCCGCCGAATTATGGAGGCATTGCGAGCTGAGTGGCGGAACTTAACACGCTTTTCCCCGACACCAGAGGGAAGAAATGAAAATATCAATGTAAATAAATATTTCACTGCCTCGAGTGGTGATCGAACTCACAACCAGTTGATTTTACAGTCACACTTTGTGCCTCTGCGCCACGACTGGCACACGCGACACTGCTCTGCGACACGACTAGTAAAATAATTGACACGTACTTATATAATAGTGTTATCAAGATAGTACACTTTATTAAGCAAAAAAAGAATTTTCTTGTTGGGCAAGTTGGGTATATGCGCTCATTTTGTATGAAAATACAATAAAAAAATTGTAATATATACATGTATATATAAATATTTATAAATTATCACCTTTCGGATTTTCTCCCTGTATTTTTGCTGTAAGTTCTTCTTGCCAAATTTCATAACTGTAGGTCCACGGCGAGTTTTATACAAAATGCAGTAAAATCAAACAAGAAGCGTTATTTTTTCTGCGCTTCAAGAGACCACGTACTTGACTAATTGGTATTAATTTCTTAATATGTCCACGAAATATAAATTTATATAAATATTTCATCTCCTCGTGTGGGGATCGAACCCACAACCAATCGGTTTTACAGTCACACTTCGTGCCACTGCGCCACGACTGGCCTCTTTAATATTTTAAGGTACGGAATTCTAAAAAATACAGTAAACAAAAATAGATTTCGAAAAAGGAAGTCAATTAAGAACTATCTAGGCAAATGAGAACAACATGTAATTTCTATCGCCATTTTTCTAATTTCCAATTCCCCAAACCCCCATTGGCCCCATCCAGAGATGCATATAAAACACCGCACAGCATCAATCTCTAAGATGTAAATTGGCCTGTCACAGAGTGCGATTGCAAGCCGCATAACGCACATTTTAGCTTTGATGCTACTTTAATAATATAAATGTTACGTATTACGTAATAGCGTGGTATTGTTCGCGTTTCGCCGTTGTGTCGGTGAGTTCGCGTAGACTAGAAAATTAACCAGGCAGAGGGAACCTGGGAACATAATGTTGAAACACTCCGTTGCCATTAGGACACTTTCGTTCCCCACTCTCTGCCGACTTATGTAGGAATTGCGTGTTGAGTGGCTGATGAAAGCAGCAGAGTGAGAAAAGTAAAATATATATTTTTATATTCTCTTTGAGTGGGGAATCGAACCCACAACCTGTCGTGCTTACAGTCGCGCGCTAGTGCTTCTGGGCCACGACTTCTTCGTCTCTAATTTTTCTTAATTTTTTGTCCGTACAAATTCAGCAGTAGGCACCAGACTATTCTGGGGTGGGCACGGACCACTCATCAAACCCTCCCCAATTCCTATGCCTATGGCATTTTTACCTAGGCACCTATCTTTTGGTAACGACCTCATCTTTGTTGGTCTTCTGTTGATTGAACGAACAGATTAACATATAACGTATACAGCTTAAGTGAAAGTGATAGCGTATAAGAAAATTTAAACATAGTAAACATAATATCGTTAACCTTGAAAATGAAACTGTGACTAATCGGAAATTAACGCACTTTGGTTATGGCCAACGTTCTAATGGATCTTTATTAGTTTCACGCTGTATCCTGCACACATCTGGTACACTGAGTAGGCGGGAGTGCACGCGTGCGACTGGTAGTGGATTCCATTCCCACTCGAGAAAATTAAATTTTTATGAGAACGGAGTGTCTTAACACTGCGTTTCGTACCTCAAGAGGTATGAACGTAAAAAAAATATAGAATGACATAAAAGTGGTCCTTGATCAAGAAAAGGTTGGGAACCCCTGCTTTAGAGGTATCGAGCTGAAATGAATATCAAATATTTAAGTATATCAGCTTCACGCTGTATCCCGCACACAGCAGGGTAGGCAGAGGGAACCTTGTGTTAAGACACTCCGTTCCCCACTTTCTGCCGAACTCTGGAGGCATTGCGTGTTGAGTGGCAGAACTCAACGCCGCTTACCCTCGACACCAGAGCGAAGAAATGGAAATATAAATTTAAGTAAATATTTCATCTTCTCGAGTGAGGATCGAACCCACAACTAGTCGGTTTTACGGTCACACTTTGTGCGCTGCGCCACGACTGGCCTCATAGGTACACCAATGTAATTAAAAGAATAATAACGATACATAAGTCGTTTTTGAAAGATTCTGTATGAAATTCGCCGCATAATAGAAACCTACAGGGTACTTTCACTATTTTCAATAACTAATTTTGTGATTTATTTCATATTTGTTACATACCCCCAAACTTAAGTGACCATATTCAAGCCACGTTCTTGTTGACCTACAATCCTGGAATTGGTACGGACTCGGCGGCAACGGTGGGCGAATCCAAGTTTTTTTTAATAATAACTTATTATAATTATTTCTTAAAACCTATCAAAATGAATATTATAACAAACATTGACCTAAAACAATGGCTACGCTGAAATAAAAAGCGAAAAGTAGATTTTTTGTCAATATGAACAATAACTTATTTTAAAAACATGTGAAATTTACGCTTCCGTTATGTATACGCAAATTGTAATTATTTTCTATGCTTCTAGATAGAATCTAAGTGGTTTTAACCACTCTTTTTTCTTTCATACATTACATTCACATATAAACAGTATTAAAAAATGTATTTAGCTTTTATTTCACTTTTGCTAAGGAAATGATTGTTGGTGTAAAGCTCACTTTTCTTAATACATCGTTGTTTTTCCTGATCCTTTCTCATGGCAGCGCAGTAGGGAACTTGGGAACCTAAAATTTCACCGAATTTTGATTGAAATTGATTGAGGCTTGGTTCGAGTCCCTGGTTCCCTTGGCTTATCCTGCTAGACCACGTGAATTTAAAAAGGATTTTAGACGTCAAACGTAGAAAAAACTCTTGAACTTAAAAAAAATCAGATTTCAGTGTCTCCGTTCTCTGCTTGAATTCGAGATATGTCTGTTGAGTGGCGTGTTGAGTGGCGTGGTGGCCCACAAAAGCAGTACTTTCTAGATAAAACACATTCGGTGTATTTCAAAGTCAATAACGACTAATTTTACGACGCCATTGTCCGTAAATTTTCTATATCGGCTTCTGTACAAGCTCCATTGATTGTTATCGTTTTATCTTAGTTTCTACTTCAGTCGATATCTTTAAGATTGGATGAAACTTATCGATACAAAGATAGAAAATAGATAGAAAAGAAAATAAAGTAAATAAAAAAGCTTAGCTTCACGCTATATTCTGCATACAGACCGGTAGGCAGAAGGAACCTAGTGTTAAGATGCTCCGAACTTTCTATACTACCGAATACTACCGAAGTTTTCAGATATTGTGTGCCGAATGGCGGAACTCAACGACGGGCTTTTGTCTTGGTGCCAGAGCGAAGAAATGAGAATATTATATAATTTATATAGAATATTAAGAAATAATAATTTTTTCCCTTAAGTGGGAATCGAACCAACGTAACGTTACAATCACACCTTCGTGCCTCTAAGCCACGATGACCTCTAGGATAAACTAACTTATTATTGTTATCAAACACTATTTATAAATTTCAATTACAAGTGTAGGCTCTAATTTATTTAAATGGAACAAAAAAAAATTGTAACTTCACTCTGTATACCGTATATATGTAGTAGGGAAGGCAGTGGGAACCAAATGTTAAGACATCCGTCTCTCGTCTCGGCCAAATTTTTGAGACTGATGTCTTGTAACTAATTCATTTCATAGAGTCAGACGTTAATCAAAAGTACCACGACAGAGCTAAAATAGAAATGTTACAAACTTTTCAAATAGAACCTGTTATACAATATTCATTATATAAATACACTTTAGCCACTGTACCATACGATACACATACATAATTTGAATACAAAGGCGAAGAAAGTGACACATTCATATTATAGCATATACATAAATGAATATATGAATTTATTTTTTTTAAGTTTTTAGTGAAAGTGTATAAATACAATTATGTTATTAAAGACTTATCAGAATACTCGAGGATTTCGGTTAGGTTAGAGTATCCAATTGATTTCACTTAATAGTTACCACTTGGAAGAGGCGCGTGAGAGACTTTTGACAAATCAGGATTTTTAGCTGATCGGAAACGTATTTCTTTGGGTTCCGTGCCTTAAAGGTAAAAACGGAGAGTAGGAACACTCTGTTGTCCGTCTGTTCGTTTGTCAATATCACTTATCTCGTGTTTGCGTTTAAGTATCAAACTGTAATTAATGTCAAATATTTAAATCAGTCTATCAGATATTTAAATCATTTCCTCGAGCAGGGATCAAGCCCACAACCAGTTGCGTTTATAGTACAGACTTGTGCTCCTGCGCTACGACTGGCCTCACTATATTATTATATCGATGACATCAATACTAATCGACTTCCTCTCCAAATAATAAAGATTATACGAGTAAATTTTTAACAAAGAAATAACCAAGTTTATAATTCCGCTAAGAAAAAAACCATATTCACCCATATTAAGGGTATTACTCAACATGACAATGGAGTGAAGATAATTTTTAATTCGCGTTTCTAATCTAGGGGTGAATACCATGAAAAACGGATGTAACGTTTTGATTGATTTAAATTTCTGCCATAGGCTATTGTTACAATAAGTATATCGAGATTTGAGACCCTACGGAAGTTCTAATTAAGTTTGTATTAATAAAAAAAAAAACAGCTTCACGCTGTATCCCGCACGCAGCAAGGTAGGTAGAGGGATCCTGGTGTTAGGACATTCTGTTTCATACTTTCCGCCGAATTCTGGAGGCATCGCGTGTTGAGTTACGGAACTTGACGCCACTGTATTAATTAATATTTAATAAAAAATATATACTTTTGAAATATAATTAAATTTGTTACTTTGCTTTTGTATACTCTGCTATCTGTACATGTCATATTGTATTGTATCTATGTATCTATGTAATATTTAGGGTAGGCATGAGATGATTTTATGACACGGAATTGAATCCACAACTGCCACGTTGAGTTTCGCCATTAAGCAGGCAATGCCTTCAGAACTCGGTGGATAGTGAAGAACGAAAGTGTTCTATTAGGAACAGAATGTTTTAAACTAGGTTCTAGTTGTCCTTGCCTATCCTGCTATGTGCGGGATACAGCGTGAAGCTAAAAAAAAGAAAATCTCGTACCTTTCACCTCATTTGTTAGTACTTCACTGTTTACTCACAATGTTATGTAAGACATAACAAAATTAACATACTAAGTCAGAGTTAGAGACATACATTTTCCTATGCTTATGACTTTTGCTTAGACTATTGTTAATAAGTAGTTAAATAATTATTTATGTTTCTGCGTATATGCGTTTACAATCGTGAATACAAGGCCTTGGTGGCGCCGCGGCACAACGACTGCCTGGAACGTGATCTTTACGGATTCGATTCCCATTCGGGGAATTGAATGTGTTCGTTCTGCCTACCCTGCTATATGCGTAATATTAATAAATTAAACAATGATATAGAAAAAATATAAATTTGAACGTAGCGGGATTTAAACCTACACTTTTTTCAAACATGTAAATAATTAATTTCATCGAGTGAAGATCGAACCCATTACCATGACGCTTATATTAAGATACTGTCCCGCTGCGCCACGATTTACTCAATGACATTTGTTTAGCTTCACGCTGTATCCTCGCACACAGTAGGCTAGGCAGAGGGAACCTAATGTCAAAACACTCCGCTCCACTCCGAAAGTGGCGACATTTAACGCCGCACTTTGCCTCGTTACCATAGGGAGAAATTGAAAATAATAAATGTAATTTCCTCGAGCGGGAATCGAACCCACGACGTATCGCATTCACATATCCACGCTTGTGACAATAATTCACAACAATAATGCATAAAAACAATAAGTCAATACGTAATTGTGAACTGAAAGTCGTCAGACGTAATGTGCTAAGCATGTTACGAGGGTCCTGTAATATTTGTATTACGTCACACGCTTATAAAACTCTGTTTAGAATTCGGCTTTTATTTCCATTACTTTTTTTAAATTTACGCAGAGTTTATGTATTAGAGGTAGAGGCAGCGGAACCTAGCAGAGGGAACCTAGTGTTAAGACACTCCGTCTCCGTCCCCACTTTCTGCCGGATCAGGCGTTGCATATTGAGTACACAATAATCCACACCTCCAAGTGGGAATCGAACCCACAACCGTCACTTACAATCATGTCATGCTTGTGCCACTGCGCCACGACGGCTTTTATTTAACATAGTTCCACTACTTCGTTTTTTTTTCTTTATGTTTAAAGGGTCAACTTGTAATGTAATTTAATAATAATTTGACCCACTTGTCATACTTGTATTATCATGAAACCATCAAATTTAACAGTAATACTTGACAGCTTAGGTAATATGGTGTCTTCAGAATGTGCTGTTGCTGGAAACCGAAGGTGGAATGTCTTCCTGAGATACCTGAGTAAAACCATTCTTTCGACCATTAAGTTGGGGCTGTTCATTTCTCGTGGTGACTAGGATCTAAAGAGGGCTGATGGGACCCTTAACCTGTTTTTTATTTTGTTAGCTTTACGCTGTGCCTTGAACATAGCAGAGTGGGTAAAAAAACCTGGGTACGTATTATTAAGACACTTCGTTCCCCATTAAGACATTTCCGTTCCCAACTTTCCGCCGAATTCTTGAGAAAAAACTGATAAAAACCAAAGAAAACTCAATTTTATAATAATTGTAACAATAATTCTGTATTAATTTTTTTATTAATGCAAAGTAGTCTATTATATATTACTTTTGAATGTTTAATGTTAATTTAATTACATTTTAACACGTACGTAATTTTATTTTGCTTATGATAAATCATTATTTTTAAAGAGATAACCTCTTCCTCATATAACTGAGTAGAAAAACCGGTCATGTGCGATTCGGACTCGCTTATCGAGTGTTCCGTACTAATTAATGATTGGAGGGCGAAATTTGAAAGTTGACTCTCTCTCTCTTTTTGGCATCAAGCTTTATCATATCCAGTAGTCAGTCCAGTCCTCCGTCACAAATCTCATTTAAAATAACCCGCAATTTCTTTTATTTTTGGGCTAAACAACAAACTGTTAAAATATAGTTCTAATTGTTTAAGCTAAGATTTATATCTTTGTGAGTGATTATAAAAGACTTAAAAATAAAGTTTATTATTAAAAACCAGAGAAGTACGAGTCGGGCTCGCCCACTGAGGGTTCTGTATAAAAATTTGAGTTTTATTGAAGTTCAAGCTAAGCTTGGCCACAGCCCTTTCATCTGAAACATCACACGAACTAGCGGCTTTAATACCAAATTTTGCCCACCTTTTAAGGCCTATAATTTTTTACATTACAATGTTCATAATTTTATAATAAAAATTTAAATTTCAACTTGATATTTCCATGCCTTTCTGAGATAGAGAGACTCTTGAGAGACAGGCAGACGGATGGATGCCTTAAAAGGTACAGAACCCAAAAATAAAAAAAATATATAAAAAACATATATCAATTCAAATAATAAAAATTATACTCCGGACATTGCATCTTTATAATTTTTACAATCGTCTCGTGTATCTTGTATCCTTTGAGTTATTAAGGAATCTTACCGTTGTTGTTGCTGCTGATAAGCAAGGACAACGTTCGCTGCAAGATTTTTTACTGTTTGGTTGCATATGTTTCTTCTTTCTTGTAGACTGATAGTATCAACATAATAATCTTTCATTTTTAATGATTCGAGCGCAACAATAAAATATGAAGAAATAAATGTATGATGCTGCTATCAGCACAAGAAAAGTAGGACGCTTCTTAAAAAGAAGTATAAAACGGTTTAACAAGTGACGTTGCATCTAATCTATATATAAATATACAAAGCTCAGCTCAGAGCTCGCGGAGTATATATATTTTACAATATTATAACTTTATCATATTTCAGGTTATAAGCACGGTAAAGTTTCTTGGAAATTAAATCTCTTTGAATTTATATTTTACCGAGACTTCTCAGCAGAACTGTCTTCCGAAACGGTGGTGGCTTCCTATATAGCAGTTAATATGATATATTTATGTAACTTGACGATTCAAAAATGGCTTAATTGGATAAAAAATATTTTAAATTAGATTTAGATTTTACTCTAAAGGTTACAGGTTCAATTAAGGCTTGAACTTTTTCAGAATTTTGAAACTGCGTTTCATAATGTATTGGATCGTGCAATTTGTAATACTTAGACGTGAGGTCTGTAAAGCTTCCTTTCAAAAATGCTTTCAAAACAATAAGTTTATAAGAATTAAGGTCACTCAGTATTTGAAATGATTTGTCAAAATCGACAATGGTTAAGCTCTTTGTTTCCATTTTACTTCACATGCTCGTAATTACCTTTAGAATTTTTAGAGATACTTAAATTAATAAATATATTAAGATGCTTCGTGTTTCACGCAATTTTCATAGAACGTAATTTTTTTTTTCAGCTTCACGCTGTATCCCGCATGTAGCAGGGTAGGCAGAGGGAGTCTTGTGTAAATATACTCCGTTCCTCCCTTTCCCTCTAATTGTGAAGGCATTGCGTTGAGTGGCGGAACCCAACGCCGCGTTTCAACACTTCGACACTAGAGCGAATAAATGAAAAAAATAAATATTAATAAAAATATTAAATATTTAATTTTTTGATTGGGAATCCAGTCCACAACCTATCGAGCTCACAGTCACGTGCTTTTACCAATGCGCCACGACTGGTCTTTTACTTAATTAATATATTTATAGAAAATAGCCTAGATTAGTTTTTCATTTTCGCCACTCGAATAGAGTGTCTTAACATTATTTTTTTTGTCTTTCATACTATGCAGTAAAAGTTCGAAGCTTCCTTCGTCAGATAAAATACGGTTTCGGATATAAAAACCATTATCTAAGTGGAAATTATATACCTACATATATTTATATCGCACTACTCAATCACTGTATGTAAAAGTAATTGTTTGATATGTAACCACAAGCTGCCAGAATTTGGCGTGGGGAACTGAACTGGCTTAACACTAGGTTCCCAAGTTCCTTCTGCGCATCCGATCTGGTGAAAAAAAATCAACAGAACCCTCCCACTCCGACGGTCAAGATGGATCGCTCAGATAATTTTATTAACAAATTGTCTTTTGTACTAGTAAATGTAAATGTTTTGCGAAATAAGTCTCAATAGCGCTTCAATGTCCACTTGCGAAACGAAAAGCGGAGTATGGTCGTAATTAGAAATATTAGTGATGGATCTAATAGTGGCAGTTGTGAGTTTGATTTCCACGCGGGATTTTTTTTATTAATTTTCGCTCAGAAAGAAAGAAAACGCGGCGTTGAGTTTCGCCACACAACACGAAGTTCCCCCGAAAAATAAGAAAAAAGTGAAATAAAAATCGGGCAAGTACGAATAGGGCTCGCCCACCGAGAGTTATCCTGGACAAATCAGGGTAGGCAGAGGGTACCTACCCAGTGTTGCGTACCTAGTGTTAAGACACTCCGTTCCCACGTTTCTTAATATGATGATTGTACATTTTTAATTATATGTGAAGAAGGAATTTTAATATGTAATTCTTGCCTACTCTGCTCTTAAGCTTAAAAAAACAAACGCTGTCGTACAATTTGACATATTGAGGTTGGGAGTGAACAAATTCGTGTAATGACAGACAGTAAAGGGATGTGACAATACCTAATAATATCACGGTATATATAATCTGACCTTTCTTTTTTAGTTTTTTTAGAGGTGTGCTTTCAGGATAGCTTTCGATATTTTTTAATCTAATATTTTTTTAAAATAGCATACTCCAACAGACGCGAAAGCAAGAATCATACTGCATAAAAGCGTAAAGCTTGTTTCAACCGACCAAATTTACGTGGCATTCCGAAAAACTGTACATTTGTACGTCCCGGTGACATGTAGCGGGGCACCAGAACACATAGGCAGAAAATGGGACAGTCCCGTTCTAAGCGAGATGTCACGCTTGTATACACAGCGTGAAGCTGAAAAAAAAATTTTATTTCGATATTTGAGATCATTATCATCAAATCCAGTCTACCATTAACTATGTCACTAAAGGCGGTAATTTTTGTGTGAAAAAGATAAGATATATTTCTAAAAGTCAATGTTATACCTCTAAAACATTCTTATAACTCAATGTTGCACAGATTATGTAAAAACATGTAAAATTACAATTTCTGTACAATGGGTTTGAAAAAAATGATTTTTATCTGTGAACTCTTAAATCTTCGTAAATCTTTTGTTGTTTTTTTAATTTTGCAATAACCTACTGCACTGGTTTTGTTACTAATAAAAAAAATACTGCAGGTGTTTTTTTTTAATCACATTGTACATACTGTCTAATAGTATCGAAAAAGAACAATAAAAAACTACACAATAATACCAGTCGTGGCGTTCGAGCCTCACTCAAGAAAAATTAAATATTTATTTAAATTTATATATTTATTTCTTTCTCTGAAGTAAGGTAAGCAAGGTTCAGTTCCGTCAGTCAACACACAATGCCGCCTCCTGAATATAGCGGAAAGTGGGGAACGGAGTTTCTTAACACAAGGGTTCCCATTGATGCTTCTTACATTAATATAAATATAAATATTTAATGTCAAAAGTAAAAAAAATAAACAAAAAAAACTGATTATTATATTTTTTTAATCCTTATATATGAAGTAGGCAGTGGGAAATGTTCCACTTGTCATCGACTAGAGGAGTATTACAAAATTCTTAAATATAAACATTGCGAGGCCAGTCGTAGCGCAAGAGCACAAAGTGCCACTGTAAAATCGACTGATTGTGGGTTCAATCCGAGGAAATGAAACATTTATTTACATTTATATTTTCATTTCTTCGCTCTGGTGTCAAATCGCGGCGTTGAATTCTGCCACTCAACACGCAATGACTCCTGAATGTGGCGGGAAGTGGGGAACGAAGTGTCTTAGCACTACCACACTACATTTCCCTCTGGCTACCCTGCTTTGTGCGGGATACGGCGTCAAACTGAAAAAAAATAATATTGCACCCATAAGCATGACACCCAAATCCACTTTCATCGCTGATAGATCAGCATCAATTGGAAAATTTGACTACCTACATATATTTCTCAAAATTTAATTTCTAAAATGACGTAGTTCTGGGAGCCCTGGGATCTCAGCTTATACAGCATGTTGAACAAAGATAATCTGTTAAGACACTAGGCTCTGATCTTTCAACACAAATTTGAGACTTTGCGTGTGTGGCGCAACTCGACGCCGCGCTTTGTTTTGTACTAGAATGGTAAATTGAAAAAATTAAATAGTGCCATTCTTCAGCGTGTGAATCGAACCTATAATCAATTACTGTCATCCGTTATTCCACTCCACGGTAACCTTATGTAACATTTTTTTTAGTATATAACATTTTTTTAAATTTAACCTACAAAAAGGTTTTCATAAGCACACTTCCACAAAATACAGAGAGCATAGATAGATCCCTCCATTATATTCTTTCAACACAAAACTGTGGATCTTAACGCCGCAGTTTATTCCAACGTTTTAGACGGCAGCTCTGCTGGGAAGAGCCGGCAGTAAATTTAAAAGTTGCTCTTTTCAGTATGTTGTTATCGCTTTACATTGCCCATATACAGCGTGAAGCTAAAGCAAGGTCAAAAGATTAAAGGGAACCTAGGCGGTGTTAAGACCGTTTCCATTAAGACGCTTTGTTTCCCCACTCCCTCCTGAGTTCTTGAGATGTTACGTGTTGAGTGGTTAAACTCAACGCCGCGCTTTACCAGAGCTAGAAAATGAAAATATTAAATATCTCATTCTTCCGAGTGGGAATCGAATCCACAACTGCCGCGTTTATGGTGTGCTTGAGCATCTCCGCCACGATGGCCTTACTTAACTCTCTTATACTATATTCGAGATGACATCACGTTTTTTAAGATGCATTACATCGCAATTTCATCCCCGTTGTATTCAACCAAATTAAAACGGTCTCGTGTCTTATACTAAAAGTTTCTTAGGAAAGATCAATTTAAATTGGTCGGTTCATCTCGACAGAGGTTAAAAGCGTGAACTATGTATGAACGGTGAACATTCTCTTCCAATAGTCAAAGCTAGATAGTATAGTTGCGACGGTCGGTTGATTTTAATTTTTTTCAATTTCAATTTAAAAAAATATATAACTAAAAAAATATATATTCTTATTTTATAAAAATTGCGTGGTTTTTATTTTAATTTTTTTTTGTTTTTTTTTTCAATTGGATTTGTAGGGCGGCTGTATAGTGTTAAGTGCGTGTGATTAATGTTTTTTGTCTGTTTTAGCTGTGACGTATTGGAAAAAAAACAAGGTAATTTTTTTTCTTTTCTATACGAATTAATTAAAATGAATTTGTTTTAAATAAACCAACTCTAGTCTAGTGCGGATTCAAATATGTAGTTATGTAAAGTTTTATGTGTAATTTTTTTTATTTCTCTACATTTCGCATTTCTTTTAAACTTATACGTATTATTTTGTGTTTTTTCTATTTTAGTGCGTTTTTTAATATAATTTTCCTTTTTTATCAACGTTGGTATGATATGTTACATCAGTTTAAACTAACTTAATCAAGCTACTTCCTAGGACTTGTAATCTACCGGATATATCATTAGTTTACTTGTAGACTGTCAATATACAACTTTCGTTACTACCGCGATTAGAACTGGTTCTAATTCATAATTAAATTAAAATTAAGATTATTCAATAGCCATGAAATTAATAAATTTGTTATTTTTAATTTATTTTCTAATTTAGTAAATAAATGTAAAATTATTGGTATTGTAATTATAGTAAGAAACTACTCTCTCTTAACTTCTTCTACTTACTAACTTCTCTTACTACTCTTAATTTAAAAATTAATAAATAAATACTAATCATAATGACGATTAATGATGGCGCTCAATAATTTATTATATTTTATATAATCTAAATTGATGTATTCATGTAATTCTATAGTTGTAGGTTCAAATTTTCTTTAAATAAAAAAAAGTATTTCAAATAACAAATAACGGCATGACTAGAGAAAGCTCGACGTTTTACTCTATCTAATCAATATAGAGAATGGAGTGTCTGGTCACTATAATATCTCTATTACAAAGGTTAATACAATAAATTGATTAAGATATAAAACAATATATACGTATATTATGTTTATGTTTAATAAAAAGCCTCCAGCATCATTGCTTGGAGCTCTTACATATTTTGCTTGACCTTTGACTTATGTTGGGTGCAACTTTTGTTTAGTAATCACATATGCCTCGAGTTGTAGTGGTTATAATATCGTGAGGTATTTATACATCCCAAGAAATCCGATGGAAAGTGAGAAACAGAGTGTCTTAACACTAGGTTTCTAGGTGTCTTGGCCTACCCTGTTATATGCAGGATACAGAGTGAAGCAAAAAAATATTTTTATTGATATTTTATTAACGATTACAGATGAAAAAGATAAAATATTTACTTACTACAATACACTGCATAAATAGTTTATGACAAAAATTTTAATATATTTGCAAAATTTGGCGGCACACTTTTGAAATTTGGCGGCACATAAAAGGTTATAGGAGCTGAAGTGACTTTAGGGTTAAGATACTTAAGTCACTTCCTACAAACGCCGGTGCATGAGAAGTTATAAGTTTTTAGTAGTATACTTTGTAATTTTTTTGAGGCCAATGCGACAGTTGTAGGATCGATTCCCATTAGAGAGCATTTTTTTTTTTCATTTTCCACATGTTTCCAACATGCAATGTCAAAATGGGTGAAAAACGGTAACGGAGTGTCCTAAAAGTAAATTTTTTTACTACCTACCCTGTTATGCAATTTTTTTTATACAGAAATTGTAAAAAGTTATTTACAACAATAGCTTGAGAAAAATCTTTATCTTTGTACGATTTACGATTCTTAGACGTATATTGATTGATTTATTCATACATTCTATTGTTTATACATTTCGACTTTGGCTCTGGGTTCGGTTTCAGATTAGGGAATAAAATATTTCATTTTGTCGCTGTGGCAACACTGTTAAGCCAATCAACGCAACGCAATATCTCGGAAATTGGGTGGAAAATAAGAAATGGAGTGTCTTAACACTAGGTTCCGACTGCTTATCATTATATAAAAAAAAGAATTGAACTGGTTACCACTGTTTAATTAGAGAGAACTACAGTCTAATATATTATGAACTGGTTATCTCGATGCGACCTGTCATTCCAGCTGAGGTCGTGACAAAGGAAAATGTATAAAAGTTAGTATTTTGATTTATTATAAGCGAATATCCTTTCACTTTGTACCTACATATATATTCTGTGTTGACAAAAGTAAAATATAATTCGAAAACTGCTTCTCTGTATCTCTTAATATTTATTTACATCTGATATTAGTGGGAATCAAACCCACAACCGTTGCACCGTAAGCGTACAGTAAGACGCTGAGCCTTATGTGTGCCTTGTGATTTTTCATACGCAATTTTAATATTTAAATTTGCCTATACGTTAATTCAACCTTAACGAAAAGTGCGAACTTATGTTTCGTCAAAACAAATATAAATTAAACAAACAGTAATGTAAACAAAAATATATTTAGAAATATAGCTGTGCGTGAAATATATATGGGATTTTTCTGACGAGAGACCGATATTTTTTTTTGATCATTTATACTTTTTTCTTATTAATTCGTATAATTATAACAAAAATCTAAGTAAAACGGGGAACGGAGTGTCTTAACACTAGGGATCCTAGGTTTCCGGATATAACGTGGTAGCTGATTTATTTAACTAAAAATTTATGTGAATCCGCTACCATATCAATATATTATCCCCTTTGTCCAAAGAGACCACGATATTCTTTTATTGAAAGGTAAAACATACAAAATGTTTCTCACTTAATTCTAAAAGAACCGTGTAAAAGACTTTCATAGAATCGTGATATTTACCATGACATATGACATAATAACGGTAAAAGTAGTGAAAGTGATCAACGAACTGTGAAATTTTTAAATACCTCGTTTAACTTTAATTAAGATTTAATTGTGATTTGATCTAATGGTATTTAATTTAGGCAGTTTTTAGGGTTTTTAGAAAACAGTTCACAAGTGTAATTAGAGAGAAAATAGTCATTGATAGTAACGATGTCTTTTTTTTATTTCGCGGCGTTGAGTTACGTCAGCTTACACGCAATGTGTCTGAAATTATGAAATAACAACTTTTGTGTTAAACTTTTGTATATAAATACGCGAATATAAAAAATATAGAAATATATCTACGGAATATAAGTTTTATTGAGTTTCACGCTGTATCCCGCACATAGCACGTGCCCTATTTTAAAAAAAGGGAATGAAGTGACTGACTGAGTTACATATAAAAGACGGGCGAAATTAAGCAACGTTACTTGGTGAGTGTAGAGATAGGTAGGAGATATGTAGGAAGAATTGGGAGAGGGTATCCCGTAACTCCAACGGGAACGGAAAAAAAGATTTTCCGTTTTATAGTCAACACAAACGAAATTACGGGCTGAAACTTGTCCTTTATATTTACCTTAGTTAAATTTGATTTGCTATTAGAATTTTATAATACAGTGAGTATTTACAAAAAGCATTTATTAACCTATAATATTAGCTGTAATGTACTAAAAATTGATAAATTCTATATTAGCACATTCATCTTTACTAAGCTGTCAATCCTTGACCGATTTATGATGATTGATGATTTGGAGATGGTGACAAATGAAATTTTGTGTGGCGTAAGCGGTATGTACTAGATAGTCGTGAGTACATATCTAATTTAGGGGAAATATTTTTGAGGCCAACGTGGGGAAATTGAATAACGTTTTAGTTTAAAGTATATGGTTGTGGGTTCCATCACCATTCTGGACACGAATAAAAAACAAACAAAGTTAGTTAATAAAGTTAAGTTAAAGTTAGTTAATAGTTTTCGTTTCTCCGCTGTAGACAAACCGCGGCGCGGAGTTCCTCTATACATGGCATGCAATGTCTCGAAAATTCGGCGAATAGTGGGGAATAGAGTATCTTAATACTAGGTTTATTCTGCCTATCCGAATATCCGAAAAAACAAATATTACAATTTTCGCCATAAGGTATACAAACAGACAAATTCTTATATTATTATATATCGATGTTTCTATTGTTTGAATATTTTATGTAATATAAGTTAAAGGTCAGTGATAAGAGTTATTGTTACATGACAGGTCAGCATCTTCGCCAAGTTTAGTGTATACTTTCTCTAATGGCCATACTGCGGTTGTTGATGTTTGAAATTTTCATCTTGTATGGGCTCAGTGATCGTTTCAAAGTAAAAATATAAGTAGAAACTAGAGCTTTGGTTTTCTTTTTTCTAATTCACTTCACGTTTTATCCCGTATAAAACAAGAGGGAAGGAGGGAAGTGTTAAGGCAATCCCTTAGTTTGTTACCGGAGTATGGAAATGAAAATAATGCATTTCTTTGCGTGTAAATCGAACGCATAACCCTCGCGTTTACTGTCAGACTACAGGCTGCTGCGCTATGACGGCTTCTTTTAACTACTTAATATAAAAAAAGAATAAAAACTTGACACCCATTTTCAAAAAAGCATAATTTGTCATCAATTATTACAGTATTTAAAAAGGAATGCAGATTTTCATCAATGAATTATAGTAGGTACTGTTTATCATCACATTCAATTCAAAACTCGTCTTAGCTATCTATATAAGGATAGGTCACGGGTCAATTCGACGAGTTTAGCGCTGGAACCTAGAACTTTCCCGTGACCTCTGCAAATTTCTCTGGTTACACTATGTTAATGAAAACAGATGGAAAGACAAACAATTACATATATATGTTTTTACAGCTTCACGCTGTATCCCGCATATAATGAGATAGGCAGAAGGAACAATTAATAAATTCCTGACCTTCCACATACATTTCAAGATCTAGCGTGTTGGATTGTGGAACTCAACGCCGCGCTTTTGCCTATTATCAAGGTAAATTTATATAAGGGCAAGGTAATCCATTCCTTGAGTGGAAATCGAACCCGCAACATGCTACTAGGTACAAAGTGCTCCAATTTCTATGTTTCTAAATAATATATTTTGGTTAAGATGTTATATTGCGACATTACAACAATAGCGTTGGCTAATTGACGGACCTCACGAACCGTTTATATAATGACGTTTGAAATGTTCGAGCTTATAAGGGTCAGTGCACACATTATTATTTTTTTTTTGATTGATATATTTTTGAAATTTTGATATTTTAGGTAAAATGAGCATATGTTTTTGTTTCTTTTATGTATTATCAAAAAAATCGTCCAAAATTGGAGGTTCTTGTAATATATAGCAAAAGTTTCTACATATTACTTACTTTCCATCAATTTTATGTTCAAATTGCTACTGTTGTTTTTGTATCCAAACCAATAAAAATTAAAAAAAATGCAATATCAACGTTTTTAATTTCAGAAAATAGTCTAATAACAATCGGAATCTATTTTTGATTTAACTTGCAAATTTTATATAGAACTCAACGCTGGATGTTAACTGAGAGCATCCCGTATATAATATAAAACCATAAAATGACATCATAGCAACTCCCTTATATATACACATTTAGTTTACATAACAACTTATTATTTAAAAAAAGTGTAATGTTTTAATTAAGCGTATTTAGGTTAATTCATATTTGTTTACTTCATTGCGTGAGAAGGAACATTGTATTACCGTAATTGCAGTTATTTTAAATATTTACAGTATTTTGTTCATTTCCTTTTTAAAATAAGAACAGTTTTATAAAGATGTGCATACATTATATGTATAACACACGGGTTCAAATACCGCTACGTTAAAAAAAAGGATTATACGTTTTCTTACAGGAGGCGCTAAAATAAACGTTTAAGCAAATTCTAAGTTTTTCATACACTAAGAAAATATTTTAATTGCATTAACGAACTCACACAGTAACTCGTATAAATATATGTCATAACGGGTACTTAAACTACACATAAATTATATTAAAGAATGTTATAATCTATCATTCCTATCGCAAATCTAGTTTAAGAAATTCCAACAAAAACCCATTTTTTCTTAATAGTTTAACTTTAACTACGAAATAACGATCAGTTAAGTTTAAATCTCACGCTTGAAATAGTACAATATATTAGAGTAATTGTTTAAACCATCGGTTAAGTTTAACTCACGGGTATAATGAACAATACATGATAAGTCATTTACATCACTCTGTGGGAATTATTGGTGATTGGCGTTTGTATGTATATTGTGTAAAAATTAACAAAAATGATTATATTTATTTAATTTAAATAAAAAAAAATGTGAGTCAGACTTGGCCACAGAAGATCCCGTACCAATTTAAGGATTGTAGGTCAACGCAAAGTGCAACTTATAGAAGTTTTCAAGCTTAAGCAGCTCAAAGAATGCACAATTTTTTATGACTGTGTGAAACAAACTACAATTAGAGGTTAGAAATGTTTTTTTTTAGAAAAGGGTAAATTTTTGATACCTATGTATTTTCACTTCTTGGAATTTTTCGTTTATTTATGTGTTACGTTCTTATTTCGTGATCCTAATTTCATAACTATAGAACGTGTATGTAGACCTGACTAACCTATTAATTTTAGATACCCTGAGTGGTCTCGAGATTTATGGTGATGACAGACGGACAATCGGACTATAAAGTGATCCTACAAGAGTCCTATTTTCCCTTTGATGTACAGAACCATAAATTATATAACTCCATATGATTTATTTGTTATTTACTTTATAGAGTCACATGACAGTTAAATCATATATTTCTACTTCACTTAAAAACTGATAATACTCTATTACAAATATTTGGCCCTTAGCTCTATATTATTATTTATATTACAACATTTGCAAACTTATATTTTAAAGCTAAGTGATGCCTAAACGAGTTTTATTTATATAAAAGCACATATCTAATTCAGCAGATATTTTTTCTTTGTAATCTTTTAAAAAAACAAAATAAAATAATAAATAAATTTACCTAAAAGATTTTTTATACGAGACTACACCAATGTATATGTAGCCTTATATAACGATGTAGAGTATGGATCGTTAATGCTTAAAATCGTCAGTCTCTTTTTGATACAAACAGAAATACATTTTTTATTATGTTTTACTGAAACAAAAACCTTGAACAAAACGTTCAATATTTTAAACTATTTTCACGGAGTTTAGTTTATTTTAATATCATTTATTTTATTATCAAGAAAACCCATGCGACAATGCAAGTGTAAAATTAAACGTGAATTATACTTATTTAGAAAACGTATAAAAATTTTAACGTAGCGGGACTCGAAGCCGCGCCTCCAGAAAACCGACGAGGCGCTCTGACCACTAAGACATACTCTCCCACGTGAATAATTTTTCTCTTTCTGGTAGCATAACAAAGAGCGGTGTTAAATTTCGTTAGTAACATGTTATATGTTGAAAATAAGGCTGCGTATGCGGAAAGTAGTGTCTTAACACTGAGTACCGTGACGATAAATAAAACTAAAAAGTTAAACATCAGTCACCGCGTCGCTTTGCTATATTTAACCCAGTTAACTTAACCGATATTACATCAAAACAATAGTTATGTATTAGATGGTTATAAAGAAATTTTCTCACACTCACTGTGCTTAATCGTGCGTTGTGATAGTAATATTATCTCTATATCGTTCGAAATAAGATTTATAGTGATAGAGTAATTGATTTTGATTGTCTGTGAATCGATAGTAAAAAACCGGACAAGCGCGAGTCGTGCTCACCCACCGAGGGTTCCGCACAAAAATTGGAGGTCTCGAGCTTTTTCTGAAATTCATGATTTGCCTAGAAAGAGCCGCCCTTGAACTACTATAAAGCTATATTATGTTTAGGGTTTAACCACAAATTTATAGTTTTAATTTTTTTCTAAACTTGTGCTATCTGTAGAAACTAGGTGCCAAATTTCATAATTCGATTTATTTTGTACTTATGGAGTAGAAATACGCGTTTTTTTGCTGCTTTATAAACGGGCATATATTTTTAAGTAAATGTAGGAATATTTTTTTAAGGAAATCATGGGGCAGCAGATCTGAATGTAATATTTGAATTCCAATTCGATATCTCCAAGCGTTCCTGAGGCTCTTGACAGACAGACCGACAGACGAACGAACAACAAAAGTGATCTTGTAACGGTTCTTTTTTTCCTTATAAGGTACGGAACCCTAAAAATAGCTAAAAATAACTTAGATTGACATATGTATGTATCTACTAAGTTTATTAGGGGATTGATAAATAAAATTAAATTAGTGGTGAAATTCAACGCTGCGCGTTGTCTCGACACTAGAGCTAAGAAATAATAATAATAAAAACTTAAATAAATATTTCATTTCGTCGAGTGGGGATCAAACCTACAACCAGTCGCGTTTACAGGCACACCTTGTGCCCAATACGCCAATACTGGCTCTATTTATTTAGTAATTAAGACTACTCAAGTACTAACTCTATACTTAATAGTTATACCAAATCTAGATTCTATGCATATCCTATACAAACATTACTACAAGCGTTTGTTTTTCTCGCTTGCAAAACTGCAGTGTGCAACACCTTCGTTGCTACGTAAGAAATTTAAATTGCCTTCCCATAGCCCAGAGGTAAATAAGGTACATGATTTAATGATATAGAGCGGAGGTCACTAGTTCATTAGATTTTTTTAGCGAGTAAGCTTTGCAAGCACTTAATTTTCACTTTAATTTAAAAGAAGATATTATGAAGTGAGTAGCTGTTATGGCGCAGCGGCACAGTACTTGAGTGTAACAGCGACGGTCGTGGGTTCGATTTTCCCTTTCGTTCTTGTAACAAGACAAAAATGAGTCACGTCACTCAACATACAATCATCAGTCAGTAACACTGTGTTACCCTTACCTATGCGTGATGGTGGAATTGACAAGAATTTTTCTCCATATATCCCACGTCAAAGTTAAAGTTAAAAAGTCAAATCTAGGTCAATCGGTCAATCAATAACCAGTGGTTTTATAACAGATGTATGTATTTTCTGACATTTCCAACTAACATACTAATAGAAAAGTAATACAATTCCATTCATTTCGTACTTTCGATCATTCGTTAGTAGATCTTTACATAACATTGCCATATAAGGAAGATCCATCTGTCATATGTTTGATACATTGTATTATACAAGTTATTTGTGACAATTGACATTCAAAGTTATATAATATTACGTTGTTATTTTGTAACCTTTTGTGTGCTTCCCTCCCACGCTAGCAGCGGATTTTAATACCGAGTGAAGACATTTTTCAATGATTAGCTTCTGTTATACTTATATTAGTTGAGAGTAGTGGAGCAGAGATAGCGTCTGACTGTAAGCGATGGTTGTGGGTTCGAACCTTATTGGGGGAATTATTATATGTATTTATTTTCAATAGTCCGTTCTTGTAGGAAGTTGTCCCAAGTAATATTTCAAATAAAACTGGGGACCACCGTATAAAGTTTAATCTCCGTTTTATATAAATAATTACCATAAAATAGACTCTTGGTCTAGATTAGAAACACCATGTATAAATCACCTTGCTTGGTACAAATAATGTTAATTTCAATTTAAATAGATATCCTTATACAACTACACTAGAATGTTTTGAAAGCAAATTTAAATTTTACCTGTAAATTGGAGAAGCTCTCACGCTTCCTATTGAGTGAAAGTCAATGCAGTACTTCCGGTTGTACTGTTTTCTTACTTTACATTAATATAATATAGGCTGCTGTGTTTGTATTCATATTATATTGACATTTCGTTTTATATTTGATTGTTTAATATAAAAGAGCCAAGATAATTAGGATAATTTATGAAAATTATATTTGAAATTTAGTTTTCAGGCCTTGGTGGCGCATGGCTTTGAGGGTGTGACTGTAACGTGACGGTTGTGGGTTCGAACTCCACTCGAGGGAATAAATTATTGCTTATATATAGAAATTACAGTAAATGACGCAAATAGCCCGGCGTTGAGTTCTGCCACATCACACGCAACGTCTCGAAAAATTCGCCGGAAAGTGGGCAATGGAGTGCCTTGACATACAACGTCAACCTGATTTTTTTATCTAAGAAATTATAGTAATAGATTCAAACGCAATAGTTAATATTAAAATCTCACTTAAACTCACATTTTCATTTGTTTCGTGACAGTAAATAAATGAAAATTGAAAACAAAGAGTGACAAGGTTCTTTCCATCAAAGCTGCGAAAGAAACATACGTGAAAAAGCTTATTGCTTTAAAATTATTACGTTTTTTTTCGATTGTAATTTATCTTAATACAATTTTTTTTAATGGACCAGTCGTTGCTCAGGGGCGCAAGTGTGCGTTTGTAAACTTTTGGAGAGGGTGTGGGTTCGGTTCCTACTCGCTCTGGTAACAAGGTGTAGGGCGGTGTTAAGTTCCCCTACTCAATACGCAACGTCTTCAGAATTCGGCGGAAATCATATAAGACTTTTTTTAATCAAAATTATTTGAATAGTGGAGAGGAGGAGGAGGAGTGGATTTTTTTTAAATCTTTTTTTAAAAATGGAGTGTCTTAACATTAGGTTCCCACTGCCTACTCTGCTATGTGCGTGATACAGCGTAAAGCTACAAAAATCTATTCAACATTTTGTATACATACATATACTACTTTTCTAAAAAAAATGCAAATCATTCATCAATTGAATACAAGAAACTAATGACAATCTTTATGATATAACCCTTTCACCAAAACTACGGTAATATAAAGTATATATTCATACATATATACATACATATATAGAAAATTACATAAATCTCACTTATTTACTATGTTATAATGTGCTATGTTGTGCAATACCATGCGTATGCGCAGACGAGCGTTTAATTTAATTTTTGAAATAATTTACATTATTCATAAAAAAAATGTATTGTAATTTTTTTTTAAAGTAATTAGGTATTAGATTAATTTGCATTTAAAGGTAGGTAAGTAAACATCATGCCGTTGTATATTTTTATAATCGAATGTCTTTCAGCTTCACGCTGTAACCCGCAAATAGCAGGGTAGGCAAAGGGAACCTGGGAATCTAATGTAATTAAAATTTTCATTGAATAGATCTAATAATATATTTTTACGCAACGCTAGTCTGTGTCATTCAACCTTCGCTATTTAATCGCAGGTCACGCATTCAAAAATATTATTTAAAGCAAAACTTTTCTAATACATTATTATGCAATTTTGTATTGTATCGTATTTGTTATTGAAATTTCATATCATCTCATGACCAAATCATCTTTGAAAATTGTTTATATATTTAGTTAGTTATTGGTTATGGTACAGATAGTCTTGTAAGATTACCATTTTTATAAAAGTAATCTTATTATGACTTTAAATGGGTAGTTGTGGGTACGATTCCCACGCAGAGAATGATTTATATTTTAAATATTTTTAATTTTTTTAGTTTGCATAAACAAAGCGCGGTGTTGGCTTTACGAAAAAGGGGGGGATTTTCCATCCCAATACAAAAACAAAATACTTGGAACACAGACAGATACGTTTTTTTAGCGTCCCGCTATATCCCGCAGAGTAGGCAGAGGGGGCTTACTGTTTAGACACTCCGTTTCCAATTTTTCGCCACATCCTATAGACATTGCGTGTTGGGTGACGGAACTCAACGCCGCGCTTTGTCTCGACACTAGAGCGAACTGGAACGACTGGCCTTATACAATTTTATAGTACTCGCAACAAGTATTTGTAATATAATTTTTACAATGTTAGGCAATAGGGCACTCTGTATATTGGAATGTCATCACTTGAGCTAACGATGCACTCTGAATGTGAAATGTCGAAGGTCTCGAAGATAATTTTACTATTAAATATTATTTTGCTATTAGTATAATATGAGGGCATATTATTTTAATGTTCCAAGTGCTAAAATTTAAGACCAGATATTTTGAAATTTTTAACAATGTATTGTTTATTTTAAAAATCTGTGGATTCTATGTGTCTCTGTATTAATCGTGGAATTACTATGTATATGCGTTATTGTTACGTAAATGTAAGCGCGGTGTCTGTGGATTCGATTCCCCTCTAGGGTTTCTCTACTCTCGTAGACAGAGCGCAGAGGTCAGTTCTGCCCTCTGAACGCAATTAATCAAAAGTTGGGCAGAAAGTGACGTACGGAGTGTTTTTCAAATTAGGTTCTTCTAAATACACCGTCTTACTCGCATTTTTTCAGTTACAGAAAGAACTTGGGAACTCAGTGTTAAAATAATGGAGTATTTTAACACTGAGTTCCCAAGTTCCCATAAGACATTTCCATTCTACACTTTCCGCCGAATTATTGAAACAATGCGTGTTGCGCATTGTTGCTAGAACGAAGAAATGAAAATATCAAATATTTCACTTCTTCGAGTAGGAATCGAACCCACAACCTATCGCATTACAGCTCACATACATACTTACATACATATATATATACATACTGACTGACGTTAAATGATGGTACATTGCGTAAATCTTAAGTAATTGTGTATTGTGCGGGTTCGATCCCAGCGCGCTTATCGCGAAACAATGGAGCTTATCAAAGCTACTAATTAGACCTTGACACGGTTGATTTTTTTTGTCTTCCTTCTTATTTAAATGCGAATTTGATTAATTATTTTGTTAAATCTTTTATTTTAAAGATTCTTTTATATTGTTTCGTTATTACATTATAGATAATAGATAAAAAAAATAGTGGAATGTATGATTGTACGTGAATGGGTACAATAGTCTTTTTTACATTTAGGTTGACCTTTCTTAACTGACAGTAAATTAGTTAAAAATTAGATAGGTTAGAAAAAAGCTAAAAGTGATTGTGACTCAGTTCTGACTTTTCATAACTATGTATCGAACACGATGAGTGTGGATTCCATTTTAATAATTTAGCTTTTTAATTTTAACTAAAAGTATTATAACAAGTTGCATAGCGTACTGACTGTAAACGCGACGGTTGTGAGTTCGATTCCCATGCAGTTGAATTAACTACTTTCATTTTCACGCTTTGGTATTAAGATAAAGCGCTACCTTGAGCTGCGCCGCCCAACAAGAAATGTCTCAAAAATTGATTTGCGGGGAGTGGGAGAGGGCAGCGGAGTGTCTTAACACGCTACACGCGTGATACAGCGTGAAACTATAAAAACATCATCACAATCAAAATAGTTCATTTTTTTAAAGATAAACTATGTTTTAATAATTACTAATACATGTTATAAATCTGACATTTCTTTTTTACAGATGATGCGGTGGTGTTTGCTAGCACTTAGCGCCATGGTGGCCCTTTCCAGTGCTGTTGACACTTCTTCTAGATTCCGTAAGTATTCTATTCACTGATGGGACAACCTTAATAGGAAAGCTTTAAATTTGTTTTTAATGCTTTTTTGGTGCAATATAATGTATGGTAATTATTTTAAATTCCCAGCCCTGGTACGACAAATTACGACGTTGGATTCTAGGATTCAACACGGTACGTTTCTAAAATAGGCAAAAACTGGAGAATGGAGTGTATTGACACTGATTTTTCTTTGTCTTCTCTGTTATATGTAAAAAAGCATACAATAAAAATAACTTGGAGACTTGAGATTGAGGAAAATTAAACACGCTACCGTATTATTTAATGATATTTCGCTCATAAAGTATTTCTTTTAAAGCAAAAGAATGCATGTAGCTGGGTAGACAGAGGGAACCTAGTGTTATGATAGGTACTCCGTTCCCCTCGCACCGTTTAATTTTAGAGACACTGTGTATTAAGTAGCGAAACTCAACGCCGCTCTTTGTCTCACTGCCAGAAGTAAGAAACAAAAATAATTATAATAAATTATTTTTGTTTCTTACTTCTTTTATATTTTTATCTTTTATATTTGTTTTTCCCTTTTTTAATATTTATTACAAATGATTAAACAAATAATTATATCATCATATTTAAAGTTTTAATTAGATTCTTAATTGCATATTATGTTATATATTTTGTGTAACATATCTTCTGTGTAACTGTAAAATATAAAAATCACAAATTTAATGTAAATATTTTTACAGAACCGAAAAGGCCTAGGATTGGTACGTACATTATAGGACAGAGGTGTTGACATTACTTTATTGAAATAGAAACATGTTATAATGCAATTTAGTAATAGAAAACTACAAAAATATTAAAGAATTTTAAAAAATATATTATAATTTCAAAAAAACGATTCACAGGCACCGAACCTGAGGACTTTGTTCAAAAGTCGTTATAACATGTAACATTTCAACTACACGCTGAGTAACACGCAATTTTGACATTATTTACAGTATGAACGCTTCACTTGGGTGCATCCAACTTAATGAGACTAAAAATGATGATGATGATGAATGATGACAAAATTAATGACTAATTATAGTTTAAGTGTCATTAAATATAGTTTTATTGGCATCTCCCAAATATAGCGGGTTAGACAACGTTGAAATACCAAGTGTTAATTTGTTAGGATACTAATTTCTTTTATTATGCAAGTTCATATTTTATGTATCCTTATTATTTCTTATCTTGATCAGAAGAATTTGCCTTATATTTTTCTCCATATATTTTTTTGCGGCGCAGAGAAGTGATAATGTTGCATTCTTTTGATGAGTTGAAAAAATCCTTTCCTGCAAAATTTTAAGTGATTTTTGTTCATATGTGCATTGTACATACATACATATATACAAAGGCATGATAAACTAATATAAAGAAACAATAAATGTGTTTTTTTTTAATTTTTCTCTTACTTTTATTTCTCTAATTTCTAACATTTTCTACTTTTGTTTGTTTTTATTTATATTTCATTTTGAACTAAGAATGCTTTTTTATGTCTTGTTGAGGTATTGTCTTAGGTAATCTATAGTCCATAGTATTAAATCTCTTAAAATTAGAAATTATAAGAAGTTTATTATTTTTATTATTAAAAAAAACTGTGATCCTCGTCTAGTGTCTGTCATATACAATTAAAAAATCTAACATTTTCTTTTTTTCTTATCATTGCTCCTTAAAATTCGTAAGGTTTCGACTCTTTCTTGACAGTTCTTACGGTCGATCTTTTTCTGCGGTCTCTTTTTTAAACTTATTACTGGTAAGAAAATTAATACTTTTATTTATATTTTCTTCTACCGCCACTTTTTGTATATTTTTCTTTCTCTTTTATATTACTTTTTTTCGAATCTGTTTATATATAAAAATAATTCGAAATAATTTAATGTACTACGCCACTAAATATTTACTAACTGAATTGTATGAAAATATTTAAGAATCTTCCTCAAGACTGCATGCGTTAAGTCATTTAACTAACGATAACTATCAAATATAATCATAATACAGAGGATATTAACATTGATACTGTCTTCTCTCTTTAATGAGAATAATCCTGGTGATGGAATTGCTCAATCAGAGTTTAGTCTGATGATGAAGTAATTTCCAGCTGACCAGCTAGGACAGCAGGCTGATGCTGATGAAATGGTCCAGAATCTTCTCCAATGGATTCAGGGATTATATCAACAGAAGAACAGAAAAGGTCCGTTCAATTAGGCGTTAGTGTGACTAAGACAAAAAAATACAGTACTTGAAATTTATGTCATTTTTATTTCAATCCATATTAGGTATACATCAACATCATGACAAGTTATGAGAAAGCGAACTTTATATATTTTGGAAATATACACCTTACTTTCATTCACGTTGAACGCTTATCACGCTGATTGTATGAAACACAAAAGACAATTGTTACACAAGTGCACTATTATTTATCGATGTTTTAGTTATAAGTAATTAAATAATATTTTTAATTTTTAGCTCGTCAATACTTTGGAGGTAAACCAGAAAAGCCAAGGCCATTTGAACCGGTGTCTTATCTGCCACCAACTGGCTACCCGCCGTCTGGTAGTCGCCCAACGCCTTCTTATAGCGAAGGACCCTCAAGCCCCTCTTACCAACCTAGCTCACCTTTCTTACCTTCCGAGACTGAACAAGTACCTTTCCAACCAAGCCAACCACCATATCAGCCTAGTCAACCATCATACCAGCCAAGTCAACCATCTTATCAACCTTCTCAATCATCATATCAACCCAGTCAATCCACTTCACCATCATTTGAACCAAGTCAATCTTCTCAACCAGCATACCAGCCAAGTCAACCTAGTTATCAGCCTAGTCAACCATCACAACCTGATTTTAAACCTAGTCAACCAACTTCCCCATCATACAAGCCTAGTCAACCAAGTGAAGAACCGTCAGAGAATCCACAACCCGATATACCTGAAAATGGTAACGTTGAACAGCCCTCACCAGTTCCGGTCAACCCTGACCAAGACGACGATCGTCATCCTCCTCATATTCATGATATTACCGTTGATTGTGGCAAAGAAATGATGACTATCAATATAGAATTCAATAAAGTTTATAATGGTATCATTTATTCGCAAGACCATTTCAAAGAATCTGAATGTGTATACGTAAAAGAAAATTCAAACCAAATTAAGTATTCTTTTACAGTCAGTCTAGATAAATGTGGAACAAGATTCTTTAGCGATTTTGAAAATGAAGGTCAAGCTTACTTAGAAAATGTTTTGGTACTTCAAAATGAACCTGGCATTCAAGAAGTTTGGGATCACATTCGTCGAGTAAGATGTTTATGGGAAGGAAATTTAACAAAGCAATTAGTTTCGTCTTTGAGTGTTGGAATGTTAAATCAAATTACAAGTAATTTCAGTGGAGACACTGCAATGGCTCGTTTGGATATACAAAGTGGACGAGGACCTTTTGCGCCAGAAGCAAATGGATTGGTGAAAATTGGAGAAGTTATGACTTTGGTGGTATCTGTTACTGGAGATGCTGGTTTTGATATATTAGTAAGAGAATGTGTAGCTCGGGACTCAAGCAACAATCACGTCGTTCCTTTGACAGATTCTAATGGCTGTATTCTTAAGCCCAAATTATTTGGCGCTTTCCAGAAAACTAGAGACACAGGCAATACTGGGGCTTCAATCATTGCATATGCTTTCTTCAATGCATTCAAATTCCCTGACGAAATGGATTTAATCATCCAATGTGATGTTGAATTATGCAAAACTGACTGCGAAGTTTGCCCTAACCCTGGAAGCTATGAGCCAAGAAGAAAAAGACGTGACATAATACACATCGGGAACCGTACTTATGAACCTGTGACCACTATCGAAAAAGGTCTAAGGGTAGTCTTCGCCGAAGACTTGCCTCAAGAGACCGGTATATGCATATCATCCACTGCTGCTTTATGGGGTGGATTGTTGGTTTTAGCTGGTTCTCTATTAAGCAGCTTGGCCGTGTCTTTCTGCTGGCACAGAACGCGTGGATCTATAAAATTCACATAAGGTTTTACAGATCTAGTATAATTTTAAGTTAATCTTAGCAAAAGCGATACGCGTATTGAATTTTATATAAGTTCAGTATTAATAAATTTTATAGGAAAAGAGTAAAGAAATTTGTAGCGTTATTAACATATGTAATGATGTAGATAACAGATTATATAAGAAAAAGTTGGCATAATAAGCTGGCTTGTAGATATTAGTTATAACGCTTATTTAACAAGTAGGTTTATTATAATTATATATACATATATTTATAATCGTAATAATTTCTTTGAGAAGGCGCCCTTGCAAAGAAACATATTTAAGTTTCTATTTTTATATACATCGAGGAAATATTATTATTTATATATAGATACATAAATAATGTAAATATTATGTGAGTTTTTATAAAACTGAATAAATACTTATGAAAAAATGTTGTTGTTTAATTTCAAATCCCACTATCCTCTCTAGTTTTACTGCCTAAATAACTTCGCTGCGTTCTTGTACCTTTTCTATAGAATAACGGCTGTCTATGTATAGAGGCAACAGTACTTACCCACTTTACCCCCATGTATGTTTGTAAGAAATCGAAATATAGTCAATTCACGTAATAAGAATAATATAATGTTTCATGATTTGAGTACTTTTTTAAAATGTTTTCATTAAGCGCCTATGAAATTTTTATTATTCTATACAACTACACATAATAGTTTTTAAAATTACTTCTGGGAAACAATCACCAGTATTTTCTTTCGCTAAGGCCCTTGAAAGTTTTTGATAAAATTTTGCTTATTTAAAAACAATTTAATAGAGACAAAAAAAATTACGAGCGCAGACTCAACAGTCGGGCTATATTTGCCAATTTTCCTCAAGAATCCGATTTTTTTCTAAAAAAACGAAAAACAACGGCCAACATATACAGGGATGAAATGGATATATCACGTTACAAAGACCGGCAACGCACCTCCACTAGTCATGGTCATGGTGATCATTTACTATCAGGTGACCCGTACGTACGCTTTGTGATTTTCAATAATAATAAAAAAACCATGTTTAGTAAAATCTCTTAATTAGTCCATTTTTGAAGAAATAATTCATGCACACTTGGTTTTATCTGTTTACTCTACTGTATAAAGAGACTATCTTTACTTTATAGAAAATATTTTGTGTTATAATACAATCTAATATCACTTTAATATGTCAAAGTATTAATAAAATAAATAATGTTAAATTATATAAATAGTAAATTTTACTATCTTGACTCATTGCCACGTTGCTGAAAACAACGGAATACTTTTACTTGCACCGATGACAGAAAAATATGGGGAAATTATTAATTAATTAATTAATTAATTAATTAATTCAATATTTCAAAGATTTTGTACATAGAAAGAAAAAAAAGTGGAACGAACCCATATAGGATCAATATGTTGTCCGTCTGTCGGAAATGAAATTTGGCACGAAGTGAAAATTTACAATAGAAGAAAAGGAGAGGAGAAGCTTAATAGATAACGATATATTTATTATAACAATTTATACTATTGTGCTATTAATAAAACAATGAATAATTGCAATTTAAAGGTTAAAAAAATGACACAATAAATTATTATTTTGTTTAGAAAACGTATACGTAGATTTGGACGCGTAACTTTCAGATTTCTCTAACAACTAATACATACATTCTTTCCTAAGTGCGGAATAACCCTTTTTTTAAATTCAAATAAAAAAAAATCAAATCAGCTTCACGATGTATCCCGCTCACAGCAGGCAGAGGGAACCTAGTGTTACTACACTCCGTTCCCCACTTTCCGCCGAATTCTGGAGGCATTGCGTGTTGAGTGGCAGAACTCAAGGCCGCGCTTAGCCTCGACACCAGAGCGAAGAAATGGAAATATAAATTTAAGTAAATATTTCATCTCCTCGAGTGGGGATCGAACCCACAACCAGTCGGTTTTACAGTCACACTTCGTGCCGCTGCGTTACGACTGGTCTTTTTAAAAGGTTAAAAATATTGTTAAAATAGAAAATTATCCGTGCCCATTAAAAGATTTCTGTTCCTCATTTTCCACCGAATTCTCTATAAGTATATTATACAGTTAGGTTATCAGGTTTTCTCTGCCTTCCCTGCCATTGCGGGATATATCGTGAAGCTAAAAGGAAACTAAAATACACTTTAATTTTATTTGTTAACTCTACATATATGCAAAAGTAAATAAGAAGGCATTATCAGATAATGTATGTGATAAAATGTACATAAATGCAATATGTACAAAGTTGAGAAAAACGCGACAAGCGATTAAGACCCTTAATTATAGTGTTGCATAAGAGCGAAATTATTCTTCTTAATTTCTATTCTTTATAGCGTATTTAAATATTCATCATCCATTTGGTAAGCATAATAGGGGTGAATGGTTTTAGAAATTAATCTGTTTGTATGCACATATAAATTATAATTTGTTTGTTGTTTTGTGTTTTAAATTGAATATTTAGTACAGCAGTTGTGGATTGGATTCCTACTTGGGAGCAAGAAATATTTAATATCTTCATTGCCTTGCTCTGGTGACAAGCCAAGGCCGTTCGGCCGGAAGTATCTTAATAAGAATGGAATATTTAACACTATGTTCTCAGGTTCCCTCTGTCTATCCTGTTATATGCGGGATACATCATGAAGTTAAAAAATGTAATTTGACGTATTTGCATTTTTTTAGGGTTCCGTACCTCAAAGGGTTAAAACGGAACTTATATAGTATCACTTTATTGTCCGTCTATCAATACCATCGATCTCGAGATCACGCCAAGATATCAAGTTGAAATAAAATCAAAATATTCAAATGAACGGTGTAAGTTGAAGAAAAGTAAAAGATACGAACATTTATGCATCAATGTTGCTGCATTTATTGTATAAAATTCGCCGCGTAATCTTAACCTATTGGATACTTCCCATGGAAGACATGTAATTTGGCATGAAGTTAAAACTTATGATACAACTAAAAGAGACCAGACGTGGCGCAGGGGCACACAGTGTGACTGTAAAACCGACTGGTTGTGGGTTCGATCCCCACTCGAGAAAATGAAATATTTATTTATATTTATATTTCCATTTCTTTGCTCTGGTGTCCAGGCAAAGTGCGGCGTTGAGTTGACTGCCACTCAACATGTAGGTGTCTCAATGGTAGGACTGAGGACTGG